>CM043885.1:25836002-27270435 GCA_024034495.1 Camelina laxa | reverse complement strand
CGATTGGATACTTACCAGGAATCAAAGTCGATGTTATTCCTGTAATTCAAGCAAAAGGGGTAATGTTTTTTAAACTCTGATTTTCTTCATAGAGCTTGTTCGCTGGCTAAATTATTTTAGTCTCCAATGAATTTGCTTCATTTGCTTACAAGAAGATAAAAAAAAAGAGGTCATAGTTTCACATATAAAACAAATATTACAATCAAGTGAGCGTCTTGTTTAGTTGACATGTTAATAGGTAGACTGAGATTGTTGATATTTTTTGCAGGAATCTGAAGCCGATATAGGAGACAAGTTTGTGATGGATATCAGAAATTATGTATCCGTGGTTTCAGGTCATGCTGCACCAGCCTGTCTTATACTCTTTGGGGTGAACTATACTTTTTTGCTTCCTTTTTCTGTTATACTTGTTGATTTTATTCAGTTTCATGGCAATTTTTGTTTTGTGTTTTCATGCTGCGTTGGTGAATTTGTAGGAGGATACTCATGCCACACAACCTATTCTTCAAAAACTGGGTATGTGTATATCTTTTGTGCAACTGTATGAATATTGCTATGGTACATCATTTCAATGTTACTTCATGACAAGTGTAATCTATTTCTTGAAACATTTCATTCTTTTGTGTTGGTTGGTTACCTACCTACTTTCTTCACTTCTTTTGCTCGGGCTAGACTCTGAAAATGAGAACTACGATGGTGGTAATATATAGATATTTCTCTGCTTGAAAACTTGTTTGCATTGCAGATTATGCCATGCCTGCAGAAACTATTATAGTGGGTGATCAAATTGGCGAGTTTCTACATAAATGTGGTAATGAACCAAGAAATCTTCAGTTGCACAAAGATGATAGCAGAGTTCTCGCAGGTTTAATCTTTGCTAGAGATAGACACAGACCCGCTCGTAAGTTTGTGCATCTTTCTTTCAAGCTGTGCTTGTTATGTGTTTCCGACTGAAATTTGGTCTTTTCATTTTACTTAAGTCTTTATGAATTTGTTAAACTAAATGAAGCAGAGGCTGGAAAAATTCACTTTGACACTGCAATATCAAGAGCAATGTCATCAGTTGATCTGAGGTACAAGGCGGCTAATGTCCGTGTTAGTCGCCGTCCTAGATGTCCTTCTACGCTTCTGACTGCCAAAAGAGGAGGAGAAGCAGAGGTTCTTAATGGCGATCAAATTTTAGATGACATAAATGATTTTGTAAGCATCTGAATCCAATCTTTTATCTATTCTAAAATTTGGTTTCTAAACTGACTTGAGATTACAGTTAGGAAACCAGATATGGGAGAATGATCCATATCTCGGAGTAATAAAACGAAGGAAATATTCAATTGGTTTGGAGGAGAAGCCAAAGATCATGGCCTCACTTGTATATCATCAAGTGACTGGGTAATAAAATTCAAAAAGTTTCATAACATGAACCAAAGATCATGGCCTCACTTGTATATCATCTAAGTTTTTTTTTTTTTTTTTTTGTTTACTCAGAGCTGACGAGCAGGATCTTTTAGTCAATGGTGCTGAAATCAGAACCGGTGACTATTTCCAAGTATACCTCCCTGATCTCAATGTGGCTGAAGCATCACTAAATGCTGTATCTTCTCAGCTTAGAAATCTCAAGTCTAAGCCGAATAAGCCTGAAGTCGTTGGAGGTTTTGTTTTTGTTGGTAGCAGACGCGGTGACTCCTTCTTTGGTCGTCAAAATGCAGACTGCTCACCGTTTTTGGAGAATTTCCCGGAGTTACCATTTGGTGGTATATTCTGCAACAGTGAAATCGGACGCAGCTTATTCGTAGAGGATGGAGAGGAAAAGAAAGAAGTGAGCATCAGAAGATGTCTTCACGTTTATAGTTCAGTATATCTTATTGTCTCGTATACTTCTTAGTTAAGGTGTCTTTTTTGTTTTTATGTTATTAAGAGATTGATAAGTTTTAACTACATAACTCTTTTTATTTCAAGTGATATAGATAATTTTCCTGGAAGACATTTGACGAATCAGTTTTACTTTTGTCAATTCTTTTACATCATTGGTGGTGGAGGCGACGGCCGGTTCCCCTTGTGTATCTCTGTCTTATCATCCTGTATTGGCGGTAGCGACGGCTCCTCATGACCAGGCTGCGGAGGACGCCCATGACCAGGCGGGGGATAACCAGGTTCCGACGGCACCGTTGCCTCATTAGGCATCTCTCTTGCATCACGTAACGAAAAACCTTTCCAAAACAAAGCAAACACAACAATTTCAGTAACGAAACCAAATTTAAATGATCATATATAACTCTCAACACATTACAATGATGATATCTTACAACGGCGTTGAGTGTGAACAAAAACAAAAATGATGATGCGAGAGGGTTGATTACTAGAAAGTAAAATTCAAAAGTAATAAAAGAAGAGGGAAGAGAAATGCATACAAAGTGCAATGAGTACGACTAAGAAGACAAGCTTGTGAGTCATTTTTTTTTTTCTTCTCAATAATTTGTGTTGTTGCTGTCACTTGTTAACAAATTATTTAGATTGTAAGTGATGATCTAGAGAGCTCGGACTCTCCTTTTTATATAGGAGACTTACCTGCATTGTTACATGCCCGATTATTGTGTCACAGCAATTTTTTTGGTCAAAACAAATTCTGAACTTCTATTTTTAACCTTATCATTTAGTTGACTAGTAAAAACCCTTCATCATCTTTGACTGATCTTTGGTTCAAATTTGACCTCCAAGTTAAACTCTTGATAACAAAACTCATGGATTGGATTTTTCCCAAGTTGGTTATACTAATCAATTTGTGATCAGGTCATACTCATAAGAGTTATAAATAAGAAAAAATTCGAATACTTTATTGAGAAAAACATATAAATTAATTAGAGAGCTCTCTTAATGAGCTCACACTTCGCCATCAATATAAAATAACATTTAAACTTATTAATTAGACTCCGAGGCCAACGGCTAAACTATAAGTGTGTAGAGACTAAGAACCATTCTTGCTTTCAATTGTGTGTAGGTGAGTTGGAGTTGATGCGTGCACAGTTGTCCTTGAGGAGAGGTGGGAAGAATGGGTTCAACGGAAACATATGAGGCCAACAATTTGCGTCTAAAGTCGAAAACGCTTTGCAACATGCACCTTCAACGTTTTCAAACTTGCCAGAGAAAATTGATTTGGAGATCTCTAGAACACATCCTTGAACGTTAAAAAGAGAAGACCAACATTTTACCAGATCAATAGGTACTGAACCGGGAGGGAAAAGTCCGGGAGTCAGTGAAGGCAGTTGCACTTGAGCTACTCCTTGAGCGACAAGAAAAGCAGCACAAAGGCATACAACCAAGGTCATTGAGACAATGGTTTTGCTTCCCATTTTATTATTAGTCCTTTAATTTAAGACTTATTTTCTCTTTTCTAGTTTTGTATTGGTTTCCTTTAGACTTTTAGATGCTTAGATGGATTTGGATTTGCGAAAAAACTTAGAATTTATAGGATCTTGAAACAAGTTTTATTGAAATAAATAGAAGAGTTTCGAATCACTATTAATTCGCGTTTCAAGATGTAACTCATGTTTGGATTTAATGAATTAAACTATCTTCAATAAAAGTAAAGTTGAGTTAAATTGACTAACATGTAGTATAATGTGTGTTTCTTGTTTCAGTTTTGAAACGTGAGAACTAAATCACTAATTACTGACTAATTAGATATATATGAATCAGTTACTCTATAGATTTATTGTATTACACACTTTAAACCTCTTTCTGGTTAGTTCCAAACCCGGTTAAGGTAGCTAAAGGAGGTCCAAGTTTATGTGGTGGATAGAATATGATAGGTATATAAGGCTAAGTTAGCTAGACCGATTTAATTAAAAATGAAATTCTTATAAGTTATCTGATTGTACGTCGATCGTAAGGTAAGGAAAAATGCGAAAAAAAATATTTTCCACGGTAACTAATGATAATGTCAATATATTGGTTATATATACGAAAATGGTTATATATAACCAAAAAAAAACCTAATTTTATTAGTGTCACTAGTGATAACTATATACAATTACAACTGCAGATTAATTCAAACGTAACTTCGTATGAATTTGCCTCTCTAATTAACTTCACAAACTTCCCCCATCACATGTGTACCTTGATTATAAACTTCAATGCTGCAAAGTATAATTTTCACTTTGTTAGGTTTACTTTTTTTATTTTATTATGGTAATCGAAGTTTGTATGTTCAATATATAGAGTTTAGTTGTCCAAGTTAAAGCTAGCTCAATCAATAGATTCTATATAAAAAAAAAGGTATTTTGAGTATTGGGGTTGACATGACATAATAAGACTTAGAACATGAATACAAATATTAATTTTTAAGCTAAATGATGATGGTTCACTTTCTTATCGATTTCACTTGTGTGCGGGCAAATTGGGAATGATACGTGCACAATTGTCTTTAAGAAGAGGTGGGAAGAACGGGTTCAATGGAAACATATGAGGCCAACAGTTGGCATCAATTGCCGAATATGCCTTGCAACACGCAACTCCAAAATTTCCAAATTTGCCACTGAAAACTGATTTGATTAGCTCGAGGACGCATCCATTGACGTTGAAGAGAGATGACCAACATTTCTCTAAATCGATAGGAGAACTCGGTGGAGATTTTGGTTGCGGTGGTTTCTGATCATGAGCTACTACTCCTGGAGTGATCAAAACCAAGGCACATACGACTACAACTAGGACTAAGGAGGCCATAACTCTTGCTTTGCTTTCCATCTCTCTATTCAAATCTTATATCTTTCTTCTTATTCTTTTTATTTTTCTTGCTACTTTTCACTTTGGTGCTTGGATGATTTGGTTATGTGGAGAATCTTAGAATTTATAGAGTGAGAATTTACGTAATTAATTAGAGAAGATTTATATGTTTATAACCTTGAAGGAAACGGAAGAAGAATGTTAATAAGATTTTCAAAAAGTAACTCATGTTGAGTTAAAAATCTATTACATAAGTTTGACCCTAAGTTACTTCATTCTGTCAAACTGAAGGTAAAAACGTTTCAAGTGTTCCTTTCAATGATCTAAATAAGTAAAAACAATTTAGTTCATTTATTTGTTTTGTTTATATATTTAGTTATGTATATAAACAACATAACCGGAAGTGATCGCCATTATCATTCAGACAAATATCCAGCCAAAATCAGTTTGTAAATGGAATTTTACAAAGAACCCAAAACAAACGAGAAGATAAACAAACATTTGAGAACCAAAAAGAAATAGAGCCGGACTTGTTTTGATGTTCTTCAGCTACTTATTGCAATATGCAGAGAGAGAGAGAGAGAGAGAGAGAGAGAGCTCATGATACGATAGATAAGCACACGAAAGTGAAAGCCGAAAAAGACGACAGAAGCTTCTAAACGGCGATTCCAAGGGACTTCTTGAACTTCTCTACCTCTAAGTAGACAGTTGAGTAAGGTAAGAACTCAGAGAAGTAATCTCCGCTTAAGTGGTTGATGGCCACAGCGAGTTTTGGGATCTCTAGGGTTTCTTCGTTGGTTAAGGTTCTTATGAATCTTGCTGGATTGCCTCCCCATAGTTCACCTGACGGGATCCTTCTTCCTGGCGGCACAACTGATCCCGCTTCCAGGATTGACCGAGTCTCGACCAGAGATCCTTCCATTAGTATTGAGTGTTGCCCAATGATGCACTCTGGTTCGATGGTACATGATCTCAGAAGACTGTATGCACCCACTGTCACGTACCTGTCGATAATTGTCGCTGCTGGTAATCCTGAAAAGTTAAAGTAGACACAGTAACCCTAAAATCAAAATTTGTAATTTATCATATCACAAGTAAGAACTGCAGAAAAGAGTAAATATTCAGTGCAATTTGTAAAGCAAAACCAAGATATACAACTAGTTTCATCAATGTGAGCAGAAACATAATTGAATAGACATTGTTCGTATCCTCATAGAGAATTCTGCGGAGCCTAGTCAAACAAGGATGGTCTCTCTATTCAAAACTTTGACATGGACCCTTGCTTCAACCTTGGAGCAAACAGAAGCTCACAGGCTCACAGGCTTAAGCTCAATCATCAGTCCAGTTTCCTGATTCCTGTAGCACTAATAACCTAAAGAACTACGCATGTACATACATACTCGTCTAAGTTTTTGACAGCCTTTTTATAAGCATTTGATAACTGAATAAGAAACCCTAAATCCCAATCAACATTGTCTTTGATTCCATACGAGAAATTAGATATTCAGAACACAAATTTCGAAAAAAATGGAGAGAAGAGAGAGCAATAAACCTGTTGGGGAGGACCACGCGGCGTGAACAACACACCGTTCCTGTACATTCGAGCAGAATCCGACGGTGATTTTGTTGAGATCGCCGCGCAAAACGGCACCGTTCCAAACAGAAGAGCCGTCCCAGACTGTGACCTGACCGGCCAACACAACGTTTGGCGCAACGTAAGCGTCAACGGCTACCTTTGGAAGCCACTGTCCCAATGGAATGATCTGTCGTTGGCCTCTGTAGTCCCATTTCACCCGATCCGGCGACGGCGACACCGTCAATTGCGGTTTAGGCACCTCCGTCTTCTTCTCCAACGCCGCTTCCGCAGCGAAACAACGACGGATCAGGTTAGAAGCTACTCCTCTCCGAGAAAGTCGAGCTATTGAAGTCGCCATTGCTATTGATTTTGGATTTTCTTCAAGGATTTGCAAAAAGAGAGAGAGAGAGAGAGAGTGGTCGTTGAAAGATTCAGCTGAAATAGAAACGTGATACAAATTGGGCTTTTAACGGGCCAATGCTCTATAAGCCCAATAATATTAAAAACGTCGTCGTTTTGCTAAGCCTTATCAGATTAATTTTAGTAATTTATTATTGTGTCAAGTCAAGTAGCACTTAAAAAACTAAGAACCAAGAACAAAACTAAACCAGATCACAAACAAACTCCACACAAATTGATACAAGATCCAAAGTGGATTTGTATATCATAAGAAATTTTTGATTATATTCACAAATCCGAGAATGTTACAAACAAATCCAGATCATACAATCAAAAGAAAAACCAAACAGAACCGGTTTAGTTCTGGCTACACGGTTTAACCGGAATAGATGTGGACGTTAATGGCGATGGTGAAGATAGTGATGAGACCAAAGAAGATGATGGCGTGAACAAGAATGGAGGCGCCACTGGTCTGCATATTCCCGAATTCGACAACTCGACCTCCCGCCGGAATCTGGAAAAGTAGGCCCGGTGATAGAACTACGAAGAGGATCACGGCGATTAACACTGGTCCCCAATCCGCCATAACTTCGAGCTCTAGAAAGAAGGAGAGAGATTAAGACGCAAAAATTTGGAGAGAGAGAGAGAGAGAGAGAGTGGGGAAGGAGCTGGAGCTTTTTGGTTTTAGTTAGAAACGAAGCTTCTCGTGTGATGTGAAAGCTAATGGTCTGGTGAACCAATCGTTGGTGCCCACGTGGACTTACATTAGGTTTAGTTGAATACTAATTTCTTTTGGGGGAAAATATTTCGAACAACGTGAATCACTGAATCTTATAGCTGGGGGTGTTTGGTATGGGCTTTTGAGTTTTCGGCCCAATATGCTATTTTAGCTACAAAGCTTTTTGGTTATTAATTATTATTATTATTTTTAATTAGAGCAAATCTTTGGTTATTTATTGTTGTGACATTAATTCTTTTCTTCTCTTTTCTTTTTTGGTCAAAATTGTTGCGACATTTATTTATTATCTTTTATTTTGGTCAAAATTGTTGTGACATTATTTCATAGTATCATTTTTTTTTTAAACATAAAAATGTTTTTTTTTAGAAAATTTAAATACATTTAAAAAAATGAGACAGAGTGGATATAGTTTGATTTTCATTTTGTTTTCAATCTACACGTTTTTATCCAGATAGAACATAGCTTTTTTATTTTATTTTTAATTTCCTAATTAGAATTTATCTGTTTTATTTAAGAAAAAATCAGTTTGAATTTACTGTCGTGGACAAAAAAAATCCAATTACTGAAAGAGTAAAGACAAATCCAATTACAAAAAAAAAATATAAAAAATACAGAAAGTATCAAATCAACTCGTGTGTAATAATGACCATAAATAGATAAAATGACCAAACCACCCCTTGCCAAATGAGAAACAAATCTCTGACCCACTTGTCAATTAGCTCTCAAACCTTGAGGACAGATTTGTCAATAACCTTAAAATCAATATATTTGCCGAAACAAAAAGTAAAAGACCAAATTAAAAAAAAAAAAAAAAAAAGGTAGCGTCGTCCAAATTCGACAGAGAGCATAATCGAAATCAAAAGAATCCGATTGGGGGCAAAGCACAAAATTAAATAAACGTTTTTACAGAGAAGAAGAAAAATAAATCTATCCTTTCTAATTCTTTTTCTTTCTCCTTTTCATTTTCACATCACTTTCCCGGGAGAATCCTTTTTTCTCTCGGAAATCGTCGTTTTCTTTCTTGCCGTTATCTTTCTCACGAACATTTCAGTAAGGAGAGCATCTACGAAACGCAACTACTAATCCCAACTTCGTTTCAGCTCAATTTTTTTTTAAAAAATCCCAGAAGAATCCATTAATTGACCTCGACGAATTCGCCTGGTAAATTGTGATTCTTAGTGTTTTTTTTTTGTTTGCTTGAATCGTTGCGTTTTCTCAGAACTTTCCTTATTCAAATTTATCAATCATTTGACATTTAATCAAAATCGATTTCGGTAAGCGTTGACAATTCCGAGGGTTTGAAATTTTCTATACAGTAGAAGAAAATGGCAAACCAAGGCGGGTCATCAAGACGGAGCTTATCTGTTACGACTGCTGCTTCATTGCACGGAAAGAAGAAATCTATGGATATTGGCGAACGACTTCCCGACACTGCCCGCAGATCTCTCACTGTTTCTCGTTCCCCTTTGTAAGTCTCTCTTCTTCTTTAGATACTGCAATTAACCGAGAACGTTTAGCTTGTGATGTTGGTTTCTAGGCCTTGGATTTTGGTTCCTTTGGAAATAAGTACATTATTATTAGCTTGGTGATCTTCTTTATTATATGTTTGATGCTTTGGGGTTTGTGATCAGGGGTTTAACAGGAGGCGAGAGAACTGTTAAACGGTTAAGGCTATCCAAAGCTCTTACAGTTCCAGCAACAACAACTATATATGAAGCTTGTAAACGGATGGCTTCACGACGAGTTGATGCCTTGTTGTTAACTGACTCTAATGAAATGCTTTGTGGGATTCTTACTGATAAGGTTCGTCACTAACTATGACTCCCCCAAGCGTTGTTAAATATTTTTAAAATAACACACAATGGAAGGAAATGGTGACTTTATCATCTTGCCCTGGCATTTTTCAGGACATAGCTACAAGAGTGATTTCACAGGAACTTAATGTTGAGGAAACACCTGTCTCAAGGTTATGACGAAGAACCCTATGTTTGTTCTCTCAGAAACACTTGCTGTTGAAGCCCTCCAAAAGATGGTCCAAGGTTTTTCTTAGTTGTTTTTAAGTTCCTGATGTTCATCTGATCCCTGTGTATGATTCCTTATTGAGGCTATTTGTTTGTTAACCTTACCTACTACAGGAAAATTCAGACATCTGCCTGTTGTTGAAAATGGCGAAGTTATTGCTTTATTAGATATTGCAAAGTGTCTGTATGATGCGATTGCTCGTATGGAGAGGGCCGCTGAGAAAGGTAAAGCAATAGCTGCTGCTGTTGAAGGTGTTGAAAAAAGCTGGGGAACAAACACTTCAGGTTGGCAAGGAGCTGAACCCTGTCCTGCAGTCATCTCATTTTATCTCTTGCCTCTTGTTTTTTTTTTTCAGATTTTGAACGCCTAGTTGTATGTTGATTTTTACATGTAGTTCCCAACACCTTCATTGAAACGCTACGAGACCGGATGTTTAGACCTTCTTTATCAACAATTATACCAGATGATACAAAGTAGGTAATCTCTTCTTTTTCTAATTAGATTCTTCTTACGATCTTGAGTGGTTGTATTGTTTTCTTTCCCGTCAATTATGTTTATATAACTTAACACTGGTTTTTGTTCAGGGTTTTGAAAGTCTCACCGACTGATACAGTGTTGACTGTAGCTAAAAAGATGGTTGAATTTCAATCAAGTTGTGCAGTGGTAATGATTGAGGACAAGCTTCGAGGGATATTTACGTGAGTTCTCCTTCTTTCTGAAAGCTTTTGAAGTTGTATCCTTTAGCCTATAGATTCTGAAAGCCTTACATTCATCCCGGTTTCACGGTTTAAGTGTTTGTACTAACTTCCATTCAGACACTATATAATATAAGCTAAGTGATAGGGATCTCGTATACCCCTACTAGAACAGATAGATCTATTCAAGAAAATCCCAACTCAACCAAACCACATGTACCAAATTAGATTCCTTGATACCGAACAGAACTGTTTAGGCTCCTGAACTAAGATTATGCGTTGGAAACTCTTCTGTCTTCGTTTTGGATACTTATCACTAACTTTTAAAGAGTTTTGTTTTCCATTTATCTAGTTCCAAGGATATACTGATGCGGGTCGTGGCTGAAAATCTTCCTCCATCTGAGACTCTAGTTGAAAAGGTATGATTAAAGACAATTCTCCTTCTCAGGCTCACTGGCTTATTCTATTGAAGTTTCTAGTTTTAAGTTTTGAATCAATTTTTCAACTCCTAGATACCTATTTCCAGATTAGTGATGGAGCAATTTTCAGTTTCTTGAGCTTAATAATTTGTTCTCATTCACTAATGCATAGGTTATGACTGAGAATCCAGAATCTACGATAGTTGACACACCAATTGTTGAAGCTCTGCACATCATGCACGAGGGAAAATTCTTACACCTTCCCGTTACAGACAAAGGTTAAAATTCTGAAGCGTTTTCAGTTGTAAAGTCTTACGAAAACTAAAAAGGCAAACATATGTAAATAACAAGGGTTTCTGATTACAGAAGGAGATGTAGTTGCAGTTGTCGATGTAATCCATGTCACTCACGCTGCTGTTGCCACAGTAACTCCCGCATCTTGAAACTTCTGTAAATTATTTCGTTTAAAGCAAAGCCACTGTTTTCTAGAAACATGTTTTTTGACGTGTACAGGCTGGAACTACTGCCGGAATAGATAGTGAGGCAACAAACACAATGATGCAAAAGTTTTGGGATTCAGCAATGGCGTTGTCTCCTAATGAGGACGACGAAGACTCAAGGAGGTTATTATCTTGCTTTAACACTATTAATCGAGTATCTTTTCAAACAAAACCGTGGTTTTACTAAGTGGAAAACAATTTGTTTCAGTGAGAGCTCCATGAAAGTTGCTTCGGAAACTGAGACAGGGAAATCTTTCCCATTTGCAAATACATTTTCTTTCAAGATTGAAGACAAAAAGCACAGAAAACACCGATTCATAAGCGGTACACATAATCTTGGTTCTTGTTCGCCAATCAAACTGTTATAATCTTGCGTTTACTCAATTGGATTGGTTCTTAAATTGCAGACACTCGGAGTTTGACAGAAGTGATAACCGCGATCATTCAGAGGGTAGGGGATGATATCGATCCAGATAATTTACCCCAAATTTTGGTATGTAAACATTTGTTGTTACAAAAGACAATGACGCAATCATTTTCTAAGTCTTCTCTTGCCAGTTCCTAAATGTTATAATGATGGTTATCTGCAGTATGAAGATGAAGACAACGATAAAGTGTTGTTGGCTTCAGATAGTGACCTTCAAGCAGCCATAGAACATGCAAAATCAATTGGCTGGAAGGTAAAATAGATATATTAAAATGTTCCTCCTGCTTTTAAACCTATCACCTATGTTTGATAAAAATGAAGAACATCAACCCCTTTTGCTTGCTGAATTGGTGATTGAATCGTTATAAATTGTAGAGTCTGAGATTACATTTGGATGATTCAAGAGAAGGCAAAGGAAGAAGGAGAAGAGCAGCAGTATCAGCAGAATCAATGGAGTACGTAGAGTCAGACGCTTGGGCTGCTGCTTATAGTGGAGTTGCGGCTGGTGCAGCGTTAGTAGCTGGGCTTGGTTTTATGGCTTATCTCAAAAGATTCGGAAATTAACTTCTCAAAAACACTACAAAAAGTGTTTCTTTAACAGATCAATACAAACAAAAAAAGGAAATACAGACGCAGGTTTTGAAGATTTTGTCTGAAATATTTTATATACAAAGTAACTTTGAGATTTTCTGGTTTCTTGAAATCAAAATAGCAAAATATCTTTAAAACTAATACATCAATGAGGAATTTAAGAAAAAGGCTCAGAATCTTATCTAAACTGATAAAAATAAAATAAACTTAAACAGAACAAGGGCTTTGCCATGTCGAGATATCTGCTATAAGTTCCCGAAATTTATCGATAAGTTCTTTGACATGGACATTCTTCTTTGCAATCTCCTGCATTCACAACAGTTTCGGTATTTTCATACGTTATTGACATTGAAATCAAACTAACAGATGACTAAAAGGTATTCAAGAAATTATTAACTGCTTAAGCTAATGGTGCTTACACTTATACTACAAAGTGGAAAAAAGAACACTTGGTACTACAGTACAGAACAATGCTATGTAAGTTGCAATGTACAGAAACCAATACCAATATGGCACTAGCAACAAATTAACACTCTGATAAAATAATGAAAGAGGTGTAGGTATACCTTTCTGAGACTTAAGGCTTGCTCCTCCAGATTTTCAATTTCATCTTCACTTTCAGGAGATCCTAAACCATTTTCCATTTCAGATGCTTTTGCCTGTAATAGATTGAACAAAATCATGATTACCAAACCTGAAAAAAGCTCTCATTCATAGGTGCAGGGCAAGTTCACAACAAACGAAGACGAAGATACACTACAAGCAATAGATCCTTCATCTAAACTCTTAACATTGCTACCACTACTTACGATTGTTAGATTACTCTACTGATTACAATAAGCCCTAAAAGTTCCAATTTCCTCAGTCCAGCAACAAATCTCAGAACAAGATACTTCTCAAAATAGTTAGTAACATCACATTATCATTAAAATTGAAGATCTCCGCTTTTTCAGTATTCAGTACCTTCTGTGAATTGGGAATCGCAGTAAGAACAGCACGAAGCGAAGTCACTGAGTTCTTATATCGAAGACTCGCCTCATCCAAAGCACTATTCCCACTTCCTCCACCACCACCACCACCAGATTCCGAATGATGCGATGTTTCATCAATCACAGCCGCATCGGCTGAAACAAGAGCCGTGCCATTAGAACCCGTCGTCGTCGTCGTCATGGCGGAACTTGCTGTAGCTGATGTAGACCACAAGGAAGGATTGCAAAGCTCATCATTCATAGCTGAAATTATCTGAAACGCCGCTTCAATCGTTTCTTCCAAATGCTTCTCTCCTTCCATCGCCAGCTCCTGTGTCGTCATCGAGTCCTGCTTCTCCTCCTCCATCGCAGTGAACACGCTTTAGATTACGGCGTCGTTTTATGGAACTTATTAATACGACATCGTTATATGAAACTATATAATATATAGTTTTAAAGAGTAATAAAAATAGAAAAACAAATCAGCTACATCGCTGTCTACCTTATCCACTATTACTCCAATCCATTTGACGAAAACAATCTAAAACGCTCTTTTGATCTTTTGATCCAATCACAACGCATAGATCCAATGGACAACAACAACAACAACAACAACCAACCACCACCACCAACCTCCGCGTATGCTTCTAACTCCGCCGTCACGACCGTAATCCCTCCTCCTCCATCTGGATCCTCATCAATCATCGCCGGAGGAGGAGGAGGAGCGACGTACCACCACCTCCTCCAGCAACAACAACAGCAGCTTCAAATGTTCTGGACTTACCAGAGACAAGAGATCGAGCAGGTGAACGATTTCAAAAACCATCAGCTTCCTCTAGCTCGGATCAAAAAAATCATGAAAGCTGACGAAGATGTGCGTATGATCTCCGCGGAAGCGCCGATTCTATTCGCTAAAGCATGTGAGCTTTTCATCCTTGAGCTAACGATTAGATCTTGGCTTCACGCTGAAGAGAACAAACGCCGTACGCTTCAGAAGAATGATATCGCTGCTGCGATTACTAGAACCGATATCTTCGATTTCCTTGTTGATATTGTTCCTAGGGAAGAGATCAAGGAGGAGGAAGATGCTGCTTCTGCTGCTGCGGCGGCGGCTCTCGGAGGAGGAGGAGGAGGTATGGTGCCTCAAGCCGCGAGTGGTGTTCCTTATTATTATCCTCCGATGGGACAACCGGCTGTTCCTGGAGGTATGATGATTGGAAGACCGGCGATGGATCCTAGCGGTGTTTATGCTCAGCCTCCTTCTCAGGCATGGCAAAGCGTTTGGCAGAACTCAGCTGGTGGTGGTGGTGGCGGTGATGATGTGTCTTATGGAAGTGGAGGAAGTAGCGGCCATGGAAATCTCGATAGCCAGGGGTAAGCCAATTCTAGTTTTATCCAGCAATGTAGCTTGTTGAATTCAGTTATCTAGGCTTCTTAAGATTATTCTTCATGAGCTTGCTTTTGATTAGTCTTAGAGGAATTGTACCAATGTAGCTTGTTGTTGCATAGTTGCAGCAATGTAGCTTGTTGAATTAGAGTATCTAGGGTTTCTTAAGATACTTCATGAGCTTGCTTTGATTGTTCTAGAGTTATGTATCAGCTTCATCAAATATGCTAAATTGCTAATACTAGTGTATATATCGTTTCTCAGTTATTGTATCCTCTGCTCATTTCTTGAGCCTCATAAACAAAAACTTTGCACAATTTTTTTTTTGACTCTCACACATTTTCAATACCTGTGTACAATGTTGTGCAGTTGAGCTATGGAACCAGAAGCTGAGGGATTTAATCATCATCGACCCTGCGTTGAATTTTGCAAGTGTCTGGTTCTTATATAGCCTGTTTGTGATTTAATGGCTGCTTACTTGGAAAGAGAGAGAGAGAACAAACAAACAAAAAAGTCTCTTTTTGTTCTTCCTGTTTAACTTATAAGTTATTGCAGCAAACAAAACTGCAGACTTGCTTAACTATATATATAATCTAATGTGCAGCATATTCTAATTTTTGTTATTGTGATTATTTTTTTTTGAGTCTTGCTCCTAATATGTTAATTTTACAGAGAATATGTTTTTAAGGGTTCTTTTAAGGAACCAAGATGCTAGGTTTGTAGAGCTAGCTTGTAAATTTCAGGCAAACTCAAATCTTTAACTTTTTGTTGTACAGTAGATCAAAATGATATATCTAGTTTGGTTTCATGTCTTTGTGATGTAATCAATCGGATTTATTTAACTACCACTTGTACGGGAGATGGAGCTAATTTGTATTTTCTGGTTTAGTTAAACTTATCTTAAGGCCCAGTAAGGCCCATATCTCTGTCCAACAGACGCAATCACAGTATTCGGTACGGCGACTCTCCCTCTCTCTCTCTATAATCTGTCTTAGCGGATTCGCTCTCTCTCTCTCTGCTCTTCTTCCTTCTCTCTTTCTCGGTTCATCATCTAGCCTGGGGTAGGGTTTATCAGTGATTTTGGCAATGGAAGCGTCATCATCGTCACAGCCACCTGAATCTTCTGATGAAACTGCTTCAAAGTTTCTTACTAACCTTCCTTCACGCGGTTTCTTGTCTTCTTCTACCGTCGTCTCTTCCAATCCGGTAATTTACTTGGAATTAACTAACACCTCTTTGCCGCCAATTTTTGTTGTTACTAGTTTAAGACCTATTTTTTTTTATTCTGGGTTTTGAAATATTTTGGGTTGAGAAAGTGATTGGCTTTGTTATGCTTATTCAAATTTGGTTAACAATAATAACTCATTGGTACTGATTCAGATCTTGCTCACTCGATTTCCAGATCTTTTTATTTTTTTTGGGTTGATTGTAATCAGTGTGATGGGTTATTGTGAATTTTGAGTTAAGGTTCCCAAACTTTATGCTTGGTAGTATGCTCAAAAGTTTCTGCTTTTTCTTTGGATTTTGCCAGTGCCATGAAGATTTATGTTTGCTTTTAAAGCTTTTGAGATTTTGTAATGAATTGTGTAATGATGATAAGAATTGACTGCTTCAAGTTCTTGACTATCGATCTTATCTTGTTTAACTGTACTTCACCTAAGTTGAAAACAGACGTCTTTGAGTCTGTATCGATGTCCTGCCATAAAAAAGTTGGAGTCGGAATGAAAAGCTTTTGTTTTTTTTTTTAATCCGTTATATTTGTACTTTGATTACACTCTCTAGTTTGTCAATTTCGTTGTTGATAGATCCTTCTTATCTTCCTGTGAATGTACTTCGCATAATCTTAGATTCTTGGTAGCTTGTCCGGCGAGTGAATCTTTTCATGAAATTGTTTCATCTATTTGTGTAGCTATCGCTGTTGAAGCTGAATTAATACATTTAGTAACTTTCTGTTGTGTAAGATTTCAGGGAAGCTTACGGGTCTACATTTGTGAGCATGACACATCTCCCCCAGGTATTACTTATCTAAACGCTCCCATTTGTTTTTTTTTTTTTTTTTGCATTGTTCGACGAGTTGTTTTCTTAGAGAGTTTCTTGCAGCAACTTGTAATTCCTTTTTCATTTTTTCTCTGAGTGAGAAATTGGCTACAGTGTAAAAAGTAATTAGGAGTTGCCCGTTTTTCAGATGCATTTCAGTAACACAACTTGTTTCCTTCAGAAATTTTGTTCTTTTTTTTAACTCTTGTCTGATAAAAGTAATCTTACTTTGTCATTGGTCTTATATACAGAAGGACAAGATATCAAAACAAACCTGCAGAATATACTAATCAGATCTCTCTTGTTAAAGAAACAAAAAGGCGAATCTAGCTCGAAAGAGGCCAAAGGAACTGCTGAAGATGGTCCTAAAAAGAGGTAACTAATCACATCTCATCTCAATTTGTTATTATGAGAATACTAACTAAAAATTCTGAAACTTCTACACTGTTATCCTACACTGTTATGAGAATTTTCTATTCCTCCTGATGGCTACACAAATGGTTTGTTCATCTTTTACTTTTTCTTAATCTTAGGGCTGCAAATAGGGCTCTGGACGACAGAAACCCAGCTAAGAGAGCTGCTAATGTATCTAGACAAGGTCATCTCTTTGTACTTCAGTTATATCTGATTTAATATTCAAGAAGTTCACATTTTACTCGGATTAAACAACAATATCTTTTGATCTGCACAGAAGGATCAAGCAGTCGCACTGGCGAAAAAGACTTTCAGTCTTTGACTGTTGAGAAGCTCCGTTCCCTTCTCAAGGAGAAAGGCCTCCCAACTAAAGGAAGAAAGGCAAGTCGTTTTTAATTGAAATCTCTTTTAAAACTTTTTGGAGCTCCTAAATCTGGTTGGTTTTATCTAGGCTCTCATGAAACTTGACTGGTCTTGCAGGATGAGCTCATTGCGCGGCTGAAGAGTGCCAGCTGAAGTTAAAGAGGGATCAAGATTGAGAAAACGCCCTGGTGAATATATATATGTATCTTTTAGAGGTTTCCAATATGACAATTGTTGTTGTTCCTGATCAAAACATATCCTTTGGACCTCTTCTGATTATCAGGAATGATGGCACACTTTTTGATTTATGAACCTGGTTTGGTCTGGGTCTCATAAAAGATTTTTAGTGACTTTTGTAACATGAATTTCATCTTTTGATATAAGAACCGAACCAAACCAAAACCAGACGGTCGTGCTGAAACCAAATGTGATTTTTTGGGCTATTTTAACTAAAACAATCAAAGGAGAAGTAGGCAACGCAAAACAAGATTTGACCCGCAAGTGAGAGAGACATAAAAAAATATTTCAAAATTCCATTTCACCTACCAAAAAAGTGAAACCTGTTGCGATTTGATAAGAACTTTAACAGTTCTATATAATTTGGTTGGTTATAAAAATTTAGTTTACTTTCGAGTTCAGTTTTATGCTGATATTAAAACGAGTTCCATTTTTTTTAGCATCATAAAAATCTGTGTGCTGGACTCAAAACCACGAGGTCTCTCTCTTTGGACGGTGAGAACGAAAAAAATAAAAGAGATAGCAGTATACATCAAAAAAAAAAAAAGCAGGCAATCTTTTTTTTTTTTTTTGTATCTGTCGCTGTGAATGTGTTAAATGAACGCAAGAATGGGACACTTGTGGACAGTTTCTTTATACAGTAAAAGGAGGAACTCGCAGTTAATGGGACTTGTATGGTTCTGTGCTTTTGTACTAAAATATATATGGACCCACGTTCTCCAAGCGGCGCCGTTTTCTGGTCACAGCGTGAGTAGCTCCATACATACACATCCAATCTCACATACATTTTCCCCATATTTTGCATATGGACTAACTAATAATGTCTTCTCTCTCAATCTAATCATTAATTGATAACCAAATAATTTGTATGCACCATTTTGCTTTTCCACATATTCCCAATAGATTATTGTTTTGAGTTTTTATCTAATTTCTTAACTACTAATTTTATATATTATTTACATTTTCCTTTTTTTCACTCATAAAAAAATCATAAATTTATTAACAATTATATATGGAAAAGAGCAACTCAAAACATCAATCTATATATTTTTATTACATAAAAATGTATAGATAACTCTAAAACTAACTGTGGATGATTTTCATGAAGCACGAGCTTGAACAAAAAAAGTCAATGGAACAAAGAGTAATCAGATTTTTACATTTTTTTTTTTTTTTTGAAGAAGAAGAAGAAAACCCCAAGTTACAAACCACGAGAACCACGTGCTCAAAAACTGATAAAGATCCAACTTGAACTAGTCTAGTCGTCACAAAAAGTGTATATTTATTTGTTTTTTTCGACATACAGTGTGAGTTAAGAAGAATCGTGCATTCATTCATTTGTTTTTAGATTTCGGCTCAAGGATTTCATCAACGTGTTCGATCTTATCCGACACATGTCTCTTTATTGGCGGATTCTCCAACCAGTTACTTTGTCCTCATCATGTAATGAAATTATTCTTCTACCTAGCTAGCTACAACTCATTAGACTTGTATAGAGCTTTGATTCAATTAATATAATTAGAAGTTTAGAACCAACATACGTGCAATCATACGGGACACAATAATAATCTTTGATAGTTCACCATTATTTTATCAACAATACATTTGGCAAAAATTTGTATGTACTTCTATCGATTATGAAAATATATTTTTTTTTGTAAAAAATCGAGTTTTACAACAATGAAAAATGGCTAAAACATATAGTTTATGGTTCAAAATATGATCGAGAAAAACCGCAATATTTTTATGCGTTTCGATCTGAATTTGGATTTAGCCATGAATATAAGAGACTCTTCGCATCTCTTCTTATCGACACTTTTTTTTTATCTTGGTCTCTGGCCGGCATATATATATACGGACCAACTCCTTAAGATGCTTTACAAATGCTTTTTATAAAAAAAGATGTCTATTGCATATATAATATTGTGCTATTGGGACCTTATCAGCTATCGTATATTATTCGATATTCCCTTTGATTCAAAAGATCTTCGAGAACCCCTAAGAATCAAATTTCATTATTCAATAAACCCCACTTATGTCATCACGTGCTGGAACTTATAATTTAATGATTAGATTACTAATAGCTTTTGTACTAATTAGTACTAATAGAAGTACTAATTAAGTGAAAGATTCTAAAACAACCTATGTGGCTATGTGTAATATTCCACTACGGCTAATATTGATTTGATTATATTCTTATTTCCAACATGTTGCTTGTAATTGTATGCAACCAACAACCTTACAATCAAAATGCGTATATATTTTTTTGTTGTTGTTGGCGTCAGTAGCAGATGCTTTCAATATTTTTGTATGTAATGGTTTTAACATTGATGGAGAGCAAAATCTAGCTATCTCTCTGTATTAGTATTTTTTAAAAAAATTGACATATATATATATTTTTTTGTTAACTGTTGGGTCACAAATGACCAGCCCATCAACCAAATTCCTATCTTCGTAGGAACCGAGACTCGATCCCGGATGTGATGATGTCTTTTACAAATGGACTTATCTCCTGCCACTGCACTAAGGTCACTTCACAAATTGACATATATTTATACAAACAATTTTACAACAGACTGTTCAATTCGGCGCATCACCAAAATTTATGCATACAGAGACTTAGAATAAACAACTCTACTTACATCACATTAGAGATCTATATTATAAGTTAATTATCTCCATTAATCAATAATAATTTGAATGTTTACGTATCAAATTACATAAACATAGTAGAAACAAAACGTAACATCACAAAATGTTTAACCTTTTCAGCGTCTGAACCGTGTCTACATTTTTCTTCTATAGTGATATTATTAAATTTTGGCCGGAGACTTGCCCACCAGTGCGGGGTGGTACTAGCTTGTCCAAATCAATCTTCATTTTTTTTGGTCCCTGTGTGATTGCCATGTTGCATTGCGTCGACATTTAATAAAAGTTCATTTTACAAAACGTTTTACATTTTCATCAGTTTGACACTATAGTTTACTTCATACATCTTTTCAAGCAAAAACAACTTTGTTGATTAAGTTAAACTATTTTTTTAAAAAATAGATTAAAAAAGATCAATTTTTTACTTTGTTTATATCAAAGAGAATACCAATTTTTCTTGTTATAATAAAAAGCAAAATCCTTGAAAGTCTAATTTATAATGGTCAAACAGTCCAACATATGTTTGATAACTTCTTTCTAAAAGTAGCTTAGATGTCTGACAAAAAAAAACGAGCGCTACACATATTTCCGTTTTCCATTTCTTTTTTGTAATTTTTGAAAATGACAATTTTACATTTGTAAGAAGAAGAAAAAATTTCATCTACCATTCTACCTAAAACAACTTTGTTTTCGTTGATTAAAATTAGGGTTGAGACAATATCACTGACCAAATAAAATAAAAGGAGATTCTCAAAAATAGCACCAAAATAAGTTTTTGTTCCAAACTTAGCACAACATCTCTAAAATTCCAAAAATAATACCAATTAATTTTCTAAAATTAAATCCTAAATTCGAAATACTAAACTCTACCCCCAAAACTATATCCTAAATGTGAAATTGAGAACCCAAACATAAAAAAACAAATTCTAAAAGTTAATTTTAAATATTTTAATGTGTTAAATAGTACTATTTTTGGAAATTAATTAAATGTGTGTTATAATTGTCCTTAAAATTTGGTTTAGTGATATTTTAGAGTATTTCTCTAAAATAAAAAGAGTAGCAATAAAGAAAAAAAATGAAAAAGATAATAACTTTATTAAATATGTCGTGTTCTGTACCGAAGTCATCTGGTCGGAGAGCCACAACTTTTTATTCTGTTTTCATTCGCCTATATATATAAAATAGTTCCTTTACAGACCAAGAACAAGTACCAAAACAAACATAATTAACTTACCCAAACAAGAAACCAAAGAATTCCGAAATGGAAATGTTTTATGCATTATTTCTCATCCTATTTCCAATCTTATTCATCATCTTCTCATCATTTTCAAACAACAAAACCCTAACCACATCATCCTCTACACCGACGTCGTATCCACTCATCGGCTCTATTCTCTCCTTCAACAAAAACCGCCACCGTCTTCTCCAATGGTACACCGATCTCCTCCGTCTCTCTCCTTCTCAAACTATCACCTTCGATCTCCTCTTCCGTCGTCGGACTATTATCACTGCGAACCCAGAAAACGTCGAGCACATTCTCAAAACAAATTTTTGTAACTTCCCTAAAGGCAAACCTTTCACCGAGCTACTCGGAGATCTACTCGGCGGCGGAATCTTTAATTCTGACGGCGAGTTATGGAGCTCTCAGCGTAAACTCGCGAGCCACGAGTTTACTATGCGTTCTCTTAGGGAATTCACTTTCGAAATCCTCCGTGAGGAAGTTCAAAACCGCCTCATTCCGGTGCTTTCCTCCGCCGCGGACGGTGGAGGTACGGTTGATCTTCAGGAGGTTTTGAAGCGCTTTGCCTTCGATGTTGTTTGTAAAGTTTCGTTGGGTTGGGATCCAGATTGTTTGGATTTGACTCGACCCGTTCCGGATCTTGTTAAGGCTTTTGATGTAGCGGCGGAGATCAGCGCTCGCCGCGCCACGGAGCCGGTTTACGCCGTGTGGAAGCTGAAGCGTTTGTTCAACATAGGGAGCGAGAGGAGGCTGAGAGAAGCGATCATGACCGTACACGCATCCGTTTCCGAGATCATCCGTGCCAAAAAGAAAAGCCTCGATATCGGTGGCGACGTATCGGACAAGCAAGACCTCTTGTCGAGGTTTCTCGCCTCCGGCCACGGGGAAGAAGCCGTGAGGGATAGTGTCATAAGCTTTATTATGGCGGGAAGGGATACCACGTCGGCGGCGATGACGTGGCTGTTTTGGTTGTTGAGTCAAAACGATGACGTAGAGAAAAAGATACTTGAAGAAGTGAGAGGCAAAGGACCTTTAGGGTTAGGGTTCGAGGATTTGAGAGAGATGAGTTACACGAAAGCATGTCTCTGTGAAGCAATGAGGCTTTACCCACCAGTGGCTTGGGACTCAAAGCATGCAGCCAACGACGACGTTTTGCCAGACGGAACACTTGTCGGAAAAGGAGACAAAGTTACTTATTTCCCTTACGGTATGGGAAGGATGGAGAAGGTGTGGGGGAAAGACTGGGGCGAGTTTAAACCGAACCGGTGGTTTGAGGAAGAACCAAATTACGGTACTAAACCGGTTTTGAAAAGTGTGAGTTCGTTCAAGTTTCCGGTTTTCCAAGCCGGACCAAGGGTTTGCATAGGGAAAGACATGGCTTTTACACAAATGAAATACGTGGTTGGTTCAGTATTGAGTCGGTTTGAAATTGTACCAGTTCGCAATAACCGGCCGGTATTTGTTCCTCTGTTAACGGCTCACATGGCTGGTGGGCTAAAGGTGAAGATCAAGAGGAGAGTGCAAATGTAATCCGATCGATGTATATAATAATAATTTCTTAATTGATCAAAGTCATGTCCTTATAAAAATATCCAACTAATATGTAAAATGTGTGGTTTATGTATTAAATCAAATAAATATATGTGTATGATTCACAGTGTACTTGTGAATAGATAATGATATAAATGGTCCTATCGAAGTGGATCCGATATATTAATCAGTTTGATAGAGACATAGGTCACAAAAAGTATGTATATTAAACAATTTACAAACTGAGTACAGTAACGATTGGTTGTATATCATTACCTTGAGTAAAACATTAAACCGAGAATAGATATCAGCCTAACCAGCCTCCATTTTATTACATGCTCTGAAGCATATGCATGTACGTATTCATATAATATCTCTCTATTACCTTCGATGAGTAAAGAATTATGTCTTCCTTGGTAAGTTTGAATGCGTGACTACTCCCATATGATGCAAGATTCAGGGCAGCGCGTGGTTCTGCGTGATTAGAGTCATTGTCAAATAAGGGTAACAAGTAAATTAGCTAGGAAGTCGAATTAAAACAGCCACTCCACAAGTTGACAAGATTACTTACTTGTGATCCAGTCGTGACAATCAGCAAGTCCTTATGAGCATATGCTTCAATGTCTTGGACTTTCACCTGGGTAAACATTAGAAAAGGATAAACGACAAACTGAAATTAGAAAGCAGAACTTTTTATTATCATCAAACCATTAGACCGATATCAGCGACGCCAGCCTTCATTTTATTACATGCTCTGAACACGGAGAGGGTTTTACAGAGTCCTCCAAGACAGAGAGAGCTACCAACTCCTCCTGGTCGACCTGATTTTCTAAATCAACAATTCTCAATACACAATATGGTCCATTCAAAAAAACTTTTCAAACTCTCTCTCTTATAACAAGTGGATCTCGAGTGTGACCCTCATTTCGACTCTTCCACCATCTCGTTCACTTATGCTTGAAGGTATATAAGAGTTTTCATCATGGTGGGATTATGACAACATGGAGGTTCCAACAAAGAAAGAAAAACATTTGGTTTGGCTGGAGGCGATTAAGTAAGTGAGTAGAGAAACAATAAATGTCACTCTTCCACTTGGTTCTGAAATGAAATCGAACATATTCGTTATATGATTTTACTAAATAAAAGACATATGTAATTCACCAAAAAATTGAAATGATTACTATTACATTCGTTGGCATAGAAGATTATAATGTCCTTTATTTTTGGTTTATTTGAGTCTTTATAGCCAACAAAAACAAAAATCTGTAATGGTCTTTGAGTCTATCTATCCACTTCCATTCGCAATTAACATCCATAATATGTGCAGTTTTGGTTCCATCAAAAACATGGATAAGTATTAGGTGTCCATTATCTACAATCTACTATAATCTTTCGGTGAATAAAAGGTTTTATGGAAGTTCATTGCGTAATTATGTATTTAGGATCAGAGAAAAAATGAATAAATTATTAACAAAAATATTGTTAATATGAATGAGAAATTAGGACACATGTAAATAATTACAACCAAATTTCTAATTCATAAAAATATAATATTTCAGATATTATAAAAGACAATCATCATAAATGATACCAAAATAAATTGTGTTTTTAAAAGAGCTTATAACAAAATCTAAAACCCATGAATACTAATCTGTGTTTATTTATTATTATTTTTTTTTGTTGTTGCGTTTTCGGTATTAATCAATTAGTAAACTTACAATTATCCAAGTGACTCTTTGATGGTCAAACTAAATAAATAGTTGTGAACCCAAAGATGTCAAAGGTACATAACTATTATTATACGTAAGAGTTGTTTGAAACGGCCACAACAAGAATGTATTATGCTAATGTCTTCTCTCTCTCAACCTAACGAGCCGAATTTATAAAGTTCTAAAAACGGCCAAAGAAACGTGATCATCTCTTCCGACTTAGTTTATACACGTTTGATAATGAGCTGGAGACATATCATATTGTATGTTCTTATTATATAGGTATTCTACTTCTAATTCATATGTATCCAACATCTCCAATTATTGCGAGTTCAATTTTTGTCGAAGATATATATTATATATAACACGTTCTAAATTAGGCTCAAAACGTGAACCTTTATTTGAAAATATCATATACTAGTTAGTTTTTATAAACAATATTGCAACAGATACGATATGAAAAAGATTTTGATTGGTTGTCCACATTCCAAAACACCTAAAAAAAAATGGGAGGAGATTTGGTTTGGAAATGAGATACACATCAATGTAGGTCCTTTTCAAGGTTTTGTTTAATTATTAGGTACACACAAATTTGACCCAAAGAAAACAACTAACGTGACAACAAGTATTTAAATTTGTGATTTTTTTTTTGTTTTTTAGTTCAATAGATAAACAACTTCGGAGGAATCTTAAGACAGTTAAAATAACTTTCATAATAATAATAAGGGATTGTAGAAAGAGTTGTGGTCGGATAAGTATGAAAACAAAGAAGAGTAGCTAGGTCTCTTCTCAAGTAGCAGAGCTTTCAGTTAATGTCGTTCACCAACCACAAACCGCAGATTTTACGGTATAACAGCCTCAAGAAGCTTTTCATACACTTGTCTAGCAGATAAATCCTCGACCTGATTCAGGGGAACATAAATCAGAAAGAGTAATTCATCCAATGCGTTAACCTATTTCTTTATCACCATTCTTAGAGGTCCTTGTGCCATTAGTAAATAAAGCCAAAACCTTATCATCTAGAGCTAAGAAAACCAATAAGCTTTTTTTTAAGATGAATTTTCACAAAGTCTTCTTAAGAGACACGAAGGAAGGATCAACGTACCACAAGAAGTTTTGATTTGCTATTCCAACCTCTTTGGAGAGTCATCTGGCTCAACCTTAAACCAAGAACCTGAAAGAGCAAGGTCGTATGTATTGCGTTGGTCAAAAAACCTCATTCACATACGAAATAAGAAACTTAAAATCTTTAAAAGTGGTTAATAAAGGATTGAAATTGTACCCTTCCCATGAATTCCAGAAGCTCGTTGTTAGCTTCTCCACGAGCTGCTGGTGCGGCAACGGTCACACGAACATCATCAGCATTTACCCCTGCATAGAATAAAAGCATGGACCAATCAAATTGTTAAATCGAAGATCCATGTCAAGTGAGTAAGAAAATAGATTCTGTGTCATATGACTATGTTTTACTTGTGATTGCTGAACGTTGTGCACGGTCTTCCACTTCTATCGCAACCTGAACAAGTCCACCGTCCAGTTGTGAAATGCAGGGAGGTACAGGTGCATCCTGTGTGCCGCCATAACAGATTAATGATCTAGTTTTTGATCGTTCAATTGGAATAAAAATATTATTGAAAACCAATTGTACCTGTGGGTTAGTTTCTGCAGCAACAGCACTAAGTGCTCCATCAACAATGTAAATGAAAGACGTTGTTTCCAGAGACTCTTCAGCACGATAACAAACGAAAAGCTCACAACCGATACAGTTCATTCTAAACTGTCTCTCCATTTTCCCTTCATCGCTGTTAACAAACCAAAACATAAAGAAATAAACTACTACATCCAAAATCTGAAGCTTAAGACTGGATCCACTAGCTCCATATAAAAACTTACCGTTTCAATAGAACTTTTCCTCCCTCGCTGACATTTAACCTAGCAAGGTGCTTCTTCTTGTCAAGTACATTCGATCTGTCGGTCTTCCTCTTTGGCATCTTCTGCAACTGGGTATCTTGTAAAGAATCTAAATTAGTATACAAACACTATACAAGGATACCATATATGTTTTTCAATCACCACAACTTTGCCATGTTACACACTCTTAATCTAAACTCAAGGAGTAACCAAACCAAATAAGAAAGATTCAGGAAATAACTAAAATCTGCAGAATTACATGAAACATGCAATGAGCTGCCAACAGAAGACCATAGAGAGAAAGAGACAAGTCTTAACACATTCCAACTTTTTAGTCCATGTAAAGATATCATTGTTGTTTGAGTCTTTGAACCTAAACCCACTTTGTTTGAGCATTAACTAGCAAGTAGCAAGTCTACCACTTTAAAACAGTAAACTACCACGGCCAATCAAAGATTGAAACTTTCAATCATAATTCGAACTCATTGTATCTAAAAACCCAAAAAAAACACAATCAAGCAAATCATTCCACACAAACGCCAATTCGATGTGAGCAAAGTAGGGTTCCACTCTAGTTTCAAGCAACTAAACCCTAACTCGGATAATTAGGAACGAACCGGTGATGAGGACATGAGAACCACAGTGTTTGCAGTAATAAACGAAGAGATCAGAGTCGGGTCCGTCCGGCGCCGCGTCCTCGCTCGAATACGTATGTGTCGTTCTCTTCGGCATCTCTCTTCTTCTTCTTCTTCAAAGTTCGTCGAGCCAAGACGCGAAACTCAGCTCTCACTTTGCAAAAATAATCTCTTTTACATTGCCACGGCGGCGACCCTATATTAGATCGACGGTGGAACACCGAACCGGCTGGCTACGCTGCCTTAAGGGTGAAACCGTACTTCGCACTTTTTAACTTTTGGTTCAATGTACAACCGTATCTTTATTAGATTTATCCGGTTACCTCTTAACCGGATTTAATCAAGAATTAGTGTTTGGATTTGAATCAAACCAAGCAGAACCAATTAAAAACATTATAAAAATAAACATTTTCTACAATTGTGAACTAAATATTGGAAAATACTAGAAAATATTTTAAAATATTGATTTTAAAATGAGAACTAAATATTAGAAAATATGTAACAACAAAGAAATATTATAATTTTTTTATATTTTCATATCTTGATATTATTTTAAAATGAAATTAATTGATCTTATTTTAAAATTGAGATTTTCTAATATTTTCTTAAGGTAAATTAAAATAAATATTTTCTAAAATTGTGAACTAAATATTGGAAAATATTTTACACCAAAGAAATATTATAATTTTTCATATTTTTCATATCTTGATATTATTTTAAAATGAAATTAATTTATCTTTTGGTGTAAGTTTTTTTTATTTATATTGTAGTATTTACTTCCTAATAAATGATAATATTATGTTAACTATAAAAAATATTGATAAATGATACTTCATCAGAAAATATATAATTACTAAATGGATGTTAAAAAATGATATGACTTTTTTTAGTAAAAGTATGATTAAATTTATTAAATATAAAAAATAGTGTATTCAAATTTGAGAAGAATAATACATGTCAAAAGAATAGACCACCATTTGTTAGTTTACAGAGCATGAATTTAAAAAAACTTTACTTTATTATGTAAGATTGTGTATAATAGGTACGAAAATAAAAAACCGTTTTTCAATAGAATAAATGAAAATTTGTAACAATTATTTAAAGCCGTCCCGCTGATATGTATCAAATAAACAACTTTTTATTAACTTGCATATTAGTTGACGAAAATCAACAACATCTTTTAGTCGTAATACGTATTGATTCAATACTAACGAAATATGTGGTCTAGTTGTGTATTTCTAGTTTCACCATCAATTCATCCATTTACTTGACTCACGCTTCTAGGTATGGGTGTGTTCTCATCCTGCCTACACAAAAAAATTATTATTATCCACAATTACTTCCATGATCAACTATGACGAGGTCGTTGTCATTATTCACTCCCATAAGATCAAACTTACTATCCAGGATATCAGCAGGTCTAGCTCTGCGAAAGTAAACCCCCCGTACTTGCTCTCCAAGAAACCAACGTTACTGTGCGCCGGAGTTGAGTAAGACCCCATCATCCCACCAAAATGTGAAAATCCTAGAGGTGAGTTTTGGTAATTCTGATGAGAATGTGCTAAAGCCATAAGATCAGTGGTATTAGGGGTAACGATGTTGGATGGCTTTTTGCCGGAAGAAGTGGAGGAGGTGGAATTAGAAGAAGATGGTTTCCTGTTTTTCCGGCATTCACCCTCAACTGGAATATTCCTTAAGAGTGCCGCCTTTGGTCCAGTAACGGCGACAAGTCTTGCAGAAGTAAAGAGGCTGAGAGAGGCTATAGTTATTGTAGTAAGAGAACTTAGTGTGTGTTGATTCGCAACGAGAACACTTTTGAGGATGGTCGTGAGGCTGAGAGAGGCTATAGTGCTGCCAGCAGCCAGTATATATGTCGGCTGCTGATGTTGAAGTCTTCGAAGAGTCTAACACCTGATGACTGAGCTTCCTAACATTTACAATGCACAGAACCATATCAAAATGTGGAATTTCTCTCTCTCTCTCTCTATATATATATATAATTGAAGTGTAGAGCTTCAACTACCAATCAAATTACGAGAAGGAGATAAATTGGGAAAATAAAGACACGGATCCGTCAAATTGAGATAAGTCATGCATGAACGTGTGTTGACTCCTTGTAGTCCCACTGATACTCAAGCAGACATAGTACTTACTATATTAGTTCAATTTCATATTTCCTTATATAGAAAATTAGAAACACAGGTCGAGAAGTCATTACCACCCAAGATAGGTTGTATGCGTTGAGCCAGTTGTGGTTAATAGATATCGTGTCTTCCTGTAAAAAAGATAATCGAGAAAATTCAAGAGAACAAATGTTGGTGTACATATAATGAGAGGGAAAGAGAAAGAGGGAGAGAGATACCAAGTTTTATATATACAATGTTGATGATGCCACCCACTGGGAACAAAGATAACTTCACCGGGTTCTTGAATGCACTCAAGCCAGGTGGTCTAATGTGAATTATAGACGTGGTGAAAGAAGAGCTTACAGATTGAGGGAAAGACCAGCTGATTTACCTTCTTAAAAGCGGGGAATTAAGTTTCCTTCACCTCTTCAAAGATGTTATATAAACACAATTCTTCATGTATCCTGAAAAAATCATCTAACTATAAGGCTAACACATGAGTGAAGAAGAAATGTGGATCACATACACTTCACAGAAAGGTTACATGACCAATAGGATTAAAGAAACAGTTGCCTATCATAAACAAGATGACTTTGAGGAGGAGGAAGAAAAAGCCATCTTTTTTTTCACAACATACGTTAGCTGACCAACTATAAGATCTAAATACAGCAGCGTGTAGAGGTGTCCAAGATCGATACTGTAGGCAAGAGTTCAGAAATCATCAGCTTTATCCAAAGGCCAAAAAAACTCAAACAGACAACCATACAAACAGTTCGTCTGATCTTCTTACTCCGACCTTTTCAACCCATATAAACAGATAATCATAGCAGCTAATTTGATCATACTTCCGGTAGAGACGAGTCGACGACAACAGCACAAAAGAGACTCTCTAACTCGCTTAGAGACTTCCTCTACAAAACGCACGCGGCGTTTAGCCGGAAAATATCTAAAAACGCTGCGGTTAAGGAAGGAACATTCAGAAGGTGAAAAGGTCCCGTTATGTACACGGCCCATTCTGTAATGGCTTGCTTACTGTGTATATCAAACGGTGAGGGTGTTGAACTCTCCGTATGGGCCAAGATATAGAAGAGGGAGGAGGTTTTCTGATGGCGTTCCTATCGAAGTTGAAACTTGAAAAGATTTCTATGGCATTCAAATAAATTCGAAAAACAACAACCTTCAATTTAAAATTACAAATAACATTACTACCATCAGTAACTTGCTTTTATATAAGCATTGTTTTTAAACAAGCAAAACGAAATGAAAAATACAATAGTGCTTCAAATTGAAAGACTACAAACGAAAAATTACACAGTGATGACGGACTTGGTAACAATTTCACACCGCTCTTTCTTGTAGGTTTGAGATTTTCGATTAAAGTATGACGTAAATGAAAACCCGTCCCCAATACTTTCCTCCTACGTTTGATCTCTTCTACCTACAAAGATTATATATCAAATAATGAAACAATGAGCCCTTGGAAAGGTGACAACATGAGACTTTCAGGCTTACTTTTAAATTACTAATATATATATTTATAAAATACATTACTCTTTCTTGCAGGTTTGAGATTTTCGTCGAGGTCTACTACGTCCACGATTAGTAAGACGTAAACGAAGAGGAAAAATCGTCCGGAATGCTTTCCTACGTTCTTCCTACAACATATCAAACAATGAAACATGAGCATTTGGTTAAACATGGGACTTTTTATTTATTTATCTCAGTCCCTTCTACTGCACACTTTTTTTTTTTTTTTCCAATGTTTTAGGGCCTTTGTAGCAACAAAACAGAGCCAGTAAACCAATTACATGCTTTCTATCTGTTGAAAATATTTAGTTTTCATTTAAGAAAAAACTTGCCTGTCGGAGCCAATGCCCTCGATCGTAATCGGCTGATTTAGTTTGCTTCTTCAACTTACGTCTCATCTCGTGTACCTAACAACATTGTATACGAATGAAACATGGGACTTTATTTTTTTTTTTTTTTTAATCTGTCTCTACGACAGAATCAAGAAGCACACTTTCTTAATGTTTTAGTGCTTTTTAGCAACAAATCTTTAGTTTAAGATTAACAAAAAAAACTTGCCTCTCGCCAAGCCTGTGGATCGTACTCGGCCGAATGAACATTCTCCTTGGGTTGAAAATACCCAATAAAACGACCCTCCTGCTTGACGACGAGAGTGGAAACAGTTAAACAATGTTAATTATGATACAAGGAGAGAGAGAGGGATACTTACTCGTCGCGTATGTTCACGTTGCTTTTTAACTCTGAACGAACGTGTACTCTGGTCTCTGAAACTGTGCATAAAAATTCAATTTCACTGCAATTCAGAAAGTGTTTTCTTGCCTCTGAAAGAGTGGGAAAACTTTCACTTTTACTGCACTTGTGAGGAACGTGTTTTCTTGTCTCTGAAACTGTGGCAAAACTTTCACTTGTACTGCACTTCTGAAGAACGCGTTTTTTTGTCTCTGAAACTGTGGAAAAGAAATTATCGTAATTAGTTTAATGGTTATGTCAAACAGTACTGGATGGATGATCGATGAGAGGACAGACAAATAAACACCTGCAAGTAAGCTTTCCCAGAACCACTCGGCAGAAGTGAGCAGGGCTGACATTTTGCGAGGCCTCCATGAATAAGCCAGAAAAAGCTTGTGTTTGTGCACTTGTAGTAGCGTGACAAGACAAGGTGAATAGACCGGTTCCAAACTATTCGTTATGACCATTATAGTAGCCGGAGGAGGATTAGAATCTACCCAAATCTCGATATCTTCATAAATTACAGTGCATGTGTTAGCTGTTTCAACAAAGGAAAGCAGCTATTGATCAGTAGGCATAGACGATGAATATTTTTAAACCGCCCTAAATTCCAAAGATGGACTAACCGTAATAGGAATGCACAACATTGATTCCAGTGGAAGAGAGCCCTCGCAGGAGGTGATCAGGGATACGGTTTAGGTCGCCAAAGGCAGTGATGGAGACAGGACCAGAGTAGCCAAGATTCTTGAATGCCGCTTCTAAACTCGGCCGGACCCGACGAGCATCATATCCCTTGGGGATCGGGCATTGAAACAAGTTCCACCACACCGCTATTTGAGCTGTCGCGTATTCAGGCGTCGCCGGGTATTCCTTTGCCCACTCCTATGTTACACAGTCAACTGCTGTCTCCGTAGGGTCTATATCCTTCTGCTTGACAGAGAGAGTGGAAACAGAGGTAGTTGCTCAAAATATGTAGTAGACAATGAAACAATTGATGATATACAAGTATATATATTTAGAGAGAGAGAGAGAGGATACGTACTTCTCGTTTATGCTTATAACTCGAGAGATGTTTGCTGAAAATTTCAGGGCTTTGGGAATCGAAGTTGCAAGATTTGCAGTAAAGCGTGGCAGATGATAACTCGCCCGTGTCACTGCGCTTCTGGTCTCATCATCCGCGTACCCTAGTAATCTTTCCCAAACCCACTCTCTACAAGTTTTTAGGATTGTCAAAAACCGATACTCGATTGAATAAACCAGAAAAAGGTTGTATAGCGTCCGTTGTTGTAGCCGGGCCAGATCCCAAGCGAAGACAGTGTGCACCTGATTGGATATGATCATCATTGAAGCCGGAGCAGGATTTTTACCTCGCCATTCCACCATATCCGCATACATTAGTGCGTTTGTGCTTTCTGTTCCAGTACCAAGGAGAAAAGGATTAGTTTAGCTAATTAACCAAAACAGAGCAAAAAACACAAAAAGTGAGGTTTAATGTTTAGTTTTGTACGTATTACTACTACCGAACCCGTTCACGTAACAGTGCTACTTCCAATAGGGTAAGGATAGTGGAAATTTAAACTCTAAACTCCAGAGATCGATAAAAATTTGGACTAACCGGGTCTGGTATGTGCAACAGCGACTCCAGTGGAAGAGAGCACTCGCAGGAGGTGATCAGAGGTTTGTGTTTGGTCGCCATAGGCAGTGATGGAGACAGGACCAGAGTAGCCAACACTCTTGAATGCCGCTTCTAAACTCGGACGGAAGAGACGAGCATCATAACCCTCGGGGATCGGACAGTCCTTCCTGTCCCACCACACCGCTATTTTAGCAGCCTTCGCCGGTTCCTCCCACCACCTTGAGACGAGACTAGTCATCCCTCTAAACCTAAAAGTCAAATAACAGACACAAGTCCTCGATCCGTAGTAGGGTTTCTTTCTTCTTATATAGTACAATATACACCAAACTAAATGGGCCTAAATGATTTTCTTAATTCAATATAATTAATTCTTTGCAGTATTTTTATTTAGCTGTTTTTTTTTTTTTTTGCCAGCAATATACAGAATTGTTCACATAGTTAATTGGAAGCGGCTCCACTCTAGCTCTTCGTGCCATAACATTAATTCTTTATTTAGCTGTTTTTATAAGCAGTAGAATAGAAAAATGTGGATCGAAATTGCATCAGAACATATATGTATGTAAAAATAAAATACCAGACTTGAGGAGGGGTCAATTGGAGCCTTTCCATTCCTCCAAGCTGCCTCTAGATATGTCCTCAACGACATGCCAACAAAGACCTAGGTAGAATAAAAACAAATGAAATTTTGTTCTTTTAACTTTATTGAAAAATTGATGCTGCATAATTTGAGAAAACTTTGACGACATGCCATAGAATGGCTATGGGGGAAAAAATTGCTACCAAGAGTTGGTAAACTATACAAAACATAGTCAAAGCTAAAATATGAGTGAAGAAGATGCATGAAAAGCATTACATTAATTTGGATTTAATCAAGAATTAGTGTTTGGATATGAAATCAAACCGAGCAGAACCAATAAAAACCCACATTACCATCCAAAATTGAACAAAATCCGGTTTATAAATGTGTTGTAAGCCAAACCGAATTTAAAAACTAAACCAAAAAAGACTTGTCTAGGCTTTCTTCTACCTTGAGCATTTGGATTCTGCTTTGATAGCTTCTACAGACAAAATCATCTTACATGTTACATACATATAATATAATGAATGCTCTCTGTTCAATTTAAGAAACTTGGAGATAGATTCTTTTGGGCAGATAACTTAAGATGCAGGTGTGCCTAACTCTGACAAAATGTTGTTCATATCCTCAAAATGTGGCCAACTCGTCTTGCTTCTTTCCTCAGCCTTGCACTCCTGCCAAAAAAAAGTGTGTAGATCAATCTTATAGTTGCCAATTTTAGAGCTTTTTTATCTTTTAAAACATGAATCTCAAAGCTACAGATTCATATGTTCAAGAGACGAACCTCGTATTTTTGAATAAGTGACGCCCAGAGAGACTTGCATTGTCCCGGGCTTCGGTTGAATCCTTCAGCTGATAGATTTGAAGAGATCTCTTCCCACAATGCCATTCTACCTTTCACCACTTGAAATCTACTGTGCAGCTCTCCACGCATTCTGATTACCTTCTTTATCTCCTCCGGTTTCCATTTATTCTTCCTCACACGTTTTGATGATGCCTTAGTTTCAGAATCTGAAGTATCAGATAGATCATTGTCGTCTCTGCTGCTTTCCTTATCCTCTGTTTTAGGCTCCGTATCAGTAACCTTCTTCACAGTTTCGGTTTCACCCGGTGAAGGTGGTGATGATGGATTGACGAATGATTTCCAAAAATCGTCAGACTCTTCTGAGGAACTTCCCACGGGCATGTCAACTTCTTCTGTGTACGTTGATGCCGCAGTTTCTTCTTCAGCCAGTAGTCTTGCACTATCAATAATATCATCTGCATGAGTGAAGCATGTTAGATTACATAACTACAACCCGAATATACACCTACAAATGTGTAAGTGAGACGTTACCTTCCAAAGTCCGATCTACTTCTTTTGGGGCATCTTCTTGTGAAGGTGTTTTCTTTGGTCGACTTCTTTTGTTGTTCCCGTCAACAACTTTCCTTAAAGCTGCAACTCCAGAACCAACATTTGGATCACCAGACAGTCTTGCGCTGACCTCATCAGCTCGGACTGCCATTGGATTTTCAGTGGCTATAGCAATGACTTCTGGTCTCTTTCCGCTGTACTTCCTCACAATCTTCCTCAAGACTTCGGAGACCGTTCTTTCCATGTGAGACAAGGGACAATTCACAGGACAACTTGACAGAGCAGCATGAGCAGCTTTGTGAAGTGCATCTAAAAGTCTTCCTTTGTCAAGCCACATGCACCGCGTTGTGATTCTTATTTTTCCTTTCAAGGTGTTTTCTGAGACTCCCGGACGCATGATTTCCATGCTGGATTATAGAAAATCATACAAGGATATGAGTAATTATCTATAGATAATGCATTGGCAGAGAACTTCAGCAATTCAGATTTACCTCAGAACTATAATGCCATCAGAAGAAATTCTTAGTCGTTCATCAATGCATAGTTCGCTTGATGTGCCGAATGCTTTATCGCCATCACTGTACATCAACTGCAGCAAGGCTAGGATTAGTCAATATCTTCTCAAGTCATTTACCCCATCAAAACAGAACACAACAGTGACAATAAAACCGACCTGCAAATTCTCCCTCCCAAGAGAGCTAAATCCATTGGACAAAACCCTTCTATTTCTCAAGTGAGAAACTCCAAGCATTTCTCCATTTTTAATAACCTGAAGTTGGAGGAAGTTAAGAAAAATAAGTAGAACATTCAGCAAAAGTTGACCTAGGTTCAAGAGATACTAAATTGATTCTTCCACGACAATTATGTATTAAGTTGATCATGTCTCAGAAATTCTATTTTCATGGTCGAGGCACTTAGTTACCAGATAAAATTTTGAACCTATTTCATCAAACTCCTAAAGATGATGTATGCTATCTACCTACCATGAGTATATAAATCTTTGGTGAGAGACTTACAGTAGTGTGTCTAATCCCAGTAGACTTCCCAAGCAACTCATGCTCCTTAAGAAACAGAAGTTCTCCATGTATAGGTAGAAAATGTTGCGGTTTAACTATTTTAAGAACCTCTTCCTTCAAAACAGGGAAAATTTAAATCATTAGAAATCACTAGACATTCATAAATTTGCTAAAAGCCTAACTTTGTTGAAGTGAAAAGAGAAAGAAAGGCAAAGGTGGCAACAAAGCTTGTATGTATCAAGAAACATTAGAAGAAAAGCAGCCGCTTACCAATTCACCACGGTAGGCATGACCAGATGTGTGCAGCATTTCATTCTTACCCATGATAATATTTGGCCCAATATCTGTTATCCGATTCATCATTTTCATTACTCGTGATTCATTGCCTGGGATTACCTTGAGTAAAACATTAGACCGAGAATAGATATTAGCGATCCGAGCCTCCATTTTATTACATGCTCTGAAGCATATGCATGTACATTTTGATATAATATCTCTGTAATACCTTTGCTGAGTAAAGAATTATGTCTTCCTTGGTAAGTTTGAATGCGTGACTACTCCCATATGATGCAAGATTCAGGGCAGCGCGTGGTTCTGCCTGATTAGAGTCATTGTCAAATAAGGGTAACAAGTAAATTAGCGACGAAGTCGAATTAAAATAGTCACTCCACAAGTTGGCAAGATTGACTTACTTGTGATCCAGTCGTGACAATCAGCAAGTCCTTAGGAGCATATGCTTCAATGTCTTCGACTTTCACCTGCGTAAACATTACAAAAGGATAAACGATAAACTGAAATTAGAAAACAGAACTTGTTATAATCATCAAACCAACATATGGCACGTGTTGGCGCTTTGTACTTAAAAACAAACTTTATGCATCAATAATGGCTAGTGCGTGTAAGTTTCTTATACCAGACTTGACGGGTCAATTGGAGCCTTTCCATCCCTCCAAGCTGCCTCTAGATATGTCCTCAACGACATGCCTACAAAGACCTAGATAAAAGAAAGACATACAAAACTTTGTTCTTTTAACTTCCTAAATGAAAACTGATGCCATAGTTTGCGGAAATTTTGGTGACAGGACATAGAATCTCGATGGAAAATTGGCAAGACATAGTCAAAGCTAAAATATGAGAGGAAAGACACATACCAACTTTCGACCAGTTAAATCAGCAGCAGCTTTTATACTTCCCAAACGGTGTATATTAGAGGCAAACTGAGTTGTGATTACTCTTCCCTTGGCCGCCATCACATTCCTTACCAGAGCATCTGCTACCACCTTTTCACTAATTGTCCTTCCAGGTGACAACACATTTGTTGAGTCACTCATCATCTGTGTAAGAGATGGAAAATTGTTTTAAATTTCTCACCTAGTATTCAGTAGTCAGTATAACCATTCTCAACCTTAGTCATCTGCTTTCAACAGATAATAAGAGTATGACTCTGTGCAGAAATCCTTACCAACGTGACTCCTTCCTTTGAGAGCTCCTCCAAAGCTTCACGATCAAAGACTTTTCCATCCAATGGTGCCTCATCAATCTGTTAATAATCAAATTTATCTCATGCAGCTTGATGACTATACAAAGGGACGGCAATAATTTATGAAGGGGTTTACTCTACCTTCCAATCTCCAGTGTGAAGAATATTACCATCAGCACAGCGGAGGAATAAACCACTACAATCAGGAATAGAATGTGTAACTGTAATGGGCTCTATCTCAAATGGTCCAGCCATAAATCTCCTTCGAGTGCTAAATGTCTTAAGTCTAGATTGAACAAAGATTCCGTGCTCCTTCAAGCGCTTCTTTATAAGCTATTGCACAGACAAACAAAATGTTTTGTGAGTGAAAATGCAAAGAGAAGATTAAGCGTTATATGACATAGGCAACTAAAATGACAGTTCTAACTGATACATTTTCAACTGAAGCTATACATCTAAGCTTAGTAGCTGTTAATAAATAACAAAAAGAAGACTTATTGAAACAGAAAAATAAATGTCAAGAACCAAGGTGTAAATCACCTCCATGGTGAAGGATGATGCGAATATCGGTGTATTGGGGTCCAATGCTGGGATAACCTGCTCATGAAAAGAGTATTGGTTAAGGAAAAGGGCAGAACAAAAATGGATGGAGGAAAAGAACTGCATTATACCCATATGAGGCTCAACTGTTAATTAAAAAACAAAACCAACTCAATCTAGAAATCTCCAAATGGTCTATGGGGCTTATTCTGGCCTTTTTCAAGGAATGGAAGAAGACTTTACCCAAGGCAACGCACCAATGTGATCTTCATGACCATGAGTTATAACAACAGCTTCAATTTTGTGTTTCCACCGTCTGATAAACCCTGTGTCTGGCATTATTTTCTGGACCCCAGGCTCATCGTAACTGTAACATCATACAGCAACGTTTTCCATAGAAAGTTAACACCACACATACCAAGGAAAAAAAAGAAGGATGTCGCCAATATAAAGAAGATGCATATGTCTCAAGGACTTACTCAGGGAACATAATACCAGCGTCGATTAAAATGTAACGATCATAGTTTCCAACAAGCATACAGTTCATTCCAATTTCACCAAGTCCACCAATGGGAAGAACACGGAGAGGCGGTCCATCGGTTCCTTCATAAAACTGTTCCATTTTACGTTTGACAGAGTCCTCCATGCTTTTACCAACTCCTTCTGGTCGACCTGATCTTCTACGCGGTGTCTTAGAGGACAAAGATGTGCCTGAAACAAAGAAAGAAGAAAACTACGTGATTAATCAGTCTTCTATGGTTATCCAAATTCACACAATCAGAGTGAGAATCTCAAAAGAAACAATTTATCCAAATCGGCCACCACTAATCAACCTAAAAATCTCATAAAGTTTCAATCTTTTTTTTGCTTGTAACAATTCAAAAACCATTACAGTAAAACTGGAACACTTTAACTGTATCAAAAACCCAATAGGACAAAGAGGAGAAGAAATGAAAACAACATACCAGAAGCAGGAGCAGAAGTGACGGAACACGAAACGATGGACTTAATTCGAGAGCTTGGCCGGAAGGTGAATGTGTAAGGACAAAGCGAGAGGGCACTAAAGGCTGCCATTTTCGAGGGAGGAGTAGTAGCTGGTCTGCGAACATCGGAGTAGATAGACGCATGTGAGGAGAAACCTTGCAAAGAAGCAGGTGTCATCATCACTGCCAAACCAAAACCCTAAAGGTAGGGGATAAGGGTTTTATGGAGACGAATCGGGGTTTAAGAATTGGAAGCGGGAATTGGAGAAAACACAGAGATGAGTGCGAGAAAACTATCTCTCTCTGTGACTGTAAACTAATTTTCTCTCTTATCTCGGATATTCATGGGACAGAGAACAATAAACCGAATTTCTCAATTAAAATTGAAATAACCGGTTCTTCGTAAACCGGTTGATTTCGAACCGGTCGGACCGACGGACCAAAAATCAATTAGACCAACTCCAATAGTCCACATTTGGTGCAAAACTAAAATTAACTCCAATGATCCTTTCAAATGTTGCTCCAAATATAGAGAAATGAATAGTGTTGGTTCAAATTTGTAGCAATACTTTTTTACTTACAAAATGCTCCTTCAATTTTGATTTGTTATCATTTTATAGCTAAACAAAATTATATAATTAATAAATTTATATTAAAATCATAGTTACTAGATATTATAAATGATTTTTAAATTAAAAAAATGTATCATTCTCTATCTTCTATTTATGTTTTGTATTGAAATTTTATTTTTAATAATATCATAATTTATTTGATATTTGTTTAGAATAAACTAAGTGAGTAAAAATTTGCAAATTTTAAAAGTAAATGACTATGTTAGAAATTAAAAGAGAATATTAAGATAGAATATACTTAAATTATTTATTTTGATGCAGAAATTAAAGCAAAATGTACACCAAATGTTGCTACAAACTCTATATTTCTTGTAAAACTATCTCTAATGGTGCTTCTAACATTGCTTCAAAAATAGAGAAATGAATAGTGTTGCTCCAAACACTTTTTTATTTACAAAGTGCTCTCTCAATTTTGATTTGTTATCATTTTATAGCTAAACAAAATAATATAATTAATAGTTATACTAAGATAAATTTATATCAAAATCAAATTTATATTAAAATCATAGTTACTAAATATTATAAATGATGTTTAAATAAAAAAATGTATCATTCTATCTTCTATTTATGTTTTGTAATGAAATTTTATTTAATATCATAATTCATTTCTCTATATTTGGAACAATATTTTTTTATTTACAAGTGTTCTCTGAACAACTTTTTATTACCATGCATATTAGTTGATGGAAATCATCAGCATTTTTAGCCGTAATATGTATTGACTCACGGCATATGTTATTGATATTTGTTCTCGGTCTAATGAGAAATTAGGACGCACATTAATAAATACAACCAAATTTTTAATTCTTAAAAATATAACATTTCAAATATATATATATTTTTTTGACAACATAACATTTCAAATATTATAAAAGACAATTATCATAAATGATACCAAAATAAATTGTGTTTCCAAAAGAGCTTATAACAAAATCTAAAACCCATGATGATAAACTTCTTACCCGTCTTACTTGCGAATGAGTGTGGAGACAGTTTCTCGGGCTTCCTCAACACAAAGTTTTCAAAAACGATAGTGCGAAGAGACAAGCTGAAAACAAGAAAATGAGAAGTATAAACAAAATGAAAGAACGTCTTAACAAATCTAAAGAGGATAAGAAGAATTTAGTAGCAGCTGCACAGATAATTCTATTTCAAAAAATTATTTTTTATTTATAAAATAATCGATAATAATAATGTTTGTGTGTGGCAGAATGAGAAAGCAGCCATACCGAGAAGCATTAGGCAAGTGGGTAATGGAGTTGAATTGATGGTTGAATTACAAATTCACAACCAGAGGGCTGTTGTGGCTGATATTAGAGATGAGTGCATAGTTATAATCGCTACAAATGCTCCAGATTTCCAGAGTAAGCTGCATAAGTTGTTTATTTTGATAATTTAAACACAAATAATAATCCTAAATAGAAGGAAAATATTCTGCTTTTCGCGGCAAAACTATTTTAACAAAATTTGAAAATGTCGTTGTATTTGGCAAAACTTTTTTTCCGAAAAACTTGAAATGTTTTATGCTTAGTAAAAGAGTCAAGGATCTTTGATTGTTTGCGTATAAAAATATCCCAACTATTTCTACGAAATAACTTAGCTACTTCATTCGATAAATATATCACTCAAAATTCGAATTTAATTTATGTCTATACCATTTCGCAAATATATGAATTAGTCCAACATGAGAAATGCAAAAAACAAATGGCTTGCCATAAATATGCCTCCAATCGGAGACAACGGCTGTCGTCAAAGTTGATAGCATAACTAAAGTTGATTTTATTCTTCTTTGGTCCTCAAAGTATACAATATTATAAAAATAAATGTACATAAAGTTATGCTATCAGAACTCAGTGATTAGGAAATTGATTTTAAAAAGAGATATATATATATATATATATATATATATATATATAGCGTCCCTGTTATAATGTTATATTAATACAATCAACAGTGCATCGTATGAAATACATTCAAACTAAATAGCTATTTTTTATATTATAAATCAAAAGACTTATCACACAGACACACACACCACAATAATATAGCTGAACTTATTCTCACTTGAAATGGCTTGTTAATGTAAGTATTTGAGTTCTAGTAGTAGTTTATAAAATCAAGTGTGAATTAAAGAGTCAATAAGGTACACATCTTTGACTCTTTAAAACACTCGATATAGAAGTAGTAGAAGGGACAGGCTGTGTTACTTAATGATGGAGGCCTAGTTGATTCTGAACCGGACGGACCGGGAAATTCTTAAAAACAGGCATTATTGATTATTTGTGTTGCTGGGAGGATGCATTTAACGGCGATGGAAGAGAGAAAGAAAAACAAGAATCTCATTATTAGTTAGTTCTGTTTGGAGCGGTTTAGCTCTTGCAAGCTCGGTTATGGCATTCATCTTTTGCGTTTTATAGGATTCGCGAATCAAATTGTCTACGATCAGACTAGTTAACATTCAAATTCCAAACAAAATAGAAATAGCAGGTTTAATTATGATTATTATTTTATTTTTTTGTGTGTCAAACGTTTAATTATGATTGTACGTCCAACCGGTTGAAGTTGGGTTAGGGCGATAGACTGAACCAATAAAGAAACAAAGAGGTTGACTGAATCATATGCATCATATCTTCTTCATATATATATATATTTTTTTGACAGATCTTCTTCATATTTAGTACATCAATATTTGTATAATTTCTTCTTTTGGTACACTAACATGATTTATGTGCATCATTTTCTGCAATATTGTATCTAATTCTAGACTGCATCATTCATTAAAAAAATTAATTAATAACCTACATAAACTGGTCCAGAAAAAACAAAATAGTAGAAAACTACAAATTGTATTAGTTACCTACATTAAAAGATGAAAACAGTACTAAATAGAGAAGGCAAAAACCTTAATCAAGTACCGGTGAACCTAAACCGATCAATATACGGAGAGCAACTCTTCTTGTTGATGGAGTAGACTTTCGTTATGTCTATAGTGTTGTCAATATCCAACAACTTACTTCCCCTCTGGATGAACCTGAAACATGGTAGTTTAAGTAAATATTATAGCTATGTTAAAATAATTACAAACAATTCAAAACCAATTGAAGCCTAATTAATACGAAACTAAGACCTTGGTTTTTTCCCATCACATTTACCACTTCACCCACATAGGACCCAGGTTCTTGAAGCAGCTGCAACTCTTCTCTGAGAAAATTCGTACTACATATTATTAAGTTTAAAATAACAACAAGGTTAACTACATACTATAAAGACTAATAAGAGAAGCTTTTAAGTATAATTGTGATCATGATCATGAATACCTTTGTAACCGATTCTATTGCCACAAAATTCGACTTGCCAAAATTTGTTGTGTTTTTCTTCGCCGGTGGAAATTGCTCGAAGAAATCGAAGTAATGTCGAGGAGCGAAAATACGAATTGATATCTAGCATCATCGACTTCGTGTTCACAAGTTTCTCCGTTACAATCTCCGTCACCCATTGTTTGTCGTTGTCGGCTCTGTACGTCTTGAAGCAGCGTTAATCAAACATAGCTGCTCTCGTCGCTGACACCACTCATCGTGCTTCATTTATACCTGTCTGGCTGTCTTCATCGATGCCTCTTACGTCGATGGTAGGTCGGCTGATAATAAGGGGGAGAGTGAGTGGGTTCTGAAAATTACTTGGCTAAAAAATTTGTTTGGTATGAGTATTGACGTCTGCAAATGGAGGGCAGAAACGACTTTTTAATATTTCAGTGCCTAAATGCTTTGTTTTTTTAAACAACTCTAAAATCAATTGGAATGAACAAACTTTGTTTATTATTTTTCATCACAGCTGATTACATAACTTGCCTCAGTTTGGCATTTACCAGCTACGGTTAAAAAATATTAGATGATTAGTGTGAGTTTTTTTATTATGCCCCTGTATTGTGTATTGCCCTCATTACTTTGTTTTATATTTCCTGTGTTAACAAGCGCATATTCAATTAATTAAACAAAATTATATCATTTATGTTAAGATATTATAGAAAATTTCTTAAATAAAATTAATTTAATATTATTGCCTCAACTAAAATTAAATTTTGGATCTGCACCAGCACTCTCCATATGTTGTGGGAGTTGTTTGAATTTAATCTTATCCAATCGATGATCTAAGTCTCTGAAAAAACAAAACTTTGTGTTAACTAAGTAGATAAAACAAAACTTATTATTAAATGAACCAACATTTTTCTAACCATGCATATTAGTTGACGGAAACTATCATCATATTGGGAACTGCAATATGAATTGAGTCATCGGTGCTGCCAATGAAAACTGACTCTTATAAAATTGATTTAAACTTTATTCGTTGTATCGCTTTAATAATTGATGAATCTATCAATTTTTTTTGTTAAAATCACTTTTTAATATGATACAAAATTTACATAAATAAAAACTGATGTTAATTTACACTGAGAATTAAAAGTCTCTTATGTAAATTACTTTATAGTATCATTTAATTTACAGTTATTTATTTATATATTGTCAATAAAAAGCCCATGAAAAAATTAATGAATTAAAATAATTATTTATTTTCTATTTGTCAATAATAATTTTTTTGTTTGTAGTTAAAGAGGGATTTTTATAAATACTTAAACTTTGTCAAACGTCCCAACAACATCTGGTGGGATTACGACAATAAAGAGATTTCAACTGATTTGGAACACCATCAAGTGCATCAGAGGATGGTGGATGCACTTAAACTAAAAAGTACATTACTATTATTATACGTAAATGACCATCAATTCAGTAATTGATGTAAATGAACATCAATTCAATAATTGAAACAAATATTTATTTCAATCAATACAAATTATTTGTATCAACAAAATATAAATTATTTATTTAAGTAATGCAAATTATTTTAACATTATGTAAGAATGATACAAACAAATAAAATAAATGATGTAAAACCATCAATTTTGTAGTGTGTGCAGCTTTGGTTCCATCAAAAACATGGAAAAATATTACATGTCCATTATCTACCATAATCTTCAAGTGAATAAGAGGCTTGATGGAAGTCTCATTTATTAATATAAATGAGAAATTAGGACGCACGTTTATAAGTAAACCAAATTTCTAATTCATAAATACAAGATTTCAGATATTATAAAAGACAATTATCATAAATGATACAAATAATTTTTGTTTCCATAAGAGCTTATAACAAAATCCGAAACCCATGCATGATGCATCTGTATTACTATATCTATAGTGATATATTTTTTTTTTTTGGTTGCGTTTTTGGGAATAATCAATCAGTAAACGTATAATTATCCAAGTGACTCTTTGATGGTCAAACTACTTGTAATAAATAGTTGTGAACGCAAAGATTGTCAAAGGTACATTACTATTACTATACGTAAGAGTTGTTTGACTTGGGATATTAAAATACGAGTCTATCTTAAGATTCTTTTCAGAATATATATCACTCTAATTTTGGTGTTTGTTTATATATATTGATTATTCACTCATTATGAAATTTGGAAGACAGCACAGCTATCACATCTACGGATCTACCTCATTCATACGCAGAAGCTATATACATACATATTTATATATACTATATACACCATCACTTTCGATATTCATATACATATTTTTGTTAAATAACTAACGTTGATTTTATTCTTCTTTGGTCCTCAAAGTATATACTATAGAATAAAAATAAATGTACATAAAGTTATTCTATCAGAACTCAATGATTATGAAATTGATTTTAAAAAGATATATATATATATATATATAGCGTCCCTGTTATAATGTTATATTAATACAATCAACAGTGCATCGTATGAAATACATTCAAACCAAATAGCTATCTTTTATATTATAAATCAAAAAACTTATCACACAGACACACACCACAATAATATAGCCGAACTTATTCTCACTTTAAATGACTTGTTAATGTAAGTATTTTGAGTTCTAGTAGTAGTTTATAAAATCAAATGTGAATTGAAGAGTCAATTAGGTAGACATCTTTGACTCTTTAAAAAACTCGATAGAGAAGTAGTAGAAGGGACAGGCTGTGTGACTTAATGATGGAGGCCTAGTGTACCAGATAATAAAATAAACTCTCAATTCCCGAAGCCTCAACCAACCATCTAATCTTCATTTAAAACTTCACCCACCGGTCCACCACTTTTTTAGCTTCTGAAATAAGCTTAATGGTTCTTTACTAAATATAATAAGCACTAAGATTGATTATTACTAAATGACAATATTCTATGCCCATTAGCCCATATGTAAAATAATTAGATGCCCATACATAAAAATATTATATAAAAATTAATATGCTACACAAAAAAAAATTACTATATAATATCATATGTAGTTATTGTTTTTATTTGTTCTCCATCGTTGTTAAATCACAATAATACGCACTGTCATTATTATTCAACTACATATGATGACTACTACTATTATCACGACACCACATTTAACACCTTCTCCTTTGTTTCCTTCCGGAATCACTTGGTCCCAAATTATATACATACAAATACAAAAGCTTCCACACAATAATGTCGTAGTATATCGAATAAAAAAAAAATTATCACTATTAATATAAGTAGTACTTGTTTAATAATTGTATACATTATGCAGAAAGCTTTGTCTTTTTGTTTATAAAAATATTTTAATTAGCATAAAAATAAAGTTCACTTTCTATAGGTATGAGTGTTTTAACCCCACAAAATTTAACTCATGCATATCGAAAAGAAAGATTCTTGTATTTAAACACTACTGTGTTACTACTACTCTCTCACTTACCTATTCTATCTATTCTCACTAACAAAAACCCTGAAGTGAACAAGCAAAAAGAGCTCTCTTTTTGTTTTTAATCTCTTTCACGCGTTGAAGATTCTTTGCCTTGTTTCTTCTGCTTAAACGACCACTGCTATGTGTCAGTGACTGAAAGAATTTGTTCTCTTTTGCCTCTGATTTATCGATATGTTCCAGTCTTAATGTTTTAAGAAATAAGTGTTTGAAACTTTGCAAATTTAAGGTACTACTACTACTCTGCTTTCAAGATTACTCTGTCTTTCAAACTTGTTTTCAAGATTACTCTGTTTTTCAAACTTGTTTTCAAGATTACTCTGTTTTTTTTTTTCTTTTTTTGGTACTATTGGGTTTGTTCCGAATCACAAAAGTTCTAATGTTGAAGTGACTCGTCTCTGTTTCTTTTGTATTGTAGGTTCATCAAAATACTCAGATCTTGTCTGAGAAATTTAGTTGAAAATCTGACAAATGGGTTTCTGTAAATTCATCTTCTTGTTATCTCTCCTATGGAGTTTCTACAGTTTAGGCTTATCTCAGCTACAAGCTTCACAAGCACAAGTTCTTCTCCAGCTGAAAAAACACTTAGAATACCCACAACAGCTAGAATCTTGGTATGATCACAAGACAAGTTTCTGCTACTTACAAGCAACACCGTCGATGAACATCACTTGTTTCTCCAATTCAGTCTCAGAGCTAAACATCTTCGGTGACAAATCATCAGAAAAGGCCAAAAGCTTTGAGGGATTTCCTATCTCCAACGTTACTTTATCAGATAGATTCTCAATCGAATCATTTGTCACTACACTGTCAAGGCTAAAATCTCTTAGGGTTCTTACTCTGGCTTCTCTAGGGATTTGGGGTCATCTCCCTGATAAACTTCATCGTTTATCTTCACTTGAGTATTTGGATTTGAGTAATAACTTTCTGTTTGGATCAGTACCACCTAAGCTGTCTACAATGGTAAAGCTTGAAACTTTCAGGTTTGATTATAACTTCTTTAACGGCACGTTACCTAGTTGGTTTGATTCGTATTGGTATCTCAAAGTTCTTAGCTTTAAGAGTAATAAGCTATCAGGAGAGCTACATCCATCATTACTCTCGTTGTCTACAATTGAGTATATCGATCTGAGAGCGAATTCTCTGAGTGGTTCACTTCCTGATGATCTGAAATGTGGAAGCAAACTCTGGTTTATTGACATTTCCGACAATAAGTTAACCGGTAAACTTCCTCGTTGCTTAAGCAGCAAGAAAGATCTGACGATGAGGTTCAATGGAAACTGTTTATCTCTACCGAAACAACAGCATCCACAATCTTTTTGTGTTAAAGAAGTTCGTGCAGAGGAAGAAGCTGAAGCTGTAGCAGAAGCTGAAAATGGATCAGGAGGAAAAAGAAAATGGAAGAAAGGAGCTATAGTAGGTTTGGTAGTTGGTATATCAATGGCGATATTGGTTGTAATCTGCTGTGTATTCATCTTGCTTAGAAGAAAAGGAGTAACAAAGAAGCATTCTCACCATAAGACAGTCCATGATAATCATCCTTCTATTGGATTTTCCTCTGAGATACTCTCAAATGCAAGTAAGTTTTTTCTCTTCTTAAAAACTCGCAGTTCTTGAAGATTGCTAAAAATGATTTGACTTACAATACTTTTGTTTTGTGACTGTAATTGTGATTAGGGTACGTTTCTGAAACATCCAAGTTTGGTTCAGAGGATTTACCGGTATGTAGACAGTTTAGCGTAGAAGAGATAGTGAAAGCTACAAAGAACTTTGATAAGACCATGATACTCGGTGAAAGCTCATTATATGGCACGGTATGAAGTTCATTGAAACCAGTTTTAATTTCAGTATCATCAACCTTCTTTAGATAGAGTCTGAGATTTGTTGCTTCATATCTTTTTCAGCTTTACAAAGGAAATCTTGAGAATGGAACAAAAGTGGCTATAAGATGCTTACCTTCATCAAAGAAATATTCGATAAGAAACCTAAAACTGAGGTTGGATTTGCTTGCAAAGCTTAGACATCCGAATCTTGTTTGCTTGTTAGGTCATTGCATAGATTGTGGAGGAAAAGATGATTACAGCGTCGAAAAAGTCTTCTTGATTTATGAATACATTCCAAATGGAAACTTTCAATCTTGTCTCTCAGGTTCAAAATCTTGTTTAAAACTTTAAAATCTTTTGCAGTCTTTTTAACAAAAAGAATACTAAAATTTTTCGTTTTTGCGGCAGATGATAGTTCAGGTAAGGGTATGAATTGGTCAGAGAGGCTAAATGTTCTGACAGGTGTTGCAAAGGCTGTTCATTTTCTTCACACTGGAGTAATTCCTGGATTCTTCAGCAATAGACTCAAGACTAACAATGTCTTGCTTAACCAACACCGATTTGCCAAGCTGAGTGATTATGGTTTGTCCATTGTCTCTGAAGCAACTAGACATAACACAGTTAAGCTCGTTTGCTTTTAATGTTCTGATCCTAACATTGATGATGGTAAAACAAGAGCTAGCAAACACTGATCACTCTCATGGTAACACATTTTCTCAATCAGGAAATAGCAAAATCATGGCAAATGTCAAGGCTAGAAGATGACGTTTACAGCTTTGGATTGATTCTTCTACAGTCAATCGTTGGACCATCTGTCTCAACTAGAGAAGAAGCATTTCTAAGGGATGAACTGGTACGTATTTTGCAAAGATCGTAGTCACAAAACAAGATTTGGTCTTATTACTACTAACTAAAAATGTTTTACTAATTCATTAAGGCATCGTTGGAGAGCGAGGAGGGGAGGAGAAGAATGGTGAATCCTACAGTACAAGCCACTTGTCGAAACGGTTCTTTAGTAAGAGTGATAACTCTGATGAACAAATGTGTTTCCCCGGAGTCTTTAAGCCGACCATCTTTTGAAGATATCTTGTGGAATTTACAATATGCTTCTCAGTTGCAAGCTGCTTCTGATGGTGACCAATGTTAATATTATCCATAGCTTTTCTTCTCTTTATTCACTTTTAGAAAAGGAAAAAACTTGTGTATGCTTTAAAGATTCGGGTATTATTATTGTGTGTATGAGAAAGTCCACTATTATTTATGTAAACCATTGAGAAAAAGGAAATAAATAACATTAACTCTTTGATTAAATCGTAAAAGTTTTGTTTTTGGACAAAAAGTCACATGAATGGCAATAACTGTAAATTAATGTGAGTTTAAGGGTTTGTTTAGTATCCTTTACAAATTACAAGATCAAAAGGCCCGACCCGAGTTTGTAAAACCCGACCCGGTAACTGTTATATCCTTTTTGACTTGTGAGAAGCAAAACCCTTTTGTCGAGAAAAACGAAGACTTTATTGAGCTAAACAAAGAGCAACGAGCGAAACTAGATCAGCTATGGCGACCGGTGGTGCTGCGGCGGATTTGGAAGATGTTCAGACGGTGGATCTCATGTCGGAGCTTCTCCGCCGTTTGAAATGTTCACAAAAGCCTGACAAGCGCCTCATCTTCATAGGTTAGTAGTAATCTCACTAAATCGGTACTTTTTGTTTCTCGGATACGACTAAATTCGCATACGCTTCGTTGTGGCAATGGTAGATCCATGATCTTCGTTGTTTTCTGTGGAGAATTGTACTTTGTTTATGGTGAAATTCGAAACTTTTGGGTGGGTAAGTTTAGATCTGAGAAGATTTGTATCAGTGAGCTTGAACTCTAGTTATGTTTCGTATCATTGGAATTATTAGAGTTGTTTCTCAATTGGGTCTGCTTAGTTTTATAGACCTGAGACTTTGTAGATCTACGATTATACTTTTTGGTTCTGTTTCCTTAGTTTACAACCATGGCATTGTGAAAGATAGGGTTCTTGTGCTGTGTTCTGAAAGTCTGAATCTTTCGTTGTGGGAATCAAGTCTGAACCTGTGCTGATTGCTTGAATGGGATGTTGAGAATGCTTTGTTGTTACTGTGAATTTTGCAGGACCTCCAGGGTCAGGGAAAGGTACACAGTCTCCAGTAGTGAAGGATGAGTATTGCTTGTGCCACTTATCTACGGGAGATATGTTAAGAGCTGCTGTTGCTTCTAAAACCCCTCTTGGTGTGAAGGCGAAAGAAGCTATGGAAAAGGTCAGCTCCTTTTATCTTTCTTTGAGACATACTCTATTTGCTGTTCGTTTCCACTTTCCCTAAGTTAGGTTGTTTATCGGATAGTTATTCTTTGTTTTTTCAGGGAGAGCTCGTCTCTGATGATTTGGTTGTTGGTATAATTGATGAAGCCATGAACAAGCCAAAATGTCAAAAAGGATTTATCCTTGATGGCTTTCCCAGGACTGTTACTCAGGCAGAGAAGGTGCTGCACAATACAAAACTCAATTTCTCCTTTGGTTCTTTTGTTATCTATTGTAACCAACTTCTAACTATGGTGATTTGTCTTTTGTTTGCAGCTCGATGAGATGCTTAAGAGGCGAGGAACTGAAATCGACAAAGTTCTCAACTTTGCCATTGATGACTCGATCTTGGAGGAAAGAATAACAGGGCGATGGATCCACCCCTCGAGTGGCAGGAGTTACCACACAAAATTCGCGCCACCCAAAACCCCTGGAGTTGATGATGTAAGACTTACAATAACTCTAGATATCTTTCATCTGGTTATACAAACCCTCTCCCAAACATATGTTCACCAACTGCTTCTCTTCATTATTTGATATTGAAGATTACCGGGGAGCCTCTGATCCAACGCAAAGATGATAACGCTGAAGTTCTAAGGTCGAGGCTAGCAGCTTTTCACAGTCAAACTGAACCGGTATTATTTCCTACTTCATGTATCTCCAGGCTTATTAAAATGGAAAGATGTATCTTTTGCAATCATGTTCATGTTCTTTTTTCCCTTGCTGACAGGTGATTAATTACTACGCAAAGAAGGCTGTTCTCACAAACATCCACGCCGAGAAGGCTCCCCAAGAAGTTACATCAGAGGTTAAAAAAGCATTGTCTTCATGATCAAAGAATCTTCAAGCAAATCATCTCCTCTGGTTAGAATCCATTCTTTTCCTTACTACAAGAGAGAGACACATCTATATATCCACTCATCTGCGGAATGACAGTTTATTTTCTTCTTTTAGTACTTGCACTTTGCCTTTTCGACTAATATTCAAAAACTGGAGAAGAATTTTTACTCCTGGATATTATCTGTTGTCTCTTGTCTGAGACAGGAGTTTTTTTTCCGGCATTTTCGCAATCTCTTTACAAAATAAGTAATTTTTCTAATCGTATTTTACTCTTGAATCTGATATTGATAAGTGCTGGTACTTCAACAAGGTAATGAGCTAATCATGCATACCAGACTGCGCTAATTCTAACCAAAACGATGATTGGTTACAAACTCGCAGCTTACTTGTTAATGTGATAATAACCTATTGCTATACACTTGGAAAATTGAGACGAGTTTAATCAGCGATTTTGACGTGCGAAGATTCACTGATTCAGTAATTGTTTGAAGGGGTTAATTCTGGTAAAGTAAAATTACGGCCTTTATTTTTGATAAAATAATAAATACAGGGAGCTTTTTGAAAATTATAAACTCGATTCGTTAGTACTGCCTCTTTATTTTCCCGGGAAAACAAGAATCAGAAGTCTCTCTGTAACTGAATCGCTCTCTCTTCTCTTTGCACAGTGAGCTGCATCAATGGCGAAATCGATGAGAACTCTCAAAAACCCTTTCTTTACATCACATCCGCCATCTCCGTTCCTCCATTTCTCCCTCCTCTTCTTCACTCCCCCGAAGAAATCGAGTCCCCGATACCTAAACCACCATCACCAAACTCGATGCCCACCTCCACAGTTCTTCCTTCTTCTCATCTCACTTTCTCTCGTTTTCTCGGGAATCTCGTTCCTTACAACATCGTCCTTAGACCATGCGTCGTCAACTTGCGTCTCTTCATCTTCCGCTTCCTCTATCAAATACTTCATCTCCGACGTCGACGACCACCATCAGATGTTGACTTCACTCGCCGTATCCGGAGCTTCCGCATTGATTCCGTTACCAGCGAGAGGAGGACACTCCGGGAACATGACGAAGGAAGAGAGAGACTTTTGGAAACAGCCTAATGGTGAAGGATACAAGCCTTGTTTGGATTTTAGTTTGGATTACAGGAAGAAATCGTTTAGGGTTTCTAAAGAGAAGAAACGATTCCTTGTTGTTGTTGTCTCTGGTGGACTTAATCAGCAACGGAATCAGATCGTTGATGCTGTTGTCATCGCTATGATTCTTGAAGCTGTTCTTGTTGTTCCTGTTTTGCAGGTCAATCGAGTCTGGGGAGACGAAAGGTAAATAACAAAAAAGTTTTGATCTTTTTTGTTTTTTTGTAGGGTTTTTGATTTGAGTTACTGATTCAATAGCTTTTTTTTTTTTTTTTTTCACAGTGAGTTCTCAGATATATTCGATGTAGAGCATTTCAAGAAGACGCTGAGATCTGATGTGCGTATTGTTTCTTCTCTACCTTCAACGCATCTTATGTCTAGACAAACAATTGAGAATCAGATCCCTTGGGATGTTTCTCCGGTTTGGATCCGTGCTAAATACTTCAAACAGGTTTGGTTCTCCTGGTGTTTACTACTGATTTAGCTCAGGTTTATGTTTTTTTTTTCTCTGACTCTTGATTTTTTGGTTGCTAAACTAAAAATGTAGTTGAATGAAGAAGGGCTTTTGGTGTTGAAAGGCTTAGACTCAAGGCTAGCTAAGAATCTCCCTCCTGATCTTCAGAAACTTCGATGCAAGGTACAATTTTTTTCAGAACAGCCCTTTCTTATCAGTTCAGTTTCCAAATGAGGAAAGTGATGGTTTGATTTGTTTCTTTGTAGGTTGCTTTCAATGCACTGAGATTCGCAGCACCGATTGAGGATCTCGGGAACAAGCTTGCGAGAAGAATGTGGATTGAAGGTCCATATATAGCTCTACACTTAAGGCTAGAGAAAGATGTATGGGTAAGAACTGGTTGTCTGACTGGTTTAGGCTCAGAATTCGATCGAATCATAGCAGAGATCCGAATGACTCAGCCTCGATACCTCACTGGTAGACTAAACATGACATATACAGAGCGTAGACTTGCTGGTTTTTGTCCTCTCAATGCATATGAGATTGCAAGGTAACTTGAAAGGAAGAAACGGACATAAAAGCCTGACTGTTGACTACTTGTATATATTATGGTTTGATGGGAACTTAATAAGCTTGAGTCTTTTTTTTGGATGAAAGGTTATTGAAGGCCTTGGGAGCACCTAGGAATGCATCGATATATATTGCAGGAGGAGAGCCATTTGGTGGCGCAAGAGCATTAGAGCCACTCGCTAAAGAGTTCTCTAATTTGGTGACAAAGGAAACATTAGCTCATAAAGGCGAGCTCTTGCCTTACACCAATAGATCCTCAGCATTAGCAGCTATTGACTACATTGTATCACTTAGCAGCGATGTTTTTCTTCCTTCCCATGGTGGAAACATGGCAAAAGCTATGCAGGTAACACAACACACAAAAGAAAAAAAAATATTTATCTTTGGAGATTATTATGGTTGACGGTTTTGATTTTCCAAAGTTTTGTTAATATCTGTGCTTTTCTTTCAGGGAAACAGAGCTTATGCAGGACACAGGAAGTTTATAATGCCTAATAAGAGAGCAATGCTTCCTTTGATGGAGAATTCTTCGGTTTCGGAATCTGAGTTCAGTCTTGTAATTCGGAAGCTTCACCGTAAAAGTCAAGGCCATCCTGAGTCACGGAGAGGGAGGAGAGATCGTGACGTGATAGCTTATCCCGTCCCGGAGTGTATGTGCCGCCATGGAAAACACAGGTCTGTTCTGTAGGTGTCCTCTTAGTCAGGCTCGTTGCGCTTCTCAAGGCAGTAACTGTCACAAAACAAAAAGTTCCGTTGGTTTCTTCTTCTAGCTCAGGTACCTTGCTACTCAAGGCTACACCTGTCACAGAAATGTCCAGCTGCATGCACTCGTCGTTAGACACGTGTACATATAACTCTACAGTAGAACGTACATAAATACTAGAAAACTTCATTCATTCATTCATTCATTCATTCTTTTTTTTTAATATATATCGCTCGTGCGAACAATGATTAAATGACACCAGGCTCATCGTAGCTGTAACATTATACAGCAATGAATTCCAATTAACACCACACATAGGAAGAAGTAAAGAAAAAAGAAGGATGTCGCCAATATAAACAAAGATGCATATGTCTCAAGGACTTTACTCAGGGAGCATAATACCGGTTCTTCGTTAAACCTTCAATTAAAATTGAAAACCGGTTCTTCTTTAACCGGTTAATTTGAACCGGACGGACCATTGAATATCGATTGACAATTGGAATGAACAAACTTTTTTTTTTTTTTTTTCATCACAGCAGATTACATAATTTACCTCAGTTTATGGCATTTACCACAACGACTTATACCTCTCTAACTATTTTAGTCTCCATACGTTACGGTTAGCAGTTAAAAAATAATTAGATTAGTGTTATTTTACATGAGTTTTTAATTATCGCCCCATTATTTTGTTTTTCTCTTAAATATATGTTTTGTCTTGTATATAATATGAAATACTCACTCTTATTGTTGTTGACATGGATAATTTGAACATGGCTCCCCATTTTTGGTGTAATTGAGTCGGTGTAAGCAACAAAAACAAATATATTTAGCGGTCCATTAAAACCTTTTAGTTGAAGTGCATGGGTGTTCCAAATCAGTTGGAATTTCTTTATTGTCATAATCCCACCATATATGGTTGGGACATTCGTGTATATCTAATAACTACAAGAAAAAAAAAAAAAACAACAAAGGTAACATTTTGCCACAACCACATATGCGTCGGTTATATTAATTAACTTATATTAATTTTTGCTTCAAAATAAATAATTCAATTATATTCTATCTTAATATTCTCTTTTAATTTCTAACATAGTCTTTTACTTTGCAAATTTTTACTCACTTAGTTTATTCTAAACAAATATCAAATAAATTATGATATTATTAAAAATAAAATTTCATTACAATACATAAATAGAAGATAGAAAATGATACATTTTTTATTTAAACATCATTTATAATATTTAGTAACTATGGTTTTAATAACTATGATTTTAATATAAATATATCTAAGTATAATTATTAATTATACTAGTTTCAGAAAAAAATTATTAATTATATAATTTTGTTTAGCTATAAAATTATAACATATCAAAATTGAAAGAGCATTTTGTAAAAGTGTTGCTCCAAATTTGAAGCAAAACTATTAATTTCTCTATATTTGGAGCAACATTTGAAGCATTATTGGAGTTAGTTTTAGTTTTGTACCAAATATAGAGTTTGGAGCAACATTTGGTGAACTATTTGAGATGGTCTAATTGATTTTAATTAAATTTATATTAAAATCATAGTTATTAAAACCATAAGGATACAAGTACACACACATTGCAATGATTTATTAAAATAATAGTTTCCGAGATATATTTATATTAAAATCATAGTTATTAAAACCATAATTACTAAATTTTATAAATGATGTTTAAATAAAAAAAAATGTATCATTCTCTATCTTCTATTTATGTATTGTAATAAAATTTTGTTTTTAATAGTATCATAATTTATTTGATATTTGTTTAGAATTAACTGGGTAAAATTTTGAAAGTTTTAAAAGTAAAAACTGATAGAAATTAAAAGAGAATATTAAGATAGAATACTAACACTCCTAAGAATGATTAATGAGACACGTGTAAACTACTTAATGGCTTATTTTGATGAACGTTTTTTGTATTTTTTTCTTTAATAGTCAAATATGGTTGGTTGAAATTATTGCCACGTAATACATGAGTTTATGTGACTTCAATCATAACCAGAAATTGAAATAATGAGCCATTCACCGCCGACGAAAAAAGATTTATCTTTAACAGCATTCGAAAAATGCAGACGGGAAAAAACGACGGCTGCCGTACGATTAACCGGAGCTCCGGCTACGATGAACAAACAGGTATATATCACAGCCTTCGTCCTTATCTTTCACTACCTCCTATAGATCAACCTCTCTCCACGACCGAATTCGTGCTTTCTCTCCTCCTTAAATCATCACCACCAGCAACCGCCGGAAAAAACATTGAATCCTTAAGCTACCTAGTTAACTCAACCTCTGGTGATAACCTCACTTACGGGAAGCTTCTTCGTGGAGTTCGTTCTCTTGCTGTATCTCTCCGGGAGAGATTTCCTTCTCTTTCCTCTAGAGATGTGGCTTTTATCCTCTCTCCGCCTTCGTTGCACGTGCCGGTGCTTTACTTGGCTTTAATGTCGATCGGTGTCGTGATGTCACCGTCGAATTCAATTGGATCTGAGTTGGAAGTGAGTCATCAAGTCGAAGTCAGCAAGCCAGTGATTGCGTTCGCGACATCGGAGACGGTGGAGAAGTTTCGTTCTTCTACGTTCCCTCTCGGAATCGTTCTGATGGACTCTCCTGAGTTTCTCTCCTGGTTAAACCGGTCCGTTAACCGGATTCAGGTTCGGGTCAACCAATCGGATCCTGCAGCAATCCTTTTTTCGTCTGGAACAACCGGAAGAGTCAAAGGCGTTATGCTCACTCACCGTAACCTAATCGCCTCGACCGCCGTGTCTCACCAACGAGCTCTCCAAGATCCGGTTGATTACGATCGCGTTGGACTGTTCTCGCTTCCGCTCTTCCACGTGTTTGGGTTCATGATGATGGTTCGAGCCATCTCTCTTGGAGACACGTTGGTGCTTCTAGGCAGATTTGAGCTTGAGGCTATGTTAAAGGCGGTGGAGAAGTATAAGGTTACTGGTATACCTGTATCTCCGCCGTTGATTGTAACGTTGGTCAAATCGGATCTAACGAACAAGTATGATCTTCGGTCATTGCGTACCGTTGGCTGCGGTGGCGCTCCTCTTGGTAAAGACGTCGCAGAGAGGTTCATCCAGAAATTCCCAGACGTTGAAATTGTACAGGTGATAACACTACTTGTATAATTATGCTAAGAATCGGATCTTATGATTCTTGGAATCTAGTTTTGCCATCAAGATTTTTGAATTATTTTTATATGAGTTTTAAGCTTTATGGTTCTGGTGATGTCTCACAGGGTTATGGCTTGACAGAGAGCACGGGGCCAGTCGCATCAACGTTTGGACCTGAGGAGACGATCAAATATGGCTCTGTTGGTCGCATCTCTGAGAATTTAGAAGCCAAAATTGTTGATCCATCTACAGGAGAAGCCTTGCCACCAGGGAAAAATGGTGAACTCTGGCTCCGAGGACCAATCATCATGAAAGGTATCATAATTAAACATCTGCAATAGTTAAGGAACATGCAATAGTCTAGTACTCATGATTTTTGGAGTCTAATGTCTTCATCAAGATTTTGATCGCTTGGTGATTGATGGGCACAGGTTATGTGGGAAACGAGAAAGCGAGTGCGGAGACAGTTGATGAAGAAGGGTGGTTAAAGACTGGCGATCTATGTTATTTCGATTCCGAAGGTTTTCTATATATTGTTGATAGGTTAAAGGAGCTAATCAAATACAAGGCTTATCAGGTGAAGTATACTAGTTAGAAGAAGAGAGTATTTGGAGTTGGAGTTTAATATTTAATCAAAAGCATAATCATCTTATAGGTTCCACCAGTAGAGTTGGAGCAGATTCTTCACTCGAATCCAGATGTGGTTGATGCTGCAGTTGTTCCGTGAGTCTTTTTAAGACTTTTTCAAATTTGTAACTTGTTGAAATGTGTGTTCTGATACTGACATGGCACTTGTCAATTCAAAGGTTCCCTGACGAGGATGCAGGAGAGATTCCAATGGCTTTCATAGTGAGAAAACCCGGAAGCAATCTCAACGAGGCCCAAGTCATTGATTTCGTAGCTAAACAAGTAATGCGCTCATTGCTCTACAATGTTGTTTGTTATATTATATTCCGTAGTAGTATTATTCTTCTTAGAGAAGAACAATTACAGTTCATGTTTTGGTTCGCTTATGTAATTTGTCTTGTGTAGGTTGCTCCGTACAAGAAGGTAAGACGAGTTGCTTTCATAAACGCAATCCCCAAAAATCCTGCTGGCAAGATTCTGCGTCGGGAGCTTACTAAAATCGCTGTGGAGGTTAATGCGTCTAAGCTTTGAGATAACCGGACCGGTTCAGATCTAATTGTATCAGTTCTTAGTGAATTTCGGAACGACTTACCGATTCAGACTAAATTCTCTATCGTATATTTTGCTTTCTATTCGAGTTCTTATCAAATGAGAGTAGTATAAATTATATAAACAATTTTTAGATAAAACAAAAAAGAAATTATAAATTAAAATTAAGGTTACGCAAGATCGGTTTTAGAGAAAAAAGTTATGCAAAATCGATAACTCAGAAACTTGAAGTGATACAAATTTCAGTTATTTATTTTCTAACTATCAATCTGCTCGTTTTATTGTTATTATAAATGAGTTTTCGAACGCCCGAAACTTGATTTCCATTTTTTAAAATGTACAATCTCTATTTCTTCCATAAAGGGCACATACAGTTGAAATAAAGTAACTAATACTTTTTTAAAGGTGAAGATATTCTACTTTTTTTATTAGAGGTAGAAAATGTTTTTGAAGTAATTTTAATTAAAAAAATCTCTACATTTTGATGAGATACTAAAAAAAGATTATTGGATAAGTAATTAAGTTCTCTAATTTTTTTAATACAAAAATATAAAAACTAACTCAGTAAAATAAATATCTATAATTTAGTGAGATATTATAAAATTATTGAGTGAACTATATTTTATATATTATTTATATTTCTCCTTTAAATTCATTTTATTTTATGTTTTATTTGGAATAGATATTTTTATTTATGCTAAGTACTTTGGAAAAAAAAAAGATAATAAAGTAAAAGTTAAATCAGGTACAATATTTTATATCGTAATCGAATTTCTCTGTTTTTCTTTTTTTTTTCTTTTTGGGGTAATTAATTGCAAACTTTTCTTACTGATTCAGAAAAAAATAATATGCGTATCCACCAAAAGTTTTCAGTTTGCGCTAGGATTGGTACTCTTCTCTATTTTGCATGGTACCGCATCGAATTCACTCCCTTGTCTTATCGTCGTCCTGGCAGGAATCATGGTCTGGCGTCTTAGATCTATCAATCGTACCAGACAAGCCGGATTCGGAAACCCGGCCTAATAAGATGATTTACCAGACAAGCAGACTCGTACAAGTCAGACTCGTACATCCGGTCCAATAAGATTATTTTACATCGTTTGTTTGTTTTAAATTGGATTGAATAAATTATTTGATTTATGTTGTTAGAAATTTGAAAATAACTTACCGATCGAAATAGATAGACAAAATTTACCGATTGAATATTTTTTCCAAATTCTAAAGTTGAAAAGTAAAGAAAAAGTAAATATGAAACAATATAACCTCGAATGTAAATTCATATTTTTAGGTTAATACCCTCACTAAATTCTATAGGTAGTTTTTCTATTTACACAAATACTTAGAAATATTTAGGTGGTTTTCGGGCAACAAAACCAAAACATAATACATAACATATATAATTTTGAACTACTCAAATACAATATTTCTTCTTTGAAGTTGGTAATTAATAATCCTTGAAATCTCAAATTTGACTTACAAATATTTGTTAATTTTTTCTTTTATTTTGCTTATACTTTATCTATGTTTTACTTATATATTGCTTATTTTGTTCATTTATTCTCATTTCTTTTCTTTGTTATGAAAACAATTTAGTATTGATAGATTTTTTTATATATTAAAAGTTAGAACTTGAGAATTTTGATTATTTTCGTTTTATGTATATTGATAACTTTTTTTTTTTTTTTTGCTAAAGGCCTTCTAATATAAATACTAAATAGAGTAGAAAATATATGGAATCAAATAAAAACCTAACGTGTAAATTAATAGTGCTTTGATAACAAAAATTCATATTTAGAAATTTAGCGAGGTTTATATACTAGATGATTTTATGTATTCTAATGACAAAATTTATTTGTAGAAATGTATTAAGGTTAATATATTCACAAAACTCATACTATTCCCCTTCTTTACCGATGACAAGCAAGCTCGTGTCGTCCTTAATCTCGTCGAAGATATCAAAATTGTATCTGATTTCTCAAAGCTAGGAAGCACCAATGTATTACTGACACACACACTTGCCTGGACAGTTTATTGCACATTCTTAGCGATTGCCAAGAAATCTCAGTAAGTAAATGAGAGAATTAAAAATTAAATGAAAGATTTGGTATTAAAGTTTTTTTTTATTACAAACTTAAACTATTTAAGATTTAATTGTACTATTATAGTAGTATTAACATGAATGGACTAATAAATAGCATCGTCAAACAAATAAATAAAAACTAAGGCTTTGAATGAATCGAACGGTTGTGTTTACCGACTTTGGATTCATAAGATGAGAGATCCAACGGTGTAAAAGTCGTAGCTCATGTTATTTTAGTACACTCGCAGACATTATATAATTTGTGGGGAATTAAACAAAAAAGGAAATTATTGGAGCAGCCGACCTTTGGGGCTGTTTTATAACAACAGAGAGACACGAGACAAAATTAAAAAACGCGTCTTTGAATCTCCGAGAAAAAGCTTCACGATATTGCCTGGCAATCTCCATCGGGCTCGTAGATTCATCTACTCAAATCCCGTCTCCCGTTTTCTAATTCGCCGTCCGGTAAGACCTTCCGGTACTTGTGAATCGGAGAAGAGAAAGAGGGGGGGGGGGAAATTATTATCGCGTTTCCTTGGAATTGAGTTTCTAGGGTTTCGATTTTGATTTCGTTGGAAAAAAATTAATTAAACAGCTATTTCGAATCTGCTTATCGTGATTTGATATCTGGGGTTTCGTTAATTGGGTTGTTGTTTTCTAGGGTTTTTGTGTGTTCTTTATCATCCTTTTTGTTATTTTTCTATATACGATTCAATTTTTCTCATTGGGAAGAATACGATGGCGGCAGGGGGAGTTGATGTTTCTAGAAGCTCTGTTGCTGCCAAAAAAGACTACGACTTTTACAGGAATGGTTCTCGTGATTTATATGTTCGACAGAGTGGTGTTAGAGATGCTGAGAGGCGTCATATCAAACGGCCTCCTAACGACCAATATCCCAAGGGGAATGATGGGCGTCACCGATCTCGGTTGGCTTATGAGAAAGGGCAAGTTCGAGAGGAACCTGAGGTTCAGAGACCTCTTGAGAAAAAGAGGAAGTTTTCACCTATTCTGTGGAACAAAGCTCCGTCTTGTGAGAAGAAGACCAAGTCCCCCTTCCCTGTTCCAACTGCAAATTTGATATCCAATCAGGGTGTTGATGTAGCTGTTACTGGAAAGACTTCTTCTTTAAAGGATCAAGTCAGTGTTGTGATGTCACCTGTACAGCCGGTAGAAGCCCGGTTGTCTGAGAAACATCTTGTTGATGATTTGGAGGAGGGTCAGTTGGAAGAAGAACAGGTGATGCGGGCACCTGCAAAAGAGGGTTTCTTGGAGGAAGAACAAGTGATGCATGAAGCACCTATAAAATCTAGGTGGGGGTCCCCTAAGGAGGAGTTAGTATCTCATGCTGATAATATTTCCAGGATTAACAGATGGAATAGGAGCAGTTTGACTCCGGAGTGCGGGGAAGTAATGGTGTCTGAAGAACATCATTCATCTGGATCTGGTAGTGGATGTCACAGCGTAGAGAAGCTTAGCTCGGATGATTATTCTGATCGCGAGTGTTGTAGTTCTGATCATGTTGAGGTAGAAAATGTAGATCCAGCTTCTTTAGATCAGGGAGGGATGAACATGCTGCTTGGGAGCAGATCTGTGAATAACTTTCAGAAGCTTAACAAGATAAACGAAGGAACGTATGGAATTGTTTACAGAGCAAGGGATGAGAAAACAAAGGAGATTGTGGCACTCAAAAAGATCAAGATGAAGGAAGATCGGTTTGAAGAAGAGTATGGGTTCCCTTTGACATCGCTGAGGGAAATTAACATTCTTCTGTCATGCAATCACCCTTCGATCGTGAACGTGAAGGAGGTTGTGGTTGGAGGAAAAAATGATAATGATGTTTATATGGTCATGGAACACTTAGAACACGACTTAAGGGGAGTAATGGATAGAAAGAAGGAACCTTTTAGCACTAGCGAGGTCAAGTGCTTGATGATGCAGCTGTTGGAAGGTTTGAGTTACCTCCACACGAATTGGATTATCCACCGGGATCTGAAGCCATCTAATCTCCTGATGAACAACAGAGGGGAGTTAAAAATATGTGATTTTGGGATGGCGCGCCAGTATGGAAGCCCTATCAAGCCATACACCCAGATGGTTATCACTCAGTGGTACAGGCCACCTGAACTTCTTCTAGGAGCAAAAGAGTACTCTACAGCAGTTGATATGTGGTCAGTTGGTTGCATTATGGCTGAACTGTTGTCTCAAAAGCCTTTGTTCCCGGGCAAGAGTGAACTTGACCAGCTTCAAAAGATCTTTGCAGTCCTTGGAACACCGAACGAGTCAATCTGGCCTGGATTCTCATCGTTTCCAAATGCTAAAGCCAAGTTTCCTTCACAACCATACAATATGTTGCGTAAGAAGTTTCCAGCTATTTCATTTGTAGGTGGTCAAATTCTTTCTGAACGTGGATTTGATTTGCTGAACAGTCTTTTAAGTTTGGACCCTGAGAAACGTCTAACAGTGGAAGAGGCTCTCAACCATGGTTGGTTCCATGAAGTCCCTCTCCCAAAATCGAAAGATTTCATGCCGACATATCCTCCAAAGCGATGCTGAGGGAAACTATTATCATTTGGAGGAGAGGATTTCAACATGGGCGGCACACAGGGAAGTCGACTGGTCTTATTTTGGTATATTTCTTTTTTTTTTTTACTCCAAAAAGACTTTGTTTCATCTATTGCTTAAACTATGTGATTTGCCTTGTTGCCTGGAGATTCAGGGCATACTACTGTACGATTTATACGGATTCATGTGTAAATATGAGTGTTCCGTGAAATTGAAAGAAGGTGTGTTTCTCTCTTTTCGTTTAGAACCCTAATGAGATGAGTTTTTTTATACTGAAGAGATATTAGTTTTTCTTTTCAAAGTAATTGATGTTGGGTTGGTTATGATTTATGTCCTCATATTTCTTTGTGCATTGTTTTGTTTTTTTATTTACGAGGTAAACGCAAAGAGTTTTTTCACTAACGTGGAAAAGGAAGTTGTTGACATCAGTAAGTTTATTTTGTTTACTTTTATTTACTACGCTCTATATAAAAAGCTAGTTTGTTTGTTCGATGTCACTTTGTCTTTGAGTTCGTGTTTGGTCTGTTGGCAGAGAGAAGAAGATAATTCCTAGTGAACATGCGGTTAACATATTAAGGCTTTTGGGATATCAGCTTTTGAACGAAGCTCGAGTCAAATAAAATTTTAAAAAATGTCTTCAACACTAAAACCCTTGGTTGTTTACAAAAAAAAAAGTTAACAAGAAAGGAGGACAGTTTTTTTTGTAAACAACCAAGTTAATCGATTCAATGACGAATAAAAAGAGTTTCAGCATCACCTTGGTTACTTAATAGTTAATACCATGAAAATAAAGGACAGTTTCACAACATTGTATCATTATGAGAAAAGCTTCTTTTGTGAGGCAATCTGCAAAATGTGGATAGCACGGTCTTGGTGTCTGCTCGCAGTTTCTGATCGTTACCAATATGTTATTGTGCAGTTTCAGCTATCTATTACCTTGTCACAAAGCCTCTTTCTAGTGAGATAACTAATTGTAAAAAAGAAACTTATATCATTATCTTGGAGTATTGTATTTGTTTTAATGTTAAATGTGGATGGTTGGTTGAAGGAAAACACAGAAATAAAATAGAATGATTGCCACATCATCTGATTGCTCTTGATAATATCAACTTACACAGAATTATAGAAAGCAAGAATGATACTGCTAAATGCTAATGGAGTAATAGTTTATTCAAATTTTAGGATAAAATAAAGTAAAGAGTGCTCTAGTAATGGGTCCTCCTTTCCATAACTGTACAAGTGTCCAGACAAAATGACCAGTTTCAACGCCGATATCGAGACATCACACATTAGCTTTTTAACTTTATTACTGACTCTGACACCATCAGATCCACACGCGGCGACATTTCATTTAGCCACTTTCCCCAATTAGAGTTCTTGGTCGTGGTTTTGAGGGTGATTCGGACCACCTTTTTTACTTGTGTTTTCGAGCCTCTCTATTTTTAGTATTTTCATATCTTTCTTGAGCTGTGTCAGGTTATCATTCGCTGAACATGCCCAAATTCATTGTTCATTTTTTTATAAGTAGTCCTTTGGTCTTACCTTTTAACCTTTTCCTTTTATATAAAATTATACTAGCCAAATAATATGGTGAGCATTTTAATTCTTTGAACCAAACAAAATTGGGGTTTATATATTTTTCTTTAATAGTACTACTACTAGTATTTAATATTGAATTATCAGGAAACGATGATTTTTCATTGGCTACTTCATATAAAACATTTGCCAACATATTGTCCGCAGTTTTTTTTTCTTTCTTTTCTCTCTATTTTGTTCCAAATTTTGCAAGTTACTTTTTTTGTTTCTTCTAAAAAACACTCCGTATATTATTATTAATAGATATGTTCTATTACAAAAGGTAAAAACCAATAATACCAAACAAGAGTTCTACGAAATAGAAAAAATGGAGCTTACATATGTACACGTTATAGTGAAACCGTTAATTATGGCTTTTGTTCAAAGAAATATAGTATTAGTTGAGCTCTTAACGGATAAGATTGCTTTGTCCCCATCTGCATATATATCAACTCGTTGGATGGATCATCATACTTTTATAATAATCAAAAAAATATAATTTTATGAACACGGCACAGCATAAGAGCTATGTTGTCATGTTAATTTACCAGTTCCGTCAACTATTATATTAGCATATAAATAAAAATCGTAGATAAATATTAGTTTCAGCTACTTTGTTTAATTCTTAAAATGTACCACCTAAATTTCACTGGAAAATTAGTGTTTTTAATTAGATCAATGAACTAGTCATCAGAGGATTTCTTGAGAATCAAAATATTGCAAGAATAAATAAACTATGTGACTTCCACAAGGAATTGGTTGAATAAGTAGTTTTTTTAAAAAAGTTAAAATTTCGATGGTGGTAAGGTGGTTTTATGTGAAACTGTTGGCTAGCATCATTATATAAATAATTAGGTACAATAGAATAGAATCAGCAGATGAGAACTGAGAGTGAGAGCCAATGATTATGTGACCAATGTTTTGATTAATTAATTTAGTATGTACGTATGTATCAGTGTCTTTTAAGCCAGATATAATTAATCGACCTCATCTAACCCTTAAAAGATTGTATATGTGTGCATCATATCCTTCTTTTTTTAGAAAGTATGAAATGTTCTTTATAATTGCATTTACTACCTATCTATAGGGACGTAAAGTGGAACCACTCAAATCATCTATACTGATCAGTGTAATTAAGAATTGAACTGTATGTTTAATATTTCCTTTTTACTAATCAATCGACGGACAAGAAACGACCATATATGGCTTCCCTAGTTAATCTGTGCTTATTGTTAAATTAATGAGAAAATGAAAGATGAGATCGGATGTTAAAGAATCAAACCTAACTCCCAAGTCTCAACATCAGTCATCAGTTTTGTCCCACTTTCACGTTGGACAATTCTAGGATAGACTATTTATTAAGCCTGGTTAATTAAACTAATGAGGTGTTTTGGATTAATTATAGTCAATTGATAAGCTAATTACATGTCTCTACGTGTCCTCTTGCGTGTTACCATGCAAAGTACAACGCAACATATCAGATTTTCTTGATGCCATCGCTCCTTGGAACTCCCTACCGAATCTACTTTTCTTTTGTTTATTTTTATAACATTTTCACTCTCTTGTCCATAATTTTTTCCCAATGGGGATAGAACCACCACGATGTACTTAGTCTGTTTGCTAATATTTCAATATTACTACTACAGCAAATTGCTCCTAATGTTTTTGTTTCCTAGACTTGAACGTAGACCCTAATTACAAAGAAGAAACATATTTGTTTCACACTTTCACCTAAGAGATTATGACAAAATGTATATATTACAATTATTAATTTTTTATAAAGTGATTAAATAATTAAAGGAATTTATGGAGTTTGCACAAATATATGTTCCATGTGTCCATTCGTGACTAGTAAATGTTTAATGTATTATAAGTTGTTAGATTTTTATAAGAATTATAAAAGAAACATTGGATATATCATGTATTTTATACGCCGTTCAATGTTCATCTTTTCCTGAAAAGAGGTGACCTAACTCCATTGGCACAAAATTCGTCTTTAGACATGAGATCATCGATCTTGTCCCCTTAATCAAGATTTGAGATCTAGAGTCACGATCACCTTTAGTTAATTAAGATTCCACTAAATTAAATTCAGAATTGGTCAATGATAATGTATGAGTGAACCCTCATCTCTTGGACCATGCATGCCTAACATTACCTTTCTTTTCTTCCTATCATCGATATACTATATTTTAACCTAATTTTTGGCATTTATTCATGATTGAAAGTTTGAAACCACAAACGACTTTTAGTTTTTATTTTTGTTAACCTAAAACTACATGTTAGAACGTCGCGGAAACAGTCAGTAAAATGTTAGCTATTATTTTCTTTAATAAGGATGTGAAGTTTATGTCTTTTGGAGCATATTAGGATATATATATTCATATGAGTTTCTTTCTGGTTGCTTTTGTGTACAAAAACATTATAACTAGAATCCACATGCACTTATACATCATGAAAACATGTTCAAACATTGGTTTCTTTTTCCTTTTGACAATGTCATTTACTATTTGAAAAACTGTAGAAATTTTATATTTACAATGCGAATCCGCAACTGCTAATATGCATACGCAAGCCTAATATATAATCTACTTTTTAATTTAAAACAATTGATAAATGAACAAAATATCTGTTTTTTTTCTAGGCCAAACAAATCAGTTCGATCGAGTACGAAAGTATATAGTAAACACAACTGTGTTCAACACGACAATACCCTTCCTTGTATAGACCTAATTAATCATAAAAATCTCGAATCCGATTTGGTGCTAATTAACATTATATTATTATCTTCACGCGAATTGAAAAAATCGAAGATCAAGAAAACGGTAGGCTAGTCTGACAAATCAAATATGGAACTTCTTCATTTTAAATAAATACAATGTAAAAAAAAGAATATTATATATCAAATGATCTCACGCCATTTTTGAATAATACGTAATTTAATTACATGTCTTTAAACAGAAGAAAAAAGAAGACCATGTGCAAGTGCAACGGTGATAAGCGTATTCTACACAAAGACACGCGTATCAACCAAACACTTGTCATCCTCACCTCACAGTCCCTATATAAACCCTTCACACCTCTCTTCAGTATTCTCCAAAAGCTCACATTAAAACCTAAACTAATCATTTCTTATAAGCAAGATAAAAGAGAGAGAGAGAGATGGACGGTAGGGGTGGTTGTTGCATAGCCAGATATGGCGGTTACGGTGGTCGTTACGGTCTCTCCAAAGCTGATCGAATCATGCTTCGGTTTCGTCCCATTGCTCCTAAACCAGCCGGCGACGGAGGAAGTCTCTCTCCCATCATCAGAAAGCATGGCTCCACCGCAACTACCAGCGGCGGAAGCTCCGATGTTTCCGGTAAATCTGGGAGAGGGAAGAGGAAGTATCATCAGAATGAGAGTTCCGCCGGTAACTCCCGGAGGTGCAATAATAAGAAAAAGAGAGATCTCGGCCGAGACGCTGCTACTACCACGGCGGTTACGTTGTCTCTTTTGCCAGAGACGCCTGAGAAACGTGTTTTTCCGGATCTGAATGCTTTCCCGGTGGAGAATAATAAGCAGAAGCGAAACGGTCCATTGTGGCTGAGTTTCAACGGCGGTAGTGAGACGTTAGCGCCGTACAAGACGGCGGAGGTATCTAGAAGGACGGTGGTGGTTTCGTCGTGTGTGACGGTTGAACGTGTGACCGACGCTTGGATCGACGGTTATGGATTAGGGAAGACAGATAATGAGAGGAAGATGAATCTTGTGAAAGACACGTGTCCTGGTTTTACATCGGACGGTTTAGGGAGAGTCACGTGGACCAATGAGGCGTACAGGAAGATGGCTAAAGAAACTGGTGTACCGGAGATTAGTTACGATAACGATAATTTTCACGTGATGGTACGGTTGGTGATGAAGGAGAGACCGATGCTAACGTACCCGGCGTTCACATGCAGAGTGAGATTACAGTACACGTGTCAAGATCGAGAAAGAGGATCCGTCACGGTGCCTTGTGATGTTTGGAGAATGGACGGCGGAGGTTTTGCGTGGAGGCTTGACGTTAAGGCAGCTTTGTGCCTGTGACGACGTTCTTTCGATTACCCGCCGTTGGATATTCACATTAATTGTGAAAAATTGATGAACGGTCCCGATCGTATTATATACATGGCCTTCGTAGAACTAAAAATAGCAAATGCTGCTGAGCTTTTGTTTTTTAATTTTCACCTTGAACATATGTTTCTGTTTTTTATTTGTTTTGTTTCCTTTGGTTAGGATTATTGTTTATAAGATACTCTTTTGTTTTCTCTCTTGAATTATGAAATGATAATCTGAAGTTTAAGGGGTGTATTCAACTTGACATTTTAGGTGATTTGTATAAAAGTTACGAATCCTATGTTATTCAATTATGAATTTTAAAAAGTCTCCTGAAATCCACTGTTATTGAACTGATGATTTTTATAAATGTTAAGGATCCGGATGATTTGAGAGGATTTGTTTAGTTAAAAATACAGAAATCCAAATCTCATGATTTTAGGTGGGATTTGAAAAACTTTTATCATAAATCATATCAACTTCTCTAAAATCTATCAAAATTCCAAATTTCCTAAATCCCATAAAATCCTCCAAAATTATTGTTTCAATACACCCTAAATTGTAGTTTTTCTGTTTTTGTTTTCTTTTTCCACATTATTCGTTTTCGTACATTATGTTAAACACGAAATATATATGACAATTATATTATTTCACTAATGGGCAGGCTTATGGTATTCATTAATGGGTCTTGAGAATTTTTTATAAGGGCCTTAAACTCAAAAAAGATTCACTGGCACGTGTTATTCAAACACCCTTTTTATAAGGCGCGTTAAGTGGATAAAATAGTCAAACTGGTAGAGATAATGTCGGTCGGTAGCCGCGTCTATTTCACGCGCTGTAGGAACACGTGTAATTTATTTGCAATATGGAAAATTTAAGATATTTTCCTCAAATTAATTAGAGATCTAGGATTTACTAGATTGCTCTCGTACATCTCACAACCGTTAGATCTAAATATTATCAACTGTTTAGATTTTGGTTGGCTGTGTAAATGAACGGTTTAGATTAGGTTAAAGGCAGCGGGGTGATCAGCTTGAGATCTATAAGTAGAGAAACAAATTGGTTCATTATTCTCCGTAAGTCTCTCTCTCTCTCCTCTCACCTCTTTCGTTATTTCGAATTTGTTTTTTTTTTGGGCATTAAGCGATATCGCGAAGCTCTCCGATCTAGGGTTTTCCAAATCGATTTTGGTAGTTTTTTTTTCTTTCTCTCTACTCAGTCGAGGGTTTTTCTAGGGTTTCAATTTAGCTTTCTTCCCCCCAATTGCCGTTGAGGAAAAATATCTCTCACTCGGTGATTTTGAATTTGATTTTGATCTGAGGGAGGAGAAGGAAGGAAACTTAGACCAATTTGCAAACTTGATTTTGGTAAGTATACGTTGTGCAATTCATACGAATAACATCATCGGGTTGATTTGGTAATCGCATCTTTGTGATTCTTTTATTCGGCGAATTGTCGTATTGGCTCGATAGCAAAGGAGGGTTAATTGATTACTGCAAATTCCATTGAACTTCGTCAAAGGGGTTACCATAGATTCATTGTTGAAGCAGAAGCAAGAAAAGCATATTTTGCTTGAATTTTATTTGAAGTTCGTTCTGTATTCTCTAATTCGAGTCTTTAAAATCCTGAATTTGATGGCTTATAGTGAATGATGGATAAAGCACGGAAACACCCTAGAGTGAAATCATCTGGATTAGTTCCTGAATACTTGCAAACGGCGGTTGAGACTGATGACTTTGCTTACTCAGGCAGAATCGATTCTCAGATGAAACATTTAGAGGAGACTCCTCCATTGAAAAGGAGACGTTTTGGTTTGAATGGAGATAACTATGGTGTTCCTAAAGAAGTTTTGTCTTTGGCCAACTTGTCGAGGTCTGAGAGAAAGAATTTAGTTCACAAGTTGAAGATGGAGCTTCAACAGGTCAGGGACCTTAGTAAGAAGATTGCATGTTTCAGTTCAGACACTGTGCTGTTGTCACCATACAACGATATTCAAAGTTGCAGTGATGGGTCTAGGAGGATGCCACATGAAAACTTTGCTACATTTCCTGGATCACAGGGGAAAAAGCGTCCTGCTGTGCGCAATGACAAGCAGCGGACTAAGAAAGGTCCATCTCGATTGGATGTCCCAACAAATTCTACCCTTTCTTCAGTGATGAAGGAGTGTGAAACGTTACTCAATCGTTTGTGGTCACATAAGTTGGGGTGGGCATTTCGTACTCCAGTTGATCCAGTGATGTTGAATATTCCAGATTATTTTACTGTGATTAAGCATCCAATGGATCTTGGAACGATCCGGAGCAGGCTGCGTAAAGGTGAATATTCTAGTCCTTTGGACTTCGCAGCAGATGTGCGTCTTACATTTTCAAATTCTATAGCTTACAATCCACCAGGAAATCAGTATCATGCTATGGCTCAAGGTATCAGTAAATACTTTGAATCGGGATGGAAAAATATAGAGAAAAAAATACCTGTGACAAAACCACCAGTCGCTCCAGTAACCAGTTCTGCTTCTCTAGACTCTGAAATCCCTTGTGAAGTTGCACCATTGAGAAAGAAAGCAGCTACAATGCACGAGAACAAGCAGAGGGTGGCACCTGCTAAGTTGGTCATGACAGATGATGAGAAGAAAAAATTAAGCCAAGATTTGGTGGCATTAGAAGAAGATTTCCCTCAAAACATTGTTGATCTCCTGAGAGAGCAAAGTGGCAATGATGGTCAATCTGGAGAAGTTGAGATTGAGATAGATATAGAAGCGCTTTCTGATGAAACCTTGTTCAAGGTTCGAAAACTCCTGGATGACTATTTAAGCGAGAAAAAGAAATCGTTGGAAAAGAGCGAACCTTGCGAGATGGAGGTAAATAATCTCTTTGATTATTTTTACTATTTGTTTGTTAGCTATAGTAAATCTTGAAATTTGACTTTTGGATTAATTTCTCTGTTACAGATCGTTCATGACTCTGGATTCAATAATTCCCCTCTGCAGCCTAGTAAAGGTAAGTTTTTGCTTTTTAATTCGATGTCAAAAACGGTTTCCTTCAGTAATCTGACGAGGATATTGACATAGTCGGTGGGAAAGACCCCTTTGTTTCAAGCCATCCTCCTCTTAAGATAGAAAAAGATGCTGCATGTAGAAATAATGAAAGCAGCAGTTCGAGTAGCTCTAGTAGTGAATCAGGCTCTTCATCAAGTGGTTCGTGTTTATGCGAGCCTTCATCTAATTCCTTAGAATAATCATGTTTTCTCCTTAAATAGTGCATTGATTTGTACAATATGTAAGAATAGCTAAGATTGGAAATGAAGGAACTTTTCTGTTCGAATGATTAGTAGTGGACTCCTGAGTCTTGTTTTGTAATTTGAGCCTGTGTCCCATCCCGTATTTTCTGTTTGATGCTTTTTCTCTGCTCTACTAATCGTGGTCATCCTCTTGCTATAGAGGATATTTTAGTTAGTTTATGTGGTTTATCGTTTGTAACGAAGGAATAAGTTCTTGCATTGTGGTTTGGCAAAGCTCTAGAATCGATTCTTTTGCTTAATTTTCCCGAAGAGCTTTTTATACTGATGTTTTCTGTGATTATCTTTCAGATTCTGGTTCTTGTAGTTCCTCTGGGAGTGAAACAAATTCTAATCAAGCTTCAAAACCTACAAGTGGAGAGGTATATTTAATGGTGGAATAAATTATATGTTATAGAGTCTCTGTGTTGGTTTATTGCTCTAATTTCTCTCTGCAAGATCTTTAATTAACCCTCAGCAAGATATCCATGAACTATTTGCAATCATAAAAGTGAAATTTACGACAGAAGAATAAGTATAGTCTCCTCTTTTATTTAGGATAAAAAGGAACCAGGAGTTGGTATAAACAGAAAGGAGGGCAACAATGAGAAGATAGTTGTAAATGGTTAGTTTCTTTCCAATTGATGTATGCAAGTTAGAATGCTCGGATAGATAAGTCTTCCCGAATTTCATTCTTTATTCTCTGTAGATTCTTTGAATGAATTGGGTCAACTGGGGCATGCTGGTGGGGAAAAGTCGACCGCCATGGATGCACTAGTTGTTCCAGATGGTAAGAAATGAAAGTTAAGGAGGTTGGAGATGGTAAAGGCTGTTTATTTTCAGATCATGATTTTTTCTGTCGTGCTTTGGTATTATAGTAGAAACAGCTCCACCTGGGAGGCAAATATCTTTAGATAAGCGCTACCGCCTAGCTTTGTTGAAGAACCGTTTTGCTGATACCATTATGAAAGCTCGAGAGAAGGCTCTTACGAAGGTTAAATTTTAAGTGCCTGATCTACTATGACGAAATAGCTCTTCGTAGTGTGGAAACTCTTAAATAAAATTTTTGATGCATCAAATTTCAGGGTGAAAAAGGGGATCCTGAAAAATTGAGGATAGAAAGAGAGGAGTTTGAAAAAAGGCTAAGAGAAGGTTGAACTTTTGCATCAAGTGTGCTTATGTACCTCATAATTTCTAACCAATTTTGCTTGTTAATTCTTGCGATTTGTCTTGATTAGAAAAAGAACGGCTACAAGCCGAGGCCAAAACAGCTGAGGAGGTTAGGAAAAAAGCCAAAGCAGAAGCTGCAGAAAAAGCGAGGAGGGAAAGAGAGCAAGAGAGAGAAGCTGCACGTCAAGCTTTACAAAAGGTATAAAAGACTTTTCAAGTTTCTCTTCTATTATTAACAGTCCTATCTTGGTATACAATGATGATATTGATAAGTGATTTTTCTGGTTGGTTGCAGATGGAAAAGACAGTGGAGATAAACGAAGGTATACGGTTTATGGAAGACCTCCAGATGTTTAGAGCTACAGGTTCCGAGGGTGATCAGTTATCGACTTCCATAGAAGAGATGAGTCCTAAGTGTAGTGAGGATATGTTGGGTAGTTTCAAGATGGAAGGCAGTAATCCATTGGCACATCTAGGTCTGTATATGAAAATGGATGAGGATGAGGATGAAGAAGAAGACCCGCCACACTTTAGCCAAAGAGAAGTAGAAGACCATCTCACTGACGGAAGTGGAAAACAGGAACTTAGTCCTCACAGAGTAGAGAGAGAGAACCAATTTGTTAGCGGAAATGAAGAACCGGTAAGCCAAAAGCTACATGATGATATGGACCAAGAAGATGAAAAACCCATCAATCCAAATGAAAGAGAAGAACAAGTGGGGCATGTGCCAGAACAAGAAAGTAGAGTTGTTGACAAGGAAGAGCAAGAAAATGAAGATGTCGACATGAGAGAGCAAAAAAACGAAGTTGTTGACATGGGAGTGGAAGAAGAATATTCCCTTGACAGAAGTGAAGAACGCACACTAAGTCCTCACAGAAAAGAGGGAGAGGACCAACTCGTTAACGGAAATGAAGAATCGCTAAGCAAAAAGGTACTATAGGAACCAAAAAGATGAAAAACCCATTAATCACAACGAGGGAGAAGAATTAGTGGAGAATGTGCTAGAGCAAGAAAGTAGAGTTGATGACAAGGGAGAGCGAGAAAGTAAAGTTGTCGATATGGGAGAACAAGAAAGTGAAGCTGTTGACAAGGGAGTAGAAAAAGAACTTTCGCTTGATAGAAAAGAAGGACAAATACTTAGTTCCTAGATAGAAGAGGGAGAGGACCAACTCGTTAAAGGAAATGAAGAACTGGTATGCCAGAAGACAGATAATGAGACTCATGAATACGAAAACCCCATTAATCAAAATGAAAGAGAAGAACAAGTGGCGAATGTGCCAGAGCAAGAAAGCAGAGTTGCTGAAAAGGAAGAGCAAGAAACTGAAGTTGTCGACATGGGAGAGCAGAAAAGCGAAGTTATAGAAAAGGGGGTTGAAGAAAATAAAGATGTTGACACGGGAGTGCAAGGAAATGAAGTTGTGGAGAAGGGAGGGAAAGAAACTGAAGTTGTCGACAATGGGGAGGATGATGAAACTGACTTTGTCGACAAGGGAGAGCAAGAAACTTAAGTTTTCGACAAGGGAGAGCAGGAAACTGATGTTGTCGACAAGGCAGCAGAGAAAGAAACTGACCTTGTGGAGGACAAGGGAGAGGAAGAAACATAAGATGTGGACGTAGAAATTGATTGATAATTTTTTTGAATCGGGTCTTGTTAAAAGCAACAAGAAGAAAATAAAAAGTGGAAGAGGGGATGTTGCGTGTTGATTCTTTTATATCATATGTGATGTGGCGTGGTGAAATGGGCTAAAGCAACCAAAAGAAAGGGAAAGCCACAGACATCATCTTAGAAGACTCTTCGTATCACTATAGAAGACAGAAGATGAGTCTGTTTTGCCTATTTTTCAACATGACTCTGTTGACAATGATTCTTAATTGATGAAGAACAAAATAGAAAAAAACCAATTTTGCTGTAAGAAAGATGATGTCGAAAAGCTGAGTTTGATATTAAAGCAGCAAATTGTGAATTAGAGAGAATGTGTAAAGTTATTAACTCTTTAGAAGCAACTGTACATGAAATACTCTTTCCATTAAAACGAGACTCTCTCTTCTCTTTGTTTAGTCATATTTATTTTCTGACCCCTATACTTTTTGATTGATCTACTGAACCCAAAATCCTCTACGATTCTGGATAAAGGGTAAGTATGTCATTTGACGTTGGTCTTCTTATTAGATGAAGCAAAAGGCAGTGAGAAGCTGAAACAAAGCGAGAAAATGGTGGGAGTCGCTGCTGCGGTTAGTAAATGGACTCTGTGTGTCGCTTCGTCGTCGTTGTCTTCTTCGCCGCCGGCAAGAAACTCGGAAAGTCTCAAACCACACTGCTCTCCGACCAAGGTTAACCTACGCACTGAGTTAGCCGCATTTCGTCCTCAGTTCCGTCTCTTCTCACGCGATTCATCGTCTCGCCGCCGTCTTCGCGCTTCCAACTCCGCCGACTCCGGAATCTTCCTCCCTCACCTTGTCGCTTCTATGGTAGCGCTTTACATTGACTAATTCAAACTACTTTAGTATTTGTTTTGAGGTGTGTATTTGTTTTCAAATTCACCGTGTAATGATTTTGAACTACGAAATCAGGAACTTAGGATTCAAATTTGATGAATCTCATTGCAATTTACTGGGATTTTGATGCTTATTACGTTGTTCTTCTGTATTGTTTCAGCAGGAAGTTGAGGAGACTTATATCATGGTTAAACCTGATGGTATACAACGAGGCCTTGTAAGCTTCTCGTTTTCTTAGGCAAATTCTGTATGGAGAGTTTGAATGTGATAGGTATTTTGGCTTACAGTTCTGTATTGATGTTCTTAGGTTGGAGAAATCATCTCTCGTTTTGAGAAGAAGGGATTTAAACTAATTGGACTTAAGATGTTTCAGTGCCCAAAAGAATTGGCTGAGGTTTGATACTCTCATTACTCACTTATGTAATTGATCATAACATCAGTAGTTTAATGAGGTTATTTAGATGCCTCTCAAGGTGATTTGACTAGATCATGACTTACAATTGATTTGATTGACAGAATAATCTTGTGTTGGCAGGAACATTACAAGGATCTTAGTGCTAAATCGTTCTTTCCTAGCCTGATTGAGTACATTACTTCAGGCCCAGTTGTGTGTATGGTACGGCTTATCAATATACTCCTATTTCATTTTTCTCGAATTTTCAATTTGTAAATTTGATTAAGTGAATTTGCTTGTGATGTTTTAAATCTTGTAAAGGCTTGGGAAGGTGTTGGTGTTGTTGCTTCAGCCAGGAAGCTGATAGGGAAAACAGATCCTCTCCAAGCTGAACCTGGTACTATAAGGGGAGATCTTGCTGTACAAACTGGAAGGTTTGGACTCTTTTTACCTTTAAAAATTGTTGAAAGTAGTTAGCACTTAAGATGATTCTCATGGTGTATATATTACATTATGCAATTTGCAGGAACATTGTGCATGGTAGTGACAGTCCTGATAACGGCAAGCGTGAGATTGGTGAGATTTCTTGTTTCTTAAAAATTGTTCACCCATCTTTTATCATTGGGACATTGAATACGCCTTATTTAGTGGCATTAATGAAATTTTGTTAAGCATGCAAATCAAGGTGGTTCATATTTGTTCTTCAAATAAACTGAATACATAAAAGCCACTTCACTACACAATGTGTTTGGATTCGCTAAATTGATTAATACTATTTCCATCGTTCTTCACTGTCTTAGTTTGGTCAAGTATTCTCTCATTCCTTAGTTTGCTTAACTCTTGGTTTTCATCTGTTGACATTTTGGCTCTTGTGGTTTTGGTGTAGCTCTGTGGTTCAAAGAAGGCGAGCTATGCGAGTGGGATTCAGCTCTAGCTTCATGGCTAAGGGAGTGATCACTGAGAAGACAGATTCAATTATAACGGTCTAAAATTTCTTTGACTCCTTTCTTGTCACTGAGAATGATGAGCTTTGGTTTTTGTTCTTGATTTTGGCGGCAATGTCATAACTGCCTATTTATGGCTTATCTTATTTCTTCTCATATCTTAAGTGATCACTTCTCATGTAATCCAGTCGAGTTATAGATTCATACGTATTTGGTTCTTTGTTACAAAAACATCTTGATTCATAGAGAGATTCATAAGCACTTGGTTCTTGTTACAAAAACATCTCGAGTTACATCTGCATTTAGTTCAACGTTACAGAAACATCTCCAAAATCATTCATCTTCACTCCTACACTGAGCAATTTACTAAGAACATCAAAAGAAGGAATGTGCAGACCTACAAGACAAGAGAGTGGCTTTACAAAATGCATAAGATTGTTCACATCACTGGAACTACTTCTAAGACCGGTTGATATATGGAATCTCAATATCCTCAGGAGGAAGTTCCCAGTGATCGTCTTCTTCATCTTCTCTGGACACATTCCTGCTCTTGTGAGTTTCTGAAGTTGATTGTGGCTTTGGTTTAGGGATTGGTCTCCTGTAAATCAAAATCTATTGACTCAAACCTCTTCTTCAACTGTGTTTAGAGAAAAAAAAAAAAAAAAATCTGACCTTTTCCGATACTTCTTAGCAGCTTCTTTAGTCTTACGCTTCTTCTTCTCCTGAGAGCTCTCAAAGAACCGTCGTCTACGAGATTCCTGCAACACACCAGCTCTAAAACACGACCTCTTGAAATCATTCACCAGCTGCTCCTCCGATTCACCTTCTTTAGGCACCACTTCGACGTTGTAGTAACCAGACTTGAAAAAGACGAGATTCGCATTCGCCAACGAAGGGTACGCCACGCGGTTGGTGACGTCATCGTTACCGGCCGTTAAAACCCTCGTCGTCATCGTCAAGTGCTGCAATGATGATCTCGTGGAAACGGAAGACGGCAGAAGCGCGATAGGTTTCAGACTCGACGGAGACGGTGGTGGCTTCGACGAGAGTAAGAGACGAGAGGAGATCGGAGATAGAAGCTATCGATTCTAGCGCCATTTTTTTTCCCTTGTCTGAATTAGTGAATACTCCTTCGTTCATATTATAATGTTTCTTTAATTTTAATTGTAGTAATTAGTTTACTAAGCAGAGTGGTTAAGTTTTAAGTGAGTCTACTAATTTGGTTTCCGACTAAAACGACGACGTCTTAAAGCACATAAACGAGACCAGTGAACTTTGATCTTTGAAGCTTTCTCTCTTTGAGTCTTCTTCTCTGTATCTCTTTGGTGATTATGTTGAAAACGACGATTTCTCCGATTTTTTCATCGTTTAGAGGTAAACCCAAGACATCGAGGTTTATTTTTCAAGCTTTTAATAAGGTTGTTGTTGTTCAAGATGATACTACTACACCAAGTGTTCGACGAAATGCGTCAACCAATCTTACTACTTTACACCAAGGTCCACCAACCTCTGCCTACGTTCATCTTCCGTTTTGTCGTAAACGCTGCCATTATTGTGACTTTCCAATCTTAGCTTTAGGCTCTTCTTCTAATGTCTACGAGGAAGGTAAAGAAGATGACCCACGTATCACAAACTATGTGAATCTTCTCGTTAGAGAGATTAAAGCGACAAGAACTGATTTTGATGCGAACCCGAATCTAGAGACTGTGTTTTTCGGAGGTGGGACGCCTTCTCTTGTTCCTCCGAAGCTTGTTTCTTTGGTTCTGGATACATTGAGTTTGAATTTCGGGTTAAGTCCAGATGCTGAGATATCAATGGAGATGGATCCAGGCACGTTTGATGGTCGGAAACTGAAGGAGTTGATGGATTTGGGAGTGAACAGAGTGTCTTTAGGAGTTCAAGCATTTCAAGATGAGCTTTTGAAAGCTTGTGGGAGAGCTCATGGTGTCTCTCAAGTGTATGAGGCTATAGATTTTGTTAAAGAGTGTGGAGTTGAGAATTGGAGTATGGATCTTATATCTTCTCTGCCTCACCAGACGTTGGGGATGTGGGAAGAGAGTTTGAGATTGGCTATCGAATCACAGCCCAATCATGTCTCTGTATATGATCTCCAAGTGGAACAAGGCACCAAGTTTGGAAATTTGTAAGTGTTTAATCCATATTTTGCTTACCGATGCTTTAGATTTTGATTGTAGTCTTAACAGAGATTTAATTGGGTTTCATGAACTTGTGTAGGTACACTCCAGGACAATCCCCTCTTCCTTCAGAAACACAATCTGCAGAGTTTTATAAAACAGCATCATCGATGCTTCGTGGTGCAGGTTATGAGCACTATGAAGTCAGCAGTTACTCGAAAGGTGATTTCAAGTGCAAACACAACTTAATATACTGGAAGAACAAACCGTTCTATGCTTTCGGTTTAGGTTCAGCGAGTTATGTAGGAGGGTTGAGGTTTTCGAGGCCAAAGAGGCTTAAGGAATACACAAACTACGTGGCTGACTTGGAGAATGGTGCAGCAAACTGGTGTGGAAACGGTATTGTTGATCTCAAGGATGTTGCGACAGACATCGTAATGCTATCTTTCAGAACATCTAAAGGGCTTGATCTTAAAGAGTTTGGAGAAGCTTTTGGCAGTGAGGTAGTGAACTCGATCTGTAAAGTGTATGAGCCTTATGTGGAGAGTGGGCACATTGTTTGTTTGGATGATATGAGAAGAGAAGTGACGAGTGATGAAGTCAAAACCTTAGTTGCAAATGATGAGGTGAAGATTGAGGATCATGTGAGGTACCTTAGGCTTAAAGATCCAGATGGTTTCCTCCTCTCTAATGAGTTGATATCTCTAGCGTTTGGCGTGGTAGCTCCTTAAACTTTGAAGCTACCAACAAAGAAAGTTATTTTATACATCTTTACTGTTATAGATTGTGTTTCAAATTGGATGTTTTCATTGATATGTATGAAGGTTCGATAAAATTACAGAGGAATTAATCACTAATCCTAATTCTGTGGACGGATCATCTGTTTCTACAATCTTACAGTATGTAATCCATCTGATATCCATAGCAACTAACTTCATAACCACAAAGAAACAATCTCTTTTGGGAATCCGTAAGTATTTGGCTTGAAAAGGAGAAGTAGTGTGGAAGATTTGTGAGTCACCATTCACCAAACCAATATCGAATTTGAACACCTTTTGCTCTCTCATGAGTAGTCTGAAGCTCACCTGAACCAAATATTAAAGAAAGAGGAGACATTAGGAACTGAAAATGATTCGATATACTGAGCCAATGTTACAGAAAGAGAAATAGTAGACTTTTAGCTCAGCAAGATTCTCAGGTTGTCTAGAGAATGACATATGTACATATGCAATAAGCCAATGTTTGGGTGTATTTACCATCTTATGATGGTTTTGGTTTCTTTCCACTTCTTATAATCCGACGCAACTCTTGTGTTCCGCTTCTCTTTTCTCTGTTAAAGACAATAGAAACAACAAAATGACCAAAGACTTCTTAAGAACAAAGCAATGATGGAAAATAAAAACAAGTAACATGATACGGTACCTTTGATGTAAGAAGACTAGAAGATAAAAGAGTGGGAGTAGCATCAAGGTCAATATTGAAATTGCGAGGTAGAAGACACCTGATCTCTTCTGCACGTATTAGCATAGTCAGATGTTAATGGTAAACTAATATTATTTATTTTCCTGGTTAAGTATAGTAAAAGAAGTAAAAATTAAAGCAGATTTGCTTTAAGAAATCACTAACAAGCTCATACGTGACTTCAACGGTTTAACAGATCTTACCTTGCCTCCTCTAGGAAACGGTTTATCTTTTCCAGTGCAGGTATGAGCATCACAGAATTGACGCAAAAAGTGTTCTTCAGTCATGAAAAATCAAAACCAAAGAGGGTGATTTGGGCACACTTGAAAGAACTTATTTGAGAAAACAACTAGTATTCAATGAGCAAAGATTCACTTGGAAGGCCTCACAGTAAGGAAACGTACCATGAAGACGGCTAGCTGAGGAACCTTGACTCACTGGGAAACAATTATTGGCAACGCTCTAGATAAACAAAAGAGGGAAGAAACAAGCATATTTAGTATCAAAGTAGAGTATCAAGATGTCATGGATCCAGAGCAGAAAAAGCAAAGACTATCGAAAGAAAGCAACCTCACAGAGATGACGGTTTTTGGCAACAGCTGCAGGGTTGCACTTGGTCTTAGGTTTCTTAGAGCTCAATACAAAGTCACAATGCAATGCACCACACAGGTCGGCCAAACACTTTGTATGAGTCTGAAACAATCAAATAAGTTTTCTAGTAAATCAGTCTCAAAAGCGAGTTCCTTTGAAAACACACATAAGCCAGACCAAAGGAAAACAGAATCTAAATACCGTATTCAAAAGATTATAATGTCTAGTAGCAAAATGCTTGTCAATGAACTTCTCTTCATTGAAACTTTTCTTGCAATAACCACATTTCCATTCGAAGATATCGACATGAATCTTGTGTTGTTCCTGATCTCTGTATAAATCATTATCAGGATGAAGCCTACAAGTCTTTGGAATTTGATATCTTTCCCGTTCCACAAACGGCGTCAAATACTGCAATCACAAATCAACCAAATTATGGAAACTAAGGGAAAAAGATTCAACCAAACTCAAATATTTTGTGAAAAGTCTAAATTACATCTTGAATAATCTGCCAAGCAGCTCGACTTCTTTCTCGGGAACAGTGTATTTCTGGAGCAATACCTCCTACTTCTTCTTCGTTAACCAATCTATAATTCCATTACAAGACAAAACAAATATTAGCAGCTGCAAACTAAATCTTACACAAAACTAATCAACAACAAGAGTAGTAGTAGTTGAAAGTTTCTGTTTTTATGTAAGTAACAGAGACAAGAGTTGAGAATCTAGTGGGATTTGTGAGAGACTGACCTATTAGATTCAGATTCTTCGAATCCCTACAAATAAAAGATCAGAAGAAGCGTTAAAAAAAACTAAAAAAATCGCTGAATCAATGAATACAAGATGATGATAGAAGAGGTGAGATCTTCAAATACCTGAGCGAGTGATTGGGGAAGAAGAAGAAGAGTAGAGAGTAGAAGAGTCACGAGGAGTGATTCCCAAAGTCTTCCCATCGAACTTAGTAGCGATTAAGTTTTTTTGATGTGCCGGGAAATTAATAAAATCTCTCTCTCTCTGCAAATATTTCTATTTAGTTTTTCTTTTGGGTAATGGAGAGATAGATATAACTGCATCCAAACAGAGAGATTTCGAGACACTCTCTACTAGGCCCAAGCCCAACAACACGCTCTTGGGACTTGGGCTATCACTACGCTTTTTTTTTTTTTTTATCCAAGAGTAAAGTAAAAACTACAGAATTAATTAATTACTGATAAAATACTTTTTTTTTCTCTCATTAAAGAGACGTTCTCAATAACAATTTACTATCTTCACCAAACATTTATTAACAAAATATCAAAAGCAATTTTGCCTTCTGAAAAAATGGAAAAAAAAAAAATAATCGACCTTAGCTAAAACCATTAGCAAATCAGCTTAAAAAGACTGTCTCAAATAATACCACGTTTTATATTGGTATTGTTTCAACGCACGTTATTATGTACGTGTAGTGTAAGGATGCTTGCTGAGCATAATTTATTTAGGTAGTACGGTTGAGGTTAATTACGCGGGAAAGACGAAGATATGTAAAATGTATAATTAAAAAAAAAAAGGTTTGATTTGGCTTAATGGCTTATTGCTGTTGTCAACGACGACGTGTTCCCCTCTTATGTTTCTCCCTTCTCTCTCTCTCTCTAATCTCTATATTACAACTTCATTTCCCTTTTCTCTTCTCCCACATTTCTATCTCTGTCTCTAGTCTCTAGATCTTTGATATTTTCCTACTTGCTTTTTTGATCTCAACTATGGCGACGGTAAGAACAACAATCTCTTCAGATTTCTCTCTTTTTTGTGCATCATGATGATGATCATTCTCCTATAAAGTCTCTAGCTTTTCTTTTATCTCTAGTGAATGTTCTGTTTTGTGGTGCAGGAAAATAAAGGGAAGCCATTGCCAAAGTTTGGTGAATGGGATGTGAACAATCCCGCATCAGCCGAAGGATTCACTGTCATTTTCAGCAAAGCTAGTGACGAGAAGAAGACCAAGAAAGCATCCGGCGCTGGTCCTAACAGTATGGCTACACCTCAGAGAAACCAAAACTCTGATCAAAACAATCACCATGATTCCCAAAACCCAAAAGCTAAGGTAGTTTACTTTTCCTCATCACATTCTGACTTTTATATTTCTACTTCCAAAGAACTCAGATTGCTTACCTGATTTATGTTTTCTGCGCAGAATAAATGGTTTTGCTTCCGTTAAATCCTTTCTTCTTCTGAAGAATCCGAGAAGGCGTAGCGAAGCTGAAGAAGTTAGCAGAGAGATGATCTCAAACAAAGTGAAACAAAAGGGTTAAAGACCATTACATCTCAGCTTTCTTCTTCTGTCTTCTGCTGATATAATATACTTGTTCAGAATACTTTTTTGTTCCTTTCTTTTTATTTGCCTTGCCAACATTTTGCCCCACAATGGATACAAATTGTATCTTCTGACTCCATCCAAGAACTTGGTTTCTGATGGAAATAAGATTTTGAGACAATAGTCCTTCTCAGACATATAATACTATTCTTCATATTGATGAAATAAGATATAAGACATCTGTTCCGCCTTCCAATAGATTCAATCTCCCAAAAACCTAACAAAATTAACATTCGAGTTTTATGAGAGGAGGGCAAGCTTAACTCTATAACGTTAGTTTGCGGTTTCAGAGCTGACACCTGAAGAATCTGCAATCAAAAAATATATGCTGAAAACAGAATCTGTGGAAACTGGGATCACAAGATTTGATCCCGCCTTGTAACTGAAAGAATCCGAGGCCATGTTTAGGGCTTCGGTTCAGAAAAGTGAACACCTCGTAAGAGGCTAATGACATTCAACCAGGCAATCATAGCAGAAACATGTGTTCTCTTACATAGAAGCAGGCATAGCTATCTAGAATAATACAATGTCGTTGTTTGGTTCTCCAAGCTAGCAAGATATCTGAGGTTCAGATATGAACAAACCCAGGCAAAATTACTTCAGAGGAGAGCCACCAACATAACGGAAGAAGTACAAAACATATAACAGGTCATGCTTCCATTAGACTGAACCTTGAGAGTGAAAGAGTAGATAGTTACAGTTAAAGAGACAGAGAGAACAAAAATTATTCGGTGAGAATCCTGTAAACAAGCATTGATTTGCCACAGATAGATATAGTTTGGAGACTATAATTTACCTAAATGTTTCTCATAAACTCCAAACCCAAAAGAAGAAATTGATCCTAAGAACTGGAAAGCCTATGATGGTAAAGAAAAAAGTATCCCCTACGCAGGCTTCTGTTCATGTGATGTTAATGCCAGCTGTCATCTTCATTTCCGTTGGCGCCAGCTTGAGGACCTTCTACGGTTAAGGAGCTGCTAGACGAGAATGTAGGCGGTATGGAATGATCAAATCTACAAGCTGGACCAAATTTGCATATACCATATCGGCTGTAGTGTGTGCACATGCTCTGATCCTGAAAGTATATAGAAATAGAGGAAAAGGGGTTTAGATGTGAATAAGAGAAGTGTGTAATTGATCATAAAGCTTGTCTTGAAACAAATTCACCAGAAAGATCATGTTATGTAGCATCAGCAAGGAGGGAAGGAATTCTATTTTACGAACAAAATTTCTCAGTGGCTTCCTAATATCAGCATACATGAACAGCATGGACGGAAGAAAAAAAACTCACAGGTCTTAGGGGCAAGCCCTTGTCATTGAAAGAGGATGGAGCTTGCTTCGGCAACCTATTTTTCGGATGATGGTATTTGCATTTAAATTTGAACTTACAGTCCCCAGTTTTAAGATAATAAGTGCACTCTGGTTGATCCGGACGTTCTGGGAATTCTTCAACAGAGCTCTGCTGTTGGTATTGTGAGAATGAACTAGTTTCAGCTATTGAATTGTTCATCGAGTATGAGGAAGGAGGAAGCACACTCCTTTCTGGTGGATAGGGAGAAGACGCCTACACAGATAAAAATTATTAACTTTAAAAGTAAAGTACTATAGTTGTTCATCAACATAAAGCGAAAAAATGCATTAAGTAATGCAAAGGCAGAGCTGGTGTTAACTACCTGATACCCATTCCACTCTGAAGCTTGAGGTGAAGAAACTCCACGATGTTGAGGGAACATGGCTGGAATAAAAGGAGCAGTACCAGTACCGTTCATATGTCTCGATGAAGACCAAGAAGTTGAACTGACTTGGGGTAGTGGGGCCTTCGGGGAAAATGATCCAACGGATCCACTATTATTACCACGGAACATGGGAGAATCAACTCCTCCAATAGCAGTAGGATCAGGATGATTAAATTTGCAGTCAGATCCAAACTTGCAGGAGCCATTGCGCATGTAGAAAGGACACTCTTTCTCTCCCTGTCAATGGCTTACACTATTATAGCTTATCCATAAAGCTGTTCTAAACAGAATTCTAGAACGTCTAAACCAATTAATGGAATACCGGTCGGATAGGAAGGCCAAGGAAGTTAAGCTCTGGTCGTGAGACCAGAGAAGTCTGTTCTTTCATGTGGCTGAATCTGCAAGACTCTCCATATTTGCACCCTCCAGTCCTGAAGTAGTACTGCAAACCTCGGAATTAAGGGGCATGTGTAGGATATCAGAAGACAGAATTTAAAAAGTAAAAAAAAAGGAGAGAAAAAACACAAACAAGGGAGGTTAAAAGAGTGTAGTTCCCATATTGAGAGACTGATATACTATTTCCATAAACCATGATAATATATATATATAAGTAAAAGACAACTACTTATCATCCACCTTTTACAAACCAAGAGCACCTAAATCATCAAAGAATTTTCCATGTACAAAAGAATAACCACACCAGAAAACTTAATTGTTCACTGTCTGGCAAATACACAATTCTCTTAGCTGAGAAAACTTTTGCAATCACAGTATAAGACAATAACATAACCCGACTAGCATACACGTGTAAGATGTTTGAACGAAGTGTGAGCATAGTACCATAAAGGATACAAGAAAAAGACTGCGCCATTACAGAGTAAAGGAAAGAAATTTAACCTTGCACTCCATCAACTTCAGACTATCCACATCCTCTTCCCTTTCCCTTACTTTCTCCCTACCAATCTTCCAATAAACAAAACATTAGAATAGCTAAAAAGGGGATATAAGAAGATCATTGCCTTTTATATTAACTCATTTTCCCTCTTATACTCTCCCTAGACAATTCAAATCCTAAAACCAAAAGAGCAGAGGCAGAGCAATAGAAAACGAAGCAACTCAAACCAAAAACAAAAATCTAAAATCAAGCTTTCCCCTTTTGATTGAATAAACATAAGACTGATACGCCACATGCATAATTGATGATCAAGTAAAAGAGTAATACTTGAAGTCTCCTTCGAACAGGGTGATTGAACTTGCAACTTGATCCATATTTGCAACTCCCAGTTCTCATATAAAACGAACAATCCTCTGCATCAGGTCTCACTGGATACACAATCATTCTCTTCTCAACGTTACTCTCACGCTCGCTCCTATCTTCTTCTTCTTCTTCCTCCTCCTTCTGATCGCTGCCTAACGCCCTCGACTCCGTTTCTACATTACCACCACTAATTGGCACACTCCGCTCATTCGCAGAATCATCATCCAAACCCACATTTCTAAATTGATCACTTAGCTCCTCAGTAACCTGATTTTGATCAGAACGATCCCGATCGGCGACGGTGACGGTGACCTCATCGGAGGAAGATCGAGACGGTTGTTTCGGATCCGGTCCGGTTGGATTCGGGTCGGAAATTTCTTCAGGGTTGCTCATGATTTACTCGAATTCACATTACAATTTTAACAGAAATCCCTAAAATTTTCAACCGAGAAGAGAAAGATCAAATCAAAAAAGGGTAAAGAAACAAAACGAAGACCCGAAGAAGAAGAAGAAACAATCAAAGTTTTAATTTTTATTTGTTCTTTTTTCAATCGCGTTTTTGGCTTTATGGGGTTAGTTTTGTCCTTTTTTAATAAAGCGACACAAGTGAGAATTAGATCAAAGCCAGTGGAGTAACCCATATGGTTACTCACAAATAAATTAATTATATAATTAATATTAATCTAATCAAAACAATCCATTAAGGACTTACTCAAAATTAGAGAAACTTTGTCTATATTAAAAAGTTTGATAGAACAAGTTATGGTTTTGAAATTTGCAAACTTAAAAAAAAAAGTTTATAAACCAATAGAACAGCTCAAGACAAATTATGGTTTTGAAGTTTACAAACTGAAATTACTTGAGACTGAAAGTTTACTCAAGACAACTCAAGACTCAGCCAACAGTTGAAGAAAAGTTTTAGCTCCAACCATGTTTGAAGAAGACTCATCACTACAAGTGATATTGCTAATGCTAAATTTAATGAATACGTGAAAAAGAACAAAAAAAATACATGTGATTTGTAATGGTAGTTGAGTCCTAGGTTACCACCTCTCCCCATATATAGAGGAAAGTAGTATTCTACCACAAGAGGGATCTTGGATTTTAAGGAGAAAAGAAGACTAGAGAGAACAACCTTTTACTTCGACTATAATCAATTAGTTCGACCATCTTTAAACAAACAATCGCTGAACTTCGGCTGCGTTTAGTGAAAAATTCTCCGTTTCTCCATGTCATAACATCAACTGGACTTACATAAACCTAAAAAAGAAAGGATGAGCATCAACTGGACCATGATCAAAGCTGATCGCCTGAAAATGTACATATACAGAGTTAGTATTAACAGTATTTTCCTTGTTGATGATGGATGCAGTTTTTTCTCCAGCCTTAGCATTGTGGACCATGCTTCCTTTGGTCTGTCTTTCATTCCCACAGTCGATGTTAATACTTCTGTAATGAGCGTAAGATAAGATGTTGATGACATCTTTCAAAGCAATCACCAATCATTAGTCTATACTAACCTCATCTTATGCAAAATCAGAAGGATATTTCTCTAATGCTCTTCAATCTATCTAAACAAAATCAAAAAACAGAAAATCCTAAATCACTTATCAAACATATGGTATTGAAAAGAGAAAAAAAAAACCTTACTTCTTCATCCTCCTCAAGGACAAGAGACGAAATCTTTCAACAATGTTGCTTAAAATACAACATCGCTGCAAAAAAAAAAAAAACAACTTGATTAATGCTTGAGAATGTATCAAACTTGATTCATAATAAGATGATTAATGCACTGCAGAGATGGATCCGATCATCATTGACTTATATGTTCAGGATTACATAATGGATTTATTTTAGCTTAGTGGGTACACAATTCATCTAGATTGCAGAAATCATCAATTCACCGTAAAGGAAAAAGATTAGAGAGAGAGAGAGGTAGACTTACAAGAAAAGAGAAAGGAACAAATTACCGGATCCTACCATCGCTGTTCCCCACGATGGCCACCACCACCACCGCCGCGCTCTCCATCACGACGAGCACCACTGCGACCGGAGAAGAAACCTCCCCCACGACGACCACCTTCGTAATCACCTTCAATCAAATGATTTCCATAAAGAACTGCCACTGGACATGCTCAGTGAAACTATGTACCTACCGTGTAAAACGTGCATATATTTTATTTTTATTCAAAATTGCAATTAAGACCCTGAAGTTGTCTCATGGCTCGCAAACATTATAGAACTTGCAATTCTCGCAAATAGTGCCCTATGTGATAAGCATCTCATGTTTCTGATTTTATCAAGATGAGATCCTATAAAAAAAAAGTCAGACTTCTTAAATGATCCATTAAATTATATTCTATATCTTTCAGAATTTATTAATTAGTCAAAACAAAAAGAATTGAAAAATTTAATGATAGATTTATTAAACTCTATCATATCCAATATAAAATCACTCTGTGAAGAAATATCAATTGAATCATCCACCATCTACAAATCAATAATGGTGACAAAAACAAAAACACTAAGGTCTCTATCATTGACACTTCTCATGTTGATCCTCGTATCTACAGTATCCGTGACCTCAGCACTAAGAAACTTCTCGCGGGCAGTTGAAAACAAAGGAGTATGGTGCGTGGCGAATAATAAAGCAACAGATCAGCAGCTACAGGACACTATAGACTGGTGTTGCAGCGACGCAGGAGGATTCCGTGATTGTGGACCGATCCAGCCCGGTGGAGTTTGCTATGAACCAAACACACTAAGAGACCATGCGTCGTATGTAATGAACTCGTATTACCAGGAACTTGGTAGCACCAAAAAGCAATGCGATTTCAGCGGTACTGGCACTACAGTTCGTCACGACCCAAGCCATGGTGCTTGCGTTTACGTATCTTATTAAGATATGCATGTATATATATATATGTGTGTTTGAAACTTTTTAATTAAAGTCAAAGCTCCAAATAATTTATAAAATATTATATAAGCATCAAACTTCTCTAATATCTATATGTAAGTTATTCTGTTGTATCCCAAAATCAAGAAATCTTCCTGAATCACCAAAAGTATAACTCATAACTCATAAAAGAACAAAATTCTGATACATGCGTGGCAACTCATAGTTGGATCATGCCTAGACCAAAATATCAAGACCCGACGTCGTCACCTCACCTGGTCGGTGCCCTATCGTATGAACTACGGTGATTCGAAGAAATCGTAGCAAAACCTCCCAGAAAGCTTCAAATCCCCAAACACCGGATCAATCGTACGTGGCTTCTCCTATATCATTACGGACCTAGGGTTTGAGGTCATAGTGAAAGAAAAAAAAAAAAAATCCATGTATCCATCTTGTCAAAAAAAAATTATATGTATTAGTTGTTATAATTTGATAAGGTTATTGATGTGTCAAACATTGAATGAAAAAGCCGAGTTGTCAAAAAAAAAAAATGATGATATGTATTAGTTGTTATACTAGTAATGATCGTTGTTTTGAGATAATTCGCGAAAAAAATGATCCTATTAAAAAAAGTCAGATTTCTTAAATGATTCATTAAACTCCATTAAACTATATTCTATACCATCTGTTAAGATTTTATTTATGATTTAAAACAAAAATGAAATGAAATTTTAATGATAGACTCATTACACTCTGTTATTCTATATCTTTGAACATTTTGGTGCAGGGAAAATCTTCATCACTTTTACTCTCTTTTTTGGACATCATGATTCATGCATCTTCTACTTCAGAAAAGTAAAAAATAATATAAATTCTATAAATTTGGAACATAATATTTGAATTCGTGTTTTCCATGTTTAAACAAACCGAGATATGGTAATTTCTATTCGGAAATATATATTTTTGAAATAGAACAATTTATAAAGAATTGGTGTATTGAATTTTAGGGAGGTGTATTCAAGTTGATATTTTAAGTGACGTGTGTAAAAGTTACAAATATTATGTTATTCAATCATGTATTTTAAAAAGTCTATTAAAATCCATTGTTATTAAACTTATAATTTATAAATCGACTTTAAAATCTATTGTTATTCAAAACAGCATGTGGTTTGGATTTTAATGATTTTTAGTGATTCTGAAGGTTAAAAATAGAAAAATTCAAAATTTATGGTTTTAGGTAGGATTTGAAATTTTTTTACAATAAATCATATCAACTTCCATAAAATCTATCAAAATTCCAACTTTCCTAAATCGCATAAAATCCTCCAAAATCATGGTTTCAATACACCTCTCTCATTTGTCACCTTTTGAGTCTCTCTTCCCAAGAATTTGAAAAAAATCTTTTGTATACATTTCCATCTTGAAAAGTCTGTAGTATACATTTCCATGTACTTGCAAAAACGTACCATTAACGGAAACTTACTCCATATGTAATTTCCATATCATTGTGATTCCCAAATCCTTAATTTGTCTTCGGTCATAAACTCATTGATTAGTTCTCCATTGCATCTCTATATAAGAACCTCGTAATCACACTGAAATGATATACGCACAGCATTACATTCTTACAAAATATAATACACATTACAAAAATTCTTGATCTTTTTTTTTTTTGTTCCAAATGTCATCGCAGCTGTTAACGTTCTTTCTCCTTCTATCTGCTGTGGCGATTCCTGTCGTGACTAGCAACAGACAATGGTGTATAGCGAAGTACACTGCGTCGGCCGAACAGTTACAAGCTAATATCGATTATGCTTGTAGCCAGCATAATGTTGACTGTGGCCCGATCCAGCCCGGTGGAAGTTGCTATGAACCTAATACTTTACTAGACCATGCGTCGTATGCCATGAACGCTTATTATCAAAATAATGGTCGTATCGATAGTGCTTGCAAGTTCGACAAAACGGGCTGTTTTATTTTTAACGACCCAAGTCACGGTTCATGTGTCTACTACACTTGAAGAAGTTTTTCTTTTTAAAAAAATATTGTACGAAGAGTGCTTGCTTAACGTACTCATCGCTTTAATTATCTTCGGATTTGTTGTATTCCCAAACTAAAGATTAATAATATAATTGATTTGAGGATTTCTTTAAAAAAATATGATTCATATTTTGTAGCGATGCATTTTTCTTTAAATGTGGTGAAGACATGAAAATATGAGATGGTAGTGGAATAGTGTCGATTATTGTTGAAACATGTCAAGCATGACAAAGCAACTAGTATGAATATTGATGCCAAGAAGAAATTGTATTCTTACAAAATTGGTTTTCATCTCTGATATCTTAACTTTGAGTGGTTGTAGATCTCTCCTACCATCTTTCATTTGTAAATTTCCTATATTCACAATACTCTTAACATGAAGTTTCTTATATATATTTGTTTATAATTTGGTTATAATAAACAGTCATTTAATTACTACATCAACTCATTTTAATCAGTAACATATATTACGTCAGATATCAATATGCAATGAAGTACTAGGATTATAACACACGTTGAGGTGTATTCTACTAGTTGTGATATACACATACACACGAATAAGTCACGACGTATTGATTACTTTTCTTTGAACTGAACAAGTCAATAATACCTAACAAAAACAATTTTTTTTTTATCTTATTATATAAAGCTTAATGTCAAATTACTAATTAACGAGATCGTGACACGTGTCAAATATATTGATTAGATATTGACACATATTAATTTTTTTTTTAATAAACATAGTAGGACAGCTAGTTATATTTATAGAATTTTACATGTTTATATTTTAAAAATCTAAATCAAAAAGGAAAACTAACAAAATCAATATATTTTCTATTGTATGCTAATTATATTATACGTGCGTTTCCAATATAATTTTGACATGTGTAAGCAAAAAATAATTAATTAAGCATGTATATTAATCAATAAATAATGAATAACAAAGTTAGAAAGAATACCATAAGTGATTTAACATAATTTTAGTCGAATATAAATTGTATTTATCGTTGTAATATAAAATTTTATTGTAAGTAAGCACACAAAAACCTTGAAAGAATAATGAACTTAAAAAAAAAAAATTTCAATACATGATGTGTATTAGTATAGTCTTACATGTTTATTTTAAAGATTTTAAATCATGTAGTAATATGAGAAACCTGGGAAAAAAATGAGTTTGTAGGAATGAATTTTTGGTTAATTGATGAAAATTGACAAACTCAACAAAAGTATTACTTATGAAATTATGACATATAGAAGAATAATATTTAGGATATTTTTGGATTTCCAAAATTTTTGTGGATGTTAACTGATTTTTTTACTGAATATTTTTATTGTTAAATTTAAAATACTAACCAATATATATATATATATATAATCTCATATGATGCACATATTATTTTTTATATTAAAATTTTAACTCTAATCCATGAAGAAGTGAATTATGGTTTCATAATGAAATAGATAGTTAATTTATATGAATGAATCTTCAGTTATTTGATGAGAATATCTCTATATCTTTTTATGTGTTTTTTGTTTTATTAATTTTACTCATTTAAAATTGATTATGACATTAGGTAAAATTAGTACTTATGAGATAACAACATAACAAATAAATCTTAAATAATGTTGATTTAGATTTTTTGCGAATTATATTTTGTTAATTTTTATTTGTATTTTCCATTCTTACTAAGATAGGGATATTATTTGTGTTTGATATAAAATATTTAGTTCTATGCATTAAGATAAAATGTATAATTAAACTTAAAATATGGTTTATTATGATGGTATATATATTTAAATGATACTTCCTGTCCTATAAGAGTTTTTGGGTAAAAACACATAGATTAATAAACAATAAATATTATGTCATTTATAAAACTTCAACCAATAGGAAAATATATTGCATAGTTCAAATATACATAAATTGTTATATTAATAAAAATTGTACATAGAAATTTAAAAATTATTATAAAATAGAGCAAAAAAGCTTTAAAACTCTTATATAATTTTATAAATTATTAAATTGTTACCAGATAAAATTTAAAAACATATATATTACTACTTCATTATTTTCAATATATTTTTTTATTTTTACCCGCGTAATAACGCGGGCCTTATCTAGTCTTATATAATTCTTATATAATAAAGTAATGTTCGCTTTTGACAAACTCAAAAAACTTATCATTTGACAATCTCTTTTACTTTTGACATGTATTATTTTTTCTTTAATATTTTTAATGTATTTTTTTCTATTGACTTTAATGACATACATTATATTATTTTTATAAATAAGACTAAACATAATTTGATATTGTACATTATAAGATATTCAATTTATTCTTAAATTATGTAGCACATCATCTAAAATAACCATTTCTTTTTTATTTCTTAACTTTAATAGAAATAAGAGAATTTGTTAAAAATACCCTTTTTGATATACTCCTTTTCAAAAATACCCTCTTTTTTTGGCCATTTTATTTTTGTCCTCTTTTAGTTTTTAATGACCATTTTACCCTTAGATGAAAAATATTTTAATCAATAAAAAGAAAAACAATCTTTTCCCGCCAAAAAAATTTCCAACATATTTTCCCGCCAAAATTTTTATTGTCAAAAAAAATTAAATAAAAATTTTCGACAAAAAAATTTTCCCGCCAAAAAAATTTACAAGGTTTTTAAAAAGTTTTATAAGGTTTATACCTTATAAAAGCCTTATAAACACCTTGTAAAAGCTTTTACAAGATTTTTAAAGAGTTTTAAAATGTTTTTTAAACACCTTGTAAACGCTTTTACAAGGTTTTTACAAAATTTTTAAAAGGTTTATTAAAGGTTTTCAAATGGTTTTTTAAAATTTTTTAAAAGGTTTTTAAACACATTGTAAACGCTTTTACAATGTTTTTAAAAACCTCGTAAAAGTTTTTATAAGGTTTTTAAAAGGGTTTTAAAAGGTTTTTAAACACCTTGTAAATGTTTTTAAAAGCTTTTTAAAAGTATTTACAATGTTTTTAAAAGCGTTTACAATGTTTTTATAAGGAATAAATTTCAATATTTTTGGCGGAAATTTTTTCGATTTTGGCGGGAAATTTTTTTGGCGGAAAAATATTTTCGATTTTGATGACTGTACATTCTTGTTGTCACTCAAAAAGGGTAATTTGGTCATTTTGTATATAAAAGGGGTAGTTTTAAAAATGGTCAACATGAAAAGTTATTTTTAAAAAGAGGTATGGAAAAATGTGCATTTTTGAGAATGCCCCTAGAAATAACTAAATGATTATTACATTATTTTCAATTTGATTATAACTAAAACAAAGTAAAGTATATTTAAATATATATATATATATATATATATATTGATTATAAATATTTAAAGAGAAATAACTAAAGTAGATGTCATTTAAAGAAAAAAATGAATATATATATATAATTATAATTTGTTTTCTTGAAATTTCTATCATGTATTATTAGTCAGAGTAACTATTTATATTTCAACAAATAATAAATGTATTTTTTTATGAACTTTCTCAAATATTTGATTAAATTTCATATTCTATCGCATATTTTATAACTCTCATATTAATTTGGTTAGGTTGAAATTCCTATCATATATTTATAGTTATATTAAGTAGAAAAATAATACTCAAAACAACTAATAAATGTATCTTTGGTGAACCTTCTCCCATATTTTAGTAAATTTTATATTCTATCACATTTTTTGTTTGGCAACTCTATCACATCTTTTGCAACTCTCATATTAATAATCATATCCATCTTTAAGGTACTAGATTTCATTTTCTTGAAATTATTTACTTCTGTTATCCTAAAAAAATATCTTAACATTTTAGCAATGTCCTTTTAGTTATTATATATATATATATATATATTATTGATCAATATTTTATACACTTACCATAACATTGTAATTCCTCAAATAATAATTTGCTGATAATTAAAGAATAAAACATTAAAATTATAGTTTTGGAAAATTATAGTTATGGTAGTTTTATTTTAAAATAATTTCAAGACATAAAATGAAACTATTATAATATTTATTTGTTCACAAAAAATATAAGATTTGGTTTACAATTTTTTGTGCTAGAAGATCAAATCATTTTTTCTAAATAACTTCAAGATTTTTAAAATATAATATTTTATTTTCCTTTAGTTTGAGTCATAATCAAAAATAATTTCAAGATATAAAACAATATGATTTTTTTTCTTTATTATAATCATAATCACAATTGTTGGGTAAAAATAATTCATCGACTAATCAACCTGTGACAGTTGTTAAACTATGTGGCCGTTTGTCTAAAAGTGCTAAAAGGTTATTGATGATATTTAACCGGTTGTTAAGAGGACCGGTTCATTTGATGGAAGGTTCTAGACAACCTCTAAAGGATCATAAACAACCTGCAAAAAAGCCTACCGACATATACAAGAAGCCCAATCTTTTACCTTGGTGGACAAACAACCGACAAACAACTGGAAATTATCCATATATAAAATATGAAGTTATCAAAGGAAAAAGAAAAGGAGAAAGGCGGTTCCTACAAGGAATTAGGGTTAAGGAACCTTGTAAATAAGCGATTTCTCAAAGGGAGAAGGACACGAAATAAGGAGCAAGTACAAGAGGCTTAGCAAAACCACATCAACCGACTTAAGAGCAAGATTAGGGTTCTAGTTGATTAGTTGTGGCTTGTTTCTTGTACTTGTTATCAACATCTTGAACAATAAAGAGATACTGCTCAACCTAGATTTCTTGTTCAACGTAGACTCTTACGAACCGGTTACTTTTGCTCAAACAACAATTTATTTTATATGTATTAATTCTTTAATATGTAAGTCCAATAATATTTGCCAGAAAAACAAAAACTTATTGATGTCAAAAAAAAAAAACACTCATCATTTTAACACACTTTAATGTATTAATTGGAATACAATATATGTTTTATTGAACAACATATTTTGTAAGTAGAACAACATATTTTGTAAGTAAGTATAATACTTATCATGTATCATTTATCAATATTGTATATAATTACCATAACATTGTAATTTTCAATAATTTTTCAGTAATTCAAGGATAAAATAATTGTTTATAATTTTTTTAAAAAGACAATTTTATTCTTAAATAATTTCAAGATATTAAACAATAATGATGTTTAGTTTTTCTTTAATAATAATAATTATCACAATTTATTGCTTACTAATTCTTTAAAATATAACTCCCATGATGTTTGAAAAAATAAAAATAAAAATTTCAACATATTAATACACTTTAATGTATAAATTCCATATAATTTATGTTTTACAAAAAAAAATAAAAATAAAAAAAAACACAAAGAAAATCTGTTGCAAATTTATTCTTTGAAATATAACCATAACAGCTCATATGATGTTTGACAAAAAAAAAATTGAAAATTTCCCATGAGATCTTAATGATATTTTAATACAATTTTTTTTCCATAAATAGCCAGACAAATTCTTCATCAAACATCATATTTTGTTTCTCACATAAATTAATGTTAATTATTATTGAATGTATTTTAAAATAGCTAAACATATTTTATTACGTTCATTTTATCCATGCATCGCGTACGATTTTGTCTAGTATGATATACAAAAAAAACTTATCAACAAAAAAATTTATAACTTTTACTTTTTACTTTTTTTTCCCAGCCTTTAACTTTTAATTTTAAGATATATGTAATGTAATAATAAGTTAACTAAAGAAATTCCATACAATTGGGAATTTTGTGTTTTCCTTTTATTTGTTTTGTTTTGTTTAACTCAAATTTGAGTAATTATTATTTTTAAAAAAATTATAATTAGGGTAAAAGTAAAACAAAAAAAATCTAGAAAGACGCACGAAGCTGACAAATTTCTGTTTAGTTTCCGTACTTAGGGATCTGTCTCTCTGCAAAAATTGATTAACCAAAGAAGAACAGAGAGAGATTTTTTGAGGACGAAACCATCGATAAGATCCATGTCAAGAGAGAGGACCAAACGTGAGTTACCTCCCGTTCAAGAGGTACCCCTTCTTACTACTACTACTACTACTACTCGGAGATCTCCGATTTTCCGATTCATTCTCTCCAATTCTTCTTCTCTTATTTGGTTCATTCCACTCTGTTTAAGGAGATAACACAGATCCTTCTTAAATTTTCATGTTTTTTCTTTTGATAAAAACTCGTATTATATAGCATATTGATAAATTGCGGAAAGTGGTAGAGGAAGGCAACTGCTATGGAGCATTGCAGATGTATAAATCCATCAGTGCCAGGTTTGTTCTTTGCTCTGGTTCCTTCTTATTTACCCAATTTGCTTTTTTTTACTTGTTGATTCTGCATTGACCCTTTTTTGGGTTCATGTAGAGTTGTGTTTATTATGAATTGGTTTGGTTGTTTCTTCATTCTTATTTGGTTTTGTGATTGGATTTGATTAAAAGATTAGCTTTTTTTTTTTTGGGTTTGCAGATATGTCACGGCTCAGAGATTCTCTGAAGCTCTTGATATCCTCTATTCAGGGGCATGTATTGAACTTGAGCACGGCCTGGTTTGTTCTCTTTCCTTATTTGTTCATTAGTGACATGTTTATCACAAACAAAGACAACATCTTTGTTTCTGTCTCCTGCACTTTTGTCTTTTGTTTAGTTAGAGTAGAGGTTGTTTCTTATTACAAAAAGTAAATTCTCAGGTGAATTGTGGAGCAGACCTCGCTATTTTGTTTGTGGACACACTAGTTAAAGCCAAGTCTCCTTGCAATGATGAAACTCTTGGTTAGTTCCGTCCAAAATATAGTTGCTTTTTGACCTATTGTAGTTTTTTCGGGTATACTGAATATATATTTCCGTCAGATCGTATCAGGGGTATGTACAAATTGTTTCCTCGGGTTCCCGTACCACCTCATTTGGTAGACGTAAGCGACGATGAAGATGTCCAAAATCTTCAAGAATCTCTTGGGGAAGCCAGATCACGTGTTGACAACTTGACTTCCTTCTTGAGAGCTGCTATTAAGTAAGCCAAAGCCATGTGTATTATTTTTGCTTATTCAACTGGCACTGTCCATCGTTGTTTTGTGTGAACATGTATCAGTTATATCATATTTTGCTGTTTCTTCTTCTTCTTCTTCTTTTAGATGGTCTGCAGAGTTTGGAGCCCCAAGGACTGGCTATCCTGAGTTGCATGCTATGCTGGGTGATTATCTCTACACTGAGTGCCCTGAACTTGTAATCCTCTTGTATCCATTTCTTATTATAAAGTTTTACATTGTCATCTTTCTTCATTAATCGATTTTTAATATATTCCTGCAGGACATGGTCCGGATATCAAGACATTTTGTTAGAGCTGAGGACCCTGAGAAGTTTGCGTCTATGCTGGTCAATTTTATGGGAAGGGTCAGTCTCTTCCTTTCAAGTTATCTCATCTCTTGATTTCTCTATTAGTAGTCTTAAGTTTTAGAGTAGAGTAGTTTTTTGCACTGGGATAGAAAATTCAAGAAATTTCAATGGAATGTCTTGTGGCCAAAAATATGTGTTTTCTTACTTGAATACTATTCTACAGTGTTATCCCGGAGAAGATGACCTCGCCATTGCACGAGCAGTACTCATGTAAGTTCATGCTTTATAACTGGATACATAGGTGGCCGAGTTTGCGGGGAACTAAAGATAAGTGAATTGATTTTCATTTTTTGCATGATAGGTATATATCTATGGGTAACATGAAAGATGCAAACTTTATGATGGATGAGATTAAGAGACAAGCAGAGACAAAAAATCCCGAGCTTTCAGAATCAAAGCTTATCCAATTTATCTCATATCTTCTGGAAACGTTAGTTACCTACTTAGATCTTCTTCCTTCTTTAGTCTTTTCAGCTCGTTGTTGTTTACCTAAAGAAATTTGTTACACAATACAGGTTGCAGAGGGATGCATTGCCTCTTTTCAATATGTTAAGAGTAAAATATAAGTCAAGCATAGATAGAGATCAGCTGCTTAACGAGGTACTGGTCCCTAAAATGCAACTTTTTTGTTTGGTCTCTGCATGTTATATAGTCCTTGTTGATTCCATATATATCTCCTTCACTTTTGATGAAAACCCGGAAATTGTGTTATGTTTTGAAGTTGCTGGACGAGATTGCAGAGAGGTTTTACGGGGTGCAGCGTAAGAATCCTTTGCAAGGGATGTTTGGAGATATCTTCAAGGTAAACTAAATCCTTAATATATCTCATATCTTGATGTTACTTTGCTTAAACCATTGAAACTCTGTTTGTTCTGTGTAGATGATGGGCTGAGGAAGATGATAAAAGAGGCAAGAATACTCGTTTTCAAAATAGAAAAAAAAAATCCTTTGTGATTTGTTTATTTGGCAATGTACAAATAATGGATAGCTCTGGAGAATTCTCCAGATCATAAGTTATTTCTCTTTTCCTCTAAGTGGGTGAAAGAGTTTTGTTCTTGTAACATTATACATTTTTTTGTTCCTCTTCACTACATTTTCAGGATAAATGAAAATTAAACTTCAATTTGTCAAACTAAATTCCAGTCACTTTGGGATGGGAAGACTAGCAATCTTTGTAGTTATACTTTAATACTATTCAAGACAGATAAATTGTGAACCCACAGAACGACAAAATAAGTATTACAGAACATCAAGAATCTCGAACAACAGTTGAAGAAGAGAAGCAAGTACAGAGCCTTGACATGGTTGTGGCTTTAAGCAAGTTAGATTGTGCTGCATCAAGCAATGAATCAGCTTCAAGGGATTTCTCGAAACAGGACTTAGCTTCTTCCCACCTCCGTTCAGCCACAAACACAAGTCCAAGGTTGTTGTATGCAGGTGCATAACCCGGTTTGAGTTCTAACGCCTTTGAGAACATCGCTTTGGAGACTTCGTACTGCTTTTTCTGTCGATAGAGGTTCCCGAGGTTAGAGAATATCGTGTGAGCTTGATCCTCTGTTGACACAGCCAAGGCTCGCTTGTATACTTCCTCGGCTTCTGAATGTTCGTCTGATAAATGTAGTGAGATACCTAAAAGCCAACACATGAAGCTAACATAAGAGTTATGCAACAAACTTAATATTGTGGAACCACATCAAATTTGCTCCTCATGCATAGAGCAATGCAAGCATTGATTTGAAGAGAGTGTTTACCGAGATTTGACCACACATAGCTACATTCTCTAGAACGACCCACTGCTGCCTTGAGGTATTTTTGGGAGACCTTATATTGTTGAGAACAGAGACTATGAAGACCGAGCTGGTGCCACCGGACAGCATCTTCAGGATCTTCTGTTATAGCCTAATGTAAATAAGAAGAGAATAATGAGATTAAAAAGAATTCTCAATGCTTTTTTCATTATCTATGTGTGTCTGTACTTGTGACCAAACCAGAAGAAGTGCCAATGACTTCTTTAAGGAAATCAGTCTTTTATCTCTAAATAGTCAACTCTCCAGTTTTCCTCCTATTCTACTCAACATCTAAAACTGACTTCATAAGTATCGCAACAGAGTAAGAGCATACCTGCTTTAAGCTGTACACAGCCCGCTCTTCCATCTCCGTTAATTCATTTCGGTCAGCAACAAAAGCAGCTGCAATTTCATGCTGTGCTTTGTGAGCCATGGCAAGCCCTGCCCAAGCAATGGGAGGGTCAATTGGAACAGATTCTCCTTCTCTTATCACTGAAGCCATCTCGTTGCCAGCCCATGCAAGCTGGTCGCTTGCATCCTGAGACCTTTCCGCATCTTTGATTCGTTGGACAGCAACAGCAAATCTAGTAGCCATACAGTTGGGATCAAGCTTGGCTGCCTGAAAAAGAAAAACAGGTAAATTCAATCAACCATAACCAAGACTGCTGTGTAAGCCAAAGAGTTTACAGCCAGAATCTTATTATCACACAATCAGGGTTACATTTTGAACAGCCGCCATCAAGGTGGAATGGCTCACTTGGACAAGGTATGATTAAGCTACATAAGTCTCTACCTCCTATGCATTTGGATCATGTTTAGTTGACTGTATGCCTATTGCAATCGAGACCAAAGAACTTTGGACAGAGAACCACAAGCAAATGTTCGGTAAAAACAAGAATATTCAAACCAAGGTTATTTTATATTTCATCACATAAGAGGTTAATATGCCCAACCCATTCCGAGGAACAGCGTCCACCCTAATCCTCCCAAGTAAACGTATAAAGATCGGGTAGGTATGCATTACTTTTACTAAGTTCCAAATATGTCTTGAGAAAAAGTGAAACGGAAATCAAGTAAAGAAACCTGTCTGTCTAAGATAAGGAAAACAATGAACAACCTCAAAACAAAGAAGTGAGCCAAAAGCACCTTCTCCAAACATTTGCTAGAACTTCTGTGATCACCCATCATATAATATGAATTAGCAAGATTCACCCACGTATGGGCAGACATTGGATCTGATCTTAGAGCAGCTAAGAGACATTCCTTTGCGACATTCATAGATGCCTTCTGATCTTCGGAAGCACCAGTACCACCATTAGCCCCGGCACCTGACATCAATTGAAGATACATTTACAAGTTACAAGTGGAAATAAAGTATTACATAAGAACATTTCCCTCTAATTTTGCATGTGTACTTTGCTTAGGCAGGTTGAGAAGAAAATTTAAAGGTTCTTTGATAAGAAACAAACCAGCGACAGTTGAACTGTGCTTGCAGAGAAGCTCAGCAGCATAATTAATCAAAGCGGCAGGATGGTTATGGTCTTTCAGTACCAAATCTTGAAAACATTTTGCTGCAAGCTCCATATCGCCACTGGAAGACTTATTCATTAGAGAGAAGAATCAAGATAAGTTAGAAAATTGAGGGGAAGAAAACTCCTCACCTTTGAAGATATGCAACTCCAAGGTTTGCAAGGCAATCATAATTGCCAGGGACAAGCGCCAACAAAGATGACAAAACCGATATGGCACTCTAAAAATGAACAAAGTAGAACTATATCACACAAGGAATCACATTAATAATCAGAAAACATGGTGAAGAATATTACCATCAAACAACCAGCTTTGAGAAGCATTAAGCCAAGGGTATTCCACACGGCAGCCTGTCGAACATCTAACTTTATAGAATCCCTTAATTTTGATAGAATTTCCTCAAGCTCGTCTCCCTCAAGCTCTTTAAAAGAGTCTGTATCCCCAAAACCATCCAAAAGAATACACTACAATGTTTACAAAAGTGCAATGTTAACATTTGTATACGGAGCTCGCAAATACAAGACTTCAATATGCTTATTCAGACAGATAGATCAGATCATCACCTGTCCATGGTGAATTTGAACTAACAAGAGTAGTTCTGGTCGAGCAATTTCTGGCTCACAACCCAGTAAGATCTCTTCAGCTTTCTCATATTCTGGTATCGCCTAAAACCCTCTAGCAGTTAAACTCAATAAAATGATAATTATACTAAGATATATCAGTGTAGCCTCAGCTTCAAGCCTACCTTTTGAGATTGGCCTAAACGTTGGAACATTAGACCAAGAATAAAATGAGCATGAGCATTTTTGGGCATCTTCCTTGCAACATGAATCAGACCCTATAAAGAGAGCAGGGTTAGCAGAATTTAAATAAAGCATCATCGTCATGAAACATTAGACCAACAACAACTGGATGATATTATAAAATTATGATACCATGAGTCGATAAACTCACCATTTTGAGGTTACTGATTTTTTCTTCCCGGGATGCAGGGACACCTTGATTAGCCTGATCACCATCTGCATCAACTCCACAGTCAGAGGAACCCTCAATCTTACTTCTAGAGCGGCATTTCCCCACCTTGCTGCTCTTTTTGGCATCTACTTCTCCTGGTTCCACCTCCTTGCATGTTAATGTACCTCCATCTTGATAATTTTCCTCGTTATTCAACCTACAGACACACAAATGTGTAAAGTCAAGAACCCTGAAGAACTAATCTTCCCAGATAACCTATCTTAGCTTCGCCTACCCAACAAAGCATTAAGAATCAAACCCTACTTATCCAAAAACATAAAGTTCCCCATTTCTAGAGCCAGAATCCTACTGAACGATATCCAAAGTCTCCATTTTTAGCAATACGGCATAAAAAGACATCATTTTTTAAAACCCAAAACAAAAAATGTCACTCAGAAATAAGTTTTCTTCCGAACAGAGAGGAAACAAAAGAATCTCAGCAAAACAAATTTAGACAAAAGCAACAGAAAGAAAGGTTCAGCTGAAACAGACACAACTCTGTAGAAGCAGAAGAATGATACCTAGCGATGGGAGGAGTAGGGATTTGAATGGATGAGTCAATATCATCAGCCTCAGGAGGATTGAAATTGAGGTCAGCTAAGACTACAAGCTTTGGAGGTCGAGCAGGAGAGTCAACGGTCATTGGTTCGTATTTGACGGCGATCGTCTCCGGCCGGTCCATCGATGTTCTGACTTAGTGCACCGGAAAGTAAAGTTTAGTTGAAGCCAAAAAATAAATAAAAATCAAAACAAAAACATTTGACGAGGGCTATGTTTGGTAACGATGATTGGTCTGTCCTTTGCTTGCACTACCCTAATCTCACGACACCAACCCAAAAAGTTTTCTTTTTTTTACAACTCTCAATATAGCAACTAATTTTTCTTATAACTATGTTTCTTAATTTGGATTCAGAAGGTTTTTAACTCACTGTATCTTTTGGTATAACAGATTAACAATATTTTATCACTTGTTAACTTATATTTTCTATTTATTTGTTCTTAAGCATAATTATCAGTTAAAACATATTAACAATGCTAATAACTTTTTTTCGTCGGTTCCAAACTTTTACAATGCAACAAAATCCATCAGAAATTAGAACACACTAAAAGGATATTAGAAAAAAAGACAAAACACAATAACAAGAAAGAAACACATAAAAATATAAACATTTCTTGTTTATCTACCATGAACCACACCCAATCCATACAATTTATATATATGATTACCATGATATATAAAGAAAGTGAGGAAAGTAATATAGTAAGAGCTTACACAAACATAAGAAACTGATCAAGGGAATCATTCATCATCACTCTCTCACTCACTCATCACTGAGTTGCAGAAATCCCAAACTCAGGAAGGATCCAGCCATTGTCCATGGCACGGCTAGCATACAACTCAAACTTCTCTTTCGCATTCGGTATATCAAGTGACAAGTCATCCAGGCTGTCTTTAACACGACCAAAACCTTTCGTCATTTGATTAGTTGTAATCAATCCTTCACCAAAACACTCCTCAAGCAGATTCAGCAACCGATCATTCTGCTTCTCCATTGCCATCACCAAAGCTTTCTTCACTACTTCGTGGTTAAAAAATGGCATCCCTAGATCGCGGATACATTGACAAGCTTCTGATGTTACTCCTCCTGTTTCGTATTCTTCTAAAAGTTTCAAGATTTTGTCCTTTGCATCTTCCACTATCCATCCGGTTCCACCACCCCAGCTTCTCAGGAGTCTCTCTCCTGCGTGTCGGGCTGAGATAAGAGACCTGGCTGAGCGGACTGTTTCGCTTCCGGTTGATTTTGGAGGTAGCTTGGTTGAGATCTCTTCAAGGTTAAGTGGAACTAAGACGTCGTCAATCACAGCTCTAGCTAAAAACAGGGAAAGTTCATTTGATGCGTCCATGATATCTAAAGCTGTGTCTTCTGCAGATTCCAGGAGCAAAATGAAACCGTTAATGAAATCTTCGGTTGAGAATAACTCCATGTGAAGAGCAGAAAGAAGAACCGAAGCCATTTCCTTTTCTCTGTTTTTCCTATCTAGAGCAAGAGTGATGAGCCTCTTCAGAAACACCGGGTTATATTCAGGTGTCCCTAAATCTTGAAGACTGCGGATTAGCTCAGGAATGTCATCAGATAAGAAATATTCCTGAATTATGTTCACTGTATCCTTCTTGTACTGTTTTAGCTTTCCGTCTTCACTTGATTTCCCTTCATCTTGATCAGTGGTTACCTTAAATGAATCATCAAGCCAGCCTCCAGAAATAGCCTTTGGAACTATACAATTAAACAGCTTTTTGGCAGATGGGATATCTAGAGCAAGGTCATCAAGACTCTCTGCTACTCGGTAGAATCCCTTCACCATTTGACTCGAACTGATCAGACCTTCTTCAGCAGCTTCGTTCAACAGCTTTAGTATAAGTGACTCAGCGGTTTGAGATTCCATAGCCAGAACCAAAGCCCTCTTCACGACCTCGTGATGAAAAAACGAGACTCCTAATTCCCTGATGCATCTACAAGCTTCGTAAGTGTCTCCGTTTTCCACGTATTCCTGTAAGATTTCAGATATCTTTTTCTTCGTTTCTTCTACTGTAGTGTGAGTACTACCTCCCCATTTCTTCTCCACTAGTTCTGCATGGTGAGGAGCTGAGAGATAGCTCTTTTCTGCAGTCACAATGACCTGAAACCCTTTGGAAGATTCTGGAAGAATTTTCTTAGATCTAGCCAGAAAAACCGGAGGGAGAATTTCGTCAACGATAGCCCGTGCAATAAACAATGCAAGGACATTAACAGCATCAAGAATGTCCACTGCTAGGTCATCCACAGATCTGAGAAGTCTAATAAACCCATCCCTAATTTGATCAGGTAAAATGACATCAACATACAATGCAGAGAGTAGCACAGAAGCCATTTCCTTCTCCTTATCGTGCCTGTCCATGGCCATCGAAACAAGTCGCTTGGTAAAGTAAGGATGATATTCACTTGAACCAAGTTCCCTGAGGTCAGATGCCGCCACTTTCACATCCCCGGTGCTAAAGTATTCCTCAATGATGGAAACTACAGCCTTTTTGTAATCATCCAACGGGTCTGATACAGGTGAATCAACAAGTCCATCATATGCGTCCTGTAAAATTGTGTATATGAATCACAAACGCATAAGTAAAAATACTACTAAAGGTTAAGATCAGGTAGAAATAAAATTCCTAAACAAACAAGAAAAGTATCCAACACAAAATAAAGGCGCAAAGTAAGTACCTCTCCACTATCGTAATTTGGATCATTCTTATCAATACAACAGTCACCGTCATCAGTGTCAAGAAGCTTTCCCCAAGTTCCCTTTCCACCAGCACCCTCTGCAGATATCAATACCACATAAGTAAACCATAACACCTACACACCTGAACTATTATACTGGAAATAAAATCTAGGAACTGCTTTCATTCAAGATAATTTATAAGGAAACTGATAACTAGTCATATCACTCACTACAAAGGATTATATTTGCCAAGAAACAATCACAAAAAGGTTCAAAAAAGTTCCAGTTTCTTTACCCTTCTTGACACGAATATGCTTCCCTGAGTGTGTTCGTCGCACATGCCTGAGTGGAATCCCAGCTACTGGCCCTTTGCCACCAGTGGGTGACTTAATGTTCAAATCAGCAAACAGAGTATGAGATTTCGGTGATGATGACAAACTTTCAGCATTCTGAGTTGCTATTTCAAGCTTTTTCCACTGTCCATCAGTCAAAATTCCCTCACCCGATGCCATCTGAAACAATAAAACGATTATTATTAACTCATAAACACATAAACTGAAAACCAAAGAGAAAAAATTGACTCTTTCCCCCAAACCCCTAATAACGATCAGCAAGAACATGAGGTATCACTACGAAAGTTCATACCTTTATCAGTAAACAACACTAATAAAACCAAGAACAAGAAACCCATAAACTGTCAAATCACAAGAACACACACAAGTGATATTTCCAAGATTCTACACAAGAGACCTTAAAACACTTAAAAACAAAAATCGATTGAAGTAAACAAAACACCACAAAGACGTATGTATACAACTATATGAAAAACAAGAAAATCTAATCTTTCATGCCTGTGATCGCAAGAATACAAATCCAAATCGTGAAACAAAGTCGTCTTCTTTACTGCTTGGCTCGGATCTCGAGCCAAGACAGGAAAGACAAGTAATCGGATCTCCAGCACCGGTAACCAAAAAGAAAAACGACCGGAAAAAGTATCAACGTCAAGTAAACAAATCGAGAGACTAAGTAGATAACGAACGATCAATCGAATCGCAAAAGATTCAAAAAAGTCACCGATTCCTTAGACAACGACGAGAGAGGATTTGGATTAGGATCACCAAACAAAAAATAAAAACACACACAAAACAATAAAATAAAGTTCAGTGTTCTCTTCCTTTATATACGACGGTACACGTCATCAACCATGTACGTGGAGGGCTTAGATATTTCCTTTTTTCTAATTTTTTATTTATCCAAAAAAATGGGCCGTGTTGGGTATATTTCGGCCCATTCAATTATATATTTTGGGCTTTTGAATAAAAAAAAAGTTGTAAGCTTGCATGGAATGATTACATCACGTCATTATGGCATCATGTAGATAGTTTATAAAAGAGATATGGATAAGTTTAGTTTATATATTTTATTTGAAGAACTTAATCCGATTTGAAGATTATGATTTGATTGATGAACTTTAATTTTGTTTCGTTATTTTAGTGAATGTGTATGGAATTTATATTTGTAGAACACTGATGAATTAATGAGTAGAAGAAGTTGGCAAGTAGTTTTCAAGCAAAACCGGTCACATGCCTTTTGTCTGGATTAAGTCTCTGTTTCTCTGATCCGACGGTTCCTTTTACATCTACCACCTTAAATTTTAATCGAACGTCTCTAATGGTTTATAGAAATGTCAATTCTCTCTTTTTTTTTTTTTCTTGTTTCTGAAACAAGACATGTCAATTTTCGCAAGGAAAAAAATGAAAGTTGAATTGTTGTCATATGGAAGAGAATACTTTTGATGGTGAGCATTTGTTCGAAACAGTCATTTTATTACTTTGATAATCCAAATGATGAAGGTTCGTTTTGATGAGAATACCTAAGCTAATGTAAAAATCTCTCTTTTGAATTTTTTTGCCAACAACTAATATGGCTGAATTAGATATGATCATACTCTTAGTCTAATGGGATCTTTTTGTATTTTATGAATCAATATCATGTAAAACATAGCAAAAAAATAGATATAGGCTATAGTTATAAGTATATACTTTAGCATTTCAGCTTTGAAAACATTCTGATACAACAAAAAAAAAAAAAAAAACAAGAACATTAATGTCGGTTCTCGATCTTTGTCACGTACGAGAAACATAATCATTTACTACAAATCGAATGAATGTCCAAAAACTTTCTAAAATTTTAGGATATACAAAAAATTGCTATTGATTGATTTCTGCAATTGATGTACGAAATACACAGATTTTGCTTAAATTTATGATAAAAATCACTTGACTAAAACTCATGATCGACTATATAAGAAGATAAAATGTCGGTGAGACTCATATAATTGTATAAGGTGGTGAAATATACTAGAATTTATTAAAAAGTGTGGAAGATAAATATAGTGATGCAATGCAAGTACTTCCCATGTGCATTGATTGTCATCAATACATGATCTTTAAACCAGCCAAAAAATTCAACACAGGTCTGATTGTTGGATATGAATATATTTTATAAAAAATGGTTATTTAAAATTTATGAAGTTATTATATAAGCGTAATTTATTGAAAGATTGGACACGAAGTCGAAGCACATGGTTCGGTGGTCCCAAAATCAAACCTCTATGGGCCAGTGTCGGCTCAGTTCTCCTATTCCATTGTTTTTGGTGGGTCTTGTTTTCTCCTTTTTATACTTTTCCTGTAAACAATATATTTTTGAGACAAAAATAAATCATTGAAAGGAAAAAACTAACACTCTAAAGATAAAATTATCAAATAATTCATCTTAATGTTACAATAAGATACTTGTATTCTGTGGTAGCTAGCCACGCCCCGTCAAGAGGATAAGCGGCCTTAGCCAAAATATATTGCCATCAACCCTATATCTGTGTTTTTTCTAACATTTATCTTACGTAATACAAGTTCAAACATTTTTTAAAGCTAGTGTTATTATGGGTTATAATATGAACCTATGATCAGCTAATCTTTTAACTTTAAGAAAAAGAATACAGTATGAACTAACTGTTAGGCTATTAATTATAGTTCAACGGTAAAGTTATAATAAATGTACAAAACTAAACCGTATTACTAAAAGTACACTAACACACTGTTGACTTTCGCTGCACCCTACATAAGTGTTCACCAACATTTATCTTTAAGTTCGTTGAGATTTAATAACGATCAAGTTCTGTTTCTTTCTCCAAGCTACGTGACAATTGCGCTAACTGTTAACCTGGATGTTAGTTAGTGTACAATTTGGAGTAGGTAATGAGCCCTATTTCTTCTTCTCTAAATGACTTAGGTTGATTCCATTCTCACACGCTACACAAAATAAGAAGAGGAAAAGGCTAAAAGCAAGGGTGGGTCCAGTTTAACATCAAGTTGCATGCGCAATAAATCACCCGAAGTGTTTCATATGCTATATAGTCTCTAGCTTTGCTTTGTCTTTCTTCCTTCACTCATGTGTTTCGTCCCAACTCTTATTCCTGTACCTAAAAAGAAAAGTTATCAACAACAAATAGCCAATAAACGCAATGCTACATTCTTCTTCATATCTATCCTTCACACTTCTTGTCTTTTTCTTCTGCTGCATTTTATTCTCCACGCTCGCTTCGTCTTTGCCCGTTTCCGACCCTGAGCTCGTTGTCGAGGAAGTACACAGGTATTGCGACAAAAAAATGTGACACGTACGTTGGTATTTACTCCAATGTTTCGCTTGAAATATTGTGTCCATGCTCTTTCTGTTGAAGGCTAGCTAGTTACGAGCATCATCACAAGCTGACTTGTTGTTACTCTATTGTTGCATTAATAGCTGTGACCACTAATTATGAGTGCGCCTAATTACGTACGTCCAGAATAATTAATGCTACTAAATTATCTGTTGGTTAATTAATTCTTAAGGAAAATAAATGAGTCGATGTCAAGAAGGAAGCTAGGGTTCTTCTCTTGCGGGACAGGTAATCCAATCGATGATTGTTGGCGATGCGACAAGGATTGGGAGAAAAACCGAAAACGGTTGGCCGACTGCGGAATCGGTTTTGGCAAAAACGCAATTGGTGGTCGTGATGGTGAAATCTACGTGGTGACTGATCCAGGAAACGACGATCCAGTAAACCCTAAACCGGGAACACTAAGATACGCAGTCATTCGAGATGAACCGCTCTGGATCATTTTTAACCGAGACATGACGATCCAACTAAAAGAAGAACTCATAATGAATTCTTTCAAAACCTTAGACGGACGAGGAGCCTCCGTACACATCTCTGGTGGGCCGTGTATAACCATACAATACGTGACCAACATCATCATCCATGGTTTACACATACATGATTGCAAGCAAGGTGGGAATACGTACGTACGAGACTCACCAGAGCATTACGGGTGGAGAACGATATCCGACGGTGATGGTGTTTCCATCTTCGGAGGGAGCCACGTGTGGGTTGATCATTGCTCGCTCTCTAATTGCAACGATGGGTTGATTGATGCGATTCGTGGATCAACGGCTATAACGATCTCTAACAATTATATGACGCATCACAACAAGGTTATGTTATTGGGACATAGTGATACGTATGAACAAGACAAGAATATGCAAGTCACTATCGCTTTTAACCATTTCGGAGAAGGCCTCGTCCAAAGAATGCCAAGGTATTTTATCGAAAATAGAATTTTTATATTTAGTAAACTTATATATGTGTAACCAACTATAAAAAGTCAAGTATATATTGTCGGTTGGACATACTCTTAAAAGAAATAGCAAAGCCAAAAGATACAACAACACTAAACTTTAATACGTTTTTCCTTTATCTATAGATCTAAGATGGATCAACCGAAATAAGTATGCTGTCTAAATCAATTGAAAAACAGTTGGGGTTAGTTGAGCTAATATTTTAATCTTATGTGTAGATCAATATCAGATAGATAAATTACTCTATAAGTAGAACACGAAAATTAATTTTAACAAACTAATTAATGTGAAGTTTTGTGAATATAGGTGTAGACATGGATATTTCCATGTGGTGAACAATGACTATACACATTGGGAAATGTATGCAATTGGAGGAAGTGCTAATCCTACAATCAACTCTCAAGGCAACCGTTTTCTTGCTCCTGATGACTCTGATAGCAAAGAGGTAACAAAGCACGAAGATGCTCCCGAAAGCGAATGGCAAAGCTGGAATTGGAGATCCGAAGGAGATCTAATGCTTAACGGCGCATTTTTCACGTATTCTGGCGCTGGACCAACTAAATCTTCAAGCTATTCAAAAGCTTCAAGCCTAGCTGCGAGACCGTCCTCTCATGTTGGTGAAATAACTGTAGCTTCGGGTGCACTCAGCTGCAAAAGGGCTTCCCGCTGCTGATCATAGCCCACCAACGTGTATGTGTGCGCCGTGAGCGTGTGTATATATACATATAATTACTGAAATCCAATACTTGAAAGCTAAGTATGTAATAAATTACATTTTATCGTTGTGTCGGCAGAGTTATTTCACTTGGTAAAATTTACAACTATATATACTCAACACACTTATAAACTGTTTATACTATTTTTTTGTTAACTAGTACTCTCGTTTCAAAAGGTATCTCGTTCTAGAGTTAGTTTTAAAAAAAAAAATTTAACAAAATTATTTTACATTTATAATGTGACTTTTCAAACTAAATTCTAATAGTATTCCTTATTTAACACTAATAATATGCATTTACGTTATTTATGATATAATTAGTAGTATATAAAAAGGGGATATGTTTGGAACTTTGTGAACTTAAGAAGAATCTGAATATGTTTGAAATGAGTTAAAAAGACATTTGCATAAAATAGATGAAGTATTTAAAACGACTTGTTGTTAATTAATTCACATATGCATGTTACATATGTCTCAATATTATACTACAAATAGAATCACGCCCATTCAGGAAAAAAAAAAGTTTCATGTTTAGCATTAAGTCGTGTGAACCGAACTAGTGTGACATATCAAACAGCCCATTGCATCTAATAGTCAACAGGATAACATAATTCTATAGAAAAACAAAAAAAAGGTAAACAAGTTACCCTAATGACCGGATAAATTCGATTCGGTTAATTCACCTCTTAAAATAGTTTATATAGTAATTAAATTAGTAACAGAAATACTAACAATAACAAATTAACAACTATGGTTCGTTAATAAGTTGTCGGGTCTACAAATTAGCACAAGCCTTTTCTAAAACATATATTGAATTGAGAGGCAAGCACAATCTATCAACGCATACAAATAAAAATGAATTATATAGCTATTCACACCACAATAGTATTAGTCTATGTTATATCAGTTTCTATCGTCCATGCCGGAAATATTACCGCGGTTATAGCGTTCGGAGATTCGATACTCGATACGGGCAACAACAATAATCTCTTCACTCTAACTAAGGTTAATTTCTATCCGTATGGAAGAGATTTTGTAACTCGGATACCCACAGGAAGATTTGGCAATGGAAGGATTCCTACAGATTTAATTGGTAACTTCTTTTGCAATAATGAAATTAACATTTTCACCATTTTTCATAAAGAAATGAATTCATCATTCACTTCTTTTTTTATTTTTGGGGTGAAATATGAATGCAGCCGAAGGTTTGGGAATAAAGAATATTGTACCAGCTTATCGTAGCCCATTCCTTCAACCCAATGATATCTTAACCGGAGTTAGTTTTGCTTCTGGTGGTTCCGGTTTAGATCCAATGACCGCCAGAATTCAGGTAATTAAACTAATTAAGATAATTTGATTAGCTTTTTTTCATCTGACAATCTATGTTGACTAATAATATCATATTTATTGAAAATAAAATAAAAATAGGGAGTGATTTGGGTGCCAGACCAGTTAAACGACTTCAAAGCTTACATAGCAAAGCTAAATAGCATCACAGGAGATGAAGAGAAAACAAGATCAATCATATCGAATGCGGTATTTGTTATTTCCGCTGGAAATAACGACATTGCCATCACATATTTTACAAATCCAGCAAGAAACATGCGTTACACTATCTTCTCATACACTGACTTGATGATTTCATGGACTCAATCATTCATAAAGGTATAATATTTTTGTGAGAGTTAATTCCGAATTTACATAATTTGACATAAAATTTTAATTTTTTTATCATACGAAAAAATATATATTGATATAGGAATTATATAATTTGGGAGCGAGAAAATTTGCAATTATGGGAACATTGCCATTGGGTTGCTTGCCAGGAGCAAGTAATGCTCTTGGAGGGTTATGTCTAGAACCCGCAAACGCAGTGGCTAGATTGTTTAACCAGAAGCTAGCTAACGAAGTCAACAACCTCAACACGTTGCTCCCAGGTTCTCGTTCCATCTACGTCGACATGTATAATCCTCTTCTTGAACTCGTCAGAAACCCTCTAAGATCAGGTAAACTTTAAATCACCAAAATCTTAGTGTGTTTTTAAACAAGTTTTTTGGAATATTAAAGCTATGAATGGTTAAGCTATATGAAGCGAGAGAGAGACCAAACACATAGTACAAAAGTGTAATGTGTTTTTGGTAATTTCTTTTAGGATTTACCTCGCCAACTAGGCCTTGCTGTTGTGCTCCGGCGGCTCCTATACCATGCTTGGATGCATCTCGTTATGTGTTTTGGGACATTGGACATCCTTCGGAGAGGGCTTATCAGACTATTATTCCTCCGATTATCCAACAAATCCAACAAAGCTTCGCTTGATTTTGGGTGTCTTCGTCTATTCGACAATTATCTAAATTGTTGTCAACATTTAAACAACAGTTATTCTATTTATGCGTATTGTGTATATAAAAGATTTATTCTTCTTTTTAAGTGTTAAATGTTGCTTATCCTGTTTTCTCTATGTATAGATAGATATACAATCGTTGTTTCCATACTCCAAGTCCCATGCCTTTAAATATTTTCTTCAAATTTTGGGCCTTATTGAAAGGGTTAGCCCCAATTCCTTCGGAGCTCACTTGTAAATTACAGACAACTTCAACAAAGTATAGTGTTCTCTAATCATGAATGAAGCCCACAAATTTGTTTTTTTTTTTGTTCTTCTTTGACCAAGTTCAAAGACTACTTTAAAAGGCTAGCTATCCCATCCGGCACCAAAAGAAAACTACCGCCACGCTACATTGAGAATTTGTGATCAGCCAATTATCTATTTTATTTAATTCTACTTTAATTTATGTATTTTGTGGTATTTTCAATTATAAAAATACAAACATATCCGATTAGCATAAAAGTTTAGAAGAAAGAAAAGAAAAAAAGTTTCCAAATAGTAAGGAGTCAGCGCCTCGTCGACGTTCTTGGCTCCGAAGACCAAGGGAGGGGTGGTCAGGTCAACGGTCACCCTGGTTTGTGAATTGGTCAACCATCCTATTTATGTGTTAAGCATCTTTTTCTTTTCTTTTTTTGTTTGAATGTTTTTTTCCAAAAAATTAAGAGGAAAACAGGCTGTCACTACAAATATTTAGTAGATTTCTACGGTTTTTATTAAGGTTAAGTACATCATGATTCATGATACTTTGCAAATATAAAATATATATATACAAAAAGTCCAAACTCTAAAGATAAGATCGGAGTACTATAACATACAGTGCTTCAAAGAGTGATCAAGTGGAATATAATCAGTTTAGAATTAGAAAGTGTTCAGTAATATTTTAATTCCCAAAATGCTAAATTTTGTTAGCAAGAATCTTGTTACATGAAATCATCAAATCCATTAGTTTATTAACACTTTTCACTTTTGTCTTCCGTGGAAACTTATCCACATTGGATTTTGATGTTTCGTTTTCTTAAAGAGCCATTTGTGAATACTTAAAAGTTATAACAACAACATGAGTAATTTATCCAACATATACATACTTGTAGATTTATACTAAAATATGTAAATATAATAAAACTAGAAAAGTGTACATAAACTAAACTACAACAACTCTCAAGGCTTAAAACAAATTTTGCAATAATGTGTAAGTTAGAATAGTCATGGCCTTTTCAGCTTGTCTAAACTAGTTATGGTCAACTGTCAACACATGCATGTTCGGATAACTAAAACGTTCGGAACATATGTAATGGTTTAAAGTCATAATTCGTTAAATTGGTTCAGATTCATATTTGTCCATGTCAGATAATTAATATTGATACGCCGTACGCGCAACATTAAAAGTCTATAAATTCTCCATTTTCATCACGTGTCATCATGTCAATGGCTAAGCTTGACTGTTATGATTGGCGTAAAACCACCAAATCTGCCAACGTACACAACATTCACGATGCACTTTATTTCCTTCCACGATATTCAATTATTCCAACTTCTTTGATGTTGTGACAATTTTAATAGACCAGAATAAAGAAAATTTAGTGGCATGAATGGATAAATCAGAGAATGACAAGTAGCCAGACAAGAGGGCTTGAGAGTGGATGAGGATCAACCAGACACGTAGACGAGGAGGTGGCTCTTGGGAAGAGGCAAAGGTCGGTTTATTTTCAATAACCGGCCTTTCTCAACTATAAAATAACCATATATCAAACACTTTTTCTACATCACAAGGCAAATATTTTTTTGACCGGTTTTATCACTTTTGCCCACGTAGGATCAATAAAAAACATATACATTCGTGACTTCATGGGGACAAACGATCCTACATGGTAGCAAAAGTAATACTTGTTTTGTTGTCATCCCAAACATTATATGTACTTTTTAGTGGAAAGTAAGAAAATAATAGTTATATGGGTGTAATGTTGGGAATATAATAGAGTCGACAACACTGATGTACATCGAAAGGTCTAATTAAACACTAATATAATGATCATAATCTATATGTTAGATCCTGTTGGTATAATCAGGTTACGAATAAGAAAATATTTGTTAGGAGGCACTGCGGCTATTTGACAATGCTTGAGACATATTAATGCTATTGAATTTTTATAACAAGATATATTACAAAACACTTCATACATATGTAACCATAGTTAGATCAATGTAACTTATCAAGACATGTCACATGGGCTTTTTTTTGTTGTTGTTGGGTTTGTTTACATTTATTAGTTTTTTTTTTCCTGTCTGACAACACTAATCTTTTTGTCTTTGAACAACACTATTCTATTTTCTGTTTGGTACTTCAATTTTTCTATAAGTAACAATAACAACATAAATAGCCAAGGTAATTATTATGGTTTTATCTGTATGATCAAAAGATATATATGAAAACGGGGAAAAAACAAAACCAGAATCTGGGGTTTATAAATCATAATGATTTATAATAAAATTGATACAGTTAAAAGACAGCCGCAAATTATTTATCATGACTCATAAGACTTATCTAACGTACATACAATACAAATCTGAGAGCCTTAAACTCTTGATAATACAGTTCACTAATATTTATATTGTTACCAATTTATTCAGAATAACAACAAAATACAGAGAATCAGATACACGAGAACGAGTGTGTGTAACAAAATAAACAGAGAAACCAAAAGATATTTTATCTATAAAGAAAGCCACGTGTAATCAGAAAAGGACCAAAGGCTTCGTTGAGCTGTCTATAAAACACAGAGAAGCATGCCTCTATGCTTCTCCATCATTCAATTAAGAACTCCTCCACCCAATTTTTTTTTAAAAAACAACACCCCATCACTCTCTTTCTCTCAAACGCAAAACGATGGCTATAACCGCTACTACAAACGGCGGCGACCTTTCGTTAAACGCTGATAAAGTTTCATACGATCTTGTGGAAACTGATGTTGAGATCATCACCTCTGGTCGTCTTCGTATTCCTGCACACTCCGACATCCTCGTAAGTTTTATTTTTCCCCGATGAAACTCTTCGTACGTTTCTTCATATAATCAAACCTTTTTTTTTACCTTTGGTGTTAATATTTGGTTTGGTTTAAAAACTGAAAAAATGCAGGCTTCAGCGTCACCGGTACTAACGAACATCATAGAGAAGCCGAGAAAAATCCACGGCGGATCATCCAAGAGAGTTATCAAGATTCTAGGTGTTCCATGCGACGCCGTTTCAGTTTTCGTCAGATTCCTCTATTCACCAAGGTTCGTTCGTTTATTCATAATGTCACCTTCAATGAAATTTCTCATGTTAATGATTAATACGGATCAATCTAAATACATCCTCTTAAACTTAAACCTTTTTACCTAATTCGACTTTTCAACTTTATGAATGTTTAATAAATTTTTAAAAGTAGTACCTCTCACAACCAGATGTCCAGATTGTGATTGATTTTGTTTTAAAACGTGTGAAACACAACACACATAGGTTAGACGAAACAACCTAGAACCTAAATTGAAAAGATCAACTGGGATCTTTTAATCATTTAAATAGTTTACTTTAAAATGACTAAAATACCCTGGTTTGTCTTTGTTTAGTAGTCTCACCGAGAAGGAGATGGAAACGTATGGGATCCATCTACTGGCTTTATCACACGTGTACATGGTGACTCAGTTAAAACAGCGATGCACTAAAGGCGTGGGTGAGTCGGTAACCGTCGACAACGTGGTCGATGTTCTCCAGCTGGCTCGGCTCTGCGACGCACCTGACCTCTGTCTCAAGTGCATGCGTCTCATTCAGTCCAAGTTCAAGACCGTTGAACAGACCGAAGGTTGGAAGTTTCTTCAAGAACACGATCCTTTTCTTGAACTCGACATTCTCCAATTCATCGACGAGGCTGAATCGGTAATTTTTACTCATCACAACACCTCCTTTCTTAAAAAAAAATTGGTATTCAAGAAAACTCTATTTTATTGTTTGATCCTCACGGTTCGATAGGAATATACAAATCCGTAACCAATATTTTGATAAAGATTAGCTTCTAATAATAGTTTTGGGTAAATTTCTTGCAGAGGAAGAAAAGAAGACGGAGACACAGACGAGAACAGAATCTGTATATGCAATTGAGTGAAGCCATGGAATGTATAGAACATATATGTACCGAAGGTTGCACACTGGTCGGACCATCTTGCAACATAGACAACAACAACAAGTCAACATCTCAAGTCAAAACCGGTCCGTGCAGTGCCTTCTCTACTTGTTACGGTCTCCAACTTCTGATACGTCACTTTGCAGTATGCAAAAGACGAGTAGATGGCAAAGGTTGTGTTCGTTGCAAGAGAATGATTCAACTCCTTAGACTCCATTCTTCCGTCTGCGACGACCAATCTGAATCTTGCCGTGTCCCTCTTTGCAGGTAAAATTACCGACATTTTGGAAACATTAAAATCACATTTTAAATGTTTCTAATGATTAAAGTTTTCACTTTTTGATGGTAAATCTCACTTGATTTTTTTATTTTCTTTTTTAAACTTTCGGCGCCAATTATAATTATATGTGTTGTGGGTGGTAGCCTACTTATTAGATGATGAGTCGTGATCGGACGGCTGGAAATATTTTGTTTTGTTGAAATTGTTAAAAGATATTTGTTTTTTTTAATTAATTCAAAAGATATTTTTGAAAGCATAAAAATCTGATATCGTTGTCAACTTTGTTTTTGATTTTGGTGATTGGAATAGGCAATTTAAAAAAAGAGGTGAAAAGGACAAGAAAATGGTTGACGAGAAGAAGTGGAAGGTTCTGGTGAGAAGAGTTGCGTCCGCGAAAGCCATGTCTTCGTTGTCCCAATCAAAAAAGAACAAAAGTGAAGTGTTATTTAAAGAAGAAGTAGAAGATTTCATTAGAATCCGGAACAAGTTAATATGAATATTGTAAAATATATGGCATTTAGAATGAGTGTTTGTTAGAAGCCATTATTAGAGTTGGAGGTTCTGTTTGTTTGTAATTTGTCTTTTGGACCGGTTGATTGGGTTAAATTTGTCGATGAGTAACCCTTTCAACCTGTCTTTGTTTGGTCAGGTTTTTATATAAATGTGTAATTGGTTAATGGTTACAACATAGTATAACTAATGTTTTGGAGAATTTGTGGTAAAAATATATATACAGAATTGTTGAATCCGGCTAAAACACGCTAACAACAGTACATGTGATTCAAAGGATTGTTGAATCTAAATAATTTCAGAGTTAAATTAAGTTTAGGTTGATATAATTTATTTTTCACAAGGTGTATCATCATGTATCACACAGATAATCATTCTTTTTGTCGCTGATTGGTCTGCTAAATCATATGCATAAACCTGATTGCATATGAATCATTAAAAGATCTAAAAGATATTCAAGTTGGATCGGTCTAATCAATCACAGTAGTATCAACTATGCATGATCACAAAACGAGAAATTGGAAGGAAAAAAATAGAAATTAAATTTAGGAGATCAAAATTGACCAAGCGGTCGTAGTCACTGATATGGTGGAAAGCAAACAAAGGCAAATTATTAGAAACAAACATGTGCTTAATTATATAAGTTTTAAAATAAGATATTTCTTTAATCATTCGTTCGTCGACTGGCAAAAAAAACAAAGGAAAGACGCGTGGGGAACAGATGAACCACGCATTGTGGTTTCGTGTCTTACATTTCTATTCATACTGCTTAAATACCAGATGAATGCATTTTACTTGAAAATATTCATATCATAATTCACAATCAAATTCTTGTCATTCTTTTTAAACCCTAAACCATGTTATAATAAACAAAATTTTAGAAAGAGATTAGGAAAAATAGGGCAAATTTTAATCACTAAATTTTACTTTCAGTTATTAGCACTCTTAAATAAATACTATCAATCAAGATTTTAATCTATTTTCTTTTACATGCATAAAACTTACTTTTTGATTTTATTGATGGAACTTTTTTTCTTTTTTCGACAATAATTGATGAAACTATATCATACATGAAACATAGAATAAGATTCCTTTTTTTTTTTTTTTTTAAGTTACATATATAAAAAGAAAAACAACATGAAATAAGTACCATGTCCATGTGTGATAAGTGACAAATTTGTCACCCGTCAAGCTTTCGAGTAGTGGAGCGATGCATGCAGCCACCGATGTTTTCGTACTAGACGACAATAATGATTCCGTATCATGATAAAATACCAGTGACCAGATATTCAACCACGTATGAACTAAAGAGAAAACTAAAACATACAAAAGAAGAAAAGGAAACGGCTAAAATTATATTTATATTGATTTTATATTGTATGATATTTGAGTTTGTTAATAGTATCTGATTTATAATTTTTATTGCACTGATGACATTCTTGTTTGTCGCTCTGAACACACAAAACTTAAACATGAGTTTAAAACACACATGATACTTAAACCCCAAGCTAAAAAAAGAGAGAAGAACAAGAAAAAGGTAAAATCAGATATAGATGGGGATCAATTCCAAAGCTATTGCTTCTTTGATCTTTGTTATAGCATTATGTGCTGCCGTTTTGAGCACACACTGGGACTGGGAGTAGCTCAAACAGAGCCAACAATTCCTAGTATATTTTTCTCCAATTTCTCTCATCAATCCGGTAAAATGTTGGTTAACGATCTTCAATGTCCAAGGATGTGTACTTGAAATTTTACAATTCAATTTATCTGGCCAATTTGGACACATTGGAGCCGCATGTTGCAATATGTTTTCGACCATAGATGCAAACTGTTCGCACAAAATGTTCTCGTTGAATCCGTTCTTCCCACATCTCTTCTCAAGGATAGTGCCTAATTCTCCCGTACGCAATTGAAGATGTGAAAGAAGTTTTTAAATGATCCAGTTAGCTTGTAGGTGTTAGTTTTGAAGTCTAAGATATTATCTCTTTTGATTCTCTGTGACGATTCTCTAGAGTTTTGTTATTGATGTTAGCAGAAACAAAAGTGAGATACTGTATATAGCAAAAGTTATATTTTTTGTTATTCTTAAACTCAATTATGTTATGCAGTACAAAGGAAAAAGATTGAGTTATCAGTTTGAAATTTTGAATGTTAATAGACATTAACCACTAATATCAAACAAAGATGAACTAAGTATATTATTGAATCATCTTGGAACAGTAATCAGAGGAAAACCCTCTGTTCATCGAGAAAGAACAGATAATCAAAGGCTTTGAACAATGCCAATAAGTAGGTTCAAGATCATCATAACCCATTATTCTCTAAGGTTGCATGCAGCCTTGGCAAATGAGCCATATCCAACAAGCGAGAATGTCAAAAAAAAAAACGATGCAATTATACTTCAGAGTTGGAACAACAACCCTATTGACGCAGGGAAAGCAGAGAAACACAAACTTTCATACTTGGAATGGTTAGTGTCATTCTTCTGATGTGAACTACTACAAGTTGCAATTGCAAGTCTTTGAATGCCAAGACAGAGGGAAACTACCATGACTCTATGTCTGCAAACTCTACATTTGTGAGTCTTGAAGATGTCAAACCATTTCTAGCTACATAAATAAAGTCGAAGATCGGTATCCTCTCTATCTAACTCAAAACATAAAGTTGGTAAAGAAGTCGAAGATCCATCAGACTGTTCATCAGCTAGTGATCAAATACCAAACAATCTGAGGATACAACCCATCCGCAACATCCGATATAAACATTGACTTTCTAAATTACGAAAGGTAAATCACTACTTGAATGACACAATGGGAGACTTCACCCTATCAATCTTCTAAGATTCCACAAGAATGCAATGCGAGTCAGAGTATTCCAGTTAAAGCTTACAGGAAAAACACAAACTTTGAACATCCAAGCAAACTTAAGACTCTTTCATCAGCAATAACAATGCATATTGTGAATCCAGAATAACTCAAACAATTGACGTTATAATAAAGACATAACACACTACACATGTGTGCGAAATGCCCAGTTTTTTCTTATTAGAAATGTGTTGGCAAAACAAAAGAAGAACACAGACGACTAATGACAATGCAATGTTGTAATCTGTAATTTGAGAATCTCAAAGCTATTCAAAGAAATATAGAAACTTTTTGTTCTAATTCAAGAAAAAAGGTTCATCCTTTGAATCCTAATCATTCAGAAGAAACGAAAGGAGTGAAATTTCTCACCAGAATAGCAAATTAAAAAAGGAGCAGCAAAATCTACGACTTGCGACCAAGCTGTTTCCTGAGTTTCCTATACTTGTGCTTGTTCATCTTCTTCTTCCTCTTCTTCTTCACACTATCAGCGTAAATCACAATCTCTTTCGCATCTTTCTCCTCCTCCTCGACCTCCCCAAATGATGTTGCTTCAGCTAGATCCAGACCTTGGATCTTATTATTGGGATTCAAGCACAACCCCATAGAGAAACTTGGGTAAACCCGCATAGGTTGGTTACTGAATTCATTACGGGAGACTGTAATCACAGGGTTAACAAGAGAAACTGGATCGGGCTTCTCAAAAGCAGACTCGATCTTGTTGTTGTTGTTGATGAAGATGGGTTTCTGGTATGTGAAGAGAGAAGGAGTAGTAGTAGTAGTAAGCCTCTGGATTGAATTGAAGCAAGACTTGTTCTTGATGAATCTATGCATTAGATTCGCCATTGCAGATCACAAAAACCCTAAGAAGCCACAAAACTCGTCAAATAAGAGAGAGTGACGACGGATGAAGATGAACGACAACGTCAGGGGTTTTTCAGTTTTATGCCTTTTGGCTTAAACGACATCGTTTGAGAAGTAACGACGCCGTTTCGTTATGAAAGGAAAAAAAAAACCAAAAAAGTGCCCACACGCAGGATCGAACTACGGACCTTCAGTTTACAAGACTGACGCTCTACCACTGAGCTATACGGGCTACTTGTTATTATTTCTAACTCTTTACATATTTATCATATATTAAATAGGTCTGATAAGCAAACTAATCATAGTCATATAATTTGAATCAAAACCAAAATTGGCTGATGAAATGTTACCAAAATTTATTTAAACTAGTTTGTAATCAAAATTCATCATATATTTGTATTTGAAGGTCAATGACAATTACATCAAACCGAGCTTCAACTAACTCAACTGAGAAACTGTTTTTTTATTTATTTGGTTTATCCGTATCTATAGAACCAAACACCGAACATTTTTAAAGTAGACAGATCAAAACATAACCACATGACATGATAATGATGAACTCATAAACGAGGAGCAACTAATCCGTTTGCAGAACTGTTCCAAAGAACCTGAGAGTCAATAACAGAGAGATGCTTATCATCAAGCCTCTTCCATGTCCTAATTGATTTCACATCTCCCCAAGTGCCTTTCCCCTTCTTATTCAAATCAACAACCACAATTCTTGCTCTTCTCTCCCATCCAGCTTTACCATAAGCATGATACCCAAATCCACCACCATAGCATAGATTCAAGCCTTTGTGTTTACCGCAAAAGTCGTTGATATGGTCGTGACCAACAAACACAGATTTCACATCTCCTCTAGCTAACAATGTTGTGAAGAAACCAGAGTTTGTAGAAGCCGCGGATGTACGTTCTTGTCTCACTCCTTTTGTAGCGTTCTTTGAGTCGACACTCCAAAACTCTGGTAATGGAATGTGGAAGTAAGCTAGTCCCGGAGCTGCACCTTCTTGAGGATTAGGCTTTGCATTGTACTCCTTCTGCAATAACATCACAACCAACCAGAGTCAAAACAACAATGTCAACATCAACAAACAAGATTGTTTCATCTCATCATTGATGTTATTATATATACCTGGAGACGTTTTGAAGTGCGGTCGAACCAAAACTGCTGAGAAGTTTTGATCCAATCATAAGGACCTTCCATGTAAGGAACACTAGTGTAATCTCCACTATCGAGAAAATAAAGATTAAGAACAGACTTGTTCTGTAGATTGGAATCAGCTGCTCCATGGACTTTGAGATTATAATTACCAAAACCATCAATGTAATGAGCAGCTTCAGTAGGATTCACTTGAGATAAAGTGTTTGGAAGCTTCACAATGTGTTCCATGAGTCCTTGTCTTGTCAAGGTAGATTCTTGATCATGGTTTCCCAACACAGCAACCCATGGGATCTTAGACTCAATAGCAGGAGCAAACGCAGCGTTTAGAGACTTCACTGCGTCTTTAGCATCAGACCCAAAAATATTATCACCTGAAACAAAACCACAAACCCCACAAAGATAATAAATTGCATTAAATTCAAAATCAGGGTTTATGCAAACAGAACCATAAAGTTCAGATTTTTATAAACATAAATCGGATTTTGTGGTAATCGACAAGGAAAAGATTAGGGATTTATTAAAAATTTGGGATTTTTACCGGTGAAGACGATGAGATCAGGCTTCTCGGCGGCGATGACTCGTGACATGAAGATGGTGGTGTTGAGGTCAGAACAGTGAGGTTTCTGGCTAGGAAGAACATCATTACACGGGGTTGTGGCACCGTTTGCGAAGTGCATATCAGCAACCTGAAGTATCTTGAACTCGCCGTTAGCACCGAACCTGAGTTCCTGACGACGAGCTGTTGCTGGAATCGGAGATAAACAGAGACATGACAAAGAAACAGAGAAGAGAAAGGAGACGAGTAAGCTTATCTTTCTTTGATTGTTCGCCATTGTTTTTTGGTACCAAGAAAGACGATTAAGCGGACTTTTTATGGTCGTGTCTCAGTGTGGAAATGTTGGAGCAAGTGTGTCCGGAAGAAGCCAAAACGAAAGAAAGAACAATTGACAATTTGACAAGGAATGTTTTTAAATTTTTTTGTTTTACTTTTCAAAGTCATTTATGTAATTTATCTTGGCGTGACAATTAATCAGGAGTTTAATGACACACAACTACCAAGTTCCAACCATATTTTACTATTAACACAAACATAACTCGATTCAGAGTCATTATGTAGATTACATTTAAGGCTTCTCCGGCGGTCTCTTACTCTGTACATGACTAACAATGGCTTGTCTTCGTGCTTTCGTTTGGAAGCACTATCACACATATACTAATCTCACAGTGCATGTTAGCACATTATTGTTATAATTAACTTAAATGTAGGAGGTAAAAAAAATTTCCGAGTAATCAGTACTAAAGAGAAAGAAAAAAAAGCACTAACGTATTCGTGGGTTCAGGACGTAACGAAAGTTTCCGAGTAATCAGTTAAAAAAAAAAAAGCATTCCTTTCAAAATAAAAGTCGTTGATTGACTTGGAATTATTAATGCTATAGCTACCAATACATTTTATGAGAATTTTACATACGTAATAGTGATCAAAACATCGAATACAAACTTGAACATTATCGACTTATTTTAAAATATTAAGATATAATAATAAACCATTGAAATGGACCGGACCAGGAATGCTTATTCCCCCATTTTAGCTTCATTAAATGGAATCGAAGGCTTCAAGGTGACTTATTAGCCAAGACAATACCTTCCATCATCATCATCAGCAGCAGCATGATCAATCTCAGTGAGGTAAACCACGATCAAGAACACAAGCTTCTGGTGATCAAGACCTGAAGCAAGAAACATGACTTATGTTGCTTTCTAAATCTATATCGCTATCAAGCTATATATATAGTGTAATGTAGGTATACACAAACTAAGAGACTTCAAGACTTGTAGTAGACGTACATATATATATATGTGTGGAAGTAATATAAAGATAGGTTTTGTGTCGTTGTTTCGAGAAGCAAAGCCGTATTGTTATATTCCCGCATGCGAAGTTTCTTTCTCACAGGAAATGGGTGTGGGAAAGAAAAAAAAAGTATAAAGAGTTAACCTTTATAAAGGTGTGTTTGGCCTTTTTAAAATAACAATGTGATAGCTTTTTCGTTTTACCCTAAGTTTTTTACGCAATGTACAGCTTTTACAACTATTCATACACTACATATTTGCAAGATTGATAGTCAATATTTTATCTATAACTGGCTTCTTTAAATTACGATTAGAGAGTACTGTATATAAACAACAGTGACAGTGAATGACATCCAAGTTGTTTAAGCTAGCTAGTGGGATATGTGGATAAAACATAGGAACATTATTAAATCTTATATGTAGACAATTTATCACACTTAATCGTGATATTTCGAAATCTTATTCTGTAATTAAAAATAAAATTTTAATGAGAATCTTCTAAACTTTCAATATAAACCATGCAAATCTCCTTTCACCATAATACATTGCTCATATTCATACCGAAAACACAAAAAATAAAAATGACAATGGAAGTAATTTCAATTCATGCTCTAGCATGGATTCTATAATATTTTATCTAAAAAAATTATTAAAAACAATCACATAAATTATAATATTAAAAACAATCAGATAAAAAGAATTTCAACACGTACTCTAGCACGTGTCCTAATCTAGTAAGAATACTATTCGATTAGATTAATTAAATTTTGTCTGAAGCTTCTTCAAAATTTTCTTTTTTTAATATGTATGATGTACATAAATTCTATTATTAATGATGATAACAAAAAATGCTAAATGTTGCTTTGAGAAAATTACAAAAAATGATATCTGTATTTTATCAATCGAAGATCAGATGCACTATACAGTATGTATATTTTTTGTTCGAACTTATTTTGTTTTTTTATATAGGTTTCAAGAGTAAGTCACGCGCGGGAAGGTAGGGAGTGGCCCAATGGGCCAACACGTAAGAAACACTTCTCTTTACAATATCTAAAAGTAAAGGGCTCAGTAGACATAGCACTAGAGTAAATTGCTTTTAACCGTTTTTAAGAAAACAGTAACTAAATGGATAATACATTCACTGTTTACAAGTACGCAATAATAATGGGCTAAACATGGATCAAAGCCCAGTAACAAAAACGCAGTGTTTTGATAAACCTTCTGCTGCTGGTCGTTTAATTTATTTTGTCGTCCTCCTCCACGAAGAAAGAGAGAAAATGTTACAGTTTCCGACGTTGATGAGTCAGTTCCCGTCGTCGACGAAGGAAATACCGGCGTCTTATTTGCTTCCTTTACAATGGCCTCAACCGCAGAACGAGGAGATGCTTCTCGCCATGGAAGAAGCTGAGTTCGAAGAAAAGGTATCTTCTCTCTTCTTTCGGAATCTGCTGATTTCAGTATTCCAGCAGTCACTGAATCATAACTGTTTCAATCTTTAACTCCTTTAATTTCCATGTAATTAGAGCTGATTTTTGAGTGTGAACCCTTAATTTGATGATAAATTATCAATCTTTATTTCGATCCGTGGTGATATTTTATTTGTTTTTAGGCAGATCGTTTTCTATATCTCACATTGATACCATGATGCTCTAACCGATGAACTACTGTTTCTGAATCAAAAAGTTTGAACTATGGATGAGTAGACGAGAAGATCTGTGGATGATCTAGAAGTTTAGTATTGTTTGGTTCCTAGAATTAGTTTGGAAATTGGATTTTAGTCTACCTGTACATTTGACTACCATTTCAGTGTTTCAAATCTTGTTCCCTTGTCCTGAATCATTAAAACAAAGAGTAAGGAATTAAGCAAAGGGGAATGTTTTAGTTACTGATTTAGGAATCAGCCATTGTGAACTTTAGACAAGAATCTGTTCTCAAACATTATTTTACTAGAAGCTTAACCATCACTACCTGTCTCCTTGTCATGTGATGTTTTTGGCTTCTCCTTTAATTGTATGCGCTTCATGTTTATATCGTTTCATACATATATTAGTTTATGTGATTATAGTTATGGGAGTCTTAAAAGGAGAGAGATCAGTGGGACTAGTTTTCAATATCAATGTTGTTCTGATGAAATGTTCAGACAAGTTTAAGTAATTATTGGGTTTGGTGCAGTGCAATGAGATCAGAAAGATGAGTCCTGCTTTACCGGTGATTGGAAAACCAGTAGTTGACAACCAACAAGAAGAGGATGATAATGAAGCAGAGGATGATGATGCAGACAATGCAGAGGAATCTGATGGTGAAGAGTTTGAGCAAGAAACAGGATAAAAAATCTTGAGGCTGGAAACACACACAAGGTTCATAATTGATGGAATTAAGATTGAACTTTAAGGCTCCGTATCTGAACCTTCTTGTGCTAAAAACCACTGTGATTCTGACTTCGCAAGCCATTTTTGTTTGTTTTGTTGTCTTCAATCACTTTTGGCCATACACTCATTAGTCGTGGATGATTTGTGTAGTTCATATGCCTCAAATCTCATGGTCTTTAGTTTGTACATTGAGAATAAAACATGTGGAATGGTTTTTGTGTAATTTTGGTGGTTATTAGATACTATTGTTAATGATGATGACGTTTTGCTAAATTTAAACCGGAGTATATGCCATCTATTCATGGGTAAGCAATTAGTTCAAAAATGATGACTTTTAAACAATAGTATATACTGGGGTTCAAAATGAATAAACTTTGCTTGCTTTGGTAAAATAGAAAAAAAGAAAAAACAATAAACGAATTTTGGTTTTATGAATTTTAAAAAGAAAAAATTGTGAAACCATTTTACGTGTACTGTGTCTGCTGATTGATTGTCCAACAAAAATTGAATTTGTAGTATTGTAAGTAGGAAACAAAAACATTATGTGGTGCTACTACTCCAAAAGTGTTTTATAAATCATAAATCATTGAACAACTTAATATTTTTTGTGGAGTCTCAAGTTTTTTAAAATTAACAAAGAATGGGACAAGTTGCTCACCAAATTCCTTATTCTTTAATCTTCCTCAGTCTGTCCCATTCACAAGTTGCGCATAATTTGGAAGTCAACTAAAATAGGCCGACTAACTATTTTATTTTCCTTTCGTAGTTTTTTCAGTTTCAATGTATTTGATAGTCCTTTTTCGCCAAGTGGGATTCTTAACGTAATATGGATGGAATAAACAAAAGAACTCCGTGTGAGTGTGTCCTTCTCTAATCCTGATGAGACAAGCAAACAAGAAAACCGAATGTTAAAACAAAATTAAAAATATTTACTTATCAAACAAGAAAAAGCAAAAAAAAAACAAAGAACCTCGTTTCGTGTGAAAACTTGACACGTGTTGAGGTAACTAATCCATCAGTCTACACACGTGTCCACATCCTCGATATTGACACGAAACGGTTCTCTCAGTATTCGCCACGTATCAACCGTATAACCAAAAAAAAAGAACGTTGTACGTGCAAACACGTCTTAACGGCAACTCTAGTAACGGCCACTAACGACGATACGGTTATATTCTCCGTCTAAATTTAATTAACTCCTCCGGTTACGTCCTCGACCGGGAAATTTGTATAGGGGAAATTTTAATTCTTCTCTTCTTCACAAAAAAAACTCAACACATCGTAACAAAAAAATTCGAAGATCCTAAATTTAATAAATCCCAAGTGTTTACGTTTTCGTCATCATCATCGTATTCGTATCTATGGCGTATATTCGATTTTTTTTTTTTCATTCAATGCCAGATGAGCCTCGAGTCTTTGTGTACACGACACGTATAGTAGCAGCCATAAGACTCCTCCGATCTATGATTGAATCTTCTAGGAACAAGATGATCCGTTGGAGGTAAACAATACCGAGTTTGTAAATATCTTCCGTACGCCGGCGACGGTGAGTTCGGCGGTGAAGGTGTGACGGAGAACGGCGATTTCGGTGATCGATCTCCGCTTGAATACGGTGACGGTGACGACGACGACGACGACGATTCGCGTTTGTGCGAAGATCTCGGAGGCGATAGAACGGCTCGGATCTTAGCTCCGGTGACGCGGTCGTACTCTTCGACGATGTTTGATAGTTCTTCTTCTGATTTGACTGAGATTAGTGTCTCGAGATCTCCGTTTGGTAATTGACATCTTAGATCAACGGAGTAACCGCAGAATTCAATTAGTTTCTTCATCAGCTCTATAGAAGAAGAAAGCGAAACCAAAATCAATCACAGTTGATTTAGCAAAATCAATCTCAGATTAGGCGAAATTGAAGTGAGAGACGAACCTGAGAAAGAGATAGAACGATCGACGGAAAGGACTCGTGTGTGACCTCCGACGTAACGGAGATTGCCGTCGGTGGAACGAGGGAGGATTCTGCCACCGTAACTGCAAAGAAATTTTAGATTACTACTTCCACTGTTGCTCTTCTCGTTATAATCAACCGCCACCATTGTTTGTTTTTGAATAAGAGTGAAGTTTATAAATTGTTTTGGTTGTTTGGTGGCTTAAACCGAGAAGAAAGGTTGCAGGTGTATGGGTTTTTATAGGGAAGGGAGTGGGATGAGATCCTTTCCGCGTATGGACCTTGTATGGGGCATTTTGGACAATTCTGTTATTATTCCTATAACGGAATATTCTTTTTTTTCTTTTAATTGATTCCATTTAAGAAACAAATCTTTTTTTTTTTTCTTTTCAACAAAGTCGAGAGGGTCATTTATTGTAGACTGATTCTTCTATTGAATGCTGATTCGTTACTGGTCTCTTCAAATGTTAATGTTATATGTTTTGAATGTTGACTTTATTCAACTGTAAGAAAAAAAAAATAAGAAGAAGAATCATCACTTTTCTCAAAAACCTCCTCCATGATACTACTTTCTTTAAGAGGACCCAAAAAGAAGAAGAAGAGAAAAGACAAAAACGAGAGTCCCACTGGTGTATAGCCCATTAAGTGGGTTACTCATGGGCCATGGCCCTTGCCACAACAAAATAAAAGGAAACAAAAAAAGAACAAAAATAAAATTGGAAATTAGGGTTACTAATTTGGGAATATTACTGTCCAAAAAAACGAATCATAAAAAAAAAATCTAGGCTTTTTATCTTTTTTTGGTTCCATTTTGCGGCTTTTCGTCGTCTTCCAGTTCCAGCACTCAATTCGAATCTAAGGTTACTACGCTGTTTGAAGAACTTAAGCGAGACAGATAGAGAGAGAGACCAAAAAAACAACACTAGCAATCTCTGAAGTCACGATGAGCTCCTATGATCGTAGATTTGCTGATCCGAATTCGTATCGCCAACGTTCTGGGTAAGATCAATCAATCAATCAACCATTTTCGTCGTTTCGATTTCTCATCGATCTGTTAACCCTTATATTTATCTGTATTACTCTAGCGCCCCAGTTGGTTCGTCTCAGCCAATGGATCCTTCCGCCGCACCATACAACCCACGGTACAGTGGTGGTGGTGGTGGATATGGGCCGTCTCATGTAATGGCAGGTGACAATTCCGGTTATAATAATCGGTACCCATCTTTCCACCCACCCACTAGTGGTTTCTCTGTTGGTCGCGGCGGTGGTGGCGGAAGAGGTGGATACGGTCAATACGGGGATAGAAACGGCGGAGGGAATTGGGGAGGAGGAGGTGGAGGTGGACGTGGTGGAGGATCGAGTAATAGAGAGCTAGATAGCGTTTCTCTACCCAAGCAGAATTTTGGAAATCTTGTACATTTCGAGAAGAACTTCTACGTTGAGAGTCCTTCTGTGCAGGCCATGACAGAGCAAGATGTTGCCATTTACAGAACCGAGAGAGATATCTCTGTTGAAGGTCGTGATGTTCCTAAGCCTATTAAGTTGTTCCAAGATGCTAATTTCCCAGGTATTATTTCATTTGATTGCTCAAAGTGTTCTCAAGTTGAGGGGATTATGCTAATTTTTATCTAATTTGGGTTCTTGGTTCAATGGTTAGATAATATTCTTGAAGCAATTGCTAAATTGGGATTTACTGAGCCAACACCTATACAAGCACAGGGATGGCCAATGGCTTTAAAGGGTAGGGATTTGATTGGTATTGCTGAGACTGGCTCTGGTAAGACATTGGCTTACTTGTTACCAGCTTTGGTTCACGTAAGTGCACAACCTCGATTGGGTGAGTATTGTTATAACTCTTTATCAGTAGAATCCGGTTTTAGCTGCGTTCTTTTTTTTAGGGGACATGTTTACTTATGTGTATCGTTGCGGTGTTTATAGGTCAAGATGATGGACCCATAGTGTTAATATTAGCACCCACGAGAGAATTAGCTGTCCAGATACAAGAGGAATCAAGGAAGTTTGGGTTGCGGTCTGGTGTTAGAAGTACTTGTATTTATGGTGGTGCTCCTAAAGGACCACAGATTCGCGATCTTAGAAGAGGTAAATTTATTTTCATCTCGAGTTTGTAGCATTTTCCATGTCTGGTTTTTGGATGGAGCATAAAACTTTATGTTACATTATCTTTTTAGGTGTTGAGATTGTAATTGCTACACCTGGTCGTTTGATCGATATGCTGGAGTGCCAACACACTAATTTGAGGAGAGTGACTTATCTTGTGCTGGATGAGGCTGACAGAATGTTGGACATGGGATTTGAACCCCAAATTAGAAAGATTGTATCTCAGGTATGCTTGTACTTTCTCCAAACCTATCATGTAGTGTCCTTAAGAAAAGGGTGTGTTTACTGTTGGCCAATGAGATTTTTTTGCTCGATCTTCTCTACTCAAATTTTGTTCCGTCCTAGTTGTTAAGAACCATTACAGCCTTTGTTGAAAGTGTACCTTCATGTCCACAGATCCGACCTGATAGACAGACACTTCTTTGGAGTGCAACATGGCCACGAGAGGTTGAATCTCTTGCCAGGCAGTTTCTACGAGATCCATATAAGGTTTACCTGACATTCTGTTTAACTTATTAGGATTGAGTATACTGTTGTTGAATAAAGTAGTGGATGTTTATGTTGTGCACTGATAACAATTGTATATTGTAGGCCATTATTGGATCAACAGATCTAAAAGCTAACCAGTCTATCAACCAAGTAATCGAGATTGTACCGACGCCTGAGAAATACCACAGGTTTATTTAACTTTTCTGTAACTAGAGAAGTAATTTTTCTTTGCCTTCCTTTTATGATTTTGTGCTTATGCTTTTATCCTTTGATAGGCTCCTTGCACTGCTTAAACAGTTAATGGATGGGAGTAAAATTCTAATATTTGTGGAGACAAAGAGAGGGTGTGATCAAGTGACTAGACAATTGAGAATGGACGGATGGCCAGCCCTTGCCATACATGGTGACAAGAACCAATCGGAAAGAGACCGAGTTTTGGCAGAATTTAAGAGTGGACGAAGCCCGATAATGACTGCCACTGATGTAGCAGCAAGGGGACTTGGTAGGATTAACCGTGATACAATAGAGAGGATTAGAGTTAGACCATTTCTTTTTCTTGGGGTTAAAAGATTTTTAAAAAAAAAATGTCGCCTGGCTGCCGCTTTCCACAGTTTCCTCTGGTACTAGAAAGAAAAGGAAAAGGGAGTTTCTTTGAAGAATTTGTTTCCCGCATCCATCTCCCGGGCATGGAGCTGATTGGTTTTTGAGCAGCCTGGGCGACTGACACCCGATTGCATAAATAGTGTTTTAACGACAGTCACACACACTCCTTATCCCTGCAAGTTAAGGTGGGCACATTTACTTGGAAAAATGTGTTGCTCTTAGTTTCTTGATCTTTTCAGATCTGCAGATGTAGGGATAAGGGGTTCTGTTCTCCTAGGCTTTAAAACACCATCCTCATTTACGCAAATAGTTTTCTGTTCTTTTCCTGCATTTCATATCAGTCTATGATCTACATCTCTCTCAACTGTGTGTTACTTCTTTCTTTTGCAGATGTGAAGGACATAAAGTGTGTGGTTAACTATGATTTCCCAAATACCTTGGAGGATTACATCCATAGGATTGGTCGAACAGGGCGTGCAGGAGCGAAAGGAATGGCCTTTACATTCTTTACACATGACAATGCTAAGTTTGCAAGAGAGCTTATCAAGATTCTTCAAGAAGCTGGTCAAGTTGTACCTCCTACTCTCTCCGCACTAGTGCGATCATCTGGTTATGGAGGTGAAAAAAACTCATTTCTCTTATTTCATTTGTGAGTTTAACTAATCTTTTGCTTAGTTGGTTTGACGATCTGATTCAATTTTTGTTGACTTGTTCAGGTTCTGGTGGTGGACGAAACTTCCGGTCAAGAGGAGGAGGACGTGGTGGTGGTGGTGGTGGGTTTGGAGATAAACGGTCGAGATCAACGTCGAACTTTGTACCTCACGGTGGAAAGAGGACTTGGTAGAGATAAACGTGATTGATTCTCTGGTTTGTCCTTAGATAAGCTTTAATTATGATAATACTTTATGATCAGTGTTTATTTTCGAGTTGAAGTTTTCTACAATCTGTTGTAGAGAGCAAACTTTTACTATTTAATTGTTACCTGATTTCTCTTCTTCTTATTCTTGAAATTATCTTAACATATTTGCCTTTTCAAAAAAAAAAAAAAAATTTATAACACATTTGCCTTTTTCTTAATTCTCTGTCTTAAAACTACTTCAAAAAAAAACTGTTTGTGCCTTTGTGGATTAGTTTGAGAGGCACAAGTAAAGTCCAAAAGAAATTAGACAAATGTTGGCATGTAAATTCTATTCTTCTTTTCCAATTTTTTTCTAACAACATCCGGTTAGAAAAAGTCTATAAAATTTATAAATCTTATGTCAATCACAGATTTTAAAAAGTCTATAAAAATACACCGTTATTGAATTAATGATTTAAAAATCTACTTTAAAATACTATGTTATTCAAAATAGTTTGTCAATTTGGATTTTAATAAGTTTTATGGATTCTAGAAGATTTGAGAAGATTTGTTTAGTTAAAAGTACAGAAATCCAAATCTCATGGTTTTAGGTAGGATTTGACAGAATTTTACCATAAATCATAACAACTTCCCTAACATCTCTTAAAATTCCAAATTTTTTAAATCTCATAAAATCTTTTAAAATCATGGTTTCAATACACCCCTAAAATATGTTCGAGTTAAGTATGGCTTAAGGTAAAAGAGAAAATGTCATATTTCTCCATGAGAACTATTACATCCTACAAAAATAAATATTATATATTTGTTATCTGATATGAGAAATAAGAGAAAAAGATGGAGCCCAAACTATGAAATCGTCTGAGATGTCTTTCCACAAATGCTTATTATCCTATATCTCTCTGATTGAGAAATTCTATTATTAAATCTCTCCGAATTCAAAATTCTCATCAATTTCCCCATATCCAGCGACTGATTTAGCATCTTAGAAGGAGATGGATAGGTCCCTGTGTAAATCTTTGCTCTGTTCGATGAAGATCAGAGAATTGAAACTGTCGTGGAGAAATACTGGGGATTTTTTTAAGGTAATGGATCGAGGAAGTACGATGTGAATATATTGCCGTCGATTTGAAGTTTTGAACGACGAAGAAAACGAGATGATGGGAAAATGGGAGTTTTAGATGTATTAGCTCTGGTCGGGTTTTTAACCTGAGTCGGGTTTTAATTTTGATTTCATATTTAGTATGATCGGTTTTCTATCGGGGTTTACTCTCTAAACCAGTAACACCAACACTTACGGACAAAATAGGTGAGAACTATCAATTCGGGAATTTATAGGATGAAAAACGTTTGTAGAAAGATATCTGGAACGAAGTCGTATTCTGGGCTCTATCTGATACGATGTAATAATAGTTCTCATGGATAAATAGGACGTTTTTCGGAAAGTAAAATTGGTAAATTCACTCCAAAATTAGGTGTAAGTAACTTATCTAAAAAAAATACTTTACATTTATTTGTCAAACATTGTCTACTGGCTACCATTAGGAAAAACCAAATTAAAATTAGGAAAATATGCTAATTGAGGAATCGAATGCATATGGATTCTCTATAATGTAACTAAAAGTTTAATGTGCGTGTATATAAATAAGCCTTCCTGCTAATGAGTTTTTCTCAGGCTTACATAGACAGACACAAACTTTGCTCCGAGTTAATAAAAAACTTTGGGAATAGAGAGACTCTTTGAGTCTTGAGTGAGAGAGAGCGAGAGAGAGAGGAAGGAACCATGGAGGCAGACGAAAGTGGTATCTCCTTGCCGTCGGGACCCGACGGTCGTAAGCGGCGAGTCAGTTACTTCTACGAGCCAACGATCGGTGACTACTACTACGGTCAAGGACATCCGATGAAACCTCACCGGATCCGTATGGCTCATAGCCTAATCATCCACTATCACCTTCACCGTCGCTTAGAAATCAGCCGTCCTAACCTCGCCGACGCCTCCGATATCGGCCGCTTTCATTCTCCCGACTATGTTGATTTCCTCGCTTCCGTTTCGCCGGAATCTATGGGGGATCCTTCCTCTGCACGAAACCTAAGGCGATTCAATGTCGGCGAGGATTGTCCTGTCTTCGACGGGCTTTTTGATTTTTGCCGTTCTTCCGCCGGTGGTTCCATTGGCGCCGCCGTCAAATTAAACAGGCAGGACGCTGATATCGCTATCAATTGGGGCGGTGGGCTTCACCATGCCAAGAAAAGCGAGGCCTCTGGGTTTTGCTATGTTAATGACATCGTTCTTGGGATTCTTGAGTTGCTCAAGATGCATAGGGTAAATTCTCAATTCTCTTATAGCTTTCTTCGTAGAGAACTTGTAGTTGTTCTTCTGTAAATTTTAGGGTTTAAAGCTTATCTTGTTGAGTGGTTAGAAAGCTTTGATTCTTTCATGTTCCTTAATTGCATATTACCTTTAGGATCTTGCATTAGGTCAAGTGCATGAGAGCTGCAACTTATAATCTTTGTTGGTTTATTTGTAATTCTGGTAAAGTCATTGTGAGTTAACTCCGTTCAGTGTTTCCATGGACAAAGGGATGTTGGTTTGTTTGGGATTTGGTCAGACACATAGCCTCTTTGTTTACCATCATCTGATTCTTTAAATTTTTCTCCGTTGCTTTGATATTGTACTCTGATAGCATCCTTCATAATGTTGAGCATGAATGTTTCCATTGCTTACATCTTAGTGCTTTCATCCAATTTTGTTTGCAGCGGGTTCTCTACATAGACATCGATGTTCATCATGGAGATGGAGTGGAAGAAGCGTTTTACACCACTGATAGAGTTATGACTGTTTCTTTCCACAAATTTGGGGACTTTTTCCCAGGAACTGGTCACATAAGAGACGTCGGCGCAGAAAATGGGAAGTACTACGCTCTAAATGTTCCATTAAACGATGGTATGGACGATGAGAGTTTCCGCAGCTTGTTTAGACCTCTTATCAAGAAGGTTATGGAGGTGTATCAGCCAGAAGCAGTTGTTCTTCAGTGTGGGGCTGACTCCTTAAGTGGTGATCGGTTGGGTTGCTTCAACTTATCAGTCAAGGGTCATGCTGATTGCCTCCGTTTCTTAAGATCTTACAACATTCCTCTCATGGTCTTGGGTGGTGGAGGGTATACTATACGAAATGTTGCCCGTTGCTGGTGTTATGAGGTCTTTTCATCTCTTTTGCACGTCTTCTATTTTCTTTTGAGATAATTTTATAAGTTTTTGTTCTTGAAAGGTTTGTTTCTGTTGCCTCTTTGCAGACTGCAGTAGCGGTTGGAGTAGAGCCGGACAACAATCTCCCATTCAATGAGTATTTTGAGTATTTCGGCCCAGATTATACGCTTCATGTCGACCCAGGTCCAATGGAGAATTTAAACACACCAAAAGATATGGAGAAAATAAGGTAATATCTCCTACTTCCCCTTTTATTGTCATTGTACTTGATTTTATCTATAAGCTGGTTCCACTAGTTCACAAAAGCTTCACATGTTCATAGCTTTTTAACTACTGAATCTCCGTGGCTTTGTCGATGATGTAATTTGAACTTAAAGATATGAGTTGTTTAAATTTCAGGAACACATTGCTAGAACAACTTGCGGGGCTAATGCATGCACCTAGCGTGCAGTTTCAGCATACACCACCAGTAAATCGAGTTTTGGACGAGGTAGTAATTTTCAATCATCTGTTGCTGTGTATCTGACTTTGCTGTTTTGGTATATCGTCATGTCCTCTTGAAACTGACTCAATATCTGTTTATCTGAATAAAAATCTTTAGCCGGAAGAAGACATGGAGACGAGACCAAAGCCTCGCATCTGGAGTGGAACTGCAGCTTATGAATCAGACAGTGACGATGATGATAAACCTCTTCATGGTTTCTCAGGTCTTGATGGCCCAAATTTGGACAGGTAAAAAATAAAATGCTTCACCCTAGTTTACTCCAACCTACAATCTCATTGTAACAAGTGAGTTTTAGAATTTAATTGATATCTCTTAAAACCTCCAGGGACTCAACAGGTGAAGATGAAATGGAAGACGATGATAACCCCGAGCCGGATGTGACTCCTCCATCGTCTTAAACCAACTTCGATCGGGGTGGTGTCTTTTGCATATGATAACGTCGGGAGATTTAAGACACTAAAAGTTAGTAGGGGAATTGATTCTTTGATGTTTTTTCAGCACCCTTTTGAGTACTGTGAAAAACGCTTGCATTGTTAGAACAGTGAGTGACTAGTATTTTGGCCTTCCAGTCCCAACTTAGAAAATCAGATGTGAAATATGCAAAGAAACTTTTATTTTCTTTTTTTCTGTTTGTTTATTACTGTTTTACTTTTACCATTTTTCTGGTTACCATCCCGGAAAGGGGGATATGAGATTTTAGTCCCAAAAATAAACCATTGAAGTCTGAAATAATCAATTTGGATAATTGAAGAAGAGCCATGGCCAAGGAGCTTATTTCTCTCCAATATCTCCGACCACCACTTCACTTCTCTCGTCAATTCCTAAGCCTCTCTTCTCCTTCTTCAACTCTCAATCTCCTCCCTAAACCACCGCAAAACCCAATCTTTATCCGCACCACCTCTCACCGGAACAAAACTTCCCACGACGACGAAGGAATCTCAGCCGACGACGTCAAAACAATCGCCAAATTCAAATCCCGCCACAACTACATCAGAGTCATCGAAGTTTCACGAAAGACCAATCACCCACTCGCCGGTTCTCGTCTTCTTCTCCTCGACAACCCCGGTAACATCCACAGCATCTCTTTCCTTCTCAAAACCTTAACCGATAGTTACTTCGACGTTTTCGCTACTCTGCCTCCGATCATACCTCCAGGACCCATCGGTATACTCGGGTTCGGAGCTGGTTCAACTGCTCGATTGATTCTCGAGCTTTACCCTCCTGAATTCACCGTCCATGGATGGGAGCTTGACCCTTCTGTGATTGACGTTGGTAGAGAGTTCTTTGGTCTCTCTAAGCTCGAAAGAGATCATAAAGATAGGATTTTTATCAACATTGGTGATGCTTTAGACGCTAGTATGAAAACAGGGTTTTCGGGTATTTTAGTTGATTTGTTTAGTAAAGGGAGTGTGATCAAAGAGCTTCAAGATACAAAAGTGTGGGAGGATTTGAAAACTAGGTTGAGGAAGAGAGGGAGGATTATGGTGAATGTTGGAGGAAAATGTGTGGAAGCTGAGGATTCAGAGAGAGATGGAGGTTTGGTTATGGTAGAAACGTTGAAAGCCATGAGTCAGGTTTTTGGAGATAAGCTCTTTGTGCTAACGCTTGGCAATGGGAATGATAGCTCGGTGGCTTTAACAGGTGATTTACCTGATCTTGATGCGTGGAAGAAGAGATTACCGCGCAGTGAATTGAGAAGCTATGTTGATATGTGGATACCTTACAGAGAATTTTGCTTGAGATATTAGCCTTAGATGATATTTGGTTAGAAATCAGTTTAGGTTTTGTGATGGATGTTGGAATCTCGTTGTGGTGATGCCAAGTTATGATGAAACTTTATTATAGCTAATACGTACACAAAACTTGTTCTGTTTCAGAGAGTGTTTTAAGTGTACAAATTATTGGCTTGACCATTGTGTCTTTTATTGTTGATGAATCTTTAAGGCTGACTATTCTTTCACGGGGATTGAGATTTACTCACTAATGTTAAGTATGATTCGTTCTTGTACTTTGAAGCTAAATTCGACAAAGATCTTCGTATCACTCTGTTTAATCAAAATCGAAAGCATGAAGCTTTTGCAGTTTATAGTCTGGAGGAGAAGATCTATATAGTGGATAAAAGCCGCCATTGAAGCTTTATCACAAGGCAAAAAGCATTACAGTCACATTCGTTCTTCCACATCATCATTTAGCTTTCGAACGCAAATGGAAAAACCAAATAGAAAAAAAAAAAAAAGTTTTGTGTTTACAATTTTATTACAATTTTTGTTCGTTAAGATGATTAATGGATTCATCTGAATATTTTCATACTAAGATTTCAAGTTCATTCTATCATCTCAAACTATATATTTTTTTGAAGAGATACATCTTAAGTGCAAGTTCTTGATCTGTGCCTGGTACTGGTAATCAATATTTTACATATGTAAGATATAGACCATAGTCCCTACATCACCATTTAACATGCTAATAAAAGTTGGTGTATAATTACAGATAATAAAAGTTACTACTATTAGGTAGAGATATTAAATCAAACGCATGCTTCTTGCTTACCCTAGGCTTTTTCCCATAGGATACAAATTCCAATTAGTTTGCATAGTTGTCGTTAGAGTTAATAAACACAGTAGGCTTATTTTCTAATCATCTTTTTCACTATTTTAAGTTATATAGAATTATAATATATTATACAAAAGACTGAAAGTCATAAATTTAAAATGTTCAAATCTCTACATTCCAAGCCTATTTGATCTATCACTCTTATAATACTTGATAGGGCAACTATTGAGAACTGTGAACTAAATTGGGTAGGCTAAGAAATAACACTTGCAGCATAAATACGACATTTTCATTCATATTCATAGTAAGCGAAAATTATAATTACTGTATGGGAGGCTGACGTTGTTTGACTCAACATGTGGTTACTGCAGCTATAAGCAATCCCGAGGGAGAATAAAATCTCTATCCAATTCTCTTTAATTGATTCATTTTTGGTTTTATATAGAGAATTACTAATAAATTCCATATTAGTGAGGATGTATATTACAACTTGTAATTCTAGTTTCAGCAAAATAATATTTTCTCTGTTTTAAAATATAATACTTTTTGAGTAAAATCATGCTGATTAAAAATGATAATTTTAAATAAATTCAATAAATTATAAACAAGACGGCATAATATAAAATATTAAATTAATTAATTTAAAAATAACATGAAAACTTGAAAATATCTTATCTTATGAAACAAAAAATCTTCTCAAAAACATCTATATTATAAAACGAAGGGAGTAAAATTTAAGAATTTTTTTTATCATGTTAATCCAATGAGTTAGTATTTACAGTTTAATGGTTTTTAGTTACCCTTATCTGTTTTCACATAAAATTTTACATTTGGTTAAATGAAAGTGTTAATTTTAAAGAACGATATCTATGTTTAAGTTATAAATAATCTTAGTGCATAAGACATAAGTATATACAAATATGTAGGTTGACGAATCTCTGTTAAACTTAACTTAATAAAGTGATATTAGTTAATTCTATCTCTTCTAAACCTTTCCTTGCTATGTGTGTTTCATATTCATGATTGTAATTTTTTTTATATTCGGTTCTGCATACATACAAACAAACAAGAAAACAAAAGGATATATTCACAAAACTATTCCTCCAAGTTGCATCATTGACCTCTCATAATATACCTCTAACTTTACCTTCCATATATAATCAGCACATGCAGATTTATTAATTAAACATTATCTTATGTGTGTGTTGTTTCATATGAGACCATATATATAAAATGTGGTTTCTAGAGATTCTTAGAGTCACATGGATTAAATTAAATTACAAGAAGAAAAATAAAATGCGAGGGACAAAGTAGTACTAGTCTAGTTTTAGTAGATCATATGTGTAAGGAGGACCCATATTCTCTCTCTCTCTCTCTTTCTCTCACTCTGCAAACCCTTTATAACACTTCATACCCCCACCTCTCTCTCTCTATTGTATATTTTTTACATCCCTATATGCAACCTCTATATATAGATCAATACCCACTCTAATCGATTACTTAAAGCTATTGATGGTAAAACTTGTTACTATGTTTTTTCTCTATTCTTAAGATATGTTGGTTTAGTGATGAATTTAATGTCTCGAGATACAAACTTTAATTTATGCGGATCTTTTGTTATCAAGATACATGTTGGACTTAATAACAAATCATAAAATCATTGTTCTTCAAACAACTTTCAAATTAAACTTGATCGATTTTTTAGCTATCAGAAAGCCGAAATCAATAACATTGAATAATCAGCTAAGTTTTTGTATACGAGAGAAGAACTATACACACTCCAAGTACGAGACTGGTTTCCTCTTTTGGAAAAGAATAGGACCTCTATTTCCGAACCCTAATCCCGATATTAGGGTCGTCATGACATTAATATTTTTGTTTTAAATATGAAGACATTAGTTTGGTGATAAAGCCTAGATGCTTCACTTTAGTGAATTACTAAATTCCCACCACTAACCACCATCATAACTTGGACCAAAAACATAATAATCTGATGGATCTTGAAAGCATTCCAAAGGTTAATATTACCACAACAATCATTTTTCCTTATTATTTCTCATTTACAATTTGCATATGAATTTTCACAGACTAATTCATCATGAAAATTAAAAGCGTTCCAAGAGAGAACGAGTCATCCCCAACTAGTAGCCTAAGATATGAAATACAACATTAGTCTGAGTTAAACTATATATACGTATCGAACCATTTTGAGTTCTTAGACCAAGAATCTACTAACGTCAGATAATATATAAATAATCTGATAATATATATTACTGATTCCGGCATAAAATATTTGTTATTCAAATTGGTCCGAAAACTAAGTAAGAAGAAGACACTATTCCAAATGTCTCAATCGGTTGTCACTTCCAATAATATATACTCTAACACAAGTAACTGTTGGTATGATACTAACCCTAGCTATAGCTTCAAAAATCTTTGGACCCCCTCATAGTTTTTTTTTCCATTACAAAAGTTCTGATTTTACTAAACCTATTTAAACTTGACTTGAGTTCACATGAAATCGCTTGACTTTTACTGATCTTCCTGTCTCTACTTTGCTACTGTGTGGTCTCAAGACTTTATTATAGTTCATATTAATTCTTTTTGATCGATTTAATCAAACTTCAGAATTATTTTCCAATGAACTGCTGTCCATTTTTTTTAAATGTGAAGATTTTTTTTTCTTTTTTTTTGGGTCATGATGTACGAACACGGTGAACATAACAAGTATTACATCCACAAAATTACTACTAACAATTATTTCTTTAATCATCATATTCCAAATCAGGGGTTGTTGTAATATTCAATTGAAGTCGAGATTGATAGAGATGTTTAGGGTTTGTTGAGACTTGAGGCTCCGGCCATCAGTGTGATGACAGGTATATATAGAGAGATCAGAGGGATATATACACAAATTGATGCTTGATTAGTCAGCTTAGGGTTGATTTTGGGACTGTTGGGGAATATTGTTATCATTGAATGCATGAAGAAAATTCACAAAAGCTAAAGTTAAACAAATTAATCTAATGGGAGACAAAAGTGAGCACAGTGAATGATATTACTATTATTCTTGAGATGAAATGTCATAGTCATTCTTTAAGGGACATACCCTCTCCTCCTCTTCCTGTTTATTAATTGTTCATTTGTTATTATTACACTTTGTCTTTTGCTCTTTCTTCTTCTTCTCCACTAAAATTTTTCTCTATTTTTTTTCCCTTTTTATTTGTTTGTTTGGTTTCTTTAGATTCTCATCTTCTATACAAATCTTTCTCAATTCTTCTTGAAATTAGGGTTTCCCCTTTCTTTGAGAGGGCTAAAACCCTAATATCTCTCTCTTTGACTAAAGAGTTAAGCCTACTCTATCTACTTTGGAAGCGAAATTCAAAGGGTAAGAAAAAAAGCCCTTGAAAGAGGAAGAAAGATACAAGATCCTCAAAGAACATAAAGATCTAAAGGCAGGTATATATATATAAATCTATACATATACGCTTTAATTTGATGTATTTATCTAAATAAATCCTAGATTATTATGCATAGCTTCCTTTCATCAAAGACGTAGTCAATTTCTAATCTATGTTTTTATTTTCTATGTTCTACGTGCTATTGCTTATATATGTGTGTATCCACGCATTTTCACTCTCATCGTTCTGTCACTTTCTTTTGAATTTCTACTCTAATAAAGACTTAAAAGGTGATCTAATTGTAGCACATGAGACAAAGATATGTAAACACATGTGTAACAAACCTTCATCATAATATGTTATCTCTTTGAATTGAAATTATAATTAAGGCCAGATCTAAAGTTTATATACATATATCCAAACTAGTATAGACTTAAGGTCAGCGGAATTGCTTCATCTCCACAAGGGAAATGAGGGATAGAAGTGAAAGAGAAGGAGAGCGACAGATTTTAACTTATTGATTTACTAAAGACAACTTCGAAATTCCCATGACCAAGTTTAATTTTGGGGCATACAAATAGTTTTAAAGAATGAGTTCCCTTTATTAAGTTAATTGGTTTCTTTTTAACAAAGCTAGGGTTGAAGAGAGAGATCGGAAGATGAAGAAGATGATAAAGCACAATTTTAATTAGAATGAAAAACATGTTTGATTTGGGTAATATATGTCGTATATATATATGTATCTAACAAAAAAAGAGAGTAGAATTTATATGTAACATTAATATAAATCTAGAGGGATACACAATCATCTGAATCTGACATATAAAAAAAAAAAAAAAAACTAATTTGACTTTTTTTTTGTCCAGGGAGTTTCGGTACAAACACTTCACTCTCATATAGTTTGAATTTAGTCTTCAACTGATCCACATGTATGTCGTCTTATATACGTTAGAAATAAAAGTGTGTGTGGGTACTCTGTTACGCAAATTTTGATAAATTAGCTAAATTTTCTGGATTCTACTTTAAATCATTGTCTCCTATTATTTCTGAAGGGAACTTAAGAAGCTATATATATAGATGATCAGACCAGGATTCCTAAATTATATATTATAGCAAATTTAATTTATGACGTTTATTAAGAAAAATATTCAGAGAGTAGAGTTTTAATTTTAACCTTTTAAATGATAGCTTAGTTCATTGGGAAAGCACATTATGTGAAACCAAAGTAACTAATAGTTTCCAGCATGTCCTGGAGAATCTCGTGTTCTTAACATGTTCATTAAATCTTCAATTTGGATTTAGGTTTTTGTAAATATATATAGTATGCATGATTTTCGTTTCCTTAGATTGGATGTTGGATATTTTACATATTCACGTATATATATATATATATATATATGTGTATTTATATGTATGTATGCACGTATATGGTGATATAGATATTTGCAGACACAAATAAATATATACTCACAAAACGTACACATGCATATATACAATGAAAGAAAAAACGTAGAAAGGGTTATCATGAAAGACGTAGAAATTCAAAAAAAAAAAAAAAGGGAAAATATAACCATTCTAATTTAAGTTTTAAGAAGATGAGTTATATGAAAAGAAACACAACTTTTAAACGAAACATTGGAGTTTAGCAAATTCAGCTTATATATATATATATGTGTGTGTGTTTGTGTCTGTGACTGTATAAATACGTATTTAATTTCTTTTTATCATGCTAAATGCTTTGTTAACTTAATATTAGGTGTAATTAAGAAACCAAAGAAAGAAAACACAAATGGCGTCGTCATCAAACTCATACAACTCACCATGCGCGGCGTGCAAGTTTCTTCGCCGGAAATGCATGCCGGGATGCATATTCGCGCCATATTTTCCACCGGAGGAGCCACACAAATTCGCCAACGTCCACAAAATCTTCGGAGCAAGCAACGTCACGAAGCTCCTCAATGAGCTCCTCCCTCACCAACGTGAAGATGCAGTCAACTCTTTAGCCTACGAGGCCGAGGCACGTGTCCGTGACCCTGTCTATGGCTGCGTTGGAGCCATCTCTTACCTCCAGAGACAAGTCCATCGGCTTCAGAAGGAGCTCGACGCTGCTAATGCTGACTTGGCACATTATGGTTTGTCTACGTCAGCCGGCGGAACACCTGGCAACGTCGTGGACTTGGTTTTCCAGCCTCAGCCGCTTCAGTCGCAGCAACCACCTCCGCTGAATCCTGTTTATCGGCTTTCCGGGGCTAATCCGGTGATGAATCAGCTGCCACGTGGCACCGGAGGGTCGTATGGGACTTTTCTTCCTTGGAACAATGGTCATGATCAGCAAGGAGGTAACATGTGAGTGTTTATAACTTATGTGTACTCATCCTCTCATCTCTCTCTTTCTATATATTTATGAGTGTGTGTGTGGTACGAATACTACTATATTATTTATTTAATGCATGGACTGTCTGGTACGAATGTTTTATTTATGGATGGGATGAATTTCCTGTCGAAGTATAAATGCATGGACTGTTCTTATTTATTTATGATATGCTATACACATTATTGTTATTGATTCGTTTGGTATTATACAACATCTAAGCTAGGATGTACTTATGTTAAATGATTAAAAGTTTATTTTGATTTTGTAAGCTATATACAGTACGTATATGTACTTCTTTTCTTTTGATTTTGTAAAATTATAAGTAGCTAAGATGATATTCTACCCGTTTCAGTCTAATTACTGTATTTTAGAAATTTTTCTAACGGAAATACCGATTTTAGTAAGGTTTAATATTTCCTAGTTTATTTTTTGGTTTTTTTTTTACTACTATTGAATATCCAGAATTTTGTTCATTGTGAAACAAGGTATTCATTTATCATGAATCGGAAAAGTTTTTTCCTAGTGGCTTTGGTGAATTATATTAGTATTTCATCAACATTTATAAATAATATTGGTGCTGATTGTTATTTGCCTTGGCGGGTTCAATACCTAAACTAGGATGGTAGTTGTTCGTGGATGCATGTTTGAGAGAAGTTAAAGGGTGCTAATAATTGAGGGATACTGTTTTATTAGATATATTAGCTTAACTTCTTTAACTATATATATCGTAGAAAACAAAAATGTGAATGATATAGAAGTGGTACTCATGGTATGAAGTGTGTGTGTGTATATGATTAGTAATGTATAAAAAAAAATTGACGGGTAGAGCGACGGCTAGGCATGTGGATTACGAAGTTTCCTTTTCTCTTTATAAATAATATATATATATATACAGTTTTGGTTATAAAGTTGTTGACAAAAAAAAAATATATATAGTTTAGGTTATTAATATATTACTGTGGGTGCAGCCTATCTGTCATATATATAAAATATGATCGTCATAAAGTGTTAATGCATAAAAATATTAATGATAATTACTATTGAATTCTTCTTCTTCTTCCTTTTTTTTAATCTGATTATGGAGTCATCATGTGAAAAAAAATTATATACCAAATATAGTCCAAGTCATGAGTAGTGAATTGAAGCAGCAATATATACAAAAAGGGACAATTTTGGGATTTAAATTCCGTACAAAAACAAAAGTATGTTTGTCACATATTCCCTCTTTTTTATTTATGTCAACATTTTGTTTTATTTGCAATACAAGAAAGTGAGCATTTTGGAACTAAAAATGATGTTATATAGTATACTGTATGTAACTAGAATATGGTGTTGATTAGTGACGCCGTATCCCGCATACATTCATTTATTTTCTCGTAAACCTACTTGGATGCCTAATTTTTTGGTCTATACGTACATAACTACATAAGGCAAACCTTATACTACAAAAAAAATACTATAACTTAAGTCGAAAGTTTGGTATATGTATCATCCAAGCTTGTGAATTGCAATAATTAACACTTAGTGTAGTGGGTATAAGTAGCATAATTTGTCCGCCAAAAAAAAAAATTCATAATTAATTTGTCGAAAGACATATAGTAACATCCGTTTCTTCTGCCAAATCTTGTTAATTTAATATGCGTAGGTTAACAAGTAGTTCTGTATTTCAATCTTAAGCCCATAATTACCACTCTTTTTATCTAGGCCCAAACAAATACATTCACCATATCCAAAATTAAAACAACTCTTTGCCAATGTTTTTTCAACCTCATTCATTTATATATTCTGTAAGTTTTCATATTAGTTTGAGACTTTGAGGTGATATGCTAATTAGAGAGGCATACAGTTCTGAAAGTATCTTTAAAGACAGTTATACTCGTTAAACATATAACAAAGATAAGTTACATAAAATAAACAAAAATGTGCTTAAAAAAAAAAAAGAATAACATAGCTCATGGGAAATATAAATGAATTTAATTAGCTGCAACGAGGAACTATGTATCATCAGAATAAAAGGTTCATGCTCTTATATTTGGATAAAAAAGGTTTAATAAAAAAATTATCTGACAACGGAAGAGTGCAAATGTTCTTCTATCAGTCATATATAATATACGTTCGGTTCTTGTATAAATATATACTAGTACTTATTTAAATGTTGGAAAAGGACTTTTGTCGCGGAGAAAATAATAGGAACTCATCGAGAATCCATCAAACCCATCAATCAATCGATGTCTTTAAAGACGTGAAAAGGAAGCAAACTCTGAGTTTCTGCCTTTCAGCTAAACTACAAAAACCCCAACAAGACGTTATCTTTTTACATTGTGCATTGCGGGTCCGATCCTTTGCTACTTTTTACAATTATAATTCATCAAATACTTAATATATACATATAAATATAACTATATATACACATATATATAAAAACAAATAGAAATTTAGTTTCGACTAGAGTCAAAAATTCGAAGTTCGAGGATTAAAATCAATCTTTTCACACCCAATGGTTTTCAGATTAGTCCTACTTGGTGTTGGTCCGGACCTCGCTATTGTTAGTTTTTTTTTCTAATTTCAGTCATCATCTAAAATTTTGGATCATGATGGGACCAATTCTAAGTTGTTTTGATGGAGTTAACGTAAAACATTATCTAATATTATCTTGACATTGTCAAACATAATGGCACATTTTTTTGGTCCGAACGTATTAGAGCATAGATTATTCTGCTTGTACACATATATAAATTCAGTTATTAAAAATATGAAAAATAGTTGTATCATAAATTTATAATTTTCACGAGAAATAACATATATAAGATATAGATGAGCTTCCATGTTTTTTAGTTTGCATTTGTAATAGTTGGTGCATTTGATGATATATATATATATATATATATATATATGATCTTTAGTCTTTTTATAAAAAAAATAAAATAAATAAAGAATGATCTTTAATCTTCCAATGATTGGTTTGCAAGAATATTAGGATTCAATAATGATAGAACAATAAATTAAAAGCGTTATAACCGCCGACCATTGTCTCGATAGATTCTAATAATAGTGGGTTGAGATTTGAATTTGGAATATGCCTCCTTTTAGTTCCACTTTATCTAGTATAATTCTTTCACAATCATAATTTATAATTCTAGATTTAAGACAGATTAAACAAAATGTCAAGAGTGATTGTTTCAAAAAAAAAAAAAAAGTTGTTAGGAGTAAGATACTAGACTATTATTTGCTTTATATATATATTCCATACTTAGTAGTGGATGTCCGATCAGTAAGTTCTTATACAGTAAGTTTTGTTTGAGAATTTGACACAACTAAGGAATTATATGAGAATGTGAAGGCATACATACATACTCCTTTCTGTAGTTTGACTGTTCCCAAAAATACGTAAAAAATTTGGTACACTGATAACTAAAATAAATGCTCACTCAAGTGTTAATTTTTTATTTGATAAATAATTTTGTGAATACCTGAAAAGAGTTATCAGACGATTTATAGTATCAAACAAAAGTCGGTATCAACAACTGCTAACACTAACCTGGTGCATGAAAATGTTAATATATGTGTTCTTTATCAGTTATTTAGAGCAACTATATATTGGTGGTATATTAAAATAACATTACTCCACTTACTTAGTCCACTTAAGTATTATTGTTGTTGTTGTTGTTGCTATTTATATGCATGCCTTTGAAAGGAAATCATGGCAACAATTATTGAGAACTCTTTTGTCAATCATAAGCACTATTCAGGATTCATAAGATCTGAATTCCCAACTATTTCAGCCATCGTGTCATACGAATAGATTATACTGAAAATGGAAAATATAATAATAATCATGATTGTTAAAGCCGCATGCATTGAACAGAACCACAAAAATGATTGATTGATAGATGGATACATACGAGAATCTGAGGATTTGAAAGAGGTCCAGTTAGATTTCTGAAAAAGAATATATGAAGTGTGTTTCCATATAAATAATTTCAATTTGATTAGCAGTTTCTTTGTCTTAAGCAGAAAGGAGAGATGATAATGATCATCGATTAATAGAGTTTTGTTTGACTGAATTATACTAATGAAAAGGCAAATATTCTCAGTTGAGTTGCATTACTGAATCCAACCGACACCCTTGACGAAATCCACATGGAATTAAAAATTAGGCTGATGTTGATTTTTTATGCCAAAGCAAATTTGTTTAGAAAAGAATCTGAAATTATTTTGAAAACGGTTCTGAAAAGTATCCATAATTATAATTTTTGAAATATCTCTACACTCGCATATCTTCCATCCCTTTAATCTTCATCCTGCATTATTTGTCACCATATATTACAAACCATGTCAATTTTACTATTACACAAGACACACACACACACATACATACATGCTATATACATTCAAAGAAACAGTTTAAAGAGAAAGAGATTTACTGCGAGTGTGAATTAGTTGAGTGAAAGGTATTTGTAGATGAAGGATGCTCGCATTTGGCCATGCACTCTTTAAAGCATTTTGACGTGAACTCTGGATCGCGGCATGTGATTTCACATTTGAATACACACAAATGATCTACTGCTTCTGTTCCAATTACAGCCAAAACGATCATCATCATCATCACCACCACACTCAATTTCTTCTCCATTTCTCTTCTTAATTTGAAAACTTTATGTATATAATATGATATATAGTGCTTATATTTATTCAGTGGAAACCGAAGTTTTCTCTATTTATGAAGATAAAATCACCAATCCTTTGACCTTGATTGGTGAAGACTTTTAAGACTTTAAAAGCATTTAAAAACATTTTGGCTCTGATTGAGAGAGATTTTAAAAATTTTAAAATTAATTTAAAGTCTTAAAAGATAAAATTTTACCAATCATGCTTTCTTTGCTTTATTATTTTTAACAGGCTTAAAAGTCTAACTGTCCATTTTTTTATTTTATACGTACAAATTTTTAAAGTCACAAATGTGAAACTTTTTTGGCTGAAAAAAATAAAGAATAATAAAACTGTAGTTATTTTTTTTCTTTCTTATTTTCCATGATGATTAAAACATTTTTTTTTCAATCTATGTATAATTCATCACAAATTATATTATAATTCATTAAAAATAGATTTTTTATTTCTGTTATTTTGAGATCCATTTTTTATAATTATTTTTGCCTTAACAACCATTATAACACATCATCAATTATGTCATATCTTTATATTTTTTAATTTGTTGAAAATATATATCTATTCATTTTTATGAGTTTTTGTATTTTTCAAAAAAAAAAAATCTTTTTAATAAAATTCATTATGTTGCCATATAAATTTATTCTTAGCATGATTTATATTTATGAATAAATACAATAAAAATAACAGTCATGTTAAAGTTTCTACAGCAAAAGCCTCTACAGTCAAAGTCTTTACAGTCAAAGCATCTACAGCCACAAGTAACAGCCATTACCAATCAGGGCATTTATTTGCCAATTGACTTTTATGATTTTTCTATTTTTTAAAAAGTTTTAACAGTTAAAGTTTCTACAGCAAATTAACAGCCGTTACCAATCAGAGCATTTATTTGCCAATTAGACTTTTATGATTTTTCTATTTTTTAAAGTTTCAACAGCCACTTTAATTTTTTCCTTATTTATTTTCTTTCTTTTTTAAAGCTTCAAAATGACGCTTTAAAACTAATAAATTTAAAAAACTTTTTTTTTTCCTCTATCATAATTAAAAACACTCTATAAATTTATATATATTTTTGCACAAACTTTTTTTTACAGATTAATTATCAGCATTTGTTTTCCTTTCTTTTAACATCCACTTCTCTTCACAAATTTATTATTTTTATCATCATTTTTATATTTTCTTACAATTTTGTTATTAATAAAATTATAGTCACAGCTTTTAAAGTTTTTTTTTAACAATCAGATTTTAACAGTTAAAGTATTTACAGCCAAAATGTATGTAATCAAATTTTATGCAGCCAAGATTTTATAGTTAAAGTCTCTGCAGCCTGAAATAACAGTTGTTACCAATCGTGCTGTTAACTTTGAAAATTGACTGTAGAATTCTTAACAGTCGCATATGGAAGTGACAATTTTTTGACTGGCTATTTCAAAGAGAGGATATGACGACCAATAATAACCATATAAGAAAAGGACATTGACCCATCCGGTTCCGGAATTCTACACGTCACCGTTTAGTCTACAGTGAGCCATTACATATTGGGCCAATAAATGGGCCGTACCAATTACAAGAACCTATCTAACCTTGTTCGTTAACCGCAGCGTTTTAGAATAATTTTTAACTAAACACCGCGTTTTATCGAGTAAGTTAAGGCTTTGATTGGGAGAGACTTTGAATACTTTAAAATTAATTTAAAGTCTTAAAAGCCAAAATTTTACTAATCATGTTTTTATTGTTTTATAATTTTTAAAAGTCTTAAAAGTCTAACTGTCCACTTTTTTAGTTTGTACGTCAAATTTTTTAAGTCACAAATGTGAGACTTTTTTGGCTGTAAAAGAATAAATAATAATAATCCAGTAGTTATTTTTCTCTTTCTTATTATCTATGATGATTAAAACATTCATTTTCAATCTATGTTATTTTGAGATCCATTTTTCATAATTATTTTTGCATCAAAAACCATTATAACACATAATCAATTATGTCATATCTTTATATTTTTTAATTTGTTGAAAATATTTATCTATTCATTTTTTATGAGTTTTTGTATATTAATTTTAAATTTTTTATTTTTTAAATAAAATTTATTATGTTGCCACATAAATTTATTCTTAGCATAATTTATATTTATGAAAAACATACAATAAAAACAACAGTCATTAAAGTTTTAACAGTTAAAGTTTCTACATCAAAAGTCTCTACAGTAAAGTCTTTACAGTCAAAGCATCTACAGCCACAAGTAACAGCCGTTACCAATCAGGGCCTAAGTTTCTAAGACTATCCTCATTGGTACGTAGTCCTTAAATGTTTCTTAGGAAATTTCTTAGGTATAGATATTAATTATTAATGAAACATAAGCTAAAGATTGAAAGAAATGTTTCTAATTTTAGAACCAAAAGAAACGTTTCTTAATGGACAGATGGCGTGATATGAATGATGAAATGAGATTAATGGGGTAAAATTTTTTTTTTTGGCATTTCTCTTTCATTTTCGTGTGTTCTCTCTTCATGTTGTGTGCTATGTTTTTATTTTTTAATGTTTTGTGTTTTAATTTTAAATGTTATATGTTATTTTATGTTTTTATTATTAAAATATGTTTCTATGATATATAAAATAATTTTGAATATTTTAAGTTATTAATTATTATTTTACTATATTTATTACTAAGAAACACCTTAACTTGGTTCTACCAATAATCAACAAAATTTTCCTTTTCTCTTAACAAAGTTTCTTCTTCCCTTTTTATTATTAAAAATTGCCTTAAGAAACAATTAAGAAACACACTAATGAGGATAGTCTAAGTGAGTCAGAGAGTCTCTTTGGTTCTTCACCTGTCGTTATCAACTTTACCGGCGACTGTGATCGGAGGTTCTTCACCGGTGGTAGCGACGAAAAATTCTGAGAGTAGGGGGAAATGGAATAGAGATCAAATTGAGAAAATCAATGCTATAAAGATTTGAGTTACGACGCTTTTGCGGAGAGTTAGTTAGGCTGATGTTGATGTTAATTAAGACTTTTGTTCCAAAGCAAAATTGTTTAGAAAGGATCTGAAATTATTTTAAAAACGGTTCTGAAACATTTTTTTTTGTGGATTGTTAGAAAATTTAAAATAAAATTATGTTACGATAAACTAAAATAAAGGGATAGTGATATTCTAAAACTGCTCTGAAATGGCGATTTTCAGGGCGATACGACGGTTACTTTGGTGTCATCTTCTTTCGAAGATTCCGACGGTTTTTTGTGCCGGAGTGGGTCGGTTTTCTCTCCCCCACTTTCGAGCAGTTCTCTCCGACAAAACAGTGGATGTTTTGCACGATGTAGCAGTTAAAGGATGGAATCAGATCTATATAAAGGATCATTTCGAGGGTTTCAAATTTCAGAATTCCCACACTCAACTTATGAATACCCCAAATTTTTACCCTCTCCGATTTTATCTTCTCTATTTCCTAATGGCTGATAACATACGCCGTGCTCTTCAAAACATCGATTTGGGTATCGATGATGCTCCTATTGCCCTTCCTCAAGCGATTGTTCAACAAGCAGCAATTGATAACCGGTTTTGCTTAATGGGTCGTCCTTTGATTCCCCGTAAGCAGAATCTCTCTCAACTAATCTCTGCCCTCCCTCGCTCATGGGGACTGGTAGGCTTTGTTCGTGGTCGCATTGCTGAACAACGACGTTTCCAATTCATCTTCCCTTCCCAAGAGTCTTTGGACACAGTAATGCGAAGGGGACCATGGTCTTTTGCAGACCGGATGATCGTGCTACAATGCTGGACCCCAGATATGGATCCTCTGTCTCTCAACTTCATTCCTTTTTGGATACAAATCCGGGGAATACCACTCCAATTCTTGAGCTTGGGTGTCATTGAGAGTATTGCTGAATCCTTTGGGGAAAGAATGGAGGTGGATTTTGATGAAGAAACTGCCACAAGAGTTCAGTTTGTGCGAGTCCGTATCAATTGGAATGTCGACATGCCTCTCCGTTTCCAGAGAAACTATCAATTCTCCCCCGGAGTAAACACCACGCTTGCTTTCTTCTACGAACGTTTGAGAGGTTTCTGCTCTGTATGTGGAATGATGACACACGACTCAGGAAGATGCTTGCTTCAAAATGGTGGTCTGGACTCTGATGGTGATGATGGCGTTGACATTGATGCTCCGGCCTACCATGGTAATCCGGGTGTACACATTGAGGAAATTAACGATGAGGGTCATCCAGTTGCTGAAAATCCTGATGATGCTCCACAGCCAGACGAGATTCAGAATGAAAATCCAGAGGACCAACCGCTGTCAGACATCGATCCAGACCACAATGCCTTGGAAAACATCTCTTCCACTTCGGTGTCTTCTGGTGAGACAGATAATGAACAGAACATTAACATGATCCCTTCCTTTGTTAACAATATAGATACTGCTTCAAATCCAAGAGATTTTTTATCTCGTGAATACCGTAAGCGTAAGCATGGTACAGATACAGAAATGGGAGAATCAAGTTGCCCTTCTCGTAGAAGGATAAAGGTTGAAGAATGAGGATCAGTACATGGTGACGATCCTGATGAACGTGATCGAGCCGCGGTGGGGCCAGTTCCACCACCGGTTCCATGAGAGTTGGGTTTTGGAACTGTCAAGGCCTGGGACAACGCCTTACAGTTCGACGCCTAGAAGAGATACAGAGAGTGTATCTCTTGGACATGTTGTTCCTACTCGAAACGAAGCAACAAGACAACATTGTACGTGATCAAGGAGTGAGTATGGGTTTTCATGATATGTGTATTGTATCTCCTAGAGGTTTAAGTGGTGGTTTAGCAGTTTTCTGGCAAAAACATGTATCAGTTCAAGTAATTTCTCAAGATGTAAGACTTGTAGATCTATCTATTGAATACAAATCATTTAATTTCTACTTGTCTTGCATCTATGGGCATCCCATTCCAAGTGAAAGACATCACCTTTGGGAGAAACTTCAAAGAATATCAGTCAATAGAAGTGGTCCTTGGATGATGTGTGGTGACTTTAATGAGATTCTACAACCATCAGAAAAGAAAGGGGGTCGGAACCGTAGCATTGGCAGCTTAAAAAACTTTTCTACAATGGTTGAATGTTACAATATGAAGGATCTACAATACAAAGGAAACCCTTACAGTTGGGTTGGAAGATGTCAAACGGAGACAATAGAATCATGCCTAGACAGAGTATTCATCAATTCAGATTGGCAAGCATCTTATCCGGCATCCCAAACAGAGTTCCTACCTCTTGCAGGTTCTGATCATGCCCCAGTTATCATTGATATTGAAGAAGAATTTCAGGTTAAAAGAGGTCAATTCAGGTATGATAAACGTCAAGTTACATCAAACGGTTTTGTTGAAGCAGTACAAAAGGGTTGGTCTGAGAGTATTACAGATAACCATGGGGGTATCACGCTCAAGCTTCAACACTGCTGGAGGGTAATGGCTAACTGGAAAAAACGTACACGAACAAATTCAGCAGAGAAGATTCGGCTTTTAAAGCATCAACTGGATGCGGCAGTGAGAGATCACTCAGTTTCTCAAGCAGTAATTAACCAAATCAGATCAGATTTAAATCAAGCCTATAGAGAAGAAGAGACCTACTGGAAGTTAAAAAGCAGAAATCAGTGGGTGAACTTGGGGGATCGCAATATGAAGTACTTTCATGCAACTACAAAGGTCAGAAAATCCAAGAACAGGTTAAAGTCAATGCTAGATGCCCATGGAATAGAACATTTCCGTGATTCTGCTATTGGTAAAGTTGTTGAAGATTACTTTACTAATCTCTTCACTACGGCTCAACACACAAATATGGAGGAAATTCTTGCTGATATTGAACCAAAGGTTACACAAGACATGAATAACATGCTCACTCAGCCAGTCACAGACCAGGAAATCAAAGATGCAGTTTTCTCGATAGGTGCAGATAGAGCTCCAGGATATGATGGTTTTACTGCAGCTTTCTACCAACAGTTTTGGGAGTCGATTGGGAATGATATCTGCTCAATGGTGTGACACTTCTTTGAGACGAATGAGATCGATCAGAAAATTAACAAGACACAAATATGCCTTATTCCAAAGATCATAGGCTCAAAACACATGGAAGAGTATCGACCAATAAGTCTCTGCACAGTAAGCTACAAGATTATCTCAAAGGTTCTGATTGGGAGATTGAAACACTGCCTTGATCACGTCATTTCAGATTCACAGGCTGCATTTGTTCCTGGACGTAACATATCAGATAATATTCTCGTGGCTCATGAACTGATGCACTCACTGAAATCAAGGAAGGATTTCCAAAACGACTACATAGCAGTAAAAATAGACATAAGCAAGGCTTATGATCGTGTTGAGTGGAACTTTTTGGAACAAGTTATGCTCAAAATGGGTTTCAGTACTCTCTGGGTAACATGGATCATGCAGTGCGTAAAGACGGTTTCTTACGAAGTCCTTATCAATGGTTCACCTTATGGACATATCAAACCTTCAAGAGGCATTCGACAAGGTGACCCTCTCTCTCCATATCTCTTTCTTTTTTGTACTGAAGTGTTAAGCATTATGCTACAGAAAGCAGAGAGAACAAGACAAATTCAAGGAATACAGTTAACAAGAGAGTGCCCATCGATATCACATCTCCTTTTCGCGGATGATTCCTTATTTTTCTGTCGAGCAACAACTCAAAATTTTCATCAGCTGGCCAATATTTTCAGAAGGTATGAAGAAGTTTCAGGTCAGAAAATCAATTATGCTAAATCTTCTATTATTTTTGGGATTAAGATTCAAGAACAGAGAAGGCAAAGAATCCAAGGAATATTAGGAATAACCAGAGTTGGAGGAGGGGAAAATACTTAGGTCTCCCAGAACAGTTTGGTAGAAAGAAAGTTGAACTCTTTGATTATATAGTCCAACGAGTTAAAGATAGAACAGAAGGTTGGAACTATAAGTATCTATCGACGGCAGGAAAGGAAATTGTCATCAAGTCAGTTGCTATGGCCTTACCAGTTTTTTCGATGAACTGTTTTCTCCTCCCACACACAATCTGTGATGAAATCACAAGTGTTATATCAACCTTTTGGTGAGGACAAGCAAATGGAAAAAGAAAGATACCATGGGTTGCTTGGCAGAGAATGACACTACCAAAGAAAGAAGGTGGAATGGGTTTTAAAGATCTTCACAACTTTAACCGAGCACTACTCGCAAAACAAGCCTGGAGAATTCTCAAAAATCCTAGAAGTTTACTTGCAAGACTATATCAAGGTTTATACTATCCAAAAACAACTTATTTACAGGCATCAACAGGACGTAATGCGTCTTATGGTTGGAAATCATTACAAGAAGGAAAGTGCTTACTGCAACAAGGCCTGCAAGTTAGAATCGGTAATGGTAAGAACACAAAAGTATGGGAAGACCCCTGGTTACCGACATTACCTCCACGTGCAGCACATGGTCCTGCCTTGATCCCAGATATGAAAGTTGCAGACTTATGGTATCCACATACAAGAGAATGGGACCCGACTATATTCGAAGGTGTACTAACCCCAGAAGATCAACACATCGCAAGGACAATGTATCTTTCCACTCATGCTGAGCAAGATATGTATATCTGGGCGTACTCAAATCACGCACAATATACAGTAAGATCAGGTTATTGGGTTGCAACGCATGTTAATATACCAGAGGACGAAGTTATACGACCACCAAATGGGGCATTGGATCTCAAACAAAACATCTGGAAACTAAAAGTTGCACCGAAGATACAACATTTCTTGTGGAGATGCTTAACGGGAGCTTTATCTACAACGACTCGATTACGATCAAGAAATATCCCAATGGGTCCGACCTGTCAACGTTGCTGCAGTGAGGATGAAACCATTAATCACTTACTGTTTACTTGTCCGTATGCAGAGGCAATATGGAGATGTACTAATAATACAATTGGCGGACAACTGCAATTTTCAAACAATATGGAGTCCAACATACGGATGCTGCTCAACTTTCAAAAGCAAACACATCTCCCCACCACAATAAGACTCCTTCCTTTTTGGATGCTATGGAGGATATGGAAATCGAGAAATGACTTCATCTTTCGACAAAAAGATTGGCAACCACATACTGTTGCCAATAAAGGTTTTCAGGATGCCCACGAATGGACTGATGCAGTGACTGCCCAAACACATCGTACCCCACAAGATACTAGAACTACTATGAGTACTACAAATCGACACTGGTCTCCACCACCTGAAGGCTGGCTTAAATGCAATTTTGATAGTGGGTTCATTCAAGGAAGAGATTTCACAGCAACTGGATGGATATTTCGAGACTCATGTGGTAATGTGATCTTGTCTGGCAGTGCTAAACTTAGAAAATCCCATACTATCTTACAAGCCGAAGCTTTAGGATTCCTGAATGCACTGCAAGAGGTTTATTATCGAGGCTATCATCAAGTTTGGTTCGAAGGAGATAGTTTAGAGCTTGTAACTTTGATCAATACACAAGGAGACCATCTGCAACTCGGTCCACTTCTATGTGATATTAGATTTTGGATGTCACAACTCCCCCTATGTTCCCTGGAGCAAGTACCCCGAGCCATAAACAAAGCAGCAGACAAACTTTCTTCTTATGCAAACACTATGACAAGTACTTATCAAATTTTTGATACTATGCCTCAATGGCTGCTACAATGTTTGTAATACTTTGATCTTAATAAAGTAAGATGTTAAAAAAAAAAAAACTAAAATAAAGGAATGACGTTCCAAAAAAAAAAAAGAACTAAAGAAACGATACTAATTATAAAAAACGTCTCTGAATTAAAATTTTTACGTTTTATGCGCATAATTACTTTTGCGGAAAAGAAAGTAATTACTAACACCAAACTGATTCAAAGGAAATTAGTTTCTAACTGTCTAGAAATATTACAAAATAGTAAATCAGTGTGAATATTAGAAAAAAGTTAGATGAAAAAAACCTAACAACAAGTTGTTGTCAGAAGTCTTTAAATTAACATTTGCTTGAACCATTATGGAAGTAAACAGAAAGCTTTCACCTTAATCACTTAGCCAACAAGTAGGTTGAGCAATGTTATAAACTCTTACAAGAGTTCTATGTAACGTTAAACTATATATATACACTCACAAACAACAATCAAATCAGAAAGGAACTTACATTGTTCGAAGGCTAAGCTGAGATACTTATTATATTGGTATAACGTCCTTAGGGCGATAGCTAGGATCTGAGAAATACTACTCTCTACGTCAAAATGATCCTCTATCATGTTGCTGATTTTGTAATTTGCGAAAAATCTTGGATTCCTTGTTTTGTGAACCAAACATGCATGTGTTCGCGTTCCTCGAATTTAACATAAGTGGAAAGCAAATGCAGAGATGATTGAAGTTTTCTGGTAAAGATTTTCTGAGTGTATATATTTACAACTCAGAGAAGTCACATACAAGGTTTGGTGTTAGAATTTCCTTCATAAATATTTTATTAATGCGCGTGTGGAAGTCATCTCCGATCCGTAGTGCAATCTGAATGAAAATTCACGAGACTTATTTTTTTGTTTTATATATTTCTCTAACTCTGTTGCTTAGATGCATATTTAATTATCTATGTTCGCCAACAGTCCAACTAATGTGTAACTCTTTAAATTTGTAAAATAATAGTAATAAGTTAGAGAATAAAAAATATCTGTGTTTGTCATTTACTGATTTACAAGTTTACGACAAATCACTTTATTGCAAATCAGTAAATATTGTCGCTATGTTCTCCGAATTTATAATAGTTGTTCATCCCATATAATTTTCGCATGAATATGAGAAATCTTGTTTTATTATTATTAAATCTTATTATATATGTGTTTTCTTAAACATACAGAAAGAAAAGTAAGTGAAAGATTGCTGTCAAAAAAAAAAAAGTAAGTGAAAGATTCAATTGATCATGAAAAATTTGGAAAACTTTCTCAATGCTTTGATTCTTCAATCACTCTAGTCTTCACCCTGCATCATCACCATAAAAACCATGCAATTAATCTCATTAAACATTATATACACACATACATATATGGTCATAGACACACACAATGCTTTATATATAGAGAGAGAGAGAGAGAGAGAGTTCCTGCGAGTGGGGAAGTAGAGTGAAAGGTATTTGCAGGTAGAAAGCATTTCCTTCGTACACAGTCCGTGTAGCATTCCCGAAAGTAAAAGTAATGCTGACCACTGTTGCAGAAAGATCTACATTCCTCTTCACATGGGATCTCGCATTCCCTTTCTACACATAGTTTGTAGCATCCTGGTTCGGAGGGTATAGCGCATGATGATCGACAATTCAGTTCACATGTCATATCTTCTGCTTTTCCTCCAATGGCAACCATCACTACTACCAAAACCAACATCATCATAACAGTACTCCACTTGTTCTCCATTTCTCTCTTCTTATTTTTTTTATTTTGCTTCAAAATTTATTCGTATATATATGTTGGAAAGCTCTCACTCGATTTATAAATACAATATAAAGATGGAATATAATGACCAAATCTTTTGTATTGTTTCCGTTACATGTCATGTAATTACTATGACGAGCCTTATTTATAGCAAGTCATTTATTTGTGAAGCGTTCAAACTTTGAGTAGCGAACAAAATGCATATGGAAACGTAAAACTATTATTTTGCATTTGGTAAGTTTTTTAGATTATACTGATCCCCTGATTTTGCCTTGTTCTTTGTCGTCTCGTTCTATTAGTTAAAACTTAAAAGCAATGAACCTAGAAGGGGTACTTACGATCCCATGCATGAAAGATAACAATAAATCCAATAATTAAAGAGTAGACCAGTATCAAATAAAAAGGCTCACACTTTATAAAAGAGTACGACTAAATCCCAAAAATCCTAAAATTGGGGATATCAACATAATTTGGTGTCATTGTCAAACCTGACTAAACAAACTAACAAACCTAGAAGATACTTTGTTTAAAATTGAAATATGATAATATCACTTAAAATATTTGTTCATCGATCCCATTTTCACATGAATCTAAAGAAACTTAATATTATTATTAATATTCATCTTATTATAGATATCCGTTTACATGTAGAAGAAAAAAAGAAAAGAAAACGTAAAGTATCCGTAACTAGAATCTTTTTGATCCATCTCTACACTCGCATTTCTTCCATCCCTTTGGTCTTCATCCTGCATTACATGTCACCATATATTACAAACCATGTCAATTTTACTATTACACAAGACACACATGCATATATATACATACAAAGAAACAGTTTCAAGAGAAAGAAATTTACTGCGAGTGTGAAGTTGAGTGAAAGGTATTTGTAGATGAAGATTGACGGATGCATTTGGCCATACACTCTTTAAAGCAGATTGACTTGAACTCTGGATCGCGGCATGTGATTTCACATTTGAATGTACACAAATGATTTATTGCTTCTGTTCCAATTACAGCCAAAACGATCATCATCATCATCACCACCACACTCAATTTCTTCTCCATTTCTCTTCTTAATTTGAAAACTTTATGTATATAATATGATATATAATGCTTATATTTACTCAGTGGGAACGAAGTTTTCTCTATTTATAAAAGACAAAATCACCAACCTATTTTTATCTTCATTCTGTTAACTTTCTATATATGTCAGTCAAGCCATTAAAATGGTAACTTTGAAAATTGACTGTAGAACTCTTAACAATCGCATATGGAACTGATAATTTTTTGACTGGCTACTTCAAAGAGAGAGACTCTGACCAATAATAACCATATATGTATAACACCGTTTAAAGTAGAAAATAACATTAGAAGACTTTTAGTTCATATAAAATTGACCCACCCGGTTCCGGAATTCAACACGTCACCGTTTGATCTACACCATAACATATTGGGCCAATAAATGGGCCGTACCAATTCATTAACCGCAGCGTTTTAGACTAATTTTTAACTAAACACCGCGTTTTATCGAGTAAGTTTCGATTTATACAGTCTCTTTTGTTCTTCACCTGTCGTTATCAACTTTACCGGCGACTTTGATCGGAGGTTCGTCACCGGTGGTAGCGACGAAAAATTGTGAGAGTTGGGGGAAATGGGAGTAGAGATTATAGGTCAAATTGAGAAAATCAATGGTAAAGATTTGAGTTACGACGCTTTTGCGGAGAGATACTTAGCCAAGAACCAGCCAGTAGTAATCTCCGGTCTCACTGAAGATTGGAGAGCTCGGGAAGATTGGGTTTGTAAGAATGGAAACCCTAATCTCCACTTCATTGCCACTCACTTCGGAAAATCTAAAGTCCAGGTAAAAGGTTCATGCTTTCATAAGACTATTAGTAGCTTTGGTTAGCTCCCCATAGGCCAAATTCGTTAAAAGGAAATAATAAAAATTGAATCTTTTTGGCTTTTTGGAATGAATTGTTTACAGGTTGCAGATTGTGATACAAGAGAATTCACAGATCAGAAAAGATTAGAAATGTCTGTTAGTGACTTTGTGGAGCAATGGGCCAATGATTCTATCAAGGAATCTGTATTGTATCTGAAAGATTGGCACTTTGTCAAGGTGCGTCTCTGAGGTCACGCTTGTTACTTCCTCTTTAGCTTAAGTGAAGCAAAGAAATTGCTTTATATATGTAAATCAATGTGAGAGTTGATTGTGCTGAATGCAGGAGTATCCAGACTATACGGCCTACCAAACGCCGCCGATTTTTTCTGATGATTGGCTTAATATCTATCTAGACAATTACCATATGCATGAGGATAGAGATAGTTTTCAGAAGTATGATCAAATAAGCTGTTCTGATTATCGTTTTGTTTATATGGGTGGAAAAGGTATGAGTAAGAAGATCAAACAAACTGTTTGTGTTGTCTGTTTGAGTGTTTTGGACTTTGGACGAAGCTGATGATTTCCGAACTCTTGCTTACAGGATCTTGGACACCTCTACACGCTGATGTATTTAGATCTTATAGTTGGTCAGCTAATGTTTGTGGTAAAAAAAGATGGCTTTTTCTTCCTCCTCCTCAAAGTCATCTTGTTTATGATAGGCAAGTCTTTGTTTTCCTATGGTCATGTAACATTTCTTCCCTCATGTGTTGTTAGCCTTATAGTTAGATGATTATTTTCAGATACATGAAGAATTGTGTTTATAACATCTTTGAAGAGGTGAATGAAACTAAATTCCCCGGTTTTAAGAAGGTAAAAATCAGCTGGTCTTACCCTCAATCAGTAAGCTCGTCTTTCACCACGTGTTTATTCACATTTTGTGGTTTACATTCAGACCACCTGGCTTGAGTGCATTCAAGAACCCGGTGAAGTTATCTTTGTTCCGAGTGGGTGGCATCATCAAGTATATAACTTGGTATCTCTCTCCCTCTTTCTCTTTCCCTCTCAATGTATGTACAACAACATTGTTTCCTTGAATTTTCTCCAATATTTTTTTACAGGAAGACACGATATCTATAAACCACAACTGGCTCAACGCATACAACCTATCTTGGGTGGTAATGACTTGGCGACTTGTGTTTCTAATTTTATATACAAGGAAATATAATTTTGAACTAAAATAGGAAGTACTCATGTCTGCTTGAGTTTCAGTGGGATCTACTGTGGAAGGACTACAAGGACACTGAAGAGTCAATAGAAGATGTCAGAGACATATGTGATGATTTTGAAGCTATTTGCCAGCGCAATCTTGCTGCCAACACAGGTTCATGCATGACTTATCTCCTTTTCGTAATTTGATTATTAGTTGGAGCTCTACAATTCTTTCTGAGATCTTTCAAGTGAAAATTTTCTATATCTTTGAGATATTTAAAGCAGAGATTACAGCTATCTGTGTAGGATATTTGGAGAACTCACTGTGCAATAGTGTCATAGTGAATAAGTGTTGACTGAATGTATTATTATGAGTGTATAATCGAACAGTAGATTCAAGAATATCCTTGAGAGTTTTGGATATATCATATATGAACATGATGATCCTTATTTTGACACCTTCTCTTCTATTATCATCTACAGGAATGAATTTGAATGACTTTTTCCTCTTCATGTCACGGTTCTCTTTGGGCAACATGGTTCTCCTGCAGACTTACTCTGGCAAACACAAAACCCTGAAGTCGTGTTCATCAGCAATGGCACAGAATCTGTTATTAAATCTCTCAACTATAAAGAAAATCATGATGCTGATGATAGCTGCAGGCGGCGTAACTGCAAAGGAAGTGTATCTGGACTTGCGAGAAACACTGGAGAATCCACAGTTTCTCAGTTTGGTCAGAGACATGGGAAGAACTTATGCAATGGTTCACATGGAGGAAGAGGATCAGGTACTCTCTTCGAAAGAGTTATTACAAACACTCAGTTGTTTTGCAGATCCAAAGATGCAAATATGTTCTCCAAAATATCTTGTTGAAATGATAAATCATCATAATAATTTGTTCTCTCATCTCTTAGCATAAATTGTGAATATGAACTGAGAAAAAATAAAGAGAAGGAAATATATATATCCATCATCACTTTCACTTACTTGGTCTCCATATCTTTTTTTTTTCTTCTTTGGCCTTCAATTGAATGAGTAATATTTGTTTGTTTCTCTTGATTTATGAGGTGTATTGAGGTACTATTTTTTGTGCGATGTTCAAACTTGGCGATACAAATTTGCATATAGAGTAGTAAATTGACTAATTTTATTATTCTATTTGTAAGAAAATCAAAAGATAAGTCGACAATAATTTTTCAATCTAAAATTTTTATAAACCCTGTGACCAAAAATAATAATAATAATAATAATTGGTAATTTTCTGTGAGATTTTTTTTTTAATATGATCAATCTCGGTAACTAGATTCATTTCTTACAATCTAACCATCAAAATTGTTAAACTATTAATTTGATTATAGTAAGGGTTTATAATAAACTATTAATTCAATTATCTAACTATTTTGTTGTACCATTTATATTAATTTTTATGAATATATATAAAAAAATAATTGAAGTGAATATTACACTTTTATGGGAAACAAAATCAAAGAAAACTCAACATTTTCGAAACATTAAAACAATTTTAGTTTTCGTAAAAAAAAATTGTCAAGTGCAATGACATTTTGAATTTTTGTTAAAATAGTTTTGCCGCAAAATAAACGGAATAATTTTCCTCTATTTACGTTTAACATATGTGTTTAAATTAGCGAACAAACAATCCATCTCCCAAAATTATTCACATAGAGCTAGAAAACGATCAGGATATACTCATTTCACTAGTTTTCAATCAAAAGTAAATGCGGACAAACAATCCAAAGTTGCCCATTAGTTATGAATTTTTTTATTCAGAAGTAATTCGCGGGATTATGCATATATAACACTAGATTTTCAATCAAAAGTGGTAGATTTGTTCTTCAGAATACCTTGTTGAGTTGATATAAGATCATATGTAATACTTGTTCATCCCATGAATTTGAGAAACCATTTGGCTATAAAGCCTGTTAATTGATCTTATTGAATTTTCTTTTACATATATAAAAAGAAAAAGAGTTACATGATGACACGCCTTGACCCACCCTGATTTATTTCATTCTCTATATATATCCCCCAAATAACTTGTATTTCAATATTATAAACCTTGTCCATTTCGCTACATATAGAAGTAAACTAGATATATACAAAGACACAAAGACACAATCAAGACTTCATGTGCGTACTTATAGTAATATAATAGCTGTATGATGGTTTCAGGTGGATAGTTGCATTTCTCGACCAGACACCAATTATAGCAGATCTTTCTGGAGTGCCTTGAAATGTCGCTACAGTGGATCACACAGTTCGATTCACATGATCCGTCGTCTGCCTCTACTTCCATGGCTACCATCACCACCAAAATCATCATCATCATCATCACCAAATTCCTCTCCATATTTCTTGTTTCTTCTTTGGCCTTATTTTATGTATTCAATGGACGTTAGTTATCCATGTGTATATATATATATATATATATATATATATATAACTTGACCAAACCTTTATTGTTGTTCTTACTGATGGTACACATATGAGGCATATTTATGGCAAGCCATTTGTTTTTGCATTCCTAATTTCTCATGTTGGACTAATTCATATATTTGGGAAATGGTATAGACATAAATTTAAATTCGAATTTTGAGTGATATATTTATCGAATGAAGTAGCTAAATTTTTTGGTAGAAATAGTTGGGATAACTTTATAAGCAAACAAGCAAAGACTCTTGACTCTTCTACGAAGCATAAAACATTTTAAGTGTTCGGAAAAAAAAAGTTTTGCCAAACACAGCTACCTATTCAGTTTTTGTTAAAATAGTTTTGCCGCAAAAAATGGAATATTTTCCTTCTATTTACGATTATTATTTGTGTTTAAATTAGCAAAATATTTTTTTTACGCAAACAATCATATTTTTCTAAAACCATGTGACAAAAAACAAAATTTAAACAAATAAAATATAATTGATTATTTTTAATGAGATTTTTTAAAAATATGCACAAAATCAATCCATAATTTGTTAACTAGATTCATTTTTACAATCTTATTATCAAAATTTGTTAGAACTATTAATTTGATTGTAGTAAACTATAATTCAGTTATCTAATTATTTTGTAGTTTTACAATTTAAGTTAAAATTTTGATGAATATATAAATAAAAATCATTGAAGTGAACATTATCTCTTCATGGGAAACAATATCAAATAAAAGTTTACATTTCTGAAACAGAAAATATTTCAAGTTTTCGGAAAAAAAGTTTTGCTAAGTACAACGACATTTTGAAATTTCGTTAAAATAGTTTTGCCGCGAAATAAACCGAATACTTTCCTTCTATTTACGATTATTATATGTTTTTAAAGTAGCAAAAGATTTCTTTTATAATGTGATTTACATCTTCTATAAAGTACAACACCCTAAATATAAATGCCATCAAACAATCCATCTCGCAAAATTAAACACATAGAGCTAGAAAACGATCAGCAAAATTAATTATCCACATAGAGCTAGAAATCGATCAACATATACTCATTTCATTAGTTTTCAATCAAAAGTAAATGCAAACAAACAATCCAAGGTTGCCCAATAGCTATTACAACACATGTATATATAACACTAGATTTTCAATAAAAAGTAGTAGATTTGTTCTTGAGAAGACAAGACTTGAGTTGATATAAGATCATATACATAATACTTGTTCATCCCATGAAGTTGAGTAAACCATTTGGCTATAGCCTGTTAATTGATCTTTATAGGATTTTAATTTCTGTTACATATATAATAACAAAAGAGTTACATGATGAAAATCCATGAACAACCACCCTGATTTATTTCATTCTCCCAGATAACATGTATTTCAATATTATAAACCTTATCCATTTCGCTACATATAGCGATATGAACCTACATATGCACAAATACACACAGACACAAGCACGAGTAGATGTGCGTACACATAGTCAGAGAATGTCGGTTTGGTGGTTTCAGGTGGATAGTTGCATTTCTCGACCAGACAATGATTATGGCAGCTCTTTCTGGAGTACCTTGAAATTTCGCTGCAGTGGTTCACACAGCTAGATTCGCATGATCCGTCGTCTGCCTCTACTTCCATGGCTACCATCACCACCAAAATCATCATCATCATCATCATCACCACGTTCCTCCTCTCCATATCTCTTCTTTCTTATGTGGCCTTCTTTCATGTATCCATCCAATGGACGTTAATATATATAACTTGACCAAACCACAATAGCAAAATCCTTTGACTCGTGGGCCAAACCGTTTTGAGCCCAAACTTTAGCTGTAATTGGACTTTAGCTGTCACTTTCATTTTACAGCAAATCATGGCCACAACACAAGATTAATAATAACCGGATCAGACCGAACTGGTTAATCTGTATAATTCATGCTTTTGTTCTATCCGAGTTTTTAGGGTATTAAAACCAAATATTTATTTTCATAATCGTAGTGATAAAAACTAAAATGTTATTTTTTTCTTTTTTCTCTATAATATATGAATTTAAAGTTTAAACTTAAGAAAGTAATTAACATATGTGGATCAGATTGAAATTAATATATATTTATTACAAAATGTGAAGATAAAAATAAAATATGCTATGTTAAGAATGAAATCTTAAACCAATAATTGTTATTATCTTCTCATATCTTGACATGGTTAATAGATGGTAACATCCATAAATAGATTACAAGATTAGGGAATATTAATTAATTTTTATAAAATTTCAAAAGTATTACATTTACTCAGTCAATCTTTGACATTTTGGTTAGTTTCCGATATTCTCGTCGATCCTCCAGATTATATCTCCAAAGTCCCCCCAACACTATTGTATAAATATTAGTGAAGCAAAACTAAGGAGTCCTCACAACACCAATCTCTCTCTAATGGCATATTCTATCTTCTTGCAGAAAAGTTCAAGTTTCAACAATGGCGATCAACGAACCAGAGTTTGCCACAGCCGTGGCGGTGACGAAAAAGGAGAGAACATTCAAGAAATTCTCATTCAGAGGATTCAACGTTGATGATCTTCTCAAGATGTCAAACTTTGATCTCGCTAAGCTCTTTAACGCTCGTGTTCGCAGGAGGTTCTACAGGGGATTAAAGAAGAGACCTCTGATTCTGATCAAGAAGCTACGTAAGGCGAAAAAAGAAGCAAGTGAGGAGAACAAGAAGAAGCCTGTAGCGGTGAAAACACATTTAAGGAACATGATCATTGTCCCTGAGATGATTGGAAGTGTTGTTGGAGTTCATAATGGCAAGAACTTTAACGAAATCGTGATTAAGCCTGAGATGATTGGTCATTACCTTGCCGAGTTTTCGATGACTTGCAAGAAGGTTAATCACTATAGACCACGTATTTGTGGTTGTGGTTGTTTCCGTCGGTCCACTAGGTTTATTCCTCTTAGGTGATGAAGCAAAAAAAGCTCTGTTTTTATTTCAATTTAGAGAGATTTTTACTCTCTTTTTTTCTTTTGGGACCTTTTTGTTTCTGCTTTGTGATCATTTCTGTCTTCTCTTCTTTAGAATATCTCTTAAAGCTTTAAATAAAACTCAATACTTTGAAGCGATTTGAGTACAATGACTATGAAGCTAGACGACCCCATCTCTACTTAACACAAAAGTTTCACTACAAGTAATATATTTGGTTTGCATATCATTAGATCACTGATTTAGATGTTTTAAAACATATATTACTATGTTGAAATGATATAATTATAATGTTTCTTCATCCCATTTTTTCACATGATCATAAGAACTTGTTATTATTTTTAGTATTCAACGTTTAAAGATTTTCTTTGACATATATAGAAAACAAAAGTAAAAAATTCAATCACAACAACTTCAATTAGTATCTCTAGCGCCTTTTATTTCTTCAGCCCTCCAGCAGTCTTTGTCCTGCATTAATTGTTACCATCGAAACCATTGTCAATTTCACTTCACACTATTGACATACACAAAAACACAAGTACATATATGGGAGAGGGAGAGAGGTAGATTTACGGCGAGCGTGAAGAAGATACGCGAAAGGTATTTTTAGGTGGGCGATGCTGGCATTTCTCTCTAATGCACCGGTCGTAGCAACCATTAGTGAAGTTCAGTTTGCATTGCAACTCACATTTGAATGCACATTTAAGACTCACTTTTTCTTCTTCTTCTTCTCTAGTACTAGCTCTGGCAGCCACCACTACAAAAACGAGCACCATCAGCACCACAACACTCCATTTGTTCTCCATTTTTATTCTTAATCGATTTATTTGGCTTGATTAAATTATAGGGTATGTGTATATATTCAATGAAAATCATCATATCACACATATACAATACCAAAATATGCATTTCTCAAATAGAATGCCATCTCATTATTATTTTTCTTTTATAAAAAATATTATATTCCGTTTTAATATTATTATTATACTGTAATTTGATACTAAAAAAATTTAAGAAAAAACAACTAAAGACAAAAAAAAATTTAATCTGTGAGAAAATAATTTAACTATATCATAGTTCATGTAAGCTGCCACTTTATTATTATTTATTGAAAAAAAAAAAAGAGAGAAAAAGAGATATTTATTACTGCGAGTGTGAAGTTGCATAGGTGGTGGATGAGATCTACAACTTTTCAAACACCCGTCTAAGCATATCTGATGAAAAAGTGAATCTCTGCAGGTGCTTGCACATTTTGTTTCACATGAAAGATCTGCTGATTCTCCTCCAATGGCAGCCATCACTACCAAAACGAACACCATCATCACCACACTCCATTTGTTCTCCATCTTTCTTCTTAATCTATATGTCTACCCTCAGAAATATATATTTATGTAATTCATTGAAAACTGTCATAGCATCTACATCTATATATATAATCAACACATTCATTATAGTTAAAAATACGTTTAATTAGTCAAATAAAACATTAACATTTCAACAAGCAAAATCCATTTTCCTTTTAAGTCAAAATATTATTCAATATTCAAAGATCAAACAATTTTAAAATTACCAACTTTCTAATTTCTATATATAATATTTGTATGATTCAAATTAAGTTATTACTATGTTGGTATTAAATATGGTCGACAGTCAATACAGTTTATTATCAACAACTTGTTTTAGTTTGAATTGTAAAATCAAAACAAATATAAATAAGCAAATCAATTATACTTTCAAAGTGATATTTTGGTATACAAAATAATATAGAATAAAATAGGGAAAAATGCCAAAAAAACCCAAAGTTATTTTTATTTGGAAGTTTAATACTCAATGGTTTTGGATTGGAATAAAAATACACTAAATAATAAAAATGTGTCATTTAAAACCTGAAATAATTAGTGTTGTTATTTTTATACCCACGATTTTTTAACAAAATCAAAATTCCAATTTTACTCTGGTTATCTAAATAATTATTAACTTTTAATATAAAACACTTGGTTTCATGTTAACCATATTAAACCGGGACCCGGTTATCTACTTTTTTATCTCTTCTTTCTCAATTCTTCCTCCCCTCTCACGACGATCCCATTTATTTCTCTGTAAAACAAACCCTCCTCAGTTAATTTCCGCCGCATCATCGATGACACCGAGCGGATACTCGACAAGACTCTCTCCCTTGTCCTCAAGTGCCGTGCCAATGGTCGCGTCTTCACCATCATCCCCGCCGCCGCCTTCGGCAAGTTGTCCACTCAGTTGGAGAACTCCACCGGCGACATTTTCTGGCTCCTCTGCGGTCGGTAAGTTGCTGTTGTGAACTGGAGAAACGAGTTCCGATATACTCGATGGCAACCAAGACAAGGTAGGATTCCCTGGGTTCATGGACAGCTCCAACTCCGAGTCGACAAGCCGTTGAGACTCTCTCAAGCAATTCCTAAGAAGCCGGTTTGATATGGTTAACAGAAGACCAAGTGTTTTTATATTCAAAATCAATAATTAATTAGATAACCGGGGTAAAATTGGAATTTTGATTTTATTGAAAAATCGTAGGTATAAAAATAACAACACTAATTATTTCGGGTTTTAAATGACACGTTTTTATTATTTGGTGTATTTTTATTCCAATCCAAAACTATTGGGTATTAAACTTCCAAATAAAAATAACTTCGGGTTTTTTTTTGGCATTTTTCCCGAATAAAATACTACCTAATTTATTCCTAAATTAAATCATACCATAAATTACAGTCAAATCAAAATCAAAAAAATTATCGATGAATATTGCAATTTCATTTGTTAAATTTTGATTTTTCTATATTTTGATTATTCTCTATTTTTAAAGTTACTTTTAAAAATCTTATAAAATTTTGTTACATATCAAAAGGTAACGATTTGTTTTACATAGAGAAATAAAAATAAATCGAGCATGAACAATGAGAAACTATCTCTAGCACTCTATGCATGCATTTCTTCCATCCCTTTAGTCTTCATCCTACATTAAAACCACATAAAGCATGTCAACTCACTATACACAGAAGTATATACATATATGATTTTTCTATATTTTGATTATTCTCTATTTTTAAAGTTACTATTAAAAATCTTATAAAATTTTGTTACATATCAAAAGGTAACGATTTGTTTTACATAGAGAAATAAAAATAAATCGAGCATGAACAATGAGAAACTATCTCTAGCACTCTATGCATGCATTTCTTCCATCCCTTTAGTCTTCATCCTACATTAAAACCACATAAAGCATGTCAACTCACTATACACAGAAGTATATACATATATGATATTGATATATTATATATATATATAGAGAGAGAGAGAGAGGTTACTGCGAATGCGAAGTAGATTGAAAGGTACTACTACTCGGTGGAGGATGCTTGCATAGCTTGTTATAACAGGTTTGAAAGCAGGTCGGAAGTATGGGGACGACTCGGCGGCAGTGTGTTAAACACATCTGTTCACATGGAGTCGTCATTGCTTCTCCTCCAATGGCAGCTATCACCACCAAAACCAAAACCATCATACCACTCCACTTGTTCTCCATATCTCCCTTCCTTAATCAATTTCTTTTGCTTAAAGAGTTATATGTATATATTTGATAGAAACTCTTTATATATATATATATATATATATATATAGAAGAAAAGGTCAAATCTTTGTATTGCTTCAACAAGTTTAATTGTCATTAAAAAACTGTCATTATTGTATCTACATATATAGTCAATACATTTATTATAGTTAAAAATATGTTTAATTAGTCAAAAACAAACATTATTATTTCAACAAGAAAAACCAATTATACTTTTTATATAAGTCAAAAAAATATTTAATATTCAAAGATCACACATAGTTTAAAAGTACCAACTTTCTTTAATTTCTATATTATAAATCTTAAAATATTTGTATGATTTAAATTAAATTATTACTTTGTTGGTTTTAAATATGTTCAATACAATTTATTATCAAAAATTTCTTTTAATCTGAATAATAATTTTTTAAAAATATGAATAAGCAAAATCAATTATACTTAAGTCAAAATAATATTTAAAATACAAAATAATATAAAATAAAATATTACCTAATTTATTCCTAAATTAAATCATACGATAAACATCGAAAATGATCTATGAACGTTGCGATTTCATCGAAAATTTTGATTTCATCTGTACATAATAATAACCACTCTAGGGTCGGTCTAGTAAATCTGAGATTCGAGACGCTGAACCGAACCGGATCCAAAACGTAATGAAGACCCGTACCCGTGTGTATGAAGAAACAAGAGTCTTCTATAAAAGGGTGAAGCAAAAAAAACCTTATGCCTCTATTTTGCTACTCTATAAATCCGCAAGATTCCAAATTCCAAACTCACAAATTCTGAATTCCTTACTCTGTGGTGAGCAAAGCCCAGATTTTTCAATCCAATTTCTGAAATTCAAAACTCCAAAAGAGTAAAAAGTTCCATTTTTTTTTCCAATCAATGTCGATCCGTTTCGGCTCAACCCTCGTTGCTGCTTCAGTCAATTACGAATTTGAGCAGTAATATGATATATAATGCTTATATTATTTACTCAGTGGGAACGAAGTTTTCTCTATTTATAAAGACAAAATCACCAACCCTTTTTTTAATCTTCATTCTTCTGTTAACTTTCTATATATGTCAGTCAAGCCACTAAAATGCTAACTTTGAAAATTGACTGTAGAACTCTTAACAATCATCGCATATGGAAGTGACAATTTTTTGAGTGGCTATTTCAAAGAGAGACTATGACGACCAAATAAATAACCATATAAGAAAGGACGTCACAGTTTAATCTACAATGAGCCATTACATATTGGGCCAATAAATGGGCCGTACCAATTACAAAGAACCTTTTAAGTTTTAACCTTGTTCGTTAACCGCAGCGTTTTAGAATAATTTTTTAACTAAACACCGCGTTTTAGCTTTAGAGAGTCTCTTTTGTTCTTCACCTGTCGTTATCAACAACTTTACCGGCGACTTTGATCGGAGGTTCTTCACCGGTGGTAGCGACGAAAAATTCTAGAGAGTTGGGGGAAATGGGAATAGAGATTATAGGTCAAATTGAGAATATCAATGGTAAAGATTTGAGTTACGACGCTTTTGCGGAGAGATACTTAGCCAAGAACCACATCATTGCCAGTAGTAATCTCCGCTCTCACTGACGATTGGAGAGCTCGGGAAGATTGGGTCTGTAAGAATGGAGGCCCTAATCTCCACTTCATTGCCACTCACTTCGGAAAATCTAAAGTTCACGTAAAGAGGTTCATCATGCTTTCATAAGACTATTAGTACCTTTGGTTAGCTCCCCATAGGCCAAATTCTTTATAAGGATATAATAAAAATTGAATCTTTTTTGGTTTTGGGATTGAATTGTTTGTTCATTGACTTGGTGGTGGTGTTGGTTATTTACAGGTTGCAGATTGTGATACAAGAGAATTTACAGATCAGAAAAGATTAGAAATGTCTGTTAGTGACTTTGTGGAGCAATGTGCCAATGATTCTATCAAGGAATCTGTCTTGTATCTGAAAGATTGACACTTTGTCAAGGTGCATATCTGAGGTCACGCTTGTTACTTTCTCTTTAGTTTAAGTGAAGCAAAGAGAGCACCAATATTGGCTTTATATATGTAATCAATGTGAGAGTTGAATGCAGGAGTATCCAGACTATACAGCCTACCAAACGCCGCCGCTGTTTTCTGATGATTGGCTTAATATCTATCTAGACAATTACCATATGCATGAGGATAGAGATAGTTTCCAGAAGTGTGATCAAATAAGCTGTTCTGATTATCGGTTTGTTTATATGGGTGGAAAAGGTCGGAGTAAGAAGATCAGACGAACTGTTTGTGTTGTTGTCTGTTTGAATGTTTTGGCATTTGGAGAAAGCTGATGATTTCCGAACTCTTGCTTACAGGATCTTGGACACCTCTGCACGCTGATGTATTTAGATCTTATAGTTGGTCAGCTAACGTATGTGGTAAAAAAAGATGGCTTTTTCTTCCTCCTTCTCAAAGTCATCTTGTTTATGACAGGCAAGTGTTCTTTAACCTATTGGTCATGTAACCTTTCTGTGAATTGTCTGTGATCCACATTTCTTCACTCAGGTGTTGTTAGCCTTATAGTTAGATGATTTCTTTCAGGTACATGAAGAATTGTGTTTATAATATCTTTGAAGAGGTGAATGAAACTAAATTCCCCGGTTTTAAGAAGGTAAAAAATCATCTGGTCTTACCCTCAATCTGTAAGCTCGATTTTCACCACGTGTTTATTCACATTTTGTGGTTTGTATTCAGACCACCTGGCTTGAGTGCATTCAAGAACCCGGTGAAGTTATCTTTGTTCCCAGTGGGTGGCATCATCAACATTGTATATATATAACTTGGAATCTCTCTCCCTCTTTCTCTTTCCCTCTCATTGTATGTACACCAACATTGTTTACTTGAATTTTCTCGAATATTTTTTTACAGGAAGACACGATATCCATAAATCACAATTGGCTCAACGCATACAACCTATCTTGGGTGGTAATGACTTCTAGACATGTGTTTCTAATTTTCTATATAAGGATGTATGAAACTGAACTAAAATAGGAAATACTCATGTCTGCTTGAGTTTCAGTGGGATCTACTGTGGAAGGACTACAAGGACACTGAAGAGTCAATAGAAGACGTCAGAGACATATGTGATGATTTTGAAGCTATTTGCCAGCGCAATCTTTCTGCCAACACAGGTTCATGCATGACTTATCTCAATTTGACAGATCCGTGTCTTTACTTTCCCGATTTATCTCCTTTTCGTAATTTGATTGTTAGTTGGAGCGCTACATTTCTTTCTGAGATCTTTCGAGTGAAAATTTTTGAATATCTCTGAGGAATTTAATGCAGAGAATACAGCTATCTGTGTAGGATGTTTGGAGAACTCACTGTGAAATAGTGAATAAGTGAATCTTTTAGTTGACTGAATGTATTTTCATGCATGTATAGTCGAACAATAGATTCAAGAAAACCCTTGAGAGTTTTGGATATATGAACATGAACATCCTTATTTTGACACCTTCTCTTCTATTATCATCTACAGGAATGAATTTGAATGACTTTTTCCTCTTCATGTCACGGTTCTCTTTGGGCAACATGGTTCTCCTGCAGTCTTACTCTGACAAACACAAAACCCTGAAGTCGTGTTCCTCAGAAGTGGCACAGAATCTGTTATTGAATCTCTCGACTATAAAGAAAACCATGATGATGATGATAGCTGCAGGCGGCGTAAATGCAAAGGAAGTGTATCTGGACATGCGAGAAACACTGGAGAATCCACAGTTTCTCAGTTTGGTCAGAGACATGGGAAGAACTTATGCAATGGTTCACATGGAGGAAGAGGATCAGGTACTCTCTTCGAAAGAGTTATTACAAAAACTCAGTTGTTTTGCAGATCCAAAGATGCAAATATGTTCTCCAAAATATCTTGTTGAAATGATAAATCATCATAATACTTTTTTCTCTCATCTCTTAGCATAAATTGTGAATATGATGAACTGAGAAAAAATAAAGAGAAGGAAATATCTATATCCATCATCACTTTCACTTACTTGGTCTTCATATCTTTTTTTTTTCTTCTTTGGCCTTGACATTGATATGTTTCTACACACATTCAATGGAATGAGTAATATTTGTTTGTTTCTCTTGATTTATGAGATGTGTTGAGGTACTATTTTTTTATGCGATGTTCAAACTTGGCTATACGAATTTGCATATACGGAATTTGCATATATAAATTGACCAAACCTTTATTGGTGTTCTAACTGATGGTACACGTATGAGGCATATTTATGGCAAGCCATTTGTTTTTTGCATTTCTCATATTAGACTAATTCATATATTTGCGAAATGGTATAGACATAAATTAAATTCGAATTTTGAGTGATATATTTATCCAATGAAGTAGCTAAGTTATTTCGTAGAAATAGTTGGGATAATTTTATACGCAAACAATCAAAGACTCTTGACTCTTCTACTAAGCATAAAACATTTCAAGTTTTTCGGAAAAAAAAATTTTGCCAAGTACAACGAAATTTTTAAATTTTGTTAAAATAGCTTTGCCGCGAAAAACAGAATATTTTCCTTCTATTTACGATTATTATTTATGTTTAACTTAGCAAAATAAACAACTTATGCAGCTTACTCTGCATATAAGTTCATGGAAATCTGAAGTATTTATAGCGATTATAACTATGCACTCATCTCTAATATCAGCCACAACAGCCCTCTGGTTGTGAATTTGTAATTCAACCATCAATTCAACTCCATTATCCACTTGCCTAATGCTTCTCGGTATGGCTGCTTTCTCATTCCACACACAAATATTATTATTATCGAGAATTATTTTATAAATTAAAAAAAAAATCTTTGAAATAGAATTACTTGTGCAGCTCTTATCCTCCTTAGATTTGTTAAGGCGTTCTTTCATTTTGGTTATACTTTTCATTTTCTTGTTTTCAGCTTGTCTTTTGGCACTATCGTTTTTGAAAACTTTGTGTTGAGGAAGTCCGAGAAACTGTCTCCACACCCATTCGCAAGTAAGACCGGTAAGAAGTTTATCTTCATTTTCACCTTTTTCTTCTTCAACTTCTTCAACTCTATCACCCACATTCATCACCACATATCCAGCTTCAATGAAATTCATCATCTTTTCTTTAAATCCATCGTCTCTTGATATGAAGATTTGATTGTGTGTTGCAATTCCGGTGAGGATCTCTTACGCTTACTAGGAAGACCAGCGGTTGGGAAGAAAATAATTATCCTGAATGAGCAGTATTTGTACATAATATAGTATATATTATTTGGCTTTACTATTAATTTTTAATAAGGTTAACATATTCCAATAATCAAATAACTAACATACCTAATGTAGATTTGGTTCTTATGGTGAGATTATGACCATTTTTCTTAGCTTAAAATATCTATGGCTAAATCACACAATAAGCCATCTTATATTAAATTGTACGTAATATATGGTCAACAAATTTATTACAGTTAAAAATATGTTTAATTAGTCAAATACAAAAATTATTATTTCAACAAGAAAAATCAATTATACTTTTTAAGTCGAAAAAATATTTAATATTCAAAGATCACACATAAATTAAAAGTACCAACTTTCATTATATATAATCTTAAAATATTTGTATGATTTAAATTAATTTATTACTTTGTTGGTTTTAAACATGATTCATACAATTTATTATCAACAATTTTTTTTAGTTTGAATGATAAAATCAAAACAAATATAAATAAGCAAAATCAATTATACTTAAGTCAAAGTAATATTTACTATAAAAAAATAATATAAAATAAAATACTGCCTAATTTATTCCTAAATTAAATCATACATCGAAAAATATAATGTTGCAATTTCATCTGTTAAATCGAGACGTTGAACCGAACCGGATCCGAGACACTGAACCGGATCCAAACCCTGATGAAGACTCGTACCCGTGTGTATAAGAAACAAGAGTCTATAAAAGGGTGAAGCAAAAAAACCTTATGCCTCTCTTTTGCTTCTCTATAAATCCGCAAGATTCCAAATTCCGAACTCACAAATTCTGAATTCTTTACTCTGTGGTGAGCAAAGCCCAGATTTTTCAATCCAATTTCTGAAATTCAAAACTCCAAAAGAGTAAAAGTTCCATTTTTTTTCCAATCAATGTCGATCCGTTTCGGCTCAAACCTCGTTGCTGCTTCAGTCAATTTCAAAAATTCGACGAATTTGAGCAGTAACCGATCTCGAAACTGCAGATTCTCTGTCCGAAGTTGCGTGTCTGAATCCCAACATGCTCACAAGGTAGAGAGAGAGAGAGAGTCATGGAAATTGGATGGATGTTACTTACGAAGAAGACATTACTTGTTTTTAATTTCTTACGCAATGGGTTTCTTCTCCGTATTTGCCTTTCTGCTTTCTTGTGTGTTGTCTGATGTCCTCTGTTTCAAGTTGTCCTCTGTTTTTTTGTAGCTCTGTCTGAATGCCAAAAGAAAAAAGACTTAGTCTTTAGCTTATGTGGTCTTAGGATTTGAGTTCTTAAGTTCCAATATCCACTGCTAACTAATATAGCAAGATTTTACATTTCCTTGTGGTGCAGCTAGTTATGGAAGTTAAAGAACGGCTTGCGAAAGATTGTACTAGTCTTCCAATTGGTAAATACGGAAGAGATGATGAGGAGATGATTCTTTGGTTTCTGAAAGATCGGAGATTTTCAGTTGATGAAGCCATTGGAAAGCTAACTAAAGCTATCGTATCCTTTTTCCTTGTTAGTATCTTTCACTATAATCTAGAAAAGTTTCCATAGATGTCACTTTTATGTAGAATCAAATCACGCGTTGTTTTTTTGTTTTGGTAATAGTATTTGATAAGGTCAGTTTCTACGTGATCCTTTACCTGAAAGCTTAGAAATGGCGTCACGAGTTTAAAGTAGATGAGCTATCTGAAGATTCTATCAAAGCAGCTACTGACACAGGAAAAGCCTATGTCCATGGTTTTTTAGATGTTAAAGGTCGACCTGTGGTTATTGTCGCTCCTGCAAAGCACGTCCCCGGGGTAAGTTAAGAACCCATTTTTATTAAAAAAAAAATTATGTTTAAGCCAGTAATGCAGTTTTAGGATAACTGTGAAATGTCTGGTGTTTTTGCAGCTGCTTGATCCAATAGAAGATGAAAAGCTTTGTGTGTTCTTACTTGAAAAGGCTTTAAGTAAGTTACCAGCAGGACAAGACAAGATACTTGGGATATTTGATCTACGTGGATTCGGATCTCAGAACGCAGATCTTAAGTTCTTAACTTTCCTGGTATTCCTATCTTCTTATAGTGTAAATGGTTTGGTATCTAGTGAATGAGGAAAAGACAATTGTTTGATCTTACTGTTTTCTTCTCGCAGTTCGACGTATTTTACTATTACTATCCAAGCCGATTGGATGAAGTCCTTTTCGTAGATGCTCCATTCATATTCCAGCCAATTTGGCAATTCACCAAACCGTTGGTCAAGCAATACGCTTCTCTGGTAACTTCTATTCCAAATTACTAAGTTTTGATGTTTCATCTCTAATTATTATCTTCAAAATCCTTGTTATGGTGGCACATACGGTTGTTATTTCCGGTTATACTAGATGGATTTATCTAGTTTGCTTTATGTGAAGGTCAAGTTTTGCTCCGCAGAGACTGTGAGAAAGGAGTATTTCACTGAAGAAACATTACCATCAAACTTCGGGAGCTAAAGTGGTTATAAGAGACCTTCAAACACTAGTTGTTTCTTCTTTTTGGTCGTGTCTCTAATCATGTCGATATACATGTTGTATAGTTTATTCCAAGTTGAAATAAAGGAAACCTTGATACTTGATAGTAAAAGAACTCATTGTAAAACCTCAAAAAAGGTAACAGTATACATAGAGACAACAACATAAACATGAAAAGCCTCCTAAAATTAAGAATGAAAAAGGGTAAACAAAACACAGAGATAGATCATAGAGAAGCCCTGAGAAGTCAGAATTTGAGAGGTTCTATGTTGCAGAGCTTCAAATCAGGTTAGCCCTCTTCAGAAATCTGATAGTTCTGCAGTAATAAGGCCATACAGATTCAACAAAATCCAGGTATTTCTCAATGATCCATTCTTGGAACTGTTTCAGTTTGGTGCGTGTAAGCTCTTTGTAGTCTGTGTTCTTGATGGCCACCACTGGTCGAAACACTAGAGCTTTCACGTCGTCTTTGAGCTTTCCATGGGAAATGTAATGGTATGCTACAAGGTAATAAGATGGTAAGTTTCTTATCATCTTGATGGTTTGGTTGAAGCAGAAGGCGTAAAGGGCACATAGTCCTTGGAACATTTTGATATAAAGTGCGACAATCAAGGGGCCGGCCACCCACATTGGGGATAACTCCTTTGTAACTTCAGTTCCATAGACCGCGTTAACAGCTAGGAAAGCTGGAACACTGCAAAATGGTCAAGGTAAAATAGTATAAGTAATACACATAGAAGCAATTTGTATTAGAAGGTGGCTGTGACTCTCTTCAATATTCATTAGGACAGTTTTCGATCATAAGTTTACATCTAGTTGGTTTCCTACTATTAAATCTATCTGTTACCACATAGAACAAAGGAAAAGATGCTATGATGCTGGTACTTACAATAACAGTAACGGAATCTTGATAGCTGCATCTAGACTCCAAAACCAGGACCAAACTGTATTTTTTGTACTCTGGAGGCTTTCTGTTTTCTGGATTTCTGATTCAGTTTCTGGCTTCGTCGTTTGTGGAACTTGTTCTCCTCCCAAAGCCTCGTCAATCACTTGAATAGGTGATTGTGTGCGTAGCATTGTTAACCATTTCTTAAACAGTTTCTGGATAGCAGGTTGCCCTGTGACTGAATCTTCTGTTTCTGAGGTATATGAAAACGAAGTGTTTTGTGCCTTTGGAGAGCCGTTCACATTATTTTCGTCATCATCTGAGCGGTAAGATAGCTTGACTGAGTTATTTGTAACTTTCTTCCCACCCTCACTTCCTCCTGATTCATTATTTTGGATGCCACCTTTGAAAGATGTAACTCTGAAAGCTTTGGCTTTCAATCCACCATTGCAAGGGGACCCTAAACTGCAAAGAGTTTTTATAGAATTTTATGATCCGAGAAGCAATTGCAAAGGGAATTATATATGAGGCATCACATAATATCTATATGGTTTTCTAAGTGATCCTAAGTCTATTAGTATCTAACAGTTAGGTCTAAGCCTATAACGAGGAACATTTCCATCCAAAATATACTAAGTATCTACCTTCCAAGACTACTTAGAGAGTGTGAGTCTCAAACTAAGCAGTACCTAAGCAGGGAACTTGTTATGTGGGATTCTCACCTAAAACAACATTTTTGCTTCAATCGTAAATGCTTGTCCTTCCTCTCAACAAAGTGCACTGTCGTAACAGGTCTCCTTAAACTCAAGCCTCTGGTCCATGTTGGTGAACTCCAAGGAGACAAGACATGTGAACCCTACATGAGATAACATGAGGATGGTAAACATCTATATCTCTAGAGTGGCAAGTAAAAAAAGGCTTTACAAGAGTGAAATCGAAGATACAACCGTTGCAAACATGAACATTACAGAGTACAAAGACTCATGGAATTTAGGATCGATGTCATACCTGCAATTTATGGGTTACCAACACCATTGTCTTTAGCTGAGCAGTGAATCATTTACTCAAAGGTCACAATCTGTCCATCATTTACACACAAACAACGCTAATTACTTAATAAGCTGGACTAAAAAAAAAAAACAAGTGTGCAGAACTCGAAACCAATGACATACGAATTCATAGGTTTGCCACAATAAAAGGCCAAATTCCTAGAAACTATCCAGAAAGAGAGAGAAATGGATTGGAGGCAACGAAAAGGATTGAAATAGATGAGTGTAACCTCAAAAATGATCAAATCACAAGTAGCAACTATACAACATCAAAATGCAATTCCATATGACTTAACTTGAACGAAGCAGAGCAAAAAAACCAAAATAAGATAACCTCGTTAGCGAACTCAAAATTCATAAATTTTCCAAATTTTCAATCCTCTCAGCTTACAAAACACCCTTCTACAAAATCAGATTAGATTACACTAGAGCATAAATCTAAAGCGCAACCACAATAAACCTGGAAAAATCCTTCTGGGTTTTGTTCCCTTAACAAACGAAACATATCGACCAAGATAAATAGTACCCAAAATCCATAAAAGAGATTGAAAAAAATAGAATACAACTGCGGAGAATTTGAGTGACAGAGAAAGGGGAGCAAAAGAACCGACCTCAATCATGGAGCTCGTTGTCTTCGTCGGTGCGAATAAGGAATAGAATTTGTCGAAGAGAAAATAGGAGTAAGCAAAAGGGTAAGAGAACCCTATTGAAAGCTTTGAATCAAAATATCAATGAGAAAGATTTGGAGTTTTGAAAGGGAAGGAAGAAAGGGGGAAGCGGATAGAGATGATAGAGAGAGAAGGGATTGGAAGAGATTGGAAGAGAAGATTGATTTCATCAGGCAAAAGCGGTTTAATTCTTATACCAAACACCTTCTGAACGACGTCGTTTCACATGCTATTACTTTTTTATTTTTTATTTTTTATTTTTTCTCTATTAAGTCACAAATTGATTTTCCATTTTAAATAGTCAAAAAAATACTCAAATAACAAAAACATTTAAATAAAATATAATGGCAAAAATAAATTAAATACAATATAATTTCCACAACAACAACAAAAAGACTCTTTTACATTTTTTTTTGTCCTTACATACACCCAATATAGCTTCAGCAATAATCATATGTCTTTACTTCATCATATCAATTTTGTAAATCATTTCATCATATCAGTTGTGATATCAATTTTACAAGTCGAAACATATCCATCGATCGTTTACAAGTCTACAGAGGAAGTGAATGAATCGATCGGAGGAGCGGAGATGAAAGAGAAGCTTTTTGGACTGGATTCTCTCAACTTCTCAAGCCCATTACGTAAAAGGTTTTTCATTCCACCAAGATAGTCACAAACCCATTAACAAATTAAGGTCTATCCCCTATCTCATCTTTTTTTTTTTAATGAGTTTTTTTTTTCTTTTATTAATGCTAAAAATTTATAAAATGATGTGATTACAAACCGGATTTTGGAACCAGTCTAAATCGTTAGAGATTTCATAAATCCAACTTGTTTTCGCATCACTATGTATATTTAACATTTAAGGTTAAAATTTTTCTTTTTAAAAGCTTTTGTAATGAACCAAATAAATCTATTATTAATCCAACAAGTTGTGGTCGGATGGTTATCAAGTTGGAAAAGAAGTATGACTAGTCTTCCTGCTTTGAGATTGATTTCAAATTAGCATGCCATAAATTTACCATGCATTTACGTATTTGGAATATATAGATTTTGCCCCAATGCAGCTTATCCTGATGAAAAGACTTGCGAGAAACTCCTCTTTAAGCTAAGGGAGGGACCTTACAATTACAAATCGACTCAGTATTACTATACAGCTTACAAAACTTGAGAGAAAACACAAATCAAACCAATATAACCAAAACCGAAATTGGAAAAGAAAACAATTAGATTAGTAAACCAAAATGAACCGGGAACATCAAGTTGCTGAATTGTTTAATTGACCGGGCAGCAGCTGCCCAAAATATCCCAATTTCCTTTGAAGATGCCATCTGCCCGCTGACCAAACAGATTTCCTTCTTTTCTTTGAAAATATATTTCCATTTTTATACTATTTCCATTTATATTTATATTTCAACCGACTACTAAAGAAGACACCATTGACCTAATTTCCCAAGCCTTCTTCTATATAAAACCAAACCTCCTTTTGCATATTATCCTCTCATAAACTTTAGAAGCCTCTTTTGTGTCTCCTCCTTATTCGATTCCTATGTCTTTCTATCTTTTTTTATAAAATGTTTTAGCCTCCTATACGTTTGGCTTGTCTTTTACACGTTTATTGATACTTGTATCCATTAATAGTTGGATAACAGATCTGAATCTTATGCCTAGAAAATTGTCACAAGTTTTGTTTTGTTGGTGCGTTCTATAGTTCTTTCTGTTCAAAATATTAGCTTTTGCTAGTTTGGTCGATACATACTTGTCCATTCCAATAGTAGCTACAGTTTTATGTCTTTTGAACTAGATATGTGCAAAAATCTTCCATCCGCATGTCATGACTCTTTCGTAGGCAGAGCGGCCATCTTTTGCATAGATTGATTTATAAAGTGCCTTTTTTCATGTTTGACCCTTCGGTGTGTAAAAGATCGCTATTTCAATATCTTTTCTGTAATATTGAAATCGATTTTTTACCTAATGGCATACATTACTATTCTATCTATGTTTTTAACCTTTAAAAAAAAAAAAAAATCTTTACTACGGTACCTTTCTTTAGCGATGATTGTGTCCAGTGCGGTTGTGCTACGTGGATAAGTTTGAAGTGCAAATGATTAACAATTCCCTTGATATTTGTATAAACAATATGCCGAGGACTTGATTACTTGTACAATGAGGATTAAAGGATGACTTTGGGAAGTTGAATGTTCGGATGAAGTTTATGCAACCAAACCCTAAAAATAAAGCATTTTGAACAAAACAATTATGGACTTTTTTCAGACAAGATATTCACATTCCCCTAAAAGTAAGGTACCATTACTATTTCCATGAAGAAAATCCAATTGCCATTAACAGAAATGTTTTGGACACTTTTCAAATTACTATGATTCCAAGAAAATGTGGTAGTCACATTGGCACCTCTCAAAGCATCTTTAAGCATAAATTTTTTCTTTCAACAGTGAGTTTCTCTACACTTAAAGAACGTGAAACATATGTGTTATATATTTCTCTGTAAAAATTTGACCTGAACTGTAAAAGCAAGAAAGCTGTTTAATACATCAAGACTGGTTTTGGGAAGGTGATGATAACCACATGAGGAAACTTGATATAGACCAAATTGAAATCACACCTAAAACCTGTATCACATTCAAAAGTGTACCCAGCGATTTCTTGATTGCCAGATTATTAACAGTTGACTCTGCTCCTTTAACCGTAAATGACAATGCTGTTACTAATTGTGCCGCTCTGTTCAGCTGATGCAGTCTGTATACCTACAAAATCAATAAAGGTTCCTTCAAAAAATGTGTTATTAAGTGACATAGTTCTTGAAAGTTGTTGATTACATACCTGAAAGATGATGGGGATGACAGGAGATGATGGAGAATTGCGGTATCTAGCATACTGTTCAAATGCAAACTGAACAACGATACCAACGAGGTACGGTGCAAGAGTAGCAGATGCTGCAGGTCCAGTCCATGGCCAGACGAATCCCATTGTCACCATTGGAATCATAAGACTAAGCACTAATGTTGCTACAGAGGAGATTCTTTGTCCTAACTGAGAAGGATTGGTTCGGTTCTGAGGAATAAATCCGGATGATTTTCTTGAACGGTCTATTATTAGAAGAAAAGCAGCAACTCCACAGTAGAAGAGAGCCTCAGTGAAGAACAGTATGAGGAAGTCTGCATATAGAAGAAGAAAAATTCAATGACTTTGTCTCTGCAATTTTTCGAAGAGAAGGTCAGAAGTAAATTGAAAAAGGGAGAAGCAAGAATTAACCTGTGAGCAAAGAGTCTTCAAAAACTGCCGAGACTATTCTTCTTAAGTAAACCGGAGGTAAAATGAAAGATGAAACTAAGACAGCAGGACCAATGAGCCAGAGAAGGCTTCCCCATGTGCTTTTAGCTTCAAGAGGGACAATGATATTATTCTCGGTTTTATTCCGTTGATTATAAAACGAAATGAAACCCGGTTTGCCGTCTCCATTGTATGGAATAGAGGAACTACTGTCTTGAGGCGCAGCTTCAGGGCCAGTTTGGTGACCTACTGTTTCTGGATCGTCGGGTGGTTGGTCAGTGTATTGGAACTGGTCTTCTGCAGTAGCAAGAGACAAATAAGCTCTCTTTTGGGAGATTTTTCTTGGTTTTTGGTCTTTGAAGGAAATGTGAAGAGAACTAACTGCTCATAATGAATGAAACACGATCAGAAATCTTACTCACAAGTCATAACTCATACCTGAAAGCGGAAAAAAAAAACTAAAGGAGCTTACTTTGATCACGTTTAAGGTGCAGAGGATGGTAATAATGGAGATGAGCAGGTTGATGCCTTGATGAACGAAACTGGAGTTTTGAAAAGGTGAAAGTCAGCAAATATCCATACACATGGCGTTCAAAAGAATGAGAACAACAGCAGGTAATAACCACACAACAACAACAAATGTAACAAACACTTCATTCCATTATAAACTAATAAGCATTGTCCGAATCAACTTTAAGTTAGAATTGCTCTTTAACTTCCTTTCAAACTCACATATTTCAATGTCTCAAACAAAGTGTTCCTAGCTAGATCACATGAATCCTTGAATAACAAAAATTGGTCCACTGACCCAAACCACATTATCTAAACGAACAGTACACTGGGAGCAAGAAACACAGACGCAGAGCAATAAAATAAGAAAGATAGATAACAAAATTGTCACCTGAAAGGAATTCCGAGGTTGAAAAGATGAGAAAATGGAAGGAATCACAGAAGAAGCCGAGGAGGACACCAGTTTAGCGGCCATGACCGGTGAAGGATGAAGAAGCAGGAACACAAAGTTGATGCCACTTAAACCCTAGCGGAGCAACAAGGGTTTGATCTATTCTATTTATCACATAAACGGGCAAAACCCCATGATAAAGATAAACACGAATTCCTCAAGTTTCCCACAAAGACAAAAACTTTCGCACAAAAATCAAAACTTTTCTCGGCTACGGAAGAGAAGCAGAGAAACAAAATTTGAAAACTTTCCGAGAAATTAAAGAGAAAGGCTATTTGGGGAAAGTGAGGAGAGCAATGGCTGGGCTTAGCTCAGGGATTGTTGGATGTATGTATTATTCATTTGAACAAATCTCCATCTTACACAGACCTGTCTAGGTTTCTTCTCTCTTGTGTTCTAAAATCCAAAAAGTTTTGTCCTTTGTTCTCTCCTCTACTACTTCACAGGTCAAATCAATTTCTTTAAACTTGGACCCGGTCAGAATCCGGTCCGGGTTTGATTCTGAAGTCAGCCTCTTAAAGTAATCTGAACTAAACCGGATAAATCACGTTATGAATAACCGGACGGGACCGGTGGATTTGTGGTTTGACTGGATCCATATTCTTCTACTTCTGCTTGTTTGGTTCCTTTTTAAAAAGTAAACGATAATATCCGAAATCGATTCGTTTCTTCAATTCCTTGGTTTAGCCAGCAAAGATTTGCACGAAACACGAGCTGAAGACATCTGTTGTCGCTGTGTCCGATTTCTGGTGGATCCTTGAAAAAGATATAGTCTTTCGCAAAGAGAAGAAATGGGTTCTATGTTCAGTGCAAACCGATTGAGCAAGGAAGAGATGGAGGTCACGATGAACAAAGCCAAAGAGATCGTCTCCTCGTACCCGGTCGTCGTCTTCAGGTCTTTTTAGTACTCGGACTCTCTGAAGTTTAGTTTTTATCGAAAGCTGGAGTCTTTTACCATGTATCTAAGAAAAGCCAGTTCTCAACTTGGAAAGTAGTTAGATGTAGCTGTAAAAGATAACAGTATTGAATCCAATTCTCAACTTTGGGAAGCTAGGGATCATCAGTAGCTGACTAATTGTCGAATTCTTTTAAAATCTTACTGGTTTTTTTTAGTAAGGGTCTTAGTTAAGTGCTGTTAACGGTTGAGCTTCTATGAATAGAATGGATCCGTGCAAGCTACTAAAGGGGTTTCAGAGTTTTCCGTTTGCTCCCACTCTTTCAGTTTTTTGAGTCTTAGTTTTGATCCATGTTCTCTTTCGCAGCAAGACTTACTGTGGTTATTGCCAGAGGGTGAAACAGTTGCTGACACAGCTAGGAGCAAGTTTTAAAGTATTTGAGCTGGATGAGATGAGTAAGAAACCAAACCCACCCTGTCAACTCAATATGATCTCTAGAGAAGCACTTTTTCGTTTTAGACGTACTAAGAGAATATCTAAAACTGTGGTTTGTACTTTGTGCCTTTGTGGTATCTACTTAACAGGTGATGGAGGTGAGATCCAATCAGCTTTGACAGAGTGGACTGGACAGAGCACAGTTCCAAACGTCTTCATCAAAGAAAAACATATTGGTGGATGCGATAGTAAGAGAAAACTAGAAAAAGCTCTCTACACCTTGATTGAGTTTTCAGGTCAAAATATCTAAAGTAACTGTTCATTTTGGGTTTTGCAGAAGTGATGGAGAGTAACAAGCAAGGCAAGCTTGTGTCTTTACTTACTGAAGCTGGTGCTATAGCCAATAACTCTGCCCAGCTTTGATGACACTTGAAACCAGCCTGTGAAGAAGAATGTGATGTTTTAAAATCATGTGAAAAGTATTTGTCATGTAACCAAATAAAGAAGGATCCTTGTCGTCCTTTAACTCTGGTTTATACAATAACATCAAAAGTGTGCTCTTCAAAAGTGTAACTCTTGTTAATGGAAATTTGATTCGAGTAAATAGCTGTTGGGAGTTTCTAGTTCTAGACCACTGGACGTTGCTTTGTGTTATTATAATAGCAAAGACTTTTACTACTGAAGTTGACTTCGTACAAATGTGCTGATTTAACTAAAATCCAATCTCGAAGCAATTTGACTCGATTCAACCAGAATAAAAAAAAGTAAACAACAGCTTGATACAGCCGTTCTAAAAGCTTGATTCAATTTCTTGTTTTTTATCAGTGAGATTGGCAAGAAACCTGACTGATTTCTGCTAGATTCTTAAAAAGTTATACTCTTTAGCTAAAATTGATTGGGGTTCCCTGTTCAGTGAAATCTGATGAGCAAGGAAGATATGGAGATGACGATGAACAAGACCAAAGAGATTGTCTCCTCTTACCCGGTCGTTATCTTCAGGTTTTATGCATTTGTTGTTTCTGAGGTTTTCATTTACCAATCCGTTGGATCGTCATAGGTTTACACTTAACCAGCAACGGATTGGTAAATGCTAAAAGAAATCAATCTCATTCTTTTTGCAATTATTATCTACTCACTCTGGTTAATTCTGGGTTTCAATTCTCAACTTCAAAAAGTTTCATTAGCTTATATAGTTGACTCTTTTCCCACTTTTTGAGTTGCTCTTAATGTCACTTGTGAAGTGTGAAGTGTGAAGTCGTAAGTTTTGAACTAAATTTTCTCTTTCGCAGCAAGACTTACTGTCGTTATTGCGAGAGGGTGAAGCAGCTGCTTACACAACTTGGAGCAAGTTTTAAAGTACTTGAGCTCGATGAGACTAGTAAGAAACAAAAAATCTAATAATAATGATATGATATTTCTCGACAAAGCTGAATCATATTGATGCTATTGCTTCTTCTTCTTTAAAACAGGCGATGGAAGTGAGATCCAATCAGCTTTGTCAGAGTGGACTGGCCAGAGTACTGTTCCAAGCGTCTTCATCAAAGGAAAACATATAGGTGGAAGCGATAGTAAGAGAACATTTTAGACAACCTCTCTGTCTCTACACCTTAATTTAGACTATGGTCGATTCAAAGCTGAAAAATAAACTGGTCATTTGTGGTTGCTCTGTTTTTTGCAGAAGTGATGGAGACTTACAAGCAAGGCAAGCTTGTGCCTCTCCTTACTGAAGCTGGTGCTCTTTCCAATATCCCTTCCAAGCTTTGATGTAACCGCTCAAACCAGTGTATGTTTAGATCATGAAAATGTATTGTCACTAAGCCCAAATAAAAGAAAAATCCTTTCTCTTTGTTAACTCTGTTTACACAAAACATCCCAAGGATTGGTTAGATAAATGGAATAAAGATTTGAGTTAACACTGTCCTACTCTCCTTTGCTGAACCACTGGACGGGAGTTGTTATAGCAAGAATTTTGCTTCTGTATTCAACTACGGAAATTAAGGACTATGTGCTGATTTAACCAAATCCAATCATGACTTGAAAACATAGTAATTTGAAATTCGACAATCTAGGCAACAACAATCATACAACAAGCAATGTGATATTCGAACTTCAGAGCTCAAATGCAGTTTTCTGGCATCCATACCCGAAGAAGCCGATCATAGAACGAACAAGTCGCCACAACGCTTTGCTTCTGATCTTTCCCTCTATACCAATCTGCTCCATAAGCAAGAGAATCATGCTTGTTATAACTCTCCAACACTTCACCTTTCCCATCACTAACCTTCGCTACAGCAAAACCGTTGTGCATACAAGCCGCCAATACAACACCGCTCAGAGATGGATGATGCTTGATTCTCCACACTCCTCCACCTAGAGACAACGATGTTTCGTTCACAGGTCTCGTAACAGACCTCGTGTCCCAAACTCTAAGCGTTTCATCATAGCTTCCAGTGAATATAGAGTAAGGATCACTTGGATTTGGGGAAATACAGCAAACACCCATTGTATGAACTTTGGAATTCTGAAAAACACGATTCTCGGCCGGACTATCTCTGATATCCCAACAGCTGAACTTGCAATCATCTGATCCAGTATAGACCAAATTAGCATTGTTAAGATCAAATGTGGCCGTCCAAACCTCAAAGTCATGCCCTTTCCATTCTTGAACTGTTTCTAGATTCGAATCAGTGATTGAAACAACTGAAGCAGAGCCATCTGATAAACCAACTACGATTGATGTTGATGATTGATTCCAATCCAAACAAAGACACATTGATGAGCTTATCTTTTCACCAGAGACTTCTCTCAGAGAGTAACCTGTTTCAAAGGATAAAACTTTACTCATTTCACAAACACGCTAACAAAACAGAACTTAGATACATCTTTAAACAATTGATCCAATTGCATTGAAAGCTTCAATCTTGTTTCAATAGACTACTCATCAACTCATCAGCAGCATCAAAAGAAGAAGTTTTAACTCTAAGTGCTTACAAGATTTTAAAAACATTACCTTTAACTTCAGTGTCATCGATCTTGTAAACTCTCAAGCACCCATCAGCATCAGCCTGAGCAAGCGCCACGTTTCCGCCTCCATCGTTGCCACGACTCCACCGTATATCGAAAACTCCGGCAGTGTCAATCTTCTGAAGAAGATTCAAACCAACATCTTCCCCATCTCCGACGTCAAATAGATACACAGACCCAGATCGAGAGGGAGAATCTCCTTCTTGGAGTGTATAAGTAGAAGCTGCAAGCAAGTTAACGTAAGGCTCGTGAGGACAGAACTCTACAGCGTCGGCGTTTCCTTCGAGATAGCAATGTGCTGCGTCCATGGCGAACTCTTTTTTTCCCGGCGGCTAAAAGTCTAAAACCAAACAGAGAAGAACAAGGCACAAGGAAGATAGCAACGACGTCGTTTGGTGTTAAAAAGAACAAAGAATTGGTCTGATCGACCGGTTAAGACAGATTCGGTCGGTTTAGAAAAAATCGAATCGGTTAAAGTTTGATCGCCGACGATTAATGAAAATGTTCTGGTCGTCTTCTACCTTTAGAAGGACTGAACGAGAAAACGATTACGGCGGAGGGGGAGATTCGAACTTCATCTTTCTCGTTTACTGTGGCGACTCGACACCGTTATTTCAATGGAAGCGGTAGAAAAACCTGAAGAACCCATCCCAGGCGTGAGATTCTTTTGCTCTCTCTCTCTCTCTCTCTCTCTTACTACGGGTTTAGGGTTTTATCGCTCAAATGCTTTGATTAGGATCATACGAATTGGGATCACTTACTTGAAATTGCATTTCTTTTTTCGATTTCATTGACAAATCCTTGATTTTGAATTTGTTGTTCTGATTGTCGTTATGGAAAGTTCAGGTTTTTAAAGTGGTTGATAGATTCACTTTGTTGTGTGTTATATGAAACAGAATTCTTCAAGATTAGCTGGGAATCCAAACTGGGGAACAGCAACTGTTGTTGGGGTCTTTGCAGGATTGCTTTATGGAGGCAGCAAAGAGGCTTCTGCTTCTGTGGTATGTCTGCATTCCATTCTTCAGATTAAAGTTTGTTACTTTTCACGCACTAGATAGGTTTAGATGATCTGAGTATCACTATCTTTGTGTATGCTAGTATTAGTAACTGAACTGAGCTCATAAGATATCAAAAAGGTTAAGACTTTTTAGCTGAATTTTATCTCCCATGCTTAATATCAGTGCCTGTGGTTTGAAACAGAGTAAAGATGCAGAAGTGATGTTGAAGATGGGTAGTACACAGGATAAGCGTGAACAACACAGGTTGATGCGAGATGCTATGGAGAAAAGATTCATCCGTGTAACTCGTGGTTCTCTTATTGGAGGGATGCGTCTTGGGATGTTCACTGCCTCGTTCTTCAGTCTACAAAACTTTTTAGCTGAGACGCGAGGAGTCCATGATGTTTTCAATGTCGTTGGAGCTGGTTCTGCTACTGCTGCAGTATTTGGACTAATCAGTACTGATACATCCCACACTCTTTTTGGACTTGTGGCTTATTAGATTTAAGAAGATGCAAACTTTTTGTGTCTCTAACGTATCATTATCTCTAATCAAATATGGCAGTGCCGGGGTCTCTTGCTTGGCGTGCGCGGAATGTGTTGCTTGGTTCAGTTCTTGGAGCCACAGTCTGCTTCCCTCTTGGTAATCACTTTGCGTCTTGCATAATTATGTCTGACAAGTTATTACTATATTAGAGAATGATAGAGAAGCATCCAGGAGTATTAGAAAGTTTTGGCTAGAACTAAAAGTGAAAACCACATTGATTCTACAGGGTGGTTACAAGTGAAGCTCATGCAGAAAGCAAACGAAGGCAATAACGAGGACACAAGCCACCACGGCGAGGTCACGAGTGGTGTTGGCGCAGCCATTGAGAGACTTGAACAACAGTTGAGAAAATAAGAAAGGGAACACGCGCACAGTTTTGTATGCTAATTCGCTCTTCTCAATGAGAATAAGATAACAAACAGTAGCACTTGTGTTCTTGTGTAATCAACAAATTTTCGAATATACAAATATCAAAAGGTTGATGATTTTTCTACTCTTAACATTTTTTTTAACATTTTTTCCTTGTCCGAGTCATGATAATAATACTTACCTTCATATTCGTGCACACACACATTACTTATCCGTAATCTGGTTAACAAAAACGATTTGGTTGGGTCGTCGCCTCGAAACAGACAGACAAAAAAAAATCTCTCCGACCATTAGAACTCTGCAACAACGAACCAATCAAATTGTCTTAGCTTATTCAAGTTCCAGTTCTAGTTATTAAGTAGTAAAATCTTAGGGTTACAGAAACGTTAAACCCCGAAGAATGGTTTTGGAAAATTTTAGGAAAAAAAAAATTTGGACCATTTCTCGATTTGTGCGTGTCATCCTTGCGCAGGGGCCATGCTAATCTTCTCTGTATCGTTCCAATTTTATCGGATGTCCCCGAAGGGACAATCACTTACTCGACTCTAACGACATATAAACACAGCTTCTTTTTTTCACCTGAGCGATGTGGGATATTTGAATAATGTTAACATCCTTAATGGGCCTATTTTAGTTAAAAAGGCCTCTTCCTCTCGTTCCTCGTAAGCCCCACTCATCATACATATTATCAACACAGAGCTCAATGACAGTTTTGTTTCTACTATATGTCGAGATTCAAATTGTTGGTAATTCCTTTGCCACTTGTATTACATTTTTACAAGTTGTTACCATATAAAACTAGGAGAGACATAAAGCTTTTCAAATCCTTTTTTTAACATTTTCAATCACCATGACTCCACACCACTCTTTGCTTCATCACTCTTACTACCAGAAGAAGAAGAAAGCTTTCTACTCCAATACTCTACACTTTCACCATTATTAACCCACGCCTCTTCATCATCTTCTTCGTCGAAATGATATTCCACACCTGAATCTTCTGAATCAAACAAATTCTCAAACACATCTTCATATTCATCATCCAGATCACTACTAGTTTCATCTCTGTCATTATCATTGATATAGTCTTCTGTGTTTTTATCACCAAGTATAGCGCCTTTTCTTCTCCGTTCACGTCTATTTCTCTTACCTTCTTGAATTAGATCTACCAAACGTTCTCTGATCACCAATGTATCATCTTTCTCTAGAAGATCACCATTGTCGTTGTATGCTTCGACTAGAAACACAGAGTCTCTCGTGCCTTTTACACTCACATAGAATAGCTCTGGATGCCTCACTATCAACGCTCTTAACTTGTTTGGTAAAGAAAACTCCTTCCTGAAATGTGTCAAATGGTCTATGAGCGTTCTTTTCTCAACCGTTAACCCCAACACCTCTCTTACAACTGCGCACGCTCGCTTCTCGGCCTCAATTGACTCGTTTGGCAGACACTCAGATGCCATTTTGTAAGGACACACATCATGTGATTCTCTGAATCTTATCAAGAAATCTTGGTGTCGCCTCTTCAAGTTTAAACCTTTACGAAGATTCAAACGCTTGAACTTCAAAGGACGATCAACAATCAAACCCCTATCAACCTCAGGAGATGGCATTTGGTTCGCCAACTCTGGATCCCACGAGACAAGCTCAAGCGCTCTTCCATAGGATGTATCCACAGTCTTGAACTTGTCCGGATAGTCATTGCAGAGCCTGGACCTGAAATTAGGAGGGAAGCCAAAATCTGGTCCAATGTGAACAAGTTTAGACAAAAGCAACCTGCGGTGAGATGACAACATTAGCAGCTTCTGGAGCTTAGTAGCCAATTTATCAGAAATCTCAGACTTGAGATTCAATTCTTGCATCGCAAGGGATGATGCAGCCGATGTCATACGGACACAAAGTTGAGATAAAGGCTTAGTGGCATTCATAGGCAAATGTGGCGTAGGTGTTGTAAAAAGCTGGAAGATTGTGGGATACCTACGGATCATGGAGATAATTGCACGAGGGTTCTCAATGCCGAGGTAAGATCTGCATTTGTAGAGGATCTGAATTGGTATGTAATGCTTTGGTTTAGAGAGAAGTAAAGTCTTCAACTTCTGCACAAACCGAACTCTGTTCTGCTTCACTACATGTCTGTCTAAAGATGGACTCCTAACAATCTTGTGAGCTGCACATGAGATGTTTAAAGACAAACTTCCGAGTTTCTTGGAACGAGTACTTAAGCTACATCTGCGAATCTCCAGTGGTGTTGAAGGGTGGAGGAAGCTGGAGAAAAAGAAAAGCTTGTCTGAAGTAGAAGGAACCAGTTGAGTAAGCGTCATCATCTACCGATCTCTCAGAATGTCATGATTTCCTAAACAAAAATCAAAGAAAGGATCAAAATTTAAATACCAAACTATCTAATTGTCATCCACAAAACCAAAAAGCTAACAGAAAAGTAGGAAACTCAGAAGCAAGCAGCTCTCTTAGGCATTTATACAAACACATGGTGTGCAACTATTAGCAGATGATAGATCTCAAGTGATAAACTTGCCAATTGCATAATCGACATAAAAACAAGCACACATGGAAAGAGAGAAGCACAGAGAGATTCATGGGTTTGAAAACTTCTATACCTTTGTGTAAATTGGAGGCTGAAGAACAATAAAGATGAACAATTTATGGATTTTAAGCATCTGAAACAAACAATGCTTCAACAGTTTGCAATAGAGGTCCTCATCTTTACTTTTGGTTAAAGATTGACCCCGAACATATTAAATTTGCGAAATAAACACAAGTGAAGCTGACACAATCTTATGAAACATAAGCTGGTACTTATCAAATCTCTCGATGTTATAAGTGTTATTTTTGGATATGAATATGAAAATTTCAAGGATACAAACTGAGACAAAGAAACAGAAAACACAACAGAATTCAAAATCGAGATTACAAATTAAGTTTTGTTTGAGGGTAGTAGTAGTAGTGGTTTATTGAGTAGAGCGGTTTCTGAAAATCTCGACACCTAAACAATCAATAGCGCTTTGGATAAGAGGAACATTTGGCTTCCATAGCTTCAGTCGAACAGCTTTAACCTGAGGGAATGATTCCAAAGTTTTGGACGTTATAAGTTCTGCTACTGCCTCCAAAAGGTTTCTTGATGACCCTTGTACAACTTCCTTTGCCAAGCTGTTAAATTAATTCAATCCCCATTCCACATTAGATTTGATTATAAACATACAGCCAAGAAGCATATCCATGTGATAAGAGTTAAAAGAAAAAACGAACTTGTAAATGTCGACATAGCTGATAGAATCATCTAAGTTATCAGATAGACCGGCCTTTTTGAGACACATCCAAACATCTATGTCAAGCATAAACATCTGACCAAGTGTCTTCTCTTCAGGAATCGCTCCATGGAAACCGTAAAATTTCAAACCTCTCAGTACCAGTTTGTCCCCCATCATCAAATTCAATGCCATGTCTTTTTCCATATCGTTGTTTCTGTTACAAAATAAACAAACTAGTAATCAGCTTACTATACAGTCTTAAGTACTTTTATGAATTTTGTAATAGTTTACAACTTAGCAAACATACAAAACTTGCTCACTAGTAGTCACTGATGGTCGCAAAAATGTAACAGAACACTAATAAAAGTCAACGATCGTGTTCTTCCGAGTCCCCATTTCGTCATCAGGACCCGAGAAATTTAAGTTTCTACATCACATCGATCAGTTTGAACGAAAACGAGTTATGATTAATGATTGAACTAAAGAGAAGAGTGAAGAAGCTTACGAGATTGCGACTGAGACAAAGCGGCGCCAGAGACTAAAGTAAGAAGAAGAAGAAACAAGATTGCGACTGAAGTGAGAGCACCGACGACGACTTTGATATTTCCATTTCCATCGACCCAACCAACAACATTTTGTAATGTTGTTAGGCTTGGTGGGCCACTTTCAAGCCCAACTAAAATTAATACTTTCAAGCCCAAATAAGAAAAAATATATTCGGAGCCTATAAATAAAAAAAAACACATTCCTTTGGTAAACCCTAGATTATTTTTCTTATTTTTACCCGAGACTAGATCATTAGTTTCTGAATCAGCATCGGTTTTGCCTACATATTGTTGCTACAAAATACTGTAGTGGATTGAAAAGATGGTGACAGTGGATAATCTGGTTACATCTTACTTTCTTTTCTTCGGAGTAGTTCTTTATATCTATCTCCTTGTCGATACCTGTTCACCGTATTTTTGGAAAGAAGAAGAGGAGGAAGAAGAAGAAGATGATGATGTTGATGTTGACATTGAACTTGGAGATGATGATCATTGTTGCCGCATCTGTCATGAAGATGTGAGAGCTTTCTCCGATATTATACGTCTATCAAAGTGCGACACTATTCGTTCCATGTTCTCCCAACTTAAAAGATTGACTAGATAAATCTACAAGTACTTTTCGAGATTTGGAAGAAACATCTTTTTTATTGTTCTTCTTTTGCATATTTTTTTGGTTATACATAAACTGAGGTTGTGTAAATTTTTTTTTTTTTTTTAATAACTCAATTTTTTTTTTGTGGAATCCTACTATATTAATTGAGAAGTACAAATATAAAACTAACCTTAATATGTGTAAAAAATTACATTCAATTGCCATTAGAAAAAATTAATTAAGTTTAATTAATTAATTTAAATAAATATAATTAAATTAAAAATAAAAACACTCACATATTAAATATTAAAAATCTAAAAAAATCTAAAAAAATATTTTCTCTCTCTAATAAATTATGGACGAAATTACTAATTATTTTTTAAAAAAATATTAAAACTAATCAGAATTTTAAAAACTAAGATTTTATATTCAAGTATACAATACAATTATTTTTAATAACTAAATTCAAAGATTTTGTTAATATTTTTAAATTATGATTCTCCTATCATCTTTATTTTATTTTATTTACAAATTGTTTAGAATTTTCATATAATACTTACAATTTTTTTTTAAAAAAAAAAAAATAATAATACTTTTTATTATTATATTAGATTTTTTTTTAAATGTTCATCCGTGCTTTAAGGACGGGATATATCCTAGTATATAGTATATTTAGTCGTCCATGAGTTTTATGATCGTGTGTAAATGTAATTTTCAAAAGGGTTCTGTTTAATCATTAACTAGAATATATCCCGTGCTTAAAGCACGGGTCAACATTTTTAAAAAAATTTTGAATATAATAACAAAATTTATTGTTTTTTTAAATTATTTTGTTTGAGATAGTATTTATTTTTAATTATTAGATAAATCTATTAATCTATTTAAATACTAATTATTTTAGAATATTATAGTATTTTATTTTTGACGAATTATCACATTTATATATTGTTTATTTGTTGTATTTGCATCATATTTTGTGAAATATAAAATAGTAATTTTAATATTATAATTGTGAGTAAATAAAAATTATTAATTTATCATCTATATAAATTTAGTTTTACCAATCCGCCTATGTGGAAATTAAAACACACATTTTCATACATTGAGTAATATATCTTCGTTTTAAAAAATTCAAATCACAACATATGCAGAAAAATATGCATTTTATTAATTAAAAGTATTATATGAAAGTTCTAAACAATTTGTAAAATAAAATAAAAAGATTATAGAGAATCATAATTTGAAATCTTAACAAAATCTTCGAATTTAGTTATTAAAAATATTTATATTGTATATTTGGATATAAAATCTTAATTTTTAAATTTGATTTGTTTTATATTTTTTTAAAAATTAGTAATTTTGTCCATAATTTATTAGAGAGATAAAATATTTTTTAGATTTTTTCAGATTTTTAATATTTATTATGTGAGTGTTTTTTATTTTTAATTTAATTATATTTATTTAAATTAGTTAATTAAGTTTCATTAATTTTTTCTAATGGCAATTGAATGTAATTTTTTACATTTTTTAAGGTTAGTTTCATATTTGTACTTCTCAATTAATATAGTAGGATGATAGTGTGGGTAAATCCAAAACAGCCTTATATTATTATATACACCATAAGATATTCGAAGTCATCCAATCTTGATTATTTGCATTATTTTCGATAAGAGTTTTGTTTTAATTTGGAGTGGGGATAGGATTGTATTTTAAATATTCAGGAAACTAAATCCAAAACAATATCACATCGGAAGTTCGAAGACATCCAAATCTTTGTAATTTATATATAACTAACTGCATGTCCAAGACCCTAGCTAGCTAGATTTAATTTGTTGTGTGTGAAGCAAGGAGAGTAACTAATGGCGTTGACGGTGGATACAGCGGATTTGGTAAGCGCCCTTATACTGATCGGTATGTTTTTGGTTTGTCTCATTGGCATATTACCGGACCTTATAGATGAACGTCGTGAGCTAATTCTCGAAGACGTAGAGAACAAACGCCGCAAGAAATCGCCGAACCACAAAAGCAACTGCTCATGCGGCGGTGGAGTGGATCGGTGTCCGGTCTATCATGAGGATTTCAAGGCACTTGAGAAAGCACTTGATAAGTCCAAGTGCAAGCATATTCCAACCATCTTAGCCAAATTTAAGGCTCATCCGTAGGGTTTCGGTTTTTTTTTTTTTTTTTTTTTTCACGCAGTGTAATAGCTTAACGTATCTCTTTTGTTAATTTGGTGGAATTAAGACTTCAAGAAACACCTAATGACTTAAAGAAACACATAAAATCATCTGAACTAAATGCAACAAAAACTCTAATAGAAAAAAAAAACCGGAAGATTGTCATTTGCAAGAATCCTCAAGGATCGATTGAAATAAGAGGTTGCATGTGGGTGAAGCACGGAAACAAAATTTCACCTCCGTCTCCATCTCAAGCTTCTTTTGTGGATCCCACCCTAGTCCAAACAAAAATGTTGCAGTCTTTAACTGACAAGACTTTCTTAAGATATATTTCACCAGATCTTTCCCTTCTACAGAGACATGGTTATAACCTGCCCACTTGAAAGTTTGGAGACTCGACAACAAACATTGAGGAACACTATTCAGTTGCTTCCAGCAAACCGATGTGTCCATACCATCACGTGAAATAATTCCCTTGGATTAAAGAAGTAAGAGTTAGATGAAAGGCCGCACGCGGATACATTGAATTTGAACAAAAATAATAGCTCTATATCGAAGAAACTTACATCGAATTCCAAGTTTCGTAGTTTGGGTGAAGCTATGAGCAACCAGTATAGTACCTTTGACCAATGTGCCTGGTCAAAGATATGAAACTTCAGATGCTCAAGCTCATTAAAGACAATATCATCACCATATAGGCATATACAACAGTGAGAGCCTGTACAAAGGACGGTTTAGTAATCTAAAGAGATATTAGTGAGATTGAAGAATTAAATATTATCAATAGATTTAAATTACCTCTGTACCGTTGTATTGTATGATTGTCAATGAAAGACGCTTGACAGATGTGACAAGCTCAAGAAGCTTCTTGATATTGTGACTAGCAGTGATATTTGCCTCCTCCAGCTTAGGCATACTCTCAATCAAAGCCGAATGAACTTTTACAGAAAACTGTGAAATACTTCAAAAACCAAATCAACAACAAGTTGATATCCTATTTCTCTCTTACTTTCAGGACAATCCAACAACATTCCAAAGACGATTCATTTAGCTGATCAAGAGGTTTATAATGGTTCGGCCACTGCAGCAAAAGGGTGAGTTTTTGGTGGATTCTATTGGTTCCATGAACAATTTATCACCACCATTAGAGAGAAAAAAAAATTGATCCTTGTGATCTGTATTGATTTTGTTAGCTCGATCGAACTTGATGAATAATTGGAAATATTGTCATCTAGAAGGATTTAATAATATTCTTGTTGATAAATGTCTTGTTATACAGAGGCTACAAAGCCTGCTAATGAGGTTCAGCAAGGTACCATAGCTCCAACATATGCGTTTAAGAACTCAGTACCAATACGGGAGGATCAAATTTAGAACGCTATCAAATTCCTTTCGCATCCGAGGGTTAGAGACTTGTGATGTAAGAAACTTATGTAACTACACGAGCTTTATACTTTGGATATGGAACATTAGTAAATTTCCATCTAGAATATATATATATTTAACCTCACTTTTGTGTTTTCTGCTCTGTTTTGGTTAATTAGCTAAATTAATCATTTTCTCCCCTGTAATGGAACAGAAAGCACAAACTCACTCATGTATGCGGATATGGTGGAATGGCGAGGTAAAAATCCTGCTCCGGCTTCAATGATGATCATATCCAATCAGGTGCACACTGTCTTCGCTTGGGATCTGGCCCGGCTACAACAACGGACGCTATACAACCTTTTTCTGGTTTATTCAATCGAGTATCGGTTTTTGACAATCCTGAAAACTTGTAGAGAGTGGGTTTGGGAAAGATTACTAGGGTACGCGGATGATGAGACCAGAAGCGCACCACTTGTTCAGGAGAAGTGCAGTGACACGGGCGAGTTATCATCTGCCACGCTTTACTGCAAATCTTGCAACTTCGATTCCCAAAGCCCTGAAAATTTCAGGAAGCATCTCTCGAGTTATAAGCATAAACGAGAAGTACGTATCCTCTCTCTCTCTCTAAATATATATACTTGTATATCATCAATTGTTTCATTGTCTACTACATATTTTGAGCAACTACCTCTGTTTCCACTCTCTCTGTCAAGCAGGAGGATATAGACCCTACGGAGACAGTAGTTGACTGTGTAACAGAGGAGTGGGCAAAGGAATACCCGGCGACGCCTGAATACGCGACAGCTCAAATAGCGGTGTGGTGGGACTTGTTTGAATGTCCGATCCCCAAGGGATATGATGCTCGTCGGGTCCGGCCGAGTTTAGAAGCGGCATTCAAGAATCTTGGCTACTCTGGTCCTGTCTCCATCACTGCCTTTGGCGACCTAAACCGTATCCCTGATCACCTCCTGCGAGGGCTCTCTTCCACTGGAATCAATGTTGTGCATTCCTATTACGGTTAGTCCATCTTTGGAATTTAGGGCGGTTTAAAAATATTCATCGTCTATGCCTACTGATCAATAGCTGCTTTCCTTTGTTGAAACAGCTAACACATGCACTGTAATTTATGAAGATATCGAGATTTGGGTAGATTCTAATCCTCCTCCGGCTACTATAATGGTCATAACGAATAGTTTGGAACCGGTCTATTCACCTTGTCTTGTCACGCTACTACAAGTGCACAAACACAAGCTTTTTCTGGCTTATTCATGGAGGCCTCGCAAAATGTCAGCCCTGCTCACTTCTGCCGAGTGGTTCTGGGAAAGCTTACTTGCAGGTGTCTGTTTGTCTGTCTGTCCTCTCATCGATCATCATGTACTGTTTGACATAACTATTAAACTAACTAGGATAATTTCTTTTCCACAGTTTCAGAGACAAGAAAACACGTTCTTGTCAAGTGCAGTACAAGTGAAAGTTTTGCCACAGTTTCAGAGACAAGTGTCCACGTTCCTCACAAGTGCAGTAAAAGTGAAAGTTTTCCCACTCTTTCAGAGGCAAGAAAACACTTTCTGAATTGCAGTGAAATTGAATTTTTATGCACAGTTTCAGAGACCAGAGTACACGTTCGTTCAGAGTTAAAAAGCCACGTTTATCAGAAGTTCAGTGAAAGTGAATCTACCTCAGTATTTTATTGCGAAATTTGCTTCTTTTATTACGAAAGCCTTGATGATTTCAGGACGCATCTCTCAAGTGAAGAACATACACAACAAGTAAGTATCCCTCTCTCTCTCTGTCTCCTTGTATCATAATTAACATTGTTTCATTGTCTAACTATTTGAGCATTAACCTGTTTTAACTGTTTCCACTCTCGTCGTCAAGCAGGAGGGTCGTTTTATTGGGTATTTTCAACCTAAGGAGAAGGTTCATTTGGCCGAGTACGATCCAGAGGCTTGGCGAGAGGCAAGTTTTTCTTAATGTTAACTAAAAATTTGTTGCTAAAAGGCCCTAAAACATTAATTGAAAGAAGAAAGTGTGCTTCTTGATTCTGTCGTAGAGACAGAGATTTTTTTAAAAAAAAGTCCCATGTTTCCAAATGCTCATGTTTTATTCATATACAATGTTGTAGGTACACGAGAGGAGACGTAAGTTGAAGAAGCAAACTAAGTCATTCGAGTACAATCGAGGGCATTGGCTCCGAAAGGTAAGTTTTTCTTAATGATAACTAAATAATTTTAACAGATAGATGCGATTTTCTTATAAAACAGTTGGGGTCCCCAAATGTGAAAATAGAAAGCATGAAATTGGTTTACTGACTCTGTTTTGTTGCTAAAAAGGCCCTAAAACATTGAAAAAAAAAAAAAAAAAAAGTGTGCTTCTTGATTCATTCGTAGGGACTGAGATACATAAATAAATAAACAAAAGTCCCATGTTTCACCAAATGCTCATGTTTTATTATTTGATATACATGTTGTAGGAAGAACGTAGGAGGAAAGCATTCCGGACGATTTTTCCTCTTCGTTTACGTCTTACTAATCGTGGACGTAGAGCTCGACGAAAATCTCAAACCTGCAACAAAGAGTAATGTTTAAACGTTGTTTTTCAAATTTACTGAATATGCCATAATTAATAGTAACTGTTTAGTACCTACTACCTAGTAGTATGTGTTGAGTGCAATTAAATTATCTAAATCATTGGGGCTAAAATCAATATACTGCATACAAGTTACTTGCGATGGATTCAAGCTGTCTGTTACTAAAGAATTCTTTATTTAAAACCACAGAAGATCCGCCTGACTTTTGCTGTACAACAATGATCAAGCTAGTTCATCGAGTCATCGAGCTTTTCTTCAATATATTAGAGTTTTAATTTTGGAAATTTTCTGTCATGGAATTTGCATTTGATGAGGGAGGTAGGCTCATCAGTTGTAGAGGTCCTAGAGGAATTGAACTGAATAAACCGAACTCTGTTCTGATGCAATTTCGATGTACATTATTCATTGTATTCTCCTTATTAAAATAGCTAAATAAAATACTGCAAAGAATTAATTATATTTATAAGCATGAGTTTTGTTGCTCCACACTTTTTTTTTTCATTCTGTATCTTTCAAAAATCATTCTTTCTACTTAAAAAAAAAAAAAAGACTTCCAATCAAACAAACGCTGTTGCTTGCTCTTGCGTTGCAAGCAAGCTACTACTACCGAGGACTCTGGTAAGATTCAGGAAACCATCTTTGTAATAGCCGATGTTTTAGCTTCACCAACAAGGCAAAGGCTCCGTAACATGGCAAATGCATCACTGCAACTGAGAAATACCTGTGGAATCCATTATTCAAATGTCATCAGCCCTACTTTTCCAAATGAAACAAATTAAGGAGGGATTTAAAAACATTACTATAAAGCTTTCAAGTTACCATAGTGGAGCATAGTGTGATGATAAGTCCAGGAATGGGTAAGGCCACCTGTTAATAAACAAAACTGTCAAAGTTAAGAGTGATTACTGTAAAAAAACTAATCAGTGGAATTTGTATGAAATTATTTACCATATATGGACTAGAGAGTGGAGGGCCCATTGGAAGATAACATAAGCTATTGTCCAGAAGAAGAAGTAAGCAATTCTGAAGCATGGGAAGCTCTGTAATTATGAAAATTCAAAAAAAAAGAAAATCAAATAAGGATCAATCAGAGATTATGTATATCATATACATATTTCATTTATTAGAATCTGAGATATTACCAGAGAATTCAATGCAGCATCACCAAGCAAGAAAATGGCATTAAGAGAGTGCATGTTGATCACCAGCTGCAATATTTCGATCATATATAAACTGATCAACAAATGCTTTTTATATAATGTGTCAAAAAATTCTATGTAGCTTATTAAGTTACTTACAACGTTGAGGCTATAATCATGGATCTCAAGGAAAGGAACAATGATGAACCAGAAGACACAGTCAGTGAGCAAAACTGCACCTGCATTCATCTGTTTTAAGCGAGATATCCCAAATTAAGAACTCATTAAAACTCGATAGAATCGTTGCCGCATGATTATGAATTTTTTATCTTGATGATACCTGAAAGATTATTTGGAAAACATATCCCCAAAAACCAGCTGGATTACTAGAGTATTGGCTCTGTTGAAGAGTATTATTATCAGCACCTTTGGATCTTGCTCTCTCTGAGTCTATGGCTTCTACTCTGTCGCCAGCTGCTCTTTTGTTGTATTGGTAACATCCGTGGAGTGAAAGAAGCGAGCCTAGCTGTTCAAAGATATCAGATTACAATGTAAGAAACTTGAACAATGTCACTAATTATAAGGGTAATAAGCAAAGTAATCAAGTTTTGAGACAGAACATTACTCCAAAATAGAGAGTGATCAGAGCAAAAGTCCACCTGCAAATCAAAACAATAAACACCAGGAAAAACGATTAGAGACAATTACATAGACATTGGCTTTGTATCAACTACCTATTGTTTAAAGATCGGATTCAAGAACTGTTGCTACCCTCTATCATAATCAAGAATGTTACATTATTGCTCTTATATGCTTGTGGGGCTGCAAAATCTTTAATTTCCCACTAAACGATTCAACAATGTTTCATTCTTTTAATAAAAAACAACCACAAATCTTAATTCAAGAATGTGACAATCTGACTCTTAATCAAGAATGTCACATTTCTTGTGAACCAGCAAAATCTTTAATTTCCTAAAACCCACCCAAAAAACTTAATCAAGAATGTCACATTCTTTGCTTCTATGTTTGCAAACATACAAAATCTTTAGCCAACCACAAAACGATTCAAGAAAAGTATCGATTTTTTTTTTCTTCTTAAAGACTCAAAAGAAATCTAAAGAGAGAGAGAGAGAGAGAGAGAGAGAGAGAAAGCTTACTGAGTGTAGTAGAAGAAGATGGTCGGTCCATCGACAAGGCCAATAACAATCAACATAATAAGAAGAACGAAGAAGGCAACGACTCGAAAAGCAAGAAGCCAAGCTGGATGAATATTACGAAGACATGGCCTCCAAGTCTCGTCTTCATATACATTCCCTGACCACTCTTTCTCTCCTCCGTCGACGTCACCGTCACCGCTACGTTTCCGGCGATAGCCTTCGTATTTGAATATAAGAAAAGCAGTGATCACAGTCGCTATAGCCATCCATACACAACAGATCATTACCCTCCAATTAAACCAGTAGCTTGATTCAGTTGTGTTCGCCACTGTTGTTGATGGATGCCAAGAATCTTTTAACTCTGTATACGAAGATGGAGATAACAATGATGAAGATGACGATGAAGCCATTATGATAAAGTTTCAGTCTTTGAGTAAAGAAAAGATAGGTTTTTTGAGGGTTCAATGTTTGAAGGAAGAAAACAGAGTAGAGAGAAGAAACAAAAACAGAGTAAAGACAATGTGGTTTTAATTTTATTAAGAGGATTCAATAAAATTAGGAAAGCATTTATAAAAAAACAAAAAACGAAAGGTTTAGGGAATTTGAAATCTTGAGTGGGGTGATTTTAGATTACGTGATGAAGCAAAGGGAGAGAGATTCGAAGCTTTAAACCATGTGTTCTTCTTGCACATAAAGAAGAAGGAACCATAGACTATATATATCTGATCAGATTTTTTTCTATTAGAAATATTAAATAAAGGAACGATGACAAAAAAAAAAAAAATTAAAAAAAAATAAAGGAAAAGGGGAAAGAAAGTGAATAAAGAAGAAGAAGAGGGAGCTGAATTCGAAGCCAAGAAAAGGAAATGATCCTTGCAAAAATAGTGTAAAAAGCCTGTGACTATGTAAGAGGACACGATTCTTTGCTTCTTTGCTTTAGGAAAGACAAGTATTTTTAGTTACATTTACATATATAAGTAATCAAATGTTCAAATTTAACTACTATAGCAAAATTATGTTCAAATGTAGCATAACTTTCACTACTGAATTTTTTACAGTAGAAGTTGAAAAATCCCACGTATAATTTAAAAAAGAGTAATGGATTCGAGGCAATCGGGTGAGGATTTATGTCTTGAAAGGAAGATATGTGTGTTTAAATTTTTCTTTTTGGCATATACTCAAAGTTGATGCATTTGATACATGAGAATAGATATTATACACGTATACGTGGATAAATGATTGAATACTGTATATAGTATTATAGATGATCAAAGGATAGAGAGAATCTATAAAGATGTGAATAAAATATGAAGGCATCTCTATGTGGAGTCTCAATCTTTTTGCAAATACCCAAAAAAGAGAGTATATAAAAAGCTAATAGCTCTCAAAACAGACCACTGAGACGTATGCATTGTTTATGTGTCGTTTCTCTTTCACTATAATGCTACGTATATACATATAGGTACTGTACATGGATATACGTATAAATTGGGAGATTCCATGTGGGGAGGAAGTACATAAATCAGAATTGGTTTGTGTTTAGTTAGGTTATATGGTTCCACCACTCAAAAAGGGAATAAATCTAGTTAATAATGTAATCTAAGCAAAAAAGAAAAATAATTATGTGCAAAGGAAATGTTTGGGAGCTTTCTAAAAGAAAATGTGAACCGTTGGATTTTGAAAGATACTGATGTGTCAATGACAAATGAGAAAATTAAATGAAGGAACAGCTTTTGTTGTATACCTATATTACTATATGTAAATTAAAATAGAAAATGTAATGATAGGTTGCTTTTGGTCAAAGGCAGAGACTGCGTGAAAGAATGACAGGTTTCAGAGATTACATGCAAAGAGACCAAATGTGGGGAAGTTTTGATATTAAAGTAATGGACATTTATGTTTGTGCCAAATTTTTCCATGACTGAAACCAAAGAATTGTAACAACGATTGACATTACATTAGCAAAGAATGTTAAAAGAGACCACATATTATTAAGTCCTGTAGGTCTGTAAATATCAATTTGAGATCGTTGTATTTGTTACTTAACTCTCAATAATAAAACAAGAAAAAACACTTCTAAGATCTGGTGTTGTAAGTCTGAGTTTAAATGCTTTGTACATTCTGAAAAAATCTCTCTATATGTTCGAGAAGAGAACAAATGTTTTCGAGTTTGAATCTTTGATGGTAAGCTAGCTGATGAAACTAGTTGGATCACGTGGTGAAGATAGATGAGGAACAAACAATACAATTGAAGTAAATGTGGCTAGTGTATTTAGCGTGATTACTACTATAGTTGTCGCGAAATAAACAGAAGAGTCATCATGTGAATCAAAAAAACAGAACGGATTGTTCTATTATTTGTTTGGGATATGTGTTTTTTGTTATTGTTGGATTAAGTCGGTAGCTATATGCCTATTTCTAGTGGGGTTTTACTTGTTTTTAGATTTTCTTGTCAATGATAATGCATGGCTTGTTGTATACGATAAAAATATTCATTCATAAGAAGAAAACAAAGTACGATTTATATTAACAAAAATTCTTAATGGGCCATCATAAGGAATGCTTATTGGTAAATCCAAAGAAACAAGAAAAACAAATCTTTGTATTATTAAATACATAAACCAAAACATACGATACTAGTGGACCAACCTTGGGAAATGCTTATTGGTAATTCCAAAAGATTTTGATGCCTAATGCTTGTAAGACTTTTGTCTCTTGTCATTACAACAGCCAATGCTATTTACGCCTATATATTTTATTTTAAAGGAAATCAATATACTTTTAAAATGTGATATATAATGACTATTACATTCACCAAATACTGTATGTGTGTATCATAAATCCTCGAGTCAAAATTAATCAAATCTTTTTGTACCTGTTTTAAAAATCTAACAAATTAGCGGCTTTCATGGCTTTGTTAAAGAAAACTTCTTTCTCAAATTGATTGTAACCATTAGCGAAAGACAAGAATAGAAAAGAAAAAACGAATTGTTTTGTCCTTAAGATTATTTGTGAGTTGTGAAGGAACAAATTCTGTCGGCAGTCTTTTTTATTTAGTCATTTTTTGTATTTTTCTTACATTTGACATTAAAGTTAAAAAGACTCATATACTCATAATCTCAACTTAGAAATGTTAATATATGTAATTAAAATTTCCTTTTAACTTCAAAAGGAATTTCCAAATTAGAATCTAGACTTGGGTTTGTTTGTGTAAACAATAGTTATTTTGAGAGAAAATTGGCCAAAAAGACAATGAAACTAGTAGTACTAAAAGAAAGACAGAAAAAAAAAAGAAACTAGTAGTACTAAATAAATTTAAAATTTGTATATATAAATTTTGAAATTTTATTGTCATCGTATGTAACAGGTGAGGCTACAGGTCGGTCACGTAGGTTAAGAAGAGGATTCATGTGTGACAGAGAGACAGCTGTTACAAACGAAGCAAAAAGAGCGTGCAAGAGAAGACAGACAGCGACGCGTCTTGGCCGCTAAGTAAACGCGTTTGCAACAAAACTGCTGTTCTCTTCACGTTACTACTACTATACATTCCAGTTTTTCAATTCGACAACACACACTTCTTAGCTTTTTTTTTTTTTTTTTTTCATCTTTTGTCTCTATTGTTTTAATGAACAAACTCACAATGTGAATTTTAAATAATACAATACTATACATTATTTTCTTTATTTTTATCCCGCCGTAAACACAAAACGTTTGTTTTTCATTTATCTATGTCAATAAATGTGTGTAGTTGCAATGATAAATAAGACATAAACATAATTAGAGATATTTCTAAAATGCACTGAGAATAATAACATTTAGGAGACTGATTAGAAAAAAGCTCATTCGTGGTTCCACGAGAAAATGTACTAACTAATAAATTTACAAAAAGGGAAAGAGATTGGTACGTACCTGTCATGGATTCACAAATTGCTTGCAATAGAGGAAAAAAAGGAAAGAAACACCCAAAGAAAAAGAAAGAAAAAAAAAAATGTTGGAACAAGCGAAATAGATGATGTTTATATAACAAACCAAAAAAATATATTGAAATGTGTAAGAAAATACATATATGTAATTTTTGAGGTTTAAGAGAGGGTGGAAAGCATGAGGAGCTTTAAAGACAATGAGAGGAGTCTTGCCAAATTGGGGGTTTTACGAAAGGCAGTTAGTTAGCTTAGCTTGCATGTTTCAAGTGCTTTTTAGCCTTTTTTTCTCCAAAGCAAGAATCATGTGTCCTAATTCCTTTAAATTGCTTAAAATTATATAAACCATTTATTAAGAAAACGAACCGTTTACGTCTTCATTATTAGTTAAAATCATTTTAATCGAGACGCCGCATAAAATCAAAATTTTTAACAGACTCTGCTTAAAATCTTTTTTTTTTTTTTTTCTTTTGGGCAATTCCTCTTAAAAATCATTACTTCTAAATTTCTAATAATAATTTCCCCAAAAAAAGGTCTATTTATGATTAAATTCATTTAACTTGATCTAAGCATTTGTATAGATTAATTTAAATATAAATGTATCTATTGGGACATGTATTGAGGTTAAAGCCCACGAAGCTGAAGAGCCGGGCCGTGGAAGCAATAACATATATAATGTACTTATGGCATAAACAGGCCCAGCATAAATTTGTAAACGTTTTCGACCTAGGGTTTTTTTTTTAACCCAACGACGCCGTTTAAGCTACTGATTTGATACCTTGGCCGAAGAGCCGACGCGACCGAAACCAAACCACCGTGTAGTCTCCTTCTCCGCCTCGATTGTGACTCGCCTGAATTATACCTCGAAGGAGCTTCTCGAATCCTTTCCGTCAAAGAAGAGAAGTATGTTATTTCATCCCTTAGAATTAGTCTGAAAATAGTTCATTAGGTTTGATCGAATCGATTACGTTTGTAATTTCGTGATCGCAATTTTAAGTTCTTCCTCTGCGTCGTCTCTCTCTGTTAATTGGGTTTCGATAGGGTTTCACTTTAAAGCTTTGGTTCCATAGGTTGCTGCTAAGTACTGTAAACGTGATTGAAGGTTCTAAGTACTGTGATTAAGAGCTAATAGATGTTTTTCGAATTTTCCATTATAATCTTGATTTTGTAAGATGTTGCCATTGAAACCTTTGATTTGTAAACGTGACACAGCTGATTTTGGTTCTTGATGTTGATGATCCCATTGAAATTTCAGGAGCAAAACCTCTTTAGCTTTGCCTCTGAATTTGGAGCATTGTTTGGTTTGAAACAAATTCAAGAACAAGCTTCTGGGTGGTTAACGTCTCTGCTCAACATAAGAGATGAAAATGTATGTTCCTATTTTTTTTTTGTATCTTATGATCCCATCCATCTTCTGTTCTGTTTTTTTTTGCTGGATTCCTTGTTGGTTTTGTAATCAAAATTTTTGTGTGGGGTTGGTGTTGGCAGAGTTAAGGCAAATGCAGGAGCACTTACCAATTTCGAGGTGCTTGATTTCCTAAACTCAAGAGGTGCATCAAAAGATACTACTAGAGTTATAGCTCCAATTGCTAGATCAGAATACAAGGTAGTAGGTACTTCTTGCCTTCCTTTTTTTTCTTCTTCTGGTCTGATTTATGGCCTTAGAAGTAAGTAAGTGCTTTTGCTAATAATTCGAACTATCTTTCTTTGTATAGGTCTATGATTATTTGTTGGAGACTGCTGCTTCCACTCAAACACGAGAGAGCGTTAACAAATTCGCAGATAAGTGCAAAGATTTCAAAGTCTCCAAAGCTGAGATTCTCAACATCATCAATCTCCGGCCTTCTTCTATTGTCGAATTGGATCCAGTTTGTGTTTTTCTTTTTCTTTTACTTTCTTCTTGTTATTTCTGTTGATTGTATATAAACGTATCAACTCGCTTGTTGTGACTCTCTTGTAGATCTTAGAGAAGGCCCCCAAGGAACAGGAAGAACGAGTAATCGACACAGATGGGATATTAGAGCTTGTGAAGGATTTGCTACCGCCTCTGCCTACTACTGAAAGTGAAACTCCTAAAGATAATGACGAAGAAGAAACAGACAATGGTGAACTGTCGTAGCATGCAAATGAAGTTTTCGAGTTGTTTCTCTTGTTAGCTTAAAATATATGTAATCTAGGTTCAGAACGAGACTGAAATTGTACTAAACTAGATGGAGTTAGAGATGATTTAATTTTGGTTTCGTATTCTATAATCGCTAAAATCGTATTCAAAAAAAAAAAAGGAATCGAAATCCGTAAACTTAATTGTGCACCATGTAGAGGTTAGGTCCATTACTTTCGTGATTTACAAAAACATAGAGGGTACGACCCACAAAAGTAGAGAGGAATATATTCTGCAATTATACTAAGAAAAAAAAAGGAATACTAGACCTTATTTAATATACTTTTCTTGTCGAATATTATTTCAAATTTTCGTTGGATAAGCATAAGGTTTGACATCTTGACATATAACAAAATAGGTATCTAAATTCTCAACCTTTTTTGAAAGCATATGTAATCCATTCCATTTTCACGGATAATTACAGCGAGGGTATAGAAATATTCAAAATTCGTATACATATGGTTGAGTTGGAGTATATACTTAGACATAATCACAATTTTCGTACACTAGACACGTATTAGGACCATGGTGTTGATGAACATTCAAGAAGAAATTCATGGTATCAGTAAAATGTGAATATAATACTATTTTGTTGGTTTGTGATCTCGATTATTAGACATGGGTTCAGTTCATTAATGTGATGGTTCAGTGGTGATCATCGTAAATGAATAATATTGTGTTTGATCAGTACAGTTACGTTGGTTTGGCTTAAGAAAGAAGTTGTCAGTAAGTTAGAATACTCGTTAGTTTTTTGATATGCTAGCTTCTACAGTTCTACTGCCTTCCTTAATGTGTACTTAAGAATTTGTAAATTTCTTAAGAGTACTCGTTTTACTAGTACTTCATTTGCCTAACGTTAGTATATCACACAATTCTTTCTATATATATTTACCTATATACACTAATTTTTCAAATGTTGTATTGTAATATCAACATCATATTCGTTAAGACTCATAATTTCATGATGATATGATGATGTAACGAACATAACGAGTGATGCAATGGAACAAAAGATATATACGCGGGATAGAGATATACTTTTGTAATCTTTAAAAAGTGGGTCTCACTAGCTAAATTGTGGAGATATATATATATATATATATATATATATAAATGTGCCAAAGAAATTGTCATCGTCACGCTTAGCTTATCTTGTGTGATTTATTCTCTTTTCACACTATTCTCGATGCCCTTTTATTCCTCTTTCCTTTCTTTTTAGTACTACCTCCGTTTCAAAATAAAGAACGTAAAACACGCATATTAAAAAAACACTACTTTATAAAATTTCAACCAATCATAAACACGACTGCATAATATAAAATACTAAAATAATATAAAAGCTGCATAATATTGTTTTTTTTTTTTCAAAAACAATCATGTGATGAACCAACTATGAAGTATTCTCCCTAGATCCTTACAATCTTCAGTTTCCCACTTGTCTCATATAGTTACGAAGCTTTCTCTTTAAAGTTATTTGTATTTTCGGGTCATTAATTAATCACCCGATACAATTGTGTGATACGAATGATTTACAATATGTAATGTGTCCTCTAAATGAAGTTTGTATTCGTGTTAATCTAGGTTATGACTAGGTCTGAGCTTTGTTCACTGTATTCTGACGAAAGTTGTTTTACTATTAATTATCGTGATCTTTAATAATCATTAATCAGTAAGAAAAATCGAAATTCAACGTCAGATTCAAACGTACGAAGCTATAATACATAGTTCTCATATGATAGCCTTAGTCGTCGTCCTTCACTTTTCAATATTTTAATTATAGTCCATAGTCCATAGCATGTGTCGCAATACAATGGGAGGTGCCTCCGGCGCAAATTCGTTTTGAAATATCCTAGTATTTAGTCAAAATATTTTTCTCTTTCTGACGGCCAATCCTAGTATATGTAAGCTATTTTCAGTCATTTTATTATATATTTATATGTATCTCTGTCGTAACATTATATTGTATGTAAATATAAACTTCATGGGGATCTTAGAATTAATCTGCATTTTGTAATGTGTAATTTGCACAAAACACCAAATTATGTTTATTTTTTCTTCATTTTCTTACACATCAAAAGACTGTTGTACACTCCAAAATTCATGAAAACCTAATCTCTTCGGTATCTTTTTTGATATATTGTTTAGTTTGGCAAACTCTTAACGATCTTATATTTCTATTTTAATTGTTCTTATTGAACTTTAGTGTGAATTACAAGGAGTAATATGTATGATGTATCCCACCACAAAATATGCAATCTCAAATTCACTTTAATTTGATAACTAAACTGTTCCTTAACCGAATTTTCCTAAATACACTCATGTTATTATTAGTATACTGGCAAGTATATATAATTCGAAGTTTGAGCCTCTAAGGTTATTAATCCATGGAAGCTGGCTAATAGAGAACTTTTACTTACACAAAAAAAAAAGAGTTATTCAGAGACAAAAAGAAAACAAATTATAAATAATCTTTGATGATCAGTTAAGGGAAATACTTTCCTAACAAAGATTAATGCATCGTTAACCACATTTAACATTTTGCAAGATAGTATTATATGCTTAATTAACAAGCGTAAGGCTTACTCAATCTAAAAAAAGGAAACCTGTTTACTAAAAAAGCACTGTTACTTACAGCCCTCAAACTTTTGCCTCTTCTTTATCATCGGATCAAACTCTTTAACCTTTATTTCGAAATCCAATAATAAGAAAATATCAAAAGTGGTTTTATTAACTCTTTGAATAATTTACTAATGATTCAGGGAAGTCAGAAAAAACCAAAAACTTGAATCATATTATTAACAACACATGTAGGAAAAGTGACATGTGGCAAGAGAATAGATACTTTGCTTGAGAGGAGCGAGCGAGTGGAACCCATCCCATTACAAGACCAGTCCCAGTAGTGTCCCACCATTAAGTTCTCAAACTCTCATCTCTTCTTCTTCTGTCCTTCTTTATCGTAAGTCTCAAAACACAGACAAAACTTACGATAAAGATATTATTCTCTCTCACTTTTGTCTCTGTTGTGTGACGATCAAGCCGCTATTTCTGAACCCATCCGACGGCTCACCCATTTCGTTTAGGTCCCATGGCTTTAGTCGTAACCGTTGGATTTGATAAAGATGATTTGGTCAAGTTGACGTAGACCCACCCAAAGAATGTGGGTCCGAGGATTTTGGAACCACCGACGCTTTCTTTTTCCTCCTCCTCCGCCACATCCGTATCTATATACACTTAATATAGAGACATTTTATTAATAATACCAAATCACTCGAAATCAAAGTTTTTAACTTTTATCATGATCACACCAAAGCGAGGCCGTATTAACTTTTCAAAAATCTAAATTTTGAATAAAAACAAATCTTTGTACCTCGAAACAGAACATATTGATTAATTAATATCTACATATCAAGAAATTAAATTAAAGAAATAGTAAAAATACACAGATACTGAGAATTACTTACCGTACCCTATATTATTTCTAAAAATAGAAAATTCAAAGGAAGCTCCATAGTTCTCTTGCTTTGGTGTCCATATATTAATATTAAACTTCTCAATAAATGTGAACCAAACTAATAAATATATCCAGAATTTATATATATTACATTGTCGCTTTAAAACAAGATCACCTGAGTTATCCAAGAGAGATACATTAAGCATTAATTTGAAATGATTTACAGTAATATTTTTAAATAGAATTAAACTTGGAAAAAAAGAAAGTAAAAAACAAATAAGTGTGAACTAATACTAACTTAAGTAAGCAGTAGAAGTAGCTTTGAGTGGAGACAGCAATCCCGAGGAGAAGAAGGGTCCTCTTCTCGCTTCCTTCTTATTCACATCCCAACCCCCAAACCCTTCCTTGCATTCTCATCTCATTTCTCTTCTCTCTCTCTCTCTCTTGATTTTGTTCAACAACTTCTCTTAAAAATTCTCACTCTCCCACAAACTAAACAAGCAAACAAAACACAAAATGGGTCTCACTTCTCTTCAAGTCTGCATGGATTCTGATTGGCTTCAGGTACTTTCCCTCAGACCTCCATTGTTTTTGTATGTTGTCTCTTTTCCAAATGAAGATATATAGGACTTCAACCATTTCAAGCTAAAGTTTGTTAACTATAAAGATAAAAATGACAAATACTATGGAAGATCTGTTTGTGTTTTATACGTACTTCATTAAAATTTGAAATTTTTTGGCCTATTTTAAATATGTAAATTGTTGTCTTTCTAATGAATTTGTTTTGTCACATGTAAGTACAAATGCAAAAGCAAATATTAGGATTGAAACAATTTAAATCTTACTCATCTTGAAACATTGTTTAATTTCTGTCGTGCATTATCATACAACTTCGATTATATATATAGAGAAATTCCACATTTTGATATGGTTCTGTGCATTGTGATTATGTTAGGAAGCTGAGTCATCAGGAGGAAGCATGTTAGACTGTTCGACGACTTCTCCATCAGCAGCTGACATACTCGCTGCTTGCAGCACTAGACCACAAGCCTCGGCTGTGGCTGTAGCTGCCGCGGCTCTGATGGACGGCGGAAGGAGGTTGCGTCCACCTCACGACCATCCTCAAAAGTGTCCTCGTTGCGAGTCAACACACACTAAGTTCTGTTACTACAATAACTATAGCCTCTCTCAGCCTCGTTACTTCTGCAAGACTTGTCGCCGTTACTGGACCAAAGGCGGCACTCTAAGGAATATTCCAGTAGGTGGTGGATGCCGGAAAAACAAGAAACCATCTTCCTCTAATTCCTCCTCCTCCACTTCTTCCGGCAAAAAGCCATCCAACATTGTTACCACTAATACCACTGATCTTATGGCTTTAGCACATTCTCATCAGAATTACCAAAATTCACCATTAGGATTTTCACACTTTGGTGGGATGATGGGGTCTTACTCAACCCCGGAGCACAGTAACGTTGGTTTCTTGGAGAACAAGTATGGGAGTTTACTTTCGCAGAGCCCTAGACCTATTGATTTCCTTGACAGTAAGTTTGATCTTATGGGAGTGAATAATGACAACCTGGTCATGGTCGATCATGGAAGTAACGGAGATCATCATCATCATCATCATCAGAATAATCATCACATGGGTCTGCATCACGGGTTAGGTCTTAATAACAACAATGGTGGATTTAATGGGATATCTCCGGGAAGCAATGGAAATGGTGGTGGTCTCATGGATATCTCGGCATGCCAAAGACTTATGCTATCTAGTTATGATCATCAACATTATAATCATCAAGAAGATCATCAAAGGGTTTCTACATTAACGGATGTGAAGCCAAATCCGAAGTTGTTATCGCTTGATTGGCAGCAAGATCAATGCTACTCCAATGGTGGTGGTAATGGAGGCGTAGGAAAATCTGACGGTGGTGGCTACGGTGGAGGTGGCTATATCAACGGTTTAGGTTCATCGTGGAACGGCTTGATGAATGGTTATGGATCCTCCACTAAAACAAACTCCTTGGTTTGATAAATTAATCAGAACGTTTTTCTCTTGTCGTCAGTAATGAGTAGTAGTAGTAGTAGTAGAGATCCAGTTAAATTTATGTACCGGTTTGTTTGCTTAGACAGTCTTACTTAGTTACTTTCGTAATTATCATCGCTAATTACGAGAGTAATCTTGATTAGGGTATTCAGAGAGATTTATCGGTTTGCGTGTGTTCGTGTGGTCGAGGTGTAATGTTACTTGATATATATACTATTTCCCCATTTTACTTTTATAGTAAAAAGAGATTTAAAGATAAAAAGCTAGTGCAGGCACATAAGTCGCAACATATATCTATAAGTACACACATAGTAAGTACATCATAAGTTTATTACTCTTGAAAAAGATCTCTAGTGATGCAGTTTTTAGGTATTTATTCACATCGAGAGTTGTCCAAATCTCAAGATTGACATGTGTTCATGAATTTAAATCAAAAGATCAACATGTTCATGCATTTGGCGGATGATCGATTTATCTTATAAGCAACGCTCTTCGAAAGCTTTTGATGGGTTCTCACCATCGATCTGCGAATGATGAGGGAAATCAAACGGCATTTCTTCAGGAGAGAGCCAAGCTTCTTTAAAAACTCTCAAGACTTCCTCATAAACTACTCCATTGCCTTCAGGCGTGAGATGCAATCCATCACTGCTTATAGCCAACAACATCGAGCAAGAACCATTTATAAAACAGCAAAAATATTCATTCAGGAGATGAGTTATTTTTGGAAACAAACAACATTTTGGGGTCAGATTTAGATACAGACCTTAGGTACTTTTTCTGCCAATCATTGGTTTCTTGCATCTTCGTCCATAAGTTGACACATCGCAGACCGAGTTCCTCGGCTAATGAGACACAATGTTGTGCGTAGATTCCTGTTGTTTCGTTCGTCCTCTCAGGCTCTTTCATAGCTTTCTCACCATATAATGATCTGATGTAACACAACCACTGACTCGTTAATAAGAAGTATCGGACTAAATGTTTTGAAAAACAAAAAAATGCAAAGATACAGATCATAATAAAGCCTTACTCTGCATAACTTTGCCGCCCAGCTTCATCAATTGGAGGTGGAGTTATAAGTACAATTAGCATTGTAGGTGAACATTTCTACAAAACAGAGTCATTAATGCTTCAGAACCATTCACATAAAGGAAGACATTGTCAAGAAAAGACAATGCAAGTGAGAGAGGATCATAGAAGCATATAAACAAACCTTCAAATGCTGAACAATTCTTCTGACATTATCTTTGTACTCTTCCACCGGCACATGTTGCTTATCACTGGTTCTTCCTTTAAGAGCTGCATCGTTTGCACCAAAGAATATAGTCGTAGCAACAGGAGGAGACGAAGAGCCCTAAGCAAAAGAGAGTAGAGAGTAGAAAACACACTGAGATATAGGCACACAACCAAAACAACTCCACTGACAAAGAAGAGTTCTCATCATCTCAAATCCAGATATTTTCATACTTGAACCAGTTCTTTCATTGTTAAGAACTCTGATCATCCATGAAAATGTCATCAACCAACACATCCTAGACTTATATCAAAACATTCAGAACTGAATCCAGAGTAGTACTAAGCAAAAACAAACTGTTGTGTCATGTAACTTAGAGAAACACATGGATCCAGAGGTACTCAAAGTCATAATCACAATCACTACAGCAGATCTTGAAGAAATCAATCCAATGACTACCAAATTCGTGAGTAGATCAAATCTCAAATTCAACATTGAAGACTCGAGAGAGAGAGATAAAGAGTACTGACGAGGGAAAATGTGATGAAGCAAGAAGAGAGCCCATCGGGTGTTGTAACCGCCGTAGCCGCGAACCACAACATCAGCCTTGCGAGAGTAAGCGTCGGTAAGAGCAGATCCCCAACCGCCGGGTCTGAACGACTGCGCCGTTATCGAGTCGCCGAACAGAACTATCTCCGGCCTCACCATCTCTGTCTCCCTACGGTTTACTCATTTAACCGGAGATTATTACAAATACCAGTCGCTTCTGGACTGGGCCTGATCCATATGGACTGGGCCTGATTGGAGAGAGGGGGTTAATATAAGAAGCGAAATTTGCAAAAATAACCTTTATATATATATAAATTAAGGAACTAACCATAAAAAAACAATTTTTTTAAAAAAAAAACAAAAAACCTAATGATTTGCATGTTGGTGTTTATCAGTATGTTCCCATCTATTCTATTGAGTTGATCATCTGTCATTCTGGAAAAGAGGAGGTAGGTTATTATCGTTAAAAGGCTGACTAAACCACAAACACAAAATGTGTCAGCCAAGTAATGTTAATGAATGCACAATACAAAACAGAAAAATAATGTATTATATATTGAACTAGATAATGTCGTGAGTTTAAAATTAATATAACAAAATACAATTATATATATTTAAAGGAGTTTAGTAAATTATTGAATAAATTGATTATTTAACAGTTTATATTACATAAATATTTTTTAAAATAAGTATCTTTCAAAACTTGTACAAAAATTATTAAAAAATTTCCTCATTATGGTTTTATAGCTTCTTAGTTCTTTTAATAGTTTTTTCATTGTCCAACAAATGCAAGAAAACTTACCTATTATTTATTATATTATTTAGATTCATTATGAAAATAAATATTTCATTAGAGATGATTAATCGAAAATTAAAGACGTTTTTCTGAGATGATTGATGAAGTCATATATAAAAATTATATGGAAAATGATTCAATTATAACAGTATTAATGAGACCAAAACCAAACTTATATATATTTATAATTCACAAAAATTTGGTTTTCATAAATTAATAGAAATATTATATATATATATATGTTAATTAACTATATACTGATAAATGATATATGATTAAAATAATATTAATAAGTGAATAGAAATTGAAAATAGTTACATAATAATTTCATGTGAATTATTTATCTTAAAATGAATAAAAATAAAAGAAAAATAGAAAATATGAGACATATCTTAAGGATGACAAGTAAAATTGAAAATAAAATTATACATCTTAATGTTCATAATATAAGAATAATATACATGTAGTACTAATATCCCAAAAAAAAAAAAGAACAATTTAGAATAAAGAACTAATTTTTTGGTTTGAATATAAAAACTTGAAATTATTATAAATATATGACATATATCACAGGAATTTCAAGGTAATCAAATTGTAATTTTAAATATACATTTTTTCTCTCTCTTTAAACGAAATATATATCTCTATAAATATTTAGTAAATTCAATAATATTAAAATATATTTTAGTTTAATGTAATTAGAGTGAAATTACAAAACAAATTAAGAATCATATTATGTGAACTATTTCTATTAAAGTGAAGATATAGAACAAAAAATTATTATTGGAAATTATGATTAAAAAGTAGAAGAAAAATTGAACATCTTATAATATATTACTTTGATTCACGTTGTTTTCTTTTTGCAGATAATAACTCTTTAGGTGGCAGGTGTCAAGTTCTGAAATATATAATAATTAAATATATTTTAATTTGTTTTAGTTAGAATCAAATTAAAAATAATGTAATAATCGTATCATCTTAATTATTTCTATTAAAGTTAAGAAATAAAAAAGAAAACCATTATTCTGGACAATATGCTACACAAATTAAAGAATAATTTGAACATCTTACAATTAATAATATAAAATTATATTTTATCTTAAATATATATATAAATAGTATATTTTATGTCATATAAAGTTAATTATATTAAAAATATTAAAGAGAAAATAACATATGTCACAAAAAGATAGTACCAAATAACAAATTTGTTGAGCTTATCAAAAAAAAAATCTTACTTTATTATATAAGATTTAATTCTTTCATCAAAAGTACAAAACTTATGTGATGTTTTCCACATTCAACATTCAGAAGTAAACTTGGAGGATCGGTTCATTCTTCATAGTGCTACTATCTGAAGAATTTTTATGATCCCCACAAATCGCTATCTCAAGTAATTAAGAGTCTCTACTCTAGTCAAAGAGACTCCAACCTCTCCTACATGCAAGACAAAACAAGTTTTGAAAGCAATATATCCTAGATGGAATGCATACACATACTGATTCAGATCATAACTTGTACTGACATAGATACCACATAGAAAAGCTACTATAGACGAAAATGAAAGTATTTAATGGATGACTAATATGAAAGTATAGTAAAATGATTTATTAATTTATAAATAATTAATTTCAAAATAAGCTACTCATTCATGTTGGATTAGTGATTTTAGTTGTAACATATTTAATTTATAAAAAAAAAAAAGTTGTAACATAATTTAGTGACAAAATGCCCAAAAGCTTACTCTGCTTGAAGAGTTGTTTTTAGAAATTCAAAGTGGGATAATTAGTGGGGTGCGACTCTTTTTGTCAGTAATTTATATGTTCATAATTCTAGCTATCAAAGTAGAAGCTAGACGGCTAGGTGGTTACCGATTGTGATATTAATCGCTCTCTTTACTAAATCTTTAACGATCCACTTTTCTTTCTAATCTCATGGATTTCTCAGCTAAGAGCGTACGTAGCTTCTTCGTTCCACTAATATGTTCCACTAATATGTTCCATCATTATACTCTGATAGATTATAGATGGTACGTAAGATTAAGATGTGACTTTAACCTTTAGCTCTCAAGGTTTTCATATAGATATTTTGGCTCCTTGAATTTGTATGTATGCGTAGAATTCGCTGATTACATGTTCTCGCTATGAGAACATGAATTTGAGAGATTATTGGTTGGTTGCAAGTTCTTTGCTTAAGAATAAATTGGTTTTCAAAATCGCAAAAGTGAGGTGGTCTTATGAGCTGAGCGCAGATATTGTTAATCTTTAATTACAAACGTACGTGTGAGATGGACCAGATGGTTATAATTGGTTGTTGGGATTTGGGACGAACCAAACAAAAATTCCTTGTCTCAATATATTATTTCGGATCCCTCAGCCAAAATACTTGTTCCATATATTGTGACTTCTATAAGAAACCAGGACGACTCACATCTCTTGAGTATGCGCATGAATTCAAGTTCCCCAAAATTAGGTTACTCTAAACAAAATAATTCTCAGTTTGAACTTCTAACCAACCACCAATGATAGATAGGTTCTCTTTGGTACGTAAACCCATTAATCCGGCTAAAAAAATATAATCGAACCGGATATAACATAGCGGTTTGGGTTGGTTAATACTCGCATCCCCATTCTACTAAATTCCTCTGGTTTGCTATCCCTATCCGTTTTAACTTGAACCGGTTTGACTTTATAGTTGGTTTTGAGTTTTGACTTATTTATAAATCCACCGAACTATTATTTAAAGAAAAAGCAATAAAGAAATAAAAACAGATAAATAAATAAAAAAAGATTTTGAAAGCAAATTGACAACAAAATCTTGAAGATATGCAAAATCTCTCGATTTCATTCATATTTTTTTCCCTCTATTTTTCTATATTTATTTTATTTTTTTCTAAACTTATTAATATGTATATATATCAACCCAACCAGCTCCATTGTTTCACAACATCATACAATATTTCTCTTCCTCTCTATTCTTCCAACTTATTACAAAAGATTGTCTCATTCTTCGATCCATATACTAAATTAAATGGCTGAAGTTTTGCTACCGAGGAAGATGGAGATCGCCAACGATCCTTCAAAGTTTGGATCACCGGATCTTCTTCATGTTCTTGCCGTCGATGACAGTCACGTTGATCGGAAATTCATCGAGCGTTTGCTCAGAGTCTCTTCTTGCAAAGGTAAAAAAAAAAACACATCTTTTGTTTTTCAACAACTCCTCTTTTTGAAAATATTCTATTACAAATTCAGACAGGTTAACTGAATAAAACCTCTGTTTCTGTGTTCTTCAGTAACTGTTGTCGATAGTGCGACAAGAGCTTTGCAGTACCTTGGATTGGGTGTTGAGAAAAAATCCGTGGGATTTGAGGTAAATCATTATTTACAAGAGAATATGAAACTTTTGCCGTAACTATCAAGGAAAATGACCTAATGGTGATTTTGCTTTGTTTTGTTTTCAGGATTTGAAGGTTAACTTAATAATGACGGATTACTCTATGCCCGGTATGACTGGATATGAACTCTTGAAGAAGATCAAAGTAAGCAAAAACATTTCCATTGATTCAATTAGTTGAGCTAAATTCATAATATTATATGCTTATCTAATCCTTTTTTGGTAACTTTTTCAACAGGAATCATCAGCTTTTAGAGAAGTACCGGTGGTGATTATGTCCTCCGAGAACATTTTGCCTCGTATTGATAGGTATATTTTCATAACGATCCATCTTGATGATGGTGTTATAATTTAGTCAAACTTTATTAAATTTGGTGAATATTTTTTTGTTTGGAATTCTTGGTTGACAAAAAAAAAAAAAAAAAAAGGATTAGATCCCAAAGTAAAAAAGATCATGCTCATATGGTTTAAAAAGTTGATTTCTAATAAACCATTTTTGGTGGTGATTGCATAGTTAATCAAAAGTTGAGATTTTGGTGATCTTTTATGGGTCCCAAGATGATTTTGTGTATAAAGATGTTTCTAACCAGCAAAATCTCTACTTTGGGATTTGATTCTGTTTTTGGTGATGTGATATAATTATAAATAAATAATAATTATATGATCTTTTGTTTTGCCTAATCTTTTGGTAGGGTATTGTGAAAGCCACCTCACATGCTTTTTTTAATCACTTTTCATATTTGGAAACCTCTAGAGGCCAGATTTAATATATATTTTAAAAAAGGAATATGTTTTGTGTACACACAAGGGCCAACTCAATTATGATCTGGCCATCTTATGATTGTTTGCTACATACACTACAAAAACAAAAAAACTTATTGATCCAAAGCTATCAAACTTTATTGAGATTGGAGTTTACTCAAAACTGATCTTTCTTGTGATTTTTTTTGTTTTGTTTTTGTCATTCAGATGTCTTGAAGAAGGGGCTGAGGATTTCTTACTGAAGCCTGTAAAACTCTCTGATGTAAAAAGATTAAGAGATTCTCTAATGAAAGTTGAAGATTTATCTTTCACAAAGAGTACTCAGAAGAGAGAGCTAGAAACCGAGAATGTCTACTCTTTCGATTCACCTGTTCAATCACAGCTCAAACGCACAAAGATCTGAGCTTTCCGACGCAGACTGCATCTCAGAGCTTAATGACTAATGATGATTCTCTCCAGCTCAATGACCTATACAATTTTCCAGCCCTTATGGTTTTTTTTGCTGATTGACTTCAGTGGGTTTATTCACATAGTAGTAATGTAAATGGTATAGAAAGGAGCAGAAGTATATTATATTCATTAGAGTAATCTTAGTTTTTTTCCTTACAAGAAATTTGTAAGCTGGTTTACTGAAAATTGTTAAGAATCAAGCACAAGTTTTCTATAAAAATTAAGTCCAAAAGATCATGAGAGTACATCTCTCTCTGAATGGTGATTCTAAAAGCTTTGGTGATGAGGAACTTATAAAGAAGATTCACCATGGCAACAAAGTAACTCTTAAACCTTCAATAATGTTTGACAAGGAAGGAAAAAAATGCATACCAAACACCTTAATATTGTTATAAAGTTGGAATTTGAAAACATAGCATATCATTATTGAAACTATCTAAATGTATTTGAATTTTCTGTACCACCTTTTATGTATTCACACATCACACTCTACATCATCAACACAGTGTTTCAGACTTAAGAACCATCGATGACATAGAAAACAAAGCTCAAGTTCTCGAGTGCCAAAAGACAATACTATACCCACATTATCATCTTCTAAGCTAGAAAAGAACCAGAGAGTCAAAAGACTGAAGCAATAAAACAGAGCAATCGAACAGATAACATGGTTTGCGAAATCCGCACCTCTCCCTTTTAAAACTTGCAAAACATGCTAGACGAACGAGCCAGACGAATTGTTAGACCACCACCACCTTGAATACTAGTCTCAGCCTTGACTGCAATCCGTTCATAAGGTTTCCTGCACCCTGGACAACGTCCATCTCCATCGCAAATTGTCTTGTGGCAGAACAGACAAAGCCGGAATCCGCAAGGACAAGGCAGGAAATTCGAATCCGTTAAGTCCAAGTCTTCGTAGCAAATGGGACATGAAGATGGAATTGCCACAGAGCTAAAACGCTTGTCCAACTCTGGAAAACTAAGCTGCTTAGCCAAATTAGGTAACCCCTGTGGGCGAAGGTCATCATCAGGCCTCCAAGCTCTATTACTCTTCTGCTTCCTTGATGGCACTCTCAAGCAATCCTGTTTTGCATCTTCAACACACACAGCACCTGATGCACCACTAACCGAATCGCCCACATTAGAAGATGATTGTCCAAGACTCTCTTGCACTTTGGCAGACTCACGGAGATGATTCTCTTTCTCATTCTCTTCCTCAGCCGCTAATGCATCAGCAACAGCTTCCCAATCATCCACACAACCATCATCATCATCATCATCCTCTGCATTATCCTCTTCTGTTATGTTACCAGAGCAAAAGCCACTGCTACTACTACTACTCCTGCTACTCCTCCCACTGTAGTTAGTGCTTATATCTGTACCTCCCATAGAGCTATTCGAAGGTGACTCCATAAAACTCTCATGGTGAAGATTCGTATTCCCACCGTTAGTATTATCCTCTTCTCTACGCACCCCATCTACACTCTCCACCACTGGTGGTTGGTTACTTCTCCGATCAGGCTTTGCACTGCGATTAACACTACTCTCCTCTTTACCTCCCTTATTGCTCACCGCAACTAACAATAGTAAAATCAAACACACAGAATCAATACATACACCAAATCTAACCAAAACCAATAGAAAGAAGCAAACACACACACACAATTAAAAACATACCTTGAGAAAGCCATTGCTCACGGCGGAGACCAAGCTTGTTCTGCTTTATCTTAGCAGACTTATTGTTCTGCAAAACACAATGCCAAAAAAATCAAAACTTTGAATCAAATTGGAGAGAAAGGGATAAGATTTAAGGAGAAACGACGAAAGAGATGTAGAAGAGATAACGTTACCCTCTTCTTCTTTCCACAATCTCTCGTGGTGTTAGGAGGAGCCGCAGTAGCAGAAGCGTTGGTGATCGAATCTGAAATCATGATTCGCTGATTGATTCCTGTGACGTAGTAAAGATTTACACAAAGTGGTAAAGGGTTAAAACAAAAAGAATTGGAAGAATTCGAAATCGAAGATGAAGATTCTCAAAAACCCTAAATTCAGATTTGGTCGCTTTGAGACTCGAGAGAGAGAGAGAAGAAGAAGAAACGTGAAGATTTTTTTTTATTATTTTTATTAATTTTCTCTTTTAATGTTTAATTTAATAAAAATCAAAAGTGAAGAGATGATATAAAGAGGATAACGGAAACTCCTCTTCTCCGCTCAGACAATTTCGCTCGATGCTAAAATGACCTTAATAACCCTACTTATTCGTGTGGAATCTTCTGTAAGTCGGTGAGTGCGCACGTGCGAAGTAAACGATGTCGTAATACATGAGGTTAATATGGAAAATAAGATATACAGATTTACCTTTTTGGTATTCTCAACAGATGATTATATGCAATTTTGCAAGCTTGTTGTCAATCTTGTGAGTTAAAAAAAGCTGTGTGAATGATTTTGTTTTCTTATTACAAAGATTTTTTTGTGACGTAAACAATTTTCTGCATCAATCAAAAGAAAAATATATTTTTTTGTTTAGGGTGTATTGTTCTTTTTATAATATTTTTTTCAGAGTTTTTGGTATATTAGTGATGATTGATGTATTAGATGTTGAACATTTAGTTTTAGTAAATGAAATATCTGTTTTTTTTTTGTCAACAAGTTTGACATTAGTCATATTTTAAATATGTAAATTGGATACTCGATAAATGACATAATAATTTAGCCAAAAAAAAAGTGAAAGAAAATCTAGAAAAATGAAGAAAAATTAAATCCTTTGGATCTTTTTCTTCAGTTTTTATTAAGTTAAAAAAAAAAGACAAAGAGTTACTTCTTCTACCACAATCAAATGGTTTTTTTTTTCCTTTACAATTTGATTGGGAAAAAAACATTAATACAAAGAGAAATCAAATGATCAAAAAGTCAAAAGTAAAAGAAAAAGATAGAAAAAAAAAAAAAAAATTGAAGTGTTTTAGCTTGTAGATTCTGATATGCTTTGAAGAGAAGGCTGCCAAGCTCTAACTTTATTGGTAGCTCCTCCTGTGTTCACCCCTCTCTGCTTTTCATGTATCCTTCTCTGTTTAATCAAAACCTCTAACTCTGTTATTATTGTTTCAATCAGAGAATTAAAACTGAAATCTGGTACACAGCAATTGTAGTTAGGTAATATATAATAAACAATACCTGAGTGTCTTTGTCAGAAGCAGATTCAGATCTTAGGGTTAGTGGGTTAATCTCCTCTTCCGCTACAGAAAACTCTCCATGGATCTTCTTCATCTTTTCAGATTTCTTGGCTCTTAATCCTTTCATCACCTCTATTAATCAAGAAAAGACTTACTTTATAATCAAATAAAGTAATCCTAACAATTTTATACACTTCATCAGTGATGATTGTAATTGAACGTGGAACAGAAGAAACAAAACTGAATAAAGCCCTAAGAGTTAGGTTTTTTTTGTTGTGTTTCTTGTTCCTGACTTCGAAACTAAAAACATGTTATGTGTGATATATGCAAGAGACTGAGTGATATATTAAATACCTTCGGCAGAGATGAGCCTATAGACATGGCCGAGTAAGAGGTTATCGGAAGGACGTAGAAGTTTGATACGAGTAACACGGAGAGAACCGCCGTGAGGAACGGCAGAGGAAAGGAGGAGAGCTACGTGGTGACCGGGATAAGACTTAATCACTTCGCTAGCGTTTACTGTACAGTAAAATCTCACCGATTTACCGTCTGGTCGTTGTATCACCGTCGTTGCCGCCTCCGCCGCTTGACAGTTCCCCATTTCTCTCTCTCTCTCACGGCGGAGAAAAGTAGGAGAGAGAAGAGTAAAGGGAGTAAGCGTAGCGTAGGTAAGGAAGAGGGGTCGTCTGTACTGATTGAGAATAGCTTCTTCTTCTTACGTATTCCCTTTATATAATAATACTCATCCTTTTATTTCATACTGTATTCTTCATTCATTTTGTCATCAAATATTTATTATTTTCAATTTTAATGATATAAAAAAGTAGTACGAATGAGGTGGTAATAATTATGTAGCTGAGTATCTCTAATATTCGATCAACACTTAGATGGGAGAGTATTATTATTAGAAAGAGTCTCTAAGTTGAGAGGTATAGAATAATACTATGATCGTAATTAATTGCTCAATTGATTATTATGTTTTGGACTGTCCGTACAGAGCCCCCCAAGTGTTTTGCTTGGCTGGAATCTTTCATGAAAAGTAGATTCCAAGTAAGCTTTTTATTTAAATCTGTAAAGCCTTTTGATACTACGAATCTATTAACCATTTTAATTCTTGTATATGCTAGTATTACCACTTAAGCTTAGCTTCCAACCTATGCACGTATGCAGAGTAAATTACTAAGTAGTAATTCACAAGTCATAACAGTAGAAGTTAATCACTAACTTTTGTAGATTCTCTACTACATGCATCTAAAAGTCAAAGTGTATATATCAACTACTGGACCACTATTTTAGAGAATGCTTTCACCGATTTTTCATTTCCTTATTTATATTCTGTTTTTTTTTTTTTTTAATCCTAGTATTGTTTAAATAATTACTACAACGTAACTAATATTGTAAAAACAAATTTGGCTGCTGTTTATAATTTACTAGATAAGGCCCATGTTCCCAGGTAAAAACGATACAATGTTTTAAAACATGTTTAAAATTCACTATATCTACTTTTAATATAATTTAACAATTTGTACCATCAGAATAAAACATTAATTTTTACATATTTTGTCTTAAATAGATTTAAGCTACAAAATTATATTAAATACAATCTATGCATTTTAATCTATATCATAATAAGAATTGAAATATTTGAAAATTCATTTTATCTATTTATAATACAATTTAACAATTTGTACCATCATAATAAACCATATATTAATTTTTACATATTTTATCTTAAATGGATTTTAGCTACAAATTATATTAAACACAATCTATGTATTTTAGTCTATATCATAATAAGAATTTCAATATTTGATAATAAACAAAAAGTAATTGTTAAAAAAATGAAAATTACTAATTTTTTTAGAAAACCAACATTTGCTAAGATATTTATATATATATATATATATATATATTGTTTTCCTAAGTAATAAGTTAGCTCATGTCAAAAAATAATATATATATATATATGTATAATACGTTAGCATATGTGTTGAATTACGTAAACATATATATATATATGGATTAGCTTGGTCTCATAATAAAATTTTGAAAATATAAAATCTTTTACGTGAAGTAGCCTGGAGTACAATTTTTGTGTAGTTTTAATTTATAATATGAAACAAGCTCATAAGAAATTTGTTCTTTTTAAAAAAAAACAATAGCTTGACCAATATAATTATAAAGAAGTTGAAGAAATTACATTATTAAGTGAAAAAATATTAGATAGTTTAGTTGTTAGATAGAGATGAGTTTTTATAATCTTTTTTTTTTAGGACATTTTCTTATAATTATTTTTATACTATCTAAAAATTGTTAAAACTAAGTTTTTATTTTTTACGTAGCAAAATCTCTAATCGTTAAAATTGACACATGTCACAATCGTTCGAGTTATTAACTTTGAAAACCAAATTTTATATAATAAAATAACCATAATATTCTTACCGATACAAATGTTTTAAACGTTTTAAAGACATTATCTTTGATTAGTACAACTCAATTTTTAATATAAAAAACATTTTAATTGCTGCCATGAAAAATTTGAATTTAGATAAGTGTATATAGTATTCACGGTAGACATGGCGTTTAAAAAAAAAATCTACTACTTAAATTAGTAATAATAGTTCTATAATTCAGAAATGTGAATTCAATAAGAAAAAAAGATAAATAGTTTGCAGAACAACAAAAGTAAACAAATTTGTTTTTGTCAACTAAATAAAGCAACTTTTTATAATTATTTTTTTAAAAAGGCAATGATGAGCTTTTTGTGGAAATTAAAATAACGAAAATGACAACCAAAAATGAAGTAATAATATTCCCCTCGTGCAATCAACCCTATTCACATGCTTACTGTACACTTTATCTCGATCTCCTGAAAGCCTGTGTCGTATTAAACTTTAATTATTGAACATTGCTAATTAATTACGGTGTTAATCGATCAGCCTTACAAAACAAAGTAATCTTAACCTTTTGCTTGTCCATTAATTAAGATAACATACAAAAGTTGCCTGTCTCTCTATATTTTATTTAACAGAGAACAAACACCTCACGCAAGAGTGAAAGGTCGCCCTATTTCTTAATTCTATTGCTAATAAATTTATTCACCAAATGTTCTTTAAAATTTCAACATAATCAATCAATTATTAACATTAAATCAAGACTTTTGAGTGAGAAATATATCAAAGCAAAATTCAGCTAAAAATTTGTTTAGAAACTAATCAAAATCACAAAGTAGTGTTCCCTCGGATTTACAAAGACAAAAGCATTAGAGAGAGAGAGTAAACAACAATGCTCTTAAGATTCATCATTCTTGTAAATAAGACTATAGAAATGTGAGAGATATTTAAAGTTTCCAAAGTTGTCAAAAGAACCAAGACACAGCGGCTTGAAAAACTCAAGGCAAGAATGGTGAAACTCTTGAGTTTTCACCACTTTTGTTTCCAGTTATATCTTTGCTCTTCTCTTCTTCTCCTTCCCCTTTCAGACAGATGGGAAATACTTGTTGAGATTGAAAGGAAGAGAGTAGAACTCTTCACTTCTTGTGTCACCTTTGAAAGATCTAAACTTGTCCCACCAGTGCTTTCCTCGGTCTTTCCTTATTGAAGAGTCTTTCTTGTGCAATGTGTTGTCCAAGAAGAAGGCGACGCTGCCAGCAACAAAAGGCTCTGAGGAGAACGGAACATTCACCATATCGTTGAACTGTCAAATATGTACGAGAAAAAGAATTTCATTAGCTCAGCCACGCCAAAGTCGTTTCATTAGTTCAGGCCACGCCAAAGATTATGAACAGATGGAGTGGAGTTATAGGCCTTACTAGATCACTTAACCAAAAACCTATTTCAATGCAAAGAAAAGAAGTAACAGTGAGTTGGTTACTACATACCCAACGAGCCCCAGTGTGGACCGGACCATATCCTTTGATTGCGGTGTACTCATTGAAGTACTGAGGGATGGACAAGCCAAGGAAGACAGAGAAGCCTAAGATGAACTTGGTCCTGAAGCTGTTTAAGTTGCAGAACTGAAGGAAACTCAGACCTCCAGCTCCCACGTACGCAAAGAAGAGACAGTACAAAGCAGCAATGATGGGTGCAGGAATAGAAGCAAACACAGCTCCAAATTTTCCTGCATTAGCATATGATGGATCATCAGTACAGAACATATTTCAAGCAAATGTTTATCTTTATTTGTTGATATTGATAAGAATTGCAGCTAACCAAGAATAGAGAAGAATATCATGAAGCCTGCAGCTATCTGTACAACCCTTCGACTGCCAACTCGTGTCAAGGCCAATAATCCCGCATTTTCTCTGCAGTAAAGAGCAAGAAAACCAACTTTCATACCAAAATATCTAGAGAAATTAATAATATCAGATCATTTATCATCCCTGAGATGCTTACACCGAGACAGAGGAACCAGCTCCAGTACCAAACAACCCTGATATCAGAATCGCAACTCCCTGATCCACAAAAAAAATAGCATAAACACTTCAGAATTCGATCAATATATATTCAGCAACATTTTAACTTCAAATGTAGCGGAGTTACCTGCCAGCCAACACCACGGCTGAGAATAGATGGTGGCAACATCGTTGCACTTGCGTATCTCGAGACAGAGACAAAAGCACCGGTTGACTTTAAAGTTCAGTCAGACACAGAAGAAACAAGAAACAAGAATGAATAAACAGAATAACAGAGCATAATCATTGTATTTCGAAAGATTAAAACATAAAGAAGATAATCACAGACCTCAACTAGAGCAACAAAAGAAGCCATCATCATTGCAAAAGCTTCTCCAGCATCAAACGACGGGGCACCCCACTGGAAAGGCCATGGAACTCTTATCCTGAGTTTTTAAAAACTAAGGTTAACAACGAATCCAATGAGATCACATTTATGAATCACATTAATCTTTTGATACTCTATTTCTTCATGCTCTTTTGTTCTGCTTAAACTGCAAAATTCTAGTGGAAGAGCTGCGTTGTAACCACTTACCATGGGGCAGCACCTATGATTCCAGCACGATCTGTCCTGCAACTTGTTTGTGTAGTTGGTGCAGCACCATTGTAAGCCCCACCAACTGTAAGAAGATGAGCATAGATCCAAACAATCACCACGGCGAATATCACAGCAAATCGGTCAAACACATTTTTCCCTGATTTGATCACATGGGGCAGGTACTGCAACAGGAAACATTAAAACACATGAAATCAGGTAACCGTAATAATTATAGCTTTAATTCTGGGAGTTAGACAGGTTTAATCTGTTAATGAGTTACCTGTGAAACGAATACTAGAATAAGAAGCTCAGGCAGTCCAATCTCTATGCATTTAGCAACCTGAAATGTAAAAAGGATATCAACAACTGAAGAAATAAAGAGTTTCTGCTCTGCTCATAAGTGCTCATTAAAACTGTTTGTGTTTCAGTGCATCTAGAGTAGACTTACCCCCGGGAAACCAAACTCATACAGCCCAAAACCAACGAGACCCACCAGGGGAACAGCTGAAATAGGACTTAAGAACCTGTAGATGATATACAGAAGAAATTAACATCGCCTCATCCTTAATGCAATGCTGAAGATAAGTCTGAGAAAGCTAATGCTGTGTAAGCAAATCGAACATCTGAGACCAAATTTTCCTCCAGACTAACCTAACAACATTACGCCAGAGACCACTGAAACCAAGAATCATCTGAAGGGTAGAAGCAACAATCAAGGCGCCTTGGGTTGCCCGCATTATCCTCTCAAAGCGCTAAAACAAAAGCAAAACATATTCTTTGTTGTTATAACAGCACCAAGATAGGTTCATAGAGATGATAGAAATCAAACATGAGAAAATAAAAGAAAGCAAAACAGGAAGTCATACATCAATAGGATTAGAGGTATCACTGAATCTTCCAGAGAGGATGATGGATATTGTAGTTGGTACAAAGGTGTAGGAGGCTCCAATAACAGCAGGCAACCTAGTCCCGAACAGCGTTTGGAGCAATGTGTTGATTCCAGCAACAAAGAGAATAGTTTGGATCACCTTTGCCTTCTCTTCCTGAAATTACAGAAAATAAAATTCATTTACAGTTACTGACACTAAATAATTTTGCCTTGCTCGTTATTATTATTAAGTAAACGCTGTAGAGGACTTACGTATCCACCTCCCATCTGGGGAACAAGAGCAGTAGGTATGAGCACAGTTGTGCCAAGCATCACAAGGTAATGTTGAAATCCAAGAAGAATAGCTTCAGCTGAAACACAAGCATGAAAGAAACTATCTAATTAAGTATTTATGGAAACTAACGAATTCCAAACCAACTCATTGCAACAGACTGTCTCTGGGTTTGGGGATTAAACCGATTAATCCACCAAAGAAGCTAAAACATTCAAGGGGAAAACAAATAAACTATGTAAGAATTGTAGGAAACTATACAATTCCAAATAAACTCATTGCAACCACCGAAACTTTTTATGAGTTTCCAATAGAGGGGATAGCAGAAGCACGAAGAAGACAAGGCTAATCTAGTTTAATCAACCAAAAAAAGCTAAAACAGGTCTAGAGATGTGCGATTGAACATATGGATTATATCATTCAAACATTACCACAGAGAGTGATAATAAAAGAAGACAAAACACACAAATTTAGAAACAGATTAGGTAAGAGTAAGAAGAGTGAAGAAGAAGAAAAAGACAAATCTAAAGAGAATCGAACAAGCTAAAACAAGAGTGTGTAGTCTTAAGGTCGTCGTCGTCGACACATTGTTCAAAAGAAGAACGCCGAATAAAAGTGTAAAAAAAAAAAAACCCCACCGACAAAGAAATCACTCAGAAATCACTCAGAAGAAGAAGAAGAAGAAGCTTTTGAACTTGGAATCTAGAAGAAGAAACAGAGGAAGAGAGAAGAAGAGCTTACGCCAAGGGGGAGGACTGGTGATACAGTAAGAAATGTTGGGAAGTTGATCTTTAGGAGGATGAGGTTGAGGTTCATCTGCTTTGGGTGCTGGAGCTCCACCCCCTGCCATGTTTTTCTCTCTCTAACCTCTCTGCAATAAAACAATGAACACAGAGTAAGAGAAAAGCTCTCCCCCCAGATCGGGGAATCTAGCTACAATGTGTAAGCTAAGCACAAATCAGTGCAAAAAATTGACAAATCGGAAGGGAGATAGATAAACTCACATCAGTGGCAGCTTCTGGGAAAGAGAGGAAGAAGAAGAAGAAGAAGACGAATGAAGAACAGCAAACAAGCGAGAGAGTGAGTGAGAGAGAGAGAGAGAGAGAGAGACGTTTTAGGTACAAAAGGTAAAGCTACACAGACACACACAGAGAAGGAAGAGAGAGAGAGAGAGACAGGTGAAAAAAAAAAAAGAAAAGTAAAAACTTAATTTAATTTCTCTGCAAAACTCGAGGTGTGTGTAACAAAATACTACAGTAGTATTAATATTGGAGTCAAAAAAAAATTATATGAATGTAAATGGGACAACAAATATATTGTTGTTAGCAAATTTAAGGGGGGGATCCTTCTTTTAATGAACAATTTATTTTCAACGCTGTTCTTGATTTGGTAATTATGTTATAGACACCTAATGGATATAGATTTTTTTTTTTTTTTTTTAATATTCCTTTTGTCTACATGGTATAGAATTTCAATTCATAGAGTATACATTTATTTTCTTTATTTTTTTGGGTAGTCAATAATAGTAATCATGGATTTTGAATAGAAGCAAATGAATCAATTAGAAAGAGCGGTGCTCAATATACCGCCGTATGAGTTTTTGTTTTTGTATATAAAATTAATGTATACTATAGTTTTTGAAAGAATTGATTAATTAATAAAAGAGAAGAAAAAAATAAAAGAATGAAAGGGATGTGAACAAAGGAAGAGACGAGAGGAATCTTTTCTTCCTTTAAAGCTATATTTGTAAAAGGTCTCTAGTCTTTTTTTTTTTCTCTCGTCAAGTAAAGTTTTTTTTAACCTATCTCTCTCTTTTTTCCTGTAAGCTTGAAAACAAAACACATAAAGTGAGATTTGTTCAAATAAGTAAAACTTTCAATAATTCTCATTGTTGAATTTTGTTTCTTGCTTCACTTTTTGTAAAGAAAAACTAAGTGTCGGGTTAATTGTAGCTAAAAATGAATTAACAACTTTCTTACTTTGTATTATACAAGTAATCAAACACGGTTTGTTTAGGGATTTTTTTTTCTCTTAACAGCTTAGTGGTGATGTATTATATTATGATGCTTGACTTCCAAAACTCCTATTTGTATACATTTTTTTCTTTTTTCTTTTTCAAGTTACAAAACAAAGAAGTTTCACAAGGTTGAATGTGTAATCTTAAAAATCTTCCATTAAAAAAGTAAATATCTAACATACACTGTTGAGATAAAACTGAATTCCTTGTGATTTCTATTGACACGGATGTTATTCTTTTGTAGGCATCATCCATCTCGATCTTTTGTGTTTATATATATTAAGAATGATTTAAATTCTTCTATATAGGAGAAGAGAATCTTATTATTAATCACTTTAGTATAGTATTGTCCAAATCGTATACATACGCATAAAAACTAGAGATAACGGAGCAAACAAAACACAGAAAAACATAAATGTCACGTCCACCTTTTTTAATTTCTTGTAGTCGTCCCGTGATCCATATATATATAAACAATCTAAACGAAACAATTTATAAAAAAATATGCTTTAACGTTAAAAAGATGATTTCTTAAGATAAGATTTGCATTAAGATAAATAACAAAGCTATATATTGAGTTTACTATTAAGAGAGTAGATGCGTATATTTTTGATTCTTCTATACGTTTTGAGTCATGTTTGTTCTAATTCGACGTTTTTGTCAAAACCAGTGATGCATCGTTTTCAAAATTTATTATAGTTTCCGGTAATAACTATTGTACATGACCTAAATTCACCTTCTTTAATTTTTATCTTTTGCCGACAATTTCCCAAGATTTAGTTTTCCATCTTTTTTTCTTCTTCCGAATATAATTTTAAACAGTCATGTTAAATTAATTTTGATACTTTTTCACATTATAGATGGACAATTGCAAATGTTGCAACATGTACGGTTACCTGTTTCGACCCAAAATATCCTCTAAACATTATTCAAAAGTCTTTAAAAACAATATATAGTACTATATACATTCAAAATATATCATGCATGTTTTGTTGAATGGATCTCTTCAAATCTTCTTAAAGGTCATCATCATACACACACATTCTCCATGCTAAGCCTTTAAGGCAACACACAACTTTGAAACGAGATATGCATATATATATATATATACGTTATTTATATTTACACACATGATTAAGTTTGAAATATCCGACAGGTGGATACGAAAAAATCGTAATTAATTGATGGGTTAGCCAGCTAATTTGTTTTTGAAGGAATTTTTGCACGTGATGAAGGATCCGGCTTGAAACATGATAGTAGTAGGACTAAACCACTGATTAGGCTAGTGATCAAATCTGTGAGCCACTCGAACATTTGTGTGAGAGGGAGTTTTCATAGTATTTTTATATGAAAAATACCGATAATGACCACATAATCATTGAGATTGGAGACTCACAAGTTGGGTGTCTAAGTTGATAATGACGCAATATTCTGAAAACTTTTTGTAATTATTGTGTTAAGGACTTTTACGTTTGTCTTTAACTATCAGCCATCATGGTTTGATGTTAACTAAAAATTCGATAAGGTATGGTTTTAATTTGTTTCAAAGTTCTATTGTTATAAAACAAAAATGTCCACTGTATTATTGTAGTCCGATGAATTGGGAGTATTATTGGCTTATTATTATTTGTAACTCTGAAGTGTGAACCCAGTCAAAACTGGCATAAAAAGTGTGATATAGAACTTTTTTTAAAAAAAAATGTTATAAAAGCCGACCAAAAAAAATGGATGAATATAGAAAAGTGGGGACTGTGGAGAGTAAGCACATGGGATGGGAGAAAAAAAGCTTTCTGGCGTACTTTGGAGAGTTACAACAAAACAACACCACAACTCTCTCATGTGCCTTTCTCTCTACTTTGCCCCCCTTGTTAGATTTACAATATCATCCTAAGTGTTTAATGGCTAACAAGTAACAACAACACGATGATTGATATGATATGATTGATAACAAAAAGATATATCAACAGGACAGTAAAAGGAAGAACAATTTTTTTTTGTGTGATGGTTTTCATATATATAGTCATGTCGTTGGGTCTCTACTCTTTCTATTCTTTTAACACTTCTGATCTCCATTTTGTTCCACCAATGATATTCCTTTTTGTCAGATTCATAGTTAAATAAGACTCGAATAAATACATGCATGCAGATTCACTTTTATTGCTAATATTATCAAAGAATATCACAAAATTTACAAACAAAAACAGGAATTTTTTTTTACTCTAAGAAAAAACAATTGAAAGAAATTATAGTAAAAATTGTTGAAGAACTTTAAAAATCTGGATATTTCATATTTGTGGTTGAATAGAGAGGGCGAGATGTAGGTGTAAGCAATAGAGACACATGCATGATGCACCCGATATTTCATATTCCATTTTTACTCTGTTTTTTTTTTTTTTTTTTGTTAAATTAAAGTCCATTTTTACTCTTTGTAGTCAAAGAATCGAATCCTTTAGATCCACTCATGGTAGAAATTCAAAAGCACTTAATTAGAGCTCATAAAATGGTTTCTTGGAGTTGCAATGCAATTACTGAAGAATGTGATATGTTCGTAATTATCTCAAGTTATATGTACATTCAGATTTCCTTTTTCTTACCTTAGAATAAAGCAATGACATGGTTGGAAATATTAAAATCTGACAATGGCTAAAGTGTAACTTTATCTTTACACGCGTTGATAGTGTTATTTTCTTCTTACAAAACTTTTTTATGAGCGAGTCTACTTACTTTTTTATAAATAGAAATAATAGTATAATCTCGAGTAATTGTAGTAAGGAATGTCAAATTTTGATGAGGGAAAGAAAGAAAGAAAAGGTTGGCTCATGGTTGGTTTAGATCTACGAGCCCTGCCTCTTCCTTGTCTTTCTCGTTTCCCCATACCCAATCAAAAAAGTTTGTGTTGTTGTTTGTAACTCCGATCTCACCAGCTCAAAAATAAATAAGTAATCATGTTACATGTATGTAAGTTGTTGTTTCTAATTTATGACGTGATGTATAAGTGTCGCTTTAGTTTATCTTTCAACTTTGTCCGCTTATATTTTTTTTTCCTTTTTACAATCCTTTATGAAAAAAATATCCTTTATCAACCTATCATAAAGCTGCTTTCACGTCAAAGAAAAAAAAACAAAGTTGCTTTTTCAAAAAGAGCCAAAAAGGAAGAGGTACACTTAGTTTGGGCCGGTGTTAGGCCCAATTATGCTCTAACCACCTCTTGGACCCATTGGAATTTGCACGATTTATTATGTTCAAACGAAACTCAGCGTTTTGATATTTTGACCCCTCAACCCCATCGTCACTCATTGGTCAGACTCACCGGTTCCAGAGTGGTTCTGTCACGAGCCGTTTCTCATCGAAAATTTCTTCCACTGAGCTCGTCCCTTTCATCGTTTCATCGGAAATTTAACCCTTTACTCTTTGTTTGCATCAATTACACAATTCATTACATTATGGTTCCAAGCATTGAAGAAAACATATGGGAACACTCTTATAGCGTCAAATTAATGCAATTCATTACATTATCATGGCTCAGGCATTGGAGAGAAAACTTGTTTGTGATCTGGTGATTATAGCTCTCTCTGTTCGTGATGATGTTTTTAAGTACAGCTCTATCACTCGTGCGATGTTGCTAGGCACTTTGAGTAACCCATTGCATATGAAAAGTAGAATATTTTACTCAACCATGCATCATGTGACAAGGCTTGTAACTTGTAAGCATCTGTATGTGGCAAGAGCCATACGGTCACAAGAGTTTCCATTAACATAAATTGTGTAAAAGCGGGGTGTCAGAAATCGAAACATAATAAGTTACATGAAACCATATCTATGGTATATCTTATGCAACGTGTCTATGCTTTTTAAGAAACAAAGCAATAAATGGAGACATAGAGATCATGTCTATCCCGTCTTATTATCCAAGACCTTATGTCGTAAACCTCCCAAATGGTAGTAGCAATGGTGGATTGTCAGATAACAACAGTGCCCAATGGTTTAGATCAGGTCTTGACTTAAATTCCGGGCCAGGAGGGCATGAAACTGATGGGAGAGATGAAGCAATACTAGTGCAGAGGCAATTTACCTTTGAAAGATGATCAAGCAAGAATGTATCAAATGTCAGGTGGTTCTCTCAAGACGGTGGATGGGAACCTCAGAATCTCTTTGTAGGCTACCGCACTAAGCATGTAAGCGTCTTGAAATATATTTCTAACCTCCTCTCTTCTTGTACGTTTTTAAAAAAAAATATTATGTATCTCTCCAGCTCGCTCTATCTGACTTTGTGTTTCATATTCCTCTTTGTTTGGTTAGTTAATTTGGAGATGAAAGCAGATGCAACTGCCACAAAGTGTTCGTCCATCGGGCTCGTGAAGACGACATTGGACCGTTTTGTTCATATAATCTTGAGCAACCAGCTTCTTAGACAAAATCTGACCCCTACGTCTTACCATCGTCATGTAGATACCTCCAACAGTTTCAGATTTTCACAGGCGTGGCGTGAAAAACTCTCAGTGAAACCAAGACCATCATCATCACTTTGTTTATTTGCTCTTTATCCCCCATACAGAGAGATTAGAGAGTTTTGACAGGTGAACTTTTTTACAAAACAACACACTTGTTGTGTCACTCTTTGGCTCGTCTTCTCTAACATCTATGCTTCCAGTCCAAAAAAGGCAAGAAAAAGAGAGTTTAGCTTATGTAATTTTTTTTTAAACAGTTCTGCTGTAAACAAAAAAGAAGGAAATGGTGATGGTCTTAAAAGCATAATGGGTATGAGGTTGAGAGATAAATCTTGCCATGGTTTGTATTATGAAGTCAGCATCTATCAATCCCTCTATTGTAGATTATTATTATTATTATTATTATTATTATTATTATTATTATTATTATTATTATTATTATTATTATTATTATTATTATTATTATTATTATTATTATTATTATTATTATTATTATTATTATTATTATTATTATTATTATTATTATTATTATTATTATTATTATTATTATTATTATTATTATTATTATTATTATTATTATTATTATTATTATTATTATTATTATTCTACTTGTGCTAGTTATGGTTGAAGAAGTGATCCATATATTTCTCTCTTGCATCGAAATCGCTAATATATTGCAATAACAGGTCTAGAACCGTTAAACAATTTGGTGTCTAATATATTGCAATAAGGATCAAGTGATTTAATGTCCAAAAACTTTTTTTAGACGATCAAATTGGATAATCAAATCTGAACCTAATTAAATTGTTTAAAAGCAAACCGAACCAACAAATCTTTTTTAATTGAAATGTAATGAGGAAAGAGAGAAAAGCCTCCAAAAGAAAAAGCAAAAAAAAATCCTCGTTCCCCTATATTGTCAATCTTGTTCCCCAAGACAACGAACTTGAATTTATAGGCTTTTGGATTAGCCTAAGAATTACAAAAATTAATAAAATAAGAAAGATCACTTTAATAACCAATACTCAGAAATAATATAGAATGCATGGTATGCATGGTCTGAGAGGCTTTATACCAAGACAAAGAACTCTTCAATATCCACGTGATCATGCTGGATGCACATTTTTTGTACACTTGTAGCGGTCGTAGTAATAGAAATCTATGACTTGCTATACTTGAGCATCTCTCTATATGCATCCTTAACTTTTTCCTCTTCACCCTGATTACAATAAATATGCACAGTCCTCTTAAGAGCGTTGTAACACTTGACGAGAAATAGAACAAAGCAATAAATCCCCAAGTTCAGAAGGAAATCATCAAATCGGAATCGCACCCGAACACGGTGAGAAAGAGAGAATCAAAGCAAACACACAAAACAATCAAACCTTTGTTTTCCGTGTACGTGTCAAGTATGAGTTCATCATCAATGCCGTCGTCCGCGCTGTCCTCGTCCTCGTATACAACAAAATCACACTCCAAATCAGAAGCCATAATGATCAGCAAGTATCAGAATCAAGTGCAATTTTTATTTCTTTTGTTAATTTTCTTGGATATTGAGACTTTAGTAGTGTAAAAGTAAACCAAAGGTCACTTGCTTTTTAGTAGGGTTGTGCCTCTTTCTCTCTTGACCAATGAGAGGGTAGGGAAAAGAAAGACAAAAAAAAACCCTTTGGTTACTGGGTATTTTATAGCCCAATAGAGTCATCATCAAATAGTCCAATAAGATCCCATGGTATGGTTGGTAAAAATGACCAACAACATGTCACTCTTTAGTCACTACACAGCAGTTTGGAGGCTTTTTTAGCTAATGTGAATGATTCTAAGCCTGGAGATCATTTAATGAAAATATGTAATCACTCTCTTCTTTGACGGTTTTGTATATGATCTTCTGTTTCTCTCCAAATATTTATATTTGGAGAGAAAAGCAGATGCGACTGCCACAAAAGGGTTTCGTTCATCGGGCTTGTGAAGACTACAATGGACCGTTTTGTCCAGCGAGAAAAATTTGTCATGGTTTGTATTATATAGTCAGCACCTATTACTCACACTTTTGCAGATTACTATTCTCTACTTATGCTACTAATGAGTGAACAAATGGATCATATTATCTATCTTTTTTTCATACTTGAGTTGCATCAAAATGGCTAATATATTGCAATAACACAGGTTCGAAACAAATAAACATACTTGAGTTTATCATAATAAGCTCTCTACCTCTCTCTTTCCCACTCTGTATCACTCTCTGTCTCTTTCTGAATTCAAGGTAACTATTGATTGATTAGAGGCTAATAATCTCTTACATGATTCAATCTATATATATATAAGTCTCCCATTTATCACACAATCTCAAAAGTGGAGTTTAATATCATCAGACTTGAGTTGGGTCATCATCATTAATGCCGAGTCACTATCCTCCCACACAGAACGTTTCTGCACAAGAAAATAAAAACAAAGAGAATTCAAATCAGTATCCTTAGGATTCTAAATGCAGAGTTTGTGACAAGATTTTGATTTATATGTTACTACTCACGATAAACAGCCGTGACTCGTCTTTTGCTTCTTCTTCTTCTTCTTCGTCTTCTCCTTTTGTTTAACCAGCGGTTTGATCACTTCTTTTATCGCAGAATCAAAAACTGCTTTCACATTCTGCAAAAATGTAAAACTTTTGAGGCTCTGTTAATCTGAAGAAAAGAACTGCCTAATAATACTATTTGAAGGTCATTCAATGTAAGGGATATGTACCTGTTGAGTTTTTGAGCTACATTCAATGTAATATGTCGCGCCAATTAGCTTACGCAGTTCCTCTCCCTATCACATAGTAATGCTAATTTACTACCATCAAGCCTTAAAATGGAAATTACATGAAATCTACGGTAAAAAGGCTATAAAACCAAACCTGTGCAGTAGTTACAGGGGATAGTCCAGGATGATCAGCCAAATAATGCTTATCTTCACGGAGATCTACACCGATGTTGTAAGAATCATTAACTAAGTTATGTATCTAAACGGTTTAGAGGAATCTGTTAGTAAGTTCTCATTTGGTTTCTTACCTAATTTGGTACCGACAAGGACTAGGGGAACTCCTGGAGCAAAGTGTTGGAGTTCAGGGATCCACTGACTCAAAAACAACAGTCATATAACATCAGAAACGATTCAATACTAGTGACATTTCAGCGTCTTTATCTCGCTCGATCGTTTTCAACATAAGAGAAAAGGAGGATGGATCCATTATTCCAATAATACAAACCTTTTTAAAAACATTCTCGTAGCTAGCTCGGCTGACTAGTGAAAAAGACAAGACGAAAACATCTGCTCCTCTGTAACTTAAAGGCCGTAATCTGTTATAGTCTTCTTGTCCTGCAAACAAACGAAATATGTAAACTCAAAAAAAGACAAATTCCCCCAAAACATAAAATGGATTTCGCCCTATCCAACAACAATAAACCAAAATCAAAGAACTTAACTAATAATAACGTTCCAAAAAGGATTCAAGACAGTTCTTTCACAGAATTGGATATATGAATTGGGGAAAAGAGTGTTCATTACCAGCAGTGTCCCATAGGCCTAAATTCACAGTGGTGCCTTCAACTACAACATTTGCACTAAAGTTGTCAAAAACTGTTGGTATGTAGTCCTGTCAAAGACAATTCATCAAATCAATCCACAGTATCAAATCAACGAGAGGGTAACATATGTAAGCACATACATATTATAATAATATCATCAAGAAAAAGTCTGACTAATCCAGAGGGGATATTAAGAGAAAGAAAATAACATAAAGCTGGACTATAGTCTATACACAAAAGCTGCAAAATAACCCAGATGCGTCACAAATACGTCAAAAAGGGAAGTAAAAAAAGTTTAAAATTCTCCAAAAAATGGATCTTTGTAACATGCACAATCCCTAGAAAAAGGAGCTAACTTTGAAATACCCAGATAGATTTTGAGTAAATTGAAGATACCCGGATGATAAAAATCGGAAATTTGAGCTAAATCTGAGAAACCCAGATGAGAATCTTGATCAAAATCTAAGAGAGAAAGAGAGGGGTTTTTTTTATAAGGAAAAAGAAAAACTTACAGTAGGGAATTTATTGCTGGTGTAGCAGATGAGCATACAGGTTTTACCAACGGCACCATCACCAACAGTCACACATTTGATGAACTTTGAAGCACTTGAAGCCATTTTTGTTTGATTGATCTCAAACAAACATAAAGAAAGCCAAAAACAACAAGAAAGAAAGAAAGAAGAAGAGAGAAGCTTAAAAAAAAAAAAAAACAAATAGAGAAGAGAGATAAATGAAGTGATTTACTTAAAAAGAGGAGTAAAAATATGAATTAAACCACACAATATAGAAGAACATAGAAGAAGGTAGGGTTTGTTTGTTTGTTTGTTGCTCAAATTTATTATGCCTTTTTCTTATTTTACTTTATTTTTCTCTGTTCCTTTTCCCAATTTTTCTTATGGTTGCTCTTTTCAATATTTCCAATTATAAAAAGAAATTTAGTATTTTGGTATTTGGTATTTGGTAGCTTTTGTTTCTTTGGTTTGAACTTGAAGATAGATAGAGATGGAGCGGTGACACTCACATGATCCATCTTCCCCCTCTTTGCTTTTTTCCAAATTCTTACTTCATTTATTATCAGCAATATTTGTAGTATTGGAATTTGTTTAACCAAATCAATGGTGATTCAATCTTAGTTTTAATTTACTTATGTTTATTACCCTAAGTAATTGAAATTATGTGTTGTATTAATAATAATAATACAGTATATAGTCATGTTGAACCACACCCACACAGTGACAAGTGAAGATGGCTTATACTTAACATATATGCATACATTAACATGTACTGTCGAATACATGTTTCGCTATTTTTGTTTTATTTTTCTATCCAGATTGTAACTACAAAGTGTAAAACTGATTCTAAAAAATTGTAATTTTTGTTTTAGGATATTCATTTTTTATGTGGACCTACATTTAGAAAGAAAAAAAAAAAACTTATCATCTAATTTACTCAAATAATGAAAAATTGGGCCAACAAGAGTTTCGTTGGCAACAACCAGCAATAAAAATTCCCAAGATTCACAAAAGGATCAATAGCAACTTTTAGTACTGTTATTAAAAAATTGAATAACTCTTTACCAAATAGTTCCTTTTTGTTTGTTAATGGATGGATATATAATTAATTGATAGCTAGTCCTGGTTTAGAAAGTAAAAAAAAAGTTGTGTGTAATGATTTGTAGGTGGATGTTGGAGCTAAACTTTGTGTGGACTTCTACCAAAAGCCGTAGATAAAAATGATTAAACATACATATTGTATTTTCTATAATTATATAAGTTAATAATTATTGGAGTAATACCTACGGCTATATCGACGGCGACTCAACCACCATATAAATATGAAAATGCAAAAGCATGTTAAATTAGAGAGGTGTTCACAAGGAGGACCACGGGGATAAATTGCTTTCTATACCAAAGGTGTATTATTTTAGGTTTTTGCAAGTTATTCCCACCAAGAACCTCCAAAAAAATATATATATATATATATATATATTAAATAGTAGCTAATTAATAATACATTAACATGATAGAATTATGGAATCAAGTCAATCAACCAAATAAATATACTAGTAAAAGATGAAAACCACCAAACGAAACAAGCTATCATTAAACTATACGTACGTACATGTGTATAAGGGAATTCTAATTAACTTTGGTCTCTAAGAAAGATTAGTAGAGACTAGAGGGATATAACTGGAGCCAGGCCTGACTGGAGCATATGTAGCGCTGGTGTAAGAATAACGTCAATGAAAAGAAACAAGAACAAATGATAAATATAAGTATATAACGTCAACGAAAAGAAACAAGAACAAAAATGATATATATATATATACTTTTCTACAAAGATAGTAATCCAAAAATAAATATAGAAAGTGGAAAATCTAACAATATATAACCCCAAAAATAAAATCACTTCATGTTGTCCTTGGTGCGGGTTAAAACCGAAACATGAGAAAGATGGTGAATGGATTTGAATTGGGTTAACGTTGTAACGCCAAAAAAAAAAATACTTAACATCTAAGATAAAATAAATATATATATATATATATATAATTTTCAACATAAAATAAATATTTTTAAAAAAGAATATCATAGTTTTTCAGAAAAATATATAAAGCTAAAATTTAATACAAAAAGAAAAACTAGTATTAAACAAACAAATACAACGGGCCCGAACACTCAATATATGGGCCGCGTCCGAAACGACTCGACCCCTGCGTAATGAAAGTCCATTGTCAGGTCCACCACGTGTTCCCTAACGGTCATAATTTGCTGTTAATGTTAATTTTGATCAATATATTAGGGAATATAAGTATATCACGCTCAACAATTAACATTTTTAGCTTTATATATTTTCCTAAACTTATCCCCCCCATATATTTACAATTCTCCACGGAAGGAAATGGTTAGTAGCTACCAAAAACTACCATTGATAGTTCTTAGTCGAATTTAATAATATAACAAACTAACGGTAATTAATTTTTTGAAAAAAAACATTTCTTTAGTGGGATTAAAAATGAATATAGAATTTAAAAATACAGAAATCATGTCAAGCAACTAATTATATAAATAATTGATTAAATCATATGATTAACTTAATCATTACCTTCCACATATGCTTTACAGCTAATTTACATAATTATATTAGTCACAACTCACAACCCTTTTTATGATATCCCCCAAAAAAGAAACAAAAAAAATTGCTTCTCTTTCAAGAAACAGTAACCTCGTTCATAAAATAAATAAATCAAAGTGGGAATTAATAATAAATATAATAATAATTCGAAGTTGATAGTCTTTTAATTTATATAAACAGAATTAAAAATTAAAAATAATAATAAGGAAACGCAAAAGAACGCGACAGACTCCCAAAAAAACCAATCCAAAAACCAGTCAACCCATTTTGACAGCCTTTTTTAGCCGCCGCCGCCAGAAACGCACGCAAACGCGTTTCACACACGCGCCCCACTAACTTTCAATTATCTCATCACGTGGCGTCAACGCAGCAGGCAAAGACGGCGGAGAATTCGCCGGAGGAGCTTTACCTGAGTAAACCGGAACAGAAGCGAATCGAGTGGAGAAGCTACGTAACCCACCTAACCCGACGTACTCGTCCTCGTCGTCGTCTTCGTCGAAGTTCAAAGAGTAACTCAAAGGATCGTATTGAAACTTCTCGCTTGCGTCCCAATCGCGTCCGCGTCTTGGATCGCGATTGAATCGTCTTATGAAAGTCTTCCACCTTGGACCAGCTGCGATTTCTGACCACTCTCGGATCTTCAAGCTTGCTCGGATCCACCACCGTGGCTCTTCGCCGCCGCCGCTGTGACTGTGAGTATTGTTGTCATCGACGGTTCGAATTCTTCCCCAGGAAGAGTATCCAACGGCGTTGGAGCTTCTTGATCGGAAGCTTGGGAAACACGAGCAGCAAAGTCGATTGTACCGGGTATCTGGATCCCGGGTTGGATCCGATTGCGCAACTTCCATAGAGAGAGATTTGGGTCAACAAATAGAGAGAAATGTTTTAGTCTCTGTAAATGAATATGATTGGCTCTGTCTCTGTTTATATATATATACACTTGTTACAAAAAAACAACATTTATTACGTTAGTATAGATTTTTTTTGTTAATTTCTCGAAAAAAACATGAAAATTTTGTGAGATAATTGTTTATACTTTTAAAAGTCAACTTCTATTTCATTTTAAAAAAAAAATTGTATTGAGTTATGTACCATTAGGAGTGACTCGACCAGGTACCAGAGTCTTTGGCATTATCACAATCTCACCATTAGGAGTGACTCCACCGATGCACTGATCATCACCTAAATGATTGATCAATATGATCTTAGACGACAATTCTTGTTTCTCGATATGATCTTCCATAGTTCACATCTCTGCGCTACCTTTTTTGTAATGTATGCATCCTAATTTCTCTTGGTAGTTTACCAAAGCTAATCCATCGAAACTCACCTCATTGAGCTGATTCTACCTTAGAAAGATAAATTTGATAATTTCGGTGAAAAGAACAGAGACAGTAAAGTTGTTGGCATGCTTGTGGATGCTTCCACCCATGGTATTCGACGCTGACGCTCCAAGTTTTCGCGGAGAAATAAAAAACCACATAAGATCTTTGTGCCAAGAAGATGATCATCTTTACCGGATTTTTATATCATCAATATCAACTCCTACAAGTTTCGTTCGTCTTCTTTCCACGAAATTGAAAGAATACAAACAAGAGTTCAATAATGTCCGTAGTATCTGGTAAGTAAACATCCTCAAGATTCCACTTTCTATTATGCAGTTATGGCTTGTTTTATTCTTCTTGTTTGACTCTCGATATATTATTGTCTTATGGCTAGAGATTACTAGAAAGTGTGCCTCAATGGAAAAATTCTGGGCAAAGATGATATTACGGATAGAGAAAATTGAGTACTTGTAGGCAGGTTTAAGGATGATGTCTTCACTACTTTGTTTTCGTCTCTTTGTTACTTTGTTTCTCAATCTAGCTAGTGTCTTTCTTTGTTACCTTGTTTTTCAATTTATTGTCTTCTATGGTACTATGTTATCTTTCAATTACATGCCCTTAGGATTTTAAGTAATATGATCAATTAAAAACTTGTTTTTGAGATAACACAAGAAACGTTCCATCAGTTGAAAAAAAATATACACTATAACCATCAATCGAGTTTACAGGCCACTCTTTATATGTTAGCATAATTATGATTAAAACTTAAAGATCAATATTATAATCTTTAAGACAAATTTTAGCTAATGAAAGGGAAACCTCCCTTATACATGCACGATTGAGAATCATAAAAAACTGTCATGCAATTCCTTAGGCTGGTGCAAATAAATATTTTTTTATAAAACAAAATGTGATAATTAAAAAAAAAAAAAGAGTGTATATATTAATTATATAGACTATATAAACTAAGGGAACGAGTTGAATAAATGTGATCCAGGTGTAAAAACTCACATCTGAGATTTACTTTGATTCCTCCTTTCCAATATGATAAGGATAATAACTCTTCTTTTGCTTCGGAGCAGCCGCCCCATCTTCTAATAAGTGATTGGATAATTTAATCTTAGACGACATTCTTGTTTCTCTATATGATCTTCCATAGTCCACATCTTTGCACTAACTTTGTTGTAACGTATGCATCCTAATTTTCCTTGCTAGTTTACCAAAGCTAATTCATCGAAACTCACTTCATTGAGCTGATTCATCTGCACAGTTATGGGCATCTCGATATGAACAAACCTTTCGAGTCTAAGGTTGACCTTCACTAATTCATAAAATCCCTGATCATTCTTTTGTGCTATGTAATATAGATAAACTCATTGATGCATAAACACAACAAAAAAATGTGTGTTTTGTATCACTTAAATTGTATCATAAAACTAAGTAATGTTATTTTAAATCACTTATGTATAAATGAAGTAAATACATATGATTTAGCATCATTTGTATTGACCAATGTTTTAATTAACTTGTTTGACATCAATTAAATAAAATTGATACAATTAGCTTTTTAGATATTAAAATCCCAACCTACGTATATAAAAGGAAATTTATTGAATCAGCGACATTATTTATATATGAGAACTTTAGAATTTTCGAGTCAGCAAATCTATAGACTATAGATGCGCCTCGCATTGAAAATTTGAGGCTTGTGTGTTCTGTTTCTCTTCGGCTTGACTCTTGATTCAATTCGTATGCAGTTTTGCTTTGCAGCTCTCTATTAGTCATGTGGCCGTCGTGTTATAATGAAAGAAGTATGCACCTGATTTCATTATGATGTAGATCGAATGTTTTCATAAGTTTGATGAAATTATAAAGATAGTAATTTAGTAAAAGTATGTTAATGTTTGAGAAAATAAAAGAGAGAGGTATTAAATGTGAGTGAAGAGCCGGGTGTTTCTCATGCATGGGGTACGAGCGGAGTCAACGGCTTCATTGTTCAATTTTGAAACCACGTGTCTTGCGTTTGTTACTCTCTACTCAGATTCTGCTGTTTCACAGACTCGCTATTAAAATCCTTTTTTTTTTTTCTTTTTTCTTCTTCATAAAACAGAAACAGAAACCAAAAAAAAATCCATATACCAAAAAACAAAAAAACAAGAACAAAAACAGAACCCAGAAATCCACACAAAAAAAAATAAACTAAAGAAGCTATTTCATCAAACCAAAAACAAAACAAACTCATCACAAATCGGAAACTAAAAAAAAACGAAAGACACTAAAGAAAAATATATATAAACAAGCATCATCGATCGAAAAGAAGAATCCAAATCATCTTATAATATTTTGTTTTTCTTCTCCTTTTTATTTTCAAATATATTATATTAGTTCTTTGGAAAAATTTGTAGAAGACAAAAGAAATCTTCTTTCGTAGTATCAAATTAAAGAAAAAAATGACGGACGCCCATACAGCCCGGACGGTCGTCGGAATCATCGGTAAGTCTTCTACAAAATTCAATCAAACACATGCAACATTTTAGTTCAATCAACAAAACAAATTAAAACTTGCTAATTTCTTGATTTTTCCTGTTATACGTTTATAGGAAATGTGATCTCTTTCGGCTTGTTCTGCGCTCCAATGTAAGCACATGATCGATACATATATAAAATCTTTTTGTTGTTGCATGAACTATGATGTTGAGCTAATGCATGCAATGAATAATATGTGAAATTATATATACAGACCAACGATTGTGAAGATATGGAAGATGAAATCGGTGTCGGAGTTTAAACCAGATCCATACGTAGCTACGGTTTTAAACTGCATGATGTGGACATTTTACGGACTTCCTTTCGTCCAACCCGACAGTCTCCTCGTCATCACCATTAATGGAACTGGTCTTTTCATGGAACTCGTTTACGTCTCCATCTTCTTCATCTTCGCTACTTCGGCTATCCGCGTAAGCCTTTTTTAACTCCCCAGTTTATGTCACACGCATGATACAACTATATAGCTGAGCTATAATTATACTTTGATTGGGATAGTTTTTGATATGTGGAAGTTTGTGAATAAATATATGTAACAGAGAAGGATCACAATAGCTATGGTGATCGAGGTGATATTCATGACGGTGGTGATCTTCTGTACATTGTATTTTTTGCATACAACAAAACAGAGATCTATGCTAATTGGGATCTTGTGTATTGTTTTCAACGTCATCATGTATGCTGCTCCTCTCACCGTCATGGTATGCTGTACTTTCTAGCTAGACTAATTTAGTTAATCAATCACGGAAACGCAAATAAAAATTGGATACTCTAATACTACTTTTATTTGTTATCTTTGTCTCTCGTGAATTACTTACATTTTAAATTAATAACGTGGAGCAGAAACTTGTGATAAAGACAAAGAGCGTGAAGTACATGCCCTTCTTCCTTTCATTAGCCAACTTCATGAACGGTGTCGTTTGGGTCATTTATGCATGTCTTAAATTTGACCCCTATATCTTGGTACAAAATTTCATTTCAACCCCTCATCATATTTTCTAAGTAAAAAAAAACTCAAATCCATATATATATGAGCTAATTTATCTTCCATGAAAACAGGTTCCAAATAGTCTTGGAGCGCTATCAGGAATAATCCAACTTATATTATACGCAACGTACTATAAAACAACTAACTGGAACGATGAAGATGATCACGACAAGCGGCATTCGAACGCTGAAATCGAACTTAGCCAGGCTTAACAATTGCATCAGCTATATCATTGCTTCATCGATAGGTTAAAAAGATAGAATCAAAAAGTGAGGTGAAGTTCTTATTACAATTTTTATGTGGAAGGAAACCTATTAAGAAAAAAAATGAACTAGTGGAAACATGATTGTAACTTTTTAATTGAAATGACTGTATATGTAATTTGTTACAGTTTTAGTTTTAATTCAAAGTTTAATAGATTTACTTTATAACATTGTTTCTCGAAACTGTAAGACGATTTGGTATTAGTAAGAACAGAGTAATAAACAGAGCTTCTCTTCTCTTGTTAAATCAGATATCAGGGGTAAAATTGACATTTAATTCCGAGTTTATTACAATGTGGTTAGTTACCGGTTTACTCAATTCGATTTTAGAAACGAACCAAATTATCAAAACCGGAATGTGCGGTTCACAATTGTAGTTTTTTTTTTGTATCCCTTAAAACGCGGAGGACCAGAGATACCGTTTGAGATGACGATTGAATTATGTTATCATCATCGCCGGCGGTTACCACCGCCGCACATCCTCCTCCGTCGTCGGAAAGGTACCAAATTCCTCTGAGTTTACTATCCTCGCCGTCGCCGCAGATTATTACCCGTCGAGACTTGTTCAAGACTCTCTCTGTATGTATTGCCACACCATCATCACTCACCGTCGCACCAGCCAACGCACGCGGCCTCTTTCAAATGCCGCCTCTCCGTCTCTCTAATCGGTAATTCACTTTTTTCGAAAACCCTAATTTTGCGTTTTCTGTGTATACAACAATGTGTATTTTTGTATCTTTGCCCTTTTGCTTAGCACTAAGTTAAGTTTTGGGAAGTGTAATTTAGCTTTGAAGGCTCTTGTGAAGGTGTTGTGTTTTAGTCAGATTCCAAATTTGTTTTCACATTGAACAGTGAAGAGTTGAATCCATGACTTTACCAAGCTTCTGATTCTTGTTCTTGATTTTGTTTCTTGAAAAGATCAACTAACTCTGATTTGAATCATATCTAATCCTTGTGAGCTAAGAAACAATGTGTGTGTTTTTTCTTGAATCAAGTTATTACCTTGTGAGAGCTGGGGAATCTGATTACGAAAGCTTGGGGATCATCAACACAAACCCGGTGGCCAAAACATCGGTTGATAGCGGGTTATCAGAAAAAGGTAAGAAGCAGACTGTGAGAGCGGCAATACAGTTAAAGGCAATGGGAGCTTGTGATCGAAACTGTTGGCTTTGGCCTTCCATTACACAGAGAGCTTATCAGGCTGCTGAAATCATTGCCTCCATCAATGGGATTAGTCGCAGGTAATATGGTTCCATTAGTCTTCTTACTCTTTTGGTGAGGTTATAACTATGGAATCTAATCTTTGTGATGGTGCATTGAATGTTTTATGCTCACTTGGTTTCTGCAGCTATATTGTTCCGGAATATAGCTTCCTCGATGCTCGTGGTTTAGGAGCTTACGAAGGCAAGAAGCTAGATTCCATATCAGAAGTATGATTCAACAATTTCATCACATTTAAACATGTAAATGAGACTATAAGAAACAAAAGCTAGCTAGGGTTGAAGAAAATTACGGTTTCATCTTCTCTGTAGGTGTATGCATTGGACTCGATATCGATGAAGACAAAACCTCCTCCTATAAGCGACGGTACGCCTAACGAGAGTGTATCAGATGTATTCGTGCGTGTGACGCAGCTCATGTCTATTCTCGAGACTCAATACTCAGAGGACACGATCGTCATTGTTTCGCCTGATTCAGACAACTTATCTGTGTTACAAGCTGGTATTCAAGGCCTCGACCTTCGAAGGCACTCGGAGTTGTATTTTGGACCGGGAGAAGTAAGATTGTTAGACGCAAACAGCGTTCCTGTGTACAAGCAACCTGCTTCTGCTGTATATAAATGCACAAACCCACCAAACTGTGACTAATGTAAGTTTGGTTCTATTGGTTCTACAAGTCAATATACACTTCTTAGTAGAATAAAACAATTAAGCATATTGCGGCAAAGATATCTGCAGTGGAATATTGAGATTTTAGTGAAATAAACAATTACATACACTTTTACGAACGAAGCAATTAAGAAACAAAAAAAAAATAATTATCTTAACAAGCGGAGTTTACTAAATTTCTTATCTTAAGTGTTCAAGATGAAGACTAAATTTCTTATTTAAGTGGTGGTTCTCAAGCTTAGAGTTTTTACATCAACAAGTCCAAGACGCGCGCAAACAACCACAATTCCTCTCTTCTAAAAATCTTATCTTAGTTTTATTTATGTATCTTCAGGATCGTTTAAAATCGAAAGGAAAAGTAAGTAAGTAATATAAGGAAAAAAGAAGAAAGTGTTGTGACGATGGATTTTGAAAGAATCATTTGGTAAAGACATTTAAAAAAACAAAATTAAAGGTAAAATAAATAGGAGTGGGTGGGTTGCTTTGTGCTTTAAACAAAGAACAAAAGGCAAAAAATTGCTTTTGATAATTTTTTTTTTACTTTTAGTTAACTATTTTAAATCTAAAGATAGAAGACATTTGATTCAAAAAGGGAATGCTCAAAAAACTATAAAAGATTTGACACGATTGAAATCAAAAATACAAATTTGATAGTGATGATCCAATGATGCTTTACTTTAGCTTCTTCTTCGTCTTAGTGTATATTCTCTTATTTCTTTATGTATTTTTCTTAGACTACCTTTAACTTTTGTACATATTTTTCTTCAGAGTATTATTGGCTTATTTTTTGATTTGGAAATTATACGAAAAACAAATGAAATCATAAAAGCTTCGCAATATGTAATTTAGAATAATTAAGAAAATTAATCCAATTCAAATCTTCGAAAATCTATGAACTCGCATTTCTTTTGTTTGCAATTCATCTCTTACTCCAGTTCATAAATAAATAAATAAATTTGATAAATGAAAAAAATGCATATCTGATAACAAAAAAATAAAAATAAACCATCTTATGATTGCGTCATAAACTATACGCGGTACAACATCATTGGTTGATAACACCTAGGTGCCACAAGAACATGCGTCATACTGGATCATTCAGTTTGCGTTATAAGCTGACGTGTCGTAGTATCAACGGTTAAACAAAATCTAGGTGCAGGTACAAATAGACATGCATCACACTGGATTATTCTCGGGTTTTAATTCTCCACGAAGAAATCTAAAAAGTGAGTCTCTCTTCTCTATTGCCGGGAAAAACAAAAGAAATTAAAGTTTCTTTTTTCTTCTCTTCCCTTCACTTTCTCTCTCACACTACCACCATAAACAAACACACAAAAGCTCTCTGCAAATTAAAAAAAAAAAAAAAAAAAATTCAAATTCCGAGATCGGAGAACTAACCGAATCAGTGATGAAGATGAAGCGAACCGTGTCATCGAACTCGGAAGCGCATAGTTACAACGAGTCACCACACTCTCCTCTTCGATTTCATTCTCCGTTATCAGATGCCGGAGATTTACCGGAAAGCCGTTACGTTTCTCCTGAAGGATCTCCATTCAAAATCGAGAATCCTCCTAAGTCGACGACGGCGACGGTATCCGACGGTAACAAGTTCAATCAATTCTCGCCTCTTCCTTCTCCGATTCCGCCTCCTCCTCCTCCTCAGTATCCGCCGCCGCGACGACAACAACAACAGAGGAATACGAGAGCTGCTCCGATTAATTCTTCTTCGGATAAGTCTCCGTCGTCTATGGTAGTGTTTAATCGCTGGGTGAGAGAAGATAATGGTACTACACAGACTACGACTAGGAAGGTTGACGGCGGAGAATCGGGAACGACGACGGTGAACAGAGCAAGAAGAGACGAGTTAGTTAGTGTGACGGCGCTAGGGTTTAGAATTACTGAAGTGATTTTGTGTGTGATTTCGTTTTCGATCATGGCGGCTGATAAAACTCAAGGTTGGAGTGGCGATTCTTATGATCGCTACAAAGAGTACAGGTCTCTCTCTCTGTTCTTCTTTCACAACTTTTCAGAACTGAAATCATGAATCAGATCATGATCAACACAAACCTTGTTTTTTGTTTTTGCAGGTATTGTTTGGCTGTGAACGTTATAGGATTCGTTTACTCTGCGTTTGAAGCTTGTGACGCTGCTTGCTACATCGCCAAAGAGAGTTATATGATAAACTGTGGATTTCACGACTTATTTGTTTTCTCCATGGATCAAGTGAGTGCTTTACTTTTTTTAACATTTAGCAATTTGTGTTAATGGAATTCTAATGAATGACCTTTTTTTTTTTTTGTTCTACTGATTTATATAGCTTGTTGCATATCTTCTAATGTCGGCTTCTTCATGTGCTGCGACTCGAGTTGATGACTGGGTTTCTAATTGGGGCAAAGATGAGTTTACTCAGATGGCAACTGCTTCCATCGCTGTTTCTTTTTTAGCTTTTGGAGCGTTTGCCATCAGCGCTTTGATTTCTTCTTACAGGCTCTTCACTAGTCACGCTTCCTCCTAGTTGTTGTGTTTGCCGTGTCTGGAACCAAATGTTACTCTATCGTTTATGTACAGTCTCTCTTATAGCTTAGAATGGTAATGTGTGATACAAGATTACAAGTTTTAAATATATATGAAAATAAAGGCAAGCAAAGCAATCATCGAATGACTGAGTTTACTTGTGTAGCAAGATATATATTATTTAATGAAGGTAGGTGACTAGGTGGTAATAAATCCCAAGACCTAAATGTATGTTTTCATACAAGCAAACCTCATAAAGTATCAAGAGAAGCTAATTATTGTTTTTAATTTCCTTCTGGGATGATATGTTGCTGTTCTGATTCTTCTTGTATCTCTGTGATCTGGATACTTTCTGATCCATCACCACCAGATTCAGAGAACTTAGTGATCTTCTGTAACTCATCGCTCACACCTGACTGGTCATCACTAGCAGCTACTTCTTGGTCTATCTTAGCTAGTGGCTTAGGACGGCGAATTGCCTCAGCTGCTTCTGCCATGACAACTGGAGGTGGTTGTGGAGGTACCCATGACCGTTGCCTTTGGATAGCTGCTGGTTCCATTGTACTTGTTTCATTCTGGTTGGTGGTGAAACGTGCCGCTGTTGTTGTCTCGTAGCCGAAATCCGTGGATCTAGGGGTTTTTTGTTGCCACCATTGACCATTTGAACTCTCGTCTTGCTGTGCTTGACCACTGTCCCATGGCTGATAACAATAGATAACACGAGTTTAAGAAATCTTGATAATATGTTCAGTTCCACACATTTAACCGAGATTCATTACAAAGAATGTAGCTGTAAATTAACGTTCAGGGACATTTTCAGTTTCTACCTTAGATTTGGGAGCTATGCGTGGATTTGATAGTGGTTGGTTCGGATTGGGCGGCATGTCATTAATCTCCTGTAGAGTTTAAGTGCAATAAGTTTGTCACAGCAGAAATGTATAGTTAGTCTAGAAAAGGTGCGAGAAAGGATTGTAGTTGTCAGCTTACCCGAATGTTTGAAGGCTTCTCTCCTCTCTGGATCATAGACATTATCTGCAGTATCACCAATATTCAACTAAATGTTACAAAGATTATTAAGAATTCAAGGATAAGATTCATTATAAATCCATGATTCTGCAGCGAACTTAGGAGGTTTCAGAACATTACATCCATGTATGACTTTGGATGAGGGGGCCCAGAAGAATCAGCTGGAGGCGCAGGAGGAGATGCAGATCGTGCTGTATTATCCATTAGTTAGAAAGATTAATCTAACTAAAAACAATAAACCGTAATGCAGTTTGATATAGAAAGAGTAAGAGAGAGAGAACCTGAACGAGTGTCATAATCAACATTGCTGCCATTTGTATAGGGTTTCTGCATCACATATCAACGTTCCTAATGTTACAACAAGAATTATGATACGTAATTCTATTAGTTAATTATCAAGTTCAAGTTGATGCGGTTTAGCCATGGGGTTTACATCAGACTATTTAGATCTATCAGCAATCAGGGAGGAAGTAAAACTGTTCTCTTTCGGGTGCTTTTGAGTTTTCATTGTGTTTATAATCCCGTAATCTAGGAATCAAAGTTTTCTCAAACCAAAACCTTAAAACTCACCCTTGCGGCAGTGACTGAACCATTATAAACCTCTTGATCAGCTGCATAAATCCTTGGAATGTTGCTGGATTGTCCTGAAAGTAAAAACAGAGAAATTGGATAATACTTTTTTAGATCAAGAAGCTTTAACAATGGCTCTTAAGATCAACCAAACATTAGGTAACTAGACCCTCAATGACTCCTGATAAGAGTTGTTCAAACTTAAACTGTATAAATACTGAGACTTAATACTTACCTTCGAGCTTACGAATATTATTGCTCAATGACTTCATTTCTTGTACTTGGACACCTAACAGGTGCGTTAAGTCCTCAAAATATTTCCTCTCTGAGAAGAAGCAATGTACAGATTTGAATTTAGAGGAAAAGAAGGTACATGCAAGAAAAGTCCAGAAATGGTCACAGAAAAAAGAGAAAAACTCAGTCTACATTATAAACTGCAGAAATACATCTACCTTCATTCTTTGTTATCATCATTTCCTGACTAACCCTGGCTACATCAGAAGCAGCGGCAGAAGCAGCTTTGGCTGCAGCTACTGCTTCTTCAGCTAAGCTAGGTTTAGCATCAGCTTTCTTCAGAGGGTCAGCTTCTTCTTCCAACATAATTCTTTGGACCCAGGATTTGAATCTGGGTATGAGAGATTTCTGAAACAAACAAATCTCACTTCAATCAAGATTGTGTAGAAGGAGACTCATACTATAAAGTTGCATAGCCTTTAAACACATCTAGCAATCAGTAAAAAAGGTACAGTGACAAGTTTCTGACACCCTAACAAACTCTTACTGGATTGTTTTCATCAAAGTTCTTGGCAACTATATTCTGGAGGTCTAGTTGAAACAGAGTGTGTGAGAGTTATGCAATTCATGACCTAAGCTAAAAACAATGAATTCCTACACAGTCTGCTTCCATTTCATTAACGGCCTAACCATCAGCAATTTACTCGATGTACTAAGTAAATTCATAACATAACACACTGCATATAGTGGGGAAGAAAGGTTCACTTTACCTTTATAAAAACAGCTGTTCCGGCACCAGAAGCTGCTAGTACTCCAACAGCAAGAATAGCATGGTACCAGCGAAACCGAGAGAGAAAACCTGCCTGCGGAGTAACAACGAGTGGAGCAGGAGCAGCTACCACAGGCTGCATAGCTTGTGACTGAACAGTTGACACAGCTTGCTGTCCATCTGCTTGTAAAGAAACATAACAATTAGCTTCCAGTATAGTGATCATCATAGGAACAACCAAACAAATACATGTCCTCGCTTAGTTTACCTTGATTTGTAACAGTAGTCTGCGAGCTTGGTGGTGGATCCTATGAAAAAAGAAAAAGATTAATCACAGATGTAAGCCATTGAAACAAGGAGAGGAATGAGAGTTCCAAAAACAAAGAAGCAAGGAAAGGAGGAAGGGCTTACAGGAACACGGCGAAATGCTTCGTCAATCTCTTCTTTAGTGAGACCTTTCCTCTCAAGAAAAGATCTTCTATGTATAACAGGAGAGCCCCTAACTCTCGGATGCGAAAGGAACTTGATAGCGTTCTGAATTTGATCCTCTCGTATCGGTTCAGAATTCTTAAACACAGATGTTGGAGGATCCTGCTTAAATGTTTCCGGAGCTATAGTAGTAGCTTGCTGAACCTCAGTAGCAGGCTTTGTTGTAGCCTCTGTACGTAAACAACCCATTAATCAACAAGAACATTATTAAAAATCAATCACTCGATAATGAATCCAATTACTCGTCAACTTCGAGCTAACTAAATCAATATAGTTCAATTAAACCCATAACTATGCAATCGTAATGCTAAAACCACTGAGAATTTGTTCCCTGAGACCTAAGGAAATAAAATTGAACCTGAAATCTGGGATTTATCATCGGCAGGAGCGGGAAAATCGGAAGGAGCTGGTGGTTGCTGATGAGTTGCCATAGCAGCTCACCAACCTTGGAATAATCCAAGCGGCAAAAGGGACTATAGATAGATAGATCGTTCGAGAGAGGAGAACGATGAAGATGATGAGAGAGTAAAATCAGATTTTGCTCAAATCGAGGCGCAGAGAGAGTTTTTTTTTTTTTCTTTTTCTTGTTTTGGTGACTGTGTGTGTGTATCTGTGTGGTGGTCACACGAAGAGGAGATAATGGCGTCGTCTGATTTTATTTTATTTTATTTTATTGATCTTTTGTGCTCTATCATTTTGGGCCTTAAAGGGCCCATTGTCTAGAAGAATACTAAACTTGTAACAAACATCCCAAAGACTAGTACCTTTTCCCTCATGTTTTATCAATAAGAGCAAAGCAACCTAAATTTCTACATATTCCGTCTTAATTGTGATCATGACTACAAATAAAGTTTTTTTAGATGCTGTTGTATGGGCCAGTGTAATTGCATTCGAGGTTAGGGCAAGGGCATAGACACAAGTTGCATTCCCTTTCATGACTTGACTGACACTTTTCCATATGAGAAACTCTCCTTGCAACCTAACTCGGCATAAATCCACATGGAAGGACGGCTGCTTCAAGAAGCTTCTCCATTAGCAAGCATCGCTTATCAGTTATCACCAACTGAAAAAAAAAACACAAAATTATGATGAAAACAACTATTGTCAATATAGACATTTTATCAACTACCACACTTAAAAGTAAAATTTTAAAATTATGAAAACAAAAAAAATCTCTTTCACAAATTAATATTTTATTAGCCCAAAATAAAAATAAAAATAATATGCTCCACGAAATCGTTTGAAAGATAATGTGAAAGTCTATTGGTAATTTGGTACCATATAAATTACGAATCACATAAGATATTATTTTATTTTATGTGATTCATCTCTCTCTCGGCTCACTATAAAATCTCTGATTCCTTTTTTTTCTTTCTCTCATTATTGAGAGTAGCGCAGCGCGGTCTCTAGAAAACATTCGATTTTTTAATAGAGACTGATGATGATGACTCTTAACTCAATACCTCCCGCTGAATCCGTCGCTCTTTCTTTCTTGGATAGCTCCAGGTTCAATCTAACCCCTAAACTCCCAGGTTTCTTCCTCTCTTCCTTCTCTCGTACTTGGTCAACTCTCTTTTCGATTAAAGTTTCAAACTTTCATTAGGCTCGTCTGAATTTTTGCCATCTGAGTATTGAATGATCCGTATCCAGTTAGCTTCGAGAGTTTCAAAGTTTACATCTTTGGAGTGTTTCACAGGTGGGTTTAATTCGAGGAAGAGGAATCAAGGGAGATGGTTTAGAAAAGGTGTCAAGTGTTCAGTGAAAGTGCAGCAGCAATCTTCTCCTCCTCCTCCAGCATGGCCTGGGAGAGCTGTTCCTCCTGAGACACCTCGTCAATCTTGGGATGGACCAAAACCCATCTCCATCGTTGGATCTACTGGTTCTATTGGCACTCAGGTTTTCTTCTTACTCTGTTTCTTGCTTTCTTCTTACTCTTTGCCAGATGAGTTTAGTTCCTTGAAGTTAGATTAAGGCATTATTGTCCAGTTTTTGAGTAGGACTAGACCAGACTATAAAATTGTGTTATGATGACTATGCATGAAGAAGAATGACTTTTTTTATACGATCATTTTAATGGATGAAAGAACTTCCTTTTTTGCAGACATTGGGTATTGTGGCTGAGAATCCTGACAAATTTAGAGTTGTGGCTCTAGCTGCTGGTTCCAATGTTACTCTCCTTGCTGATCAGGTAAATTTTTGACTCATGTGGTAACTTACAGCGCCAATTCCTCGTTCAGACCATTTGGTAATCTGTATTATATCTCAATTCAATGATAAAGTTGCATAAATAATACTATACTGTAAACTAATAGTATTAGCAAATGAGTACAGAGAAATCAGGTTCTTGCTTAATTTTATTCGTCTTCAGTGATCTCGAGAAAAAGTCTGCATTATGTTTCTTTGACCCTCTTTTGAAATGGTGGCAGGTAAGGAGATTTAAACCTGCGTTGGTTGCTCTTAGAAACGAGTCATTGATCGATGAGCTTAAAGAAGCATTAGCGGATTTGGACTACAAACCTGAGATTATTCCAGGGGAGCAAGGAGTGATTGAGGTTAGTGCATTTATTTGTTTTGATTGTAGTGTAGACTTTCACAAAGTTTCTATCATCACTGAGTTTATTACTTATGTTCATCAAAAGGTTGGTCGACACCCTGAAGCTGTAACTCTTGTTACCGGAATAGTTGGTTGTGCTGGCTTGAAGGTATATATATAGTCCACTTTTTCTTTTGTTATCAAACCTTATTGAAAGAATATGAAAAAAGAAAGTTAGAGATGATAAAACCATATTGTTTGTTTTTACTGCAGCCTACGGTTGCTGCAATTGAAGCAGGAAAGGACATTGCTCTTGCAAACAAGGAGACATTAATCGCAGGTGGTCCATTCGTGCTTCCGCTTGCCAACAAACATAATGTTAAGATTCTTCCGGCAGATTCAGAACATTCTGCTATATTTCAGGTATCATAATTCACATAATAATTTTTAAGGCACCTCTACTTTCATATTGACATAAGTTTTGGTCTTAATGCAATTTCTACATCTGGCAGTTTTAAGTAAAAATTCTTGTTTTATGTTCTCTAGTGTATTCAAGGTTTGCCTGAAGGCGGTCTGCGCAAGATAATCTTGACTGCATCTGGTGGATCTTTTAGGTTTGTTTCAATATTTCTTCTCTCTGCAATAGATTTTTTTTGTTTTCTTTCTCAATTCTCATTTGCTTAATGGAAAAAGTTAATTGGATTTTGAAATAGGGATTGGCCTGTTGAAAAGCTGAAGGAAGTTACAGTAGCTGAATCGTTGAATCATCCAATCTGGACGTCCATGGGAAAGAAAGTCACTATAGACTCAGCTACGCTTTTCAACAAGGTTAAGATCATTTTCTCCTCAATGTTAAACTCTGATTTTTAAAAGTACCTTTTTGATCAAGGTAGATAAATTCTTGATTTCTTGAAACAGGGTCTTGAGGTCATCGAAGCACATTATTTGTTTGGAGCTGAGTATGACGATATAGAGATTGTCATTCACCCTCAAAGTATCATACACTCCATGATTGAAACACAGGTCTTGCCTGACAACTATATAACTGCATTTTTTTGTCTTTCCGGTAAAAATCTGTCTCGCATGTGTTTTGTCTTGTTCCACAGGATTCATCTGTAATTGCTCAATTGGGTTGGCCTGATATGCGTATACCGATTCTCTACACCTTGTCATGGCCCGATAGAGTTCCAACTTCTTATCCAAGACTTGACTTTTGCAAGTAAGCAAACCACATATATATATACTCTCTGAAGTGTGGAGCTAAGCTTAGTTGGAGATTTTAATCACCACCAAGAAAAATTCCCTAATCTAGTTCAGTTTGGTTTTAGATAAATTGAACTGAAACTGAATCGGTTTTGGCAGACTTGGTTCGTTGACTTTCAAGAAACCAGACAATGTGAAATACCCATCCATGGATATTGCTTATGCTGCTGGACGAGCTGGAGGCACAATGACTGGAGTTCTCAGTGCTGCCAATGAGAAAGCCGTTGAAATGTTCATTGATGAAAAGTAAGACTTTTGTTTTCTCTTTGGGCATCTCAAACGAAATTCTTGAAATGAATCAAGAATGTTTATATTCTCTGACTTTTGTTTACAGGATAAGCTATTTGGATATCTTCAAGGTTGTGGAATTAACTTGCGATAAACATCGTAACGAGTTGGTAACATCACCTTCTCTAGAAGAGATTCTTCACTATGACTCGTGGGCGCGTGAATACGCAGCGAGGGTGCAGGTTTCTTCTGGTGCGGGTTCAGTTCTTGCCTGACAAATTGGTTGTTGGAAGAACATTAGTAAAAGTGATTTGGAAAAAATGTGGGAACAAGATTAATGTATATAATGGGTTAGTATTACTTAATAGCGCTTGTGGGAGGATTATGAATTGTGTATATATAACTAATGTATCTGTGATCCGAACAAGCCAAACCAATAAAACCTCCCGTTTACTTTAAAATAAAAATCATTCCTATAATGGTGAAAACAAAAGCCTAATGTGGGTGTATATAGTGTGTGCGATCAAACGAAGAGGAGGCAATGACGTCGTCTGATTTATATTTCTATTCATAAATCAAAGAGTGGAGGTACTGTACAACTCAACCAGGACTGGCAGCTTCCACAACTCTTTGAAGAAGACAAAAAAAACGAAGCCATAGGTACTGTACAACTACTACTACTACAAAGTACAAACAAGGTCTTAAATAGATAATTATAGTATATATTTTTAAACAGCTAAGAGCCACTCTCGGTCGAGAAACACGATGGAAAGACTCATCTCCAACATTTCACCACGCAATAAACTGTTAGGGATAAATATGAAACTCTCTTCGGGGATTTGAGAACTCACTTCAAGAAACCTCTTCATTTCTGGTGATTTGTAAGTAAGCGTGTGTCCATCAACACTACAGGAAAGCGAGTACGAAATCTTCTCTAGTTTTGTAGTTGATGGTGCAATACTTCTAAAAGTAACATAGACGCCATGTCTCTCCCTGAAACATTGAACCACAAACAGTAGTTTCTCTATATTTTCATAAAGAACTACAACCTTTTCGTTGATGTTTATGCGAACAAGGGCAGACGAACGAAAGGAACAAGTCATGTTTTCGTAAAGATGGCTACAAATATAGTGACTGTAGATCCTGTTGTATGGGCCAATGTAATTGCAATCGAGGTTAGGGCAAGAACAGCGAGAGTAGTTGCATTCCTTTTCATGACTTGACACTTTCCCGTAAGAGGAAATGTTTGGGCAACCAATATCAGCATTTCGACATGGAACAAAGGCTGCTTCTAGAACCTTCTCCATTGGGAAGCATCGTTTACTACCAATGGGTAAATCACACCCAGGACCAGGGCACTTGTTACTCACTTTGGCTAAGCATAAACTGCAAACTAGATGTCCATCATCACACTGATATATGCAAAAGAAAAAGATCAAACAAGTTACAATAAAATTAAAAAGGATCAAAATACCACATGAAACAAAATCAAATGCATGATTCGAAACATAACCTGGAAGGTAGGAACAGTGAGCGGCTCGAAACAAATCGGACAATCAAGAACAACAAGATCCGACAACTTCGCCAATCGTGTTTCATTCTCTGTACGTTGCCTCTTTGGCGAGTGAATGTTGTAAACCTCCATTATCAATTACTATTAAGGTTATCAAATTTGGTTTACTAGCCTTCACATATAAATAGAAGAGATGACTATACCCTAATTATGTGTGTTTTGTCTTCCCAGTAACGCATTGATGATTTGATTCAGGCTCCGATTTCCTAAGAGTTCAAAGAAAAAGTTACATGCAAACATCATGACTTGGGATGGAATTCGAAGAGTTTGATGGGATGAAACAAGTAAACTACAAACTACACGTAAATAAAGTTAATGTTCTTGCATTCTGTGTTACCAATTGTGTCAATTAACGTCTTCAGACTAACCATTAGCATTAATGATTACTGACTCATCTACCATTATCTCTGTATCCACGAAAACACTACTGTAAATGCGAGTGATAGAGTCATCATAACAGAACAGTGCTTACCCACTTAAATAAAGTAATTTATCTTTCTTTCTTTTTCCTTTTTTTTATGGGGTAAAATTATCCTTTCGAAGAAAAGATAGAAAACAGAGCACCATCTAAAACAAATGTAAATGCATAAATAATCTTATTCAACGGGATAGTCTACAACAAGCTTTTGTTTAAATTATCGAGCATACATGAACATGACCTTAATCAGAAATATAGAAAATTCTATATCTTTTTTTCAAAGAATAAAATAAAAAATTATATACGTAAAATTTTCGGTTGAGTAAAACTACATGGCTATGAAAAAAACTAACAAAGTCAAACATCAAGAACCATATCAAAGAATTAAAAATGATAGTGAAAAAATTGCTTAAACTATATATATATATTTGTTGATAAAATATTTATATACTATTTTTTCGTAAAGAAACGAAGTACTATTCAATAAGTTATTTTTTTTTGAAAAAGAAACGTTTCAATAAAATTAACAAAGCACTATTTGCATGTCAAGATCAAAATTAAATTTTGACATGTGGATTGTAGTTTTGTTACAGCATGTAACATGTTAGTCAACCATATCTAATTGTAGACATGTCAAGATTTAAAACTGAATATTACCTGTCAAGAATCAACATAAACTAAAATTTAACATGTGGGTTTGTAGTTTTGTTACAGCATAGCATGTGACATGTTTTAGTCAAACATATTTAATTTCATATATTAAGAGATATCCATATCAAAAATTTTTATAAACTATTGTCAATATAAGACATTTTATCAATCAACTACACTTAAATTATTGGGTTTTTTAAAACTTTTAACCTTAACCCATAATGCCCTATAATGCATTATATAGTATTTAAGTAATTAATACTAACAAGAAAATATGAACATTGTAAAAGACCGGATATGTTACCATTTACAACTTGTCATTACCTTAAGAATGGTCGCTCTTAGCTTCTTATAGTAAAAGTCGAAAAATATGCTCAATGAAATCTTAAAAGAATAATGTCAAAGTCTGTTTGGTACCATCCAAATTACTACGATCCTCTACCAATCCATATTCTCTTCTTATCTGATTCATCTCTCTCAACACTGTTTATCTGATTCTTTTCTTCTTTCTTTGATAATCGAGAGTAGTGCGGTTCTCTAGAAAATATTCGAATTTTAATAGACCGATGATGATGACTCTTAACTCATTATCTCCAGCTGAATCCATTGCTCTTTCTTTCTTGGATACCTCCAGGTTCAATCTAACCCCTAAACTCCCAGGTTTCTTCCTCTCTTACTTGGTCAACTCTCTTTTTGTTTAAAGTTTCAATCTTTCGTTAGTTTTACTTAGACTCGTGTAAATTTCTCCATCTGGGTATCGGTCTATTGGATGATCCGTATTCAGTTGGTCTTTGTAAAATTTCTTCAATTTGAGAACTTTTAGGTTGCTTTAGATTCGAAAGTTTATAATTGAGTGTTTTACAGGTGGGTTTGGTTTGAGGAAGAGGAATCAAGGGAGAGACTTTGGAAAAGGAGTCAAGTGTTCAGTCAAAGTGCACCAGCAATCTTCTTCTCCTCCTCCAGCATGGCCTGGGAGAGCTGTTCCTGAGGCGCCTCGTCAATCTTGGGATGGACCAAAACCCATTTCCATCGTTGGATCTACTGGTTCTATTGGCACTCAGGTTTTTTAATCTGTTTCTTGCTTTCTTCTTACTCTTTGCCAGATGAGTTAGATTAAGGCATTATTGTCCAGTTTTTGAGTAGGACCAAACTATAAATTGTGTTGTTGTTTTTTTAGTTTACAATCTGCATGTTACTGAGTTATTTGTTGCATCATTTTTATGGATAAGAACTTCCATTTTGCAGACATTGGATATTGTGGCTGAGAATCCTGACAAATTTAGAGTTGTGGCTCTAGCTGCTGGTTCCAATGTTACTCTCCTTGCTGATCAGGTAAATTGTTGACTCATGTGGTAACTCAATTCAATGATACTAGCATAAGTAATATACTGTAAACTAATAGTATAGCAAATCAGTCCAGAGATATCAAGTTCTGGCTTAGTTTTATTTGCCTTCAGTGATCTCGAGAAAAGTCTACATTATGGTTCGTTTACCCTCTTTTGAATGGTGGCAGGTAAGGAGATTTAAGCCTGCGTTGGTTGCTGTTAGAAACGAGTCATTGATCAATGAACTTAAAGAGGCTTTAGCGGATTTGGACTACAAACCTGAGATTATTCCAGGGGAGCAAGGAGTGATTGAGGTTAGTGAATTTGTTTGTTTTGATTGTAGTGTAGATTTTTCACAAAGTTTATATCATCATTGAGTTCTTACTTATGTTCATCAACAGGTTGCTCGACACCCTGAAGCTGTCACTGTTGTTACCGGAATAGTAGGTTGTGCAGGACTAAAGGTATATTCTCTATTTTTTTGTTAGTAAAACTGTATTGGGAGAATAGGAATAAGAAAGTAAAGTGATAAAACTTGTTGTTTGTAATTACTGCAGCCTACGGTTGCTGCAATTGAATCAGGAAAGGACATTGCTCTTGCAAACAAGGAGACATTAATCGCAGGTGGTCCATTCGTGCTTCCGCTTGCTAAGAAACATAATGTTAAGATTCTTCCGGCAGATTCAGAACACTCTGCTATATTTCAGGTATCATAATTCGCATAGAATTTAAGTACCTCAATTCATATTGAGTTAAGTATTGGTCTTGATGCAATTCCTACCTCTGGCAATTTGAGTGAAAATTCTTCTTTCATGCTCTCTAGTGTATTCAAGGTTTGCCTGAAGGCGCTCTGCGCAAGATAATTTTGACTGCATCTGGTGGAGCTTTTAGGTTTGTTTCAATATTCTTCTCTCTGCATATATTTTTTTCTCTCAGTTCTCATTTGGTTAAGGAAATGTTAATTGGATGTTGAAATAGGGATTGGCCTGTCGAAAAGCTGAAGGAAGTTAAAGTAGCGGATGCGTTGAAGCATCCAAACTGGAACATGGGAAAGAAAATCACTGTGGACTCGGCTACACTTTTCAACAAGGTTAACATCATTTTCTCCTCAAGTTTAAACTCTGATTTTAAAAGTACCTTTTGATCAAGGTAGATAAATTCTTGATTTCTTGAAACAGGGTCTTGAGGTCATCGAAGCACATTATTTGTTTGGAGCTGAGTATGACGATATAGAGATTGTCATTCATCCTCAAAGTATCATACACTCCATGATTGAAACACAGGTCTTGCCTGAAAACTAAATAACTGCAATTTTTTGTCTTCCGGTTTCAAAGTGTATAACATGTATTTTGTTTTGTTCCACAGGATTCATCTGTACTTGCTCAATTGGGTTGGCCTGATATGCGTTTACCAATTCTCTACACCATGTCATGGCCGGATAGGGTTCCTTGTTCTGAAGTAACTTGGCCAAGACTTGACCTTTGCAAGTAAGCAAACCACATATATATATACTCTCTGTTTATCAAGTGTGAAGCTAAGCTTAGTTGAAGAATCCCCAATCGGTCTTCGGTTTGGTTTTGCAATTGGTTATTTGGCTACTGTTTTGGTTTGGATTAGACACCCCCTTTCTATCAGCATTCAACACCTTAAAACCAAAAGTTGATTGATTACGGTTGTGGATTTTGGCAGACTTGGTTCGTTGACTTTCAAGAAACCAGACAATGTGAAGTACCCATCCATGGATCTTGCTTATGCTGCTGGACGAGCTGGAGGCACGATGACTGGAGTTCTCAGCGCCGCCAATGAGAAGGCCGTTGAAATGTTCATTGATGAAAAGTAAGAATTTGTTTTCTCTTTAGGCATCTCAAACGAAATTCTTGAAACGAATCAAGATTGTTTATATTCTCACTTTTGTTTACAGGATAAGCTATTTGGATATCTTCAAGGTTGTGGAGTTAACTTGCGATAAACATCGTAACGAGCTGGTAACATCACCTTCTCTTGAAGAGATTGTTCACTATGACTCGTGGGCGCGTGAATACGCCGCAGTTGTGCAGCTTTCTTCTTCTGGTGCGAGGCCAGTTCATGCCTGATAAATTGCTTTGTTGGAAAGACATTAGTGAACTGTTTTGAAAAAAATGTGGGAACAAGATTAGTGTAGAGAATGGGTTAGTACTTAATAGCGTTTTTTGGCAGGATTATCGATTGTGTAACTAATGTATCTGTGATCCAAACAAGCCCAACCAATAATTTGAAACCATTTTTACCAAAGCCTTCCGTTTAAAGTTAAAGATCCTAGAATGGTAAAAACAAAAGCCTATTTAAGTTTCTTGAAAAGCCTCCGAGGCTTCATGAGTAGAGTTTCCATCTCCTGTTGTCGTCCTCACCTGTTTCTTAGAAAGCCTCTCTGCTTCATGAGTAGAGAGAGAGCTTGCAGCATCATAACTTGTGCTACTTTTTTGGCTTGTTGCTTGGGAATTGGCCACTCGGTTGTTTATAAAATTAATTGACAAACCACAAATTGTTTTGAAATATTGATTGATTAAAATATTGCCAAATACTATTACATGAAATAAAACTTGGATTTTGGAAAATTAGGCATGGATCGTATTCATATTAGAGTAGGGACAAAGACAGAGAATGCAATCTTTTTAACCAACCTACTCCCACCGCTAAAATCATTAGGAATAATTTTAACTTGTAAGTCATTTCTGAAACACCTTCACACTATATTTAATTAATTGTTTGGCAAAGGCGATTTCGAACCAACAACAATTTTGATTTTGTCGACTCATTATTTTGTAGTTATTATGTTTTTGAGATAAACTTACTAGGAAAACAATTGGTCGGTTTATGATAAAAAAAAAGGTTTCTAAGTTATATGATAAATCGTAACTTGCAAGTCATTCTCTTTCATAATTTAACCTGATTTGTCTAGTGTTATGATAGTTTTATCTGAGCCGGTACTTCGTTTCCTAAAAGACGCATGTTAGCTTATAATAATACTTTAGATTTTACTATTTTAGATTTCATATTAAGCAATAACGGTTGTTAATACTGAAAAAAAAAAAAAACTTATATTTGTAGTAATTTGGCTGAGAAGACGTTTATATTTTATGCTTTTGTAATGAAATCGGACAATAAAATCTATTGGTTCTGATCTATGTATGACATAGTATGTGATAGGAAAAGTTGCACCGTACGTTTTACTCCAGCTAGTCCCATTTCAATTAGTCATTTCACTTATTAATCACAAGAAAATAGGAATAGTTTAACAAAATTACCATTATACACATCTGCAGATTCGTAATCCAACTCATTTGAATTTGTTGCTGATTCCACTAAACATATTTTAAAAATATAGACAAGACAAAAGGATGAAGTTTGAATTTATAAAAGATGAATGAATCAACGAATACTAAATATTAAATTAAGTATATATATCTTTTCTGAATACACTATTTCTATTATGTAGATTAGGAATTAGGATGACTCCAAGTCACCTCAACCAAATAGTGTGAACACATATCTGTTTTAATAGGAAAATTTAGAACAAGAAAGATCTCAAGGCAAACCAAACATTCCTACAATATCCACCTAAAACTTATAAATCCAAATTAACAATTCCATCTCTATCGAGAGGCTCCTCCACACGTTAATGGACCACAACACTTTCTATGTGTCTAAAAAAAAAAACATTACAAAACTTATCCAAATTCATACACTCACATAAATTTAAGTAACTTAAACTTAACAATTCAGCATAATGACGATGAACAACAAGTTTTATTTCAATAATAAAAAGCCATTAGTCTCCATTCCAATAATCAAACCACCAAAACTTATACAAATCTAATCCAAAACCGACACATTACAAATATTTACTTTCTCGCCCAACACTCAAGATTTTCTCCGAAACTAATAAAAGAAAAAGGTTGAGAGAGAAAAAATTAAAATTAAAATTAAAAAAAAAAAAGTAAAAAAGAGAGAAAAAGTAAGTGAGAAAAAGAAAGAAAGAAACGGAAGCCCACCCAAAGTCCGCGTCTAAGGAGAGCCACGTCAGCATCAAAAAGGACGTAAATGACGACTTAGCCCATTCACATTTCTTAATATTCCAATCATATCCTTCCTATACGGCAAATTCTTCTGTCGTTTCGTTTCTTCTCCGGCCACCACCTTTGACGACGCTTCCTCCTCTTCTCCTTTCTCATCGCTCTTCTTAACCGGTGCCGGAAACACGAGCTTCTCGTTACCTTCGCTGCTGCTTCTAACGTACAAAAGATTCCTCAGCTTCCAACGTTTCGAGAAACCAGCTGAGTTGCTTTTGATCTTGCTCTGTGACGGAGAAGAACAGAGTCCTTTGAGATCATCATCTTCTGAACTCGGTTGTTTCGGCGGTGTCCATACACAGTACGTTTCCGGCGGAACACCGTTTAGATCCTCTTCAGCTTCCGACGACGAATTCGAAGCCGCCGTCGGATGATCTCGTAACTCCTCGCTCATCAGTTTCCTTAACGCCGGTCTACGACGACGTGGCGTCGGTTGAGATTTCTCCGGAGCATTACTACCGTACGGGTTCAGAGGACGGATCTGACCGTTAAAGAAAATCTCGTCGGCGGTGGCTAGAGGTTGAGAGCACACGTGGCTCGGACAGTCGAAAGCGAATTCTGATTCATCATCGTTGTTGTTGTTAGGTAGGGGAGAGTCGGAGGGTTGTGGTGTATCTTCTTGATCTCTGAATTCTTCGACGACTCGAGCGGCGATTGCAGCGAGGTCAACGGTGGAGGAGAAGCTTCCGAAACTCGGAGAGTTAGAGGAAAAAGAGAGTAACCGACTCGTCTGCATTTGTTAAACTAAGTTACAACTTACAACAAAGTTTTGTTTTCTCCTTCAAACGTTTCTGAGAGAGAGAGAGAGACAGAGAAAGAGAGATGATGGTACGCTGAGAAAATAAAATAAAGTTTTGGGTCCCCGTTGGAATATTTATATATATGGGAATTAACGGAGAAGAAACAAATTGAAATGATTACATTACGAAGATTAATTTGTTTGTTTAATTCAGGAGCCAAAAGAAAAAATCTAACTTTATTTTAGTTTAATTAGTCATAATCTAGAAGAGAGCGTAATGAGAATTGGTAATCGGTCAGGACTCAGGAACATAAACCATGAACTTGGTTTGACATTTGACAAAGGAAAATAAAATAAGATAAGTCTTCCACTTAAGAAAAAAAATCTAGTATCGGCCAAGAATATATCTTTGGTTTTTTGTGTGTGTATAAAGTACATACAAATGGAAAGAAAAGAAAATGTTGTTACTTATCTTCTTAGATGTCACGTTTAATCAGACAATGACAATCACATCACCGAGGTGCGTGAACTTAATTTGTTTAGTTATAATTTTTCTTCTGGTTACAAATTGGAATATGCAAAGGGATGTTAAAATGATGTCACAAAAATGACGTATGTATGTACACACTTAGGTTTATGATTAAAAGGAGTATTAGCCGTTGATTCCATGTTCATTAACTGTTGTATTAATCTTGTAGACTGTAGTTATTGTCGTGTTGTTGTGTCATAATAAAAATTGCTTTCTTCTACCTCATCTCATCTAAAGCTTTCTTCTAATCAAAACATTAATACAGTGCTATAGCGACCACGATAATTTTGATAAATCGGACATTAAGAAAAAAATGCTTAGCCAATCGTAACAACTCCTACAAGTTTTACTGAGGGACGGGCCAAAAAAAAAAGGTTTTATTTGGGCCTTTGGTTCACATTATTGGACATAGTAATAGTATAAATGGGCCTCCACCAGAATTATATGTGCTATGTCTTCATAGTGGTAAAATTATTCAGATCACTGTTTGATTAATTTAGCAGCAGCAACTTGAAATATATTTATTCAGATCACAGACACAAACTCAAAGCAACCATTCGAAGAAGTTGAGCTTCTCAGAACATAAACTAGTTTTTGCTTCTCTTCTTGTTCGTCAATTTCACCACATAAAACCCTAATTTTTAGATTTTAGGGTTCCTCTGATAATACTCAAAACAATGGATAATAATTACAACTATCATCAGCATCAACATCAACAACAATGGCGTCCAGCAGCAACACAACCAAACATATGCCCGATTTGTACAGCGCCGCACTTCCCTTTCTGCCCACCGTATCCTCCTCCTCCATCTTCCTTCCTGAACAACCCTAGCTTTCCTCCTCACTTCAATTCACCTCGTCCTGGACCTCCGGTTCGACCGGTAAATCACTATCCGCCGTGGCAACCTCCTCACCACGGTAATCAATTGCGACCTGTTGCTATTGATGGTGATATGGAACCTGATCGGAGCTTTAAGAGAGCTCGGATTGATGGTTCTCCCGGTTACGGTGTTGTTTCTGAGAGTCCTCGGATCTCATGGGAGAATGAACGGAGATTGAAGATGGTTCGTGATCATGGTTACGGTTTAACTCAGCAGTCTCAGGGTAATCTAGGTGTTTCCGATATGGGGATGAATCATCTTCACTATGGGAGGAGTGATTATAGGAATGGAGTTCAGCAGTTTAATGGTGTAGCTCCTCCTCCTCCTCCTCATCATCATCCCCCTTATTTCGGCGGTCCTAATGGTCAGCCTCCTCTTCCGGTTTCTCCATTACCGCCTTTGCCTCCATCTCATCCGCCGTCTCAGCCTTCTTCACTGTTTCCTGTTACTACTTATTCGTCTGCAGCAGTACCTCCGTCATCATCATATCCTCAAACGCCAAATGCTTCGGTAATGTAGCTTTTAGTGGTTTCTTTTTTTTTTTTTATCACAGTGAACTATCTTGTTGTTCAGTACTGATGATTTGTAATTGTTTTGGTAGACATCTTCTGTACAAGTAGCACCAACTCAGTCTAAAGTGATTGATGTGTCCCATTTGCTGACGCCTCCTCATCGATCTACTCGTCCTGATCACTTTGTAATTATCCTTCGAGGGCTACCAGGTTGGTTTTCCGAGCCTTCTCTTTGCATGGTTTCAGTTCTTAGCTTAGGCTCTTGCTTCTTGGTTTCCTTTTTTTTTTTCTCATTGACTCTTGTATTCAGGTAGTGGGAAGAGTTACTTAGCCAAGTTGTTGCGTGATATTGAGGTAGAAAATGGTGGTAGTGCTCCACGAATCCATTCTATGGATGATTATTTCATGACCGAAGTTGAGAAGGTTGCTTTATTCTCGTAATTCTTAAGTTTTTCTTTAAAAAAAAGTTCTCTTTACCCGGAACCATCAACAGACTCTAATTTTTTGTTGCTTTATCAATGTAAAAGGTGGAGGAGAGTGATTCAACTTCTTCAAGCTCTGGTAGAAGCAAAAGACCTAGTGTGAAGATGGTCATGGAATACTGCTACGAACCTGAGATGGAAGAGGTATCTTTTCACAACATATATTTTGAGATAAACGAAACATGAATATAAACCACGATGGTTTCTTTTGTTAAGTTTCTTGGCACTCTTGAATTTCCAGGCTTATCGTTCAAGCATGCTAAAGGCTTTTAAGAGGACCCTTGAAGATGGTACCTTCAGCTTTGTAATCGGTAATAACTTTTCTCATAACTGCATACTAGATTGTATGACATGTATCATTTTGAATTGTTATTTTCCTGCAAGAGGTAATTGGTATCTGTGATCTGATGACGTTGTCTCTTTTGTTTGTTGATGTTGACATGATGGCTACTACTTTTTTTTTTTTTTTGAGAAAACATTTCATCTTATATGGTTTCTTTAGTTTCTTAGTTTGCTCAAAGTATAGGACTATAGGGAGTAGTCTATATTACAACATGTAAGATCTTTGTTTAGAGATTCTTTTTGTCTAGTTTAGCTGGGAACTAGGTGGTGCAATGTCCTAGCAGTTCTTTCGTTTTCTCTAACCACGGATGCAGTTTGTTTTCTGGAATTGACCGTTTCTTGATGGTATATGTCGCTCATCTTAGTGGATGACCGCAATCTGCGGGTAGCTGATTTTGCTCAGTTTTGGGCAACAGCAAAGGTATATCCTCACTTCTTGCTATATTACCTTGTGGACATTGGGTGTTGTTTGCAGATTCTATAGAAGACTCACAATAATTTGTGAAGTCAACTAGCGTCTTTAGTGCTTAGTTATCCTTGGTTTCTCAAGCGTTAGATAATTTCATATGCACTAAACTTTAGTGAACTCTAACATTGTTTTTAACACATTATGTTTTCTAGTAAGTTTACAGTTCTGAGTTCTGACAAAGTTTTGGTATGTTATCTCAACCTTCTCAAGGATTAGCATGATGAGTTTAAAGTCACCTTGCAATTCCCTAGATTTAAGATTACGAGTCTTCTTTTCTCAGTGTCTTCAAAATGTTTTTTGAAAACTATTTTCCTTTCTCCAAAGTTACTCCTGTATATTAGTTAATGTCTTACTTCCTTATAGCTGAACCAAGGAACTGACGATGGTCTATCAAAGATATGCCTGTACTCTCTCTCTCTCTCCCCCTCTAAAACTTTCTTGGTTGTGTATTTATCATTAAAGAGAACATTCGCGTGGTGCAACTTGCATGTTCGTTTAAGTCATTTCTCCTTTATATTGCTAATTCCCTCTTTTTATAGAATGATTTACGTTAATGACTGTATGTATTATTAATAGTGGTATTTTCCTGCTAGTTAGAGTTGTTTTGAATTTTCTGCTTGCTTCACATTGTTTGCTAAACATAATGCGAGGATGCCATTCTTTTAAGTTCTGTAACTCTGAATTCATTGACTAATATACTCTGGAATATGTCGTTTCCAATTAATTTATAAACGAGTAGTGATACTGGCTGCTTTGGGCAATGTATGCACTACTCCTCATCCCCTTTTTTGTTGTTTGCCACCATGCTCATTAGTTTTCTTGTTTGTCTATGATTCCATGAAAATGAAAGTTGAGGAATTTTAGATGGCTTCTTGACCAGCTTTAACTTAATATCATTTATATAAGAAACTTGAATGGAAAAATTCACCTATTCCTCTTTTGCCTCGATTTTGCATAGTGTCCAGTTTCTTCATTCTATTTACCTGAAATGTAGATACCAAGCTTCTCTTTTCTGTGTATGATTGGATGCTTGCTGTAAATGATGAATCTTGAGATGTTACAAGACCAGTTCAACTAAAACATGGCCATTGTCCAGTATTAAATTCTTGGAAGTTTCCTTGACATTCTGTTTCTTTTGCAGAGATCTGGATATGAAGCTTACATATTAGAAGCAACATACAAGGACCCGACTGTGAGTTCTTGACAAACTTTTTACTCTTCAGTAACTTAGAGTTTGCATTTCAGATGTAGTTTTCGTTATTTAACCTATATAAATAGTAGCACACTAAGATCATAATCATATTTGAACAGAATTTCATTCACATTTTTGCTGGTCTAAGCGTCTGTGAAATTACAGGGCTGTGCAGCAAGAAACGTGCATGGCATCACACTAGATCAAGTACAGCAGATGGCACAACAATGGGAAGAAGCTCCATCATTGTATATGCAACTAGATATGAAGGTTCGTGTGCCGTTCTTTTGTTTCCATCATTGATCTCAGCTTTTGATTAATGGGAAGAAGATGCCAAAGAATGCCTTCATGTATGATGTATTTTCTCACAATATCTTATGATCTTCTTTTACTGTAATAGTCTTTTACGCATGACCTGAAGGAGAATGGAATCCAAGAGGTAATAGAAATAAGTTTTTATATATAAACCTCTCTGTCAATTCCTTGTTTTGACCACTGTTTGAACCGCGGCCTTCATTATATGAACCAACTTTGTTACTTCTCATGTAATTGCTATAGGTGGATATGGACATGGAAGATGATTTTGGACTGCCAGAAAGAAAATCCGATAATAGTACCCAGTCAGAAGAAAAGGGTGCAACAGAGGGTAAATTTGAATGCTTTCTTTATACTGTCTTCTTATTTTCACTAAGACAAACCGAACATTGAGCTGAGTCTTTCTTTTGGTTGATATCATCTCAGGCTCTTATAAAATGGAGAGTAAATGGGAAGCAGAATCTGGCTCCCGTACAGAAGAAGTGAAAGAACTAAGCAGAAGTAAATGGTCAAATGTAGAAGAAGATGAAACAGAGAACTCTCAGAGCGTGAGACGACGAAACTCAAAATCTCTTACCAAGTCAAATCAAGAACGCAAGCGGAAAGGCAAATCTGTTTGGTGGGGAGATAAGGTATTTAAACAAACACATCTTTGCTCGTTCATTTCATCTCTAGAAGTTCTGTTAGGTTTTAAAACATGTTTTTATCTTCCGGAAAATATCTGATCATTCATGCGTTTATATCTACTGGATAGGGTGGAGACGCGGGTTTTTCAATTGGTGCTGCAAGGAATATGAACACGCCATCTTTAGTTATAGGTCCCGGATCAGGATACAACTTGAAAACGAATCCTCTGTCGGAAAAAGAGAGTCTTGCACTAGCTGATGCTATTGGAAAAGCAAAGGTAAGAGTAATTTTCCAGGATCAGCTTAGAGCAGAACGTGAGTCTTTCAAAGCTGTTTTTGACAAGAGACATGTACGAATCGTTACAAAGGACGACGATTAAGTGTATGGATTTTTCTCTGAGAAATCAATTATTATATGGCCTGATATACGACATTGTTTAGTTCCCACTTTTCCATTCACATCGAGCAATAAAATTCAGAAACTTGAAAATTATTTTCTCATTCTGTGCTTTTATAATTGTGATTTTTGGGATTTTTATTTGTGTACATGTATAATATTAAGAGAAAATAAACATTTATTTTTGAGATTATAAATTTTAAATGATTCTTATTTGTGTATATGCTTGTATGATATTGAATTATTGATTAATATTTTTACTAATTCTAAATTAAAATGCTATGTTCGTACCAAGTTGATCTGTACAACTACAACCATCAATGGCACCAAAGTTTACTGGAGTAGTCTCCGTGGAAGAGAGAGCAACAAACAACGTAAAGCATAAACTTCAGCTTCACTGATGATCGCTGCATGAATTTTAAATATGTTTAAGTGATAATCTTAAAATCGTACCATTGTGAAAACCTTCCTCTTAACATGTATAACATATATAACTACTTAGGGGAACTATCTCAATGGATGAGTTAAAAAGATTGATCATTCCACAAAACTAAATTCTAAAGATAGAAACTTTTGAGGGCAACATACGAAACTCCATAATCCTCGTTATAAGAGAAGTGATTTCTACGGATGTGATAATTTATGTCCAAAATTAGATGAAGATCCTATGTGATATAAGGGCAATTCTTAGTTCCACAAGAAAATATGTAAGAAACAGATTAGATCTAAGCATTCTCTAAGAAAACAAAGTCAAACCCAAAATCTCATAAAAAATAATGGGAGAAACAGAAGAGAAAGTGAAGAATCATGGTGATAATAAAGAAGAGGAACACAACAAAGTTGAGAAAACAGAGAAGAAGGAGAAGAAGGATAAAGATAAGAAGGATAAGCACGAGGACGATAAAGATGGCGGAGGAGAAGAAGGAGAAGACCAAGAGAAGAAGAGCAAGAAGAAAGATAAGAAGGCGAAGAAAGAGAAGAACCCTGAAGATAAGAAAGATCCTCAGAAGTTGAAGACGAAGCTTCAGAAGATTGAAGACAAGATTCAAGCTATGGTCTTAAAGAAAGATGAGATTCTGAAGCTTATTCATGAGGCTGAACAAGCTAAGCCTAGTACTGCTGCTGTCGATGCACCACCACCAACTAACTAACTGATTTCAAACACAAAATATAAACTACGTACAATAAGTTAAACTAATAATTAAATTTATGTCAACAACAAATGCTGATGGATGTTAATATCAGCATAGCTTGGCTTGCTATAGGTTTTTTTTTTGGGTTTGTTACCAATCAGAGTTTGCTTGTTAAATATGTGTTGTAAATTGTACAAAAACTATATTTTTGAATATAAGACTCTTCAGCTTTGTACATGTAATTCTTCTGATCTAATACCACATTGAAAGGGCTATAAAATTCAGATTAATGTTGTAGTAATTAAAGACCACGTTCAAATGATATTGAAATTTAATGAACCTCACCTCTAAGGCTCTAAGGAGGAACAAGAAAACATCACTACTATTTAAATGCCAATCTTACTGTTGGATCCGTTAACACAAATATCTAGACCCTCCAAATCCAGTTGATATTTGTCATTACGTGTTTGGTTGGTTGGATTTTTGCATTGATCATTCTACATTGGTTGGTTTAAAAAGAATTCTACAAGTACCAGTAAACTACAAAATTGTGAAGACTGATATTGCTGGAACTTGACGTATTAACACATTAATTAGTAGCTTTTGAAGATTATGTAAAAAGTAGATATGAAAATCTTAAACATCGTCAACCAATATTACATATAAAGTCAACAGCAGAGTGGCATTAAGGTTGAAATACTAAAGAAAACTGAAGGCAATATGGTAAAATTAATTCTTTCATCATGAAAGTGGAAACACGAACACTCTGCGATGTCTAATAACCCAAAAAAGCTGAACTATCTTCTTCTAGTAACTGCTAACTAGGGTTTTTTTTTTTTGTTATTAAGTATAGAAAGAAGCACCGTGCCAAGTTCATACATCACTATCCTAAAGTATTACCATGTGAAAGCTTTGTCTCTTAAGTTATATGATTAACTTTTAACTTAAGCTGTGGAAACTAACTAGATACAACCAATAGATTGCAGATCTATTATATGATTGCGGGTTAAAATCTAGTTCAAGTTCTTCCCGAACCATGAACAACATATGCTAGTTAGCAACCTATATTTTATACAACCAATAAATTGTGATCTGTTATATGATTATAATAAATAATAATTGCAATTAAATTGTAAATATTTTTTTTTATCAATTTTTCTATTGAAATTAGTAATTAATAGATAACTTTTCTGTTAGATTTAGTGATATAATATATTAGTTTTGGTTTTAATTGTAATGCTTTTATTTTTAGGATTTTTTAATTCTCCTATAATTATTAAATAATTTTTTTCACACATGTCAAAATATTATCGATATACTTAGACACATGTCGCGATTACATGAATTACTAACTTTGAAAACTAAAGTTTATATATATGGTTAAAATTATCCAGTTAAGTTAAAATTAAGGAATCAGTACGCATTCGGTTAGGTTCAACATAATTAGTTGCATATGAACAAAAAAACATATTTAAAAACTAGTATCAAAAGTTGAGGGAGCCTATAAGTCTTCGATTTCTCTACAAAGTATTATCATTATTAGTTTCAGATTTACAAATTACAAAGGGAATGTATAGTATTCACGTCTTCATTGATTCTTCCGTTATTGTTTCTACCACTCACAACATCTATCAAGTTTTTACGTTTTTGCAACTGATGATAATGTACTGTTAATAATATAACTAAACACAATGCTATTGAGAAGTCTTTTCTTATAATACACGTGAATACTATGTTAATGTTCTACTCAATTGTTGTGGATCTCAGTAATTTTCTGAACTATAGAGTCTTCGAAGTTCTCACCATAGCCATGGAGGATAATAATATGATTTCGTTATAAAGACTAATTATAAACCCCAAGTGTGTCTATACAACGAGAAATTAAAAACCAAAATTTTTTTTTAAAAAAAAAGAAACAAAACACTAAAAAATAAGATACCGTAGTTTCAATATCCTCCAAGAGAAAAAGAAAAAGTTATCAAAGTAAATAATAATCACACCATACGCTTAGTCGAAGAAAAGAGGACATAATCAGTCCCATCCACTTCACATGGTGGTGGACGAGCCCTGAAGAAGGCCATCTCTGATCTGAGCAGCCACATCACGAACAGCTCCTGGTCCATGCGGTATGAACACTGCAGAGGATTTGGAGCTAGCACCAATCTCCTTCATTGTGTCAAAGTACTGTGTAACAAGCACCATGTCCATCACATCTTTAGCAGTTGTCCCGGGCACATTCACAGCGAAACCCAACACACTATCGCGTAGTCCGTCTACAATAGCTTGTCTCTGACGGGCGATACCCATACCTGAGAGGTACTTGGACTCAGCTTCACCTTCAGCTCGCTTAATCTGAAGGATTTTCTCGGCCTCTGCCTTTTCGTTTGCAGCAAGTCTCATCCTTGCAGCTATAAAACAAGAAACAGAAAACTCAGTTTCGACAAGTTACAAGAAAGAGGAACAACTCAAAAGAGTTATATAATTGATGGGAAGTTTTGTTAGTTACCAGCATTGATTTCGTTCATGGCTCGTTTGACATGCTCATCAGGCTCGATATCAACAATGAGAGTTTGCACAATCTCATAACCGTAAGCCGACATTGCCTACACAAGTAACAGAGAAACCAAATGAACACTCTTCACAACTTCACAAAACAGAGAAAAAAGACCAAAACAAACAAAGATTGTAATACCTTCTCGAGCTCTTCTTCAACAGCTTTCGCAATGTCATTCTTCTGCTCAAAGACATCGTCAAGAAGCAACTTCGGGACACTTGCTCTAATGACTGGAAAACAAAACAAACAAGAAACTCAGAATGATCAGGTTCCTTAGTAGAACATGTTTTTGCTTTTTTTTTTTTAAAAAGGTTAAGACTTACCATCAAACACATAGGCCTGAATCTGACTCCTAGTGTTACTGAGTTTGTAGAACGCATCATTGGCCTTATTAGCTAAGGCACGGTATTGTATGGAAGCAACAACATTTACAAACACATTGTCCTGTACAAACAAACACAAACCAAAAAAGTAACAAAGATTATTAGTACTAATAAACAGAAACTAATCAAACCATAAATTTTCATAAAAGAGTGTTAAGAGATGAATCATATATAAACCTTTGTCTTAGTCTCGCAACGAACGTCTAACTGCTGAACCCTCAAAGAGAGGTAGCCAGCAACTTGACTACCAAGACACCATGGAAGAAAATGGCAACCAGGTTCAAGAACATCTTCGAATTTCCCAAAAGTCTCTTTGATCGCCACAGTTGACTGATCCACTTGAACGCAACAAAACAAATTTCCCATCTTCTTCTTCACAAAACTAATCCATTCAAAACAAAACAGAGTTATAAACCCAACCAACCAAAAAAATCAAATTTTTATCAAAAATTTTTGAAGATCAAGAGCACTAATATAAAAACACTCAGCTCAAAGCTAATGAATACACATTAAATTAGTCATTGATTGTACCCAGAACCCAAACAACATAGAAGATCGCTTTCGAGTTTTTTTGTTAACCTATCGATCTAATCTCACAAAAGCCCAGAAAAAAATACGCTCACAGATCACAATTACACACATACAGGTACAAAATCTCTCAATCTCTTAGCAAAAATATGCTTTAAACACATACGAATTACACAGATTTCACGTTAGAGTCGAGAATTCAGACGAACGAACTTTTGATAAAACCAAAAAAACATGAAAAGTAGAACGAGAAAACTAAAACCCACAAAGATGATCAGAATAAAATTCTAGGGTTTACCAAAAGTTGTCTTCTTTTCGTAGAGATTTTGAAGCAGAGGAAACAAAAAGCAAAACGATTTGGTGAGAAGCTCTGTCTCTCTGTAGTTTGACAAAAATAGATATTTTCAGTGGGCAGAGCCAGAGACGGTGTTTATAAAGAAGACCTCGCTTAAGTTTCAACTATTTCGATTTCTTACCCTTTATTTATTATTGTTTATATATTGTACCTATATGTTTTAATTTGGTAAGAAAAGCTCAGAGACTTTTTGAAGAGATAATAACTATCTGTATTCTACTTATCTAAAATAGAAACAAACAGTGAATTTTAAGAAAATAAAAAATATTTTTATTAGAAAAAATATATCTGTTTTTTCTTTTGTTGTTGTATGTGATAAATATAAAACATTGGGTCTAAATTAAGAGGATTAGACAAAAGAAGTAATATATGATCTGGTGAGTCGGTTAGATGGACTTTTCAATTTCTTTCTGTAATTATCCTAAGTCCTCCTAATACAGAAATAAATCTACTTGAGATAATCGTCCCTAAAATTATAATAAATAACAAAATAAAATAAAACGAACCAAACAAGAAATTGCGTCAAACCAAAGTTTAGATTTTGGTTTGAACCCTTGTCAAAGGGACGGACCTGAATTTGAATTGGTTTATATATATGTCTTAAACGGTAATTGATTATTTCGATATTATTCAAAAATGAAATAAAAAATAACTTTTAAAACTGAGTAATGCTTTTTGGTTTAAACCCAAAACAAGTGTATAACTATGGTTTATTTGGTTAACCAAAATTTTGGAAAACTGGAACCAGATTAACTTCAAACAAATATTTTTCTTTATGAATTAGCCTGCATTTTATAGCAAACTTAAAAATTAAAAAAAATAATGTAAAATAGTTTAAGATTTACATCTCATATGAACCTTAAACCCTAACCAAAATATTTCATTTCAAATCCTTAATAAAATAATAATCTTAAAATTTTTATAGACTTTACTCGATTTTTTTCTCTATTATCCTATAATTAATTTCAATTCCATAAATTGGAATATTGAGAACGATTACATATAAGTACAAGACTACGAGAGTAATATCATCACAATCACAATCCACAATAACGTAAACCAATTTATCATGATTCTAATTCAACCAATTATTTATATAATGTACATAAATCTCACATATGTAGGTTTCAAACATCATAAACTTATTCCAAACATGATTTATCCGTAAAAAAATCTAATAACAAAACCGAAATAGATAAAAGATTAATTATCCAACCCAACTAGATACATATATTGATATAACACCTTAACCAAAAAAAACACCTTAACCAAATTAACATAAATTTCACAAATCTATTTTTCATATAAATTTATCGGTTTTTGACTCGTTTTTTGTAGGTAAAGAGTTTATTTTTAATAATTTAATAGAATAGAGTATTTGATATAAAAATAAATAAATACTCCAAGTTGATGAAGCATGCTCTAGTAGTAGCCCAAAAACACTACTCCCTCAATGGATGAAGGAATTAGATAGTGTCGGACTTTTAGAACTGACTAAAAACTTTCACGGATGATCTATTACATAGCAATCAAAGAATTGAATTTCAGCCGGAAATACCGCATTTTACTCATTTTCCATTTCAATTTCAAAACCAATTGAAAATTAGAACAAATCTTGTATATAAAATTGAGCCCATGAACCAAAACCAACTTATTAATTGGGTTAAATTTACTTAAGCAAAATAAATTAGCGTGAATTTTTTACTCTTAGAATACACTTTTACATGTAGATCCGGTTTAGCTTCGGTCAAGTTAATTAGAATGATATATGGTTTATTTTGTTTAACATAATTTTTTGTTCATCAACTCTATTATGGTATCACAATTTTCTTCAGCTCAATCTAATGATTTCACCTTCCTTTCTTCGGATTTCTTCACAAACTTCAGTTCCTTCACCGTCAATTATACAATGCTGGCCTAATTATTATAACCCATTAATATGTATAAACTAATCCAATTATAATATTTAAAATAAAAATATTTAACATGATAACATAAACTACAAAATTAATAGTTGCATTGTAATCTGTAATAGTGATCAGGCAAAAACAATTAGATAATGATAATCTTAGGCTGGAAGGAAAAAAAATTATAATGGCATTTAAGTTTCCAAATGCATGCATGATGCTTTCACTCTTATCCATATGCTTAAGATAAAAATTCAAACTTGCATCAGGCTTACTAAACCAGTGTTCCGGTATTCCTCTGATTCTAAGCTTTCTCAGATCGTTGTTTTGCAGATCATAGTAGAGAATGTAATAAGGGTAAATCAACGGTCTATATGCAAATATAACCTCACCGTTTGGAGTTATACCATCTACCGTCAGAGTAATATCTTATCGAGTAAATGCATCTGACAAGGCTTCAAAACCAGAGATTCCTTTGAACATTTTCCAGCATCTTCAAGGAACCACAAGTCCACCAAACATTTGCGTTTAAGATGAGAATGATCAACAGTAGCTGGTTTTCCACCATACTCTATAAACCCCACAGCCTTACCTAACCGAGACACCACATGAGGTGCTTGGAACATATTGAACTCTTCAGCCTTACCTAACCGATCGAGGCACCACATGAGGTGCTTGGAACATATTGAACTCTTCAGATCTAACGTCAAAACTGACAATGGCTCGGGGAGACAAGCCAGTGGAAGGCATATGATATATAACTCCATTGATGCACGCTCCTGCTCTTGTAGGAAGATGATGTTGATCAAACTCAATTCTTTTCCAATGTGACATTGTCACATTTATTTCACACGCTCTTGCTCTTGACCCGATCCAAACGTAAGGAGAAGAGAAGTACCTGCACATTCAGACTCGGACTTGCAAACTGCGCAATTATCGAAAAAGCGTGACTAAATGCATATCTGCTGCCATGATCAGAATTCAGAAGAACCTAAGTTAAATTTTATGGAATAATACTTTTAATAAGATTTGATAATATGTCTTTATAATTTAATTTATATTAATAATTAATGACATATCCATGGGAGAGCATAGCATTTATGCTAGCTAAAGTTATAACCCTAGCCCTACACATCTTCTAATAAGTACGTACCCACAAATTATACCCTACAATACAATACACTTATTACCACGAAAGATTCATCAATATATATGCTTAGGATCTACCCTTAGTTGGACCGGTACACATAACGGCTAGCCCAAAAGAGATAATGCAAGAAGTTGATCCCACTAAGCACACACATGAGCCAGTAAAATCTCTCGAGATGATATTGATTCAGATTCTTCCCCGAAAGCCATGGATTGTGCTGGTTTAAGCCTGTTACGAAATTAACTGCCGAGACGAGAACAGAGCTCAAGTAATATCCCATCGCAAGAGACGCCCATGAAAGAGAGGTTGCAAGGGAACGCATTGTAGAAGGAGCTTCGGTGAAGAAAAACTCCATCATACCGGCTAACGTGAATAGATCGGCTGATCCAAGAAACACATATTGTATAGCCACCCAAAGAAACGTTATAGGAAGCGGCGAAGAAGAATAAGAAGAGGAGTTGTTGCTTGAGCAGCAAGAAACAAGGACGTGTTTGCGTTTGGTTTCGACTAAGGCTGCGACCACCATTGCTACTATCGAAAGGATGAGCCCTGTTCCGATGCGTTGAAGATGAGTTATGCCGGTTTCAGTTTTTGTTGCTTTTTGAGCTAAGGGAAGAAGGAAGTGGTTGTAAGTTGGAGCTAAGATCATTGTGAAGACTACCGGGAAGACAGGTAATGCCGCGGGTGGGACGGTAAATGACCCAAGCTTGGTGTTCATCGTCGAAGCTTGTTGGACAGAAAAGGTCGATAGTTGAGCTAGACAGCAATTAAGCATAATGGTAGACATGAAAATAGGTAAAATCTTAATGACTATTTTCACGTCTTCGAGTTGTTCCTCCGTGCAACAGAGCTGTCGAGGTAGCGATTCACGTGCTCTCACAACTTCACCAAGGAACGATCCAAGAACTTCATCATCTCCATCGCTGTTTCGCTTGGTTTCGTTGTCATCACCATCGTTTCTTGTATGACACGTAACAGCGTTGCTTGAAGTTCTTCTTCTCTTGCACTTAGCGTAGAAAGCAGCGGTCACGACCTTGAATAGAGTCGTGATTGGACTTCCACTAGGGACCTTAAGGCGATAAAAGCGAGAACCAGCCAAGAAAACCGGGACCGATATCAAAATCGCGGCCGTGGAGACACCAAAGCCGTAAGACCAGCCTTTGTTGTCTTCAAGCCAGACCACGACCGTGACGGCTATCAAGGCACCGCAAGAGAGGCTAAATATGAAGTAGTTGAAGAAGAAGGATCTTTGTCTCCTCCCACTCGGTGTTTCATTGTCGAATTGTTCCGCTCCATGCGGTGGCAACGAGCCTTTTATTCCTCCTACACCGAGAGCTACTAAGTATAGACCCACGAACAGAACAACACGAGACCACGGCTCGGTAGAGTGCTCGTGGGCTTGGACCGTTAGTACCACTAACCCCTGTATGTTCCACAAAAGAGAGTGGGCTTGGACCGTAAGTACCATTTAGCTTTATACTGCAGATTTGATTTGCTATGAAGTGCTTACCAAGAATTCAATGGCGGCGCTGACTAAATAGATATGGAAAGTGGTGAAGAAAGCATCTGCCAAGAACCCTCCTAGAAGGGCCAAGAAAAACGCTGTTCCCATAAAAGAGGTTACTGCGTTTGCGGCTCCAGACGGTGAAAATCCCATCTTTGTTGACAAATACAGCACTAGATTGCTGGCGTTTGCTAAGAACGCAAGGTTCTCCAACACTTCCACACCTAAAAACGTGTTTAAATATACAATACCAATTATTTCTCCATTTTTAGAAATTAAGAGTACCTTTTTCCACAAAAAAAAAATTGGCCTATATATACTTGTTCAAGAGAGAGATAGATTAAGTACTAAAGACTCACCCAAGACAAAAGATGCCGCAAGCATACCGCCATGGCGGCCACGCAATGCCGGTCTATTTCTCCAGTCTACGTAACCATTCCACACGCTTAACCTGTTTGCTTCATCCTACACAAAATGTTGTAAAATTATCATTACTCATTGCAACTCTTAGCTTATAATAGTCTGAACTTGGATTTGGGAAAGTTGGAGAGAGAATTGAAACTCACCATATGTTCAAACGCCTGAGACATTATCATCAAGAAACAGCTGTTTTGAGAATGAAAGTGAAGTATATGATTAATAGCAATAGTGTGTGGACATTTATATAGAGAGGGAGAGAGTGGTCAAGAGGGGAAAAAATTTGGTGTGTGGTTATTACAAACGAGCGAAAACTCTAGAGACTAAACGTACAACTTAAAAAAAAAAAAAAAAAAAAACACAAGAAATGTTACTGTCTTTGATGTTGACTCTGTTTTTGTATATCCTCTGTTTCTTTCCTCGTTAACAAGGCACCGTCCGTGCATAACTGCATAGTCCTAGAAGTATAATTAGCTTGTTCTTTGCTATTTTTGGATTATGAAATTTACGTAAACTGAATAAAAGACGCAACTAACTTCTTCACTCGTAATCAATCGACTATGTTATAGAATATTCTAGTATATAGTATAAGGATCGATGTCGACCAAATTGTTACATTACCATTTTGAATTACAAAATTCATAATTCTAATAAAAGCTATAATGTTGTCCACGTAAATAAACCACTATTGTATAATCAAGAGTCGTGGCACTATGGGAAATATGCTGTTGGTAAGACAAATTTTATCGTCGTTAGTTCAAGACAAAGTACGTACGGTCCACACAAGTTAAGACGGTTATTCTGGTTTAGATATAAATTGGATTGCTTAAACAGTTTTATATGTCCCCACTCCCCACCTTGTAAGCCTTTTGTTGATCTTTCACAAGTGATAAACAAAAATATCTTGTTGAGAATAATAATATCGTCGTATCTCTTTGAAGTAATTTGGAGAATTCTAAATGTAAAACCGGTTTAATGCTTTATCGGTTTGATAGTGAATGATCGTAATGTAGAAGAGGCGGTGAGAAGGACTCGATAGTCTCGATTCATCTCTCAAATCTTATTGGTTCATACGCAAATTAGAGAGAGTTGGCTCTACTATCATAAATACTGAAAGAACAATTGATATGAATATTTCATATGCAAGTTGTTTACAACATTTAACTCTTGTGATAACGATGTTCTTGTTTTCATTGTCACGCGCAAGTTTTAACCTAACTTAAAATATTTATGCACCGCAACATTCGTAACTTTGTATGAGGAATGTGTTTTAGCTTCAATCAGCAGCCGGTTTAACCGGTCGGAGTCAAACTACACCAAACCGGTTTATTAATGAATCAATCATGATTATGTGCATACATATAAAGACAAGGTTTTATGCTTTGGGTAAATGATTCCCCCATGAGATTGGGTATATCATCTTTGGGCCACCAGCACCACTGCAACAACCACACTACATTCTGTACAAAACGCTTTCTGTGGATGATAAAATTTTGTCAGGTGCAAATTTTATCCGTCGGTACGATAATATATATAACAGTGACCATGTTCTACAATCATCCAATTTGGGTGGATGCCTAGTTCTTCCCGCAATTTAACGATAGGCCCCCACCTTCTTTTAACCCCATTATTGAATTATATCATCTAGACGTTACTACAAAGTCTACACTCTAAACCGGAATATTCCCGGTTTTGTCCCGGTTTTGGTTGAGAAAGCTTGAGATTTTTTTAATTGGATTTTGTTAGTATACAAATATTTTAAATTTCACATTATTGATGATTATTACACATATAAATGCAGATATACAGCGGAAATTATTATTATTCATACGATGAATGTGGATAAATTACTTAGTGGAATACACAGAAAATGAAAATAATTAAATGTGAATAAGTATAGTAGTATATATTTTCCCCAACAAATTAGGGTTTTGTATATCCTTATTTGGAAACTCAAAACCTCACTACGACAACCGTCCAAACACGTGCTAAACAGTCCATTTTTATTAACTTAACTCTTAAATACGTTTCATATATATTATAGATGTTCGGTTGTTATGGTGCCAAATAGTGTCAACTAACTCGCACAATCCTAGTATAAGAAAGTAGAAAAAAATGATAATAAAAGCAAACGGAGAAGACAACGTTATATAAAAAGAGAACTACATATATTGAATGAACGTATTTAAATAGACATTTACATACGTTCAAGTTTATACATGAATCAAATATTTTCACAAGATTGGCATCAATATGTCTGTATTATATATCATCATTCTATCGTACGTCTGTCGCTTGATGATTCATCAAAATTTTATGTTTTCCTTCAAGTAACATACGACCGATTGCTGCAAAGAGAGCAAATATTGAATTATATTAGTTCACTTTAATCACGGACGTTAAAAGCTTAGAACCAAACTATTCACCAAAACTTACGAGAAGGCAGAGGATGACACAAGCAGCTGCACCTGGGAACAGTGCGTACCAAAAATTCAAGTGATGGAACTTTGCTCCATCAATGAACAATAGTGGTAAACTCGCCGCTGATTTAACATGACAAATCAATATTAACTCTCATAAGTCTTAAATCAATTAATGAGAAACAAATGGATGTTGAAAATAGAAAAGGACAGAAAAAATGTTAAAGAGTAAAAGGAAAGGGGACACCGACCAAGAGGTTTCAGGTTGTTCATTAGGATACCTTTGTCAGCGGTAGTGTAGGAGCATGAGTGATTGGATTTTATTTTCTTGATGGGCTTTTTTGATTCAGATCTTTAGCAACATGAGTTATCAAACTCAGATTCTATTTAAATATTAGCATCATTTTCTTTTTATAATATGACAGTGAAAAAATTGAATTATAATTCCATTCATTTACATCACTGATCAATCAATCACTTATGCTTCTATAGTTAAGTAATTTGTGTTTGTATATTTTGGTTCTCTTTGATTTGATTGTATATGTACTTCGTTCTATTAATCGAGATTTTTATTCTCTTTCGGATATATGTAAAAGAAAAAAAAAAGAAAAATTAATATAATTTACCAGGAGGGTGATTGGCACGAGCAACGACCATGAATGCGATGGAAGCGGCAAGAGCAACGCTCCGGGCTAGCCAGCCTGGTCCGAAGAGGGAGAAGGCTACCACACCAATCGCAGCACAACCTATTTGAGCCATAAACAGATTGTATTTCTGAAAATATAAGAAACACAAATTAAAACACACACAGTACTCCTCAATTAATTTGTTAAATAACTGATATAATGACAAAATTACCAATATTATATAGCATCTAATACTTCCTACTTTAACAAGATTTGATGGCTTAAATAGGCTGTGACTGATTATCCAAAGACATGAAAAGCAACAACAAAATAGTGGACCTCTTTATTCCATAGAAAAAGTGAAAGCACAAGAACACAATTAGAAGAAAATCTTCAACTAGTTTAATGGATATAGAAGTTAGTGGGAAAATATTTCGTCTAACTACTACTACTTTCTAAATATTAACTATTAAATTCCTCTATGTTTGTTGTTACACCATTCAAATCCTAACAACTCACTTTTGGTACTTGCGTTGTATATCTCATGGAAGCTTTTGCGTTCAATCGCAAATAATAATATAAAGAGATCGCTATTATACAAAACCAGTGGTTGAAACTAGAGATATACCCGAGCAGTAGGAGCAGAAGGAGTGGTGAAAAGAATGGCGGAGACAGCACCAAGTGGTGCAACCGACATTGAAATCCCTTTTGGAGATAGCATTTGATCAATTCTTCCCAATATTGCCATTGCCGCAAATGCTCCTACTCACAAACAAGATTTATTATAATTTTATAATTAAGAAACCAAAACAAATTGTATTATCACAACTCTCTTTTTTCTTTCTAATTAAGGGTCTAACATAAATATTAGTACATGATAACATGCGTTAGTCACAAAAATCTATAACAAAACAACATCTGTTTTGCAATTTCTATTAGCTAAATTGTCTAAGTTTTTTTTTTAGTATATAGGAATACATACGTTTATGAATTCACTACGTACTACATTGGTTTAATCGATTATATTAAACGTTCCAAATTTTGCCAAAATTTGTTTTATTCGAATTTTCAGCCATGACGTTATAAAAATAATTAAATGAGGAATTTTTATATAACTTTTGAGTTGATTTCCGTTGTCACACATGAATACAGTTTCATATTTATTAGAAGAAGTCAGCTATAAACCTTGATTAATATAAGCTCTCTGTCAGGCGTCAGCATAGGGTTTGACTAAACGCAAACTAAGATTCTCAAAAACAAATTAATTTCTTTGACTACATGTATATTTCCCATTAAGTTACTTACAAACATAATCAAATATTACATGCCACGATCCAAAAAAAACGATTATTCGATATTAATAAAACTATTTGCCAAATTTTTTCCAGTTAATATTTTTTTTTTTTTCAATTTATTTAAACTTTTAACACTAATTGCTTAATATCATTCCTAAAAACACAACTTTTCTCTCTTTTTTTTTTGTTTTCACCACCACACGTTCTATAGTCAAATAATAAATTGGTCAAACTCGAACTTAGGTTCACATAAAATGACCATTTGGCCTTAGGAAGAGACACATTCTCAATCTCTCTGAGTCAGAAATTAATTTTCTAATTTTATATTGTTTGTGTGTCAACCTTTCCTCTCTTCCTTTTATTTGTTTTCGTTTGCTACTTTTATACCCTAATCACACTTTCTTGTAGTTCTTCTGATTTAGAACCAAAGTGCATCAATTTTTGAAGATCGAGAAATCATTAGTAAAAGACTTATGATCTCAAAACTTTTGACAAAAGAAAAGATAAAACTATTAAAAAGTATGATGTTAAATACTAGTAATTAGTATATAATTTGTTTTTAATGACTAACCAGCTGCAGGCCAAATGACATCACTCAGCAATAGAGCCGTAGCCGCCGCCGTCTTATCTGGCTTCCACGAGTCCCACGACGACGTCGTCAAGTTTCCTGCCGAAGCCACAACCGTGCTTACTTGCCGGCGGTGGCTCAAAGTTGCCGGAGTTCTTATTTGCCTCGAGAAGTCGTTATACGTAGAGATCCCAAGAAAATGCCGGCTAGAAACGTTGGCCAACATTGGCGGTGATTTTAAAGCCGCCGTAGAAGTGAGGCTCCGGCCAAGAAGAGGCAGTGGCTTCACGGCAACAGAAGCCATGACAAAATGGTGATTTGAGGTGGAGAATAAAGATAAGACCGCTCAAAAAGTGGGATTCTTGATCTCTCTAAATATCTCTTTTAGCAAAGTCTAAAAATACCGTTTCTCTCTGTTATCTTAACCAATAAGAGAGAGACAAGTGATACATGTTTGCATGTATTTATATACACTCACGCAAATATGTGCCTATATAGCGTAGATTAGCATATACTTTTATAATTCCACAACTATAATCTAGCAACAGGAATCGGTTTTAATATATAGAAAATATGCTAAATACCATGATCATGAAATTATTATTATTTTTATATGATGATCATGAAATTATTATTATTTTTATATGATGATCATGAAATTATTGATCAACTAAAATATTTTAATTTTTTACCTATATTTTTTTTTAAGTTCCAATATTATATTAAATTTAATAATTTCCTTTTGTGCTGATAGGTGCTAGCTAGTTGCCTTGTAGTTTTTTTTATATGTATGAAAAATATTATAACTATCACTACAACATATAATGGACGACAATAGCATATATTTAAAAAAACTTAAGACTATAGCATACTTTTAATCACTAATATATATTGGTTTACAAAAGTTCACTATATAGTTATAAAAAAAATCTATTAATCCTAGCCAGTTTGATAATACTATAGTATAGTACTGCAATTAATTAATTCGGAATTAGGTTTATAGTTCTTTTTTTTTATGAACGATTAGTTTAAATAATATAAGCGGAAAAATAGACCAAAAATCTAATTAATCTCCAAAATCTGTATTTATTGACTCACTATGTCAGTTTATAATGGCCAAACAGAAAACCATTAATCAGATTGCTTAGTTATAAATTACTAATGTAAAAAAAAAAAAAAAATCGAATTTTCCAAGAGTTACGAGTAATTTTCAAAAGGTTCTCTAATTGACGATATCTCTCATTGGTCTCTTGTAAAATATGTAATCAAAGTGATATAACATATTCACGTACAAATTTATGAATATATGTAATCAACTGATATAACTTGAATATTTGAAGAATGATTTTATTATAATATATGTACGTGTAGATAGCAAAGCATATAGGGCAAACAAAAACATTGGCCTTTTAAGAGGTGGATGGGTCTTGTAGATGTACGAAGCCTCTTCCATTTAACGAAAGGTCATCTGATTATTCAGAAGATAATATTAAAAAATCCAGTAAAAAAAAAAGAAAATCAAGAAATTATCAAGTCTCTAATACAGCTTTTTTTGTAAAAATCTCAGCATTTTCTTTTATAATAAAAATATATTATAAGTCGATCATTAACTATATTTTTATTTTTGCCTTGATATCATTTTCAAAATTATAAAATTTTCTGACAAATACCATTTTCTTAAGAAAAAGTTCAAACTATTTTAAACTAGACCAAAATTAAGACAATATTTTGTTCTAATATTTCCGAATTTGCAAGAATTTCAGAACAAAAAAATACATAATCCGAATCCAATTGGTAATCTTTAATCTACACCAAAAAAAAAAAGAAAAATGAGAGAAAGGTGTAAAACAGAACAGAAACAATAAATAAATAACAGAGCTCTCAAGTCTCCTCTGCTTTGAATATTAAAAATATGAGAGAAAGGATCGTTTCGTTTACAAAAACATTAAAGTGCACAAGAACAATGCACCTCAATAATCTTACTCCACCTTCATTTCTAATTTACATACAAACCTCTCCATCCCAAACTTACTACAACATTCATAACAGCAGCAACAACAACAACAACAAAACCGCCGTGGGACTGAGATTTACCGGTTACTTCTAGCCGTGCATAAGCAAGCGTCCCCCTAACAGTAATCAGACTGAGAATCATCGTAGTAATCGATCGCAGAAGGCGACATGACTTCTTGGTCAAGCAACTGAGCCACCTGGTTCATAGCTGGCCTGTCCTCAGGGTTAGCGTCTGTACACCTAGCCGCTATCTCGAGCAATGCCTCAACAGAGTCTTCATCTACATCGGTGCATCTCTTGTCCATCACATCCTCTAATCGATTCTCTTTTAACACAGTGTTCATCTGATATAACATGTTCTTAGAAAACGAATCTTATCAAAGTTAAAAACAGAACGGTTCTTGTCAGAGAGGTGGTTTCTTACCCATCCAACAACATTCAAGCCTCGTTTAACGAATATTGGATCCGTTGGTCTTTTTCCAGTAACAAGCTCAAGGAGAAGAACTCCAAAGCTGTAGACATCAGACTTCTCCGTTGCTCTCCCATTTTGTAGATACTCTGTTTCCAAGATTCATCATACAAAAAAAAAAGTTAGAAACTATTGAAGTCTAAGATTCAATAAGGAAGTTGGCAAAGAACAGAACCTGGAGCAAGATAGCCAAAGGTGCCAGCTACCACAGTGGTAACATGAGCGTCTTCGTCAACAAGAAGCTTAGCAAGACCAAAGTCCGAGACTCTAGGTTCTAGTTTATCATTGAGTAGAATATTGCTTGATTTTATATCACGGTGAACTATTTTAGGACTACAATCATGGTGTAGATACGCTAGACCCCTCGCAGAACCTAGTGCTATCTTCAACCGAGCGTTCCAATTCAACAAACCGTCTTCTTGAGCTCGTTCTTCAGAGATTACAAACCAAACAAAACATGATCAATACACATTGCAGACCAAAAATGAAAGACGAGATATGTAGAAGTGCATTTACCATGGAGAAGATCGTCTAAGCTTCCCACGGTTAGGTAATCATAGATGAGAAGTCTTGAAGATGGTAAGCGGCAGTATCCACGTAGGTTAACTAGATTGATGTGTTTGACACTTCCCAAAATCTCAACCTCTCTCTCAAAAACTCGGTCTGATCCTTGTCGACTCCTATCTATTTTCTTAACAGCAAAGGTTCCAAGATCGTTCATTACCATTCGATAAACCGTGCCAAATCCTCCCGAACCCACGATGTCTTCCTCATCAAGAGACTCTAGCTTCTCGATCAGCTCAGTCGACGAATATGGAAGATCTCCATGGAATGTTATTAGCTTCTTACCTTTTTAAACGACAGATGAAGAAACACATTTTAGAAAAACGGTTAGCAGCCAGGAAAGACAAGAAAAGACAAGATCTTACTCGTTTCAGATGGTTCCTTTTGTTTCTTGACTTCAGTGTACTTCTTTACTGTTCTTTCTTTCTTTGAGAGCATCCAAATCCATAGGAACACAAAGATCACAATGAATGCAAGAGCCATTGTAGACATTGCTCCTATCAAGATTCCTTTAATCAAGCGAGAAGACCGCTTTGGAGTCTCTGTGTGGATTTCAAAAGAGATATCAAGAATCAGAAAATTTAGCCAAAGGAGGTCTCAAGAACTGATGATTTAGTTAGTAACAGGATCTTGCCTGATTCATCATCAGTTTCTGCATGAGGAAGAACAACAGGGAAACCCATTGATGATCTACATGGCTTGTGAATTTGCCGGCCGCAAAGATCCAAATTACCGGTAAATCTAATCATAAAGACACAAAACCACAGTCAGAAATAACATCCCTAGTCTAACAGTAGCACATAAGATTTTTGAAACCAACAGTTTTACAGACGAGAAATCTCACGTTTCAACACCAAATCTGCTGAGAACTCCAATATCTGGGATCTCGCCAGAGAAAAAGTTGGTTGACAAGTTCCTGAATCAAACAAATAGTTCAAGAACTTACAAAATCTTGCACAGTTAACATATCTAAACACAAGATTCTGATTGTAACTTACAAGGAGCGTAATCGATTCAATCGACTAATTGAAGAAGGAATAGCACCTTTAAGTGTATTGCTTGATAGATCCCTGAAAATATCCCATAGCATCACAAATTCTTTAAAATGATACAAAATTTGAAGAGAATTAAAGAAACCAAAATACAAGAACAAAATTTTGAATCTTACAATATAGTAAGAAATGTAAGGTTGCCAATATCCGGTGGGATCCCACCTTGAAGAAAATTAGCCCTCAAATACCTGAAAGCATGTTTAAACAGATACCAATTCAATGTTCATGACTCAACACTAACTAAAGGTTTGTTATTTCCCAACTGTAAGAGAAAACTCCAACACCACTAATCAAATTTTTACTGACTTACATAGCTCTGAGCTCAGTGCAATTGGTGATTTCATTAGGAATGGTCCCATGTAAGCTGTTCTGATGAAGTGCCCTACATAACTCCAAGCAAATTTGAAATTGAAATCAACTTGAAAAGATACTAAAATTTAACATAGAGAACAAATCTACAATGAAATATAAAAATAACTCACAGTCTCTGCAATCTACTAAGCTTCCCAATGCTAGGAGATATAATCCCTCCTAGTTGCATGTAAGGTAAGTTTCTGCACAATCCAGGAGTTACAAAATCAAAACCACGATTCAGATAAAAGAAAGAAGTTGAAAGTGGAAAGAGAATGTGGTAAAAAGAAGAAGAAGGAACCAAGAACACATTCTCTTACATAGAAACAACTCTTTGGTCTTGAGAATTACAAGAGACGCCAGTCCAAGAACAAGGTGTCTCATCTGAATCTTTCCAGTTCTCTAAAGAGTTCCTCGTATCATTAAATCCACTCTTCAATTCCAAAAGAGCAAACCCTACAAAGATCAAAATAGTTAGAAAGAACTTCTTGATGATCAAATCTCAGATTTCTCACCAACCCAAATAAAAAAAGCAAAGGACTTTAAAAGTGTATTTGACTAACCATCAAGAGTGAGAGCAAAAGAGCAAGAAACCAAAAGGGTAGCTGTAGAAGAAATCACTAAGAAAACCCAATTCGAGATGCCCATTTCGCCACAGATTCCAAAAAAAAAAAGAAACTTGTTTTTAGGCTTCGATACGAAGCAGTAGAGAACAAAATCAAAGAAAAGATGAGATTTTTTTAATCCCCCAATCCCTAATTCAAGAATGGAGAGAGACTAGTGATTGGGAATGAGTGAGAAGGAGGAAGAGGAAGACTCATCATGAAAAATATTTACTTTTGTTTTTTCCTAAAAAGAATTCTTCTTTTATTTTTATTTTTTATTTTAATTTTAATTTTCCCTCTTCTTTTGAGAGATTCATTTTTTGAAAATCTGTAAAGGTGTAGTTGTAGGACTCTCTCACTCACCTGGAGAGCTGTGCAGAGGAGAGAGAGAGAAGAGAGTCAAAGACCCGTTGTGATGAAAACATTATTCAAAATTTGCTTCTCCATCATCACACTCGCAAGTACAATTTGTAAAAACTACTCGCTATCGTGATCGAAAAGGACACGTGTTCTTCATGTAAAGCGAGTAATTGATAGATTGTACTTGAGACGCGAGTGAATGCTATCTGAACTGTGTCGTTTTGTAGTTTTTTTTTTTTTTTTGTCGACTTGTGTCTGAGTCTGATGAGAGAGATCTGCTGCACTGGGAAAAAAATGTGTAATAATAATTTTCGTACCAACATCAAAATCAAATTTATCTTATCTGTTTTTTTTTTCCTCGAAACAGGAGTTTAACTGCACGAAAATGGGCCGAGCTCATATAAAAGAAATGAAGTATTCCAAAGCCCAAAGGCTTAGTCAGTCTTCCAGCCATAAGTTATATAGTATAGTATTTGTTTATTTCATTAATGTAATTTCTTTGGTAATTTATATCAATCCGTCACCTTAACTGAATAATTGGGTATCATTAACTTTGCAAACTGATTGAACCAAAATAGGAGTTGGAGTGGTATTAGGCCTTTTGGCAGTTTTAAGTGTTTAAATATAACTGATAAACATTCCTATCCGTTCATATTTCATAGTTGGTTCCGACTAACAACAATATCAGAAATGGAAACGGTGACCATTCAAATGAAGAAAGTTATAAGCGCTATTGTTACTGTTTTGTTATAACAAAGAGGCCATCGCTTAGTACTACACAATAATTAATAACTTGATTTGGTGTCAGACATGGAGCTGAGCTAGCAGATCAAACCCAAATTCCTTAAAAGAGTTTACCAACAGATATAGCAGTAACATGCAAGTGCAGATACAAAGACCAAAGCGTGGAAACAACGCAGATCTTTAAAATAGTACTGAATACTTCAGAGGCAATCCTAAAGTGCATTAATCTGGAAGACTTGAGAGGAATATTAGGACTCATACAAAAAGCTTAACGAAATACCGAACCAAATTTAGGAACAAAGTACATAAAAAGATCCAGACATGTCATCAAATACAAGCAGTAAAAAAAAAAAACCTGCAACTGGAAGTTGAGGTTAAAATAGCAAACGACTAAATTGTTTTTTTAAGGCGGTTTAAACTAAATTACTCTTCAGTACTCTTCCTCCTGTTGGTATTCACCTTCTTCCTCGTCCTCGTACTCACCTTCTTCATCCGCAGTTGCATCTTGGTATTGCTGGTACTCTGAAACCAAATCGTTCATGTTGCTCTCTGCTTCTGTGAATTCCATCTCATCCATACCCTCACCTGTGTACCAATGCAAGAAAGCCTTCCTCCTGAACATAGCTGTGAACTGCTCACTCACACGCCTGAACATCTCTTGGATCGATGTTGAGTTACCAATGAAAGTGGAAGCCATCTTCAGACCAGTTGGTGGGATGTCACAGACGGTTGACTTCACATTGTTGGGGATCCACTCGACAAAGTAGGACGAGTTCTTGTTCTGCACGTTCAGCATCTGCTCATCAACTTCCTTTGTGCTCATCTTGCCACGGAACATAGCAGAGGCAGTGAGGTAGCGTCCGTGTCTTGGGTCTGCAGCACACATCATGTTCTTGGAGTCCCACATTTGCTGGGTGAGTTCAGGAACTGTGAGGGAACGGTACTGCTGAGAACCTCTTGATGTGAGAGGAGCAAATCCCACCATGAAGAAGTGAAGACGAGGAAATGGGATGAGATTCACAGCAAGCTTACGAAGGTCAGAGTTCAGCTGACCAGGGAACCTCAGACAGCAAGTCACACCAGACATGGTCGCAGAGATCAAGTGATTCAAATCACCAACTGCATATATAATGACAAAATCACTATCTAGACAAGGCATATATAAACAAAGAACAACTAATCTTAGCATTTGCGAAGAGCACAATAGCAAATGCCACTGGAAACAGTAACAAAACGATAGAGACTTGCAGATCAGAAATTACAATGACATATATTCACTATCTAGACAAACGCATATATAAACAATTGAACAACTAATCTTAGCATTTGTGAAAGAGTAAAGCACAATAAGATAGTGAATCTTACAGCTGGGAGTAGTGAGTTTGAGAGTCCTGAAGCAGATATCGTACAAGGCCTCGTTATCAAGAACCATGCACTCATCAGCATTCTCAACAAGCTGATGAACAGACAAAGTAGCGTTGTAAGGCTCAACAACAGTATCAGAGACCTTAGGCGAAGGGAACACCGAGAATGTAAGCATCATCCGATCTGGGTACTCTTCACGGATCTTGGAAATCAAAAGTGTTCCCATCCCAGATCCAGTTCCTCCTCCCAACGAATGACACACCTGGAACCCTACAAAATCAAATACCACAGTTCAAAAACACTAAATACATCCATAGCAAAACCCTAAAATCGAACAGATCTAGAAGAAGAAGAAGAAGAAGGTTTACCTTGAAGACAGTCGCAGTTCTCGGCCTCCTTGCGAACAACATCGAGCACCGAATCGATTAGTTCAGCTCCCTCAGTGTAATGACCTTTAGCCCAGTTGTTACCAGCACCAGATTGGCCAAAGACGAAGTTATCAGGGCGAAAGGTTTGACCGTAAGGTCCAGATCTGAGACTATCCATAGTCCCAGGCTCCAAATCCATGAGCACAGCACGAGGAACGAATCGACCACAGCTAGCTTCGTTGTAGTAAACATTGATTCGCTCAAGCTGTAGATCTGAGTCACCAGTGTACCTACCGGTTGGATCTATGCCGTGCTCGGCGCAAACGACTTCCCAGAACTTGGCACCGATCTGGTTACCACACTGACCACCCTGGATGTGAAGAATCTCACGCATCTTCGGTTCTGGATTTAGGGTTTTTTCTCGAGACGCGAAGAGAGAGAGAGAGCTTTTTAGGGTTCTTTTGAAGAAATGAGAAAGTGTGAGTGAGTGTGAAGGTCTTTTTATTATTGCTCTCTGTGTTTTTTCTTTTGTTTTTTTTTTTTTAATTCTTTTTTTTTCCCCCATAATTAATTATCTCTATCTTCTAAGAGGCGCCGATTTTGTATTTTTTCCGAAATTCAAATTTTGAAAATGGTCCGTTTCTTTCTCTTCTGTAACTTACCAAAAAAATTTCAACATTCTTTCTTTTAAATTTCGAATATTAATTTGTTATTTTTTTTTGTCAGAATATTAAAATATAGAATTCTTTTTTTTAATTACAATAGTGTTTATAAAAAAATTGGGCACATGTTGTTGGCAGGCTTTTTGGGCCCATACAGATAGATAGATATATTAAGGAAGGGGTGTGTTACAGTTACAGGAGATTGAATAATGGAAGAGCACATGTTGATTTTGCTTGTTTATAAAGGGAAGAGAACGTGTTGTTTTGCTAAAAAGACGAATTTTACTTTATCCAAAACTATTTTATGTTTGTTGAATTGATGATGGTGGTACTTTAAATAAGTAAAATGAACCATTTGCAAACAAATTATAAGATTACAATATATATATAGCATCAACAATTGATACTATATAAAAGATATGTGTTGATGTGTTTATGAGTGTGAACATTTTATAACTATATACAAAATGTCAAAAATGCTTACCATATATCGTATTTTCCTTTCAAGTTAAGTACTGTGACTTGAATCAGATGAAGCTCTTTTGTTTATTCTAAAGTGTTTGGGTTTCAAATTTTGACTTGAAATTTTGGCCCAACTGGTACTACATAAAGCCCATTTTCAATTACCTGACCCAAAATTTAATTGGTTGCAACTGATTAATTAGATATTTTTGGTTGTCGTTGTTAAGAAAAATATTAAATATACTAGTTTTAGACTTAAGCTGTTGAAAGATTAGTAAACGGAAGTAAGCACCTTGGATTCCAGGCATGATCAACTAAAACAACACTGTCGGCCATTGTCAGAGTAAGGCCGAGACCTCCAACTTGAGAAGTCAATAAAAATATATGAGCCATATCACCTTTTTGAAATTCCTAAAAAATATTAAGGTTTTATAGAATTTACACAACAACAAAAAAATGATGGTTTTACATCATTTATAATTTATATTTGTATCATGTTTAAATGATGTTAAAATATTTTGCATCACTTAAGTAAAAGATTTACATTTTGTAATTGAAATAAATATTTGCTTCAGTTATTAGAATTGATGTTCATTTACATCACTTCTAAAAATTATTCTACATCATTTTCACTAAATTGATACAAAATATTTGTATCATTTATCAAAATTAATGTTAAATATTTATATTATTTCAGAAACTGATGATGAAATCAATATTATAATAAATTATATGAAAATATTTTTTTCTTTAATGTAATATTTAATTATTTATATTTTATTCATATTTATTTTATATATTCATTTTATAATTTAGCTATAATATTTATACTGTATTTATGATGGGACCCATACAAATAGTTGTTATCCCAGTAAAACGTACTATTTGAAGAGATTATATAGGAGCAATATTGAGAACTTTTTCTTTGATATTCTAATCGGCTATTCTGTTTTTTTTTTTTTTTTTTTTTTGTGTGTTCTCAATTTGAATTTTAATTTTAGCTGATTAAAGAGTAACATATTATTCTTTTTTGTATTTCTTTTAGTTCAGTTAATATTAATTTGACATATAATTTTAATAGCATTATTTTTAAAATGATGTAAATTTTGGATCATTTTTTAAAGTGATGTTAATATAAATTTATAAATACATCAATCATTAAGTGAAGTAAATTTATATATTTTGTGTCGGTATTCTGAAAGTGACGTAAAGATTTATATTTGCATCAGTTATAGTGAAATGATTCAATAATAATATCGATTATTGTAACATGTAAAATTATAATTTTGTATCAATTATTGAAAAGTAATTTGTAATAATATCACTTAGTTTTGTGATACTATTTAAGTGATACAATATGTATGTTTTTTTGTAGTGTTAGCATGAAGACTAGAGAATATATCGAACTCAGGAAATTATGAAATGTGATGTGTCTGACAAGAGAAAAAAGAACCCACTTCAACAGTCTTCAATCTTGCATGAGCTTTAGTAGTACCATCAATTCAAGAAACTATAACCATTTGAGGTACTGAAGACAACTGTTTTTGGGTTGAAGGGTAAAATTAGAAGTTAGTAGCAAAACTTGAATGAGATTGAGCATCTTGTGTGTCTGAGAGAAGATTAAAACACGGTGTCCTTCTAGAATTAATTTTTCCTGAGTAACAATGTAGAAAGGATGTCAATTAAACAGCAAATTATCAAAAAATAATATCAATAATTGAACCATAAATGCGATCTTACTAGTAGCAACATGATGAATGACAATTTGCAAGAGATACTGTCATTCTTGGTCTGAAAATCATTTGTATCCACATTGTCTGCAAGATGAATTGCCAATCTCTTAGCCACGTCTGCTTCTTCTTGTGTTAATGTTAAAATCCATTTCTTTTAGGACATCCTCAGCAGCCCTCTTAGTTAAGAGAAGCGGGTGGTCACATATTTTCATCAGAATCTATTTTTAATCACTTTTATAATAAAAGCTTTTGCTAAATCTTCCATTGGAAATGCTTTAAATTAACCATCTACTAGGTAATAGTGTAATAGTATAAGATCATGTCCAAGGATTAATCATGCCGTTTTTGTGTTTTGACAACTATATAAAAAAATATTATAAACCATTATGAGTATTTAACTAGGTTTTTACCCGCGGTAAACCGCGAGACTAAATTATAAATTAATGTATTTTAAATAATAATTTTAATTTATTTAGTTTTCAAATTCCTAATTAATTAAATTTTATCTAATTAATTTATAATTTTGTTTAGAATGTTTTTTCTTCTTCATACGTTTATATATCTTATAACCTAATTACAATAAATTTGTTACTCCCTCCGTTTCAAAATATAAGATGTTTCAGAGAAGTTTGTTGTTTCATAATATAGGATGTATTTAAGTTTCTATGCAAATTTTAGATTAGTTTAGTATTTTATATTACGAAGTATTGTTTTTGATTGGTTGAACTTGTTAAAAGTAAAAAAAAATTCTTAATTTGCATGTTTAGTTAAAACATCCTATATTTTGAAACGGAGGGAGTATTAGATAGAATATAAAATTTTAAAACACTTAGTTTGTTTTTTATAATTAAACAGAAGTATATGCCTATGACTTAATTTGTTTTTTATAACAGAAGTATGTTAGTGTATATTAGTTTGTTTTTTATAATAGAAGTATGTTAGTGTATATTTTTATGTGTATACATTTTTTTTTTTGAAATATTAAGAATAGGTTGTAGTATGTGTAATATTTTGTAGTTCATATACTAAATAATTTATAAGTTAATTTTCCAAATTATGACTACAAATCTATAGTATATGAAATAAACTGATAGTTTTAATGTTGGTTCTATAGTCCAAACCCGCCATGTCAGGCGGATCATGCAACATATTCAAAGATTTTTCTCATCATATGAAATCCATGAATGTAAAATATATTTTTGAGGCTAAAAGTCACTTTTTTCAAATCAGTTTTTCAAAATTTTAAAGATAAATACCTCTTCACTCACCTTCTTATAAAATAAAAAATAAAATCTATATACATTTATAATTATGTTTGTTACTTTTTAAAACACTTATTTTTATATAAAAATATCAAATATAAATAGAGTTAATTTGTTTATAAATTAATTATTTAATATCAATGACATGTCTGTAAATAAATGTCAACTTCAAAATTTATTTTATAAATGTCTCCAAAAATGAATATATAGATAATATACAGTTTTGTTATATTACATACGTATTATATCAGCCGAATTATCTTAAATTTGAAATATTCCGACCAAATGGTTTCTTATCCGATGATTGGCTTTATTATTCGTACCAAAAGTTTTCTAAATCCGTATTTTTATATACTATAAGGAAAAATACAAAAAAAAAAAAAAATCGTATTGAGATTTGATGTCAATTATTATTTATAGAAAAATTCCCCACTCAGAAACAATGGGTTCAGAATTTCCCATACTTATTCGTAATCCTTTCTCATCTTTTATTCTTATTTTATAATTTTATAATTATATAACTATATTTTATTCTGAAGAAAGTTTGGAATCTGAAATTAATGGAAACGAATTACGCCTATGAGAGAATGTATACAATTCATTACGATGACTTTTTTTGCCAAATGATTTTTGTAGACTCGGACCTTTCTGGTGCTGCTATGCTACTACCACTCCTAACTCCCTTCGTGTTCTATCTTTAATATTCGCTATTATCCGTTTTCAAGCATATTCTCTTACTATGTTTTTTTTACTAAATGGTGTGCACTTCTATTACCGCATCTTATTTACTATTTTTGGTTCTTGTGTTCCAACACTTCGCGTTAATCTAAAGTTATTGATAATAACAGTGACATGCCATTTAGTATTCCGTTACTTGTACAAGTTGAAGTATATATTCTAGACTCTTTTTCTATTTTATGCATGTCAGAGAGACATATATACGTATATATGTATATATAATCTTTGAGTGTAATTATATGTTTACATCATTTGATCTTTAAAGGTCTTCCAGAAATGACAATGATAGATGACCTAGGTTTACAAAATTAGAAGGTAGTATGAACCAACTTATGAGCTAATGCCTTAATTAGATCAGCTAACCCACTTACGTAGTTCGAACTCCTAATAAAACATCAACTGAGATGAACCAAACTTATGAACTGATAACTTATTTTTGAGTCTCCTAGTTCATCAGGACAAAAATAGCAAACGTATCAATATATGTAAGATTAGAACTTTACATAAATCCATAATTTGTTATCAGATTAGCAAACATGTTTAACCTATTAATACGTACTATGTTTCGTGATGTCCCATATTTCATGTATTTTCTCCATTAAGGTATAATTTAACTTGCTCGCGTACTTTTTTCTACGTAATCGATTATGCAGACACAACTTCTTTATTGTTTTTACAAACACATGTGAGTGAGTAGTAGTATATATTCAAAACTGAAGAACAAATTAAACATCGGACTTTCTTCTAACAAGTACAAGATATATACGTTCTTTTTGTCACACAAGTACGAGATTTATTAAAACATCATTTTCGTGGTATATATTAAAAAGACCACATCTTTGTTTACAAAACAACGACCACATTTTCAATTGGAACAAATTCAAAGCGACGGAATAAAGAAACAAACCTAGAAAAACGAGTTCAAAATCAAAATATTATATGCTCCTTCGATGTCATTTGTGCTGCAAGTTATTTTGGACCTCTGAAAGTGCTTACACGTGAAAGTTATACGCATGTCTAAATTGTCTATGGCTATATTGCTTTCATTGTGATTAAACAAAGTTTACTTTTGCATAATCGATGTGTTAGGATAATAATTATAGTCGTCCAAGAATTTGTTCTGCTTCAAACAAGTTGGACCAACGAAGGCAACGAAGCGTAGAGTTGGACCAGATTTTAATTGAGTGGGCACTATGCATGCAATATCATTATAATTATCAAAACTCGACATGTGGCTTAACCTTTAAAGAAAACACCAATAAGATAATTGAAAAGTGATGTAATTCCCTGTGGTCCTTGATTTTCCAGAAGGGCAACATAGAGTAAGAGAATCAGAACATTTTATATGAAAATGAAAAATATTAGCGTGATCAGTTACTTTATTCTAATAATCGAAAGGGAAAAGAAATTTGAAGAAGCTTTTCGACTGTCAAAAAGAACAACTCAAGATACTAAAAACCATTAGAAGTGAAAGATGAAGTGATTCCATAAAAGACTGAAGGGGAACATATATCATCCATCACTTCGAGAATCATGAACATGTTCGTTTGGTTTCTTTTTGTTTTTACTAAACCAAGGCAGTACTGACATAACCATATAATCTTTAAATATATAATGATACATTTTTTAATCGTAAAATGTAAAAACTCATCGTTTAATATTTAACGACGAGGTGAGATGACTAGTTTTACAATGTTTATACCACCTTTTCAACTCGTGAAATTGGTGACATACAGTTTTAAACAATATACTTATATGTTACCTAGTACAGTAATACTTTCTATGATATCAGTTACCTACTTATAAATATATTATTCGGCGATAGTTAGATGCATAGTACATACATTATAACATGTTGTCGAAGAAAAATTGATCATAATTCAGCCAATAGATGTGTGAATGTACAATATGGTCAGTGATGAAAATAAATATTAAAATTTGCATTTCGCACAAAGGAATCTATCGAAGGGTAGTGGATTTTTGTATTATTGATGTGGTCGAGTGTTTAGAACTATTTTTGCTAACTCGAATATTATCTTCATATATCTCTCAAGCAATTCTGTAAAAGTCAGATTAAGACTGTATCTCCACTTTATCCAATATCCATCCCCTCTCTAATTCATTTTGGCACTTTCATATACAAGAGTATCAATCAAGATATGGACCAATCTAGTCTCCCTAGCTCTCAGCATTATCTCTAGACTCAAAGTTCGTTATCAAACAATTTCTAAGAGATCTTACAACCTTAAATTTTGGGAGTCTTTTCTTTGGTCCGATTAGACCGGATCATAATGGACCTAACTGAAAATTATTTACCCTTTTCTTTGGTGATATGACATATGTATGAGAATATCAATTTTTTTTTTGTTAAAGAATTATCTCATAGATATATAACTATATACAATCCAAAATTTTCATATATATTCAATATTTCAGGTCTAGTGGTCGAGTAAAACCAAGTCCTAGCTGGATTTGTGCATTTAACGTTGAGTCATTCGATGTATTTTTGAGTTGATTTAACATCAAGACACTCGATCATTTTGGAGAAAAACATTACACCTCCGATTAAACAATCTCCACACAGTGTACCGTGGCCGTATTGATACAATATTACTTATCCACGAATACGAGGCATGATGGTAAGGTGTAAGCATGATGTTGTGCTTACCTAATTCGCCCCATCTCTTTTCTTGAGAGCCAGTCTTTTGTGTTTAGTTGTTTACTATAAATTCCTCATTATCTTCTATATTGCATATGAGAAATATCACTTTACTTTATGCATTTATTCGAAATTTCATTGGACCTATTATCGTTTTTGGCTAAATTTTATATATTATTAATTAAAAAAAATTTAGTGGCTTACTGTCTCAAGGGTATATGTACTTGATATTCACTTTCGGTTGCAATACCATTTATGTGTTTTGTTCTTATTTCTACTTGACATATAAGTAATTCAATATAACTAGAAATAGAAGGCCTCAAAAACAAACAGCAAAGTTCATAATTTATAAAACGAAAAGAAAAAAAAATCAAAGAGTGAATGCCTGATTGGAGGATTTATGAAGCATACTGTTGAAATAACAACTTTATTATATAAAGTTGCAAAGAAGCACATGTCGAAGGTTCGATTACTTTTTGCCATAAATAATATAAACCTTATCATTTATTGTCACCGAAATTAGTAATTTAACCGCTCACCATTTCTTTCCCAAGTCAAATTGTTTTTGGTATTCAGAAAAAAATTCCCAACTTGTTATCATAAATACACGGCACGCATATAGAAATATGTACATATTTTTTTATTATTATTGTTTGCCTATACTTAATTTTTAAAGTTAAATTTCCACCTTGTTATACAACAAAATTTATCGTTTGGCTAGTATGTATATATAGATATATATACAACAGTGTTATAAATTTGTTCTAGCAAGTTATTGTTTTATACACAATATGAAATTATCAATGCAAAAAGTTTCACCAAAAAAAAATATTTTTGGAAAATAAAAGAGAGAAGAGAAAAGGGAAAAGGTAACAGCAACGCGTTGGGCGTTGGATTGAAGATCGCAATCGCACTCTGCCTTTTGGAATTTATATACTAATTTTGACTTGGAATCACTTTAAGTGGATTGGTGAAAACGACACGCACTTCTTCTCTCCCATTCCATTTGTAATTTGCCAAAACGTGACGCATTTCGATCCTCTTCCTCCCACTTTCTGTTTTCACATAACCCAATTATAATTTGGTTCCATAAATCATAATTAACTCTTAAGTGAATTGAATGGACTCGAATGCATTCACATGTAAACCTACGCATCCACCTAAACCTACGAGCATGTATTGCATGGACAACATGATTCACGTGATTCTTGTAAATACAAATATAAACAAATCTGTTTGTTTTCTTATTCTATTTGCTTTTTACTAAGTTTTCTTACATAAGAATGTGTAGTGCGTTTTTTTCTTCTGTGTTAACATTAATGAATTCTATGATTGACCGAAATTAAAAGAAAACTTGGTGAACTAGTGGTGGTGGTAAAGACCGAATAGTATATTGAATTAATGATGTTTTAAATGGCAGGTGAAAGCAACATAATAGATGGCGAAATTGACTTAAGCATAATTCACTCATTTAACAATTTCCATAAATCAAACTAAATAATTGGAAGACAATGTGATATTAGTTAGTATTCATTTTCGATCGACAATGTAATATATTAGGTAGGAAAAAATATTTCGGTCCAAGAAAATACAATATAGCGAACCTATTTGTTGATCAAACCACTACATATTAAAATTTTAAAGTAATGAAAAAAAAAATTGAAAGATGAAAAGAAAAAGAAAAAAAAATCTATTTGCAACGCCCGCCTACCGCTTTTGGTTCGTGGGTGGATGCCCATTTGTTATAGCTTTATATAGATCAAATATAATTGTGGTTGGGGATAGTAATACCAAAATATGGGCAAGAACATCATCGGACAAGTCATACGGGGTCGAGTGTGCTGCACTTCCCCAATCGACCGACCAAAAATATCAAAAGCTAACATTACAAATCATACCTAAAACATTACTGATCGGATCCTTGGTGTGCATTACAAAAAGCTGACAACATTTTATTTGCCTTTATCGTCACGATCATAATTTTCAGTATCTCTCTCTTCCTGGATGGGATAGGTCTAGATGACTAGATATGCCTCTTATTGAATTACTACATTTAGATGTATTCGAAATAGGCTAGACAAAATCTCATAGCTCCAATCCGAAACCTAGTTTCATATATGCATAATCTATATCTCCTTTTAAAACAAGTGTAACACTTTCTCTTATGATTTTTATTTATTTATAACAAATGTATATATATGCACATATAATGTTGCTAATTGTGTCAGTACTGCTTTTTACTGTCTAAATAGCCCTATAGAGTTGGGAAGAAACCACAAGATTAATGATTACCATTTCCAACAAAAGGACTAATGATTAAAAAGAAATAGCTAAAAGGGTGATCTCCGTTTCTATTGGAATGTAATTTCATCATTAACTGCACTATGCAATAAAGCTTAATTATATCATACCTTCTTTATTCTAGTATATGGGTTTCGGTGTGATCTTGTGGCCGGGGTGATTGTATTTTCTTTAGTATAGATTTGTTTTCCTGTTCGAATACAAGAAGAGTTGGAAATAATATACCGTTGCCTCTTACTCAGTAATCATAAATGATTTTTTAAATCAGAGGAAACATGTGGACCGCTGATCAAACTAAGAAAATGGTGGCCTACTACTCAACCGGTTTAAAAGTTGATTAGCCTCTTAAATACTAGTTAAAGTAATCAAAAACAAACTGCATAGTGTATACATATGTCGTCCCACTAAAAAAAACTACTAGCTATCTATATAGAAATTAAGTGAACGATTGTGAAGAATATTTCGGTTTGTATGATTGTATATAGATTAAGACTTCCGCAACTAAGATTCTACTTTCCTTGTCGGCCAGATAATTAAAACTTAATAATACATAATTCCGAATTTGAAGAACTCTGCATTTTGTTTATTGGTACACTAACACTACATATATACACTCAAAGAGATTCTTATGATTATGAAACATACTTTGCTTAGAAAAAAAAAAATCCAACCCTTATATATAACAAACAACGGGTATCTTGAATGAGTTTGCCTTTTATTTGCATACATTAATTTTTTATCAAAAAAAAAAAAAAAAATTGCATACATTAGTAATCTCTTTTTTTTTTTTTGTTAAAAATAATACCTTAATTTTCTTTGTATTCTTGCTCATAAAACAACTTCAATGATAGCAAGATCTAACTTTTATGTACAATGATTAGCCTAAAAACAAGTTGTCGCTTGGTGTGTACTCATTTTTATAGTGATATTTCTACATCTACAGATTAAACTCATTCAACTAGATAATCATTTAACAAAACACTAAATGTAGTACTATAGTCTATATAAGGACTATAATGCATACACTTTTTCATCATTGACACGTGAAAATGGTCCTAGACGAAAAAGGTCCGGGCAGGGCAGTTATGTGAAGGCAATGAGCATGAAGGTTGACTCTCGTGGATTTGTTTTTACGATTTTGGTATCTGTTAAGCTTACTGTAACAACGTCAGAGCCGAAACGATTGTTTCGTTGATTCAAGTATTTTCTTATATACGGTTTCAAAAATATGTATATATAGTTTCATTTTCCATGTTATGTGCACATGCAATCTTATAAAAGTTTCGTACATAGGAGTATATTATATATCAAAAGAGTCGATTGGAATACAAAACAGATAATATATTTTAAAAGAATATTTACTGAAATTATATTTTCGGAGACTAATAAAATTTCGAGTTTTCAAACTATAAAACGTGAAACAGTACTGAAATAATTTAGGATTATTATTAGAAAATAAGGAAAATACATTTCAATCTACGAATAAGTTGGAGGCTTGGGTGACAAGGTGAGTACATAATAATTCCATAAATTATTGTTGCGTAAACTGCAAGAATCGGGACCAAATTTTCAATCATTCATCTCCATTATTTTTCTAGAAATCGTCTCTAAAATAATTTCGCAACAAGACACTAATATGACAATAAATTACGATTATTATGAGCCTTTTTAAGTGAGTGAGGTTTTGGGGGAAAAAATGTGAGTTAAGGTTGTCAACGCTTGCGGTTGTCCTATTCATATTTAACGCATGCATAATAGTTGCCTACACGTATGTTTCTTACATTTATACGTATGTGTTCGACTTTGTGGTTTTTAATCCGCCTTCGAAATACACTTTTCTTAGTCTTTTTTGTTCTCCCCCAATTCGAATTTTATTACAGACGTATGAAAATAGAAATAGAAATACTATTATACTCAAAGCTTGTAATTTGTATTACGTAACCGATTCCAAGAATATAAACCGAGCGAGGAATTGAATTCTGTTAGATTCTTTTTTACTGTAATGAATCCAACCGGAAGTAATGTAACCCACTCGGTTGTTTTACACAATACACAATAATTGGCGTTTTGGTTGTCAAAGAAATCAGATTTTCTCATTTATTTATTATGGAAAATTTTGACTTATCCGTATGTAGTTCCAAAAGATGAAGTATTACGGCCTATCATTAACTACCTAGTTGACCTATGTTTACGGTTGAGATGGTACGTATACGGAACAACGTAAATAAGCTATTAGTAAACTGTTATGAAATGTTAACGTAAAAATAGACATAAAACGTAACCAAACAATGAAGACCTATATGTCTCAAAAGTTCTCTACAATAAATCAGATGGTTTACAGAATCTTTGCTTAACATCCTAAATAAATAAAAAAATCATTCCAACTGGTACTCTGGTAGTAATAATACTTTAGGAGGTTATTAAACGGATAATTGTTTTTTAGAAGGGACTAAACAAAGGGCGAAGATATTCACAACTCATATTGATTTATTAAATTGTAGATGAAATTATTTATTTTGTTTGCTAATTATTGGGTTTGTCGTATGCAATACTTTCCGCAAATACAATACATGTGCCACTATGGATAAGAGACCTGGTCGCTTACAGAATGATCACAAAAGATATGCCTAACATCACTCACCATCACATAAATAGTCTAAACCCCAACAAATGTTAAAGCATAATTATTTCTTCTCTACTTATAAAAGGTTTTAAAGTTTTCGATATGTGGAAAGTTACTAAGTATCGCATTTTCAGTAATTCAGCACAAACAAGTCACGCAGTAAAATTTCCGATCATTGTCATTTTAACTTTTTAAATCGAAACTACCATTAGTTATACAGTATCTTATAATTTACATAAATATATCATACAAAAAATGATCTTGGTTTAAGGTGGATTCGATTTGGTTTTCTCAACGGGTTTGCCTTAATGCTAAATTAGTTTCCCAAACTTACATATGATTATTAAGTTTTTTTTTTTTGACCTCATAGAGACATAGACTGCCAGTACTATGAATCTTGGACTAGAGGCATTAATTCTTTAAATAAATTGTTCATCGTATTTCTTTGACAACAACAAGCAATTAATTATGGCAACATATGCTTGAGGGGTTTTTGTTGTGGACCAAAGTTGTAAAATGAAAGGGATTACAGTTGAATTGAAAGCTCAAGTTGATGAAATTGAAAAAGGTACCCATCCTTATTTGTGTTATGTCCAATTAGTATCACTATCATCTCACAAGATACTAATTGTCTACGATAAATATTTATTACTAACGAATAAGGAAATATATACATCAATATTTATTTATTTCTAAAACTATATTTTATGTTTATATATTAACCAAGATGAGCATCGGTTGTCCAAAAAAAAAAAAAAAAAACCATAATAATATTTTTGAAATAGAATGTCAATTTTTATTTTCTTCCACTTCAATGTTTGTAACGATTAAGGAGGAAACAAGCAATTAAAAACCATATGGTGGGATTTGATCCCCTTCTTTTCATTCAACAAAAAAAAGATTATCTTTCAGTACCACTAAACCACCAATAAATTGGTCTTAGTGAACATATTAAGCGCACACACGCATAAAAACTGAACTATGCATTATGTTTTATATAGCTGGAGTATGCATCTTCGTTTTCTTGACTCTTGGACCTGCTAATCATATATATATTTTTATTCGTTCTTCTCAAGATTATCTACCTTAATCTTGTCTTACGATCATATTAATTAGCCTTATGGTAGTCAATACTCAAACATGCCACGACTACATATTATTAAGTCAGTCCCTTCGCGTACGTTCAGAGAGGCAAGACTTTGCTGATGGAGTTTTATCCACTCTAATTTTTCAGATCACCAAAATCCAACGTTTTCTAACAACACATATGTGTATAAATATGCATGCATACAAACAAAAAAAAACTTGTCGCAAAATTTTGACTTTCAAATCTAATCAAACAAAATGTTTAAATAATATCAAGTTTGGCTTATTTCAGCCAACAATATTACTTTTTTTTACATTTGTAAGAAATAGCAAACTTGTTTATATTAAAAAATCCCATTTCATTAAATTATGGAAAACAAACTTTTTATATAAGCGGGAATCAGAAACCTACAATTTTTATGAGAAAAAGAGTTAACGTGCTCTTGTTTTCTTATCGTGCCATTCAACATATATATTGTTACGTGAAAAATAAATCTAGTTTTTATTTTTATTTTTAAAAGGGAAAAAAAAAAACTAAAGAGCAGAAGTAGACCACGCTGAAAGGTTGTAATGAAAACGATTTGTAGCTAACTTTTTTTTTTCTGTCAATCCAATACTATGAACGAATACTAAGTTAGTATCTAAAAGGTTCCGTACTAACTTAACCTACAACGGTAAAAACAGAACCAGTGGTCGAAATTTTGTTAAATCGATCGAAACAAAAAAACGTACATCCCACTTTCTCGTGGGTATGTGTCAGTGCGTGTACGTGTGAGTAAATCTCATTATTTATTGGTCACACACATTTTAAACGAAAAGAACAAATGTTTTCTTAATACATATTATGAAATAACAAATATGATGGTCTTGTAAGCTTCATCACAAGTTAACTAACCACTTAAAACATAGTACTATAGTACATATTTTATTTCATATATAGTTAGCATATTCATATAATACTATAGTACATGTATATAGATATCATTTTCCTGCACACAGAAAAAAGTATATAGATATCATTTTCAAATGCATTCATATGTAATGGTGTAACTTGTGGGGAATGATTAATGTATTATAAGGATAATTTTATAATTAAAATTATCACACTGTATAATATTAAAATGCGTGAGAAAACTTTATAAACTCGATCTCGAAGTCATAAACATAGTTATTACACTAAAATATAAGTAAGTATAGTATAAACAATTAAATTGTGTAAAGATGAATAAAGAAGAAGAAGAAAAAAAAAACTACTAGTAGTATAAGAAAAATGGACGGAGAGCTTAAAAGAACGTGCCGTTATTAAGAGGGAGTGTTCTGATGGGGCCACACCACTTATTAATGGAATCTACATTTTTCACTAATTTTTGTGAAATACTTTTTTAAGTGTAACAATTTTTAATGTTGGAAAAAAAAAAAACTTTATTTATCAATATTATAATCACTAACAGAGCTCTCCTTCACGGCCAAATACACAAATTACTACTTTGTCTAGATTCCTACAACTCTACTTCTCTCAACCATCCTCTTTCTTCTTACCACTATAAATAGAGACATCTCTTAGATGAAGAAAACAGTCATCATTTGCCTTTGAGAGACATAACAAAACACATTACAATAAGATAAAAAGAAATTACAAATAAATATAAATATATATATCTTCTTCTTTTTTTGTTGTTGTAATAATTTACTTATAGCAACAAAATGGAGAGAAAACATCTCGAAGTTGAGTCCAAGGACCAAAACCCTTCCTCCGCCGTGTACGGTGGCTCTGCTACGGCTGTTGACTCTGTTGATGAAGATGTTCAGAATCAGAAGAAAGTCGTTTTTAGAGGCTGGAAAGTCATGCCTTTTATTATTGGTAACACAAATCTTTATGATCATTTATCCATTTTTTTTTCCTTCTTCTAATTTTAAACCTTTATTATTATTATTTTTTGGTGCTATGGAGTTTTGTAATAAATTCAGAAAACAGTTCTTAAAAAAAAAAAATCTATACTAAAAAAAGAAAAGAAGAAGAAAAAAAACAGTCTTGCTCGAAGTCTTCGAAGACTTGTTAGTTTGATTTGTGACGAGGAGAGTTGTTTTTGTTTTGTTTTGATTTTGTCAGATTCTCTGTGTTGTCTTAAACTTTGACTTAGTCAACGGTAATTTAAGACAAAAAAAAAAAAGAGGGAGAGATCTCGAGATTTTATAACATATATTTGGTTAAAAAAATTAACTAAAACACACAGATTTATATAATTCAAAAAAAAAAATTTGGTTTCTGATTCAACCAAAAGCAATATTTAGAAAGTTTATCACAAACCTCTATATTGGATCAAAGTCTTATGCTGTTGGTTCCTTGTTATTGTTTATAATCAGGAAATGAGACATTTGAGAAGCTTGGGATCATTGGAACACTATCAAACCTTCTGGTTTATTTAACAGCAGTCTTCAACATGAAGAGTATCACAGCTGCAACAATTATTAATGCTTTTAGTGGCACAATCAACTTCGGAACTTTCGTAGCTGCTTTCCTCTGTGACACTTACTTTGGTCGATACAAGACTCTTAGTGTCGCGGTCATCGCCTGTTTTCTTGTACTGATCCTTCCTCTTTTTTTAATCTTTAGAAGGTTTTAAAGTCATAAAAATCTGATCAGTGAATTGGGGTTTTTGTAGGGATCGTTTGTGATACTATTGACTGCTGCAGTGCCAAAACTGCATCCAGCTGCATGTGGAACAGCGGCAGATAGCGTGTGTAACGGGCCAACTGGAGGTCAGATAGCGTTTCTACTGATGGGTCTCGGGTTCCTTGTTGTTGGAGCGGGTGGGATCAGACCGTGTAATTTAGCTTTTGGTGCTGATCAGTTTAACCCGAAAAGCGAATCAGGGAAAAGAGGGATCGACAGTTTCTTCAATTGGTATTTCTTTACCTTCACATTCGCGCAGATCTTGTCGCTGACTCTAGTCGTGTACATTCAATCTAATGTAAGTTGGACGATCGGTTTAACCATCCCGGCCGTTCTTATGTTCTTGGCCTGCTTGATTTTCTTTGCGGGCGATAAGTTGTATGTAAAAATCAAAGCCTCGGGTAGTCCATTGGCCAGTATAGCTCAAGTTATAGCGGTTGCGATCAAGAAACGTGGATTAAAGCCCGTGCAACAGCCTTGGCTTAACCTTTACAATTACTACCCTCCAAAATACGCAAACTCCAAGCTTAAATACACCGACCAATTCAGGTAATAACACTCACACACACCACAAAACTAGTCTTTTCACTTTCTTGATATGTTTTAGGTTAACTGAAAATGCTTTCTTGTATTTGGCAGATTTCTTGATAAAGCGGCCATCATGACTCCTAAAGACAAGTTGGAGCTAGATGGTAAGCCTGCTGATCCGTGGATGCTCTGTACAATGCAACAAGTTGAAGAAGTGAAGTGCATTGTTAGAGTGCTTCCTATATGGTTTGCTTCATCAATTTACTACTTGACCATAACTCAACAAATGACTTACCCCGTCTTCCAAGCCCTTCAGAGCGACCGTCGCTTAGGATCAGGAGGATTTGTGATTCCTGCAGCCACCTACGTTGTTTTCTTGATGACCGGAATGACAATCTTCATCGTAGTCTACGACCGTGTGCTCGTGCCTACCATGAGAAGAATCACTGGTCTAGACACTGGGATAACGCTCTTGCAGAGAATCGGAACTGGCATTTTCTTCGCTACCGCAAGCTTAATAGTCTCGGGATTTGTCGAGGAACGAAGGAGAACGTATGCTCTGACTAAACCAACACTTGGTATGGCGCCAAGAAGAGGAGAAATCTCTTCAATGTCAGCTATGTGGCTGATCCCGCAGCTCTCACTGGCGGGTGTAGCCGAGGCATTTGCAGCAATTGGACAAATGGAGTTTTACTACAAGCAGTTTCCTGAAAACATGAGGAGTTTCGCAGGATCCATATTTTACGTAGGAGGAGGAGTTTCGAGTTACCTCGGAAGCTTCTTAATTGCAACAGTTCACAGGACGACGCAGACCTCGTCCGGGGGTAACTGGTTAGCTGAGGATTTGAACAAAGGAAGATTGGATCTCTTCTATTTCATGATCGCTGGAATGTTGGCAGTAAACTTCGTTTATTTCTTGGTGATGTCAAGATGGTATAGGTACAAAGGAAGTGATGATGCAGTAACGACATATGAAACCAATGAAGATATCATCAAACAGCAGGACAAGAACGTTGCTTGATTATTATGCGTTTCTCTCATATTCTGGAAGCTGTTAAGACTTCGTTTTTGGTCAGCTTCAATCCCCTTACATTTTCTTGGAATAAGCCATAGAGAAATGAAGTAATCATATAGTTGTTCTGGCTTTTCTTTTTTCTCTTTATTTTTCTGGTTCATGTGGTTAGATCACATCTCTTTCTTTCTATTATTGTGGACAAAAGAGAGATTTATATCATTAGATGTATCGCAAAATAAAAATTTGTCTTGCATTTTGAGGATTCTGTTTCTAGCTTCTGTCATAATTCATCATAATAACAGAACAAATCTTAACACTCAGAAGAAGAAGTTAAAGAAAAAACAAACAGCAGGACAAGAACGTTGCCTGATGATTATGGGTTTCTCTCATCTTCTGGAAGCTGTTAAGACTTCGTTTTTGGTCAGCTTCAATCCCCTTACATTTTCTTGGAATAAGCCTTAGAGAAATGAAGTAATCATATAGTTATTCTGGCTTTCTTTTTTTTTTCTCTTTGATTCTATCATTGTGGACAAAAGAGAGATTTATAACATCAGATGTATTGCAAAATAAAAATTTGTCTTGCATTTTGAGGATTCTGTTTCTATCTTCTGTCATATTTCATCATAATAACAGAACAAATCTTAACACTCAGAAGAAGAAGTTAAAAAAAAACAAACAAATAAAAAGACTACTAAGAAACTGATACTTATATGCAGAATTTGTATTGAAGTTTCTAACAGCGATATTGACCTTCTTGATTGATTTTGAAACGGTTCTTGGATTCTCTCTCTATGCTTCTCTCAGACGGTGTAAGCTTGTTGAATGGTTTCAATGTCGAGACCTTTTAGTCTCACAACAGATTCCACATGACCTTTGAGTGTGTGAAGCTCCCGCAACCTGTCAAAGTTTAAGAAAGAATGGGACAATAACAAAATGATCTGGTTTTGTCCTCAATATCTGTAAAGTGTTCCTTCTGTGACTTCACAGGAAGAGAAAACTAGCATTGATGATTTTTTACCTGGCGATCTCGGCTCTTCTCTTAGCTTCTTCAGCCATTTGGGAAAGCTCATTGAAATGGGTTCGCTCTGGGAACATCTTAGCATCTGGTGCTTGCAGGCCGTGCAGGGTTCTCTGTGCATGCGCCCATTGTAGCTCCCTTTGTTCTTTCCCGAAATCCTTCTGCCTTGTGAATGCAACCTATGGAACACAAGCAGAATCCATTTGAGTCACAATCCAAGATCAAGTACAGATAAGGCAAAAATGGAAAGAGGACGAATGAAACCAAAAACGTTGCTTTGTGATGCATACCCTTTGTTCAATAACAAGATCCCAGGCTCTGCCGCTGAGGGCATAACGAATCATGAACTTGATGATATCAAGAGGAATATAGAATACAATATTGTAAAGCCAGATGACCCCAGCCCATCCCCACCCGATCCCTTCTATTGCAGCAAAGCTCCAATTTGCATAAACTGCAATTAGAGTAGCCACCTGTTTTGGAAGAAAAAAGATCAAAAAATGAAACAGCGGTTTTTATAACTCTAACTAGAGTGCTGACCACAGATAGTGAAGTGCCAAACTGACCAATTGTGCGAGGATAAATGCTATCACAAGCCACATCCCAGGACGTTCAACATAAGACCAACTCCGTGATCGGGTCACAAAGATGAGCGCTTGACTTATGATGCTGACTTGTAGGTATATTGCTGAGGCAAGCTTCCGGAAATCATCATGTGCTGTTTTCTCAAGTGTTGAAACTCCAAAAGTTCGCTGAAATCATCAGATAATATAATTTTGTCAATAAGACACAGAAAACAAGATTATGTATGTGCTCCATTAATTTCTGAGGTGTTAATGGAGCACATACATAATCCAACGAGAAAAACAAGCAAAAGTATTTTACTGAAGAGAGAGATTATACCGGGAAGAAGTCGGTTTTATATGCAACCCAGAAAAATATAACTGTCATCATCGCCATGTAGCTCCCAAACACAACGCCAGTTGCAAAAATCTCTGACAGTTTCCAGCTATCTGGAAGAGGGGAAGGTTTCACTCTGTCTTTTGATATTGTCATAATTGTGCCTACAAAGTCAGTGCCACAGAGTTACTTGATATAGCAGAACTCTAAGAAAACAATGAAAGTCAGCAAAAAGTATAGATATACTGAAAATACAGTTTTGACAGAAATATAGAGTGATGTATGCAAAAATAATGAACGAACCATCATTCAGGATGGCGATGATAAGAACCATGAAGGGTGGAAAGTCAAATTTCCATATGAGAGCCAGTAGCATGAAGCCAAGCTGAATTAACATAGATTGTGATCACAAGGAGTATCATACACATGAAAAATCAAGCTGTAATGCGAACTTGGGAAAAAAACGAGTAGGACAAAAGAAAAGCAAATGCCAACTTACGACAATACGGATAGTGATGGACACCGCATATATCTGTCCAGGAAAATAAAAAGCCAGCTCAAGTTATTTGTTTACGAAACATAAGAACCAATGATATTGACTTGCATAAATAGAATATTGTATGCATGATTCCTCCATGACAATGCAAAGAAAGTTGAAAGATATGATCGAGAGTGAGAATAAATGCAACACTCACTGTATAATTTTTCATTCTCTGGAAGATAGCACGACTGGTCAAGACAGCGCTGATGATAACACTTAGACCAGGTTCAGTAAGAACAATATCTGAAGCACTGCGTGCTGCGTCAGTTGCATCAGCAACTGCAATGCCAATATCAGCCTTTTTAAGAGCAGGAGCATCATTTACTCCATCACCTGTCATTCCACAGATATGCTTCCTCGCTTGTAGTCGCTTAACTATCTCATATTTATGCTCTGCAAACCATTTCCATTACTAATTTTGCTTAAAATCCTAAGTGACGCTTGATAAAGTTTTTGGAGGAACAGGGAAGAAAACAATTTACCAGGAAAAACGCCAGCAAAGCCATCGGCCTTTTCTATGAGATCATCGATGGGTAAGGCTCCTATAGATTCATCCTTGTGCTGTCCAAGCAAAGCAGATGAAGGGTACATGTTGGTTCCCATCCCTAAACGGCGTCCAGTCTCTTTACCTATAGCCAACTGATCCCCTGTAGAATGCAACGAACCTTTAGCACAGACTAACAAATACGGAAAAGAAGAGGCATAACTCAACAACATTGCAAAGAATGAGAAGACTGTCCTGATTAAGGTGTGTCAGTTAAAATAAGGAATAGATTTAAATATTAAGAAAACAAAAAGAAAAAAGAACCATGTTACATGGAAAAGCATCATAGACAACAAATTTATATGGAAGGCAAAGAAAAAGGACATGTAGACTTTTAAGGGAGACTACTCAAGTTCTGAGTAGAACAAAAAATTCACCTGTGATCATTTTGACATTCACCCCAAGATTTAGCGCCCTTCTAATTGTCTCGGCACTGTCATGCCTAGGTGGGTCAAAAAGAGGCATGAGACCAATAAATTGCCAAGGGCCTCCAGCACTTTCCTTCGTCCCTTCCGGAACTTCCTGCAGAAGGCCAAACACTTCCAACCTTAAATCTTGTATCAATTTACACTAATAAATCCTGATAAACTTGAGGAGCTGGTCTCCAATTACCTGGTATGCCACGGCAAGAGATCGCAAACCCCGTTCAGCAAACTTGTCTATTACAGCATGAACTCTACGCTCAATCTCTGCTGTATTGTGCGCAAGATTTAGGATCTGAGAAAACGGCAATAGAAGGTAATAAGACTATGCTCAACACCAAACTTTTTTGAAAAGAACATATATGGCAGCCGACAGCTTACTTGCTCAGGTGCACCTTTGCTGACCCTATGCATTTTACCATCACTGTCAATATATGTAAGAGCCGTCCTCTTATCAGTGGGATTGAATGGAAGAAAGTGAACCTCTCGAACACCAGCTCGTGCCTACAGAAAGCAATATTGAGGAAGATTTAGATTAAACAGTGTAGTTCTGTAGCAATTAAAATAAAAAATGTTTCTGTAGCAAAACCAGTATTACCTCTTTAGGGTCAGCAAGCATCCCAACTATAGCAGCATCTATGGCATCCTGGTTTTCCAGTCTAGACGCTTGAGCTGCCATCAGGACTACTGTATCCGCATCCACTCCTTTCGTGAAAACCTATATACATAAAACTTGCACTCATTCAGAAACAGCTACCGTGATCCTGGATCCTGGAAAGATGCATTTATTTAACCAATCCCACATTACCTCGATAAGATTTTTGTCAACAGTAAGTTTATTCAATGTTAAAGTTCCCGTCTTGTCGCTGCAAAGCACATCCATGCCAGCCATTTCCTCAATCGCTGTCATCCTCTTGGTTATTGCTCCCTGTGATATATATCAGAATATAATCATACAGCCATTAAACACACAGAAATTTCAAGCAAGTTCATTCAAAACAAAAATCTTTAAGAAATTAAAAGACAACAAAATACAAAACAGAAACTCTATAAAAACACATCAAATGTGGATCTGGCTAACCTGCTGAGATAGTCTATGCGAGCCAATGGCCATGGTCACAGACAGAACTGTAGGCATGGCGATTGGGATACCACCAATGAGAAGCACAAGAAGATTATCAATTCCAGGACGATAATCTCGGTGTTGAATGGGATACATCACGACAATCTCAATGATCATCCCCACTGCAATAGAGCAAATGCAGAAATTCCCAATAGCAGTTAAGACCTGAAACAAAACAGATATAAATATTAATAGAGTTTGAACCAACTCGAAAAGGAAACAATGATACACCATACAAGATCCCAACAATGAATATGTAAAAGAATCATGCCTGTTGGAAATGGCCAACTTGGTTGGTCGTATCGACAAGATGCGCAGCCTTTCCAAAGAAAGTATGAACTCCCGTAGCAATGACAACTGCTTCAAGCTCTCCCTGTTTGCAAGTGGAGCCAGAATACACACCATCGCCTGGACCTTTGGTTACTGGTAGAGATTCACCGGTAAGAGAAGACTACAGAACAAAGGGTTCAAGACAGGTTCAGTACAAATTCTTAATTTGGAAAGTAGGAAAAACTTAGCAGTATAACATCTAAACATCAAGTGGCTAATGATTGATTGAAGCTATGTGCACCAACAATATGGGTCAAACCTGATCGATCTTAAGGGGATCACCCTCGAGAAGGCGAGCATCAGCTGGAACGATATCCCCAAGCTTGATGCTGATTATGTCACCCGGAACAAGAATTGCAGCATCCTGCTCACCCCACCTTCCATCTCGAAGAACCTTCACAAAATACATTAAGCAATTGGTAAACCATAAACGAGTAGCTAAGAACCAACCGGAAAGCTGACATATCTTAAGACAAATACAGAGCAAAAACCTGAAAACAAAGAAGCAAAAAGGAAAAAGATCAAACCTTTGCTTTAGGGGCAAGACGTGCCATAAGAGCAGCAGCAGCATTCCCAGCGTTGTTCTCCTCAATGAAACTGATGGTGGAGTTTATCACAAGAAGAGTAATAATACCAACAAAGTCTTGCCAATCAGGAGGTTTCCCCTGGTAAACAAAGCATTATTAAGAACACAGACCAAAAGAAGTTAACTTTAAAAGGTAAAGAGTCTTGAGTGTGCTCACTCCTCCATTAGCAAGAGCAATAGCCATGATAGCAGCAGCTTCCATCACCCAAGAAAGAGGATTCCACATGAAACCAAGAAATTTCAGGAATTTGCTTTCCTGCAGAAGAAAAAAAAAAGAAACTTTTTGCTTCAGAACATCGAAATTATAATATATTGGAGCTTTTAAGAGCTAATCACTAGAACCCTAAAGTCCAGAAAACAAGAGATAAGAAGGGAAGGGAACCTTCTTCTCTTCGAGCTTGTTATGCCCAAAGAGAGCAAGCCTCTCATCAGCAGCTTCAGAAGTGAGACCTTCTCTGCTACATCTCAGACTCTCAAAAACTTCTTCAATAGGCACATTCTCCTGGTAAAACAAAATTGCTTCAGACTCTTTCTCTTCCCAGATAAATATAACATCAGACAAACAAAACAAGAAAAAAAAACCCAAACTTTTGAGTAGATCTGTTACCAGATCCACCGTTTCTTTCAAAACAGCTTCAAGGACTTCTTCCTTGTCTCCCATATTCTCCTGCTACCTCCAAACTACACAACAACAACAAAAAAGACAAATTATTACATATTCGCCATGGAAAAACACAACCAAAAGCTTCGATAATATCGAGAAACAGAGAAGCAGAAACCTGTTTCTTGATGTTGAAATCCTTATCTCCTTCTTAGACTTTTGAGGTTGTTTTTTTTTTTTTTTTTTGGGGGGTGTCAGAGAGAAGAAAGAAGAGTAGAGAAGAGAGGATGAGAAAACCGCTAAAGGTTAGTGGCAGTATGGGAAGCTAACACACACTCCGACCTCTCTCTCCCTCGCCCCACAATTATATCTCCTTTTATTTTATTTTAATTTTAATATTCTTAGTCTTGTTTTTAGGTATCTTTTTTCTTACTTGCTTTTTTCAACCTTTTTTCTCCCCTGCGTCAAAGATTCAGTATACCTTCTTAACTCGATTAGGAAATTAATTACTTGATTAATTATTACTAGTTCTTACAATCTGAAATATTCTCTACTTATCTGACTATCTTTTTTTGTATTTACAGGCAAATTACAGCTGTAAATATTTTGTATTTATTATCTGACACTGACTATATGTTTTTCCCTTTTTTCTAATAGTAACAAATCTTAATCATCTTTTTTTTTGTTTCCTTAACTAAAGCGTTATATCATCAAAACCTAAAGCAAGGTGAGTTGCCGTATTTAAAAAAAACGGGGGGTTTCATAATCATAGTTAAGGTTTTGCATTTGTTGTTGTTGTAGGCGTTGATGACCGTTGGGATTTCATAAAAATTAAATAGTGCATCATCATTACATTGTACTGTAATAAATTAAAAAGAAAAAAAAAAAGCAGCCATGTGCTTAAGAAAAAAAATGGTGGCCATATGCGAAGAAGAGCTCTGATGCTAGCTTTGTAAAACCGACACGTGTCCATGAGAAAAAAAAAACAAGAACACAGTTCACAATTTACAACACACGCCAAAATACAACCCACGTGACGCAGACCTTTTTTCTTTTTTTTTTCTTTTCGAGATAATAAAGTTGTGTTTTTTTATTTTCCTATATAAAAAAAATTAAAGTACACCATGTTCCGTACCGTACCCGTCCGTAAGAATAAAGATGGAGAGTTTTTTTTTTCTTTTTTTTCCGCTACATAAGCTTTTTTTTCTTTTCTGGACGTCTCCTTTTTCTTTTACAACTTCTAACGCATTATTTAAGTTTGATTGATAATTTCATGTGCCTTTCAAGTCTTTTCTGAAATTCGTCTTTCGATAATGGAAATTTGACTAGGCGATGATCCATAGTACTTATCAAAGTATACAGTATTTTTGCTTTTATCGTTTTATCGTTGTGTTACTTTAATAATCAAGACATTACATCAATATACTGCTGTAGTGTTCTATATATATATATACTTGTATTATTGTATATATAAGGGGGGGGAATATATCTTGCTAGTTGCCTCTAGGAAGTAACAATAATGAGTTTGCTTGTAGACTTGTAGTGTATATCATTTGTATTTTGTATGATCAAAACTATTGTATATGTAAAGATTCAAAAGTTCCTATAGTTTTTTTTTGACTTTTTCTTAATGATTAAAAGACGGGTGTATATGGATTTTGATATGCATAAGTTTGTAGGGCCGTAGGGGCGCTTGTGAATTACTAGTAGCTATGGTCATGTCTCTAGCTCTTATTGCGTTTATGTAAGGGAAGAAGAAGAGGTCGTCAAAGGCAACAAGAAGACAAAATAGGAGAATATTTTTTCCGGGGATTCCCTTGGATCTTTTGATAGAGATTCTGACTAAATTGCCTGATAAATCGCTGATGAGGTTCAAGTGCGTTTCAAAGCTATGCATGGTCTTCTCTTATATATTCGTTCTCGATATTTTAGCAAATCATAACGTTATCTTACGGTCGATATTTTAAGCACGCTGCACGTCACACTGCTTTGATTAGCTTAGTAAGTTACATGCTAAACAATAAAATTCGTAGCTGCTTATGGATCCGTCAAGATCTGGACACCGCATTGTATAATGTCGATGTCCTCGGATGTGGCGCTGAATTCGAAGGATATCTCGTTGTCCTGTCCAAGCCACCCTTCTACTTTGTCAAACAATACGGTGTAAAACATAAAGAGATGTTCCCTTTGGATCATACAGATGTCATGATCTATGTCCTTCCCAATGGGGCAGCAACCGTTTATCCGTATGTGACATAATAAGCTACATACATCCATCTGCGGTTTAGGGGAAACCACGGCACAAACCCTGAATCTGCAGGAAGATGAACGAATGCTCAAGGAGTTTCCAACAGCTCGGTGATCGAACTCCGCAGGAACTCTTCTTCCAGGTAAGCATGCCGAAAGAAGTATACGCTGGGTAATTACTCTCCGTGCCTCTTGACCCAAATTGAAACAGTTGGGGAAAAGGAGTTTTGTTATCGGAGAGTCCACAGGGAAAGATACTAGTGTCTCCAATGATTCACACGTGTCTACTATTAGTGCTTCGAGCGAACAAGGGAGCTCTAGCAGTGATGCAAGTTTTGGACAGCCACTTATATAAAGCGATTCCAGCCCAGGAAGATCTATGATCCAGTCTGGAATTCTCTCTATATCTGCGCCACTTCGCTCTCCTATAAACTTTTCTGTGGTATCGGCATCGATACTGCCATATATACGGAGAGAGTGAAGGCGAGAACAGACCCGGATTGAGTCAGGCACTTCCGCTAACATTGTGTCAGCGATTGTAAGTGACGTGATGTACGTGGAAATATCTGGAAGTTTTCTCAGTTGCCAGCATCCGGACATGTAGACACGATGAAGAGATGCCAAGTTGAAGAGAGTCGGCACAACTCGTAGCTTTACACAGAATTCCATCTCCAACCGCTCTAGTTTATGAAGATTCCCAATCGATGATGGAAGCTCTACCAAACTAGAGCAACGGTTCAGTTCCAATATCTCCAGATTCTTGGCATCTGAAAGATCGGGGAGCTTCTTCAAATTACTAGATCCTATCAAATCCATCTTCTTGAGATTTGGCAGGGGCTGAATGTAAAAACGACACAATAGAGAAGAACATGCTGAGAAAATACTTCAATTTTCAAGGGGTCTTAATTATATATTAAAAAAAAAAAAAAAAAAAAAATTCTAACCTGGATTCCTTCCCAAAGTTTCTCAAGCATATTATCTTGCAAGTTAAGCTCCACAAGATACTCCGGCTTAAATGAATTAGGAAGACACTTTCTTGGGTATACCTCCCAATGTAATAATCTTAGGCGAGGCGGAAATTGCATGTCCTCGGGTACATGCACTCGATGATTTGTGTAAAATCTTGTCCTGTAGACGCTAAGAAATCGAAGATTACGCATACTTTTTAAAGCTCTTGCGCTTATATCCATGTCGTGTAGGATTGTGGATATATCAAAAGATATACCCATCACACTTTTACCATCCTAAAACGAAATTCAGAAATAGAAAAATGTTAGCATATATGATCTGTGCATGAGGCTTTGCCAAATGAATCGGTTTCAACGCATACGTTAAAAACATATATTTTAAAAAGGAACTTACAAAATCATTTTCAAGGACATCACAGATCTCATCACTATCAAATAGGATTTGGCGCTTCCCAGGATCTTGTCTTTGAACCGCTTCTCTACCCACTTGTTGTAGTAACTTATGCATCACTATATTTCCTTCGGCTGACGTTTGTATGAGAGATTTATTTGCTAGATTTTTCAAGCCGAGTCTCACATTCAAGTTATTTTCAGCGAGCATATCTTTTATGTAACCCTCGTCTTTGTAGTTGAAGAAGAATGCAATGAAAAGAAATAGCAATTGATCTTTCTCACGTAAACTGTCGTACCCGACTCTTAGTACTCTCTCGATATCTCGCTCTACTGGATCAAGGTTATCTTCTAGCCCTTGCAATATATCTTCCCAATCATCTTTTTTCTTTTTGCATAAATGTGAACCCATGACGCGGAGACCCAGTGGAAGGTTGCTGCAAAGCTTTGTTACTTTTCCGATAAGCTTTTCAAAACCATCTGCTCTTGAGCTCTGTTTAAAAGCATATCTACAAAAGATCTTACGAGCTTCTTCTTCAGTTGGAAAACTAACATGGTATGTAGAGTGGATATCATGTTTCTCCAAAAGCTCTTGATCTTCTGTGGTTACGACAATTCTGCTTCCAGGACCAAACCACTTAGTTTCATTAGCTAAAGCTTCTAATTGCTTCAGATCGTTCACATCATCAAGAATGATAAAAACTTTTTGGTCACATAACCTTTCCCGTATCGCACATAAATTGTGTATCTTTATATCATTTTGGTTTAAGATCTTTGAAAGAAGTTTCTCTTGTAGACACAACTTCAATCCATACTCGCTAAGACCGGTATCACAGCTTCCCCTAATATTCTCCATAAAACATGTAAGCTGAAAACTGCTAGAGAATCGGCTATGTAAAGCTCTAGCAATGGTAGTCTTACCAATACCTGCTGGGCCACATATTCCAACAATCATAGCTTCATCCGTTTTAAAATCTAACGAAGATTGCATCTTCTGCAAGTGAGCTTCAATGCCCACCATGTCTTCAAAATCCCAAGATATTGTAGCGTAAAGTTTGTTTGAAACATCTGTAGCAATCTTTTCAATCATATCAGCTTCATTGTTCCTAAAAGAGAGAGAGAGAGAGAGAAAAAACATTGTGTTTACCAAATAGTTATGTGAAAAATGATTTTTAGTTTTTATGTAGAAGCTTTATATATCTCTTGGCAAGATCTGCATATATCTTTTTGTAATCTCTAATTTTAGGCTTTTAGCTTTCAATCATATCAGCTGCTTCATTGTTTTGTAAGTGTTATTAACATAACACACGTACGGGAAAAAAAACTCGACAGAGACTAACTCTAATGCCTAGCCCTTCGGGTTAAAGAAAGCAAAAATTCCAAATTAGTTAAAGCCTTAAAAGAAAAGCAGACAAACCAGTTTAGGAAGTGTTCTCCAGCAATGTGGCCCACATCCTTCAAAGCGTTGCTCCACTTTTGCCTCTTCTCTTCATCTGATTTACGAGCACAAGTTTCATTGAACGAAATCCCAAAATCTCCGGTCTGGTTGCGGACATCAGATGGATCTACTTCATAGAAGACTGTCAACACTATTTGTCCTATATCTTTCTTGCACTCTAAAATCTCTAATAGCTCATCTAAACACCAGCTGGAAGAAGCATAATTCTTCGAGAGCACCACGATCGAGATCCTCGATTCACTGATCGCTTGCGTGATTGCAGGGCCAATAGTTTCGCCTCTCTCGATCTTTTGATCATCAAACATCGTAATGCCATTGCCGTTAAACTGTTTTCGTAAATGACTCAGAAACTTTTTACGGACGTCTGGTCCGTGGAAGCTTGCAAAGATGCGGTATCTCCAGGTGGGAAGCGAAGAAGAAGAAGAAGAAGAAGCCATGAGAGACCGTCCGTAGCGAGAAAAGTTCAAGATGAAATATACAAGAAGGATTCTGGATAGGCCATATATATATTCTGTTATCACCATTGACTTTTGAGAAAGAGACGAAAGTTTCTTCGCTCTATCGGTCCGTCAGTTTTTGGCATAAAGGTAACTCAAAATACAATTTTTTTAGTATTGAAAAATAAATACGTAATACCATTAAAAAGGTCAATTGTAAAAGATAAACATCTTATACATATTGATAAGAGAAATGAGTTTTCTTGTTTAACTCATTTCTCTTATCAATATGTATAAGATGTTTATCTTTTTCTATTTGTTTTCCCTTCTTGATTTTTGACTTTTGTTGGACTTTCTATTTTCCCTTTAGACACTACTCTACTCACAAGTATGACGATGAAAGTTTCTCTTGATGGGAGCTATGAGTTTGATGCACCCAGAGTAAAGATCTATGAGGGTTATAATAAGTGTGTTTCTTTAATTCTGTGTTTTCATTTCTCTTTGCTATGCCGAATGACAAATCTCCTGGCCCGGATGGTTTTACTTCCGAGTTCTATAAGGCGACATGGGATATTCTTGGCCACGAGTTTATTCTTGCAGTCCAATCTTTCTTTGTCAAAGGTTTTTTTGCCTAAAGGGATAAACTCTACTATCCTAGCGCTTATCCCGAAGAAGCTGGATGCCATGGAGATGAAGGATTATAGACCAATTTCTTGTTGCAATGTCCTATATAAGGTCATTTCAAAAATTCTTGCTAACCGGCTGAAGGTGGTGTTGCCTAGGTTCATTGCTGGCAATCAGTCGGCTTTTGTAAAGGATCGGTTGCTGATTGAAAATGTGTTGCTTGCTACTGAGTTGGTCAAGAACTATCACAAGGAAGCCATCTCGGAGCGTTGTGCGATTAAGATTGATATATCGAAAGCTTTTGATTCGGTCCAATGGCCCTTCCTCTTGAATGTCCTCTCGGCACTGCAGCTGCCAGCAGAGTTTATACATTGGACCAGATTATGTGTTACCACGGCTTCTTTCTCTGTCCAAGTAAATGGAGAACTTGCGGGATATTTTCATAGTACTAGGGGGTTGCGGCAAGGCTGTTCTCTGTCCCCCTATTTGTTCGTTATCTGCATGGACGTCCTGTCTAAACTTCTTGACAAAGCTGCTGGCACAGATCAGTTTGGTTATCATCCGCGGTGTAAAGCACTCAATTTGACCCATTTAAGTTTTGCTGATGATTTGATGGTTCTTACTGATGGTAAACCACGTTCCATTGAGGGCATTGTCTCTGTTTTTGATCAGTTTGCCAAGCTATCAGGGCTCAAAATAAGCATGGAGAAATCAACAGTATATCTTGCTGGTGTTGTGGCTCAAACACGTCAACAAATATCACATCAGTTTGATTTTGTGGTTGGGGAGCTTCCTGTCCGATATTTAGGGTTGCCATTGGTGACCAAATGTCTTACCTCTGCTGACTATGCTCCTTTGCTTGAGCAGATCAGACAGCGTATTGGTTCTTGGACATCACGCTACCTTTCTTTTGCCGGCCGTTACAACCTCGTCAGCTCTGTCCTGTGGAGCATCTGCAACTTCTGGATTGGTGCTTTTCGCCTTCCCCGAGCTTGCATTCGTGAAGTGGAAAAGCTTTGCTCCGCCTTCTTGTGGTCGGGTTCTGACCTGAATTCAAAAAAGGCTAAACTGCAATGGGACGCAGTCTGTAAGCCATGCCGGGAGGGAGGGCTTGGTCTTCGTAGCTTGCGAGAGGCAAATGAAGTGTGTTGCCTAAAGTTGGTCTGGCGAATACTCTCTCATGGTCGGTCTCTTTGGGTCCAGTGGGTAGAACGTTATTTGCTGAAGGGACGGTCGTTGTGGGTGGTTCAAGAGAACACGAGCACAGGGTCTTGGATTTGGCGAAAGATATTAAAATATCGAGCTGTCGCCCAACATTTCTGTAAGGTTGAGGTGGGAAATGGATTGCAGACATCTTTTTGGTTCGATAATTGGTCCGCTTTGGGTAGGTTGGTGGATGTGACAGGATCTCGAGGGGTTATTGATCTGGGGATAAGTCGATCAATGTCTGTGGCAGAGGCTTGGTCGACTAGGCGACGACGGACACCACGTCTTCCACCTCTCCTCTTGATAGTGGATACACTACGTTCGCAGTTTCTACAGAGAACAGAGCAACCTGATCTCGTGTTGTGGAAAGGGAAGAATGACAGATACAATGCATCATTCTCTACAGCGGACACTTGGAATCATATTCGGTCCACTTCCCCTGAGGTTTCCTGGCACCGAGCGGTGTGGTTCACCCATGCCACTCCCAAGTATACTTTCTGCACATGGTTAGCGGCTCATGATAAACTGGCTACAGGGGATCGTATGCTAAGGTGGAACATTGGGGCTACCGGGACCTGCGTTTTCTGCCAGCACACTGTCGAAACTAGATCTCACCTATTTTTCGCTTGCGTTTTCTCCTCTGCCGTGTGGGAGGCGACGGCAAAGGGAGTGTTCCGATCTCAGTACTCAAACGACTGGCATCAACTTTTGGTCTTTTTATCCGACACACGCCTTGGTCGACTGGAAAGTTTCTTAGCACATTACACTTTTCAACTTACGGTGTATACCATCTGGAGAGAACGCAATGGACGACGGCATGGCCAACCTGCTAACACCTTAGGCCAACTGATAACATGGATTGATCGTGAGGTGAGGGATAAGATTCTATCCATTCAGCGAACGGGAGATCGGAGGTTTGACAATGGCCTTCAGGCTTGGTTTCAAACTAGACTTTGATCTTGTTTTCTTCTTTAATTATTAATCTCTTTTAGCTCAATTATTCAAACTCAAGCTGCACTGGTTGTAACAAAGCTATTTTTTCTTTGAATATAATTTAACATTAAATTCAAAAAAAAAAAAAAAAAAAAGAAATGAGTTTTCTTCTAGGTACATGCATCAAACTCTTTTCTCCTATCAGACACTTGTTCTGGTCTATACTCATAGCTTCCATGGCTGCTTATAGAAAGATGAACGGATGGTTCCAAGATTAATCATAATAGTTCAAGTGAAAATAATACATATTGTTTCTATGGACAAAGAAGAAACTATGTTTCACGTCATATTGTGATACACAGTAAATAAAACTATAAAACGTTACAACTTTTTTAACTAAAGAAATTACGAAAAACTAGAGAAAAATGTTTTCAATATTGAATAAGTAAAGTTGCTTGATGTCCCAAAAAGATACGTAAACGCCGGCTGATGTTATTTATGGGCCGTTTAAGATGGGCTTTTGCATAAAAACCCACGAAAACGTATTCACGGATCCACTGAAAGATTAGATTAGATGATATTACAGATTTTGTCGTTTTTTTATTTTAAACTTTTTGTTTTTTTATTTCTACAAAGTCATCTTCTGCGTTCTTCTGCGCACAAGGCAAAGAGCTGCCGAACCGAACAATCGGATTACACTATGGGTTCGCCGGATACACAAAATCGCCGCAACATCGTCGCCGAATTTCTCCAAAGCACCGTTAGTTCAATCTCTTCCTCCATCATTCCTCTCTTCCCTCCCAAAACGGCGCCGTCTCGTGTATGCCTCCCACTAAGATTCACTGTATCAGACGATGTCTCATCTTTCGAATCGACGGTCAAGAGCACATCATCCTCAACAGGCCTTAATTCAACGGTTAGGATATCATCTCTGAGTTCCGATGGGAAACGCGGTGGACCTGCCTTCGTCGGTCAGGTGTTTAGTATGTGTGACCTTACTGGGACTGGTCTTATGGCTGTTTCTACTCACTTCGATATTCCTTTCATCTCCAAAAGGTTTATTTCTTCGTCTCACTTCGAATTTTCAAGTTCGATTCAGTTTCCATGAGCTTTAGCTTGTTCCTTCTTCTAGTTTTCTAGATCTTTGTACTGTTTTGTTTATTAGATTGAATCAGTGTGCATCGAGATATTGATGATGATTTAGGCGTAGGTGGTAAAATAGTAATTACTAATTACATTACATCTTGTGGAACACAGGACACCTGAGTGGCTAAAGAAAATGTTTTCAACAATCACTAAGAGCGAGAGGAAAGGCCCTGTGTTCCGTTTTTTCATGGATCTTGGTGATGCAGGTGCATTGACACTTCTCTTTGTAAGCTTTTTTAAATTTATATACAGTAACAAAGTCTAGGTGCTACTTGCCTGTATGTTCTTTTAGAGCTTTCTGGTTCTGAATCAGGCTGTAATATTCTGAAGGCATTTAAAAACACTGTCATTGCCTACAACTTCAAGTTATGTTTGTCTACTTTTTGCATATTTTAGCGATATTTTTGGTTTGGATCTTTTCCCTGACCTGATGTTTGTGTTCTCAGTTTCATATGTTAAAAAACTAAATATTCCAAGCGGAGTGGTTGGGGCTTGTCGGCTTGATTTGGCATATGAGCATTTCAAGGTAGGCCTCTATTGCAACTAGTAGTATGCTGTTCTGTACTACATTGTCTACATCTGAAATTGTATGTTTGAATGAATCAATTTTTGTTTCATTTTCCTCAGGAGAAGCCTCATTTATTTCAGTTTGTTCCAAATGAGAGACAGGTAAAATCATGTCAGTGTGATATGCATTTCTGGTATTTCTTTGCTCCCATTTAGTAACCTACTTCTAACTGAAATCGTTTATTATTCACAGGTGAAGGCTGCCAATAAACTTCTCAAGTCTATGCCACAAAATGGTGGAAAACAAAAGGTGGATGGCGTTCCTGTTTTCGGTGCTCAAAATTTGGACATCGCTGTTGCAACTGCAGATGGTATTAAGTGGTGAGCTTTTACTGATGCTAAACAATGTGAATTTGGTATCCTCTCCGTGTTATCAACTCCCTCTAAGTCTTACTATCTGAACACATGGCCTTTAAGTTTTCTTGCAGACCTGGCTGCAGTTTAATATGATAGTTGTGCAAAAAATTTCTTCAAAATGAAAAATCCTGGGATTGTTTTTAGTATCTAATTCTATTAACCTTTACCAGGTATACCCCTTACTTCTTCGATAAAGCTGTACTAGATAACATTCTTGAAGAGTCCGTAGATCAACATTTCCATACTTTAATACAAACCCGGCATGTGCAACGACGAAGGGATGTTGTTGATGATAGCTTAGCATCAGAGGTTATGGAAGAGATGGGAGATAGCATGCTAGAGCCACCAGAGGTACACAAGTGATTCTATTTTTTTTTATTTTTTGTCAACGCAATTGATTCTTGTTAATTGTTATGATAAAATCGGAGTAGAACTTGTCAGTTGCTATGCCTATTATCCTGCTGGGTTCCTGTGGGTAGAGATCATGTTTCTTTATTCATGGTAGCTTGTCGTTTTTAGCAGACGAAAATATTGATCATGGCTATTCTTGGGTTATCTCTTGGGGTTGGTATTGGAGTTCTAGAAAATTATGGTATTTGTTCTCGTGTTAATCAAACTGTAGGTTCAAGAAGCCATGGAGGAGATTGGCACTTCCGGAATTCCTTTGAGTGTTGTGGCAAAGGCTGCAGAGATTCAGCTCTTATATGCGGTTGACAGAGTACTTCTAGGTAGTAGATGGTTTCGAAAAGCCACGGGGATCCAGCCAAAGTTACCTTATTTGGTTGATTCTTTTGAAAGAAGGTATGCTCTTGCATGTTTCATAATTTTCAAAGTCGTTTAATGAAAGATGTTAGTAATTTGGTCTCCGAGACTGTTATATTTACATAGTAAAAGCATTTTTTTTGTCACATTGACACCAAAAGCTGTGAAATTTGCTCAAGAATGTGAAGTTTGGACATTTGACATAGAATTTCAGTTGTATATGTTCTCAAACTGAAAAAGGTTTCAATCTTTTCTAGTTTAAGTTATAGGAGGATTGAGGTATAAGAATTTTGCTATAGTCCTGTGCTAATTGATGTGATTTACAGAGACCAACACTAAAACTTTTTCTCTCGTTCCTCTCAGGAGTGCATTCTCTATCCAAAGAGCGTCAGGGTCAACAAATAGATGTCTTGGTGATTCAGTAGAAACAGATACTCCCGCATCACTGCTAAGAGTAGAAGAAGGTGATAGTGCAAGGGAAGACGAAAAAAGAGAGCAAAATCTCTGGTTTCCTTTTGGAGATTGGCTTAATCACTCTGTGTCGAAAAAAGATCACGCTAGTCATAACGGCTCATCAGATCAAAGGTACTACTAATTGTTCTCAAAACATTTAAAGACAAAAACGTTGTTGAAGAGTGTAATAATCTCAAAACATGCATTCTTTTGGTTTATTTACAGGGATATGGAATCTAGAGATAGAGAAATGCTGGAAAGTCCATTCTTACCAAAGATAACAATGGTAGGGATTTCAACAGGAGAAGCAGCACAGATGAGCAAGGCCAATCTGAAGAAAACAATGGAAGATTTAACAGAAGACTTGGAACAATCAGATGAAGGGAACGATCATGGTTCAAAACGTTATGACCCTCTAAAGATTGAAGAGAGAGATCCTCTATTTGTTGCAAACGTTGGAGATTACTATTCGGGTTTGGCTAAACCTGGTTCCGCTCGGTTGTCTCGTCGAGGTGATGATGACCAGTAAACATATCCTAGAGGGTCATATAACATATTTTGTATGAATTGTGTGTATGCGTTTAGGCATGTATAAATTATATATGTTGTCTAAATTCCAATTTGGTTCTATGTTAAATGCATCTTGGTTAATTAATAATGGGCTTTTTAGTATAAAGTAAAAGATCCAACAATGGCCCAAGATTCAATTAACGACCAAAATAAAAATCGTTAATAAAACAAACAAAATGATTGGTTTGAGAGCGTATCGACGAGATAGAAATAGATCGAGGAAACGAAGGAGCCGAGGAGGAGGAAGAGAGAAAATACTAGAATCTGTGTGTGTCGATACGAAATTTTAAATTAAGTTTGTAGGAGAGAAACTCAGATAAACCTGCGACAAGATCTGTGTTGTGAAATTAGTGTGAGAGCAAAATCTCTAAATCGGTGGGAGATTGAAGAAACGGTAAGCGGCAAAATATGAAGACGACGAAAGGAGGGAAAGTGATGAACCCTACTGATGCTTTTCGCAAAGAGCAACGCAAGAGAGAGATTAAACGTGTAAGTGCTTTTTTTTTTTATTCCATTTTTGAATTTCTCCCCATTTTTTTGTTGGTGCTTATTGACGAAATCGAATTGGGATTAATTGTTTTTTTTGTAGCTGTGTGAGTTTTAGATTCAGCTTAAATTGCTCTGTTTTCTTCGTTTCGATGATTAGGTTCAGGTTTATAGCTTGTTTTGGTGATTTTAACATTTTTGTTCAAGTGGAGGAGGAATCTATATCCTAAATTAGACTTTTTTTTGGGATACTCAGACTCGTTTAGGCCAATAGCTTTGCAGTAGCTGAGAAAGTGAAGGGATTGAGATTTGTTTTGACCATCTTGTTCAATTGTTTGGTTTGTGTCTATTAATGGCTTATGTTCTTACCATTTTTACATTTAACTTTTGGTTACAGAACAAGAAAGAGAGACAGAAGGTAAGAGAAGTTGGAATTTTGAAGAAGGATCCTGAACAAATTAAGGAACAGATCAGGAAACTTGATATGTCAAGTAAGTTTTCCTCTACTTACTATTAAAAATCTCATTTTACATATGCTCTGTGGTGCTACTGTTGAGAGTCTTAATCAAGCTTCGAATCAAATATGTCTTTTCCAATTTCGTAGTAACTTTCGGCTTAAAGGTTTCACGTGTGTGTATCTCTAAACCCCCAAAAAATTTACAGTTTCTTTTTCCAGTATTCTAGTCTCTATACAAACTAATACAGTGTTGATATTTTGATTGGTGTAGAGGCTGAAGGTGCTTTGGACAAAGCAAGAAAACATAAAAAGAGACAGCTTGAAGATACTCTCAAAATGGTGGTTAAGAAGAGAAAGGTATTTCTCTACTAGAGTTAGGTTTTTTTTCCTTTGCTCTACAGGAACTCCCAGCTTATTGGTATTTGTTGTCTTCTTATTCTTTTGTATCTTTTGTTTTCACAGGAATATGATGAGAAAAAGAAGGAGCAAGGTGAGGCCACAACCTCTGTTATGTTCAGGTGATTAGTCGTTCTATCATGTTAATGTCATTTTCTGCAAGTATTGATTGTTAAGATGTCATCGGCTTTCTGTTAGATATATGTATAACCTGTTTGTGTCTTCAATGCAGTCATCTACCCCCTCAACGAAGAGCAACAGGCGAAGAGGACTTAAAACCAGAGGTACTTCGTTTGTTTTCTTTCTGTTCCCCCTGCTTGATTTCAAAAACCTCTCTCACTTTTGTGCATATAATGACAGGACTCTGTTTACTATCACCCTACGTTGAACCCAACTGGTGCACCACCCCCTGGAAAGCCACCAATGTATAATTCATCAATAGGTATGTCTTTTGTTAATGCTGCTTCTTACAAATTTAGACACTCCTTTTTTCATACTTCCTCTTTTTTTTAATCGTAAAAAGGATTTTTTGAAACGTTTTTCAGGGACTAGTATCTCCTCAGATGGTGCTACATCTAGTGGTGCTGCATTGTCTTCTATTACCGATATAGAAGACTCAGTCCTAGTTGCTCCTCCTCCACTTCCCCCACTCCCTCCTCTACCGGATGGGAATAATACTTCAGCTGCTTCTTTGCCACCAACTACGGGCCTTACTTTGCCACATTCACCATTTCCACCCCCACCTCCGGGGCCACCGCCAAAAGAGCAGGATTTGGTTCGTCCTCCTCTTCCTCCTCTTCCTCCACTTCCTCCTGGTCTAAGTGGAAATGAAGATGATGGTAGATTCCCTGAATCATCCGATCTAACATTCAACAGTCACAAGGTAACACCTCATTCTGTTATTGATAGCTGTTTTAAATTGATGCAATGTACGTGTTTTCGTGTATCAGATGGATAAAGATTGAAATTTGATTACATTTTTTTCATATTTATTGTGCAGAACGCTAATATAACTTCAGTCCCTCCTCCCCCACCACCTGGCCTTCCATCAGGTCCTCCAAGCAACGAATCTGAGAGTGTTCCTTCAGAATGTAACGCGAGTAGTTTCCAAAATGCTAACCTCTCTAAGATGGTTGCACCACCCCCACCACCACCATTACATCAGCAACATCAATCAACATTTGCAGGAGGTGCTGCTTCACTCACTAATTTTCAAACTGATGTTCATCTGCCTCCAGGAATGCATTTTCCACCTCCACCACCTCCGCTCAATATGCACCCTGGAATGTTGGGTGGTCATCATATCCCAAGGCCACCGTATGGCCCACCGCCTGGACCTCCTCCAATGGTGAGACCACCTCTTCCACCAGGACCACCACCGTCTAGTTTTCAAGACGGTCAAGCAATGATCAGACCATATGTACCAAACAAGCCATCTTATGTGAAATCTGCTGCTCCTACTGTTGTTAGGAGACCACTCGCCCAGCACACACCTGAGCTTACATCAATGGTGAGTTACATGAATTGGCCACACCATTTTGGTATGTGTCATTTGAACTCTACGTATCAAATCAAATGCTTTATTTGTTGTTGTTGTTGTGCAGGTTCCTGCGTCAGTTCGAGTAAAAAGAGAATCATTAGCTGTGACTAAACCAAAGCCAAAGACATCGATGACCACGAGCTTGGGTTTTAGACCAAGAGCTGTTGCTTCTGCTGCACCTGTGAAGGTAGAGTCAGCCAAGACATCTGCAGCTTCAAAGCCACAGAGCATTGATGATTCTTACACAGCTTTCTTAGAGGACATGAAAGCTCTTGGAGCACTTGATGGATAAACTTAATGTCTTATTATTGTCTTCAAACAAAGTTATTTTGGTGTTGTTGGATTAAGAATCTTGGAGAAGTAAAAAGATTGTTATATGAACTTAACTCGCTAACAGTTTTGTCTTAATTACCAGTTACAAAGGAAAAACAATAATTCAATTTTAGAGTTTAGAGCAATACTTATACATTGTTGAAAAGCATTTTTTAAGTAGAAAGGCTATGTAGCATTAACAGGATGAAGAGACCAAATTTCTTACCAATAAAAATTTGGAGAACATAGGGCCAATAATTTGATGGAATTCGAATTCCCCTTATTGGAGGGTATTCTTGGACACTAGTGCTTTTTTGTATTTTGTCATTAGAATTTTGCCATTGGAATTTAGTGCAACCTTTTTCAGTTTTTGGGTTGAAAATTAGTGTAACCTACTTCCTTGTCACTGCGGCAAGAAGATTTACCAGATCTTTTGGTTTAGAAGAAACCAATTATCCAAAGAACTAAAATAATACTCATAGATTTTGTTTTATTATTGTTAATCACAATTTTCAGACAATACCTTAACTTGTACTTTGAGACACACATGTACAAGTCTAATCGGGATGATCATGTCACGGATGATGTACGATTCTTTCTTTTTCTAGGTCAACAAAGACTTTTCAGTTGAGAGACAAAAATTTGGAAGTGGGTAATACGGAAATGGTCGACTTCGTGTATTTTTAAAAACTAAAGTTAAAAATTTGTATCCTTTAGTCAAAAAGGAAAAAGCAAAATCTTATCTGCATTTGATAGTGATTTATATAAATAGAGTGTGAATATAACCCACACGATTGATTCTATCTAAGTTAAAGTTTAGATATGGAATATCTCAACACCTAACACCATAAATGTGTGCTTTCATTTTGCATTATTGTCTTATTCATACATGTACGCATCGAGAACGCATTACACTATTTAATATATATATATAAAAGTCTTGTTTTACTTTGGCCGCCGAACGAGAGGAATCACTATGTGCAAATCCACATGGAAGCAACTATCAATATCTAATAAACCAAAGTGGTGACGATTTTTTCTCAACAAACTTACAAATGAATTTGAAAACCTTGCAAGTTTTTGTTAGAGAGTCAACCCCTTTATAAAATATTAAAACATACAAACTTTATCTTGTTCCATCATCTGCATGGACAATACATCACTCATATCATTTATATTAATTATCTTATGACATGGTTGATGAGAGTGCATTGTAGTCCAGTAATTTCTATCACTGTTGATTGAAGATATAGAAAGATTTGCATTATATAGATCACATTAAAACTCACATAACAGTTTAAACTGATTACTTTTCCTCAAAATGTCTAGAAAGCAAGTGGAACTCATTTTTACCTTCTAGAAATTCATCGTAACCTAATTAACATATATATATTCATTCATGATAAAGAAGTGGACTGTTTCAAAAGTCAAATGGGTTCATTGATGAAATAAAGTCCATGCCGTTGAATAAGCTCAATTTTCATAAAGTGAGTGAGAAGTAGGAAATGTAATTAAGAGAAAATGTCGTCAAGGAGATCCAAGTTGGCCGTTGCCACTTGCCATTAATTTGCATTTTTTCTTTTGCTCCAGGTCTCTTTAAAATATTTACCACCCATCTAGATCTTTTAAGAAAACAAGAAAACTAGTGATACTACGAATTAGTATTAAAGTTTGTGGACCACGATTTAATCTGCTCCGACCCGCTTTGATATTCAGACTATAGCTTTATAGTTGGCTCTCTAAGTTAAGATGGATTCTATTATAGTATAATAGTCGTAGTGGGTTGTTCAAATTATTCGGTTTTTCTTTCATGGTTAGATTAGATCATCTCACTTTTAAAGCTTTTGGTAGGTTTGAATCTATTGTATATGCCTTATTACAAGATATTTTTTTAGTCGGCAGACAAAAACTTAATCAGTGTTTCTCCTCCGCTGTTATAAACTTTTCCAAGAGGTCAATGTACAGTATCCGGTTTAGCCAAAAGGACTCGTAAGAATTAGATTTTTGAAACATAGAAAAAGGAATGTTGCCTCTTCTATGACATTTAAAATAAAATGAACTTTGTAAAGCGTGTGAGAAAAGGGGAAATGCGCATCAACCTAACAAAAGATAAATATTTGGTGATCAGGTAAAAAGGTGTAAAATGTTCACATGGACGTCGAAATTGACGTTCATGTTAGGTAATGCTAAAGTATTAACATGGTTAACATTCGTAAGGGGAGGGCTATTTTTTTTTAATTAAGTCTGTCATTTATACCCAAACCCAGAAGAAATAGATCATACAATACAATAGACAATTAGACATGATATAAAGGAAAAAAAAAAAAAAAAAAGAAGATCATAGAATATACTTAAATAGGAATATATAAATACACGATATATATTGTTCTCTGTTGGCTATCTAAAGGCTACTCGACACTCTTTTTAATGGTTTTGATAAAAAATAGTTTTGGCTGAGTTACTTAAAAATGAATTAACTAAAAAAACAATAAAATGAGTTGCTCGAGAGAGCTACTAGTAGAGGGTTGAGTGAGACTAGAGAGAAGCTCGCACATACATGATTGTTTTTGCCTATTGGATTTGTTGCTCGTAGTTTTCATTATTATAAAATAAGTTAGAAAACCATGTCACATTTTCTTTTTATTCATTAGAAATGTAATAAAATTGAAATTTTTTTTTTCCTAAAATTAAACTTCGAGAAGGATTGGGGTTGACAAATTCATATAACCAATCGAATTTAATAGTTTTGAGATAGACAAATTAGCGTAACCGTCTCACCCTATCCAAGAATTTATTCATTTCACTCCTATATGCTTTCTTTAATATTTTGACAAGAAAAAATTCAACGTCTATTTCGTATTTAGACACAACTACGTTCCTATCTCCTATGGTGTCTCCTACCACATATACACACATATATAGCATTGAGTCTCCTCCTGAGTGAGAGAGATAATTGTGTTGTTGCATAGTTCCAATAATGGCAAAGACGAATCAAGCCCTCACTATCTTCTGTTCCCTTCTTCTGCTTCTACTCTCAGCAACAACTTCTCATCCTCTCTGCTCAGATTCAAGTAAGTAGTACTGTCCTCTGTCTTCATGTCGTTTTGAGTCTATTTATGTCGTTATGATGGTTTTTTGTTGGTATTTTTGTCAGAGACTCCAGTCAACAACAACGAGACACTCCAGTTCTGCGATTCCTACACAGGACGTTCTTGCTGTACTTCGAAAGATGATCTTCAATTACAGAATCGTTTCAACTCAATGAACATCTCTGACGACTCAAACTGTTCCTCCCTTCTCAAATCCATCCTCTGTGCTGTAAGTCTAAATCAAATCCTCAACCTCATATAAAAAGAATCAATCTTTCACTGACCCAATAGCTTGCAATAGTATTGATCTGCTTAAAGCTATTGATTCTGAACTTCTTGAGTTTTTTTCTTTAAAATTCCTCAGAAATGTGATCAGTCCTCAGGACAACTGTTTGATGATAATTCTGAAATCCCAATTCTATGCAACTCAACTTCACAAGACTTATGCTCAAAACTTTGGGATTCATGTCAGAACATCTCCATTGTCTCTTCTCCTTTTAGTCCCACTCTACTAGGTGGTGCTACTTCGCCTCCACCTTCCTCTAATTCATCGACGTTAACCGATCTTTGGAAATCCCAAACCGAATTCTGTACCGCCTTTGGTGGACCATCCAACAACATAACCAAATGCTTCAATGGTAAACCGGTTAACAAAGACACTGGTGCTGATGTAAAGCCACCTAAAGGAATATGTCTTGAGAAGATAGCAACCGGGTCTTACTTAAACATGGTAGCTCATCCTGATGGTTCGAACCGGGCCTTTTTCTCTAACCAACCTGGTAAGATTTGGTTAGGAACAATACCGGATCAAGATTCAGGTAAACCGATGGAAATTGACGAATCGACTCCTTTTGTTGATATTACTGATCAAGTCAGTTTCGATACACAGTTTGGTATGATGGGAATGGCGTTTCATCCTAAGTTCGCAGAGAACGGGAGGTTTTTCGCGTCTTTTAACTGCGATAAAGTCAAATCTCCTGGCTGCTCTGGTCGTTGTGCTTGCAACTCTGACGTAAATTGTGATCCTTCTAAGCTTCCTAAAGACGATGGTGCGCAGCCTTGTCGTCATCAGACCGTTGTAGCTGAGTATACTGCTAACGGTACTTCCTCGAGTCCTTCAACGGTAAGTTTCAAAACCCTAAATCATATTCAAGATTTGATTTCAACTAAAATATGAGTTTCTTGGAGATCAAGATTCTAAAAGAGATTGTTGCTTTAATGATTGTTTGTAGGCAAAGATTGGTAAAGCCTCTGAAGTGAGGAGGATTTTCACTATGGGACTTCCGTATTCGTCATCTCACGGTGGTCAGATTCTCTTTGGGCCTGATGGTTATTTGTATCTTATGACTGGTGACGGAGGAGGAGTTTCAGATACTCACAACTTTGCACAGAACAAGAAGTCGTTGCTTGGCAAAATCTTGAGGCTTGATGTTGATGTTATGCCAAGTTAAGTGACGATATCGATCACTTAAGCATTGTATTTGGGAGTTTTGATTTGGTGTTTTTAACTCTTAGTTTTGTCATTGTGTGATTAATACTCTGCAGGCGTATCTGAAATCTCGACGCTTGGTTTATGGGGAAACTACTCTATCCCAAAGAACAATCCATTCCAAGGAAATGAAAATGAGCAGCCTGAGATTTGGGCCTTAGGGCTACGAAATCCATGGCGTTGCAGCTTTGATTCCGAAAGACCAGATTACTTCTTGTGCGCAGATGTTGGAAAGGTTTGTTTATGCTTTTCTTACGGCTCAAGCATCCAAAACTCTGTGATGATGCAGAGTTTCTCATGAAGAGATTGCTGTGTGTAAAATGTAACAGGATACATATGAAGAAGTTGATATCATAACAATGGGTGGAAACTACGGCTGGAGAACTTACGAAGGACCTTATGTTTTCTCACCGTTATCGCCTTTCGGAAGAAATGTCTCCGCGGACTCAAACCTGACATTCCCAATTCTCGGTTATAACCACTCTGAAGTGAACAAGCATGAAGGATCAGCTTCCATTATTGGAGGTTACTTCTATCGATCCAACACTGATCCTTGCTCTTATGGAACGTAAGTCAAAAACTAAACCATATATAAACCCAAAATGAAAGTACCTAAAACACTAAATCCCCAAACCCTTTTGTTTCAGGTACTTGTATGCAGATCTTTATGCAAACGCAATGTGGGCAGCGATCGAATCACCAAAAGATAGTGGAAACTTCACGGACTCTCTAATACCGTTTAGTTGCAGCAAGGATTCCCCCATGAAGTGTACCGCGGCTCCAGGAGGAGCTAGCTCAGGACCTGCTCTTGGTTACATCTACTCTTTTGGACAAGACAATAACAAGGACATACATTTGCTTACGAGCTCTGGTGTGTACCGAATTGTCCGTCCTAGTCGTTGTAACTTAGCTTGCTCCAAAGAAAATACTACCGCTTCTGCCGGAAAACAGAGCCCTGCTGCTCCTTCTCCTCAGCCTTTACCTTCTTCCGCAAGAAAGCTATATTTCTCTGTGTTTTTGTTATTGTCGTTCTTTTTGATGTTTCTAACGGTGTTAGATTAGTACGATGATTGTTTCAGGCTCTGTTTTGTAACATTTCTTATTGATATTGTTCAAAAACCAATTCGTGATTGCTTATATATTAGAAGAGATCATATATAATAAATCATTAAGTACACTAAAAATGAAGAATAACTCTTTTAAATTTTGTCACCGAAAATTAATTGTTTTATTCAACAGTGTGATGTGTCTGAAGGTATTGCAGCAATGCAAAGTACTTTGTATTGATCAAGAACAGGATCATGTCCGAAGACTCTTACGATGGTCTTCTTGAGCAAAGAAAGATGTTGGATTTTGAGTGCGGGTAAAGTTAGGCTTTGTCCGGTGTTGGGATATATAGATACACACATGAAGCAGTTGGTGTGCAGAGAAAGAAAGAGTGCAATTCTTTGGATTTTTCTCCATTATGGCTTCATAAAGACGCATATCATAATTCTTAACCGCTTTAAAATTTTAGCTCCCGACCTCTCTTTACTCCAGATGCATAACTGTATGTTCCAGTTCCAACCTTCCTTTAGAACATAATTCCATCAAAGCATCTTTGAAGTCTTCTAAACAGTCGAAAACCTGATATAGCTTTTAACTCACCAGTTCCTCTTTTCTATCTCACAAAATCCACCTCCCCATCTGATGATGAGTTGTGGTAATCGAAATGCTCATCCTCATCAACAACACATTTTGATCAACTCTAATCTCTTCTTCTTCACAAGGCTCAGGACCATCAATATCATCTTGATGTTCTGTCCCATTAACTAAAGAACATATCAACCAAATCAGATTTCATTCCCTCATTCTCCCTCTCTCTCTCTCAGTCTGTTCTCTCTTACGAATCGGAGAAGAAAGAAAAAGGATGAACGCCATTGTTGTGACATTAAAAAATATTAAGAGAATTAAAAAGAAAACGTTTTGTACGTCTGTCAACAGTGGCGGATCTAGAACTAAAATTAACATGGGGCACATATAACATTTTTTTATGATATAATAGTTATATCTTTTTTTCATCTCATATTTTTAAAATTTAAGTTTGTGAAAAACTTTAAAAATTCAATTTTTTTATGAGGAATATCATTGTCATTGATTTTTACATTTTTGAAATATAAATTGAATCGAAACTTGATCTACTGAATTTACTAGGTGGATCCTCTCCTTCCTTCCACTGCTTTCAAATCGAGATGCATAACTGACCAGGATTTCACGAGACATGCTAATGAAAGCCAAATAATATATAACTCCATCGATGCAGAGTCCTAGTCCGTTACGAAAATGAGGTAAGTCAAACTGAACTCTTTTCCAGGAACCACCTCCAGCTTCTAGTACCAAGACCAAAATGCTTCGAGGCTATACGCTTCATATCTTTGGAGGTTGTCACAACAGTGCAGAATACTTTGTATTGGTCAAGAACAGGGTCGTGTCCCAAAGAGTAGACGACTCTATTATGAATACATTTTTGGGAAAAGATGGTGGATTTTACGGCGGGTAAGTATAGGCTTTCTCTGGTGGTAGGATTATAGATGCACGCTTTAGAACAAACATTGTATAAAAGCAAGCCGCGAAGAATTACCACGTTGCGTCCTCCCATCCCTGGCACGGCCACATCTTGGTAGAAATACTTATTAGCAGTATTACTAGAAGATAATTTCAATGATAGCAGAAGAGACTTGTGGGGCTTGTTGCAGACCTCCAACAGCAATGAACAACACTCGCTCTGGAGCTGGTCCACCACAGTGATGTACAGACGAGACGGTCGCTGTGGAGATGCGAGCGTAAAATAACGGTTGCTAAAATATCGAGAACGGATCAGAGAATACCAGAGCTTTGAAACGCACTTGAACCTCATCAGCGATTTAGCAGGTAATCTAGCCATAATCTCGATCAGTAGATCATAGTAAGAAAATAAGAGAATCTCGACCACAAAGATGTTGAAAACCTAGCATTGTTTTTTTGTCTTTTCGTATATGATTAAAGAAGTAAGTAATTTGATATATAAAAGTTTTAGAGGAGGCGCTGATGAATGATGAGGTTCAAGTGCGTTTCAAAAGCTCAATTATCCTCTTATCCGTTCTCGATATGTTTTAGTAAACTGATAATAATAATTAAACTGAATATTAAATATTTGCTTTTAATAAACCAAGAGAGGAGCTTTATGTGAAGGAGACGACGACTCTATGGTTCCTATAATGTCCACTTTGTCTTCCTTGGCTTTACCCCACAACACCATGTAAAATCCTATTGAGATAAATATTCCTCCTATCACACTGTGTAATCAAACAAACCAAAAAAAAAGGAGAAGTGAGAAAAAAGAGTATGGACGTAGTGAAACTAATATCATGAAGACAAAGAGATAATTTTGTGTTATACCTTCCAAGGTAGAGCGACTCGCCGAGGAAAATGAAAGTTGATGCGGCTGCGATCAGTATAGATACCGGTTTGAACATTGACAAATACACAGGTCCCTTATGACTCACAGCCCACGTATGTATAACATAGTATCCCGAATTCAAAGTCCCCTATGAAAAATGTTTACTCCAGTTATCATCAAGACCAAGAAAAACGAACGAAGTAACAAATATCTAAAACCAAAAAGTATTGCAAAATTTTGTAAATATATACCATTATATAACGCTAATCAAATTTATGTCAGATCTTATGATCCATGCCTTTGGATCGTCCTTCTCCGCGAAAAGACTAACAAATGCACACACAACAGCAATGCAAACATTGTGCACGAGCGTCACAACGACCGCAGATGGATACCGGCTCATTGTGTGAGAATATAATTACCCGAATTCTGAGTTAATTATCATCTATTAGGCCAAAGTATACTAGTTCAATCATATTTTGGATATAACATTATCGTGAGATTGTATATTTTTCTTAATCATATATATATATATATATATGTATATGTAAAGATGTGTTTGTATCTCTATATATACCATAACAAGGTATGACACGGATATAAGGATGTATTGAAGAGCAAGAAGGCCACCACCGATGGCCCAGTCGGAGTGTTAAGACATTAACTTTGGACCGTGATAAAGAGTAACAAGTGCACCTATTATAGACATTAGTGTTCCCAACACTTTGGCTACACTACTCTTTTCCCTTAGAGATATATTCTCCATTCTTCACCAAAAAAAAGTGCAAGTTAGTAACTATAAAAAGTTAAAAGCTACTGATCCAGTGTCTTTAACAACAACAAAAATGAAAAGAAACAAAATCTACTTTATCGATCATACCCTAAAACCCCTCGACACACTGAATAATCAGTTCTAAAACTAATGTATACATACATTGCTTTCCACGCGTTATTGATATATGGTTTTCACACACATGCATGTGCACACGTTTCAATAATATTAAAATGGGACTTGTGGTACACATTTTTCAATTGTTATATTAACAAAATTAATTGTTAAGGATCTAAACTAGTAACAAATATCCCATGGACTCATCACCGCGAGCTAGTCTTGCGGCGAGATGAAACGATGATTGGGAGATTATTATTTGTACATATGGGAGAGACTAACTATACCATGGAGAGATGTCTCTCTCTTTTCTATTATACTTTTTCCCTTTTCTTTTGTCAACAAACATATTACAACTTAAAGTTTACCGTTGGCCTCCTTAAAGTATAAGCAATTTTATAACGTAAAGCAAACAAAATCAGAAAGCTGTGCCCGATTTCAACTAATTACTAACTATTTGGGATATTAAGGGTAAAAAGAGACTACCGGAAAATAACGGCGAGGGTGAAAGTAAAAGCATGATTGACATTGCTCATGGCCGAAAATAGAGTCGGCGAGCTGTATTTGATCCCATTGTAGCCTGCGATTTGAAACGCACTTCTGTTCTTTTTATGAAAACAAAATATCAAAAAACGTAAATAAAATATCATCCAAAAACAATTTTTTTATAGGTTCATTGCATATTTTTTTTTTTTTTTTTTTTTTTTTTTTTTGTGCAGACCGTTACATAATTAATAAAACTAAGAAGAGAGATTTACTTGGTTAATGCGAAAAAAAAATGTGAGAGTGCTAATTCTCAAAATGGTGATTGGTTCTCCCACTATCTCCTTCAAACGCTGTGTTTGCGGGTGGTAGAGATTGCTAGCAATTAGTGCCAATCATACAAACCGTTTCCAATCGCTTTCAACCGCTCAAAACCACTGAATTTCAAAAGCTGTTTGCCACAAGCGTTTGCGGTTGCGGTTGGAATTTTTTTTTTTTTTAAACAAAAAACAAAATCAAAATATTAAAAAAAAAAAATTTATATATTTTTATTTGTATCCATTAAAGATGAGAAAAAATGAAGTATAAATATGATTGAGGAGATTAAAAAATAAACAATTATAAAAAAATAAGATTCCAATTAACAAAAACCTAGAAAACATGATGTAAAACGGCGTCGTTTGTTACCGCTCTAATCTATGTATGTTAATTAAAATGATTTCCTGTTTAATTAGTTTAACGTAATCTTTCTTCACCAACTGGTATCACAAACTTCAGTTACTTCACTTTCAATTATACAATGCTGGCCTAATTATTATAAATTTATAACCCATCAATCATCATTATTTTCCGAAAATTCATCGATATATATATCTTTAGGGATTTTGAGTGCAACATGTTTTATGAAAGACCTTGTCTACGGTTTATATTTTCACTACAGTCAATCTTTTTCCATAGGCTATAAGATAGCTGTAAGCACTCTAAGCAGTATTAGCTGTTCTAAAGTGATTTATGTGATTTTTGTAGATAACTAATCTAATTATAACATTGCTTTGTAAATAAAAAAAATTCAATTATAACATTGAAACAAAAGAAGAAGAAATGTATTTAATTAAGGATTGTTTGTTATCATGTAGATAAATTATTTTTTATAAGGTTTAAATTATATTACAAAAATCTCTAATTATTTGAATTTATCATATAAATATAGAATTTAGAATCATTCTGTTTAATTGTATTTTAAAACAAATTTGTATATTAAATATGTTGTATAAATTAAATCTCTATTTTTAAAAAACTCTTATTTTTGATGGTTTATGAAATTAAATTTATCTTCTCTTTTGACAATGACTAAATGATATTTACTTGATGGTGTAGATAAATTAACATTATCTATGTATTTATTTTAAATTACAAAAGAAATATGATTTCTGTCAAAAAAAAATATATTATTTTTGCAATTTCGTAATTTTTTAAACTATTGTATACCCTAATTACGAAATTATATATATTTGAAAAATATTTCATAATGAAATTTAGATTTTCCTTAATTAGCTATTAATGATTTTTTTGGTAAGATACCATATTAAGCACCCATGGATCTTGGATATTCTAATTAGATGATTCAACAAAAAAATTTCATCAATACCAAATTAACCTTCTTAATTTCGAAAAAAAAAGTCTAAAAACAATACAATTATTTATTTTGTACCTCTCTTTTAATATTATGAAGATGTAGGCTTAATTTTAAGTCATGACTCATCAAGATTTTTCAATAATCCATCGATGTATCAAAAAGATTGATTTTGTAGTGTTTTTGTACAAATTAAAAAAATGTTTAGTTATAAATACATTATTTATTTATACTAAACCATTTCTCATAATGATTAATCAATAGCAATTCACCACATTAAAAAATTCTCAATTAATGATTCTTAAAAAGATTTACAATTTATTAACATTAATTGATTAAAAATTTATAGCAAATCATTTTTTTAATAAAAGAAAAGAAATGAGATTATAGATAGGAATTAGGTCATAAATGAATAGTTTTGGAAAAATCAATATTATTGAACTATTTTGTTTTGGACACATATTATTACTGAATTGACCATAACTGATGAATTTTCTGTAAAAGAAATAAAAGAAATATTGATAGCAAATAGTTGGGTATGTATTTCTCCTTTAAATAATCATCAAATTGTTTTGCACCAATAAATCATAATCATAATTCAAGAATCAATCCAAATTGACAACTAATCCAGTGTGGCTTGATGCTATATATTAATTCAATGTTGAGTCGACGTTACTTTTACATCAAGTACTCAATTTTATTAAATTATCAAAAATAATCTTTCTATCTATAAAAAACGAATTAAAAATTGATAAATTTACATGAAAAATCGACAAATTTACACAAAAAATATATTTGTGGAATTTATGTTAGTTTGGTTAAGTCACCGTAATTTAGATGATGTTGGGTCGACATGGATGGTTCACCTAAAATACCTCGTGAATTATTAATGAAAATTTTGATTTTAAAGAATAATAAACATTTTTAGACATAGCAAAAAGAAACAATGTAATAATCGAATAATTACCCGAACGAGACGGCTGAGATGTGCGACTCTAGGGTTTCTGTGGGCGGCGAACCGGATGCGACTATGGTGGATGTGGGTGAACGAGGTCAGCCACCGGGTGATCCTCCAGATGGTACTGGACGATGGGTCCAGACAGTGAAGGGTAGTAACGCAGGGGGGATGTTGAAACCGGAAAGTGTGTTAGACTATTCATTTGTCTCTGAGAGAGTACGGCTGGAATTTCCTGACGGTGAGGATGGTGAGCCGGTTGTGTCCATTGCGGAGGAAGTTTTGGAGGCGATGAATGGGCTGTGGAAACAGTGTATGATTGTCAAAGTCTTGGGACGGAGTGTAGCTCTACCGGTGTTAACCCGCAAGCTCAAAGAGTTATGGAAGCCAAATGGGGCGATGTATGTTATGGATCTTCCTCGCCAGTTTTTCATGATACGTTTCGAACGGGAAGAAGAGTACATGGCGGCGTTGACAGGTGGCCCGTGGAGAATGTTTGGTAGTTATCTTTTGGTAAGGGATTGGGCGCCGGAATTTGATCCTTTAAGGGATGAGATTGTGACGACTCCGGTATGGGTTAGGTTTTCTAATCTACCGTATAATTTTATCATGAAGCGATCTTGATGGGGATAGCCGAGGGATTGGGTAAACCACTTCGTGTTGATGGTACCACGCTAAACCTTGAACGGGCTCGTTTTGCCAGGGTTTGTGTCGAAGTGAATCTGCGGAAACCTTTAAAAGGGACTATACTGGTCAATGGGGAACGGTATTTTGTGTCCTATGAGGGGTTAGCAGAAATTTGTTCATCTTGTGGTTTGTTTGGGCACATGGTTCATGCATGTCCTCAGAAGGTGGTTGATAACCGGGGCAAGCAAGTGGTGGACGGTGGAGGCAATAATAGTCGACCAAATGTTCTAGCAGAAACGAGTGTGAGTGTGAGTACGGTGTCCGAGGATGGGTTTACGCCGGTGAGAGGATCTGGACGGAGAACGGGGTCATCGCCCAGGAAAGTTACCTTCACGGCGGGTGAGTCCCAAGGAGATCATGGAAGGAATCTTCGTGAGATTCCCGGGAATAAGGGAACAAGAGATATTACCATATCGAATCGATTTGGTAGGTTAGAAACGGAGAGACTTACAACGGAATTAAGGGAAGTTGCGATATCCTCGGCGGAGGGTAAGGTAAATGAAAAATCCTCCAATATTCTAAGCGTTGATACGGGGTCAAAAAATGGCAAGGGTTTGGTTTTGGAAGGTGCCGTGGTGGAGGGGAAAGGTAGGTTCCATGAGGGAACGAATGTTAGGCGAGGAGGGGGAAGTAAGCCCATTATGGTTAATGGGCCGAAATTCAAGACAACAAGAACTTCAAGGCCCACGAGAGGATTAGTGTATGGCCCGATAAGTAAGGGGATTGAGTTGTCGGAGTCGGGTAAACGAATGAGAGTAGAATCGAAGGTTGTGGGTAGATCGGGTGGAGGCTTCGTGAAAGGTAGTGACGAGACGGTGGAGCTTGCCTTGGGTACCCGAATTTCGAGCGACGGGGTAGAGAATTCCCAGAATGGGTCGGCAACAAGTGGATCGTCTCAGGTTCCTGTCGTGCAGCTTAGCTCCTCCGGGTTGGGGACGGCAGAGATGGTGGCGTAATGGGACGCCCCGGTAATTCTTATTGTTGAGTATCGATTTAAGATGAATTGCTTATTTTGGAATTGCCGGGGGGCGAATAAACCCAATTTTCGGCGATCAATTCGCTATCTACTGAAGAAATTCAGAACCGATATGCTCGCTCTGTTTGAGACTCACGCGGGTGGAGATAGAGCTGGGAGGATATGTCAAGGGCTTGGGTTTGATAATTCTTTCCGTGTTGACGCGGTGGGACAGAGTGGAGGATTATGGTTGCTATGGAGGTCAGAAGTGGGGGTGGTGACTATAGTTGCATCTTCGGATCAATTTATTCATGCCTTGGTTGATAATGGAGTGGACAAAGTTAATGTTGTTGTTGTGTATGCAGCCCCGACGGTTTCACGGAGGAGTGGTTTATGGGGTAGCTTGAAAGAGGTGATAGTCGATGTGGAAGGACCGCTTATCATCGGAGGAGATTTCAACACTATTTTGCGTATTGATGAGCGAACTGGTGGGAGCGGACGTCTATCTCCAGACTCACTAGCGTTTGGAGAATGGATTAACGAGTTGTCTTTGGTAGATATGGGTTTTAAAGAAACCGGTTCACGTGGAGTAGAGGTCGGGTCGAGAGTACATACGTGGCTAAGAGGTTGGATAGGATTTTGTGTTGTGCTCACGCAAGACTGAAGTGGCAAGAGGCGGTGGTTACTCATTTGCCGGTGTTAGCTTCGGATCACGCGCCTCTCTACAGTTAGACCGGTAATGGAGCATGAACCAGGTAGGCGCCCATTTCGTTTTCAGGCAGCTTGGCTTAAACACGCAAGCTTTAAAGAGTTGGTGTCCACATCTTGGAACGGTGCGTTGCGGACTCCGGAAGCTTTGCTTGAACTGCAGAGGAAGTTAAAGAAATGGAACAGAGAGTTTTTGGGGATATTCAAATGAAGAAAGACAAGCTTGTGGCAGATATTCAAGTGGTTCAGAATTTGTTAGATACTCATCAAACAGATGCTTTGTTACAACAAGAGGATGCCCTGGTTAAAGAGTTGGAAATAGTTATGGAGCAGGAGGAATTGCTTTGGTTTCAGAAGTCAAGAGAGAAGTGGATTGCTTTGGGAGACAAACGACTTATTTTCACACATCTACCATTATTAGAAGGCGGAGGAATAGAATTGAGATGTTGAAAAATGATGAGGGTGTATGGATTACAGATAAAAAGGAGTTGGAGGATCTAGCTGTGGCTTACTACAAACGGTTGTACTCTATGGAGGATGTTGAACCGGTAGCTCCAAGACTATCTCCGCTTGGGTTCGCTTGTTTAGCAAGGGAGGAGATAAACAAGTTGTCTAAAGCTATCCTGCCATTGGAAATAGAGAAGTCGGTGAGAAGCATGGGGAGCTTTAAAGCTCTGGTTTAGACGGTTACCAGCCGGTTTTTTATCAGCAATGCTGGGAGACTGTTGGGGAGTCAGTGAATCGGTTTGCACTGGACTTCTTTGAGACAGGTTGCTTGCCAGTGGGTACAAATGACGCGTTGCTGGTTCTGATAGCTAAAGTGGCTCAACCGGAGAGGATTATGCAATTTCGTCCCATTAGTCTATGTAATGTCTTGTTTAAGATAATTACTAAAACTATGGTTATGCGACTGAAGGCGGTGATGCCACAGTTGATTGGGCCGGCTCAAGCTAGTTTCATCCCGGGGAGGTTGAGCACGGATAATATCATTGTCGTTCAGGAGGCTGTGCATTCAATGAGGCGTAAGAAGGGAAAGAAAGGCTGGATGCTACTAAAGCTTGACCTGGAAAAGGCGTATGATCGTATACGCTGGGACTTTTTGGAGGACACCCTATATGCAGCGAAGCTCCCAGAGACTTGGATCAGGTATATAATGCAGTGTGTCACTGGTCCGTCAATGACACTGTTGTGGAATGGAGAGAAGACAGCGTCCTTTAAGCCTTCGCGAGGACTAAGGCAAGGGGACCCTCTGTCCCCGTATCTCTTTGTGCTTTGCCTGGAAAGGTTATGCCATATGATTGAGCTGTCTATTGCATCGAAGGAATGGAAACCTATTCATCTTTCTCGTGGGGGACCGGCTCTGTCTCATATATGTTTCGCGGACGATCTTATTCTCTTTGCGGAAGCGTCCCTGGCTCAGGTTCGAGTGATAAGAAAAGTCTTGGAGGGGTTTTGCTCCGCGTCTGGACAGAAAGTTAGTTTGGAAAAGTCCAAGATTTACTTCTCAGAGAATGTACATCGGGATCTGGTGCAGAGAATCAGTGAGGAAAGTGGAATAAAAGCTACTAAAGAGCTTGGGAAATACTTAGGTATGCCAATACTTCATAAACGTATCAACAAAGACACTTTTAGTGATGTGGTGGAGAGGGTGTCATCTCGATTATCTGGCTGGAGGAACCGCTTTCTGAGCTTGGCAGGGAGAATCACTCTCACTAAGGCAGTGCTTTCATCCATTCCGGTCCATTCCATGAGCACTGTTTTGTTGCCTGCGAGCACTCTTGCGAAGTTAGACAGTCTATCAAGATCTTTTTTGTGGGGAAGTACAGGTGAGAAAAGAAGAATCCATTTGCTATCCTGGGATCGGGTCTGTCTCCCCAAGTCGGAAGGAGGTTTAGGGATCAGGCAGTCTAAATATATGAACAAAGCTCTACTGGCAAAAATTGGGTGGAGAATATTACATGATGCAAGAGGTTTATGGGCACAAGTGTTGCGCAGTAAGTATCGGGTTGGCGATATTCATGATCCGTCCTGGCTGGTGGTTAAGAACACTTGGTCTTCTACCTGGAGAAGTGTGGGTGTCGGGTTACGTGAGGGGGTGCTTCCAGGGTTGAGTTGGGTGATTGGAGATGGTCGAAGGATAAATTTTTGGGAGGATAGGTGGTTGCTGGAGACGCCTCTATGTGAGTTAGCCTTAAATGTCTTGCCCGATGGGTATAGTTCTGTTAAAGTGCGTGATGCGTGGGTGAATGGTGCAGGCTGGAATTGGGCATATGTGAATCAGTTTGTGTCAGAGGACATAAGGATGCGAATGACAGCAGTGGTCTTAGATGATGTTACAGGGGCCAAGGATAGATTGTCGTGGGGGAAAAGCGCGGATGGTAAATTTACAGTAAAATCCGCTTATTGGCTCCTAACGCGTAATGAGGCTCCCCGACAGCGGATGGAGAGTTTTTTCTCTCGTGTGTGGAAAGTGGTGGCACCAGAGAGAGTTCGTGTATTTCTTTGGTTGGTTGCACATCAGGTAGTTCTGACCAATGTCGAGAGGTGTAGGCGCCATATATGCGAAACAAGTTTATGTTCGGTTTGTCGTGGTAGCGATGAGTCCTTGCTCCATGTTCTCCGTGACTGCCCAGTTATGATGGGGGTTTGGTCTCGCCTCGTACCATCGGGACGACTTCAACGGTTTGGATCTCAATCAATACTTGAATGGATATATGAGAATTTAAGTCTGAATTCAGGGAACGTGAACTGTGCTTGGTCGACCTTGTTTGCATTAAGTGTTTGGTGGGGGTGGAAGTGGCGCTGCGCCACAATTTTTAACACGCCAGGAGGTTGTCGTGACAGAGTGACCTTCTTAACAGATCTGGGTCAGGAGGTTACTCGAGCACACGCATCATTACTGGGAAATCAGACCCTAGTGGGGAGGGAAGAGCGTTTGATAAAATGGACACCACCGGGAGAGGGGTGGGTGAAACTAAATACGGATGGTGCGTCTCGGGGGAACCCGGGGTTAGCTGCTGCAGGCGGTGTTGTCCGGGATAAAGACGGAACTTGGTGTGTGGGATTCTCTTTGAATATTGGTATATGCTCAGCACCATTGGCGGAGTTATGGGGGGTGTACTATGGGTTGCATGTGGCTTGGGAGAGACGGTTTCCGCAGGTGGAACTGGAAATCGACTCTGAGATGGTGGTAGGGTTTTTAACAACAGGGATCAATGATTCACATCCCCTGTCCTTCCTAGTACGGTTGTGCTATGGCTTGTTGTCGCGTGACTGGATAGTCCGCGTTTCTCACGTGTATAGGGAAGCGAACCGTACAGCAGACGGTTTGGCTAACTATGCGTTCACGTTGTCTCCAGGTTTTCACCTGTTTGAGTCCCGAGTTGATGTGGTGAATTCTGTACTTTTTGATGATGCTCGCGGGACTGCGTTCCCACGTTTGTTGCGAGTGTAACTTGTTGTTTATGTTTTTTAATAAATTCAGGGGATAACCTTTTTCCGACCAAAAAAAAAAAAAAGAAACAATGTATGTTTTCAAAGAGGTATGGAACATTTGTTTATATAATACTACTTTCTATATTTACAAATGTATTCAAGTTTAGCTAAATAATTTAATCCATACTGTGAAGGTTATATTGACTTCATCAAAACGCGAGCCTAAATGGCGAAATAAGAAAAGGAAAGAATGAATATTAATAGGAAGGTTAAAAAAGAAAAAAATCCAATTTAGGTTCGTTCCTCAAGATCAAGAGGAGATATTATACAACCAAAGCCTATAATATGCTATCAAAAAAATACAAAACCAAAAAGCTCTTTGGATTTCTATTTCCTCTTACAAACCAAAGAGAAACGGAGAGTTTGGTTTGTGTCATCTCATGTTGCAGCACTGAGGTTTGCCTGTCAAAACCAACTTATCCCACAAGCAAATCATCTGTCTCGGTGACTGATAATGCGCCGTCAAGTAATTCTCTATGCAACCAAACTGACAAAACCTGAGGCTGTGGATGTAGTCCACCGGTTTTGTACCATTGTTGAATTGTTCTACCCACATTCCCACACTCACATCTTCCATCTTGAACATCTGTAGTTTCAAGAATGTGAGGAAGGGAAAAAAAAAAAGGACAAAAGTTACAGAAATGTATATGTTCTATTTCGAATAGATTAGGAGGTAAATTCAGTTGCAGCATGCATACCCTTAATTTGTGTTTCTCAAACTCTTTCACTATGAAGCGAGAGATATCATTTGATAATATGTATCCCGGGCCATTGGCATAAGGTGGATAGTCTTCCTCCGGCCATTCCTGGAAAAAACAGATAATGTAATATTAACTTTTGGATTCAATGAGGAACAGAAACAAATGATTCTTTAAGCAAAAAGATTATAACTTTTTACCTCATGCGTAACAGCCCATTTACCCTGGCGGAGCGGTTTGTGATAATAGTTGATGTTGCCAATGTATAGACTTCTATCCGTGGGTGTTCTCTTTGCTTCACTAAGAACCGCATCCACTTGTACAAATGTATCATCATCACACTTCATGATGAATTTAGCAGCAAGTTGATGAGCCTGCAAAACAGAGAACAGAGAAACTTTTTACCGATATTGAATCATTGAAAACACAGCATCAAGTTTTGAATCTCATTCTTTGAATTAGCGGGACTCACCCCGTACTCGCAAATTGCAACGGTTTTGAGGACGACAAGGTCATAACTGTCCATGTAAGGGACTATAACTATATCCCCAAAGAATTCAGCTTCCTTCTTTAGCTCCACATTCACTTCCTTCCTCGAGTGCTGTCCAAAAAAACACCTGAGTTAAGCTTGCAATTCGATATATAAAGCTCTTAACTTAAAACTAGAGACCAAGATCACATCTTGTAAATAAGTCTAAACTTACCAGTGCAACAAAGAACCGAGCCACTACTTTGGAAGATTTAACGAGTTCATGTTGCATCCATGACCTCCTCACAGCCATCCGCTCAGCAAAATGGTTACCAGCAGAAAGGATGCCAATGAACATATCAACTTGCTCATCAGGAAGTGATGGGGCTTGCCAATTGCTCGAGAGCTCAAGATGCCTCTGAGGAGCAAAACTAGGATGCGAAGTCGGGAGAGAGCCAGCGAAAACCGAGTGAACATCTATGTCCCCGTTAATGGTTAGACCAGTAGCATCCTCGAGCGTAAACCCCTTCATACATAGCCAAGAAAACACCCACATAGACAATCATCAGTTCACGTCAATTACTAATCAAACCACAACAAGTTTAATCCAGGACATTGCTTACAGTTCGGTATGGGAAGGAAGTGACGTGCTTCCCATCGACACTAACATGATAACCTTCCAATCCAGCACTAAGTGTAAGCACGAAAAGCTTATCAACTGTGAATGGAAATGGCCATTCAACAGTTACTTTCTTGCTCCGACCTATTAATCGACTAAGCCACCATGAAGCCGCCTTGCTAGACTCTTCTTTAGAGGTAATGCTATCATCACGAGCCCATTTCTCGCACTTAACCTGACCATCAACTGCAACCATTATCACTGATTAGTATCCCCAACACAAAAAAAAAGCAAGCAAAACAACAGATGAAAGATAGATGCTTTTGAACATATATATATACTAACCAGTCTCTTCATCATCCCTAGATCTCCATCCTTCACATCTTTGTGCTGAGCCCCATTGCATTCTATAACAAGTGTTCTGCTCAATCACAGGCTTACCACTCCAGTCACCCTTAAGCCTTGGGTTCAAGTGAAGGATTCGAGGTGGCTCTTCTCCTTCCACTGCTTTCAAACCCTGAAGCTCCAACTTAAACTGTGAAACCTTAACAGCTTCATCTCCTTCCTTTAACATTGATATCTTGGGGTCCTTCTCCGAATGAGCAGCTCGTGGCTTCCCAATAACTGTAATGTGTGAACCGAGAGTTAAACCACATGGAAGCTCCATGAGATTGCCACGTTTGGAAAGATCAGACCCGGTCAAGGAAACAGAGAGAGAGCAAGAGCTATGCTCCTCAGTCTTCTTCTTCTTCTCCTTCTCCAAGTCTTTCAACATTTTGCCAGACTCAAGCTCTTCCCATAGCTTTCTACCAACTTCCCAAGCCACCTTAGCTGACTTATGAAGCTCCACTGACCCATCTTTACTACTCGGGTTAAACGTTTCCGGGTCGAATCTCAAACTAGATAGGATCTGAGTCTTCCTCCTCCTCCTTAAACCCTGACCAGGTGCTTCCGATTGTGAACCCTGGTAAAGCAGACTCTTGAAAGGTCGACTCGGAGCTCGTCTCTCTTGTAATTCTCGCTGGCTATTATGCTTCTCGGGTCGGGTTAACGGATCCTGAGATAAAGAACTGAGACTGGTTTTGAAGACGAAAGGGATTTCGAAAGTGATGAGAAGCATGTAGAGTAACCCAACCGCCATTAGTATCTGAACCGATCTCTGCTTGCTTAAAGAGACAAACATATCGAATTTTTCGAGTTTTGATAACTTCGGCTTCCTCATTCCTAAAACCCTAGTGATGATGATGATGATGATGATCAAAGAGAAACAGAGGAATCTCCAAAAAAAAAATTCAAAATTTTTCAAAAAAAAATAAAAATCAAATCTTGATGAACGAAAACAATCAGTAGATTGGTGGGTTACTATAAACAATTGAAAATTCAAGAACTTTCCTTGTAAAAAAGAAAAATCTTTGGGGTTGTAGAAAATTCAAAACCCACAAGAAACGCTCTAGAAAAAGAAGAAAAATTTAAACTTTTTAATGAGAGAGAGAGAGAGAGAGAGACGTGTAAATCGTGAGATGAACAGAGCAACGCGTCAGGAGAGATTTGAAGAAGGAAGCAAAGGGAAGAAGAGAAGGAAGCGTTAAAGAGGGCGTCCTCTCCTCTCTCTTCTTTCTTCTTTCTTAGTTAGTGCTGCTGACGTCTGAATAAACCGCCGTTTTGGTCCATCTCTCTCTCTCTCTCTCTCTTCCTTTTTTTCGAATCTTTTTTCTTCCCTTTTTAAATCTTCTTTTTTCCTTATTTTAATTTAGTTTCCGATTTTACTACTAATGTTATTAGATTCTTTAGATTTATCTTTATGATTTTTTAACTTAATTTTTTTTAATTGTATTCTCTAAGTAAAATGTACAATACATAGTTCCATGACCATCCACCAATAGGAATAAAACGATGAGGAAATTTTTGGTTGAATTTTTAATTAAACCGAAAAATCTGAATTAAAAAAAAAATAAAGATTTTGAGGCTAAGCAATCAAAAGTTGTCTTGATTAACCGAGACAAAAAAAAAATTAATATGTTAGTATTAGGTTTGATAATATTGAATCATCATCATCATACTGTATTTGATTTTAGTAGATACGATTCTTATTTTTTTAGTATTTTTTAAAATTCTTATTGATTGATTAATGACTATTTAGTCGGTGTTAAATAGGCCAACTGTGTATTTTGCGTATTACTACGATTTCGTCACCAATGACTCCTTTATTCTCATGTTATTTTTGACTTTTCTTTCTATGATTCTCTTAGTTCTAAAATTCATATTGTAATTAAAACAAAGCGTAAATTAGCAGAACTTGGTAATAATCAAAATTAGTGTTTCTTGTTTTAAGAAAAAAGATGAATTGGAGGAATCTTGAAGAAGAATAAAAGGGGACCGAAGGCTTTCATGGGAAAATGGAAACAGAGGGAGTTGAATTGGGCTTCATGTGTGACACCTTTGCATCCAGGTGTCTTCTCTTTCTCCACTTGTCTTTTCCACCTTTATTCACTTTCTCCTCAATTTAAACTATTTAATAACATATACTATTCATCAAAAAATGAAAAGATAAAAACCCTTCTGACCAATAATAAAATAAAAAGAAAAAGATAAATACTCCATTCCTCATTATTCGCTTCTTTATATATATCATCAATAATTTATGTTAAGATATATCATAAATAAGGAATTATAATCTGTTTGTTTTATCATAAAAATTGGAACCTGAAAATAAATAAAGTTGGCCTAAAGAATTTCACAATTTCTACTATTTCGGGTCTTAAATTTCACGATGGAGTCAATGCTATCTAATTGACTTTTTAAAAGTCAATAAATAGTGTTTGAGCGTCTTTTTTGGTTTGAAATTATTTAAGAATGTAGTATATTTTTCTTTTAGTATAATTTAGAAAATACGAAGCTTTAAGATAGAAAGAACACTCACAAGTTCATGTTCGGAATGGGAAATAATTAATATGTACTACTACTAGATAACACAATGTGATCACTTGTTAAGCAAGGTTGAAATCATCGAAATGATTAATTATACTCTTGGCTCTTTGCTATATTTTGTTTGCACCTACCTTCATATGCATTTGATAGTAGTTGATTCATATTTAAGCTTCCGGAGTTATAAAACAATTAACTTTGAGAACGTTGACAAAAAAAACAAAAAAACTATAGCATGTATCATCCAAGTATCCAACCTTCAATATTAAGTAGCTAGAATTTGGCTTTTGTGATTAAGCATTTAAATTTTTTTTTTTTTTTGTGTGGTCCATTGTCACATCCTCGTATCCTAACGTACCGGCGTGTGGTTCCCTCCACTTTATCATAATTACGTGTAATTTTTTTATGCATCTAACTTTCATAAAACATACGACTATATTATTAAGTAGGAGACCTAGCTAATATAAGCACTAACCATTGTAAAAGAAACTATAGTTTACAAGAATGAAGAAGAAACCAACCGGTGATTCGCGCATATTACTCATTATTGAAATATAGCCGACGACTTATAATGATTTATAATCTAAACATAGACTTTTCTTCTTAAATAGCATAATAAAATTAATTAACCTAACACGTCTGTTCTGTTTGTTAGCATGCATTAATTTCCTACTGGGCTAACTGATATAAGCTGTTGGTGATTATAAAGAGCTGTTGGTGATTATAAAGGGCGTCATTATGTGTTGTTAAGCTGTTCACGGTGCAGTTATCAAGAGTTAACAACAGTACAGATTTTAGTAAAGAAAAAAAAAAAAAAAGACACTGAAGACAAACAAATTCTTATATTTTTGCTCATGTTATAATTTTATCTTTTTTTAGAAAAAAACTATATATCTAATTTTATATCGAAGTTAAAAATTTGGACACCATTTTGTATAAATATGTGATTAATTGCTCATGTATAAATATGTGATTGTAAATCTTTGCTAAATGATAACAGTACTGATGCTCTGTTAGAGACTAGATCGACGATCAATCAAAATAAGAGTTGAGTACATGTACAGTACAAACCCCATAACAATGTTGATGCACTATACTCAATCCAATTATAAGCTGTTAGTGCTAACAAGAGGTATATATATGATTGATGATCAAATGCTGGTTGTTTATAGACACAGTCGTACTTATTTCCGTTTATATTCTCCATCATACATGAACAATAATAAATGATGTGCGTCATTACCAACAATATGTTTGTGTATATAAAAGTTAATATATATATATATATATATATATATATATATATATATATATGAATTGACTCCGAAAGAGAAGTTTAGAAGAAATATACCGGACTTCGATGGTTTTGACAGAGCAACGCATCTTTGTTGATGGACGTACTTAAGTTTCTTATAAATTTCTCTTCATCTTGTAACAACACTAGATACAATCCATCAAGTATTTAGTATATCCACATCATTGGACATTTGGCTAATTTTATATTTAATCGAGAAAGACAAAGGACTGAAAAAAGGGAGGGAGATGATAAGAGTGGTGAAAATGGGAATGTATGGTTGTGCCATACAGTAACTACACCAGTGTAGATTGATTAGTTCTCTAAGTTCTAAGACCTTGTTTATTGGGGAGTTCAACCCCTGGATCTTAGGTTTTTAATGCCAAAAAATAAAGCAAAAGAAAACAAAAAATGTAAGGGGAGTTGTTATATAGTAACCCCAATTGTGTTATAAGAGACGCATACGTGTCCATTTGTTATTGGGTGGACAAAAAATAGAAAATGTGGAAAATTTTTTTTTTCTTCTCATTTCTTTCCTTTTTTTTCTCTCTCTCTCTAGTCCGTCGAGAAAACAAAGATTTTTGTGGAATCGTAAATCGGTTAGGAGTGCTTAGGACAATGAGGACATTGCCGTTTCCATGCCGGTATTTTGATTGAATGGTGAATCGGCAAAATGATTGAGAATATTTTAAATGCTTGCAAATGATTTGGTTGAGAATATTTGGGCAAAATTTGGAGCTAATTAGTATTATAATTAATCACATTTATAAATTGCACTTTTGTAATATGTATTAATGTTTTTTTATGTTTTGTATGTTTGAAAATTAATAAAAATGCAATTTTTCTTTAATTTTATAAAATTTTAAATGTTTACATATTTATACCACTTGTATTCTATTTAAAATTTTAAAATTTTCAAAACAATATTTTCAACAACAAGATAAAATAAGAGACCTACCAATAAAAAGCAAATTTTATCAAGATCATGAGCAGTGATTTAAGAACTCCCCTTACTCAAACCCCCCAGTAAACTTGCTCTAATGGCACCCACTTATGTAATATTTGAAGCCTTTATATAGTTTTACAAACCTTCATTTGTGATAAAAGTCTTCGACTTCAACAAGAATTGTAATTAGAAGACTCCAACACGGCAACACCGACGGTGGAACCAAAGATGATAAGTAAGTCTTTTTAGAATGTTTTTGGTTGACATTTGAAGAGTTGATGAGAGATCTCACTATACACTTTTTGAAATCATGGACACTAACATAATCTATACAAAATTGAGTGGTTCAGGAAACTTAAAAAGTGGTTCAGAAACAAAACTCGAACTCTAATTGAAAAAGAAAACAAATAAAATTAAGGATAAATAAAAAAAAAATTTAGTTATTTAGATGTAAATGTAACATTCGGAAATTTTGAATTACTTATTTCAGAATTTTAATATTTTACTATAGAGTTTTTTTTTTTGTCCATAATTTTTCCTCCAAAGACAAATTTTATAATTGTAATTTATATTAACGAAAAGGCAATATTAAGTGTAATAATAATTAATATTTCCTCATTTACAGTTTAAGTGCGCAACATCACTCCACTCATCTCTCTTGTCCGATCTCTTTCTCTCTAATCTCTATCTTTGTCCACCTCACACACAACCCTATAAACAAGACAAGACCTCGCAAAACTCAAATCTTTTTTTTTTCCTTTCTTTTATTTAACTACATCAAGTTCCTCACTTCTCGGATCCGGGTCCTAAATCTGGGTCAACCCTTTTTTACGATCGTCGGAAAAAATGGACCCTCCACTAGTGAATGATTCCTCCTTCTCCGCAGCTAATCCTTCTTCCTACACTCTCTCCGAGATTTGGCCTTTCCCTGTAAACGACGCCGTTCGCTCTGGTCTCCGTTTAGCTGTTAATTCCGGTAGAGTCTTCACTCGCCCCGAACATTCCGGCAATAAAGACGTCTCGGCGGTGGCGGCGGCGGCGGAGGAATCTACTGTCACCGATCTGACTGCTGGTTGGGGAGGTAGTAGAAAGACTAGAGATTTGAACTCTGAGGACGATTCTTCAAAGATGGTTTCTTCCAGTAGCAGTGGTAATGAATTGGTGAGATTTGGAAAGCTCTGAACTTTACTATGATTAATTAGTATTATATGATCTGAGTTTGGTTGGGTCTTTGAATCTGTAAGTTAAGTTTGAATCTAGATCCTCAGCTTGGAGATGATGTAGAGCTCAATGAGTCAAAGTATAAGTCTTTGATTTAGGGATCAAGGATTAGTTTATAGATTAGTGATGATGACTCTTATCCATTGACTTTTTAATGACTGAGTTGGATTGAGCTTCAAGACCTTATTAGATGTTTTGGAACGGTCAACGCTCTTTGTTTCTTAGTATGTATTTGATTTAGGATCTTTGTTTCTTAGTATGTTTTGGAAAGGTAAACATCATTATTAGTACTGATATCCAAAGTACTAATAATGGAATGGTTGTTACGTTTTGAATAGAAAGAATCAGGGGATAAGAAGAGAAAACTATGTGGATCTGAAAGCGGAAATGGAGATTGTTCGATGAGACCTGAAGGCGAAACTAGTTCGGGTGGTGGAAGCAAAGCAACTGAACAGAAGAATAAACCTGAGCCACCTAAGGATTATATCCATGTTAGAGCAAGAAGAGGACAAGCTACTGACCGGCATAGTCTAGCAGAGCGAGTAATTAACTTTTCTGCTTAATCACCAAATCCTTTATCCTCAAAGATGTTTACCTTTATTACAATGACAGTTTTGTCTTTGACAGGCTAGAAGAGAAAAGATTAGTGAGAAGATGACGGCTCTTCAAGATATAATTCCAGGATGTAATAAGGTACATGATGTTCTTTTTGGTGATCTTGTGAATGATGATCTGTTGTTGTTATTCTTCCTCTAGCCTTTTAAACATTCAACAAGCTATTTCTGCTGATTCAGATAATCGGAAAAGCTCTTGTGCTCGATGAGATTATCAATTATATTCAGTCATTGCAGCGGCAAGTTGAGGTAAAAATCGTTAACTCTTGTCTGTTATATGTTGCAATCTTACATGCCTAAAACATGAAATTTGGTCTTACAGTTTCTGTCAATGAAGCTAGAAGTTGTTAACTCAGGTGCAAGTACTGGTCCGACCATAGGAGTTTTTCCTTCCGGAGATGTAAGTCCCAAATCTAATTAAAAAAACATGAAAGGATCTGATCTCTCTCTTTAATCAAACTAGTTAATCTAAAAGAACTTGGTGGTTGTGTGTGTCAGCTTGGGAGTTTACCGATTGACGTTCATCGAACTATATACGAGCAACAAGAAGCTAACGAAGCCCGAGGGTCTCAACCGGAGTGGCTACATATGCAGGTTGATGGGAACTATAACCGAACGACATAAAGAAAAAAAAAAGCTTTCTTTCTTTGATTAATGGATGTGTTTTGTAGGCAGTAAAAATGAATACAACCCTTTATTTTTATTTTTAATACGCGTGTATCATTTTGCTGTTTAAAAATCATATTGCTGTTTAAAAATCATAAGATAGATCTGAGAGAGACCAAAGAGAGAGAGAGATTAACACTTGATAAGACATTGGTTGTATTGTCCTGTTATAACTTGTAACAATTGATTCAGTGACACAAAGAGATCTCTCTCATATGTTGTCCTTTGTACAATCTTTTTAAGTTATGATGAATCAATGATACGTTTTAATTTTTATTTAATTTATTGCAACAAACTGAAAAAAAAAAAAAAGTAATCAACTTCTATAAGAAGAAGGATTTGACTTAAAGTCAAAGTAATTAAATCTAACGGCTGAGATTATTTCTTCTTCATCACCTTTTTCAGATTAAAATTCCGAAATTTTTTTTCCGATCTCTTTCTCTCTCACTCAAGTTGAGGGGCGCCAAAAAAAAAAAAAAAAAAAAAAAAACCCTTTTTTGACAAAGAGGGAAAAAAAAAGTTTTTATTTTTATTTGGGCGAAATCGATTTGACAAAATCCCGAATTTGAGTTGGGCAATTTCTTATTTTTCTCAATCTGGGTCTTTTCTCTCTGAGTCGTGATTTGGTGTGGCTGTACGAGAAAAAAAAAAAACGCATAAGGATTTTTTAAGCTATGGAGCATCAGAACGCGGTCAAAGAAGCCCTAAACGCACTGTATCATCACCCGGATGATACAGTGCGTGTGCAAGCTGATCGCTTTCTCCAGACCTTTCAAGGAACTCTCGATGCTTGGCAGGCGAGTTTTTTATTTTATTTTTAGTTTTCGATTTCAATCTTTTAATTTTATCACTAGGTATTTTTTAATCTGGGTTCGATTTGTTCTTCCTTGTTTTGTAACACTTGTGCTAGAGTTTTAATATTCGATTCCCAGCTACTTTAGACTATGTAGGGGCATAAAGTTTCATCCTTTAGTCAATTTGTATTATCGATTCGCTTGTTAAGGTCATATACCCTTATGCATAGTAGGAGTCTGGAATTTTCAGTACATCTAAGTTCAATTTTGCATTCCTCTGTAGCTGGTTTGAAGAAGTATGTGTAGGGCGTATGAATAGATCTACCTTGTTACCCTAAACGATTTGCTAGGTTTTATTAGCTCTATAAATATAGTGTTTTTAGACCCATGATTGTTGTTGCGGAGAAGATGAAAGTTTGGTGGAGCAGTTTTACAATGTTTCTTACTCTGTACTGTTTTATGTATACTAGGTTGCGGATAATTTACTTCATGATTCTTCTAGCAATTTGGAAACTTTAATATTCTGTTCTCAGACGCTTCGAAGCAAGGTAAAATGCACTTGAAATTTTCTGTAAATCGTTATTTATTTTTCACAATTTTGGAGACTGCGCCGCTCTGTTGACATCTAATCTGTCTTACTCGAAGGTTCAACGAGATTTTGAAGAACTACCACCTGGGGCTTTTCAGAAGCTAAGGGAATCATTAACTGTAAGTCTTTGTTCCATTAACTAATTGTGCATGAGTTGTAGGGTTTCTGAATATTTATGTATGTATGTTCCTTTCAAGAATAACGTTATAGGAAAACTCAGCTGAACTAGTGATTTGCCTACTGTATTCTGGCTAGGTTTTATTATGATTTAATTTTTGTGGCTTTATATGTATCATTGGTATTGGACAAGTACTTCCCTAGTGTTCCCGGCAAAACTTGACTTTCATTGTTTTCTGAAATGCAGACATTGTTAAAAAAGTTCCACAAAGGCCCCCCAAAAGTTAGGACCCAGGTAAGCTTCATAATTCATTCTCCATTATGCATATGTGGGAACTTTCTGATGTGCGTATAAAGTCATGTATCTTATTCAAGTATTTTGTATTGTAGATTAGTATTGCTGTTGCTGCCTTGGCGGTGCATGTTCCTGCGGCAGATTGGGGAGATGGTGGTATAGTTAGCTGGCTTAGGGATGAGATGAATATGCATCCTGAATATGTGCCTGGTTTCTTGGAACTCTTGACAGTTTTGCCCGAGGTAGGGTATTTTTCAACCCTTTGTTTTCGTGTTCATCTCACTCAGAAATTAAAGTGAATCCATGTCTCCGGCTATATAGGTATGAAAGGCCTTATATTTGTCTAACTTGGATCTGCTTCCTTCTTAGTTATTCTGGTATTGCTGACCTCAAATTGGGTAGACCTATTTGGTAAAAATATATGTAACTTTTTACTGTTAGTGTATCTATGTTTGAGTAGCATTCTATGTTACTCTGCAAGTGTTATTTTGAGTATTGGCTGGACAAGACCTTGCTATTTTTCATGGCCCCCTTGGCCAAAAGTGTACGTAGTTTATTTGTAATCAAATGAAGATTCTATACTTTTTTTCCCAAAACTCTGCCGTATCTTTTCACCTTTCCCTTTTATTAACCTGATTCCCGTTAGGGATGTTTGACTTTAATCTAGATTGTTAGATGATGTCTTGATTTTTATTGTCCTTCTTGCTATGGCCAGGAAACGTTTAACTACAAAATAGCTGCTCGTCCGGATCGGCGACGTCAATTCGAAAAAGAGCTTACTTCTCAAATGGAAGCTGCACTTAGTATCTTAACAGCATGTTTAAATATAATCGAACTTAAGGAACAGGTCAGAGCTTATCTTCAATATTGGGTTATGACATAGTTCAATAAATAGTTTGTTATTTACTTTCCGTGACCCCTCTGTATATCGCTTTGAAATAACCTTTTCATGTTTCTAATGCATTTATGTGTTTTGTTACTTTACACTGATTTTTGCTTGCTTTACCAGTCAGAGTCTATGTTTGCCTTGTAAAAGTATTTTTGCAAGTTTCATGTGCAAGCTTGATTGCATCTTAGATTTTCACTCACCTGCCAAAATTTTGTATTTCGTCTTGCATTATTGTTAGCTTTCTGAATAATTTCCCGTGTTGCTGTGTGCTGGATCAGTTAGTGTCTTTGGTGTTGCAAGAAGTCACTTATTGTCAATTGTGTTCTGTAACTTTGATTTTTCAGGTTCTCGAGGCATTTGCTTCTTGGCTTCGTCTTAGGCATGGGTATGCTCTTTTCTTTTGCTTTTCTATCTCCAGTTTTTATTTAGAACAAAAGCTCGTTTAGATTAGAAATAGTCATTGCGAGTTCATCAGATTGTAAATCGTTTTAGTATGCGTCACAGATCATTTCCTATATTGAACTTTCTTAGACACATAGCTAAGGTTATCTGATTCATAGTTATTGGTTTCTACTAGTTTTTTTTTTTTTTTGAGCAAAATTTGGTTTCTAATAGCTAGCCTTCACTATTTTTACCAATTCAACTTAGCAAAGATGATGCTGACCGAACTGCATGCTTATTAACTTTGTGGTGGTCTTTTTCAGGATTCCTGGAGCAGTGCTTGCCTGTCATCCATTGGTGCATTCAGCTCTGTCAAGTTTGAACTGTGATCCACTCTCAGAGGCATCTGTGAATGGTATACTCGTTGGAAAGACTACTATATACATAGGACTTAAGCTTTTCTTATTGAATTTTGGAAATTAGTGTTTGATGCGTGTTCATTATAGAATTCAATATTAGAGTTTTAATAGACAAACTTCATTTTCAACTTCGCAGTTATCTCTGAATTGATACATCACACAGCATCACCAAGTTCTGGTGGTATTTCTGCACAAACACCCTTGATTCAAGTTATTGTGCCACAGATATTAAGTCTTAAGACCCATCTAAGGGATTCTTCAAAGGTACTGTTACCTTTTTTTATTGATACAAGTTAATGGCTGAATCTGTTTAATGTTAAGTTTCATTATTATACAAATTTTCTGTTTCACTGGTCTGCGGCTTGAACGGCTATGATTCTGATTCTGTTGCGCCTGGACTATATTAAGAGAAAAGGTTATCAGATGCATCAAATAGTAGGAAGCTAATCACCTTTACTAGTTTAACTTTGAAACTGTAGCGCTAAAAGGGTGGTTTTCTGTATATAAGACTTGGATATGTGGCTAACACTGTCCCTCATAATTAGTTGTAATTTTGGCATGTGCTTATTATTTTCTTTGACTCTTAAAATTTATTTCACTTGCAGGATGAAGAAGATGTCAAAGCCATTGGTCGATTATTCGCTGACGTAGGCGATTCATATGTTGAACTGATAGCTACTGGTATACAGCCTCATTTCTGCTACTCTGCCTTGTTTTTTTACGTGTTGTGTTTCACGTCCCTTGATTGCGTTGGGTGCGCAAAATGCTTTAGTTGGTAATCTAATATATTCGAAGGTACTATTTATGGCTTCTAGGTTCAGATGAATCAATGGTTATTGTGCATGCCCTGCTGGAAGTTACTTCACACCCAGAATTTGATATAGCCTCGATGACCTTCAACTTTTGGCACAGTCTTCAACTTATGTTGACAAAGAGGTAAATTCCAGCCTTGTCTATGTTTGTTGGGTGTTCCTATGGTCATATTCTAAGAGTGTGATTTTCAATCTATCAGGGATTCTTGTAGTTCCTTGGGTAGTGAAGCATCCATTGAAGCTGAGAGAAACCGAAGACTGCATATCTTTCAGCCAGCCTATCAAAGCCTTGTATCTTTGGTGAGTGAGCCATCAAATACCACTCAAATTCGTTTTGTTAGCCACTCTTATAGTTTTACTGAGAAAGACTATTTGAGCTTGTTGTTCAACCATACCAGGCTGTTTCTATTTGTTTGCTAATGCAGAGACAAATTGATATAATTCATGGGTGACTTATGTTTAGATCTATATTGCTCTTTTGAAAAATGCTGGATGGCTAAAGTTTTATTTGATTGATTATCGTTTGGTGGAACGACGTATATGGGTTATGTTATTGTATGCTCTGCAGTTTATGTCACCTATACACTGGTTCCCCTTCACAGGTTGGCTTCAGAGTTCAGTATCCTGAAGATTATCAAGGCCTGTCATATGAGGACCTTAAGGAATTCAAGCAGACTCGATATGGTAATCAAAGCTGTGTATGGCTTATTCTTAACATTACAGTAGATCAAAACCTCTCGAGATAAGGGTGCTAAGGAAGAAGTGTAGCCCTCAGAGCTTTCTAAATAGATCAGCCTGACCTTGGATTTTCTTAATTTGACTCCTTAGCTTTGTTGTTCTCCCTTGGTCATCCTTTAGATTTGTTTCTTGAAGCAGATAAAGTATTGTTCTTCTGAGGTTATTTCGTTGTTTTAGGTTTCGTAGGTGCTGTATCTCGTAATGTCTTTTCTGATGGACTTGTTCCTCTTACATATGTTGATATGTTACTACTGGTTCATGCTCTGTCAATCCAATTTGACTGATAAAGTTTGTGACATTTTTCAGCTGTTGCAGACGTATTAATAGACGCAGCGTTAATCCTGGGAGGGGATACTACTCTTAAGATTCTCTATATGAAGCTTCTCGAGGTTTGTGCTTTGGATGTCCACGCATGCTATATGTTCTATCATTAAATAAAAATAAGCAATGGGGGATATTGAATCAGCCTTTTTATATACTGAAAAGGTCAAATACCATCAATGTATAACACATAGGATTATCAGCACCAAACAGTTACAGTTATTTCCATCATTTGGATTTCCGTGTCTTTGATATTTGTGACATATGTACTTAGGCCAATGCTCAGACAGGAAATAATTTTCAAGAATGGCGCCCAGCAGAAGCTATTTTGTTTTGTATATGGGCAATATCAAATTATGTTTCGGTTGTTGAAGCTGAAGTGATGCCCCAGGTTTGTATTTATCATACATAGCTACTGCTGCCAAATATATGTTTTTGTTTTCTCAATGCCTACGAAATATGGATTTGCCTTTGTCATTTTCATTCTCTTAAATTCTGCTTTCAGGTGATGGCGTTGCTTCAAAATCTGCCTCAGCAAGCGCAACTACTTCAGACAGGTGAATAGGTTTTCTTCCTAAGTTTTATTTGTAGAAGGTGAAATAGCTGCTTGGTGGAAACCACTAGCGTATGCTGAAGACACCTTCCAAGTTATGCTTAAATAGTTAAATCTTTCCTAATTTAATAGCAAATGCGTCTGAAGCCTCCTTTCTTTAATGCAAGACATCTGCTTCCCTATTTGATTTCAGCATGCTTACTTGTTGGGGCATATTCAAAATGGCTTAATGCTGCACCAGCTAGTGTTTCAATATTGCCATCAATCATTAGAATACTTATGAGTGGAATGGGCACATCTGAAGATTGCGCAGCAGCTGCAGCTTTGGCTTTTAGACATATCTGTGACGGTATTGTATCTGCTCTTACAAATTTGACCTCTTCGTTGTCTTTTCTGAGCATAACATTGACATTATGACAAGTATACATATACTACAAATCTGGCTATCTTTTTTTGTTTTTTGTTTCCCAAATGAAGCCATGACTTAAAACAACAATCTGATGGTTACATAAGATTAAGCAGCTCCCCTTTTATTATAAACGTTCTTTCAGGGTTGCTGTAGAATGTTTCTCTTCTTGATTTCTCCTGGCAGAGTAGTTTCATGGACTCTTTCACTTTTCAGGAAATCAATTTGTAGTTATAGCTCTTTCACTTGCAAACTAAATTAAATTTTTGGTTGTTAGTTTTTTATTCTTAGGAAGTATGAAGTTCTCACTTTTGTAAAATTCCATTGAATTATGCATACTGACCTGCTTCAAAGATGGCAGCTAGTCGAAAGGTCTGACTGGAACCTACGCTAACGGATCTGACTTCGACTCTACTGAATTGCTAGCATATAGGGTGCATTGCAATGCTGGCAAGTATTTGGAATTTTGTTGAAAGCTCTCCTTGGACTGAATTCTGTTTTCCATACTGATTTTAAATAAAAGCTTGTAGCTATCTAACATCTAATGCTCTCTAAATGTGATTGCTTGTTGTTGATCAATTTAATTTTTCCTCCTCTCCCCATTATGAGAGATACATGAAGGTGTTTTTGTGTTGATACCGATACGCATATATTATTTTTGGTGTTTTCTTTTATAGGACTCAAAATATTACTATTTTGGTTTGTAAACATCTGATGCCTGTTTAAATAATGTTTCATTGTAGATTGCCGAAAAAATCTTTGTGGGTATTTTGAAGATTTGTTTGCTATCTATTGTATGGCTATCAATGGCGGTGGTGGTTATAAAGTCTCTGCTGAGGATTCACTAAATCTCGTTGAAGCTTTAGGGTACGGACTCAACTGAATGATGGATAGATCTCATTTGCATTTTATTGACATCTCTAAAATTTGATTATGCAGTATGGTAGTTACGGAACTTCCTTTAGATCAGGCCAAGGGTGCTCTTGAAAAATTATGCTTTTCCGCCGCCTCTCCTCTAGAGGTTTGCCATCTTGACTATTTGCATTGTTGCTTGACATATTTGTCAGTAATTAAAATGATGGGAACTGTAAATCTGTGAATCAGGAAGCGGCGAAAGAAGATTTGGATAAGAAGCATGCACGTGAATTAACTGTTCATATTGACCGCTTTGCCTTCCTCTTCAGGTTAGTGTAATATCTCAACAATACGGTGTATCTACGCGTGTTTGGTTTAGTCTTGCTAACAGTTTCTACCACATTAGGTATGTGAACCACCCTGAAGCGGTGGCTGCTGAGATTAATAAGCATTGGGCTATTTTCAGAGTTATATTTGATGCGTAAGTGAATCTAGACACATGATGAGTAGCATGTTCTCTTCAAAGTGCTTTTTATGTAGCCTCTTACTTTGAAATGGTTTTTACTGTAGTCGTCCTTGGGACATGAGGACTATGGAATCTCTATGCAGAGCATGCAAATATGCTGTGAGTTTCATTTCCTTTTTCTTTCCCTACTTGCTCCATGGACATTCCTGAACACCATTGTTCTTAAAGTCTTTTTACCTGTCTTGTTCTTGTTCCTAAACATAAGAGAAACTCTAAAAACTATTTTCCGGATGACAATTTTTGATAAAGTATACTTCACTAAAAGAAGACAATGGTTGGAGTATGTTTGTAGGTACGTACTTCTGGAAGATACATTATTAATACAATCGGAGAAATGCTGGCAAAAATTCAATTCCATTATCAGCAGCATCATCAGCCATGTTTTCTATACTTATCCAGTGAAGTTATAAAGGTAATAATATGTGTCCTTTTCATTCAGTGGAATGCTTACAGAAAAAGCTATAGAGAAACTAATCTTTGTGGGATCTGCAGATATTTGGGTCTGACCCATCTTGTGCTGACTACTTGAAGAACCTGATTGAAACCCTCTTTGCACATACAACATGTCTGATGACAAGTATCAAGGTTGATGATTTCACTTAGGAGTATGCTATCGTCAAGTTCTTAGTTTAAATATCCTATGGGGTGTCTGATTCTCTGTTTATTCTTACAGGAAGTCACTGCGAGACCAGATATAGCTGATGACTGCTTTTTGTTAGCTTCTAGATGTCTTCGCTACTGTCCACATTTATTCATTCCGTCTCCTATATTTCCACCTCTTGTAGATTGCGCAATGATTGGAATCACAGTGCAGCACAGGTTTACCCTCTCTCTCTCTCTCTCTCTAAAGTCACAAGTCACAAGCTGCTTTTCCTCAAAAGTTTTGAAATGATGTTAATTTTATCTTTTGAACTCCTTTTCCAGAGAAGCCTGCCACTCGATATTGACCTTTTTATCCGACATTTTTGACCTCGAGAAATCTGTGAATGAAGAACAGTTCGTACGAATCAGGGACAATATCATTATTCCTCGGGGAGCTACAATCACCAGAATATTAATAGCCTCATTAGCTGGAGCACTTCCCAGTTCTCGGCTAGATACGGTAAATTTAGGAAACCTATCTTTTTGCTGCATTTTGAGTGATGTTTTTGGCCATTGAGAACTGTTTTTGTTTTGTTTTTGGGTATTGGTTAGGTAACATATTCGCTGCTAGCTCTGACAAGAACATACAGGCTACAAGCAGTGGGTTGGGCTAAGGAAAGTGTTAGCCTGATACCTCGAACAGCCTTGACAGAGACTGAATCTACCAAGTTCTTACAAGCGTTGTCGGATGTTGCTTATGGAGCAGATGTGAATTCTCTGATAGGACACGTTGAGGAACTCTCAGATGTTTGTCGCCGTAACCGTACTGTTCAAGATCTTGTTCAGGCAGCTTTGAAGCCTCTTGAGTTGAATCTGGTTGCTGCTCCTGTATCATAGAGATGATGGAAAAAACAAAGAAAGAAAGAAAGAAAGAAAAAGAAAGAAGAGTGAGAAGAGCCATCAAAGAAGGTCAATTTTTGCATAGACCTCTCTTTGATGGTTTCAGAAAATGAGAGATTTGATGTTTTTGTGCATTTTTTTTTTTCACTGTTTTAGCTGTTCATAAAGATTTTTTTTCTTCCCTTTATTCTCTTCTGGTGTGAGCCGTTTGTTCCATTGCTTGGCCGGTTTATTTCCAGTGCGAAGAACCAGAATCTTCTATTAAAAATTTAAACCGGATGATGAGATACACAAGGGATCCTTGACCCTTCAAGGATCGGTATGATTTTGAGTGGGATCATATACAAAAAGCATCGATTATTTTCTGTTTCATCTTGCAGAGTATCAAGTTTTAAGAAAAAATCAAATCTTCTTTGGAAATTTTATTTATCAACACTTTTCATATGATTCCTTCTTCTTTACTTCATGTATAATTAACTTTGCAACATAGCAAGTATGCATTTCTGTGTCTGCACTTTTCACTCAATTACTACTGTCTTGTCTCTTGCTCAAATTAACACATTGGTGATTATCAGTTTCACTTTAAAGTTCACTTTATAACACCACTGATTGAGCATTATGTTTGGCTCTGTTTGTTGAATTCAGTCTCGGATACCTCTTTTCTAATTTAGATTTCATGTGTGTCTCTGATTCCTGACAGAAAATTAATTATTATAAGTATTGCTTTTTTCAGGTTAATAGTTGTCCATACTCAATTATGTAATTCTATAATAAATTTATTTAATCAGTGCTATGTAAAGTTCTCTTTTCAAAAAACTTTTGAGACCTACTAAACTGTTTAATTGCCCATAATGCTAACACAGTTTAAGCAATAATTAATTCAACGACTAGATATATAAAACCCCAGAAAAAACAGTTGCCAACTACTTCCATTATTCAGTCCGTGAATTTATTAGAGAAGCCAGCTACTTTAATCAACTTTTTTATGATAATGTTATGTTAGTATTGTTTATATTTGTGAACCCACACAAGAACTGAAAAAATACTTACAGATTCATCGTTTGTGATATATATTACATGAAAATTGAAACTCATTTACCTCATCACGCAAACTCACCATGAGAGAAAGAAAAAACAAAAGCAACATAAGAAATTTTAGCAAAGAACTCACTGGAGACATTGAAGATATCTTTTTGATCTCGATCTAATTAGTAGAATTTACTTTCAAGGAATCAAGAATACTAAAACGGTTGAGAGCTTAGGGTATATATAACTTAGCAAATCAGTATGTGAATCACCACATTCACACAGTGGTTTTGTGATGTCTCACAAGTTTTGAAGGTTTTGTCTCTCTTCATCCCTCAATTGTGAGACATACCTGCAAAAGAAAATCATAGAACTATATACTGTTAGTTATGATATAGATCAAACACAAGAAAGAACACTGAATCGAATCGACATAACTCAATCTATTTACCTGCAGATCCATTATCTGGTCGAATTTCAGCTAATGGGTTGACTATAAATCCAGGAGAGCCATTAAAACGATGTCTCGAGTTTTGTATCCGAGTGGTTTCTGCACTTCTGTTCCTATAAGTGGACAGCCTCGATGCTGAATACTTGGAATCGTCTTTCTTCCAGAACTTAGATCTGATGAAACTTCCAGGAGGGAGGAGACAACAGTTTTTCTTGCTTGAACCGTTACTCATTCTCCCATTTGAAACCGCTAAGTCATAAGATATCTCATCCAGCGCAAGTTCTAATCCCTGAACTCGTGTTTCCAGACCATGCATTCCTTGTTGTGAGCTCCCGACAAATCTCTAATGAAATGACCAAAAACAAAAACACAGAATGAGTTTCAGGAACAGAGGAAATGAAAGCAATATGGATGTTTTGTAACGTAGGAAAGATCATCATCATGTTTTAGAACAAACCTGAAGAAGATCCATTAGATTGGCTTGCTGTTGTTCAATCTGAACAAGCTGATTACGGATCAGCGATATATCTTCAAGCCCTTTGCAGTTACTACTATTTGGGTTTTCAGACAAGACATGATGATGTCCTGTTGCCGTTGTAGCACCTGGTGGTGGGACATTGCCAATCAGAGAACTGGATACACCTCCTAGCTTCTGCATCTTATCATGACTAGAATGACTCGTTTCATTTGCGTTCTCGTTATGATCACAATGTCGTTCGTCTTCAAGAGAAACATTAGTGGGAATACTAGCTCCTCCAGCTTTCCAGTCTAGTCTTCTCCTTACATTTGGTTTTGAATGTGATGCTGTTAGACTGGTTTTCTTCTGATCAATGCTTTTTCTACTAGCTTGTTTCTTAGCCGTGCTGGCTAGTGAACTCCCGGGTGGAGTCGATCTGTTAACCAGATGAGTTCTTGATTTAGCAGGTGTTGAAGCAACTCTAGACCCTGAAGGGTATCGTCCATCACTTGCATCACCTAGAATCAAGAAAACATGACAAGTAAGCAACTGGTCAAATAGACACAAAAGGATCTAAAGTATTGTACCAAACAAGAAAACATTTCCTGATTTGGCTAAAGATCCAATGGTGAAAGAAGATACCTTTAGAAGAAGCATTAGATCTAGGTGGAGAAACCTCTTCTGACAAATCAGGAACCTGTTTCCATGCCTCTATCATCTGATTCATCACCTCTCTCACAGCTTTCACCTAAAACAACATATCAAAAACTGAAATCTATGACCAATGTTTTAAAGCCAAACCTTACCATTCAGATGGATGAAGGAAACCAAACCTTACCTTATCGTATTTCCTGGTTTCAAAGATCTTCAAGCATTTAGACTTGAACTCACCTAACTCATTTCTCTCCATCGTAGCTAACTTCCCCAAAGCTTCAGCAGCTGCTTTCCTCGCAGCCCAATCTTCACTAACCAAGAAACTCAACAAGCAATCAACTAAACCTTTCAACCCACCAGAGCTCACAGTGGTTCCACCCAAACCACCAGCACCAATCACACTTCCAATCACAACAACCCCCGCCGATTTCGCCTTAAACGCATTACACTTAACAAGCTTCTCCAATCTCGGCAAAAGCGTCTGCCCTAACCTAACCGGATCCGGATCAGACGCCGAATCAATCGCCGCAGCGAGACAAAGCGCAGCTCCGATCTGCGCATTAACCTCCTGCTCAGTGAAAAGCGTGTCCGCCAACGGCTTCATAAACGCCGAATAAAACGGAGGCTTCGTCGTGCGTGAAGAGATCGCCGACACAGCCGCGACGCAACTCGACCTAATCGAAGAGTCAGGATCACGGAGACGTCTCGTGATGCGAGTGAGTATCTTAGAGAGGAAAGGAGACAGAGAATTTATAGGAAGAGAAACCGATAAAACGGCGAGTAAGTGGATACAATGCTTACGAACCGCCGGTTTATCTCCGGTGTCGGCGGAGAGTATAACGGAGATAAACGACTGGAGATTCCCGGAGGAGGAGGAAGGATCAATCTGTCTAGCCATTAAATCGAGCTCTCGAGCCGCCATTGTGAAAGTATCTCGATCACCGAGCTTTGTTAACAACACGGACATGTTCTGCTTTGAGTTCTTCGTCGTCGCCATTTTTTTCTAATCGATTTTTTTGTTTTCCGGTGACGGTGATTGGATTCAGTGATGCGGCGGAGACGGTGGTGGATCTGGAGGAATAAGAATTGGCAGTGGCATTAGTGTAAAAATTACAACTTGACGGTTGTGACTCACTTTAATCGTCTGTGTGTAAGCTCTGTGATTTTTATAACCGTCTTTATAAACACTAGTAGAGATGAAGATGATGATGACCTGAAACGATGCCGTTTCTTTAGGTGTCTGCAAAAATAATCACGCTACGGGAACATGTCATGATGTTGGGTATAAGAAATAGAAGTATCACGCTTCGTGTTCATAAATTATTATTTTTGGAAATTCTCCTTTTTATTGGGAATTGTAGAAACAAAAGTACTGTACATTGTATTTTTCAAAATAATCAAACATTTTCAAAGCATTATGGTGATAAAATTGTTTGTTAATGTTAAATAAGGAGTACAATTTAACAAACATTGTAGTGCGTTTCTTAACCTTTTTACTAGATAGTTTGTAAAAAATTAATAGACCTCATGAGTCACACCGATAATGGTAGATCAGCTAATCTCTGAATGATGGGTTTATACGATGTTTAAGTGTAGGTAGGATATGGTATTTTATAGTACTAACTTGTTTATTAATGATAATCTCTTTAAATTTAAGGTTTGGTGTTTAGGATGATAATCTAATTGTTCTGCACTCCTACTTGATGTAACATGATTTGTACAACTTTACGTTGGTCATTAAAGTAAATAAACTTATGGGTTTAGTCATTAGAGTTTCTTTTACGAAATTGCTATACCTATCAAGATCATAGAATTTGGACAACACATCCAACTATGAGTACGAATGTAGATATTATATAACATATGAATTGTAGCTTTCAAACATCAATATGTGCAAATCAAGCAAAAAGTAACTTCATTTGTTGGACTTCTTTGTTATACGTTCCCCCAAGGGTCAAGGTGGTTCACCTTAATATTCTAAACATTTTTTATTAAATCTTTGGTGAACCAATATTATCAAATAAGGAGATTGATAGCTCTTTTTTCTTGTTTTTGTTAAGTAGCAGTTTAACTAGCATGGTTTATGAAAAACCTGTGGTCTGTGAATTAGACTTCGGTTTGAGATCCGGTCGACACCCGTTTGAACCGAATTGGGCTAGAGAAAGGCCCAATATAGAGGTAGGCTGCACCGAACACTCACTCTGCAATTCGTTTCGAGATAATTTCATGTAAACTATTGACTCATTCCGTGTGATTGATTATTCACAATGAGGTACTAACCTAATCCATGAACATGATATTTATCGTTGGGTTAAACAAAGTACAATCAGTAAAACAAAAGTACAGATAAGCTAAGGAATATATTAAAAGAATGAAAAGCAGAGATTCCACAAAACGGCAGAAAAAAACAGAGTTTGGTTTCACTGGACAATGTCTTTTTCTTTTTGTCTACTTTATTAGATGCCATTTTCATTGAGTAAACAAACATTATTGTGTGCTATTATTAGAAAGATATCGAATGTGTAAAGGCATAGAAAGACAAGTAAGACTCATGAGCTTTTTCTTGCAGCCAAAGCTTCTTTTCTTATGGCAGCTTTGACAAAGATCTCATAGCAACATCCTGAAAGAAAAAAAAAAAGATAAAGCAACACACGAGATAAGCACAATCCATAATTCATATTACTATCAGAAAAAGTTGTAAGTTGTTATTTTGATTGACATAATAAGCTCAGCTAGTAGATTAAGTATTTTTTTTTTCAACTTCCATTAATCTAGGTGTGCCTAGTGAGTGAGTAGTGAGTCTCTGGACTCTTCCTCAGATTTGATTACTGAACCATACCAGATTATGTTTCTAGGCTAGCCATTAAATCCAGCTCTCGAGCCGCCATTGCGTAGTCTGGTACAGGCTTGAATGTGGTCCATCTTCTTGATTAGGCGTTCATTAATCCTCAGGATCAACGGAACTCAGGTCAAGCGGGTAACGAAGTATCGCTCCAATCCCTTCAAGCCCTTTGCAAAACTGTTTCCCTTCAAGTGATTTGTTGTTTACAAATTCTAGCGCACAACCAAAACGTGTCTGTTCATTACCCAGCCAATCCAAAAGCGACACCTTCTCCTCCACATCTAATTCACTGCTGAAGTTCTCCGTATTGCCTTCTTCTTCTTCCTTGTTCAGGTGTTTGATCACAGTTTCACCCGTTTCACGGTTCTCCAACACATATCTGTTGACATCAAGATTTTCCCACAGAATAAGTGTCTCTACAGCACCCGGCTTAGACTCGAGGACCTTCAACGTATCATCAAGACCATAAACATACTTGCCAGTTTCCTCAGTGATCTCGTCAAACAACTTGACAATAATACGCCTGTCTCTCGCCAAGACTTTAGATGTCTGGTGGATAGCAATATGGAAACCGCTTTCTCCTCCAATAGTTACATCCACCACATTGCCGCAAGCTTGGGATCAAACTTATCTGACTGAGTCAAACTAGTCTTGTAATCCCCTCGAGTAGCAGCAAGTATCAGACCATCCACGTTAGGCTCCATTGTTGAAGGATTAATGTAGTAGTGTGTGGCGAGCTCAGCAGATTTCCTCACATAATTATCCATACGGAGACGGGCAGCGTCCTCAGCTTCTGCTACTGCTACTGCTTCATAATTTTGTACCCAGTCCCAGGGGAACTTGGGGTAAACATGGAAATCGTGAAGCACCTTGATACAGGAAATGAGATGAATGGCTCATGTGGAAGAAAGGGTGACACGTGGAGTTTAGTGGTTGGTGGAAGTGAGAAAAAAATACGTGGAGCGAAGTGATCAGAGCAAGCAGGCTTTAAGAGGGAACTATTCATCATCATCTTCATTATGCAAAAAAAACTTGAAAAACTTGTAAAACTCTAAAAATAATTCTGTATTTGCTAGGTTTCTCTCATCTTGAGAGCTAGCTATGTCGATTCTGTGTTTTCTATGAACATCGGATCGATTGGTTACGGTTACGATTTGAATTGAAGTATTGGTGGTTTATTCTTTATCACACCTCACGGGTGTAACCACACAAAGTTCCAAGGAGAGTCTCGTGACCGTCCATTACAATATACCCTAACTTCTCATTCATGATGTCTCCTCCCATTTTTAAAACCCTGCCACCAAGCCACCAAAGAAGAAGAGGCTATGCGTTCGTCAGTAATAATTTTATAAATAAATAAATTAGAATATTACACTCAAAAATCCCCAATATCAGAAGAAGAGCAAAAGATCTCTCGAAATACTTATTTAAAATTTTTTAAAAAAATCCCCAATTATGCGTCTGTCGAAAACAAATTCTGATACAATTAGATCCAAACTCGAAAACCCTAGTTAATTTCAATCAAATCAAAATAACTCATACTATTACCTTAATGACCTAATCCTAATATCTTTACCTATATGTTATCTCAAAACATTTTGTAAAAGAAAAAAATATATATATTTTTTGCAAATTTTGAAGATATATATAGTTTGTGAAAAAAATTCTATTTATATTTTCTAAATGTCATGATGTTGGTATAAGAAATATCACTATTTGTCTTCCTAAATTATTAGTTTTAGAAACCTCTATTATTTGTTGGAATTGGATCAACAAATCTAACATTTATATTTTTCAAAAAATAATAAAGGATTTCAAAACATTACGATTATGCTGATAATATATATCATTCTTTGAAAATATGTTAGTACAACTAATAGTACTTAAAATTAGAAATATTGAACTACAAATGAAAAAATAATTTTTTATGAGCACAAATGTAGATAATTTACAACACATGAATTGTAGCTTCAAGCAAAATACGTCCGGCATTCCCTCAAGGTGGTTCAACTAATATTCTAGACATTTTCTATTACATCTTTGGTGAACCAATATTATCAAGTAAGGAGCTTGATAGCTCTTTGTTCTTGTTTTTATTAAGTAGCCATTAAACAACTTGCATGGTTTGTGAAAAACGTGTGGTCAGTGGTGGATATGTTCTTGTTGACTCGCATTTAGATTGAATTTCAAAGGGTGTCAATTCAGATTTCGGTTTGAGATCCGGTCTACACCGGTTTGAACCGAATTAGTCCCAAAAAAAGGCCCTAAATAGTGGTAGGCTGCACCGAACCGGATTACACTCACTCACAAGTCACATCACAGAGACTATAAAACACCTGTGTTTTTGTAAGCTTTCAACAAAAATGAAGCTGTCCAAAATCATATTCACATCTTTAACACAAAAGATGGAGATAACAAATGTAAGATGAAGAAAGAAAGAAAGAAAGAAAACACTTTTGAACGCCTCTGGATTATCAGAAACCCCGAGATTCACAAGCTTTTCTCGAGTATATTATATACATGAATCTGTCCAGGGCGAGTCGTTTTTATTATTGTGTGTAACTACTAACTCATTTCAGATTTTTCCTAACTGTAACATTCTTGAAAACTGAGAGCCATTTCGTGACACTGAACAGCTTTGTCCATCTTCTGCTGTGAGCCTTACCGACTGAAGCAGCATTCTTCTGTGACATGAACTCTTCAACCGCACTCTGCAAATCAGATTGCGGTTCTTCTAAGCCTAGAATCTGAGAGCAACTCCAGAGATTGTCGTAGTCTTCATATAAACCTTGTGGAATCACTTCCATGTCAACATCATCACTGTACTGGCCACTACATTCTACTGTGTTGCGATGATTTGACACAAAACCATAGCCGTCCAAACTGGTCAAACTCAGACCGGAATAGTCAATCCCGACACCGGTTTGCGAAGCAGGGACATTGAGAAAGTTCCTCATCATCGATATCTCATCATCATACGACCTTACTTCACCAAGGTGACTTAATGCAACAGTTACCATCTCCTCGGCTTCAGCCTGAATCAGAAAACACCAATTATGAAGACCTGACACTAGTATACAGACGAGAAATCAAGTCAAAACTGTAGAGAGAAAGAGAGGACCAGTGCCTTTTCAATCTCAGATAACTTTTCAGCAGGAATATACTGAAAATCCACGAGCAGTCCAAGCACTTGCGCTACGACATTGAAGACAACAGCGGTTTTCTTCTGAAATCCAGGAGCTTGGTACACATGGACGCTAGTATCCAGAACACATGATCGAGCATGTTCCAAAGTAACTTCCCACATCTTTGAAGACATGCCCGTACCAAGAATCTGCAAGTCCATGTTGACATGGAAGTGATTCATCATTAGTTATAAACAATCTTAAATCAATTGCTGACCAAGCAAAAGATTCAAGTCCACCAAAAAGAATTAATTTCCTCTTTTTTGGAAGCTTTAGCACACAACAACAAAACAAGCACACATAGAAAGAACAGATCCTTTATAAGAAGGAAGACGAAACTTACTTGCCGAAGTTTTGAAGAGTTTAAGTGGAAATGTGTGAGGAAGTCCTTGACAGTGTTTATATCTGACCAATGCAGTCGTTTGTGAAATGCTCCATCTTTCCCTATCTTTTCCAATCTCCATACTTCATCGAATAGAGAAGGAGGATGATGCTTTCTGTACACTACAAATGAGAGAGAAAGAGGCAGAAGATACTTCAAAATTGGTTCAATGATACATAACGTGATCCCAAGTCTGACAAGCAATACTTACACTCTCCTCGATGATCTCTTACGACAAAGGACTCTGTTACCGCCTCTCTAATTTTGACAAAATCAAACTGATCCACCATCCGTACCCCAAGTCTGAACTTCCTGCTCCTAGTCCAGCTAGAGTTATCTGTAAATGAAATTTCATCCATAACACCGATGCCATCGTTAAGAAGAGCAAATACATTCCCACTGAGTAGAGGTTTCTTTCCTGCTCTCTCTCTTACAATGTTATTCCTGATATCCTCAGCTGTCCAGTCACTATCTTTGTCAAAATAACCTTCAACAACAAAAAACTCGAGCTTTGCAGATGATGCGGGACCAGAAGAGACAATTTCTCCAGTTGAAGTATCGAGTAGTCCAACTTTTATAGCTTGCCCTTCATCTCCTTCTATACGAGCTGAAGTAAACACAGGAAGTGATAGATTATTCAAGAACTTTAACTGTAAGTTCCTTGATTCCAAAGGATGAATGTCTTGCTCACAAATCCTGAACATGGGAAGAAAATATTCATACCAGAGAGAAGTCTGAAAAAATATAATATTTATCTTGAAAAGCAGTTTACCACTTGAAGCCTGCTAGGTGCTTTCCAAGAGCCAGTTCAACTTCTTCTTTGACCTGTTCCAAGGGATATACATTCATAAATAAAATAGCTAATATAAAACACGCAATCCGAAGACAAAAAGGTACAAGATACGTACCACTTTACGAATCAAAGGCTCGAGAACAGGTTCGAGAAAATGTTTGACAGTTTGCAACCTCATCACCTCCTGAACCACACTAAAATTCGTATCCAAAAGTCATATGTGAGAATTCTCATTAACACTAAAAACACAATTCAGAAAATCTAACTTTACAATAAGCATTGCTGCTTTGTCAAAAGCAAGTCACTGGGAAAAGCAAAGCTTCTTATCTAAGACCTCAACTGACAACTACGGTGATTTCACGATGTCATAGATGCTAATAGTAACTAGTATGAGTATTCATGTGTTTCAATCCAATAAATCATCTCAAAAGTACCACTCTTTATATACAGACAAAACCAAAACCTTCTTTATAGCTTCCAAGCCAAGAACACGATGATCAACTAGTCTCCTCAATATCACTTCACTACTTGTTCCAATAGAAAGATGACAACTTTTTAAGACTATGATTCATCCTTATAAGCAGATAAACAAACCCAATTGATCGAATCGAAGAATACTGATATTCTTATTGTTTAATTGATTCTACTTACAACAACATGATCATTAATAAACCCTAGAAACTGAAACAAGATAAATACCTTTTGAATCTTCTCCGCTTATCATCTGATGAGCCGCCTTCGACTCGAGGTTTCCCATCTTCAAACTCTCTCTTCTGCGACATCTTTCGTATACCCCCACAAGAGCCGTTGAAATCCCCAGAGAATTTCAACCATTTACAGAACCTTTTTGTGTTTCCGTTTTGTGTGTGTATTTGTACAAACAAAAATAACCGAAATTTCCGGGAAAGAGATATATATAAATACCCAAAAGAGAGTAACGGAATTATCGTGAAAAATATGAATCTGATCTCTTAAAACGAGAAAGACCCGTATCTTGGAATTATCTAAAATCTTAAACGCTTCCCCACAAGTTCTTCTTCAAAAGCTATGGCGCACGGAGTTGAACAAAAAAAAAAAAAAAAGAAGGGATTGTGCAAATTCTTTGGGTGGTAAGGGGCGCAGATAGAGACAGAACCACGGAGAAGAAGAATGGTGTGTTGTGAAAGCTTTCTTTCTCAGTGTTGGGTGTGTGGGACCCTGTGAAACCGCGTCAGTGACGAGGATTCCTTAAATTTTATTGCGTAACTACTGTACTTTTTTACTAACTTAAAACAAAACAAAGAAAGAGTAAATATGTTTTGACCAATCTCTTTTATCTAATCATCGTTTTTTAAGTCCTCCTAATTCCCGGATTAAGTGCATTCATCAAATTTCAATGTTCTGTATATGTTAGACAATTAATGTATGCTAAGAAGCATGTACGTACGTACTACGTAGATCGTAGAAGAAGGGTATTATGAAGAAAAAAAAAAAGCTATTATGATTTATCCTTGAAGAATTTTGGTTTTTGTTCATACGAATTTTGGATTAAAACGAGGAATTGTTTATTTTTTTTTTTTTTTTTTTGGAAGAATTATGAGGGTTGCTGGATGGACCAAATGATCAAGCATGCGGAAACAGCAATCATCCATAATTCATCCTTGTTCTTATTCTCACATGGATTCTGAATCAAGTAAGCTAGGTCAACAAAACAACTCTATTGGAGGATAACATTAACATCTGTCCCAGCCATAAGGTCTTGTCCTAGCTAGGATTTTGTCTTTTCAAGTGGGTCGGCAAACAAAATAAAACATTTTAATGTTTTGATCAATTATTCACTTCTGTGCCAACTAGTAGATATGAAAATGTTTATTTTTTCTTTTCAGTTTGGACCCCTATATGTTTTTAACTCCGTTTAAAAGTTTATCATCTACTGATAAATCATATAGAAAGCATCGGCAAAATGATATGAATCGTTTTGTGACATATACAGAAACGCTTCTTCAACACCAACTATACACATATTCAACAATAATGCTGACATATATCCATTCTCACTTCCAACCAAAATCATAAACATAGACGCGTGATTCGGAGAATGAGAAAAGGAAAATGAGTTTGTCTAAGTTCTATTTTATATTGAAAGAATGCAGTCTAGGGACAATCACAACCCAACCTCCACTCCACTAAACATATTTTAAAACATAGTTGCGTTCAGCCGTTCACAAACACCTGAATCACATTTTCTAAGCACAGACTTCAATGACATTCATTGTACCGTACGTACATACAGTGTGGCACTACTTAAGTAGAAGATATCGTAATTTTTATTTTTAATATAATGTTAATTTAGAAAAATAATAATAATGTTTGGTTACATGAAAAATTGCTGAAAGTTTATAGAGAGTAAAGATACATATATTTTCTACCTTTAAATGCAAATCAAGTTTGCTTTGTACAATCTATCACTTTTTCTTTGAATGACTAAGAGTTTATTCGGAACTTGCTTATCCAACCAAGTGATGAGGTTATTTGCTGGAGCTGGTTGCTCTCGCCATGCTTCCTCCCATGGAAGATATCGTAATTTTTCTTACATTAGATTCAAATCATCATAAATTTTTATCCTACGAGACCAATTCTTGAACTGCGCAGGACCGAGGATCTATTCAAATCCGACCTTATAAATTCAACTAAATATTTTAAAGAAATATATTTCACTACGTATTAGGACACACCAACAATAATCTTTCTTTGTTTTATAAGTATTTGGGATGCCTCTTGCTGTAATATAATTTGGCAATAAATCAGGATTGGTTAAACTAAAATTTTGGTTATTGGATCTCATGGGTATCAGACGGAATGTTCTGTAGAATAATTCAGAGTTATGTTGTCGCTCTGACATCTTCACACGAACTGGAGGACTTTGACCAAATGCTTAAACTCCTCCCACTTCTCCTTTCTTAATTCTCCATCACACGTACGCTTGTTGTCTCTTAAGTTTGATTGTGTCCTTTCTCTCTCTCATCCACACATGTCTTTAATTTGCAAATTAATTTAAACTGAAATAAATCAAGCACATAAAACTGAAAATAAAATAAAATTAGACATCTCTTTACAAAAAAAATTCACTTTAGCCATTTAAGTGAGAAAATAAAATATTCACATTATCTCATACATACTCCACTCAAAATTATAAATTGTACACACCCATTTATATCAAACATCAAAGCAAAAAAATAAGATAACGTTTTATCAACAAAGGAAAAGAAAAAAGAGGAGACAATCGGATAAAAAAAAACATTAGGCATTTCTTTACAAAAACAAATGGACATTTCACTTTTGTCATTTGACTGGAAAAGAAGAAAAAAAAAAACAAATAATCACAAATTACAATTCACACAAAATTAATAATTTACACCCATATTAATATTATATCAAACAAAAAAAAGGCAAAATATGATAACATTTTACCAAAAAAGGTAAAGTACCAAAGAGATACCCAAAAAAAACAATTAAAAAAGAAAGAAAGCTAGAACTGGGAGGAGCAAGCAAAACCCCCATTTTGCCCTCCCTGAAACTGATTCCGACTTAACCCAGTCGCTTCAAGCATACGGTTCCATTCACGCGCCTCCGCGTTTTCCCCAAACTCACTCTCTCTCCCGCCACCTCCTCCTCTCATCGCCTGCAAAATCTTCCCCGCCTTCTCCTTCACACGTCCGTTCCCATTCTCTTCCACTTCCATCAACACTTCCTCCGCTCCCGCCTCACTCGCCAATCCCCTAAACCTCAAATTCCCTTGACAAAGCGTCAACAAAACCGCCACGCAATTCTCACGCGCCGCCTCAGAATCACCACCTCCGACTTCTCTAAGCCTCCCTACCAAAATACCCACCGCGTTACCATCCAACATCGCGCCTTTCCCATCTGGACAAGCAGCAAGGTTACACAAAACCAGCAAAATCCGGCTAGTCGAATCGCCTGATCTAACCATCGAAAGCAGAGTCGGCACCGCACCAGCTCTAACCAACCTAGTTCTGTTACTCGGAATCAACGACAAATGATAAAGCGCAAGAGCTGCATCTTGACGCGCTCTCTCACTTTCAGAAGAACGAAGCGCGTGAAGAAGCGGCTCAACCGCACCGAGAACTCCAATCACCATTTTATTCTCATCTTCAAGCGCCAAACTAAACAAAGCTCCAGCAACATGTTCCTGAGCCTCCGTCGTTCCAGATTTCAAAACGTCAATCAACAAAGGAACAAATCCTGACCGTACGATCTTCACTTTGTTCTGTTTCTCAAGCGAGAGATTAACCAAAGACGCAGCTGCGTTAGTCTGTACAAGATTGTACCGAGAAACAAGTAACGACCGGAGAAACGAGAGAATCCGATCTGTACAAAGCGAAACCCTAAGATCTTCGCTAGATCTCGTCATCTTCCTAAGAAGAATCAAACCTTGCTCGTGGTCGAAAATGTCGAGACCTCTCAGTTTGTTGAAGATATCTTCTTCTTCCGGCGACATCGGAGAGGAAGAGTGATCAGAGGAAGAGAAAGAGATAGCGTTACGAAATGGACTGTCACCTCCTCCAGCGAAGACTCCAGAGGAAGAAGAAGTAGTTGAAGAAGAAGAGAACATACTAACGGCACGAACCGGGTGGTACGGACTCTGACCAATCGTAACCGACTCGAGAGACGTCGTCGGTGACATTGAGCTTTTGGATCGAGCTCTAATCGCTTCCATCACAGCTTCGTAATCAGAATCCGATGGTGAATTCTCTTCCACAGGAGGGAGAGTCTCAGGCTCCGACGCCTTCGGACTCGGACTCGGGCTTAGACTCGGGTTCGGATCTTTATCGATTCGGGCACGAACCACGCTTTCGACGTAAGCGGAATCAGGAGGACGAGGGTGGTCGATTTTTTTCCGGTCACACCAGCTAAAAATGGTGGATTTCATGGCGAGGTTAGGGATGACGGTGGAGAAATCAGGTCGGGTACCGTCTAAAAGATCCGGTATGTATGCTAAGTTACGACAGACTTGAACTGAGAGACGCTCGAAGGTTTGACCTGAGGAGACGACGACAGGGTCCGACATGAGGAACCCGGTGATGGGACAAAGAAACTCCGGTGGAGTCTCGTCGTATTTGTGTTGTGGTAAAGTTGTAGCTGTTGCTGAAGAGGATCTTTGGTGGAAAGAGAACCATCTCTGCTTGTTTCCACCCATCGGAGAATAAAAAGATTAGGTTTTCTTTAGAGGAGGAAGAAGATGGAGATGAAGCTGCTACGAGCTAAAAAAAGCTCGATATGTTTCAGTCTTTGATCCAGTCCAAAAGGGGGGTTTTTGATGATTAAACCGGAATCAATTTAAGTTTGATTAAACCGGAAAGTCTAATCAAGTTGATATTTTTAGTTTTGTTTATTATTATAACCTAAATCAAGGGAGATTATAAACATCAATACGGAATTGATAACGTTGATGGTAACTACTCTGACTTTTTCTACATTTTTTGTATGGTTTACTTTTTGATAATTAATATTGTAAAGGTGATGATAATGATTTTTAATGGACATCTGATAATCACCATGAGCCATAAAATAGTCTCCGATTTAATATTAACACATAAGTATCGAGAAATTACAAAAACTTTAGAAAGGTGTCTTTAAATTTTAATTTTATCAGGGAATTTTTATAAATGTATATTGACAAAAAGAAAAGTAGGGACTGAGTAATGCACACACACCATATGATAATTACCGGTGACAGACAGGTAAGGCGTGTTACATACTCAGAAAACGAGAAATTATTTAAATATTATAAACATTCTTGATAATACTATTGTTCTTTATTACTAGTGAACACAAATAACTATATTGTTTCTAGTGAGATAAAGTCGGCATTGAGCGATAGTGATTAGATAAAAAGAAACAAGAACATGACATCCACTCAGATATGTTTTGTTCTGCTTTGAGGCTTTGAGGCTTTGAGGGCTTTGAGTTAATTACATGTGTTACACATGATGTGTACAAAGACGATGAGAACAACTGGGAGTGGGATGGTTTTTCTTATCACCATTTTTGTAAGTTTTTAATACGTTTTTAGGTTCATTAAGTAGACACCATTTTTTTATAACTTATTTTAAGTAGATGAGTTTGGTAGTAATATCGTAATTTGAAAGAATTTTTGTTCTCCAAAATAATATTTTTGTTCCGCATAATTATGTTGTTTCGTAAATATGTTTTGTTGAAAAAAAACAATGTTAGTTTCCATTTTAAAAAGATACTACTAATTTAGTTAGTATAGTTTTTATCCAACCAATACAAGCATATACAACAAGTCAACAACAACAAAAAGAAGAAAGCAAGATTGTAATTTATGGACATCCCTCTTTGTTTGACATGGTCAAGATCATATGATTCATATCCATTTACATGACGTTTTAAACCTGCCAAACGTCAACCTCTTTTTCAATTCCTAAAGTTGTCATGGTATTTTTTTTTTCCCCCGGCGTATAAAAATGGAGCTATGCAATCCCATGGTCATCTTCAGTCTTCACCCACACCACACAGCCTTGGAATCTTATTTGTCGGTTGCTATTTTCTTCTTCTAATCATGTGATCAAATCAATTGTCTCTAAACTATGTGTTAATAATTAAATTAGGCTTTTTACAATGAGGAGAAGGGCGTTACAATGGATCCTATAGTTGTTTGTTATTGTTTGTTGATCTCTAACAACAGTGAAACAAACAGCAACTCACTACACTACTAGTTACTATTGCTGCTGGCAGTCACTGTGGCTCATGTTCTCCATCCATCCCCCTTGGGTTTAAAAAGCCCAAACTAAGCCCAGTATTGAGAATATATTATAAAAAAGGCCCACAATCTTAACCGTTAAAACAAACAGTTATCTATTCAACGGCGCGTTGTTTGAATTTTGAAATTTCGAAAAATAAACTACACAGAAAACAAAACAAAACAAAAAAAAAAGAAGACCCCACACACAACGGAGCGTTTGGGAAAAAGAGGTGCCTTTAGATTCCCCAATCGGACGGTTCACATTGACTCTCTCTCTCTCTCTATCATCTCCACATAACTCAAAGATACCTTCCCGCTCAACTGCAACAGAAATTTAGGTTACGATAAATCCTTCTACTTTAGAAATCTTTATTTTTAACCCCATACTAATGTCTTTTACCTTTTAAGACTGTTCTCATATTAAGAAGAAGTGAATGTTATAATTATTTTACAGATATAGTAAACTCGAATTTATTTGTTTAATCAATCCAACCGCAAATCAAGCATCAATTTTACCTTAATTGATACAGTTAAAAGTGTCCGAATTGGTTTAAATTTGAAATAATGAGGCTATTATAGAAATATCAAACTAGTATAGGGTCATCATCCGCGAGGTCTGTTCTTTTTATGGTTTTTTTGTTATAAGTCAGAGATTTCTCCGCTCTCTCATTTTTTTTTTCAAATTGAGATCTTCAGTTTCCTATTTCTTCCTTCACCCACTCCAAAACAAAAAGACCAAACCGTAAAAGAGGTTTCTAAGTTAAACAATGGAGAAATCAATGGAGAAAAGCGTGAGCTCTGCTGCTTCTGGTAATATAATTACCTTCTTTGTTTGATTTTTCTCCATTATCACTTCCCGTTTCAGTTTTCGTATATTTTCTCTGTTCTGATTCTGATCTCAATCGAAAACTTCTTATTAGGTAACTCAATCAACTCGAAGCTACTAAGGTATCCTCTCAGATCGGCTCTTAGATCCAAGGAAGGGAAGCCTCCTGTTCCTGATTTCTCATCTTCTTCAGTACCCAGAAGGTATTTGTCACATAACTCATATTTTTGATTGATGCAATAAACGATTCTAGATCTGATCTATATATTTATAGGAACAACAAATCATCTAGTTTGAGTTTAGTAATAGTATTTAGATGTGTGGTTTGATGTATCTCAGGGGAAGAGTTGCTTCTGCTGTTAGTCAGAGTACTACAGTTCTTGATTTGTCTGGGAAGAAGAGTGTTGTTGATCGAACCAAGCTACCACCACCAAGAAGACTTTCGATTCCTAACAAGTCCACAAGCAATTCTTCTGTTAGATCAGTGAGCAGCAGCGTCACTTCTCTTTCGGAAACCAAGCCAAAGAGATCTGGCATTGTTTCCAGGAGCTTCAATGAGACAACACCTGTCTCTAGTAATCTGAGATCGTCAGTGAATCGGAGGAAACCTGAAGATTTGTCTTCATCTACTTATTGGCTGACTCATATCAAGCTAGCTGAATCAGTGGCTAAACACTCAATCTCTCTTGGTTTCTTTAAACTTGCTCTTCATGCTGGGTGTGAGGTAAACAATGAAAGCTTTGATTTTGGAATAAAGTTTGTTTTTGTTTAACTTACTGAGATTGTGTTTTTGGAATCTAGCCACTTGACAAGATGAGAGAAGAGCTGAAATCATACGCTCGTCGCAATAACATGGATGGGCTTGCTGATGCTATGAAGGAACTATCTGAACTGTATCATATCTCAGAAGAGTCCAAGCAGATTCAGGTCTCTGAGACCAGTTCTGTTGTAGCTGAAGAAACACCTGTGTCTCTGAACCTCACATCACATCTTGATAATGATGTCCAGAGTTCACTCTCCACTCCTAGTAATTCAAACATCACATCAGAGGTCACGAAGGATGATGCTTTGAAGGATTCAGCTGTTACAGAAACATCCAAGGAGGAAGAGGCCTTGGAAACTATCCCGCAAGAGAGCATTAGAAGGTCTTTGGATGAAATCAATGTGAATCAAGAGGAAGTTTCAGAGGCTGTTCAGGGATCAGAAGAAGGGTCTCGTTCATCACAAGATGGCGTTCCAGTCGTGACTGTTGTTCAACCTGTAGACAAGAAACGTGCAAGAAAGGAGACAGTTCCTAAGAACAACGAGCCCGCGAGGACAAAGAAATCACTAGCAACCAACTCTGCTAATTCAAGAGCAGTTCCAATAAACAAGGATGATAAATCTCAGAAGAAGTCTGAAAAGGTCATTAAACCCAGGACTAAGAAAGTTCAAGAAGAGATAAAGAAGTCAACTAAGAAATCTACAGCTAAAGAAGGTAAAAAAAAGAAAAGTCATACAATGTCCTTGAAAAGCGTTTAAACGATCTTTCTCCAAGATCAGTGATGGCAATAAAATTTGTTGCTGATTGTTGTGTTACTGTTATTTTGTGTAGGTGGTGAAGTTACATCTCTGAAGCAAAAGAAGAAAATGGAGAACAAGGAAAACACTGTGAGTGAAAACTTGTTTAGTTAACAGGATCCAATCGTTTCTGTATTTCAAATAATTAACACAAGCTTTCTCTTTGCAGGTTAATGTTGGTGCAGGAGAAGAAATCCAGGTTTAAATGAAGAACAAAGAGGCATTTCTATTTCTTCAACATATCTCAATCACTCTTTTTTCTTTTGGTTTGAATGATTTGTTCAAAGTACATAGTTAAATTAAACAGCTTTTGCAAGTTTGTTTTTTAAAGTTTGGTTTGAAAGACAAAACAAATAGTATTTTATTTGCTTGCTTTGTAAGTGTGCTAAGTTTTATTTCAATGTTTCTTCATTTGATATCTTCTTTCTACTGTTATCTGTGAAACTTTGATGATGATTCATCGTTTTAGGCAAAAGATGATTCATAGTTATCATATATATATTTTGGATAAAAATCAGGTTACAGAGCACAAAAGTCTTAGGAAGATAACTGCTACTACTCAAGCTCCAATTACTCAAATAGTCAATACAACAAACTAAATCATATATTACACATAGCTCAACTCCACGATCTCTCTTACTTTCCTGTTATATTCTCGTACATTATCACTGAACAACCTTGCAGCCTCTGCGTTCGCTGGTGAATCAGGGTTCGGGTCACAAAGCAAAGACTGTAAATAAAAGGTCTTGGTTAGTTTATGCAACGACCCCCACAATGCAAAAGATGAGAAAAGGAGAGTTCAGAAGTCAATACCTGAATTGATGTGAGTACCGCAGCGACGTCATAGATGGGGCTCCATTGGTTTTGTAAGATATCCAAGCAAATGCTCCCATCAGCATAAACTGCACCAAAGTTAAAGTATCAAATATCAAAGTGGAAATTCGTATATGGTCTTTGTTTGTTAACTGAATGCTTGAGCTTACTGTTCGGGTGAAACATCCGTGAAACAAACCGAACAACTGGGGGTTTGTTCGGGTAATCCTCGGTGAACTGAAGGGTCATCTTGAAAGTACCTAATGAACACAACAGAATGATTAGTCTTAACTATCAGTTATAATAACATATGATGAATATAAGTTGGCTTGATGTATTGAAAGATGTTACCTCCATCCCATGGAGTGTCATCAGGCCTGCAAAGACAATGGAGTTAATTAGTATACATACGCAGGCAAGGATTTGAAGCATATATATAGAAGACAAAACAAAGATACACAGAAACACATAAAAAAGATGTAGTACCCAAAGATGACAGCATTCCAATGCATGATATTGTTATCTTGAGGAGCTCCACTTATTCCCATAGGAGGATCTTTCTGCAGTCTCTTGAAATCCCACATTAGTCTCTTTCTCGCTGGACTTGTCATTGTTACAACCTACTAAACCCTTAAACTGCATCAAACATACGAAAGATTTAAAGTTAACAAGGATGGTAAAGAGTAATAGCCTCTCACGTGAACAATTGAACAAAGAAGGACCTAATTCAAGATTAAAGTTTCAACTTTTTTTGAATCCCTAGAGAAGAAGTAGTAGCAGAAACCAAGATCAACATTTCGATAACCTAAACACGTTTTCACAAAGACCTAAAGCTTCAACAACCACAAAAAAAAAAACCTAAAGAAAACAAGAATAACCCCAAACTTGTAAACAAGAAAGCTTGAGGCTTTAATATTTTAACAAGCAAATCAAATCAAGTCTGATTTAGGGTTACTAGTGGCTGAGTAAAAAAACCCAAACCCCAAATTGTGAATGAAGATATAAGAAATCAGATTCTACATTCATGCATGAAAGATTCCATCTTCCAATGAAAAGAATCAAACGAAAAAAAGCTTACCTTTGAACTCAAAAGCTGCAATGAACGAAGAACGAATCCAGGAATTAGGGTTTATCAATATTCAAAAATCTTCGATTGATAAAATTCGATGAAGAGATGATGAAACTTATGAGTGGAGAATAGCTAAAGTAGAGAAGAGAGAGAGAGAGAGAGAGAGAGAGAGAATCAAAGTTGAGATTTTTTTTTCTTTTGCTTCTTCACCAAAAAAATAAAGAGAATATAAACAGAAGAAATTAAGGAAGATAGAAAAATAAATAAAGATATATTTTCTTCCAAAAATGAAAAGGAAGAAAGATTTTTATGTAATTAATAAATTTTTAATGTTATTTTGAGGAAATTTATTTGTCGGTTAGTGTAAAGACAAACGTATACGTCAATGACTCAATGGTCTAAGCGGACGTGACTCAGCAAACTCTCACCATTCTTAAATTGTTTTTTCTTTAAATTTTTTCAATTATCTTTTACATTTATGTTTATCTTTCAAATTCCCTTTTTTGGCCCCTGAATTTTATATGTTCGAGATCACTAAAATAAAAACTATTGATTTTTTTCCAATTTAAATTTGTAAGAGTAATAATAACATCTTAAATCTCTTATCTTTTACTAATTTCATGATTAGTTTCCCTTTAATTTTTTTAATTAAATCTTATTCCATTAGTCTTGTAAAGAACTTACTATGCTTAATTAAACCTCATGAGTCATCAGGGTTTGTAAATAGAAATTAAAAAATTATGGGTTAAAAAAGATATAAACATAAATTAAGGCGAAATATATGTAAATATCTAAAATATCATTTATCTAATCTCTCTCTCTCTCTCGTCAATCAGGGGAAACACAAAAAATTACTCCTTTTATAAAAACCCAACACACATCACTTCGAAGAATTCACCATTTTTGTTTTCTTATTATTACCGATCTCGCTCGAATCCTCCTCCGCCATTGTCTGATTTGTTCATCTTTCCTCCGTCTCTTCTGGATCTTACGCAATGTATAGAGTTTTGGCGACTCGAGCACTCAGAGCTTCGTCTCTCTCTCACAAATCTTCCACCTCCCTTGCTTCTTTGACTCTCTCCAGGTCTCTTTAATCTTTTCTTCATCTCGTCATTTAAAAAAAAATTTAATATTGTTCTTCACCTTTTGGGATTGCATGTTTTTGCATAAAGTCTTTTCATTTGTTTAAAATGATTTCTCTCGAGTTATATGTAAAAAAAAAAAGACAAAACTTTTTAGCAAGTTGGTGTTTTTAAAATCTAAGATTTGGATGATCGAGTTGCCGCATCTGCTAGTGTTTATGAGACTGAAGAAAATTTTAGTTTATTAGATGTTGAAATGGTTTGTTTTATATAATTATCAGATTGATGTCTGAATGTGATCCATTTAAACTTCAGCAGGATGACTTTGTGTTTTGTGTTTTTTTTGCAGATTGAATCATTCGATACCGTTTGCTACCGTTGATGCCGAGGAGCTATCTGGTGCTCATCCTGCTGAAGTACAGAGCTTTGGTGGGTGTTTACTACTCAGATTGAATTTTGAATTTGGTACTTATCTCTAAAGTGCTGTTGTGGAGTCTCTGAGCTTTTTTACTTTCCTGTTATGTTTTATAGTGCAGGGAAAGTGGATTGGATCTTCTAATCATAACACGCTTTTAGATCCTCTAAATGGAGAAGCTTTCATTAAAGTTGCTGAAGTGGATGAAACAGGAACTCAGGTTCGTGCCTATCAAAACCTTTGTTCCTACTGCAAAGTGGTATCCGTCTCAATGCTAACTTTTTATCTTCACTTTCTTCTATGTTGCAGCCATTTGTGGACAGCTTATCCCAGTGCCCCAAGCATGGTCTCCATAACCCTTTCAAATCTCCAGAGAGGTATGGTTTTGCTTGGGGCTTGATGAATTTTATATCCATTCTTCTTCTTGAGATACTAAACTTATGATGTCATGTTTTATACAGATACCTTTTGTATGGAGATGTCTCCACAAAGGCAGCTCATATGCTCGCCTTACCTAAGGTAACACTTCCTTTTTTTTGTAGAATCTCAAGTATTGAATTCAAAACTTAGGTTTCCCAAATAACATGCATACTGAGCTAATGGTTGTTTGTTATCTTATGCGTGTATGCACTATCAGGTAGCTGATTTCTTCGCGAGGTTAATTCAAAGGGTTGCTCCAAAGAGTTACCAGCAAGCTGCTGGAGAAGTATTTGTCACGCGGAAATTTTTAGAGAACTTTTGCGGTGATCAGGTATACTAATCTCTTCACCGTTTTTAAGTTGAGCCTATTTGTACATTTTATATCTGTGCCTAGCTTTCCGAAATTACAACTGTAGAATGTTTGTTTAATGACTTCCCTCACTTTCTTTTATCAGGTGCGGTTCCTGGCTCGGTCTTTTGCAATCCCTGGAAATCATCTTGGGCAGCAAAGTCATGGTTACCGTTGGCCTTATGGTCCTGTAAGGCATTCTTCCTAGATGTTTGTAATTGGAGACAAATCTGTTTTGTGCTTTGTTTTGAAATCATAGATTTGTGTTTGATGCAGGTAACGATTGTTACACCATTTAATTTTCCGCTTGAGATTCCCCTACTTCAGTTGATGGGGGCATTATACATGGGTAACAAACCTCTCCTTAAAGTGGACAGCAAGGTATTAATTATACTTCACATTGATATTGTCTTCCTAATTGTATTGGTTCCATCTGTTTGAAATAATATAATGTTATTTGGATAGGTGAGCATTGTGATGGAGCAAATGATGCGTCTGCTCCATTATTGTGGTCTGCCTGCAGAAGATGTTGACTTTATAAACTCTGATGGGAAGACAATGAACAAGATATTATTAGAGGTATTTGGTCAGGAAGTCACAAGTCTATTGTCTCCACAGCTTATTTAGTTGAGCTAATTTAGTGTCTTCTTTTTAGGCGAATCCACGGATGACCCTCTTCACTGGTAGTTCTAGAGTAGCCGAAAAGTTGGCACTTGACCTTAAGGGTCGGATCAGATTGGAAGATGCTGGATTTGACTGGAAAGTCTTAGGACCAGATGTTCAGGAGGTTTCTTATTGTAACCTTCCCTTCTTATATTTCCACAAGTCTCTTTAGATGTTGATTTTAACCCTTGTGTCGGTCTCTAATGTCAGGTTGATTACGTTGCATGGCAATGTGATCAAGATGCATACGCGTGCAGTGGACAGAAGTGTTCTGCACAGTCTATGCTTTTTGTTCACGAGGTTGGTTTGATCCTAAATTTCATGCTGAAACTACCTTGTGGATCTTTTTGGTTACTTCCAATTTCTTCTGTCTTTGTCGTTTTCATTGTGTTTTCTCTGAGCAGAACTGGTCAAAAACACCTCTTGTTTCCAAGTTAAAAGAACTAGCGGAAAGACGCAAACTGGAAGACTTAACCATTGGTCCTGTCCTCACAGTAAGTTTCATAATTTTTTTCCATCAGTTATAAATTTTCTGATGAGATTGTATCATTTAAACTTAATTCTTTCATTACTATTTCAAGTTTACAACTGAGGCAATGTTGGAGCACATGGAGAATCTGCTTCAGATTCCTGGCTCAAAGCTACTCTTTGGTGGCAAGGAATTGAAAAATCACTCGATTCCTTCTGTGTATGGAGCTTTGGAGCCCACTGCAGTTTATGTTCCCATTGAAGAAATCTTGAAGGATAGTAAAACCTACGAACTCGTCACCAAAGAAATCTTTGGACCGTTTCAGGTTAAACCGCGTACATATATCAATTTCATTTACTTCATCTGAATGATCCATGTTTCCTCACTAAATTACGTAGCTTTGTTTCTGTATATGATATCCAGATTGTAACGGAATACAAAAAGGATCAACTTCCTCTAGTGTTGGAAGCTTTGGAGAGGATGCACGCTCATCTAACTGCAGCTGTTGTTTCAAACGATCCCATCTTTCTTCAGGCAAATCCTTTCACCATCATCATTAATCAAGTCTCTTCTTCCCTTTCCGTTCGATATTGATGTAACAAATCTGTGCAGGAAGTAATAGGAAACTCGGTGAATGGGACTACATACGCTGGACTCAGAGGAAGAACAACTGGAGCTCCTCAGAATCACTGGTAAGAGAAATAAAAACAATTCCAAATTAACGAATCTTTCTTTTTGTTTGTGAAAAAAGCTAATATCATTACACAAAAACAGGTTTGGACCTGCGGGGGACCCAAGAGGGGCCGGGATAGGGACACCTGAGGCGATAAAGCTGGTCTGGTCATGCCACAGAGAGGTCATCTATGACTATGGTCCAGTTCCACAAGGTTGGGAACTTCCTCCATCTACTTAGGAGTGGTGTATCCACAAAGTAAGCTCATAGTTTGCAGTTGCTTCGAATAAAAATGAGGTTTGTAGTTATCTCTACTAGTAGTTTCAGTGGGAGGGAATAAGAGATTGAAACATGAAGTTTTCAACGGGGTTGACTTAGTCAAGGTGTTGAGGGATTTAGAGAGAGAGAGAGACAGGGAGAGATCTATTGTGAAACTCAAGAGGAACTATTATAAGTCCTCCAGAATCTCTGGTTATATAATATTTATTTTTGTTCAGCCCAAGTCAGCAAGATAGACAATGATACAAATATGTTATAATTTGAAACAAAAGTGAAAAGAAAACTTGTTAATGTTCTTCATTAATAATATATTAAGACCCTAATCTGATCGATCTCTATTGAACAATTTTTTTCATCACTATCATGGGGGGAAAAAGAAAAAGAAAAAGACTACTCTAAGATTTTGGAGACTCCAAACATGACCTTTGTTCACCAATCCTGATCCTTCTGGTGTTTGTAAAACAGACAAAGACAACCATGGCGATTGTGTCCTTGAAACAAGAAAAACCAAAGTGATCTGCAATGGAGCTTTTTTAGTGTTGTACTTTGTGTCCAAAAGCTTTGATGATGTGAACTAGTAATTTGTCTCCAGTTATACTTCTGACTCTTTGTATCAGTTCGCTCCGCGAGATTCTCCTGTTCTGTTAAATCCAAAGGAAAGCAACAATTAGAATGTGAAATCACCAGAAAAAGACAATGGAACTTGGAAACAAACAAGAACAAAAAGACTTACTTGTTGATCTTTGTAGTGTTTCTGAATGACAAGTATCTGAGAAGGAGATAGAAACTTTGACAATGCTTTGATCAATACAGGAAATGCCATCCATGGCGATCTCAATCTCTTTGAACTACCTGCAAAAACAGTAATAATAATGTCAACAACCAGAATCAAGAAGAACAAAGAAAAATTAAAAAATTTTTTGAGGTTTTTGCTTACGAGTTAAGTTAAAGGGAGCTTTGATGCAAACAAGAAACTCAGGCAAGATGTGTGTGTTCATATGTGTACTCCACACAATGTACTTCTTGGGAGAAGCTAAATCATCAACACCAGAATCAAACTCTGGTGAACTCGGACATGACTGAATCGAGCCTTGAGGAACAATCTCTGATTTGCCAAGTAGAACTCTACAAAGCAATAAGAATCTCATCCCATCTTCTGATTCTGAAGCTGATTCCTTCAAACTAAACAAACAAACACCCACAAAAAAACATGAGACTGAGTTCAATAAAAAAAAATCAAAGCTTTTCGCAAAAATCGAAACTTTTTCAGAAACTAACCAATCAAGAGGAGAGTTATCCGGGGAAAGATACAATCCACGGCCATAAGAACCATCGTTTGACGGCGGCTGGCTAAACCCATACTCCAAAATCGTTTTCAGCTCATGTTTCGCGACGGAGCACCAGCCGTACTTCACTTTAGCTCCTCCTCCTCCGTCACCTGCGGCGTGTTTCATGTGCACCGCCTCTTGAAAAATCTGAAAAGTCTTGAACTTGGCACGAGATCCAACGGTTCTGAATCCGTTTCGTAGAACAGAGAGAATCTGGCATTGATCACCAAGACCAGATTTACAATTACGAAAGATAAGATCATGAGCTTTATCTCCTTCAAGCAACTCCATTAGCCCGAGCTCGTCAGCAAAAGATGATGATGACGGTGGTCGGCGTGGATCCGTAGCAGAATACGAATCACAGCTTCCTGATTCAGATATCGTTGATACTTCTTGCTCTGAATCATCATCAAAACTAGCTTCAACAACTTCGGTTCTTACGTAATAATCCATTGATTGAGAAAAAAAAATAGGAACTTTTGGAATCAGCTTAAGAAAAGTTTGAATTTGTTTCTTGAGAGAGAGAACACAAAGAACTTGTGCTCCAATCCAAATCCAAAAGTAGATATATATATATATAAAGAAAGAATATAATTACAGAAATGGAAAAAAGAACCGCCTTTTGTTTCTGTTATTACCGTCGGTTTTGCAATTCTTGAATTAATAAAAATAAAAATAAAAATACTCACAAAGTTCTTTTGTCGTTTTCTCCGTGGAGAAGACGTAAACACATTAAATTACATTTTTTGTGGTAAGTTGCGGCCGCAAGCTGTTTTTTTTTTTTTTTTTAATGGTTTAATCTTTTCCTTTGATGGGTCTATTCCGTGTTGGGTTCGTTAAGCTGGTTGGGTTGGGTTGGCTGATGTAGAAAGACGAAACTAACCTTTGAACCAAGTGGTGGGGTTTAGGCAGAAGGTGAAATGACGAAATTATACACCTTGGAATTGAATAATACTCTCCGTTTGCTTGTGGACGTTGAGAATGTGTTGTATTTTTGTTCGAGAGGCCAACACCGACACACGTAACACGTTTTATACGTAACCATTAGCAATTTCTTAAATGATATTTATAGGTCAATATTTTAATATAGTTAGAAACTTAGTATTTCATATGTTCATAACTAAATTAATCGATAAACAATGTGAATGTGATCTACAAATTAATATAAGGGGGGGGGATTAAATTAGATACTCACCTAATCAATATATATCTGTGCAACGGGACTTGCATCATCGCAATCAATATTTAAGTTATTATTAACATGTTTACACCTACATATATATATATGATGTATCAGATTCAGAAGCCCATAAATAAACCATTGATAAATTTGATATTGGGTCATACTTTTCATTTCATTAACGATATAGGCCCAGTTAATTATTACATAATAGTAAAAATACTGTGATCACTCTCTCCAAAGTGATCTATATTATCTTTGTACTCTCTACTTCTAAACTTGTCACACCCTTAGAATATATCCGTTTGCTTCTCGAAATTGAGAGTTTCTGTATTATTAGGTCTTCTTTTCAGATCGCCACGGCCGGCACACGTTTTTATACGTAACAATTTAGTATTTTATTTTCTTAAATCGAATTATTAGGTCAGTGTTTATTTAATTTAAATCATATATTAGAAGGGATTTGGCCCGTTAAAGCAAAAAAAAAAAAAACATTAGAAGGGCCGGTCTTGAGGAAAAAGCTCACAAACAAATACTATTTTAGTTATATCACTGAACGACCCAACCGCCTCTCTAAGTTATAGGGTTTTGGATATATAAAAATTCGTCTAGCTCTTTAAATTCTCTGCTCGTATACGATTGATTAAATTAATGAATAGGGTTTTATAAATTATATAAAAGTTTGTGGGCGCTTGTAAATCATTATACATTGTAATAATAGCTATGGCTATATCTACAGCTCTGACTCTGTATTCTCAATGGAAGAAGAGGTCGTTAAAAGCGATGAGACGAGGACGAAGAAGAAGAATACGATCACGTGGAGACGATTTGGTCGCGCGGAGGGTTCCTTTGGATCTTTTGATCGAGATCCTGACTAGATTGCCTGCTAAATCACTGATGAGGTTCAAGTGCATCTCTAAGCAATGGTCTTCTCTTATCCGTTCTCGATATTTTAGCAATTGTTATCTAGCGGTGGCATCCCAACCGCGACGTAGGTTTCGTGGACGACCATGATGATGATTCTGTATCACTCTCATTCTCATCATCGTCTAGTAGTGATGAGTCTTTCGACCTAGATTTGACAATGCTAGGGGTGGGAGGAAACCACTTGGTGGCTCTTCGCGGCTTGATTTTATACACCGTTTGCGCAAAAGCCTGCATCTATAATCCCACCACCAGACAAAGCGTAACCTTACCGGCCGTCAAATATCATAACATGTATATGTTTGCTGAAGAAGGTTTACGTAAAAAAATCAGCTACGTTTTAGGACACGATCCCGTCCTTGATCAATACAAAGTAGTCTGCACGGTTGTATTCTCAAACCGTTTTGAGAGGTTAACTTCGGAGCATTGGGTTTTCGTGCTAGAAGCGGGAGGTTTCTGGAAAAGAATTCAGTTGGATCAACATCATAAACCTACAAAATTGGGACCGTGCATCAACGGAGTTATATATTATTTGGCTTCTACTGATATATATATGACCATATCGTTTTCAGTTTTGACGTTAGGTCTGAAGAGTTCAATATGATCCAAGCACCTGATGTGTTGCATAACTTTGGTGGGTCATTGAATTTTATAGAGTATGGTGGAAAACCAGCTATTTCTAATACTGCCGATTGTAAAGATAATGGTTTGTTGGATTTATGGATCTTGGAAGATGCTGTTGGAAATTGGTCGAGGAAATCTCTGGGTTTGCAGCCTTGTCAGATGCATTTAGTTGAAGACATTGAAGACATTGACGACATAGATGTAGATGGTACAACTCAAAACGGCGAGCTTATCATGTCACCCACATCGTGGTGTTCCCCTTATTTCTTTCTCTATTATGATCTGCAAAAGAATCATCTCAGAAAGGTTCAAATCGGAGGAATACGAGACTGCCGCTGGTTTCGTATCTCGTACAATTATCTCGTGATAGATTATTATGAAAGCATCATGCACTTGGAAATTTGAATGCCATTACTTGTTTTTTAATTTTCTTCCGGTCTAAATGATTTTATCAACATTTAATTGTTTTTGCCTCTTTAATATTACAATGAATTATTTAAAAAAAAATCCAAAGATATCTGTTGAAATAAGATAGTCAAAATTTACAAGAATTCTGGATTAACCTTACTAGACAATTAATTGTTGTTGCTATATTTACCTATCTTACAAGAATTAATGCATTGCAAAGTGTTGGTTTTGAAACCTAACCATTGAGATTTGGCCCGTTAAAGAAAAAGAAAAAAATGATATCAGATGGGCCGGTCTTGAAGAAAAAGCTCGCAAACAAATACTATGTATTAGTACTGAACGACCCAACCGCCACGCTAAGTTATAGGGTTTATATATAGAAACGTCGCCTAACTCTTTAAATTCCCTGCTCGTGTATGATTAATGAATAAGGTTTTAGATACATAAAAGTTAGTGGGGGCTTGTGAATCATTAGATATTGTAATAAGAGCTATGCATATATCTACACCTCTGGCTCTGTATTGTCAATGGAAGAAGAGGTCGTTAAAGGCGACGAGACGAGGACGAAGAAGAAGAATACGATCACGTGGAGACGATTTGGTCGCGCGGAGGGTTCCTTTGGATCTTTTGATCGAGATCCTGACTAGATTGCCTGCTAAATCGCTGATGAGGTTCAAGTGCGTCTCAAAGCTATGGTCTACTCTTATCCGTTCTCGATATTTTAGCAAACTTTATGTTACGGTGGCATCCCAACCGCGACCACCTCGTCTATACATAAGTTTTGTGGACAAGGTTGATGAAAAGTCTGTACTGCTATCATTCTCATTCTCATCATCGTCTAGTAGTGATGAGTCTTTCGACCTAGATTTGACAATGCTAGGGGTGTGAGGACACTACATGGTGGCTCTTCGCGGCTTGATTTTATACACCGTTTGCGTAAAAGCGTGCATCTATAATCCCACCACCAGACAAAGCGTAACCTTATCGGCCGTCAATTACAACACGTTTGCTCAAGGAGGTTTACGTAAGGAGATCAGCTACTGTTTGGGATATGATCCCGTCCTTGATCAATACAAAGTACTCTGCACGGTTGTGATATTCTCAGACGATTTTGAGAGTTTAACTTCGGACCATTGGGTCTTCGTACTAGAGCCCCAAGGTTTCTGGAAAAGAATTCAGTTTGATCAACATCATAAATCTATATTTGGAGAACCATCGTGCATCAACGGAGTTATATATTATTTGGCTTCTACTGATATATCTTACCATATCGTTTTCAGTTTTGACGTTAGGTCTGAAGAGTTCAATATGATCCAAGTACCTGATATGTTGTATAAAATTGTTGGGTCAGAGACGTTTATGGAAAACCAACTATTATTGATCATACCTATTTCAAAGAAAAGGGTTTGTTGGATTTATGGATCTTGGAAGATGCTGCTGGGAAATGGTTGAGGAAATCTCTGGGTTTGCAGCTTTGTCAGATGCATTTACTTGATGACATTTATGTAGAAGGTACAACTCCAAAGGGCGATGTACTCATGTCACCCAAACCGTAGTTTTCCCCTTATTACCTTCTCTATTATGATGTGCAAAAGAATCATCTCAGAAAGGTTCAAGTCGGAGGATTACGGGACTGCTGCTGGTTTCGTAAGTCGTACATTTATGCCACGCTGTATAATTATGAAAGCATCATGCACTTGGAAATTTGAATGCCATTACTTATTTTTTTTTCTTCCCGGGTCCAAATGATTTATGAATATATAATAGTTTCACTGTATTATTATAAAATTGCCAAACCAGATATTTGTTTTTTTTAATATATTAATGATACAATGAAACAATTTATTTATTTCATAATACAAGATGTTCTAGAATTTTATTTTATTTTTATTTTAATATGTTGTCAAGTTTCTAAGCAAATTATATATTCATTTGATTTTTTTATTATTTATATTTATATTATGCTATTTTTTGTGATCGATTGATCTTTTTAAAAAAAATACTTTTAGTTTTTAATCTACGTATTCTTCGCTAATTAAAACATCTTACGTTTTGAATAAGATAGAGTGTTTCATAAATTTTAGTGATTTTTAGCATTTTTTTTTTTCTTTAGGTATCATGAGGTTTTAGAGAATTGAACTCCCAGTTGGTACATACAATTGTTAACAAACATAAACACTGTAGTATTTGTACCCGGTTGTAATTTACAAAAGGTACCTTTGAGTGTATATGCAAAAAATAAAGTTAATCAACTAACAACAATAGGACTATAGGTGTAGTAAGACTAGTAATTAGGGGTGGGCATTTAAACAGAACCAAACCAAACCAACCGAACTCAAACCGATGTCTTAGGGTGGTAGGTACAACTCAAATCGGGGAGGTAATCTTAGCTCCCAAACCGATGTCTTCCCCTTATTACTTCTCTATTATGATATGCAAAAGAATGATTTGAGGAAGGTTGAAATCAGAGGAACATGGGATAGTAAGACGTATATGCATATCATGTTGATGGGTAGGAGAGAAAGCATCATGCACTTGGAAGCTTAAATTTACTTACAACTATATACTGTAACTATTATGTAATTTTAATTTTACTTATCGGAACACATTTAGTAAAAACATTGTGATACAAATAAAACCCATCAAAAAAATCTTTCAAATTTAGGACGGAGCAAATTCGGTTCGGTTCACTTTTAAACAAAAAAACCGGTTACGGTAATATTGTGCAAAACACTCTCCGACTCCAAGTGATCTATCTTCTAAGACAAGGCAATGGACCATCGTTGTTCTCTACTTTTATTTATCAACAACTTTTAAGTTTGGGTCTCTGTTGCTGCTGCATCTTCTTCTTCTTCTTCCTCTTCCTTTCCTTCTTCTTCATCAGCCTCAAGTCCCAGAGACTGGTTTAGGCACTCTTGAGCTTCTTCTAGTGCAGATTCATTTGCATCGGTTGCATATAATATCTTCTTAACTGCTACCACTATCTGCACATATTGTGGGTTTCAACATTACATATATTGTTCAGATTCTCAATGATTCGAGTTCAAACGAAGAGAAACAAAGACATCAAAAAAGAAGGTATTGATATTGCATTTACCGGAAGATCCTCGACTTCAGGAGTCTGACAGAGTATCTCTGTGTCCCGGAGCTTAGAGAAGTAAAAGTCTCTTTCTTTTTCCAAGAGATCGACCGAGACCTTGAGATCTTCTATCTGGCATTGTCAAAGAAAGTTCATTACAGGTTCGTTTTCATTAACATGAAAGTAAATGAAACCGAATAGTTAAAAGGGATGATTAGATGCTGATTACCTCCTTTGACAGAGCTTGCACTTCGGCTGATGAGTTGCTCCCACCTCCAATTGCATGTGATTTTACTTGCTTGGGACCTAGGTGTTATAATTTTCAACAACGTTGAGAAATTTCATAATTGGATAGGCAAGCAATAGGATAAGAGAAGCCTAAATAAAATGACTGACCAGATGGTTTGTTGGAAGTAGTCACAGGAGGATGATGATGCATATTGTTTGTTTGCAATGACTTTGAGATCTTACTAGATCCCTTTACACTTTTCTCTCTACCACCTCTTGATCTTCGTTCAACTGGATTATAATTCCTATAACGATGAAGCCATTAGAGTGCCGTTAAAAAGACTTTTAGTTATTAATCCAATGTCAACAAGGAAGAAGGTAGAGAAGTCCATCATACTCATTCATAATGCCGCCGTTTATAGAATCGCAAAAACGCTTCAGCCATTGTAGAAACTCCAAGTTGTCTAGTGGCCGGCCTTTGACAAGCCTGTTGACCTCCAGTGGCTGATGTATTTCCCCCATTAAGACAAACAACATTGTGAATGATATACATATTTTGAAGGCAATAAACAGCACACACAGAATCTTTATCTCAAGCAAAGGTAAGAAAATTACCTTTGTAATCTTCAATTTGGTGAAGACTTCTTGCATGACCTTGTAGTTTTGAATCATCTCGTACTCGTTCTTTGCTTCAAAATTAACCTAAAAGTGAGAGATTTAGACCGCTCTGCAAAGAAACAAAAACGATTGCAAGAAACAAAGAAGAGATGCCGAGTGAAAAAATCACCTTGTGCATTGGCACAACTCCTGGGAATGTCATGTCCAACATTTGACATTGCACAGCACCGGATGCAGCCTATCAAAACCCACACCATTGCCACTTAGATAATAAACAAACAGTCTCACAAGCTAGACAAAATCAAACAGTTTAAATGCTTGTTTGCAAGACTATATACTAAAAAAAAAAAAAAGTCCTGATTAAAAGCAATATCTAAAGTAAAGAAACTGCCCTCAACAGATTTCATAATCATCTTAATGAACATTGAAACCTTTTCAATAACAAAACTGACAAATGTGGATTCATACAACATACTCTTCTGAAAGCCAAAAACTTGAAACAAACAAAAAGAAACCGATCAACAACTAGACAAATGTGTTAGTGATCAAACAGAACCATTTTCAGATATATACGAGAAACTCAAACAAAAAGAATTCTTTTTTAGACTGTCAATAGCTCACTGGTTTGTAAGGAATCTCAATTCAAGAAATCAGAGTGAGAGCAGGTCACCGACAAAAAATCTTGAGAAACACAAATCAAATATCCTACATTTCCCCAAAATAGCACACCAGATCAACAACAACAATACATATCTTTGTCATAAATCAAATCGTCTTAAGCCACCGACATTATCAAAAGAAGACCCTTTTAAAACCAAAAGGCACGTCCTTTATGAATCAATCCATGAACAATGCTACACAACGAACAAATCACACACATGCAGAGATGATAGACAAAATCCAAAAAAGAAGAAGGAAGAAAGAAAGAAACCTCTTCGATACGAGAGAGATTGAGATGAAGCCTGTCATTGATCCAACTCAGAATCTCATTCCTTCCAACAAAGTAAGCACTATCCATCATCCCAATGTTCGTCGTCATTTTCTTGAATCCTTCTCTCTATTAAAAATAAAAATAAAAAAATCCTATCTTTTTGTTTGGGAAACTCAGATGCAACGCAATGGAGAGATTAAAAGGGAAAAGAGAGAATCAATTAGGTTAGGTGAAATTGAAAACCCCCCCACAAAAATTTAATTAAAGAAAAAACTAATAATTTCTTTTTAAGAAAAAAATTGATTCGATCTGTTTTGGGTTTTGTTGCTTCTTTGGAAGAGAAAGAAACTGAAGCTGAGAGAAAACGACGGAGAAGCGAAGGTTTAAAAGACAGAGATTTTTAAAATTTTAATTTAATTAAACTTATTTTAGATTGTTTGTTGAAAAAGAAAAAAAAAAAAAAACTTTATTAGACTAACTAAGCATGGGTTTAAAGACTTTTTAAGTTGAGGTATGAAATAATAGTATATTTTAAAAGAAAATAAATAAAGAAAGAAACGGTTTTTAATGTAAGAAAAGGATGCATTAACTTCTTCTTGGTTCGTTTCGGTTACAGCTAATGTCACAATTTATAACGAATGCTGATTTGGACTGTAATACTACTAAATATGTAACGCCTTCTCACGTGGGGTTTTGTCTTTTTACTTACTACTACTAGTATCATGATGGTATTATATATTCATTTTTAAGGTAACATATAACACTACTTTCTTTTTTTTGGTTATTTTTTGGAGTTATTAAATGTCTAATTTTAATACAATGTACGTAAGGTAGCAAATCAATTTCTTTTGTCAACAATAGAATAGAAAACCGTTTTAATATGACTAAAGAATTCGACATCAAATTATAAATATTTTGTTTTTTGTGAGGATGAAAAAGAAACATTGTATTTATTTCCGTGACAGGCTTCACATGTAATAGAATTTAATAAGCTATGGTAACGTGGATAGACAAACGAATAAATCTTAGCTACTGCAACTAGTTGATTCTTCTTTTCTCTTTACAGCTCTCTATATCATTTTGGCTTTTACCATTTCTGCTTGTTTAAAATTAAAGGTCCTCTCACTTCTTTAACCTATATTTATTCGAAGTGGACTAATCAGTGTATAAATATATGGAGCTTGGAACGGCATATTGACTCAAAAACATATAAATGTATTATATATGTGCCCGTGAGCTACGATATCAAAATATCGTTTCTGATCATTGATCGGATAAAATACATTACAGTAGTTAGCTTTACTGCCATAGTTGTCAAACTAATTGACTTATATTTAACTATTGTAGAGTTCTTATAGTTTTCGCTAATATATATGTGCTCTGATCTTATTACTACACGAATATATATAAATTATCTACGCATAAACTTTTATTTTGATATTATAAAATTCACCTCAACAGTTACAACAACTTCATAAGATTTGGAAACTAAAAAGGAGAAAGAAAGAGAAAAAAAAAAAAAAGAAGTAAATGATACACTAAGATCGGTCACGATGTTCAAGATACAACCAGCATGAACTAGTAGCTATAGGTGTCATCAAAGGCCGAGTGACCAACGTATTTTGCTGATGTATCCACCTGAAAATTGAAACAATATCAACAACCTGAGTCTCGGTCATCAAACCTGTAGGTCTCAAATAGGGGTTTTGTGAGAGTTAAGAGGTCATACCGAGCTCACAATCTTCTCTTGAGGCGCACCGGAATCATTTGCCGGAGTAAATCTGCCAGCAGCTGCTCCTAAGTCACCGTCATCCTTCTTGGCTGGCACGTACCATACATTAACAGTATGTGGGCTTAAAAGGAATGAACGCACATAGTGCTCGTAGAGATAAGCAGCGCCGCTCAATCCCGGTAAGACCAACCAACTTGTTAGGGCTAGCTTTGCGTAAGGATATAGTGGGATCCTGATCATACCATAAACTTTGGTTAGCTCGAAACCTGAAGCAACTTCAAAGCATCTTACATGGAATAAGATCGGTTGATGAATCCAAGACACGATGATATATCATATGTTTTAAGACCCCCACGCTATACAATGATTAGAAACAAACATATATACAACCCGACTCTGTTTTCAGAAGTAGAAGCTTGCACATCAAGTAAGCTTTAGATTGTGTTTAAAATTTACCATTCGATAAGTCCGTAGAAAGTGAGCTCAAAGAGTTTGATAAGTGAATAGAGAGCCCAATACGTCAACCATTGCTTATCGTCTCCATGAGTCCTCGACTCTATTGCTTTCACTGACGCGTATCTGTATAATAAACCACAATATCAATAAGAAGAAGGGCTTAAGACTTGACATATTCTCAGATAAATAAATTAAAGATATATGTATGAGACTTACAGAGGATAAACCAAGCTAATCACAGGTCTGCAGCACAACAAGGAGGAACAAATTAATGGACAAATATAAAACGGGAAAATTTCATAAAGAGGCTACACATAACATATTATAAAATACCCAGCGATGACATCGAAGTTCTTAAAGATGACTTTCACTAAACTTCCGATACCGGAACTCATCTTTGCTGCCGTCAAATTCTTTTTTTTTTCTTTTCTTATCCTTTTATCACACTCTCACCACCGCCTTCTGAGTTTTCTTAGCTTTCTCTGTTTGTGCTTTTGGACACAGACTAAAATGTATATGAAGTAAGTAGGGCTTGGGAACACGTGTCCGTGACTATGAGAGGAGTCAAAGCGTAATTTAGCCACGTGGCTTGATCTGCAAGCTGAATAAGTAAAGCTCGTGGTAGTTTTCATGACCGTTCGATTTTATCAATCTCACAATTCTCTATTTCTCAATTCTCTCTCTCAGTGTTGTCACTTGTAAGTTCCAAACTTTTAATTTCTACAACTAAATTACTATAACAACAAAAACTATACCCACAACAAAAAAAATCTAAAACTTCAGTTGTAATTAATCAGGTCATTTATATACAATTTTGTGGATATGTCATTTTATGAACTACTTTTTTGTATAATGGATTATAATTTAAAAATATTCTACATTTTTCAACGCATTTTGATATAGTTTAGGTGTATACTTGTATTACAAATTTTCTGTTTCTACTTGAACATATGTTCAGATAAGTATATGATCAATTTGGTTAGTCATATAAAAGAAAATGTGAATTTATAATTTGATAAAGAATAAGTGTTTTAATTGAAACAAGAGCGACAAGTAGCATATTGTTATGGTTTCCCATTATCTTTATTGTGTTTTTTTTTTTGTATAAATGTCTTCTGAAATAATTTTTTCTAAGGGTAGTCATATTGATAATCAAAACTATCATCAAAATCTTCCTAACATTTCTTTGAATTTCGAGAAAAACCTATACAAATCACAAGCTACAAAATGATAATCGAATTAAAATAACAGTATCAAAAAAAATCATAATTCGAATCTCAACCAATTATTTGTATAATGCACATAAGTCTCACATTCGACATCATATGATGTTATTCCAAACAGTGAGAAACCTAATAACAAAATTGATATAAATAAAACTAAAACTCAAGAGAAAAATCTAGATCTAAACACAAACTCAAGAGATTACGTGTCTGCTTTTAGTATGAGACACTGAAATGTTCATGGACTGGACTTAACCTGTGAACAAAAAAAAAAGAATTAAAAAAGCAATTTAATTTAAATTTTTAAAAGAAAACAATAATTGTGAATATCATCTACATATTTTTATATAAATCAGCACCTTTTTATAGTTCATGTGTAAAAGATTCTGAAATCAATTTATATAGTATGTTCTGAATTTTATAGATTTCCAATATAAATAGTCATACTTGTAATGTTTTTGTTAGTTAATTTTGAAAAATATATATATATATACCCTATATGCAAGTTTTTGTAGACCTACACTCTTTTTTTGTTTATTACCATTATATGCAACGTCTTAGAAAACTAAATCTCTTATAATATAGCTTATAATATAGTATAGATTACTTCACTTCCACCAAAAAAAAAAATTATATTGTTGTTGATTAATCTGTATATACATTTTACAAGTACATTTAGGAAATAAACATGTAGTTGGAACCTAGTTACAAAAAATGCCATTAAAATTAAATTTTAATATATAAATTATAAAATGAAATTTAAAACTAAGATTTGTTCTAACAAAAAATTCCTAAAATATCTTTAATCAATCAACAATTAATTACAATATCTCATCAAATATAATATGATGATGATAGTATGATGATGTTGATGATATTAGGTTGATAATATAGAAATTGATGGGTTAGTGGGTTAACTCATAAACACATTATAACCAAACTCATTTGACTCATTAACTCATCTTATTATCAACTCATTTAACCCATAAATTCATTAGGCTGAAATTTTTTAACTCATTACGGTCATGATTTGAGTTGAATCATTAGTGTTGACCCATTTTGACACCCCTAAATTGATGATATTGAGAACAAAGTGATACTCCATGAATCATTCAGGAGCACTTACAGCAAAAGGATTGAGTTTAGTCCTCAAGCTTAAATCCATACCTTACCAATTTCGTACAAGAGTATCTCCAAAACAAAAGCCAAACCCATCTCCGGTATAACCCGGTTCACAAGAAGATCCCGGTTCTCGTTCACAACGGCAAACCCATCTCTGAATCCTTGTTTATCATTGAATACACCAACGAAACGTGGAGCACCGGTCCAAATCTTTTGCCCCAAGATCCTTACAGATGATCTAAAGTGCGGTTTTGGGCTAACTACATCCAGTTACACGTACTAAAGAACTGATAAACCCTAACTTTTGATCAAAGTTTTGAACTTTTACTGAATGTTTCTTTTATTTTATTTTGCAGCTTTACGATGTGGTGAAAAGCGAAGAAGAAGAGCAAGAGAAAGCTCTCACAGAGGTAAAGGAGAATCTGAGAGTCATAGAAAAAGAAGGGATTTTCTCTGACACTTATGGTGCACCAACGGGCAACGGTGACGAACAAGACCATGAGCTTCGTAGACATCGTGATGTGCACTTTGCTTAGCCCTTACAAAGCATACGAAGAAGTTATGGCGTTGTGGGTCTGAAGATCGTTGATTGAGAATCAGTTCCTACCTTCCTTCCTGGTGTCTATATGGTTGGCTCAATGACAATGGTATTAAAGAAACCGACGTGGTCAAAGATCTAAAGTCTTCCTTATGAACAAATCCTAGAGATTCTTAGGATTTTCAGGCAGATATCTCTCTGCCGTCCCTAACTTACAATTTCTCAGTCAAAAGTAATGGATTGCTTGCTTGATGCTAAATCCTCTGTTTTGATATGTTAAACTCTGTTTTGGATTAGGCGTTACAATGTACTAATTACTATTGGGCCTACAAATCTAGGAGCATATATTTATAGACTATTTTGTGTAATCAGGCCCAATTTTATATGTTCGGTAATTGTTGGATCATATCTTGCCAACATACAGATTTTGAGTCCGACCAGAACAATATATTTTCAAGTTTGAGCAGATAAAATATGTTATTAATTTTATATTTTTGGAAGTTTGAAATTCAGCTCAACAATTACACAAACTTGTTAGTTATTTCTAGGAAGATCAGATAGCGCAAATCAAATTAGTTTCTTCGAAGAGATTGTGCTAAAAGCTGTAAATTGTACATATGATATCATATATAAAGATGTTTTGCAACATATTTTGCCGGTGTACAAAGCAGATATTTTGCAAATTACAAAGAAGATAATATTTTGCTAAAAAGGATGGTTCGCCTGTGTTTTAACAAAAGTAACACGATGTTTATATGATATCATGTTGTTTATATGAATCACGTACGTAGTAAAAAAACACTATACTCATCGCTTGCTAATTTTTACAAAATTTAGGCCCCAATATAGTTTTTCCCATTATGAAAAATAGATTTGCATGTAGTAGAGTTGGTGCACACGAGTTCATCTCTTCTACATTTTTCTGGTAGATTTCAAATTCTTATTTTGATGGATTGAAAGTTTCTTTCCTTTGAATTTGTTGTTTGCGAATCCAATTTCGATTTATATTTGACGCTTACTTTACCTAAGGTTTTTGATTACGAGCTCAACCAAAATAAAAGCTAACTCGAAAACAAGCTTCACCTAATTTTATTGATGAGCCAAAACATTATCATATTTAGTTAGTGGGTAATATATACAACTTTACATTAAAAAAAAAAGTACTAACACGCTAATTAAACCTACAAAATTCGCAGATTACTCTATGTATAATTTGAAACAAAACCGTAATTAAACGCGATGAAATGTAGTATGAACTATGAACCCTCTCTCTTGTCGGAACTTGAAATATATAACCAGGCCCTACTATCTCCATACCATAATGTGAACAAATTCAAATGAGAATTGACTTATACGTATTCATCGAGCTCATAACTGCAAAAAAAATAGTCAACTATGAACTTCCTCTAAGATCATGCCACGTTCAAAATTCTATCGCGTATGACATATGTCGATACGATATGGTCCCGCACGAAATGCCTCCCCCATAATAACTATAAAATGACTCAATCGCCAATAATTTGTTATACTCTCTGGAAAATATGCATAGAGTAATATGAAACTAAATCTTGGAAAATACAATTAAATAATACACCGCCCAGTATGTATCAAGTAAACTTGAATTGAAAGATTTCGTACCTTTAGAGATTATTGTTGTGATATTCAATAGCCGGTAACCACGTGTAAACGTCCACGGACCTTGTACAAGAAGCGTAGAAGCGTTCGTAAATCATATCGTTTGAGCACCAAGATGAAGACGTGTGGCAGAGATCGAATTATACAAGTGGAGACCACAACGTTGTAATACGATAAAATATTGCTTTTAAGGTGGGACCAGCTGCGACATACCTAATTCCTTTTTGAGAAAATTTCTTCTGTCGTCTAGTGTGGCTTTTGATATGTTCTGTCCTAGATCCTCGCTTTCCATATCCGGGAGAAGGTAAGGTGGTTTGATCTCTACCGTACACGTGTACATTCTTCCATGTCAGTAGATTACGTGGGAATTGAAACGTTGCATCTGTGTATAAATGGTGGCCTCAATCATGAATTCGAAGTTTAAAGAAAATGATAGAAGAATTTAATTACCCCCGCGAAAAAATGATAGAACTATAGAAGAATGTATTGTTAACTATGTTCGTCATTGATGTTTTAGTTTGTATCATATCATGTGTTCTTTGGTATATTCCAAATTCGGAAGGCAATTTCTGATATGTTTTTGTTCACACACGAATAGATTAAAGACAAACAGTTGTCATACATGTGAAATCGAATTTTTAAGAGTTTTACAAACAACATCATGCTAATTTGTTAATGTTTTGTTTTTTTGTGAAGGGGCAAAGACAAACAATTCATGTAAATAAGATGGAAAGATTGGTATAGAACTAAGCAAGCGCTAGCAAATCCAAAATCCAACCATAGATTCTAAATATTCCAAGATATAATTACGGTTGTGTAAAAACAATTTTATGCAAGTGTATATATTCGATATAGATTAGAAGATTTCAAATTATGCAAGTGACTGTTTTTAAATTAGATCCTTCATCATAAGTTTCTACGCCCGGCCGGTAACATTTGTTTGGATTACAATGGTTAATCTATTTGACCTGTACGACTTGTAAGGAACGTAAATAGTAAGAAGTGTGCTCTGACCAAAAAAAAGAAGAAGTCTAGATAGTATGAACTAAGATAGTACGTCATTTTCAAACGGTTAAATATTAATATGAGAGGTGGCATGATTTTGTTTTACCTTGTTAAATTCGAAGTAGTGCAAAACTGGTTGATATAACTGATACGAAATGGACATTGGTGTTTGGTATTCAGACGAATATATACCAGGAAAATGTCGTTTTTTTCTCATATACACACATGTCTTTACTTTACAATATCATATATATAGTTCGAAAATTTATTCAAAAATCTAACCAACCAATCTGCTTCGTTGCATATATAGATCCTTCCTTAAAATGCGTACGTATCAATAATTTTCTCATCAAATTTTTAGTTATTTAAATTAACAACGTTAACTCTTACTATTGACGTGGTCAATCTTCACAAGCCGACATTGAAACTTTGAAAGTGATGGTTCCAATATACCATATATACCTTCCGGAAAGGACAACATATATATGCTATAAAAGTAGTTTAGACACGTTTAAGTCAAAATGTTTAGGTTTGATCATAAGATTTGGAAGATCAGATTACGATTCGTCGAGTTTTCTTTAAATGAATAAGTTTATGTTGGCAAAGGCTTAGTGGCTTAGCTGAACCCAATAGTTAGAAACCCATGTGTATAGATTCATAATTATATATACGTACGTACTCATCACACCCCAATATTTTAAAAACAAAACTTTACAGAGGGATACCGTAATATATGTATATTACAAAACGAACATATACATTTTTAATGAAATATTTACATTTCAAATAAGCCTTGAGGACTCAATAACCGGGACTAGATAAAAAAGTTATGGTTAATAATATATAGGCTCAACGATTTGGTACATTGGATAAAATATCGATGTCAGGTATAAGTGTTTCACACTGAGTCACTGACTATCAATTCACTTTTTGGGATATATTTTCCTCTATGTTTTGCAACATATGCTGCGTTAAGATTTTATTTTGTTTATTACAAGAGTGTGATGGTTTGTAAATTTGTTTTTATCAAACAAAGAAATTAAGTATAAAATCCGAAAAAGTATCGTATGGCCGGCCAAAACCAGTATATTAAGATTTGGGTCCAGTAAAATCAAACACTGTGCATATTATATATGCAAGTGACTGCAAGCATCAGAAACTCCGGAGGAAAATTAGTAATTGTGAAGTCTCCAATCACAATGTTTTTTTTTTTTTTTTTTTTTTTTGATCAAACTCCAATCACAATGTAATAAAACTCTTGTTGGAGTTAATATATTTACCTATCTTTAATTAACCCGCAATTTGAAACCCTTCATTAGTCTGCTCTATGTATATTAGTTTAAGAGACTAATTACTCCAAGTTGCCAAAATTATCAAGGCTTTTAATGTTTGACTTGTGCTATATTAAAACAGGAGATCCGTGACTTTTAAAAATCAGAGGATGCAGCAAGTGGAACGGGAAAGTTTCATACTTTCATAGGATTCCGATTGTGATTGTACACTTTGAATAGGTCAAAATAATTATCGCATGAAGTAAATGTCTAAATGAGTAGTTTAAACAATATCTCGCATGCGCAATATAGGCGGTATATATACTTTTCTTACAAAAGATAACATGTAACAATTCCATTAATTCAGTAAAATTTATTTAACAAGTTAAGCATATAATTAAACTTTAGATATATACTATATATACTGTAGTTTTCTTTCTATTTTTTTTTTTTTGTAAATTTGATAAACTCATATGCCTACTCGTACCGAAGGAAAAACATGTTAAAGCTAAGGTTGTCTCCTCCCCGCATTAGATATTCGATCCCAAGACTTGGCCCAACTTACCTACAGTGTGTCTTTAAGTTCGACCGGTTAAGGTACGGATAGCCAATAAGAGAACACCCAGTTTGTAGTTACTTATCCAAAGTGGGTAGTACACTATTACCACGTACACTACCATGCTTTAGTATTGCTTAAGCTTATGTAAGAGTTGTTGTTCTCTTATTGGCTATTTGATTGATGGATGCATGGGTAAAAATTGTTTTTGTTTTATAAGGAGATCTTAAGGTTATACGTTAAATAATTTGATAAGGTTTGAATGTTGAACAGTCTAAACTAAATGTATCCTAAAAATTTGCATATAGAAAGTTAGGAAGGGAGAAAGAAAAAAAAAGTACTCTTGAAAATTAAATGTGGCGAAAAAGCACCGGCAAGATCACACAGTACGTCAAATAATCGTTGCATCATTAGACGATGGGTACAATAATCTATGTAACTGCAATTAGTTTATAAAAATAAAAATGGTTCCTGAATTTACTCTATGGATGCTGGCACGTGTCGCTACAGTCACATTAAACCCTTATTTTTGGGGGTTTAAAATATTAAGCCCTAAGTTTTGTTATTGGTATTATAATTAAACCCTAGGTTAACCTAATAACCTAGCGATTATTTAATTACATAGCGTATAAAATAAGATATGACCCAAAGTTCGTCTACATCCAAAAGAGGACCTTAGTCGTTGACTTGTTTCGTCCCATATTAATCTTCTGGAAACTATAGGAAGCATCGTAGGAGTTTTCAAATTGACTGTAGAAAACAAAAGAAAACAACAAAATTAAGAGCTCGATCGAAGATTAGTTTATAATTTATTACTATCGGAAACTGATTAGTTATAAATTAAAGTTGAGTTAATTTAAAATAATGATACGCATAAACAATTAGTACTGTATAACTTTATCATTTTGGTCGCCCGTACCTTTTTTCCCGTTATACTGATAGTTTCAAAATCGTACAATGCTTAAGCTTTTCTCCTCTAAAGGCAACTATAGTGAGTTTTGACTTAAACTTTTTTTTTTATATATCACAAAACTTTAAATTACACTTTTAAACAGTGAAATGTAGGTTTAGTATCCTCTTCCTCGCATGTAAATTAGGATGTTAGGGCAGTAGAACCATGTTTTAAATAGGGAAAACTAAATAATACTTTCCATTAGTTTAAAAAAAAAACTTTGCATCTAGTTGATCTGAGTAATAGAGAAACACGAGAAAAGATGTGCATTTATAACTAGCACAGTTCTATCAAATACTTTAATTTATTTTTTTTGTTTCAAATAGCAAAGTTTTTTAAATTAGTACAGTTCTATAAAATACTTAATATATGTTTCAAATAAAGTACTATATAACTATATAAGTAGGTCTCGATGGTCAATGTAAAGTTAATATGTGACCCGGATGATAAGTAAATAGTTATGGGCGATGCCTCCTAAAGGACGTGGTGTAAGATGTACGTACTAGAATTTTAACCGAAATAAAATATTTTTCCATGAAACTTTAACTAGTCGTGGAAAATCATACAATTTATATAGTCATTATGATATAATACGAAAGTGCATATAAATATATAAAGTATTTTTATTCATTTTAGAAGCTCAATGCACGTCGAAGAAATAAATATTTTAGAAGATCAATGCACACAACCACGAGGTCCACGACGTGCTTCGCAACATTCCTCTTGTTTCTTGTACAAGATCTGATTTATCAAAACATTTAGTAAACTCAATTACCTGAGTTTTTAGCTTTTTATGTAGCAAAATGTATTCCTTAATACTCGTTTTCTACATAATTTAGAAAATATATTATTATTAATTACTGTGAACTTTTTAATTGGTATTAGTAAAAAAAATAGTACAAAGTTTATGAAAATATAAAATATATTTTTTTGTTATCAAAAATTTTAATAGTTCTCAGAAATATAATATCGCAACTAAAGTTACAACATTACATGTTCTTTTTGTGGCGTTTATGCTTTAATAAATAATAAGTCAACTTAATCACTCTTTAAAATAATAATCCGCATACTAATAAACCAAAAAAAGAAACAAGATTACTGATTTAATCTGAAAGTTTATTGAGTAATATATGAGTGGAAGACTACCGTATTATTGCGACTGTAGACTATATCTGCGCGAAAATGTGTATTGTGTTAGTAATTAGTCAATTTTGTGAATCATATTTAGTTCTCAAGTTGAATAAAATATAAAGAGGAATTAGTTTCCGTAAAAATTTACTGTGAGAGTTAAGACGAGCCTATGACCACAAAAAGTCAAATAGTGAAGAGTAAATTATTTGGTCGGTAAATTGAGAGTTTTAAAGATTCAGTTACAGTTGTCTATAAATAATTATACAATTTTTTTCTTCAAGTATAATAAAATGGTAAGCTTAATTTTCTAGTAATATATTATACTTTTTTTTTTTGTCAATATGTTAAGGTAGTAGGGATTATACTGAAAATTTAACCAAACATATATAAAAAAAAAATATTTTGAAATTATATTTAAAGTATAAAATGAATAGAGTATTTGAAGTTTGCTCCGTGGTTTTAATTTTTGCTAGTGGGCATTTAATAAAGGGACATACACTAATTAAACTAATAAATAAAAGATGCTCCATATTACCCCATAATCTATGGACTTTTGAGGGGTCAAACAATTCAATGGATGTATTCACAAAAATGGAGGTGACATTAAATTAGGGCTGCGTGGTGTAAGTTGCTAAAAATTTGGAAATCGATGAATTTATTACATTTTCTTACTGTATTCATATCAGTATTGTATGTACTCTCTTATGCTTGTTAGAAGATCTTGCCAAATGCCGATACAGTTCACAGTTAAAGCTAAAACTCTTTGGGCAGCGTTTTTTTCTTTTCTTAATCAATGCGATATCCAAGTGCAAAGTAAAATTTGAAAGTGGTAAACGCGTCACGCAGAGAAGCACCCAAACAAGATAATTCAAATATTATCAAAATAATTTATTTAGATTTAAGATAACTATCGAATTTATTAACATTCCAACAAAAAAAAAGGTTAGATGGAATTAGCAGTTATGTAAATGGGAATCTGAAATCATTCCATATGAAACTATAAGATTAAGAATACTTCACGCCAAGAAAAATCAAATACTCTTGTGTATATTAATTCGGGCAGGCGCTGCATAAATGGATTCATAGCAGTGTAAATTCATAAAATACTTTCTCTTAATATAAAATAAAACTTCTAAAAAAACACATTCGCTATTATAAGCTGTTTATCTGATAAACAAAAAAATCACAAGAATATCGAAATATTAGCCTTTTTCGCTCCTTATATTTTGTCTTCTTTCGGTGCCACCTCTCTTATCTCACACATCTTGCATTTATCAGCACCACACGGTTTTGAATGTCCGAACTGAGATATATTCAGTGAATATTATTCACCCATACATAAACTCATGCATATCGTGTATAGATATTTATTTATTATGTTTATTTTGTCAAAACTCCGCAGATTCGCTGTAATATAAGTGTACGTGTGTAGCTAATTTAAACTCGATATGATGGTTTTAACTAAATAATCAAACCATATTATAGAAATTTTACCCAATCTTTGAGATAGATATGATGATAGATATGATCAACACGTATATGAGCCGAAGCATTTTTTCATATTTATTTTTTATATGAATGATGCCTTAAAATAGATTGGTAGCAAGTGTTTGCAATTGTTATTGTTATAAGTTACGAATCCGATTGTTCTTTTTACGTGGTTTTATGTTTGCGTTTGACACATGTAAAAAAAACCAAGACTTGTAATCTAGCTATTGTTGTGTAATAATTTGGATTCAAACTGAAATATATCGTGCGAGGGAATGATAATGAAATAGAGACAAAAACGCAAAAACATAACTGGAAAGAGATACATATTTGCGTTTTGTGTTGTGTTTGTTACTTTTAAATAAAAACACCAAAAGTTCATTATATTTCTTAGATAAACATAAGTACTAATATTTTGATTACTAAACGCAAACGTCAAAACAAAATATTTGTTATTGGAAAAAACAAATATTTGTGTCTGAAACCGTGTAGTACTCCAAAGAAGGAGAGAGAGATAGAAGAAGAAGGCTGACTTTGGAGAGAAAGAGAGTAAATGCATTTTGCTGTCCATGTTGACTCTTTGAAAGCAAACCCAAAGCCAGCCTCTTCATTATTGTTGCTTTTCATTCCATTATCTTATTAAATTACTTACGAGTAATTAACTTAACTTTTTTTTTTCCTCTCTCTCTCTCTCATCGTATCTTACTCAGTTTTGCTATAAATATAAGCAACATTTCTCTCCACTTCTTCAGACAAAACCAAACCCATTTGGACTTTCTTTGTCTTAACCCTAATTTTTCCAAAGGTTTCTCCAACAAAGCCACAACAATTAATTAGCTTCCATCTTAAAATCTTATCAAAGAACCTATCAATAGAAGGAGGAAAAAAATGGGAAGACCACCTTGCTGTGAAAAGATTGGAGTGAAGAAAGGGCCATGGACACCAGAGGAAGACATAATCTTGGTTTCTTACATTCAAGAACACGGTCCTGGAAACTGGAGATCTGTCCCTACTAACACAGGTTTTTCTTTGTTTCTTGATCAGATTAACTAGTTAATTAGATATAAACTTTTGATTTACCTCTTAAAGAACCTTGTTTATGTAGTATTTATCTTGCACTTTTTACTAGGGGTTGTGATTTTTCTGTTCTCTGGCTTGGTTGGTATGAACATTTAATACAAGTGTAATAAATAGCCTATAAGTTATGTCACCAACTCTATCGTCCACACATCTCTAATAATTACCATTTAATCCCTTTTTCCTTAAATTACTTGGGGTTAAAATTAATCTTTGTTAATTTGGTGTTTTAGGACTGAGGAGATGTAGCAAGAGCTGCAGATTGAGATGGACTAATTATCTTCGACCCGGTATTAAGCGTGGAAATTTCACTGAGCACGAAGAGAAGACGATAGTTCATCTTCAAGCCCTTTTAGGCAACAGGTATATTTTAATGTACATGTTTTTGTCCAAAATGTTTCCTTTCTTGGGTATTTTTATGTATATGATAAGATTCTTATCATAAGAATATAAGATCTAAATATGTTTTTTTTTTTTTTTCGTGTATAGATGGGCAGCCATAGCATCATACCTTCCTGAAAGGACAGACAATGATATAAAGAACTATTGGAACACTCACTTGAAGAAGAAGCTCAAGAAGATTAATGAATCTGGTGAAGAAGATAATGATGGTTTCTCTTCGTCAAACACTAGTTCACAAAAGCATAATCAAAGCACTAACAAAGGTCAATGGGAGAGAAGACTTCAGACAGATATCAACTTGGCGAAACAAGCTCTTTGTGAGGCCTTGTCTTTGGACAAACCATCATCAACTCTTTCTCCATCCTCATCATCATCATTGCCGACACCAGTAATCACACCACAAAACACCCCTACCTTCTCATCAGCTTTGCTTGACCGTTGTTATGATCCATCCTCTTCTTCTTCCTCTACCACAACCACAACAACCACTACAAGCAACACCACTAATCCATACCCATCAGGTGTATATGCGTCAAGTGCTGATAACATCGCTCGGTTGCTGCAAGATTTCATGAAAGACACACCAAAGGCTTTAACTCTATCATCCTCATCTCCGGTTTCAGAGACCGGACCACTCGCTGCTGCAGTTTCGGAAGAAGGTGGAGAAGGGTTTGAACAATCTTTCTTCAGCTTCAATTCAGTGGAAGAAACTCAAAATTTGACTCAGGAGACAAGGTTCTTCCATGATCAAGAGATCAAGCCGGAAATAACAATGGACCAAGATCATGGTTTAATATCACAAGGGTCTTTGTCATTGTTGGAGAAATGGTTATTTGATGAGCAAAGCCACGAAATGGTTGGTATGTCACTAGAAGGACAAGCTGCGATGTTCTAGAAGACTAGAATTATACAAAGTGGGATCTTTTAAATTGAGGGCTTAATTAGTCATGGGTTATAACAAATAATATAGAGTTATAACCTATAATATATATGTTTATTATTGCATTAGGGTTTTAGAGTCTTTAGTAGCTAGCTTTTAGCTCTACAACACTCTTTTTCCCTTTTGGTGATATGATCTTTCTCGTTTTCTATATATAAAATAATTGTATGTAGCAGAACGTAACACAAAGGGTTCATCATCTTTAAATGTAATGTGTTGCACTTTGTGGCTCATATGGTTATACAAATGTCTTATAATGTTTCTGATTATTCAAATCTTATAGTATATACTTGAACACACAAAATTCGTCATTGTAAAGTTAGGTTTAGTAAATGATACAAAACTGATCTAATATCGATTGGTTTGATTAAGATCCGATATTAAATCAAGATATTTTCATATTCAAAAGTTCGATCTTAGTTCCGATCAATGAGTTTGTCAAAAAAAAAAAAAAAGTTCCGATCAATGTTGTATTGAAAAACAGTAAAAAATGTTTGGTTTAGATTCAGTTGTATTGGTTCTAAATATTGAAAACAGTAAAACATTTCACTTATCGATCTTTAATTTTGTCCTTTCAAATCAATCATAATCCCGGAAGAAAAATGCCATTTAAGATTCCACCTACTAATTTAATTCCAACATTAATACATTTAATTATTTTAGCTATTTAATATTAATTGTGATGAGGCAATAAGCCAATAAGCCAATAATGCCAAAATTAATATAATAATATCTTGTCAGATTATTTATGAAATTTTATTTTATATATTTGACATAAAGAAAGCAGAGTTGTCAAACTTATTTTTCAGTTCTTATTATTATTACGGTATTGTTTTTCCAAAAATATAACAATTTTAGGAAAAGCAAATTTCGCAAAATTCTTAGAAGATGCATTTCGAAAAGCTCTTTAATCTGAAATAGTACAGACGTTTTAGAAGTACTATTTTTGAATTGTTTTAATGGTAATGAATAATATATACTGTATAACATAAATATAAAACATTTTGACATTTTTTTTTTATCAGCAATATTAGTATAAGTATAATAATACATATCATGATATTTATGTTTTGGCGTATCCCTCTAAGGCATCCGTAATTAAATTCCAACCTATGATGTGTGAAATAAAAGTGTGAATTGGATAAATGAAAAGTATAACAACATATGCCGCAGAGATATACTATATCTTATACGTAAACGATACACACACAGGCGTACAATAAATAAAAAGGAGGCAAAGTCTAGTGGTGGAAACGAATTCTGAAAAAATATAACAACAAAATTTAACCCAAAAAAAAAAAAAAAAATGAGTATTAAATGCTAACATGTGAAGGGCTTGACTCGTTGTGCCTGTGAAGCACAGTGAGCTATACTATACGTTACTATGAGTTATGACTATACGAGTTATTAGCCACCGAAAACTCCTTTTCTGATTCTAATTAATTAATTTTCACACACTCTTCAATTGTTGACTTGTTTGTTATCTTATCTTATTTGACTTCAAAACTGGACTCATTCATTCTTCAACACATATGTCAGTTATATTTAGGTGCAGTGTCGTCGTCTCTGTGAGTAAGACTTGAGGAACATCGAATCATGAAAGTGTTCAAACTCTATTCATGTAAAAGCTTTTCACTTTTTATCTTCTTATGATTTTTCCCATTGAATCTCTCTAGATTGATTTTTGTTTTTTTCTTTCTTTCATGCCTTATCGTAGTTAACTAATATTCTGATAAAAAACTTATTTTTTTTGGGTGTCTGATGTCTCAAAGTCTTCTCTGCTGGCATTAAGGAGTTCAACTAGTCGACGACGACTCTTCCTTCTCTGCTTTGCTTGGTTGGGATTAAACAGAGTAAAATAAAGACTATGTCAAAGAGGAAAAAGAAATGACTTTTGAAAATCATATTTGGGCCTCCCAATGGGTCCACTCGGTCCATAACAAGACAAAATAGGGCATAGCCTATCGTATAAAATAATATTTTTGTCCATTTTCTAATGTATTTTCTTATGTATACTAAAAATTATTCAACAAGATAAATTAAAGGAATTAAAAGCATAAACATAAATTTAATATGTGAACAATTTTTTTTTTTTTCTCGTCTGTAAAAAGATAGACAAAGAGAAACTTCTCTGGTCCTTTTTTAAAAATCTCAGTTGTGTGTGTTTGATTGCAGCAAGACCGGTAAGTTACACAACAAACACACAAGAGCTACTACAAAGATAGACAAAGACACACAAATCTCATACTGGTGATTTGGAATATATACTCATTGAGGGGAAGCTTCAGGTTGGTGGTGTGGATTAGATATAAGCTCAGGTGCTACAGCAAAGTGTAATCCTCCTCTTCGTTGTCCTCCACCGCCCCCACCGTTATGTAACATAAACGCTACTTCTGCAGCAGCCAGAGCAGCAGCTTCCTGATTTTCGCAACAAAAAAAAGAAAATCATTTACAAACATGACTTTTTAAGATACTACATATGTGTTTGTGTTTTTTTCTCAAAGATTTTTATATACCTGTCTTTGTCTGCGACGTTGTAATATACTGATAGCCCAAGCCATGATGTAACACGGGAGGAGAAAACCGGCGGCACGAAGCATGAAAAGCTGGCGAAAACCAAAACAAAAAAATGTGTTATCACAAGAAAGCTAAAAAGGTAACAGAACTAGCGAGTAAGAGAAGGTTTACGTACAAAGAAGAAAGCTGACGGGTCATCTTCTTCATCGTCTGAGTTGTTGTTTGAAAGGTTCAGAGCGTGTCGTAACAGTAAAAGTGCCATCAACTGCCATTTATTAACTACCAGTAAGTTTCTATTACAAAAGTAAGAAATTAACGAATTAAAGATAAATGTAGTGGACTTACTATAAGAGCAGCAGAGCGACAAAACGCAGCTCCGCTTGAGTTAGAATCAGCGTATTCATCATAGTCCGCGTCAAAGAAATGGCGTTCTGCAGCTGCCATTGCAAAAATGCGCGGGTCGTTCAAATCTAATGGAACACCATTAGCCCAATCATCACTGCATAACACATACACAGCAAAAAAAAAACAGTAGCATGAGTAATGTGGCTTCATTGAATATGATGAAATATAGCCATGTCTTTTAGCGTAATAGAGAATCTCTAAGGAAAAGGAAGTCCAACTACAATACCCAATATCAATAACGGTATCATCAGCAGGAGGAGGAGGTGGAGCGGTGTATCCAGGTTGATAAGACTGTTTCCATCAAGAAGAAAAAAACAGTTATTAACTTGGATTCAGGCAAACAAACTAATATATCCAAATACATTAGCAAATTAGTAAACATGTAATCGAAAGATTATACAGAAGGATGTTAGTGGTTTTGATTTTACCTTATGGCATATTTCACAGGTTATGTCGCCTTTCTCATTACACCAACGTTGAACACACTTCCGATGTGCATACTACACAAGAAAACAAATTCATGAGAACTTATTTAAAAAGGAAATATACCAACTAAAACAAAGAGATATGAGATTCACCTTCAAACTGCCACTACAAGAACAAGGTGACTCAAGGTTCTTAACGGAATCTTCCTCTTGGCAAATACGACATTCGACAGATTGGATAAGAGGTTCCTCTTCCTCGTCCACATCGTGCTGTTCCGTTGCTTCTTCTTCTTCCTTGGTCTTAAGATCCATAGCAGTAGACAGGCTTGTGCTGCCTTGAGCTCTAGAACTCTCTCCAGAAGATTCAATTGTTTCATTGGAGGATCCTCTCTCTGAATTTAAAGTTTCAGGTGTTACGAGACGGTCGGTACATGAACTCAGATGATCAGCCATCTCCTTCTCTCACACTTCTTCTTAGCCTCAATACCGAATAAAAAACGTTGACCTGCCAAGAAAAGCTTCCAACATTCAAACGAAAATTCTCATAATCATCACAAATGTTTCATATTTCAAGAAAAAAACTCCATTTCTCTGAAACCAAACATCACAAAATCAGCTCAGAGAAACAGATTCAATGGAAAAGATTAGGATCTGAGTTATGGGAAAGCCCCAAACTTGAGAAACCAAACTAAAACATGAAAACGAAAGAGAGAGAGATACCATTCGATTCGATCACAATTATTAGGAATCGAAACCCTAAAATCACAGAAATCGAAATTCCCCAATCCCAGAATCAAACAACCATTAACCCTAAGAAAAAGAAAAGACGAAGATAAAAAGAATATGATTTACCTTTAGAAGAAATTAATATTCAGAATCGCAGGGAATGAGGGAAAGAAGCTCTCTCTTTCGATTTCTTGAAGGGGGGCAAGAGCTCTCTCAATCAGACAAATGTGTTTTTCTTGTTTGGTGTTCGGTCTGAAGTTTTTTTTTTTAAGATAAAGTAATTAAAAATCTTGAACCGCGTGTATCTATACATAGTACAATACACATATACAAAACAAAAATACACAAACCGGGGCTATGGAGGTTGACGGTTTGACACGGTAACGTGATTTTCAGATTTTCCCAAATTTTTTTTTTTTTTTTTTCTAACTTTGTATCTGTCTTCTTGGTTCTTCTGAGATTTTTAGATAATACAACCATTATCTTTTACCTAAATACAATAAAAGAATTTTAAGTATTTTTAGAAATTCAAAGATTGAGGTGTTTGACTGTTGATAATATGGCAAGATTGACTAGAGATAGATGCACCATTATAGTATGATTTATTTTTACTTCTAGAAGTTATTAGTCTTTATTTTTCTTTCTCTTTTCACACAAAGAAATAATAAATTTCGAATGTTGTCAGATTTTGAAAATTTAAGAAGTTTCATTAATTTCAAGAGATGTAGTTTGACTTTGAAATTTTCCTCCTTGGCAAAAATTGCGATTGAACCAAAACCAAAAGTGAGGACATCCAAAGTCTTCTAAAGGTATCCATCCGACAAGCTGAACTCTCCAAAACGTTCTCTTTATTATAAAGTCTTTTTCGATTCCAAAATTATTCTTGTCGTATTTTAAAATCAGAACATTTTTAAATAGCATCAAATAAGTGTATTTTAACTCATTTATGATGGTAGTGGTTGAAAGATTTATTTAGTCGAGTATGATATCAAGTTTTTGTTTGATAACAAAACAAAGGGCTGCCTGTACTAGGCCCCCTCTAGTATAGTATTTCAACTCGTGTACCCCTGTACTTTTGTGCTCTACATATGTCCCCCTAAACGACCACTATTCTTCTTAATTGCACCTAAATTAACTGAATTCTATATAATTAACCAAAATTAATTAATTTCTTGAAAACCAACTTTTGGCGTTTTAAAATCGATAATTCGCGATTACTAAACCACGATTACTTAAACCCGACCCAATATATCAGACCCGAAATTTTTTTTTTTGCCCGTTCTGCTATCTAATAAAAACAAAATCGAATTGGGGAAAAACACAAATTAGGGTTTGTTCGTTCTCTTCTCCTCTTCTCCTTCTTCCTCGATTTATAGTTTCTTCTTCTCCAATTGCTTCGGCGTCGTGGTAAGCTTTGGGTGTCACAAACTGAGAATCGAAAACATCCTCGTCGGGTCCGAATTAAACAAGAGGGCACAAAGATGTCGTAAGTTTTGATATATCTCTTACTTGATGGTATTGATGTTGGATTTGTTTGATTTGGTCTCCTGAATTGTTTCGTTTGTTTACCGACGATTAGGTTCATATTTTCTTACAAATATAGTGATGATAAGGTCGAGTACAATGAGGGTACCATAGACGAGAATGCGATGATGAACGATATTGAATCCGAAAGTGAAGCCGGAGAAAATGTTAAGGAAAGAAGACGAAGACGGCCGAAGTCGAAGCCAAAGCCAAAGAAGAAGAAGAAGAAAGCTAAGAAGAAAAAAGAGATTGTTGAAGAATCTGAAAGTGATGAAGAATCTGAAAGTGATGAAGAATCTGAAAGTGAAGAAGAATCTGAAAGTGTGAGGAGCTGGAGGAAACAGACGAACCCAAAAGAAATCTAAGAATGAAAAAGAAGATGAAGATCCACTGAGCTGCATTTGAAGTAGATGATGGAGTAGCCAATTTTGAGGATGAGTTGGGAATTGAACGAAATGTTATACCAGATAGTTCATGAGGATGAGGATCCCATTGTGTTGAGAGATAGAAGAATCGACGAGCTATGGGTGATAAATTTGGGTTGGAAGTACTTTCTTCACAAGTGTTGAGTTCAAAGAAGCTGTTTTGGAGCTGGCATTAAAGCATGGTCATAATGTGGTTCAAAATAGGTGGGAGAAGGAGAAGATTGGGTTCAAGTGCGGCATGGGTGGCAAATGTAATGGAGGGTGTACTGTTCATATGATTCTGACAGGAAATTGTTTGTGACAAAGACATCATGCATGTGGCATAGTTGCACACCTAATGGGAAATGTGAGATATTAAAGAGTCCAGTAATTGCTAGGTTATTTATGGACAAGCCGAGGTTAAATGAGAATTTTATGCCTATGGCTATTCAAGAATATATCGAGACCATTGGAAGTTGGTGGCTACGATTCCAAAATGCCAAAGAGGTAGACTTCTTGTCTTCAAAGGTGAAGGAAGAGTATGCTGAACAGTTTGCACATATCCGAGGATATGTTGAAGAGATTCATGCTCAAAATCCGAATTTGTTGCCTTCATTGATACGTATCCAAATGAGAAGGGTGAGGATGTCTTCAATAGGTTCTATGTATGTTTTAACATACTAAGAACACAATGGGCTGGTTCTTGTAGACCTATAATAGGACTAGATGGTACATTCTTAAAGGTCAAAGGAGTTCTATTAATCAGTTGGCCATGATGCAAACAACCAAATTTATCCAATTGCTTGGGCTGTTGTACAATCTGAGAATGCACCGAATTGGTTGTGGTTTGTCCAGCAAATAAAGAAAGACTTGCGTCTAGAAGATGGCAAGAGGTTTGTTATTCTATCAGACCGCTCTAAGGTAAGCACCTTAAGTTACTCTCATTAAAAGTGAATCTATCAAATTGTAAACTGTCCTTATTGACTCTACTTTGCAAATTTTGTTTTTTTAATAGGGTTTGCTGAGTGCAGTTAAACAAGAGTTACCGAATGCTGAACATAGAAAGTGTGTGAAGCACATTGTAGAGAATCTAAAGAATAATCATGCCAACAAGGATATGCTGAAGACATTAGTGTGGAGATTAGCTTGGAGTTACAATGTGAAGGCCTATGAGAATAATCTCAACACCTTGAGATGCTATGATGATGCATTGTACAATGATGTACTTAAGGAGGAACCAGAAACTTGGTCAAGGTGTTTCTTTAGGATTGGCAGTTGTTGTGAGGATGTTGACAACAATGCTACAGAGTCATTTAACTCAACCATCACCAAAGCAAGAGCGAAATCATTGATTCCAATGCTTGAAACAATAAGAAGGCAATGTATGGTTCGAATTGTTAAGCGGAACAAGAAATCATGGCGTCATGAAGGAAGATATTCAAAATATTGAAGATTCTTGCATCCGAGAAGGAAGATGCGGATAGGAGTATGTTTATCGCTGCACCCATGGTGTTTTTGAGGTATTTATAGATGGGAATGGTCATAGAGTGGATATACCAAAGACAATTTGTTCATGTGGAAAGTGGCAAATAAGTGGGATACCTTGTGAGCATGCTTATGCTGCTATGATAGAGGGTGGATTAGATGCTGAGAACTATATATCTGGGTTCTTCTTGACCGATATGTGGAGAGACAATTATGAGACTGCCACCATGCCATTAAGGGGACCAATGTACTGGATGAATTCAGGTTAGATTGGTAACCGCTCCACCAGAACCTGTACTTCCGAGAAAGAAGGGAACAAAGAATAAAAAAGGAAAGTTTGCTAGGATCAAAGGGAAGCATGAGTCACCAAAGAAGAAAAGAAGAAGAATGAAATAGAAAAGCTAGGCAGACATGGAAGAATCATGCATTGCAAGAGCTGTGGTTTAGCTGGGCATAACGCATTGGGATGTAAGACATTCCCTAAGGAGAAGGTGCCTAGGAAGAGAAGGTCAAAGGAAGAGGTATATTTCGGTTTCCAGTTACTAATTTAACATTCTCATTAGCTTGAATCGCTTACTTATTGCTATTATCAGATTGAAAATGATGCAAAGAAGGCAAAGAAGGCAAAGAAGGATAAGAAGGACACTACTCAAGAGACGATCACAATCACACAACCCTCGCAAGAAGCCGAAGAGTAGTTTGGTTTTTATGACAACAACATTATTGCTGTTTGGGATGTTATTTTAGTTTTTATGGTAACAGGCATTTGAATGTGTTGTCTTCTTTTTTGGAGGTTATGACAACAACATTCTTGCTGTTTGAGATGTATGTTTTGGTTCATTATTGACAACAACAAGAGTAACTTAACTTTCATTATTGGCAATTGTCATTTGGTTTTTTTGCTTCTTTTTTCATTACAAACATCATGATAGAAACAAGGTCTTAACATAACAATAGATATCATAGACAATAGAAACCAGAGTCTTAACAATAGAAATACAGAAATCAAAGACATTATACAACCTTGATGGTTAGCCATGCGATTGAAGCTGCAACAATCACAAGTATGCAAACTCTCTTCATGTTCGACTTCTCCAAAGTCTCCTTTGCAACCGTTAGCTCTTGCTGAATGATCTCATTCATCTCTGTTTCATCTCCCCTCCACCAACTTATTTTGGACCTCTACATTGTCCACCACCATCTTTTTAAGAACATTGACATCTTCTAAAAGCTGCTTATGTTTGCTTTCAATCATTCTTATCTCCTCTACAAGAGCATCATCAACCCAACGGAACATGTGTTTTTCCTTTTTATCCTAACATCATGTCGGGATCGGAAAATCAATCATCAACCCATTGGCAAAATATTTGATAAATTCAGAAAACCAACACAGGGTCTAACATTACCTTCACGCCCGCACGCATCCGTAGAATCTCCGATACGGATTCTCATCTGTTTTCGAAGTGAACACTGTTATTTCGTTACCACACCAAGTCGGAATTCCTTCGAGTTGTACCGAAGTCGATGAGACGAATTAGAAGAAGAGAACTGGCTCATACTGAGTTAAAGAGCAATATTGAAACGGAGATAGAAGAAAAGAAGAAAATAAATCGAGAAACAGAACTTGATTTTTTTTTGTCTCGAGGAAGAAGGAGAAGAGGAGAAGAGAACGAACAAACCCTTCGAGTTAAAGAGCAATATTGAAACGAGATTAAAGAAGAAGAAGACAATAAATCGAGAAAACGAACTTGTTTTTTTTTGTCTCCGGAAGAAGGAGAAGAGGAGAAGAGAACGAACAAACCCTTCGAGGAAGAGCAATATTGAAACGGAGATAAAGAAGAAGAAGAATACAATAAATCGAGAAAACAGAACTTGATTTTTTTTTGTCTCGAGGAAGAAGCAATTGGAGAAGAAGAAACTATAAATCGAGGAAGAAGGAGAAGAGGAGAAGAGAACGAACAAACCCTAATTTGTGTTTTTCCCCAATTCGATTTTGTTTTTATTAGATAGCAGAACGGCAAAAAAATTTCGGGTCTCGATATTGGGTCGGTTTAAGTAATCGTGGTTTAGTAATCGCGAATTATCGATTTTAAAACGCCAAAAGTTGGTTTTCAAGAAATTAATTAATTTTGGTTAATTATATAGAATTCAGTTAATTTAGGTGCAATTAAGAAGAACAGTGGTCGTTTAGGGGGACATATGTAGAGCACAAAAGTACAGGGGTACACGAGTTGAAATACTATACTAGAGGGGGCCTAGTACAGGCAGCCCCAAAACAAATGATATCAAGTTTTAAGTTTTTTCTTTTATGATATCAAGTCACCGATTATATAAGAACTACTTGGGTTCAATTTTAAGGGTGAATCTCTCCATTCACTCCCTTATAAAATTAGAAAATAAAATATGTATATGTTGTTATAAAATTAAAAACTTAAACCGCTCTTTTAATAAACCCAAACTGACATATATTAAATCTAAACCCTAACTATTTTATTTGTGAATCCAAACCGATATATAATTTTGTTCTAATTGTGAAATCTAAACCCTAACCATCTCATTTGTGAACCCAAACCGATATATAATTTCGTTCTAATTGTGAAATCTAAAACATAATCATCTCATTTGTGAACCCAAACCGACATATAATTTCGTTCTAATTTTAAAAATCTAAACCAAACCAATATTTAACTTTCTTTAATTAAAAGTATACAGAATTTGTTTCCTTAATTTAGTTTGCTTTTTAATTTAATTTTGATTTATTTTTTAAATAAAATATTAGATGGAAAAATTTGATTGGATGAGAGAAGAGGGGGTGAATGGAAAGGTTCACCCCTATAAGTATTTTTCATTATATAATCTATATGTTATAAAACAATCAATGTAATTTGTAGACAAAAAGAAAAAAACTAATCGAACCTAAAAGAAAAATATAAAATCCTCTCCTTTTAATAGATTAATATTTCGGATTTTACACATTAAAAAAAATTAGGTGTATGAATTTTTTTTTTTTATAAAACACTTTCGAATAATTGTGAACTAATAGTAAATCTAATTCAGTTAAAATTTGGTTTTTTTAGTAAAAGAAGATGCCAAAAATCCAGTGAACCGAACCGGGTCGGTTCAATCAGAAACCGAAACAATATATAGAGATACCGCTTAGCCGATTTTTAGTAGGAGTCACTCACCCTAATCCCTAAAAGCCTTAAACCCTAGAAATCGTAGAAAAGGAGAAAGGGGAACCAAAAAAAAAGGCGGAAGCTTTACACAATGGCTGAGCAACAAGAGATCATCGATTCAGCGCCGGCTCAAGTGAACCCAGACACTAAAGTCGACATGGAAGTCGAAGCCGCGGCCCCAAAAGCCGAGACGGTCGATGAGAAACGTGAGAGAGAGGAGACAGGGGAAGACGAGAACGGAGGTGAATCGAAGAAGCAGAAGGTTGGAGATGAAGAAGAGAAGTCAGGTCCGGTCAAACTGGGTCCGAAGGAGTTTGTTACCTCTGTCGCGATGTTCGATTACTTTGTCAAGTTTATGCACTTTTGGCCAACTGATCTCGATGTTAATAAGGTAATACACTTCTTCTTCTTCTTCTTTGTCTTTGGCTTTTTTAATTGCAAAAGTTTCAATTTTTAACAAAAGATCATTCATGTGTTTTGAGTCTAAACCTTAGAGGTAGATTTGGTCACCATTGTTTTGAAGCGAACAAGAAGCTCTGATTAGGGATATTAATTTTTCTGGTGTGTTTATCAATGAATATGTTCACATTCGTGCTCTGTAGTTGACAACTTTGGGATTGGTTCTGCTTTGTAGCTGTTATTTTGGCTACTGCTCAGGTTCTTTGCTAGTGTATTGTGTCTCTGGATTGAGTTTGGAGTTAGATATTTCTTTTTTGGAGTTATTGATTGTGTAGAATGATTGTGGATATTGGATTATGCAATGTGTTAAAGAGGACAAATTGAGGTATATGTACAACATCATGTTTGAATGTAAAGTTTAGACATCTTAGTGATTAGGTTCTTTGGCAGCTATAGTTCTTGGCAAATGTATTGTGTTTCTTCATTGATTATATGATTTGTTGATTTGTGTTTGATTTAGAAACTTTTGTGTTGTCGTATTGTCATTTAATGGTTGGAAGAATGGGATTACATCAATTTTTTGAGGACACAGAGTTGACGTCAAGCATATATATAACTGATAAAACATTACATACTCGTGTGTAGTGTTACAGTTTTGCAGTTTGTTTTGAGCTTCTGACTCGTTGTACTGAATTTTTGTTCTTGACTGTATGTTTTCAGTATGAGTACATGGTGCTGCTAGATCTGATCAAGAAGGGACATTCTGAGCCTGAAAAGAAGATTGGAGGAGGAGTCAAAACCTTCCAAGTCAGAACCCACCCGATGTGGAAAAGCCGATGCTTCTTTCTGGTTAGGGAAGACGATACTGCAGATGATTTCAGCTTCAGGAAGTGTGTTGATCAAATCCTCCCATTGCCTGAAAACATGAAGGCTCCTGGAGCTAACGGCAATGGACATGGTGGTGGTGGTCGCGGTGGAGGTGGTGGAAGAAGAGGCGGCCGTGGTGGTGGTAGAGGCGGAAGATTCAGAAGATAATTTTGCTGGATCTTTGATGCCTTGTTTGAAATGAAAATTTTGAAATTTTCAGATTTAGTTAAAAACATGGAAGTTATGATCTTGTCGAATGGTATTTGTATTTTGTTCGAGAAAAATTGTCAGTTTATATGACTTATTATTATTGCTGAAGAAGAAGATGAATCTTTTCTCTATCTTCACAACATCAGAAGAAAACACAAGACGCTTCAATAGATTAAATTCAGAAAAAAAAAAAACCCAAGACGCTTAAATTCTGGTATGTTTTGAAAACGTCTTAGACACCCGAAGAAGAACTCAAACTAATCAGAAACAGAAACCGTATATCAAACCAATCTCATATATTACTTAGACTAAAGTTTGATGTGTCTATAATTTATTTGAAACCATAAAAATCCAAAACCCAAAACTGGATAATCGTCTCTCATTCAACATTTCACAGCTACATCATTGATCCAGACTTGCATATTCTTCTACTCTGTTACTTGGAAAAAGTTATATTTCATTGTCTTGCAATCAGTGCATATGAATATATGATTGATTGATTTTTGTTACTCACTTCTTTTATAAACTTCAGATCATATACTTGGAAGTATATATGTTAATTTAGGTCTGATGTTCTGAATTTTACAGTCTAAGTATATATGTTAATTTGGGAAAACAAGATAGAATTTCAATTTGTTTGGCATCTAACAACAGAGACTGTTGACAGAAAAGAAGAAAAAAACAGAGTAACAAGTGAAATAACCAATGTTTACGAGCCCTGCTAAGAGAAAGTCAAGGCTCAAAGCCTTAAACTAAAGCTGTCTTAGGAGTTAGGTCTTAAGCCTCTTACTAAAAACAAATCTTGTATCATTATTAAAATACACATATTGTAAAAGATGATTACATGGAGTGATACCACTGGTTGGACATAAGCTAATCAATTGTTCAACTTTTTAATTTTTTTAAATGTAAATCTTGGATGGGAAATAATGGTTTATATTCAAACACATATGAATTTTAAAGAAATGTTATATGATATTCGGTATTCGGATGAATATTCTAAAATATCATAAACACAAACTGTCTTTTGAAGGTACAACACTTATTCCTATTATTTATTTTTTATGCTAAGGAAGCTTCTTAACTACGGGTCTGACTGCATGCAATCAGTTTGTGAAATCTATGATCTGACCAAGAGGTGCAGGTGAGTAACGGACCCACAGGTAGAAGTTGACGTGGAAAAGGCAGAGTCTGGTTAGATCCTCATGTAAATCAATCCTAAAAAGTAAAAACTAAAGAGTTTGGTAAATCATACTATGTGGCAGAGACCTTAAAAGACCTTTTTGGTTATATCCAATGAGAGAGCGCCTCATATCTATTACCTTCTTCTGCAATTTCTTATCTTAACGTACAACTACAACCGTTCACATAATGTAAATTCGTATATGGTTGTGATTTTTTTTTTTTTTTAATGTTTTCTTTGATTGCATACAGCATATCTATTATTTTTAATATACTCTTTTAAAAAGTAGTTCTGACAAAAAAATTGAATCTAAAATGTTTAAATCCTTGTTGCATTTGTATTACTACTTGAACACAAAGATTCATAGCTTCTTATAATCTTATAAATCTTCGGTAAAATCTACCTTAGAACAAAAGAAGGTTCTTTAACAAACAAACAATTAGAAAAGAAATAAATAGACGGTATATATATTTCTCTCTAAACCAAAAGGTGTGGATCGTTTTCAAATGAGGAATTTTTATCCTCCTACCAACCAATTAAGAAAATGCACGTAACAAGACAGCTCTCGTGTGAGCTGCACCAAAGCCATCCCCTTGATGCTGACATTTACCTACCCAAAAGTTTGTAAACAGTTTACATTAGTTTATTTGTTCCAATTAAAACGAACAAATAGAGTAGATCACTGTTTAAGATATGTTATAAAACCAATCTAATACCATATAATAAAGCGCGTTTATAGATCTTCTTGACTAGTTGACTCCATGCTCTTAATTAGGAACACTTCGTTTTTCGTATGTTCCAAGTAATTACGAGTTTTTTGTTCAACGGAGGTTTAGAGAAAGTCTTAAAACAAATTAAAAACGTTATTCTTATAAAGATCGGAATAATTTTAACAAAAGTTTAAAGAAAATAACAAAAGATTATATGCTATATGGGTTCAATGGGTCTTGTGGAAAAAAAGTAAAATATCAGAGGCCACATAAACTTGTGGTTGAGAATGAAACGAAAATGGTGACATGGCATCCACTTCACTTTTTAAAACGTATCAAAATCCCAAATCTCACGATTTCCAAACCAAAAAATTCCAATCTAAACCCATACCTCAAAAAAAAAAAAAAAAAAAGAGCTTCGAAGAGAAACATACGAGAAAAAAAAAGAAGAAGAACAAATTCAAGGAAAGAAGAAATAATGCTGGAAAGTAAAGATCCAGCGATTAAGCTCTTCGGTATGAAAATCCCTTTTCCGACGGTTTTAGATGTAGCTGATGAAGAAGCAAAGGTACTATATATAGCTGATTATTCTTTTGTTACATACAACTTTCGAGTATATTAGTTTTGGTGTATGATTGGACCTATATGTCTCAATTAGTATCTAATAAGTAAGTTAAACTGAAAAGTGTTTCTCTAACTTTTTATGTTTTGTCCATAAAAGGCAAAACTCAAAGGTTGTTGTGTATTCCATTTTAATCAGAGTTTTTTGATGAATTGTTAAAAGTTTATAGATTTCTTACACTAAAAACCCTCTGCGTTGTTCTCTCTGTTCTGAGAGTTTTGGTGAACCAGAGGCTGCAGTTTAGTTTGATGACTTTTCATGAAACGAAAAAGCAAATTCGTTTTCTCCTTAAAAGTAATCTTATTTTAGTTAGAAAACGTTGCTTTTGCGTTTATTCAAATTAATAAAGGTGAGAGAATTTTAGGTTCTTTGGTAAAGCGTAAAAGACTTTTTCCTCTACCAAAATTTCTCTAGAACCTTCTTCTTGAAAATCATACTCATAATAACAATTTACAATTTTAAATTCATTACTTCTTGAAATCCTTATAATAAAATATGTTTAACAAGATTATTCCTTCTATATTTGTTGCATCAGAACCAAAACGAGGCATTAACCGATCAATCGGAGAAAGACAAAACCCTAAAAAAACCGACCAAGATTCTTCCATGTCCGAGATGCAATAGCATGGAGACAAAGTTCTGTTATTACAACAATTACAACGTAAACCAACCGCGTCATTTCTGTAAAGCCTGTCAGAGATATTGGACCTCTGGTGGGACCATGAGAAGTGTTCCCATCGGAGCCGGACGACGTAAGAGCAAGAACAACTCAACGTCATCACCTTCACATTACCACCACATGACCATCTCAGAAACAAATGGTCCAGTCCTTAGTTTCAGCCTCGGAGACGATCAAAAGGTCACGAATCATATGTTCGGGAGTCCAAAGCTAGTGTCTAGGATAGTGAACAGTGACGAGTGCTCTAATAACAGCACTTCGAACGGTTTGGATAATTGCTTTCCGGGAGTTTCGTGGCCTTACGCGTGGAACCCCGGTTTTTACCCGGTTTACCCTTATTGGAACATTCCAACATTGTCATCTCCGGTTAATTCTAGTCCTAACTCTACACTTGGTAAGCATTCGAGAGACGAAGACGAGACGATGAAGCCAAAGCAGAAGAATGGATCTGTATTGGTTCCTAAGACTTTGAGAATCGATGATCCTAATGAAGCTGCAAAGAGTTCTATATGGACAACACTTGGAATCAAGAACGACGTTATGTTCAAAGGGTTTGATTCAAAGAAAGAGGTTAAGAATATTAGCAAAGAAGAAACAGAGACTTCTCTTGTTCTTTGTGCAAACCCAGCTGCGTTATCAAGATCACTCAATTTCCATGAACAGATGTGATTGTATGTATACATATACGTATATGTCATGTATGAGTAGATGTGGTTAGATCTGTCTTTTTCCTTCTTTCCTCGTGGCTTACACGAGGCTTTATAGCTTTTGTACCATACACTTTTTTAGCCTTTTAAGTTTGATTTTTGTTATAAGATTACATAACGATGAAGAAAAAAAGTTCGCTTTGACCTTTATGTGCATTCAAATTGATAGTATGGTCTATTAGAGCTAACAGTAAACATATAAAGGAACTGTTGTAAGTAAGATATGAGATAGACAAACTTGTTTACTTTACATATGAGTGGATAAGTAAAGTAAGATAAGATAATAATGCAGAAAAGTATCCTTTTTTCTTGAATTTGACCTCTTGTATCGTGTGCGCTGGCGCGGGTGGGCACGATAAAACAGCACAAAACATACTGTTGAATATGGGAAATGAAAACAAAGCAATAAATTAAAATGATAAATATAGTGTATCAATTCACGCCAGGGCTTTTAAAATTGTCCTTAACGTGTAATTCTTTTGGTAAAGTTCAAAAAAATTTGAATAAGAAGTCTCGGAGATTGATTAAGAAATTTAGCTTTTGGATAATTTGTTGACCAACCATATCAAATTAATGTACTTTATCAAATACTCTTCTCTGGTCGACACATGATATAAAGAAAAAAAAAAAGAAGACCGTCCCTTCCTACGTCGAGACGGTCAGAATTTAATCATTTGGTTCCTTGGTTTTATATCCTTTTTGAATTACTTCTTGCGCTGAAAAAGATGTATCACATTTGTGTTCCCAAATTTTATTTAATCTTCTGAACGTTGGTCTGTGTGTCTGATAGCAACTTAGATATTTTTCGACAGCTCAACTAATATTAGCCACAAATGTGATTATCTAAAACCATTTTTAAATTCCTGTTATACTCACATTCTTAATAATGTGGGACAGACTATTTTCTTTATTAACGCTAAAAGTAAAAGCACGACACGTTGCTGTTTTGCCTTTATACTATTGTGATATATAGACAGTATTATCTTTCCGACCCAAAAATATTAAAATTTCACAAGTCTGGAGCTTCTCAGTATATGACCATCATGCATGCATTCTTTCTCTTTTTTAAAAATAATAATTCAATACTTATTTTGTGTTGTTTTCCAAGAGTGTGTGTATAGTATACACAGATGACAGAACAAGAGTGTTTTCCATTCCAAGATACTAGGTTCGTGATCTAAAAGTTGATGGATGGAAGATATAAAACATTCCTTAATTCAATACTTCAAATGACTTCCAAATAGTTATATCTATAACTTATAATATATACTCATTTTGAAAAATAGTCTTACTTATTATAGTCTATAACTTATAGACTCATTTTCAGATTTGTATGTTAGTACTAGTAACCAACTATCTACTGCTGCAGTAATAGTGCTTAATGGTAATGCGAAAGTGGCTTTAGCTTCTATGCGCTTTTATTCGTCCGCTCGTAAAAGAAGGATGGTGCCACTCTTCTGCTCTCTTTTTCACTTTTTTGAAAGAAAAAAAAAATCTCAATATCTTTTTCATGTCTTCTTTTCTGGCCTTTATCTTTCCGAACCAAAAGAAAAATACATATTGCGGTTATATAAATAACTGCTAAATCTGTCATTAGTCTATTCCCTAAATTAAATTCATATGTATTGTCATACTGTAGTTGTGAATTATTATTTTATGCAGGATGGCTAGCTAATATATATAATACAATACTTAGTGATCACTGATCACTAACCAAGTAATCATTTACATAAGATAATATAATTTTTTTTTGCTTAACGAGTTATATTTGAACATGAAATATGCTATAAAGAAAAAACTAAAGTGTGTCAATTGCTTTTAAGAAGAAATTACTTAATATATGGCAAAAGACAAAAAGTTGTCCCTTTTTCTCGAATTTTACACGGAGGACTAGTACCCCGTCCGGTCGTCGAAGTGGATGGGTTACATACATGTGTCATACTCTTAGAGGAAGCCAATCGTGTGGAAGTCGACTCACCCAAAGTTTTCCTTTTTATTCACTTTCTATGTGAGACTTTTCCTTTTGCAACGTTGTCTACTTTTCTTTCATTTTTATTTCACTGTATGTGACAAACTTCTTTTCTCTTTATGATGAGGTCTCTGTTGAATCCAAGTTTCAAGTTTCTTCGTTTTTGCATCAAGATAATAAAATTATACAGAATAAAGTTTTTTTTTTTTACACAAATCCAAATGGCAAAGTGGTCTAACTTGCCTTGGCTGCAAAAAGCTGTTTAATTCAAATCGACTGTAGAAGGCTCTAGATTAATATTGTAGTTTGAAACCCGATGACTGATGAGTTGAGATTGATCGACGGTAAATACTGTTCATATCTGCATTTTTATTCTGACTTTACTGAGGCCCATAGCTTAAGGCCCAATTTCAAGTGAATTCTCCCTTAAGAACCGGATAATCGATCGGGTCGGGTCGTCATAATTCATAACTACCGGATGATCAGATCTTGGTTTAACAAACTGTACCAACTACCCAATCAAGAATAGTAAAGCTATCATCAATTAATTTGGTTGGAAATTAGAATAAGACCAAAAGTATTATAATTAAACCAAGTTGAGCCGGAACCGGTTAAGCTGATTAAAAAATTGTTTTGTTACGTTGAAAAGGATTGAATCAAAATCAACAAACAAAGAGGACGTTCTTTCATGTTGTTAAGACTTGATATATATACCACAAATATGAAAAGATCATATGCAAAGAGAATGTGAAGATGAAATTACATTTTGAAGTGAATGATGTGTGTGAAACCCTAGTCAATTAAATCTCACCATCCCAAAGTTGTTGGATGGATTTGTAAGGGCTTGTGGTTTGGTTAACAAGGAACTCTCCTCTCATGAGCTTCCATTCCTCCAAATGGTCAATGAGTGACAAGTCTTGATCATCCAACTTAATATCTAAGGCTCTCTTGTTCTCTCTCATTCTTGCTCCATTAAAACTCTTCACTATCACGCTTGCCCCTTTTGACATTCCCCATCTTAGAGCCACCTTCAATTATAGATATGTAAATTATTAGTTATAAGTCAACCATGTCTCCTAAACTACAAAAGAGGAATGGACTCAGTTATGGAGTTACCTGAGCAGGAGTGGCATTATGCTTGAGAGCAATGGATTTGATGATAGGGTGTTCGATCACAGCCGTTGATCCCCAAATATTCCCTGGCCCACCAATTGGGGAATATCCACTTACATGGATATTGTTCTCTTCACACACTTTTCTTAGCTTTCTTTGTCTCCACAAAGGATGCATCTCCACCTATACAATTTATATGCAAATATTTAGTTTCTTGATTCTTCCCAACAAGAAATTTTGGTAGTAATGCTGAAATCAAACCTGGTTAACTGAAGGAGGGACAGAAGCGAAATCAAGGAGATCAAAGATCTTCTTAGAAGAGAAGTTGCTAACACCAATAGATTTGCACAAACCCATCTCCAAGCATCTCTCCATGCTCTGCCAAGTTTCTTCAATCCCCAAATCTTTCTCAAACTCATCTTCCTTTGGTATAGGCTCACTCACTCCTGGCTTTAGCTTTATTGGCCAATGCACCAAGTAATTGTCTAGATACTCTAGACCCATTGTCCTATAAGTCATAATAAAAATAAAAATTGATCATGAGATTGAGAGTTCAATCTCCATACAGTAGGTGAGTGTTTGTGGAGAGAATCTTACTTGAGAGTTTGTCTGAGGGCAGAGATAGGGTCATGGTGATCACTAGACCATAACTTGGAAGTGACAAAGATATCGTCTCTTTCAACAGTTCCATAGGAGATAGCTTGTCCCAATGCAGTGCCTAGAGCTTCTTCTGATCCATATATCTTTGCTGTGTCAAAATGTCTATACCCTATCTGCTTTCATTCCAATGGAAAAAACTTATAAGCTTATGGGAATGGCGAAGAAATGATAAACCTATATATTATATATAAAATCATTTGATAAAGCTTTATTTTTGTGTGTTATATATAATCAAAAGTAAATAGATGAAAATGAACCTTGATAGCTTGATGGACGGCTGAGATGGTGCTCTCTTGGTTTTTTTGAGGACAATAAGTTCCCATTCCAAGTAATGGAATCGTCTTCCCACACCTGAGACGTGCCATGTCACTCCTCATATTTCTCTTTTTCTTGTCTCTTTTATTCTCTCTCTCCAATCTTAGTGATGAGTTTTCTTTCTACTCTCTGTTGCGTCTATGATATATGTTTATATAGGCCATTAGAAGGTCAACGAGCTTGACCTTTTTCGTTTCTTTATAAAAAAATTTCGTTGTGACATCAAATATCATGGAGTATGTAGAAATACATGACCTATTTATGGAATATTATGATACTTAATGTTTTTAGAAATTTATTTTGAAATATAATAAGGTTAGGAATGTGGAGGTATCGAAGCACGAGAGTTTCCCATGTCTTCTGGGATTTTCTTAGCCTACCCAAATCCTCATCTCTCAAACCTCAAGATGAATATATCTTCTCTCAATAAATTTCCTCATTAGTGTTTTGAGTGTTTCCAAAATATGGTTGCTCTTGCATTTTTATTTTCCAACTTGATCATATTCCACTGGAATTGTAAACGCTAGTTACTTGTTTTGTCAACTGTTAAAAGAATCTCAACTCATTTAACGTTTAATAGAAGTAATGGTCTAGCATTATTTTCCATAATAAATGACGACCACTAATAAGTATATTATCGTGTCACAAAATAGTACCATGCATGTTTTCTTCTGTTCTATTTAACCGGTAAATATCGGACTGGATGGATCTCAACATATAATCTCCAACATGTGAGAAATCAAACTATTTTTTTACAATTTAAAGCGTTCATAAGATTTATAAATAATGATTGAATTGGTAGTAAAAAAAAAACTCGACACTATCAAATATATGCATATGCATAACGAATATCTAACCATTACTTTTTCTTTTTTTATGCAAATGTTTTTTTGTTATTCATGATATAACAATCAACGATAAACATGATACACTAAAGCTATAAATATTAAGAATCAGCAGGAATAGAATATTAATTTTATAGTATGAATGAATAATATTTTAGTAGCATCACATCCACAATCGAAGAGGCGTTTCTTTGGGATTAATATATTCGAAGTATCAGTTTTAATAATTGTATTATACTTAATAAGATGTTTGAAAGGGCGGTTTGACATACGATTACTTGTCAAGGATTTGATTTGAATAAAATTTTCAAATGAGAGTGGAAGTCAAATCGAATGCGATTGCATGCAATCGACCGTTGGCTTACTAACCAAATTACATACTATGAATTAAGGCGTTGACAATTAAAAATTAGTTTTCTAATCTCTTGAAAGGATAAAATTTCATAATTAAAATAATAAAATTAAATGTAATGTTGGTTCAATGTAGTAGTTTACAACATAAGACAGTCATGTTCCTGCCTTTCTAGTGCACCGCCAAAAGATTTCACAAATCTTTTTTCCATGTGATTTATTATTTTCTTAGTTCATTTGGGAATTTGCAGTCCTATTAGTATTTGTAAACTAGAATTAAATGTCAACTACCGCTTACTCCTCCTTTAATTTTAATAATTTTTTCATCTATACTTTGACCTCTCACATTTTATAAATTCCATAACCAAAACGAGTCTCTGTTTTCTAATTTCTTTAAACGTTTCTTTCTCCTATACCAATTGTGATAGTATATTGTCTATCAACCTTTTTGTGACTCATGCAAGAAGTGATTGTATATTGTCTATCAACCTTTTCGTGACTCATGCAAGAAGTTGAATAATATTCTTTAAAAGTAAAATGAAGCAAATTAGATCAAATGTAGCTTTCTGTTGGTCGTTATTAAAGTTGTGGCGGTTGAAACATATAAATCAACATGACAAAATGCATTGTGATAGTTTGAATTCCGAATCTTTTACATAAACAGAACTATTGTTTTAATTTCATAGTTATCTCTAAAACTAAACTAATATATGTTGAAAACGAATTGTACAATAAGTTATTGTTCTATATTAAAAAAAAAAATTATGCTTGGCATCACTGCATATTGTTGACTTTCTTTAGCCTAATCTTGCATTAGTAGCGCATGCAAGCACTCAATTAGTAGAGACCATTGACGAAATCCGTAAACAAAAGTTTTTAGAACTGAAGCTTCTTAAATTTGCGTCTTGGTTTGAGCGTTTGGAATCCACAATCTATAGGAACCTCGGCAATCCATCATTTTGAACGTTATGGTGTTTTTTTTAGTAATGGTTTTGAATTAAAGAAAGAAAAAAGTCTTAAAATAAAAGGAAAACAAAAACAGTTTTTTTTACAACCCGGAAATCTCGATAGATACAAATCCTACAAACAAAAGGAACCGAACCAAACTTAACCAGCTTTACTGCCCATTGGGCCATCACTCTATCCGAAATAAGTGATTTGCAGTTTTGCACTAACATTAAACTTAAAACTAATTTATTGAACCTCATTAAATAAAATTAACAAGGAATAATCATAAACTGCTATAGATTTTTTTTTTTTTTTTTGGTGGGAACTACTAAATATTATTTTGTGATTCCAAAAGACGGTGGAAAATTTTATAATAAGAGAAGGATTATATCGAATTTTAAAGAATAAAAAAAAAACTACGAATTAAAGAGGCTGATTTTTATCGGTAAATTTTTCTTTTTTTAATAATGAAATTAGATGTAATATAGTAAATCAGTAGATAATATGAAAATCCAAAACGCCTTGAGAATATTCATATAATCCTAAAAAATCTCTGACGACAACGTAACGTAACGAATCGTGCTGAGTATATACAATATTACACATGACATATTACATATATAACTTATACGCCTATCACATCAAACATATATTCCTCATAAACCCTAGAAATTTTGTGTTGGCTGATTTCGTTTGGCTTCAAAATTCCGTGGAGTTGGTTTCTTGTGTCGATCATTAGCATCCATTTAAGAGATGGATGAACTGGAAACCATCGTGTTCTGTTTCATCGCTTTCCTTGCAGCACTCATGTATTTCTATTCATTCGTCTACATCTTGTCACGGAAATATTTCAAAGACGAAGAAAAGGAAGACGAAGATGACATCGAACTTGGAGATCATCAACATAGTTACCATTGTTGCCGCATCTGTCATGAAGACATCAGAGAATTTTCAGAAATTCTTCTTCTATCCAAGTGCCACCGTATACACTCCAGATTCTTCCAAATCAATAGATTTTCAAAATAATCTTATGGAAATACATATAGCTTCTTATTTTATTTTGGGGTTTTCTTAATTTTTTTTTTTCTTCTTTTTCTTTTCTCATATAGTCATCATATTGTATTTCTTTTTATTTTACTTGCATGCATGTGCGTTCACACCCTTCTCGATTTTCTCTTGTTATGTTTTGATGAACCTTTTTTGTCGTTGACTTTAATTAGCGTACCTATAAAAGCCTTGCCAACAAAAAAAAAAAGAAAATCAAAGAAGCTTGAACAAAATAAAATTACAATTTTAATGACTAAATCCAGTTTCTAATGACTAAACCACGTACATTTGATCATATATCTAATTAAGAAACCGGTCCCAAGGAGTGCTCAGCATCCCTCAACCAGTCAACCTCAAGGCTGAAGAGTTACGTTCTTGCCATTTTCTCATAAATTTTGTGGAGTGCCAAGAGGAGCTTCCTTTGGGACACCCTACTTACTGTCTGTCTACAAGAGGTGGCTTCTATTCTCATCTCGAGTTTACAAAGAAGACCACAAGGGTGCAAAACCAAAAAAATTATTGAGTTGGGCTTCATAATAAGTGGGCCATTGAGGCGCCCGGTAGCGGTAGGGGATTATATATATCATCTTCTGCCAGTGCCTTCTCCTAATTGGCTAAATCTTTAAAACCTTTGGGAATTGGGAGACGCGTATTTTCCCACTTTTATATTCACTTGGCTCCCATTAATATATTCTATCGGAAACTCAAAGGTATATCGAAGAAATATTATTTAATTTGTGATGATGATATTGATATATATATATGCATGTAACTACCACTCCATCGTTGAATATATGTATTATATATTTGTTGCTTTCATTATTGGTTTATATCTTAGAATAATTTCCTAAAATTTGGGGAAACCCTTGCTAATTAGAATCAGGGAGGTTATGGCGTCTACCGATCTCAATGAGTTGAAGCTTGCGATTAGTTTGATCCTCTGTTTCTTGTTCTTTCTCCTTTGCGCTCTATGGACCTTTGTAAAGGAAGGTCGTGAGCTCAAGAATTCATTGGACTGCATGTATGGCGGCAACAACCCTTGTCCGGATTATCATGAAGATCTCAAAGCACTAAAAAAGCACTTGATAGGTCAAAGTGTAACCATATTAGTACCATCTTTACCAGTTTGAAGGATGACGTCTAGATTTTTTTTTTTTTTTTTTGGTGTTGTTTCATGATTGGTGTTGTTTCATGGTAGGTCATGATATTTTTACTACATAATATAATGATCCATATAATTTAATTTCTCCGATATTAATTGCTTTATTCAAGTAGAAATTTATAAATATATAACCTAAAATTTTTAACATGATTGAAGACAATAGCTTAGAATTTAGAATTATAGTTAGACAAAACGACAAATCGATCCTCATAACTAATGTGGTATCCATGTGAATTTGAATATTTACTGTATATCTGACCACAACAATAAATAAAAAAAAAAAAACAGATAATTTCTGTTTAGTTCACTTTCTTTTTTTATTAAAGAAAAAAAAGGCTCAAGTAAAGCTTTTAATTACTACCAGCCCAGCCCAGCCCAGCCCAGTGATCCACTAAAATTAAATGGTCTATAAAGCCGAGTTACCGCTGAAAAAAAAAAAAAAAACTCACTAACCGCTTTTAACTACCATCGTCGTCTTTCTTGAGCTCTGAGTCTTCTTCTTCGATGGCGCCTAAAACAGCGGTGGTTCCGAAGTCTATAACGGCGGCGTACGACGCACAGAGAGATTCCGAAACGATTGCTTCTGTCACGAACATTATCGCCGGTGTAATGGCCGCTCCCGTCTATGTCGCTCTTCAAAAAACAATTCCCTTCTTCTGGATGCCGGTACTGATCTTTGTGGGAGCTGTGTTTGGTAATTTCGTTGGAACGTTTCTAGGGTGTGCTTTTAAAGCAAACACCTTTGAGTATTGCCTAGGTAAGGCCACCATGGCCTCTCTTCTCTTTCCTTCTTGTACGGTGGAGCAATGCCGCTCTTGTGCGGAATCCTTATTCCAGATCTTGTGCTCAGAGTCATCGGACTGATACTTATGACGGGAGTAATTTCGGGCGTCGCTCTTGCGGAATTGGGAGATGAACCAACAAGAAAGTTGAAGATTTCTCGTCTTGTTCTTTGGCTCATTATAATAATGATGTCCATAATTGTTTTGTTGGATACAATCCAAGTCCCACATCACAAGTTTGAAAGAACTATCATTAATATATAAACATTAATATATAAAGGGTTAAGGTCAATCTACTAATTGCCAATTGGTTTTTAGTTATAAGCCCAATATAAGCCCAAATTTAACATAGTATCAGAGCCCAAGGTTAAAAATTCTGGTGGACCTAGAAAAAGTGGATAAGGACATGCCTCTTGTTAACCCGAGTAATGGGGGCCCAAGAAGAGGTTTATTATCGGTCCAAGTAGGATCGGTTCGAGATGGAGTTGTCATCTCGAGGAGGCGTAGTCCTTGGATTGAAGGGGAGATTGTTGGATACAATCCAAGTCCCACGTCTGAAGTTTGAAAGAACTATCATTAATATATAAAGGGTTAGGGTCAATCTACTAATTGCCAATTGGTTTTTAGTTAGAAGCCCAAGATAAGCCCAAATTTAACATGTTTGTCATCGTTGCGTTATAGGCTATTTCACTCACTAAAACTCAATTCGAGTTTGGTTGCAAGTGTTAGAGTTGGGTTTTCATCAATATCGAGTATATAGTTTTTGCCTTTTGGTGGGTTGGGGTTTTAGCAATGTTCGACTTCTCTGTATATAGGAATCGACATCTCTTTGTCAACAAGTTTGTAAAGAAGAAGATGGAAATATATCTTTGCTTTGAAAATTATCTCGGTTTTTTTTTGGTTAATCATTGCGATAAAGAAGCTTGAAGAGAGTAAAGTGAAATCAGCATAGTGATGAATAGTGTTTGGAATACATTCTTGATCTTAATTAATGACGTATAACACGTTTCACTTTGTCTGCTTTGTTACTGTCCTTTGGACTGTTGAAACTCCATCAACGAACTTTGTTCGGAAAAGAACATTGGCGTTGTTGAACATTCCTTCTTTCAGCGAGACCACGATAAACTGTTAAGAATTGAGTTTAATAAGCAGAGAAGGTTGTGAGACCAAAATTGGAATTGAGTAAACACACATAATAAGAGTATATTATCAGTAAGGCTTGAAATAGAGATTTAGACCTGCGAGTGAGGGAAATGAGCTTTTATCATTCTTCCTATGTTCTGTGTGTGACTAAGATCAAGAGCTGCATCAACCTGAATAAATCAAAATCATGAGTATTTCCCTTTTCACTCACTGATTGTTATTGAAAACCAGTGTTCCACATCAGAAACATAAACAGACCCTTTTGATCTTCTGATCTTCTATAGTAATTTGAAATATCAATTGGGAACTGAGAAAATCTGATATTGAAAAGCAGAGCTGTACCTCATCTAATATATAAAGAGGAGCTGGTTTGAAGAGAAGCAATGCCAATATTAGTGATAGCGCAAGAAGTGATCTTTGCCCTCCACTGAGTTCTGATAAAGACTGCTTCCAAACTTTTCCAAAGGCAACACGCACCTCAAGACCATCAAGGAAATTACCGCTTTCAGGAGGTTCTAGTTTTGCCATGGTGCCAGGTAGTAGAGTTGAAAAGATAGATCCAAAATCCCTATAAAAGAAGGATTTAACAAAGGTTAATGATATTATATTTTCATTTCAGACATGGAGGAACGAGATTATGAGCCTAAGAGCAAAGAAAAACACATTGTTGGAGAAAAGATAGACACTCACTGGTTAACTTTAACCCACGTAACTTTCAGGGTTTCTTTTTTCTTCTCATCAAGCTCCTCAATCACTTTCGTGATTTTTGATTTGTCATTCTAGGAAAAAAAAAAACAAAAAAAAACTGCATTAGTGATGATGGCACACGAAGCTATTGAAATACATTGTAAAGGCGCTCTCTGCCTTCTGCAACTGACCTCGATAGTATTTTTCTTCGATATCAGAGCATTGTATTCATCTTCTGCTTTCTCAAACATAGCCATAACCTTCTTGTTCACTCTTTTTTCCAAGCTTCATGAGGGAAATAAATAACCAGGAAAAGAAGAAGAATGCATGTTATTTTGATATTGCACTTCAAGAATGTGAAGACAATATAAGTTGCATTAACATACCCTGATTGATCAGCCTGAAGTTTTTCAAGTTTTCTCTGGCTACATAGGGATCACAAGATTCAAAATCATAATCTGTCCCTCCTTTTCCAAAAAGTTGCTTTTCAGATGCTATCCATGTATGCTTTTCAACAAGTTTGTCTACCTTCACGGAACAATCCTTGTGATCTGTTTCCATCCTTACGACCTATAAATAAATTGGAAGAAACAGTTGTCACGAAAAGTATATTCCTGGATTGCTGGACATGCAGAAATTTCAGAAAGTACTCAACTTCTCTAATTTTATATCACAATCAAGTTACAAGAAAGTCTTAATTAAAGAAAAAAAAAAGTCTTAATTTTATATCCAGTTCCAGTTCACTTACCATCCCCAACAGCTGTATGTTACCCATTGAGACGTTTGAACTTTGACGCAATCACTGAACTTTCAAAATTTTAAAGAAACCCAAGGCAGAAACTCTTAACAGGCAAGACTAGTGAATACGACAATAACATTTTTATACAGAGTGCAAGAGAAACATTATCAGACTGGTAGTAAGAAAGAAACAAGCAAGGCTGCTTTGCAAAACCTAAAAACAGCAAGAAGACAAAACAGAAAGTACCTCATTTTCCAATTTCTTTCTCTCAAGCTTCATCTCACTAAGCTTCTGCAGAAACTTTTCCTGGTCAGTGACCAGACCACTTATCTGTGTATCACATTCCTTCATCTTTGCATGTATCAACTTGAGCTCAGCAAGAGACTCATCATGAATCTTCTGTAAGGCATCAACCTGCAGGGGAATCATATTTTAATATGATAAATTTCTTCATTTTCAACAAATTTCACCAAGAGTAAAAATTACAGTCACCTTGGCTCGCTGCTCGTCTACTTCCGAAGTCAGAGTGCTAATTTGGGTTTTCAATGAAGCTAACTGGCTCTCCAAGGACGACTGTTCTTGCACCATTGCTTCTTCCTCCATCACAAGCTTCTCTTTTTCATTTTCATGACTCTATGAGCATGACGAACCAGAGACAATGTTACAGCGAATTGAAAAGAAGGCAATGCATTCATGATAAAACTGGATCACTCAGGACAAGGAATTATAAAGTGGATTCATGAAGTTTAATGACATGTAAGTAATTGACTAAAAATATTTAATACCTTTAAATCTTTGGAAGCTGCCTGCATCTGAGATTTGATAGTCTTAATAGTTTTTTCCAAGTCCTTGAGTCTTCCCTCTCTGTTTTTGTCATGGTCTTTAATGGAATTCTCTAGTTTGGAAACAGTATCCACACAATTTTTGTAAGCAAGTTCCTTCTCTTTGATTTGGGATCTCGCTTCTTCAAGCTCTTCTTCAAGTTTTTTTACTGCTTCACCAAGCTGTGTATACGACAATTGACGGAAAGTATAAACCCATGTTCTTCAAGTATCAAGAAAAAACCCATCGAAACTAACAATTTAGCTTTAAAAGATATAGATAGAAGATGGAGATATAAACCTTGTGGTGCTCATTCTGTTCAGCCCTCTTCAAAAATAAGGACAAGTCATACGTTTTTAGCTCCAACTGTGCATTAACATCTGTGAATTTCTTTTGAAGAGGCTGAAGCTCTCTGATCTGTGATGTCAAAATAAATCAGCAGTATACGTTTAAAATACTGAAAGCACTTTAACTCTGTGTGGCATGAGAAGTCTACAGAGAGCAATTAGAGCATTAGTACGCTACTGCTTTATCAGTTTCTTAGTAATTTCGGAATATGGCTAGTATCTGTCAAAATCCAAAATATCTAGACCTATCGCGTAAGAATAGCTTAAGGATTTACCTGCGCTTCAATGTCAGCCAACCTTTTTTGGTGTCCTTGTAATTTTGATTCAGCTTCTGCCAGGTCATGAAGTTGCCTGAGGAGATCACCTCCACCCCTAAGGCAAAGGAAAAAATATGACCAACAAACTTTTATTTTTGAGTTTTAGGCATTTCTGAACCACATCCGTAAAAAATCAAGGAGATGACCCTAACTAGAGATCTAAGCGTTCAAGAAAGAAAGACATACTTGCGACTCCCACCAGTAAGAAGACCACTTGGCTGGAAAATATCACCTTCAAGTGTGACACTTGGAGTCCGAATATCCCGATTGAAAGCAACCTGCAAAAGAAGCAATGAAGGGAACATCAAAGACTGATTCTAGAGGCAGAAGCAATAAATAAAATAGTAGGAAGACAGTGGGAATAAAATCATGGTAGATTTTGCACCTATAACCCACAACATTGATAAACTTTATAATAGCATCATCAGATGTGATTCGTCAAGAGTTACTAAAAAGGAGCTCAGCTTAGAAAATGGAAAAAATGTGCACACCACATATTCTACGTATAGAGTCATACATAAGTTAACATCTTCTTACAAGAAAAAAAGCTGAACGCGCTAGCCACATGTAATTAATATTATGCTTGGGAGATACTTACTTCCTTGGCTGCATCAGTAGTTTTGCAAACAAAAGTGGAGCCAAAAACATACTCCATGGCATTCTGCAAAATACATATATCACACGAATATGAAGTTGAACTTGAAAATTCAACACTTGAAACATGCATGCGATAAAAATTATCAGCGATGGAGGATTATGTATTCTTGAAAACTTGAAAAATAGAAGATTATGTATCAGATTCGTGTTACTATATGCAGGTGGGTACCTTTAGTTCATCGCTGTAACCGACTAAGGAAAGTGCCAGTTCAGCATTATCTTTTCCTACCTGAAATATAATAGAAAATTAGCAAAGAAAATGAAAACAAAGAGATTAATTTTGAAAGTACCAAACAGTATAACCACATACCAATCTAGCAGTCGCTTGCTGCACTCTAGGCTGAACAACGTAGGACTGGATTTTGTTCAGAGGTATAATTGTAACTCTTCTCCTAAGAGCACCGTTCTGAAGGAGCTGCTTTCCAGTATCTTCTGAGTCAACAACAACATTATACAACTTCCCACCAGCAGTAACCTGAAAATAGAAAAGCAAAGTAACTTCAGGCAATTGGATCCAACAATTTGTACTATGAAATGATAAGATATATAGTCTACCTCCAACGCTGTCATTGAGGACCTATCTTTTACTTTTATTAGTTTTGCGACCACACCTTTCACCTTAGAACGGTCAAAGTTCCTCTCAGGATCGCGGTATGTAAACTGAACATTTGCTAATTGAGCTGATAACCCACGCACTTTATCTTCCAGCCTTTGTACAACTTCAAGTTCGGCTCCGCGGTCCTAAACAATTATCTCAGTCAGAGATGTATACTTTATATAGAAGTAGACAAAATTAACTTAAGTGACCATGCTAACCTTCTCCAAAGCTTCCATCTGACCCTCATTATAAGGAATAGATTCAAGTGTCTTTTTTACACGTTCCACATCATTTTTCCTGGCTCCAAGTTCATTCTCCACTTCAACGGCTTCTTCACGTTTTGACATTAACTGAGATTTTCTCTCCTTTAGCTCCTTTGAACAGTGTTCTATTTTGGTTTTCAGCTGTTTCAACTCTGTTCCAGCTGTTCCAACAGCAATCTTTGCATCCCGTAGTTGATCTTCTAAGCATTTCTCTTCATCTCCACTACTCTTACCAGCTAGTACGCCCTAATAATCAAGGGACATAAACCCAATTAACATAAAACAAATGGATATTATTTGGCACGGAATAGAGCGACATTTTTTAGTGGTACTACCTGGTGTTCCTTTTCACGCTCTTCCAATGTGGTGGAGAGTTCCTGGAATCTTTGTTTTAGATCTGCCGCTCCTTCCTCAGACTTCTTCACAGCAGCAGCTCTCTCTTTTTCGGAATTCTTTAAATCTTCAATATTGTGAACAATCTGTCAAAACCAAGTAGGAAGTTACATACGCCAGAAATAGCTGAGAATCTATAACACTTCTAGTAACAGATAACAATTTGGTCCTGTCTCTAACCTTTTCAGCATTCTCTTTTTCTCCCAGAAGGGTGTCCTCCTTGTTATTAAGTTTAGATGACTCACGTGTCATTTCTTGAGACAGTGAATCCACTTTTTCAGACAGAGTTTTAACTTCTCCCCCCATGCTGGCTTCCTTTACCCGAGTAAGAGTTGTTATCTGTTTCTCAATTTCCTGTATATCTCCCTGCGTCTTTTCTGTATCCTCGTCGATATTAGTGAGTTTGGTCTTCATTTCTCCAACTCCAAGAACAGCATTGTCTCTAATCTTCTCCGCTTGAACATATTCAAAGGCAATACAGAATCTCCTTAGTCGATCTAGTTCGGCGTTACCATTAGCCCACTGCATGTATTGTGATTTTTCTTTCCTCAACTTCTCCAGAGCCGGCAAAATTTCATGATCAAGGAGCTTATTAATCTCATCAACCTTGGTTTGCTTCTTCTCAAGCGTTTTGAGTGCAGCTTCTTTCTTGTTTTCATACATTCTTGTTCCAGCAGCTTCTTCAAGCATAGATAAAATCTCCGGAGGTTTCATGTTTAGAACTTTGGTGATACGCCCTTGCATAATGAGAAAATGTGGATTGTTGACATTAAGCTGCACCGAGTGGAAAAGATTCTGAACTTGACTTGGTTGTGCTAGCTTCCCATTTATCAAATACTTGTTCCTACCACCAACTACAATCTTTAAACACAAAACGAAATGGTCACTTAGAGCAAATTAAAGAGCCATTTCACCTAAACATTACAAATTTTGCTAATTTTCCAATTCCAAGTTAAAAAGTCTCAAATTTTGACAAACCCATGAATTGATATCTCAACGATAAGTAGAAGAAAGAACATACTTGTCTAGTGACAGTAATCTCCGGGTGCTCCTCATAGCCTAGAGGACTCCTGTGTCTCTCGGAATTGTCAAATGTAACCGACACAGTCGCTTTAGTAATCCCAGCTTGGCCTTGCTTATAGACGAGCTCCTGGAGATTAGCAGCTCGAACCTGCTGGAGATTAGTGATACCCAGAACAAAACAGATTGAATCGAGGATATTGGATTTGCCCGACCCATTCAGACCCGTTATCGCATTGAAGTGTTGATCGAAACCAGAAACAACCGTCCTCGTTGCATACGATTTGAAACCCTCTAAGCATATCTCTTTTATATGCATCTTCTTCCCCCAAATTCCAAAAAAAAAACCCTAGATAGAGCGAGAGTAGAGTAGCTTAAATCGGAAAAACCCAGAAACCCCTATTTTCAAATTGGAACTTTTAAATCGACGGTACACGAAATTGAAACGTTACAAGAGAAACACAAGTCGAATCTGAATAAAGTCTTTTTATTTTTTTTGGTAGAAGATAATAATTAGGGATTTTGAAATCGAGGGCATCGATTTGGGAACAGAGGGAGCGGGAAATTGAATTTTGGAAACAGTCCCTGAAACCTTCCACACCATTTAGAAGGTTCAGATCTTTACCAAAGATATATCGATATCGTCGAGGGAGGCAAAACTTGAGTGCCGACGTGGATTTTAATATGGTCACGTAACTTGGCATCAAACAGTTACATTATATAACACGTGTAATGTATATTTCATCAAAAACCGTCGCAACCCTCTACGAGTATACGAGAAGTTGTTTTTATTTAAAAACCTTTCGTCAATGGGAGTAAAAAAAATTAACCAAATGGTTAAGAAAAGGATGAAGATGACGACGATGGCGAAAGCAAACACAATCTTGGAGAAGAAACTCGAAGAACTTGAGTGTTTGCTAGAACAAATCGGTTCTGGCAATGGTGATCATCATATAGCGTACCGGGAATTCAAAGACCGGTTTCTTTTCACGCATACCCTTTTAGCGGCGGAAATATCGTCGGTTAAGGAAGGTGAAGAAGGATCAGAAGAGATGCTGAAACTTCGTTGCATGGCTAAGAGGTTAACCGAACTTGAAGAAGCTTTCAAGGAGTTGTCAACCGGTCCAATTAACGAACCGGACATGCAGAGTTTGGAAAGTGGTAGTGGTGGTGGTGGTGTCAATGTTGGTGATGATCAGACCGGTTTGGTTCGCTCGTTTGTTGAAACGTTACACGAAGAATATAAAGACGATGCGTCGTTAGAGGAGAAGTTGGCGAAGAGAAAAACCGAGAAGATGAAGACGAAGCGGTTTAGGGGTTTGGTTAGTTTTGGTTTTGTTGGTTTTGTTGCGAGTATGGTTAGTTTCTACGGTTATCTTTGTGATCAATCGAACGAGAAAACCATGTTTCTCACTCCTACTTAATTTTCGTAACAACTTGTTGCTCTTGTGGTTCATTGATTACGATGAGTAATCAAGTTACAATGACTATTGTGTTATTTTCAGTAGATTTTGGCTTTCTACATGATTAATTTTTCTTTTTTTTTTTAAAGTCTCTTGGCACTTTTTGTCATATAGATTTTGGCTTTCTATATGATTAATGTCATCACTCAAAAATCTTGTCTCTTGTGTCACTAGTGCGTTGTTGATATGTTGTGTTCCTAAACTGGTAGACTCTGTTTTTGTCAATTTGCTTATGTGTTGGTTTTGATTATGTCTACTGTTTACCAAATACTAGTAGGAAAAAAATAATATGATCTTTATATTTATATATGGGATCTTATAAAACTATAAGGTTACAACACAATAAATAAACAATTTTTGTGTAAAATAATAATCAGTAGTCGTTAAGGCATATGTATGATATGTAATCAATAAGTATGATATGTAATCAATAAGCATGAACCTCAATTAATTATATATAGGCGTGCGGATTTTTACACACACGTTTTAAGGATTGATCTTACGTTTGTGAATTTTGAGCCCAAGAGTAGAAGGAACAAGGAGAAGAAGTGGAAGAGGCATTCATAGAAACCATTGTTGCTTGCTCTTCAGAGAGATGATGAAATGTTTCATTCGAAGAGTTATCTGATGGATCTTTGTTTACTTCTTCCTCTTCTTGGCCCATGATTAGCTGAGAAGCAACAAACTTGTCAAGCGTTTGCCAATCCATCACTTGATCATTATGATCATCATTGACTAGTAATCCTGATTGATGATGACCACCATTACTTGTGTTCATCATGATCATATGATTATCATCATTAGTAATAACATGACCATCATCCCGTTGCATTATTGTGGTTGGGTTTGCGTTAATAGTGCTTAGTACAACACCATAAGGATCATGATCATTCTGATGTAATGATGATAATGAAGATGATGATGAGCCTTGAAACATTCTTGGACTCTCTAGATCAGGAAGATGGTAGTAGTTACCATTAGCAACATCCATTTGGTGCGTGAACCAATTAGATTCTTGGCCTGATGATGATCCCATCATTGTTCTTGGATTGTTGTAATTCATCGTGGTTAGTTTCTTCTTGAAAGCGCGACAAACCACCCATCCTTCCTCATGAGGTGGTCCATTTTCATCGGTCTCAAGACGGTATTCGTGCATAATCCAATCGGACTTCTGACCATTTGGGGCCCTACCTTTGTAAAACACAAGAGTCTTCCTCATCCCAACAAGCTCTTGCTTTGAGTATATGGCCTTGTCTCGACCTGTTGCTTTCCAAAATCCGGAGCCTGTTGCTCTATTGGTTCGTGTCCCAGTTGGATATTTCTTGTCCTTGTGGCTAAAGAAATACCATTCCCTCTCTTCTCCTGTCCCTCGTCCACATAACTCTATATAGTCCAAAAAAAAACATTTCAAAAAAGATAGTACGACCTTGATTTTGAATTAGAAGAATCTGACTTTCAAAAACTAGTTTGAATTTAACTAATAAAATATAAATAGAACGTTGGAATGCACACATACCTTGGATGTCCCATGGTTCGATTTTGTAGAGATCGACATCTTTGATAACATCAACTTGCATTCCCGGGAATGCAACTTTGTTCTTGAGATAATAGTCAACAAGTTCTTCATCGGTAGGATGGAATCGATAACCGGGAGGAATGTGCGAGAGACTCTCCATTTTGATCTATTTATTTTTATATTTTCTGCAATATTGCAATTTGTAACACATACTTTATCATCGGTACATAGAAAGATATGCATGGAACTGATGTGAAATTAAGAATTCAACTATGCCTATAATAAAAATGTAAAAGTAATTATGATTAAAGTATATTTGATCCATTTCATTTTGAAAAAGTTACATTTGATACTTTGATTACTCATAATTATTCCATTGAACCAAACTTTATACACATAAAATGATACTAAAAACAAAATTACTTAGTCGACAAAAACAAAAATAATTACTTTTATTCATGGTTTCAAAGTAGTAATTCACTTTCCACAGTCCTTAAATGAAGTTTTATTAATTATACGCCCCAACCCCCATATCTTTTAATCTTCCCATAATTCTCCCATTATATTCAATGGAAAATAGTATGAACCACATATACATACGTCAAATAATTAAGTTCACGTACATAGTTTCCAAAGAGAAAAAAATTAAAATGTAATATTTTGAAAACATAGTTGTTCTCGACTTCTCGTGAACGAAAGTGAGTATATTTGTGATTATATATATGCGATTTTGTAACATATTGAAGACCGAAAATCAGAAATATACATTGTTCTATGTACTGAAAGAAACTTACTTGAATCTTCTTCTTATATATATGCAAGCTTTGTAAGAATATTCGATTTTTTTTTTGTTTTGTCTTCTCTTGGTTCCTCGTAGATTTGGAGAAAGAGACAAAAGCGTTTTGTCTTGTTTTAGTTGTTTATGTTGAGAACACTAAAGACTTCGAGTGTTCCGATTATGGCGGATTCTCTAGGCTTATATATACACATATATATAGGCACATAAATGTAAACAGAGACAAAAAGCTCTCTCGTGATGCAAAAGGAATTGTGCTTTTTATTATAAGTTTTTTTGTAATTTCTTTTGTTTAATACTTTATTAAGGGAAGATTCTATTTGGATTTTGGGGGTCTTTAATTATAACTAAGCTATCACTGTCTTTCTCTCTCTACCTGAAGTGTTGCATAAGTTTTCACTTTCTACACTGTGTGTGATAGAGAAGTAATGTGATCTTTTAGAACTATCTCTCTACCAACCATTGAATGAGACGTTTTTCAAATAAACTACTTCCCTTTAGTTATATATATTTGACAAATACTAATTAAGCGTTTCAGTTGGTGCGGTCGTGGCTGCAATTGTTCACGTTTTGTGGATTGGTGTTCATACCGCTAAAAGGATTAAAATTTTGTTTAAGCTAAAAAATATTTAAAACCAAATTGTACATATCAAGATTTTTATAAAATTGAAACTTAAAAAAAACTCTTGGTTACATACAATAGAGATTGAGTTTATTAAAATTAGATAGAAAAAGAAATGGAGTACTCGTTTTAGACGTCTTAGCCATCAACAAAAATTGTTGAAATTTTAACCATTTCACACCTTTATCCGCCTGCGTTTATTCTCCCGCGTTGATGTTACTCGAAGTCTCAAATATGTACGACAAGACACTTTAGATAGTTAGATTAAACTATAAAATCCCTAGTTTTTTAATTGACCGTACGTTGATCGTCAACTAGCAGTATATATAATATCCTATAATCGAGTTATTTATTAGATTCGTTTGGTGAAATGGATACGCATGTTCTTTTTGAATAAGAAAACAATGTTTTTTTTTAATTAGTGTGACATTAGTTGATCGATAGTTAGACATGGAAAAGGTTCAGAAATACTTATATATATATATATATATATATATATATATATTTCAGCTTTACAATTTAACTAATGAACAGTTATATAACGAACCGAAAGAAAGAGATTAATCTATGCAGATTTTTTTAGAATTGTAAGGTTTGAACCCATTGGATCTTACTTTACGTAAAGTTTGAATGTGTGTTTGATATGAAAAAACCGATTATATTAATTTCCAACTTAAAAGTTGTAAATTGGGAATTAAACTATACATATTCATATAAAACTCTAAGATGATTCAGCCATGAACAAAGATAAGACAATTTTCTTATAAAGTTTGATTGTGATGATTGCTTAAAAATTAAAATATAAAAATTACCAGTTATTTATACACAGATTTAAATAAATAATTTTTTTTTTGTCTCTTTCTAGTGTTTATAATTAAGATACCAACGAGTACTCAAACTAGAGAAACAAATCACCAAAAAAAAAAATTTATATTTTGGCAAGTTTTTGTACTACTTGATATGAAGTGTTTTATTTATTATAATTAAATAGACGATTTTTTTTTTTTTTTTTCATTTGAGTAAATGAAAATATTGTAAGAAACAAAGAAGTGAACTATAATAAACAGAAGATAACAGTAGAATAATTTATTTTTAAAAACAGTAATAAAATAACGTGGCGTGACATGAGTGGTTACGTAATAACACAGGGAACATCATCGCCCTCCTTATCGCCTTCGGTGCTGTCCCCACTTCACTTCCTTTTTGTCCCCACCAAACTTCTCACTTGTTGAGTTCTTCCTTCTTCAGTTCTTCTCTTCCCCTTTAAACTTACATCCAAATCCTCCATTTGATTCATATTTTTACACATTATAATAAATTCTCGAATGTCAAGACAACATACGTTTTCATGTTTTCTTTAAAGTAAGCTTAGAGTTTTGAATATGCATTTTTCACATATATGAAGATAGGCGAACGTATATTTCTATGAATAAAAAAAGTTAATACAACTACTTTGAAAATTTGATTGTCATACTCATACGTAGGTGATACAAGATTGATAACTTAGAGAAACATATGTGGTTTTTACTTCTTAAGGTAATCGAAATTTTTTATGACCGATTGAAATTTCTATACTCATACCATATGGTCCACATTGGCATTTTTTTCAACAAAAACTTGATCCGTAAGTTCAATCAAAATAGTTTTTGTTATTTTCGTTTTATTTCTTTATTTGTGTCTGTTCACTCGATTAATTGTTGTGGTCATACATCAAATTCACATGAATATATACCACGTTAGTTATATTTTTATTTGATAAATATCTATTTGTGGGTTTGTCAGTTTAACTATAATTTTAAAGCTATTGTTGTTTTCAACCATGTTAAAAATTTTAGGTTATATTTATAAATTTCTTCTTGAACAAAAGCAAAGTTCAGAGAAATTAGAGATCATTAGATTATGTAGTAAATATCATGACCTAATGCTAGACCTTATTTTTTTAGTTTTGACGGCAGAGTGTGTCTCTTTTCTCTCTTTTTCAGTGTCTCTCTGATATTACTATTAATATAAAAATAAAATAAAAAAGGTGGTTCTTAAGCAGTACGCTTCTATCTCCAATTTCTCCACTTGGAAACATTATGATTATACCTGCAAATTCTATATATCATTTTAGTATGTTCTATATAAATATTGCACGCATCTAGTTTCGTGAGTAATATGTACGTACTATAAAGAGATGGATGTGGTGTATCATGTATGTATATATATATATGTAGAGTTGTGAGAATGCCACTTTATATTTCGAAAACTAAATTTTCATCTATTTCATTTTAGACGATGGGACCGATGAACCGACGGTTTTGAGTACATTGATAGGTCTTCGGAAACACTGAGAGAGTGACAGTTATCCCAACCAATCATACCACACGTTTTCTTTACCCAAGAGAGCAACCGGTTTGAGTTGGTTCGATTTGGATTCTAACCGATAAAGGTAAACACAAGTACATCTTGTGGCTGAAGCCGCTAAGTTGGTCCCAGTAGAAGAAATTATATGATTGGAGTCGTGAGCCCGGCGTGGTCCTCCTAGCCACTGTCAAGTCAGCCATTGCCAACGAACCACCGTTCTTTCCGGTCTAATGAGTGGGCCTCACGGGGGGCCCGTTATCATTCTGTGGGGTCAAAAAGTAATGGGGGCTACACGTGAAGCTCGTGCGTGAGTGTGTGTATTAATCTACCTCTTTCTCTATATAATGTACACCAATCCATATTTCATTGGGCTATACACATCTCACTCATATCACTTACACATGTATGTATTTAGAATGCAGCAATCAAGAACGAAAGGATTGGTTATATTAAGTATATTGTTTGATGTAGTCGTTTATACACACGCGTATATATGAGAAGACAAGAAGAGTGGAAGTGTGGAACTAGAGAATTGGTTTTCACTTAGTTTGTACTTTGTAGTGTAAACTAGTTGAATTATTAGCACACGATTATAATTACATTCTTAGAAAAAAAAAAAAAAAAAAATCAAAAGATGAAGAGAAAATATTATGTGAGGTGTAATAATGTTTTCTTGAAAATGATTGGTTGATTGTGGAGTTGCGGAGATCATTCCTCCACCACGATGTATTCATGGTCATATATATAAGCCTATAAGGTTATGACGACCAAAAAAAAATACAAATCATAGGGAACATTATAATCATTTACAATATATACAAATCACAGGGACCAAAAATTACGATTTGTATATAATAAGAATTTTTTTTAGAGTTTAGTCTTGTCTTATTAAAAAGCAATTTACAAGATATTATATAATAAAAAATTAGATCTTCAAGTATGTTAGATTAGGAATGATTAACCCTTTATTCTAGCGTACTGATGATCTCTTTTTTTTTTCTAATGCAATGTTGGCATGATATTACTTATTGATTTTTCTTCAATAATCATATTATTGACATGCATAAAATAGCATAATTACAGTGGAAACAATTGCAACATTTTTGTAACGGTGATTTGTTCTTCTTTTATTAGTGAGCTTCAAACCAATCAAAGCTTATGTCTTTAAGTACAAGAGAATATAAACAAAAATTAAAGTATTAAAAATCACCCGTGCACAATGGACGTAACTAATATAATTATTCGAAAAATAAGCTCAAGTGTAAATAATTACATGAAACAAATAATCATGTCTTTTTTAGTGCTAAATATATTTGCACTTTGTGAATACGTTTCCTCCACAAATTGTCAACGTTCCCACCTAATGCTAAATTATTAGGGAGATATCCTTCATTTTCTTATAATTCCTCTGAATTAATATTGTTTTAAAGTCACCTCATATGGTTAATAATAATGAGAACTATAGATGTATTAATCATATGACTACGAAATTAGAACAAATAATGGACAAGAATGATTGTATTTCATTTTCATGTCATTTATTAGGTATATATTTTTTAAAATCATACAATTTATTTATATACAATATTTATTATTCACAGATATTATTATATAACAATTAAGTAGTCTACTAGTTTATAATATTAGTGTTGCAGTGTTACAACTTTCAGTTTATATTTTGTAATATGTCTGGTCAATGATATAAGAAGAATGTAAATTATTAACGTTACTAATATAAAAAAGGGAAAATGTCAAAAAATTCATCAACTTATCAAAAGTGGTGAAAAAAATCTTAAATTCTGTTTATGGTGAATTAAATACTTAAATTTTGTTAACTTTTCAAAAGTTCACAAACTTTCATTGACTTTATCAAATGGAATACGATATTAACGAAATTTCTTAACAGAAACTAAATATAAAATTGACTTTCTAAAATAAATCATAAACTTTTCTTTTACCATTTAAAAGAATTTGTTAATAAATAATTAAACTGTTAAATTGTTGGATTTCAAATTCAAACCCATGTTTTATTTAACAAAATCAACATAATTGGTGATTTTCTATAAAAAAAAAAAGTCAAAGAAAATTCATCACTTATTTGAAAATCAATAAAAATTAGATATTTAATCCTCAAGACACCAAGTGTAAAGTTCGTGCTTTATTTCATTATTTTTAATAAATTGATAATTTTTTTGACAATTTTTCCAAAAGAAAAAGAATATTTGAAGATATATTATAGTTGGGCCTATTAAAAATTCATGGGCTGGGCTAAGTTATAGCAACGGTTTAAACACCGGTTTCATTTGCGTCAGCAAATTCTGGTTTAGATTAATAAATCTGATTCGACCAAATTAACCGGTTCAGACACTTAAACCAAACACACACGAATTGGACAGAGACGACACGGCGACGACGAGGGTTTTGTGAGGATTTTGTAACAAAACCCGCGCTTTGCCACTCATCGTCGTACTAGTTCTACTTCAATCAACACTTGTACTTGTCGGCGTGAACTCTCTTCAAAATCTTTACTTGTTTTAGTATCTGTTTGTTGTAAAGTACGATGCTTTATCTCGATTCTGCAACTGGGGAAATCGTGAAATCGAAGAACCTGAAGAGGCTTTCAATTGAGAAGCCCTGAGATTTGTAGATGATGTTAAAGGCCAAGGCTTTATGTTATCGTTTAGTGAAATCCAGAAACGCTACTAGTTGTGCTCTTCCTTCTGAGTTATCTCCTTCCAGTTCAGTAGCCGCCGTCTCCGCCGTTTCTGGTGACCACCGGTCTCGATGTTTGTCTTTGATAGTCAAACTTGGTCGGAGAGGTCTCGTAGACTCTGCTCGGGAAGTGATTCGCCGTGTTATCGATGGTTCTTCTTCTATTTCAGAGGCGGCTTTAGTTGTTGATTTCGCGGGCAACAATGGAATAGAACTCGATTCGTGTTGCTGCGGTGCATTGATAAGGAAGCTGACGGAGATGGGTCAGCCTGGATTGGCTGAAACTTTCTACAACGAACGTGTAATTGGAAATGGTATGGTTCCTGATTCGTCGGTTTTAGATTCAATGGTGTTTTGTCTAGTTAAGTTAAGGAGGTTCGATGAAGCTAGAGCTCATTTAGATAGCAGTATAGCTTCTGGTTATGTTCCTAGTAGAGATGCTTCTAGTTTAGTAATTGATGAGCTTTGTAATCAAGATCGATTTCTCGAGGGGTTTCATTGCTTTGAACAAGTGAAAAAGGGAGGCAGTGGTTTATGGCTTTGGTGTTGTAAGAGATTGTTTAAGGGTTTGTGCGATCATGGACACTTGGATGAAGCAGTTGGGATGTTGGATACTCTGTGTGAGATGACGAGAATGCCTCTGCCTATTAATCTATATAAGTCTCTCTTTTACGGGTTTTGTAGAAGAGGATGTGCTGCTGAAGCAGAGGCTTTGTTTGATCATATGGAAGCTGATGGTTACGTTGTGGATAAGGTCATGTACACTTGTTTGATGAAAGAATATTGCAAGGACAACAATATGACAATGGCAATGCAGCTTTACTTGCGGATGGTTGAGAAAAATTGTGAGCTTGATCCTTGTATTTTCAACACTTTGATTCATGGGTTCATGAAGTTGGGTATGCTGGATAAAGGGAGGCTACTGTTTAGTCAAATGATTAAAAAAGGTGTGCCGTCGAATGTTTTCACATACCATATAATGATTGGTAGCTACTGCAAGGAAGGTAATGTTGATTATGCTTTGAAGCTTTTTGAGAACAACCAGGGTGTTGAAGATATATCCCGAAACGTGCATTGTTATACAAATCTTATATATGGGTTATACAAAAAGGGTGGATTGGATAAAGCTGTTGACTTGTTGATGAGGATGTTAGAAAATGGGATTGTCCCGGACCATATTACTTACTTTGTTCTCTTGAAGATGCTCCCAAAATGCCACGAGCTTAAGTATGCTATGGTTATCTTACAAGCAATTTTTGATAACGGGTGTGGGATTGATCCACCAGTTATTGATGATCCTGGAAGAAAGATTGAGTCTTTGCTTGAGGAGATTGCTAGAAAAGATGTGAATCTTGCTGCTGTGGGACTTGCTGTTGTCACAACTGCTTTGTGTTCACAAAGAAAATATACCGCTGCTTTATCTCGTATCGAGAAAATGGTCAACCTGGGATGCACACCCTTGCCATTCTCATACAATTCAGTGATCAAATGTCTATTTCAGGAAGGTGTCATCGAGGATTTTGGGTCTTTGGTCAATCTTATCCAAGAACTGGACTTTGTCCCGGATCTTGATACGTATTTGATAGTGGTGAATGAGTTATGCAAGAATAATGACAGAGACGCTGCGTTTGCTGTTATAGATGTAATGGAAGCGGTTGGACTGAGACCTACCGTAGCTATTTACAGCTCAATTATCGGTTCTCTTGGCAGACAGGGAAGAGTTGTTGAAGCGGAAGAGACGTTTGCCAAGATGCTTGAGTCTGGGATTCAACCTGATGAGATTGCTTACATGATTATGATCAATGCTTATGCTAGAAACGCAAGAATCAATGAAGCAAATGAGTTAGTTGAAGAAGTCGTCAAACATTTCGTTAGGCCTAGCTCTTTTACTTACACGGTATTGATCAGCGGGTTTGTGAAGATGTGTATGATGGAGAAAGGATGTCAGTATTTGGATAAGATGCTTGAAGACGGTTTATCTCCAAACGCGGTGCTGTATACTTCGCTCATTGGTCATTTCCTCAAGAAGGGAGATTTTAAGTCTTCTTTTACATTGTTTGGTTTGATGGGAGAAAACGAGATTAAACACGATCATGTCGCGTACATCACACTGCTTAGCGGTTTATGGAGAGCTATGGCACGAAAGAAGAGGCAGGTTAGTGTTGAGCCAGGGAAAGAAAAGCTTCTTAAACGTCTTCTTCACACAAAGTCTTTAGTATCAGTCTCCTCTTCTTTGTGCAACTACGGATCAAAAAGCTTTGCAATGGAAGTGATTGGGAAAGTGAAAAAGTCTATAGTCCCCAATCTATACCTCCACAACGTCATTATAACTGGATATTGCGCTGCTGGAAGGCTGGACGAAGCTTATAACCATCTCGAAGCAATGCAAAAGGGAGGCATTGTTCCAAATCAGGTAACTTACACTATTCTGATGAAATATCATATCGAAGCAGGGGAGATGGAGTCTGCTATAGATTTGTATGAGGTGTCAGATTGCGAGCCGGATCAAGTTATGTACAGTACTCTGCTCAAGGGTCTCTGTGAAAGTAAAAGACCTCTTGATGCTTTGGCTCTGATGTTAGAAATGCAGAAGCAAGGGATTAATCCAAATAAAGACTCTTATGATAAGCTGCTTCAGTGTCTCTGTTACTATAGATTGACCATGGAAGCGGTTAAGGTGGTTAAAGACATGGCTGCTCTTGATTTCTGGCCTCGTCCGATAAGCCACACTTGGTTGATTTATATTTTGTGTGAAGAGAAGAAGTTGAGAGAGGCTCGTGCTTTGTTTGCTATAATGGTTCAATCTGGAAGATCTTTATTGAATTGTACTAAACCGGGATTATTGAGAATGCTTAACCAGAATCAACAACTTTAGTTTTTTTCTTTTCTACAATATATTGTAAATATTCTTGTAAATGTTATCTAGAATACTGAATTACATTTATCTATTTCTTACATAAACTGTAAACCTTAAAAAACAATACAGAGTATTTGAGTGTGAGTGAAGTGTGTACTGTGTAAGATAGACTCCATGTGTAAAATCTAACAACTGTAAGCTGTTTTGTCTGCCATTACTTAAACAAAAGTGGTAGAAAAAGACAGCTTTTCTTCACGTGACTTATCTTTAAAAAAAAAATTATCACATCAAGCATAAATATTAATATTATTTTTGAATAAAATTAATTAAAGTGAACAGAATGCAAACTTTAAAGAATACTAATGGAAGATATTTATATAAATTGAATTAGTTTTGATTCATTATTATTGAAGAGATTTTTTTTTATTGGATTAAAGTGAGAAAATGATAGATGCATGCATAATTATTAGGTGTGAAAGATAAAATTAATGTTTTGTTGGAAAATATTTTTTAAATCAAATATTATGAAACACTTTTTTTGGTTACATACTGATTCTGGAATCTTTAGCGACAAACACATACATTACATTATCATCATATTATACACACAAAATCATCAGAAAAATCAATAAAAACAAACTAAAAATAACTATCAGAACTCTGTTTAGCCGTGAATAGAAGCAAAGTGATTAATCAAAGCCAAGGCATTACTCGTTAAATGAGCAACAACCAAAATCTTCCCTCTCACCAAAACCTTAGCCTTCCCGTTCATCTCATCTCTATCAAATCCCTCCGTACATGTGTTTTCATCTGTCAAAGCCGCACTTACCCAAGTCTGCATATCGCTCATGTAGACCTCATAGTTCGAGCTACTTAGCCGACACATCTCACCAATCGATTTCCTAAGCTCATCTAACGTGTCAGCTAACTCCTCGACGCAGTCTCTCATGGCCGCTGCTTCACTCGGATTGAGCCGACTACTCGAGAGACGTACCATCATTGCTGAAGTGGCTTTAGCCGAGGCTAATGTGATGTTGAGAGCCGCGTGAGCCATGAGCTTGGGGCTTGTTTGGATGAGACTGGCTTGAGTTGAGAGTGAAGTGAAACAGAGTCTTGGGTAGGTTGTGAAAGTGCATGATGATTTTACGAACTCGGTGTTTGTTGTTACTGTATGGACTGATTTGAGCATGGCTGTGATTATGAGAAGAGATGTGAGGAAGTGATGACGATTGAATCTATAAGTTTCACCCATTTTGTTATGTGTATTATGAGCTTTAGTGATGATGATGATTATATGTTTTGTGTAGTATATATTTTCATGTGATGGTGGTTATATATATAGAGAGAAATTATCTGATTTTTTTTTCTAAAAATAAACTTTTAAGATCAGATTTAATAGACAAGTTGGCAATGGGATTTGCATAATGAAGATATTTTTACACACCAAACAAAAAAAGAGGGAAAAAACAAAAAATATCTAACATATGAAAGCAACACGGAGAAGACACTGGGTGTAGGGTAAGGAATTTGTGGATTTAAGACAAACATAATCATTTGTGATTTGTTTAATTAGGTATTAACTACATTTAGAATGATCTATCTGATTGGTTAATAGACCATTCTAGCGGACAATTTATGATATTTTTCATATAAAAATGGAGAGTCGGCTAGCTAGGGTCCTATTCGTTTAACCGGTTCTTGTGATAACGATCAAACAACAGCGATTACTGATTGTGATCATGAATAACAATTACTGTTATTAATTACATTATAAATGATAGATTTGATTTGAATGATTGTCTCATGTATATATATATACTGTACATATGAATTTTTATCATGTTTACAATGTTAATTATATTTGAAATATGTTTCTTACAACTTGTAGTCGCAAATAAGGAACACAAAATAAATTCCATGCTAAAATATTATCTTTTGCTAGAAAATGTTGTAGTTTGTTTTGAAAAGGAAAAGAATATACTCCGTATTAAATATATTATCACTAAAACATTGTTAACTGAAATTTAAAATATGTCGACCGTGGAAACCGAAAGCCAAAAACATTTAAAGTTCTTATCGTCCTCCTTGTAATCAATGCAGCTGCATGTGGCCTACGGTCATCTTCAAGATTTCCAATTTGGCAAAAAACATTGCGTCTGCCCACCAAATATCCATATTTATCCTAATCTTCATATCAAATACAGACGTACACGATGTGAAGTGTCAAGTTGTATTGTGAAAGGAAATTAAGTTGTTCATGTCTCATTTTCTTTAAATAAAAAATAAAACAAAAATGTCTTGTTAGTTTGGTCATTTTAGCGGTTGGTTCAATAACAGAAGAGTGATGAGACTCATTTATCCCGGTAAATGTAAAGTGGTCTTGTAAAGACATGATTTGTAAATTTTGCGTACACTATCGTCTATCTTCACCATTTTTATTCACGTACACTACTATATATCTTGGCTCTTGGCTGTTGCTGGAAAAAAAAAGGATGAAAACATGTCAATAATGCTTAGAAGTGAGAACAGATATAAAAATGGGCTTAGAGGCCCAAAAGCCGTTTGTGGAGAGAGTTAGCTCGAGTAATATCCAAAATATCACAGACGAGAGGCTGCCGAACGTGTATGTATGTAATGTGTTTTATCGTATGTACGATTGGTAGAGACAAGAGAATCAAAGCCATAACCTATAACAAAAATAATGGAAGCCGTCACAAAAACAAAAACAAAAACAAAAATCAATGGACAAAGCCAAGCAATGACGAGATTAGATATGTGCAGCACGCTGCTTTTGAAAATGTTTTATCATTACAAACACCACACGTGGTCGATACGACGAATATCTAACATCAAATTATCAAAACCATCTTCTTTTCAGGCTAGAATAAATAAAGTATTATTTCAAAACAATAATGTCCTTTCTATTATATTTGCTTTAATACAAGATATTAAGATTTTTCGCCAAATTATCTTGATCAATCTTGTGAATGAACACATATTTTTGGCAAAAAAAAAAATTCTTGCAAAACTTGTCAGATGAACTAAATCGAAGACCAAACAACCACATGGTCCATGCAGAATACATTTGAAACCAAGGATTTAGTAAATTTACATTTTCAATATTCTAAAGCCAAGACCACCATGTTTCAAATGGGTACTGTTTTCTTGTCACCGTTTTAGCTTTGTAGAAATTTCGTTGCTGATATCTACAAATGTACTCTTTTTCTTTTCTCTCTTTGAAATAAAGTAGGTTGATGCAAAACATAAAAATGTGTGCCCAACTTGCCACAATGAAACTAACGGTTGTGAAAGAGAGAATTGTCAAACATATATGTGCCAACTTGTTTAAATTATAGAATAAATTAGACTTTTTCAGGATACAAAAAGCTCAAAATACACACACGAATACTATTATAAACCACATACAAAACAAAAAGAAACTAACAAAATCGAAAAAAAATATATCACATGACATACTACTAGTAGCAAGACATTACATTATCTCAACATATATTTTACAGTACACAATATTTCTTAAAACTATAGTTTCAAAATTTAGTACGTTTTAGCAAAAGCATTAATCAAGGACAAAGCGTTGCTGGTTTCGTGGCCCACGTTCACGATTCTAGCCCGAACCGAGTTCTTGATTCGACCATCCATAACCCGACCCGAGAACCCATCGGAACAAGTGTTCTCGTCGGTCAGAGCCGCACTAGTCCAAGTCTGAGCATTACTCATGTGATACGCAAACTGTTCTTGATTTTTGGCACTCCCACACAGCTTCAGTTCTTGGACCGACTTGGTCAAACGGTCTACGGTATCGTTGATCTCCTCGACGCAATCATGGACGGCTTCGATCTCGCGCTTCTTAAGGCCCTTCATACGTGTAAGACGCGAGACAAAGAGCTTCGTGGATTGAGCTCGGTTCAATGTCACGGCTATAGCGGTCTCGGCTAAACGTTTAGGGCTTGTTTGGATGTCGTTTGCGTAGACGGAGAGTGACTGGACGCATAAGGCTGGGTATGTTGTGGTTTTGCAAGAGGACTGGATGAAGTTTATGGCCTTTTTGGAAGCTCCGGCTGATGAGGCTGTTGTGGCCGCGGTGAACTCCAGTGAGAAGAGGTAGGAGATTGTGAGGATTAGGAAGAGATATTGTTTCGCCATTGGTGATTCTTTTTTGTGTGTGTGTGTGTGAGAGAGTGGGTACAATTTGTTTATTTAGTGTTGGAGAGATAATTGAGTGTGTGGAGATGAAAGAGTTGGAGTTGAATATTTATAGTCGGTACAATTTTTATGCTACTAGTGGTAACATGCGGTGTAATATTGAAAATATTCACTTTATTCATGTTACTTACACACGGTGCGATAATTAAATCAGTGAAAACGGAAAAAGAAAATAGTGGATTAGAGAGGTCGGCAAACAAAAGATTAATAGTGGATTAGACTTTTAATATCTAGGGATACGTTCATTTTAGTTCAATTTATTGATCTGATTTGAAACCAAACTAATCTTTAAATGAGTTCACATTTATTTTTAAATACGAGAAACTAAATAGAATCTGAACGAAACCAAAATAATGCTATCCCTATATATATTTGATTACAAATAGAAACACAACTGAAACGGTACAAATATGCTTGCTTTGAATGATTACTATACTATTTATATGCTCAAAGCCTAAAAAAAAAAAACGAAAGACATAGAAACAAAAATTTGATTCGAAAACCTGATTTCAATATACGCAGGGTTAGATTAATATTAGTTGGTGTGTTTGTTATTCTTTTGTTGGCTCATATAAAAATCAGGAGATGGTCCACACTCAACGTCGGTCCAGATCATAACGTGAAATATTAATGCATATTTATATATAAAACATAATCGGATACGAGTAGAGAGATAAGCATTTGTCGTTTTATTCGAAACAAGAAAGAAACCAGAAAGAGCGAGAAAGAAATTGCACCAATCAAGCCGCAATATAATACAAAGGAGAGAATTAGATTTGGACATCTCTTATATCATTGTCAAATCGAACCTCCGATTCGGTCATTAATATCTCTTCCAATCAAATTGGCAAATGTTTTTCTAATTAATGTTGATATGATTATTGTTAGGTAAATTAGGTTATAAGTAAAATAATAGTAAAATGTATAGATACGATTACGAGTAAATTAGAATGGAAAATAGTGTGGCTTACCGACATGACGTGACTGTTGTTTCCACTGCGGTACGGATCATTCAGAGTAGTTGGCCTCTGTGGTTTTTTTTTTAAAATTCCATATATATATATAGATGTATATTTTTGTTTTTGACACAAATATCTTCTCGAAAAGAGTTGAAAACTAATTATTTTGTTTTGGGTGGGTCCTTTACTGTCAAATAGTAAGATGAAGAGAAATAATTGAGGAAAGAGGATGATTGATCACTACGAAAAATTCAAAATTTTGTTTTTTTTAAAATACCACAAATAAGGGATAATAAAATGCAAACATGTGAACGTGATCCATAAATTTACGGGGGTCAAAAGCACCGTCATACCTTCTTCTCCGCGTAAGGGTCATATAAAATATCGATATCATCCCCTTTTAATGGTCTATGTTTTTAGGCAATCGTAGAATTAAAGAATCACATCTTCCTTTATAATATAGTAAATCAAAATATGGTGCAGATAACTGGAGAGTGTGGATTTGATCAGCATGTTGGAGAAAAAGGAGTGGGAAATGGAAATCTATACGAAAAAGAGTTTCCAATTGAATAGAAAGTCTTACTTATTGAAAAATATTTAAAAAGGTTGGTTTGGTAAATAACGCTAGCAAACATGGTACATTTAAAAATATCTTCATGTGATGTGTTCGATATGTCATATAGCTACCAAAAAAACATGCCACATAAATATGACAAAATAATAGGAAATACAATATATGAAAACTAATTTTATCATTGGTCTTAAGTCAAATGTTTAATTTTCCAATAAGTATATATATATATATATATATATATATATATATTGGTTTTACAAAAGTATAATTTTAATATTAGACTAATAAAATCTTTTAAATAATAATAATTATTAAAAAGAATATATTTTCTCTCTCTAAATAATTATGGATGAAATTTATTGATTAATTTTAACAAACTGTAAACCAATTTTAAAAGTGAGATTTTATATCTAAGTATACAATATGATTATTTTTTATAACTATATTTGGATGATTTTGTTAAGATTTTAAATTATGGTTTTCCTATCATTTTTTTTTGTTTCATTTATATATTGTTTTAAATTACCATATAATACATATGATAAATAAATATATAGTTTTCTTTCTAAATATGTTGTGATTTGAATTTTTGAAAACAAAGATATGTTACTCAATCTATGAAAAAAAAATATGTGTTTCAATGCTCTACATTGGCAAGTTGATAAAACTAAATTTATATGGTTGATAAATTAATAAATCTATTTGCTCACACATTACAATATTATAATTACTACTTTAAAATATTTCACAAAATAATGATGCAAATATAAAAAATAAACATATAAAACTAATATACATCAAACAAATTAAAATGCTATAATAGTCTTAAATAATTAGTATTCAAAAAAATATATGTTGATTTATCAAACAATTACAATATTAAAATTAAATATGGTCTCAGATAAAATAACTTTTTAAAATAAATATAATAATAATTTTATTATTATAATATAATATTTGGAAAAAATGTTGATACACAACTTTATAGCAAGGGATATCTCATAGTTTAAATTATTGTCAAAGAATTTGCAATATTACTATGAAGAGGACCGATTTATTCAAATATAAGCAAGAGTGCAAGCCTTTTTCACATTCTTCATGTGATTCAAATATTTATCATAATGGATGTTTTCTCTTGTATAAAATTTCCGTAAGAAAAATACTGATACCGAATAAAATTTTGGTAAATGGACACACTTGTAACAAACAAGGCAATTGTAATCCAAAACCAGAATATATTTCAAAATTTGTACAAAAATTTTAAAATTATTGTTTTATACTATTTAAATTTAATTATAATGACAGATTATCAAGATGATTAATCCAACTTCCTTTTAAGCTTATTGAAAGTCACATATTAAAATCATATGTACTAATTATATGAGCATCGGTTATAGAAGATGATCGCACCCCCCCCCCCCACGACACCAACCATAACACTCAACTAGTTAACAACTCGCACTATATGCGGGATAAATCTACGCAGATAAAATTAGTGTTATAAGTAAAGTTATTTTTGAAGATCTAACATTTGTTTGTGTAAAAAATATATATATAATCCGTGAGAATATGTTTAGATCAAACTACTATGTATCAACTAAATATATAATCCGCTCTTTCTTCAATCTATGCAAAAAAAAATTATTTTGTTTAAATTTTTTTGGTGTAAAAATATGTTTTACCCGTGAAATATTATACCAATGGTATAAAATAAATCATATAATAATATTTATTGTGATAATTTTATTTTAGAGATTTTAAGAATGCTAAAATCTATTTTTTTAATAGGTGAATAAATTCGGGTTTTGAAAATGTTTTAGATCTAGTAATGTTATAATAATTAAATATGTTATAAAATGACTAAAATATATTTTTAAATTGAAATGTTTGATTTTTTTTAATTAATTGGAAAAGAATATTCCTTAATCATTCAATAGTAATTATGTGTAAATATCTATAAAAATGAGGGTAATAAATTCATTGGTGTCTAGAGCTTCTAGCGATGACACATCAGCATTTTCTTGAGAATGCTTCTCTATTAGTATATAGGGAATTTGAACCATTAGATTGATCTATAGATATTCCTTTTTCTTAATCTTCATTTTTTACTATTTCCTTTTTTCTCTTCTAGGCCGATTGTGAGTTGTGACAAGTTAATTGTATTGGGCCGAACTGCGGGCTTTATCTTTACCCAAATTTATTATTATTTTAATTGGTTGAAGATCGAATAATCCGGACATGAAACCCGCAAACAGAAAAACAAAAGAACCAAGTCAGTCTGCAAAGTCAGATCAAAATAGAAAAAGGGAATTTTGTCAAAGATTACACTATGAAAAAGAAACTTCAAAGATCGCCTTAAATTAATAATACATCCACATCTTGGGATACGTATAGTATAAGCTTCCTTCTCTCGTATACTTGGTCTTTCTTCTGAATTTATCTTGCTTCTGAGGTTGAGCTGGCCTGTAACAGCTATATGTACTTTGGTATGTTCATCAAGTGATAAAAGATATCATTTGTTGCTTATGCATTAAGTTTAGTGTTCAGGTTGCTCTGGGAACAACTAAGAAGAACAGACTTGCTTCTGGTACCCTTATCTATACATTGTCCCTTACTTTCTCAATATAAATTGGGAGATGAGAGACGTCGATATTTATTTTAATGGTTATTCCTTCTCTCGTAGCCAACTCACCAAGTGAACTTCTTTAACTGTCTCAGGTCAAGTATCCATCCAGGTTTGTATTTTTAGAAACTACTCATTTTTCTCCTTTTAACTCATGTCGTTACGTTGTCTAAAGCATTTTGATGTGCTTTGGCAGAGGCTGTGCAGCACGCTGCTGTTGAAGCCGAGGGAATGGAAAAGATTGAAGCTACTCATTTATAGAGGAATCTTCCCCAGCTTCTCTTGGACCTAATATGGCTACTAGGGGAGAGAGAGATCAGTATAAATCTATCCTTGAAGATGCAGGAGATGTTCAGTAAACGTTACGGTCATCCTCCAGACTTCAATAGTGTCCAACACTAGCATCAGGATTCACTTACTTCTAGATGTTCTCTATAGGTTGATGAATCGCTCGAAGCAGGAGGAGACTGAGATTAACAGGAGAGCTGTTCCGGGGAGAAAACTCAAAGCTTCCCATTCACAAACTAAGGAAAAAGTTAATGATCTATGAATGTCTATTGCCCGTATAATGTATAAGAGCTTCGGTCTTTAGATCTGTGACTCAGGACTGCCTGTTATAGCCTTTAAGTCAGTTTAGACACTGGGGATACTGACTTGAAGAAACAAAATAATAACCTGTTAGGATTTTAAGACATGGAAATCTCAAGATTGTATTATGGAACCAAAAGGTCACTTACTTGGGAATCTTGGTTACTGCTCCTGCCAACCAGAGAATCCAAAAACGTGTTACGTTTAGAAATTCAATCCAGTTTCCCTGCACTATAAACATAACACATTAAAGTGAAAAAGCTCAGAGACCAAACACACCACTTTAGTATAAGAAGCTTACCAAATACGAAAATTCAATCTGAGAAGTAAAGACACACACAAACACACACCACAGCTCTGTACTTCACCAGGATGAGCACCAGATAGCTCTTCCTCGGCATCTAGGGTAGCAAAAATGTATGGAATGGTTCAATCTGCATAAACCAAAACACAAAATATTAAGTCACTGGTCGGATTTTGAGAGTTGCGAGAAGGTGATAAGATATGTTAACATAAAGAGTAACCAGTTTGATGTTGTATTGCTGTAAGGCGAAGTACAATACAAAGGGCGTACCTGCAGCTTCTTGTCCAGTCATGGCATCAACAAGAAGTAGCACTTCTGTGGGATACAAAAATTTCTTCACGTCTTTTAAATCGTTCATCATGCCTTTTTTATCTGTCACAAAAGAGCCAATTTCATGACTAAAGCTGCAATAGTTTTATGATACAATGACTCTCAAAGACGAAAGATTACCTTGAAGCCTTGCTGCAGTATCCATGATAACTACATAGACATTATTCTTTTGAGCTTCTTTTAAATCTTGCTTATTGGTTAGATCTGCAGGTTTTACATCATTCCCTGCTGTATAAACCGGCACAAACCTGAAACAAAGAGGGCATAAGGGAGTATTGATTTACAGAAACGAATATCATCACATGTTCACACACAGGTTCTCTTAAGCCATTTCTACGAATGCACACGATGCTCCAAAAGTAAAAATGTCAATACCTATCTTAGCTAAAATGACAAGTTGATTGATGGCAGCAGGTCGGGATACATCTCCAGAAATAAGCATGTAGATATCATAAACGTCAAGTTTAATTTGACAGAGAGTAACAAATATTCCATAAACATCTCCACTGTATTTTGAAAAAGCATACCTACTGCTTCTTTAGGTAACAAGCTAGTTAAGTGCAGAAAGTTATATTTCCAACTCCTTGGAGCCCAGCCAACAATATTACTGTAGGACCAAATTTAGTAACCTGTAGCACATATACTTCCCCTCCACCTATCAATTTCACTAGCTCATCATGTAGAATCTGTAACATAGCCATGATTAGCCACACTTCAGTACTATTAAAATTAAAATGATAGAGTGAAACAAAACCATTATGCTTACGAAAAAATATGGGGAAGGACTAAGGACTAAGGGGATGAAACAGAAAGAGAATTACCTTGACCAACTGCTGATTTGGTCCGACTCCACGAATGACTCCCATCCCAACGTCTAGGCGACTAACAGATTAAACAAACCTTCTAACAACTGGGAGACTCACCTGTTAGCAAAACCGCCAAGAGGCTAATACAACAAATAAACATGAATACCAACAAGTTAACTAGAGACAAGAGATAAATATAACCAGACATATATAAGCACATCTCATGAGTGCAAACTTACCCACTTTCTGCTTGTTGTGATCCATCCTTTGACAACATTATGACAGGCTGTTTAGGAGTAATTCCAAAATATTCACCAGCCTGAGAGTAAAAAACAGTGACGACCATTAGAAACCAAGCATTCACATATGAAACAACAACACACACACACACAAAAATACCTTCACCAACTGCTGATCTGGTCTGACTCCACGAATGACTCCCATACCAACGGCATGGTCACTAAGAGACTGAACAAACCATCTAACAACTGCAAGACTCACATGTTAGCAAAACCGCCAAGAGAACCCTAATTTGAGCTTAAGGGGGGAAAAAAAAATACAAAGAGAAAAAACAATCGAACCTTGGCCTTTGAGCTTGATCTACAAGCAGCCTCCTAGAGTCCACTAGTCAACTGAACAAACACTTTGAAGTTGGACTTTCGGAAAGCTAGGCACAGACATGAACTGTATAAATAGGCACCTCTGAGCAAAAAACGTTATGGTTGATAATCCTTTCAGAATAATAAAAAGCTGTTGAAACTGATAAGTTGGAACCAATGTAAAAATGGTGAACAGATTCAGTACCTGACCACCGCAACAGTTCTCTAAAAATTTCCGTGTGACACAGACTTCTCCTGCAACTTGTTGGTAGCTATTTAGAGCATATATGGCTGCAACATAGAAGATAAAAGTTAGAATTGAGACGAATACAACTTTGTACGAATAACTGTTTTGATAGGCTCGCACCTGAGTTACAGTTTCATCAACTTTAATGAGAGGTTCTCCATTTAGAGGATCTAAAAGCGTGCTCTGATTAGAAGATCCAATCCACTTTACCTGCACTATAAACATAACAGGAAAGTAAAGCACAGAGACTCCACCTCAGCAACTTAAGTAAGAAGCTTTAAGTACCAAATACAAAATTCAATCTGACAAGTAAACACACACACCAAAGCTCTGAAATTCAGCAGGATGAGCACCCTCCTTGGCATCTACGGAACACAAAATTAAATGGTGTAATAAACCTTACCTGCATCAAACACAAATCTATGATTTCAAAATAAAGCACAAAACAGAGTTGCCACCAAATACAAGCATCTAGGAAGAATGTGTTATTACCTTAGGTAAGGCGAGCATATGAGCTGCATTCGTCGAGATATCTCCATACAAGAGGTATCTGTAAAAAGAAAAACATGACCATAAATTTAGTATCTTCGTATACAGAAACAAACTGAGAAAGTAATAACACAACAAGAACAAACCATATGATACCTCTATGGAGATTTGAAAGGGTTATGGAGAACCATGCATAGGGGCACTGGGATAAGTTGTCCACAAATATAAATGGCCAACATAGGAAAAGAAAAGTTAGAATTGAGACGGATACAACTTCGCAGTAGCAATAAAGGTTTTGGTAGGCTAGTACCTGAGTTCTCCATTGAGAGGATCCAAAAGCGTGTTATGATTCGAAGATCCAATCCGGTTTCCCTGCACTACAAACATAACACAGAGGTAAAAAGCTCAGAGACCAAACACAACAGCACTTTAGTAAGAAGCTTACCAAATACAAAATTCAATCTCAGAAGTAAACACACACACCAAACCTCCGTAGTACTTGATCCAGATAACTCCTCGGCATCTACATTAGCAAAAAGGTTTGGAATGATTCTATCTGCAAATACAAAAACACAGAAATTAAGTCAAATTAAGACACACTTTTAAATAAATCACATTCAGACATCAATTTGGTAATCAAAACAACAACTTAAATAAAATTTGTGTGTGTTACCTTAGTAAGACGAGCATATGAGCTGGTCTTTGTCGAGATATCTCCATACAAAAGGGATTTGTCTGAGAAAAAACAAACTTATAAATAATAACTCAACAAACTGAGAACATAATAACTCAACATGGGCAAAACTGGAAGCCAAACCGTGGAGAGAGAGAAGCTGAAATGCTGGTAGCTCAGATACTTTCTCCTCCACCCATCAATTTCAGTAGCTAATCATGTACAATCTGCAAAAAATCCATAATAAGCCACACTTCAGTACTATTGAAACCAAAATGATAGAGTGAAACAATATGTGGAAGGACAAAGGAGATGAAACAGAAACCAAATATACATTGACCAATTGAGTAGTTTACTTACTTGGATTGATGTCTACAATGGGTTTTCACCAACCTGAGAGAAAAAAAAACAAAGAAGACCATTAGAAGCCTTGCATTCACAAATGAAACAACAACACACAAGAAGCGAAAAACGAATCTAGGTCAAACAACAACACTAAGGAGATGACACAGAAACAAACAAAAAATACCTTCTAACAATTGGGAGGCTTACCTGTTAGCAAAACCGCCAAGAGAATCCTAATTTGAGCTCAAGAGAAAAAAAAAATTAAACCTTGGCGTTTGAGTTTGACTTTGGTCTGCAAGCAAGCAGACTCCTCAAGTCCACCAGTCAACTGAACAAACATCTCGGCTCTTCACTTGGCTCCTTGTGTATCTTCCCTTGCCAACAGTCTTCCATTTCACCAAAAGAACCAGATAATCCTAAAACAAAAAGATAAAAGGAAGTTAGACCGAATCCAGGATATTCAATCTATTGCTAACAAGCAACAAGAGACGACTGTGAAGTGAGGAATAAAGAAGACCAAATTATATATATGAGAAGATGTAAAGAATAAAAAAAAAAAAAGAAGAAGCAAACCTCTGGTGGTTTAGAGAGGAGCTTTAAGACCCCCACGAAGCTGCAAAGTTACAACACAGAATATCACAAAGAAAAAGAGAAATATGAGAACTGCGAACAAGAAGAAGGAGGATGAAAAGAGAGAAAGTGAGAGTACCAAATGTAATTGTATCCGAAGAGGTCTTTTCAAGGGACTCGTTGTCTTTTGCTTCTGCAAGAAGCGTCATTCCTCGAGTCCACCAAGTCAAGTGAACACACATTTGGGATCTTCTTCAATGTGTATCTTCCATCGCCACAAAAAATTTACCTGACCCAAAATAGTCCATAGCTCTCGTCTCAGCCACTCTACACATAACATCACAAGAATTGGGAAGACAAACCATGGAGGAGAGAAGATGAATTGCTGCTGGTACCGTTACACCGTTGCGTGCGGTGAATGCACAGTGCCTTCACGGACCTGAGAAATTTTCTAAATGATATTATAAAAAAGAAAAAAAAAAAAAAATAGAAGGGCTGAAAAATTCACCTGGGCATGTCTTGTTTGATGGGCTGAAGTTGTTGTTATTGGGCCTTTGTCGGCCTGCTGAACACACACACGAAATAAAACGAATCAGTCCACACACGAAATAAATCTCAAAAATCAAGAAGAAGGATCGATCGACAAGTATGAGAATTGCAAAACAAGAAGAAGAAGAAGAAGAAGAAGAAGAAGAAGAAGAAGAAGAACAGAGAGAAAGAGAGAGAGATCAGAGAGTACCAAACAAGAAGAAGAAGGAGAAGAAAGGGCTCGTCGATCGATTCATCATATCTTCGGCTTCATCGATTCATCATCGTGTCGAGGAAAACCACCAGCGGCGACAGAGCGGCTTCGCTCTTCGCAGAGATAAACCAAAAAATATAAGTAAAAAAGATTAAAGATATGATTTTTTTTTTGTTTTCCGATCGAGAGAGATGAGTGATGTAATAAGAGAGTATTTATAAGATTTTGTAGGGTTTACATAATAATAAAATAAATAGGATTTCCTTTTTCCTTTTTTTTGTTTAGCAATTGTACTATCAGATCACAAGATTCACAACGGTAAGATTATAAGAAATATCATATCACAAGATTCACAACGGTAAGATTACAATAATTACGGTAAGATCTCTTGCTCGATCCACTTCCATCTTTGATCCAAAAAAGAAAATATTTATATTATTTTCTTTCTTTTGTTTTGTATTATTTATCAGCGTGAAAATGAGAGTCATCCCCATTCAGTTCCAACACTATTGTACGTCTCGGTCATGAGCTCTTGCACCTTCTCTTCTCCTCTCCAAACCGCTCCCATATATGTTCAAATTTATTTCATGTTTTGTTACTTAAACAAGATAGGACTCATACTTACATACCTTGTTTTCCATTTCCTCCCGGATGGACTCAAATGCAAACGACATCGAGTGTGGACTGGACCGGCTCGTTGGGAAAACATTTCCATTTAAATCCAAAAAAAAAAAAGAAAAGAGTTTCCATTGAGTACAAGTCTTACTAAAATTCAAAATTAAAGTTGGTTTGATAAATAACACTAGAAAAGATATTGAGAAAATGGTAAATTGTAAAATGTCTTCGTGATGTACTGTTAAATATGTCACGTACCAAAAATATGCCAAAGAACTATTTGACAGAATACTATATATTACTATATTGTGATCTGTCAATGAACCTTGTACAATCTTCATGAACAGAACCAGTTTATTAAAAATATAAATCAAGAGTGCAAACCATTTTACATTTTTCTTTTGGTTATTATCTTCAACAGTCTCGAGGTTTACATAATTAATTATAAGGCCAGTTTGCAATTGGTATTCGAGATAAGTGAAAAAGGACTAAAATTATGTTTAGAATCTCCATGTATTTTATAGCTAGGATTTCTTGTCTTAGTCTTTAATTAATTTTCGTTTCGAAAAAGTTTTATTTATTGTTCTTCTGATGAACCGATACTCAATAGATACCGTACGTACAACAAAAGAACTAATTCTTAGCAAAGGCTTTGAACAACATTTGGCATTGTTTATTTCATGGTGCAACTTAGCGAACCGGGCATGGAGTGACTTTCTTACCGCATCTGAGATCCGGCCCCGGACTGACATCTTTACCGGACCCGCGAAGGGGCTGGAGCAACTATTCTCGACGCTATAACCCTCAGCCGAAATGGCACAGACTTCAGCGTTGTTTACGTGAAACAAGCATTCGGTCAAACTGGTACAACGCACCATCTCTTGGAGTTCTTGGACAGTACATTCCACATCTGTAGTGTACGTCGTTGGTTGGCAGTCCGCAAGGGTTCGGAACTGGCTTTTCGTCAGGTGTGAGAGGAAGAGCTTCGTGGACAGCGCTTGATTCAGACTCACGGCGATAGCTGTATCCACGAGGCGTCGAGGGCTTGTGTTGATCGTATTGGCGTAGACCGAGAGAGTTTCAACGCACAGGGATTGGTACGTTGTGGATTTGCAAGAGGATTGAATGAAGCTTAGTGCTTTTGCAGAAGTTCCGGCGGGGCTAACTTTGGCAGCTGTGAGCTCCGATGAGAAGAGGAAGGAGACGGAGTAGAGTAGAAAGAGAGCTTGGTATTGTTTTGCCATTGCTGATTCTCTTGAGGTTGAGAGAATTAAGTATGAATAGGAAATAGTTATAGTACTGGCTACCTTTTTGGAGTGCACTACTACTTGATACTAATTAATCACCATGATTAATTTGATATTTTGGTTATTTTTTTCATATTAAAATCACGTATCTTCCACTCATTTTCGCTAAGTCGTTTAATATAGTAATTACAATCACGTAACCAGATCCGATCGGATCGTTACACACACACACACACATATATATATATAACTATATATATATTGACAGCCAATTGCAAAAAAGTTTATATGTCCTACCAAAAAATAATATATAAAATGACTTGAAATTTGTATATACGAATATGTAGTTGACTGAGCGACAAAAAATTATAGTTTCGTTTTGAGAGATAAAAATGAAAAGTAACCAAATCGCAATTAATTCATCCAATAAAAAAAAAAAAAAAAGTATCCTATCCTAATTGTGTTCAATATAGAAGAAAGAGGCAACCCAGTTTTCGTCTTGGTAGCGACGTACAAGACCAGTCTGAAGAATTCCTCCATCCTGTGTGTATTTGGCTACCTAGCGCGGGTCATAGAGACGTTTGTCTGTTATTTATTTGCATGCTTTTTCAACAAGAAAACAATTTACAGAAGAAAAGTTGGAATAATAACTTTACGAAAGGTTTTAACTTTTTTACGCTAAGAGGAAGAACTAGTATATATTAAATATACTTCACATTCGTGTATTGCACTAAAAGATCTTGGAATATTGACAATTTTGACAAAAATGTGTCGAAAGATAAAAATATTTGTCAAATGAGTGAAGAAAATTAATTGTTGTTTTCGCTGATCCTTTTATCCCGGATGTATCAAGATTAGTAAGTCTTATATATTAACTAAAATTCAGAAAGGTTGGTCTTAATAAATAACGCTAGAAAAATATATTGAGAAAATGGTAAGCTTTAAATTGTCTTCGTGATGTGTTAAATATGTCACATACGTACCAAAACTCTTTGACAGAATGCTATTAGTACGTGCGATATGTCAATGGACTTGTACAATCTTCATGAACAAAAGAAACCAGTATATTCACTTTTCTCTTTTGGTAATTTATCTTTACTCATATCGATGTTCACATATGTGAGACCAAATTGGTATTCCAGAGGTAAGTGAAAATGGACATTTTAGATTATGTTTAAAATCTCGATGTGTTTTATAGCTAAGTTTTCTTGTTTTCTTTCTTTTTCGTTTCGAAAGAGATTTTTTTTTTTAAACTGTTCCTTCTGATGGACTGATACTACATGAATACCATACAACAAAAGAAGTCTATTATTATTAATTCTTAGCAAAGGCTTTGAACAACATTTTGGCATTGTTTATTTCATGGTGCAACTTAGCGAACCGGGCATGGAGTGACTTTCTTACCGCATCTGAGATCCGGCCCCGGACTGACATCTTTACCGGACCAGCGTACGGGCTGGAGCAAGTGTTCTCGACGCTATGACTCTCAGCCGAAATGGCACATACTTCAGCATTGTTTACGTGAAACAAGCATTCGGTCCAACTGGTACAACGCACCACCTCTTGCAGTTGTTGGATAGAACACGTGCAATCTGTATTGAACGTATCTGTCGATGGTGCGCAGTCCTGAAGGGTTCGGAACTGGCTCTTCGTCAGGTGTGAGATGAAGAGCTTCGTGGACAGCGCTTGTTTAAGACTCACGGCGATAGCTGTATCCACGAGACGTCGAGGGCTTGTTTTGATCGTATTGGCGTGGACGGAGAGAGTCTCAACGCACAGGGATTGGTACTTCGTGAATTTGCAAGAGGATTGAATGAAGTTTAGTGTGGAAGTTCTAGTTGGACTAACTGTGGCGGTTGTAAGCTCCGACGAGAAGAGGTATGAGACGGAGAGGAGTAGAAAGAGAGCTTGGCATCGTTTTGCCATTGCTGTTTAATTTTGTTGAAGTCGAGAGAATTATGTGTGTATAAGAAAGAGTTGTGGTTCAAATATTTATAGCACAATGCATGACAACCTTTTTAGAGTGCACTCTTACTTAATACTAGTAGTATCATACTACTAATCACCATGTTTAATCTGATATTTCATATTTAAAATCACGCATCTTCCACTCACTTTCGTTCCAAGTCCTAAGTTTATATATCAATGATATATTGTTAATATATACAATCACGTAACCAGATCCGATCGGATCGTTACACACAAATAAAACACATAGATATACATCTTTCGTTAGTAGCCAATTGCACAAAGTTGTATAAATGACTTCTAGTTATATATATGGATATGTACGTAGTTGACTAAGAGAAATTCATTTTTATATGTATCAAAAGTTATTGGATCTCATCTCAACGGATTAGTTTTTTTAACTTGTAGTATAATATTTAACTTATACACAAGACTCTCATTTTTTAACAGAAAGTGGCAACCCATCGACCCATCCCCTATATGACTTGATTATCTTTAGTGAAAATAAATATTTAGTTTAGTTCGATAATAGTTACATTTCATGCTACTAGAAAATCTTTGCAAATTATATTGTTTGTTCATAACATACAAAATGGTTAAGGCTACCGATTTCCCAAATTTCGAAAACTCAGCTCTCATTTTCTTGTTCTTATATTTGATCTTTGCAACCAAATATTATATTCTCATCTTGATGGTATCTGCGGTATGCCGGTGCGTGGGACGTTACAAAGGGATACGGCCGAGGGCTAAGCATGTTACATCTTCGTTTGTTTGCTTTTCTATTTATTGTTTGTTTGTTAAAGAACTTTTTTTTTATATAAATAAATGTCAACGTTTTGGTATCCACATCCTTCACAGCCCTTTAACGTCTCAATTTTAATCTTTTTAGTAATTCTTTTTACTAGATATTTATATTTTTGCTTATGTTTTGCTTTTTTTTTACCAAAATAATACATAGATTACTCATAATTATAATACGTAGTTGACTGAGTTAAGTAAATATTATATTTTTACGAGATTAGAATTATCCAGATCTAAACTAGTTCATTCATTGACAACAACAACAACAACAAAAAAATTAACATTAGTTTCACTCAAATAGTCAAATAAGGTTATGATATTCACATAAAGATATAAGAAATCAAAAATGTTCAAGTTAATCATAAACTTGATCATACTACATACAGTTAAAAAGTGTTCAAGTTTTTATTATATCTTCCTCCATGGTTGTCAAAAATGTATTTTTTTTTTCTCAACCAAACACTAATTAGAAAGAGACTCCAAGGTTGATAGCCCAAAGTGGACCAAAAATGTATTATACCCTCCATTATTACATTAATTATGTTTACTTGTTATATTAGAATATAATTATTTAGAATTGTAAAGGGATATTTAATTTTATGTGAAACAGAGATAAATAAAAGACGTTTAATAAAATATTTTTTCAATTAGAAAATAGCATTATTTCAGTTTATTAAACCTTCTTTAGAGAAGTCTCCATGTTCTTTTTCTCTACTTCAAGATTTTGTTTACAAAGTATGATTTTCTTGTCATGATCAAAACGCAAGCAGCATGATCTTTTTTTGTTTCCTTAAAATCATGTGGATAAACATAAGAAATTCGTTTGACAACAAAAAAAAAAATACATCAGAAATTCTAAAGAGCCAATTTAATAGAAGCTTTGAAATCAGAGAAACAAGAAATATTTTATTCACATATATGTTCATATATATATATGTATTAGTATAATTGGTAAGAGTAGATGACAATGTAGTACTACGTCAAAGTAATTTAATAACTTTGCATCGAATTACAATATACACATTAGTTAACAACCGTATCCACAAAAACATCACAAAAGTTCCAAGAAAATTTCGGATTGAGTTTTCTATCCTGACAGTAAAAAATACATTAAATTAATTGTATGAACAATGATAATTATTATTAATTAAATCTTAAGCATCCAAAAGAAAAGGGCAAGAAACTCCATATGTGTGTTTATATATATAGTTAGTTAGTTGAGATAAACTTGGTTACCACTTTTGTGTTGTTTTTTTTTTTCTTTTCCATATTCCATTTTCCATTTCTCGACCCCCTAATTAAAGTTTATTTGATGGAACTATTTGAAAACCATATATGATTATGGGTGGTCGTAAACCATGTTGTGATGAGGTTGGATTAAGAAAGGGACCTTGGACAGTGGAAGAAGATGGGAAACTAGTTGATTTCCTAAGGACACGTGGCTGCGGTGGTGGATGGTGCTGGAGGGACGTGCCTAAACTGGCGGGACTAAGACGGTGCGGTAAAAGCTGCCGTCTCCGGTGGACTAATTATCTCCGGCCAGATCTCAAGAGAGGTCTTTTTAGTGAAGAAGAGATCCAACTAGTCATTGATCTTCATGCTCGTCTTGGCAACAGGTTTAATGTTATTCTATTTTCAACTTTAGATATATGTGATTTTCTACTTGTAATAATGAAATATTCTAATGCCGTTATGTATATAATATGGTTATAGATGGTCGAAGATTGCAGTAGAGTTACCCGGAAGAACTGACAACGATATTAAAAACTATTGGAACACTCATATAAAGAGGAAGCTTATAAGAATGGGTATTGATCCAAACACACATCGTCGGTTTGACCAACAACAAGTCAACGAGGAGGAGGAGAAGGTATTAAAGGCCAACAGTCCAAAGCCTCCGAGTGAGCCAGAGGTAGTAGTACCTGTCGTTTTGCAGAATGACACGTCAGCTGGAAATCTAAACGAGTTGGCTGACGTGGAAGGTGATGATCAGCCGTGGAGCTTTTTAATGGAAAATGACGGAGTAGGAGCCGGAGAGCTTACGATGCTATTGTCCGGCGACATTGCGTCATCATGTTCTTCTTCGTCATCGTTGTGGTTGAAGTATGGAGATTTGGGGTACGAAGATTTAGAACTTGGTTGTTTCGATGATTAGAGAGATTAAAGTATGTTTTATTAGGCCGTAGGTTGATTAATCCACATAAGAGGTTCGTTGACATCATTCACGTAGTTGAACCAGTATAACGAATAAAAACATTAGTAATTTTCAAATTCCTTAATCAACTACTATATTACGTGCTTTGCACTTTTAATGTCAGAGATTTCATCTGGAACTAACAGATACATTTTAGAGCTTACGTTGGAAATATAATAAAACAGAGTACAGGTTACACATATTGTATACAAATGCAAGAATTTTTTTAGATTTATTTTTAAAAAAATCTTGTAATTCAATATGTGTATCATGTAATTACATAAATTAATATCATACTCAAATCTCTGTAGCTCTTTTGCTTCCTAGCTATGCTATGCTTATTATTGCTTTTCTTTTATGGTTTGAACCAGGAACCAATCAGCGCTTCTTCAAGTTAGATGTTGATCCATACATGTTAGTAGTCATCATGTTTCGGGTCGATGGGCTGATTGGTTCGAAGCTTCTGTTGATTCCTTCGCGTTCTTTAAAACAAGATCGTAGTTGATCGAAGCGAGTTGTGAGAGGTTCTGATAACACAAAACCATTGTCAAAGATTTAAGCAGGGATAAATATTTCAAAACAAATAAATCTTGGGGATTAACTAACTGACCTTGAACGAAAAATTGCTGAAGGAATACTTCACAGCAAGGTTTGGTCCATTTCCAAATTCTGCTAAGCTACTACACTCATCACCCTGTTTTAAAACATAAACGTTTTTTTTTTTTAATTCTGTGAGCATTCAGATGATAACTCTAAAAATGAGTGTACGAGGAAAAAGAAAGTAAAGAGAAAGAGTGAAAAAAGTCATACATCTTCGTCCTGTGTATTGAAGGAGCTGCTGCTGCATGTGTCTGTAAGGTCATCAAAATCACTACCTCCATGAACATTTTCATCTTCCGGGTTCCATATATACCGGCTCATGAAGTAACTAGTGTCTTGTGGTTCAGCTGCTGGCACAAACATAGCCTGTAACAATAGATAAGTTAATGTTAGTAAGAGCTTTGATTTTGTAAAGGAACTTAATTTAGCTTCTGAATATGGAAAGAACCTTTTGCCGGGCAAGCGTATCCCAGTTAATATCTTTGAAAAAATGATGTTGTTTCACCTGTAAGGAGATTTTCAGAGACCCGAGGACTTGAAAAAAGTTAGCTAGTAGGGTTGAATTAATAGAGCTTTACCTCTCCAGCTCCCGTTGCCCCTAGCCTTTGAACAGGATTTTCAGTTAACAGCCTAGAAGAAGGAGATAGGTAGATAAGGTTAACACAATCAACATGTTCTGTTTTCACTTTGATCTCAATTAAAGGCGTGTCGAAGAATAAAAATGGCAAAAGTACAGAAAACATAGGAAAGAGATGAAGTTTCTGAGATTCATATCCAAAGAGTGTGTGATCTTACTTGTTGATTAGATCATGTGCTTCATAAGATATCTCCTCTGGCACATTAGGCCATGGTATATCTCTGTTGATTATATTTTCAAAAATTTGCTGCAAACCCATATATGAAAGGTAATGTTATCAGATGTCTACTTCTGATATCTAATAAATTCATCTTGAAATTATACCTGTGGGGTTTCTGCATTGAAAGGAGGTATGCCCACCAGAAGCTCAAAAAGAATAACACCGACTGACCACCAATCAGCGGTTTTACCTGTTATGAACAGTGATGATAAGTCCATGTACAAATAAATGATGGCATGGAATGAAAGGAAAATGAAATACTAACCATGGCCCATTCCAAGAAGTATTTCAGGTGCAAGATAATCAGGAGTTCCAACAACTGCATGTTTCTTACGACTATCTTTTCCTTGTGAATGTTGAGCTGTTGTTCCATCATCTGCAAAAAATCCACTGTTTCCCAGTGATGCATCACCTGACAAGTCATCTGTGCTGTTGATAAGACCAACCTTGGAAAGCCCGAAATCTGTCAACTGTAATTACAAGGGTTATATTTTGCGAGACGAGCGGTCTTGCTATCAATTTCATAATGCATAACACAATATTGACCTTGATGTGACCATCCTGATTGATCAACAAATTGTCTGGCTTGAGGTCTCTGTGAATGATATTTACAGAATGCAAATACTCCAGAGCAAGAACCTGAAAAAGCATTTGATTGAATTCAATTTCTATCCTGTGGAGAGTTATGTCTTAATCCGGACACAATTGAGCAAATCATGAGATGTTACAAATGGCCTTACAACTTCTGCAATATAAATGCGGGCCATGTCTTCATCCAAGCAGCCAAGATTTCTCAACAAGGAGAAGAGATCTCCACCATTCAAGTACTCCATAACTAGATAAAGATTCTCCCGGCATGTGAAAGAATAGAAAAACCGAACCTGCACAACTAAAAGAAGCATTAGAGAACACCACAATCTTCACAAATATATTCATGAGGGCAATTATACATTGCTTGCATTACATACCACGAATGGGTTACGAACTGATATAAGGATGTTACGCTCAGCTAGGATACTCTCAACAGCATTCTTACGGATCATATCAGCCTTCTTTAAAACCTGTATGATGATGGTTTAGAAAACACTGAGTTATGCTTAGAACAAATTTGTAGAGCCAAACTGAAATAGTATTATGTTAGTAACACCAACCTTTATGGCGAACAAATCACCGGTGGCTCTCTTTTTGGCAAGAAAGACTCTTCCAAATGCACCACGGCTAATTGGTTTTATAATTTCAAAGTCTTCTATTGATGTTCGATCTTTAGCACGTGGATTAAGTGGGCTTGCCCGTAAGCTTCGTACTGTATCCTCATCTGCTGAGCTTTCTTCATCCGCCACGGCATTAGACGAGTCTACTTTTTCATCATCTATCAATCCACAAAGTTCAATGTACTTTTCCCTGGATTTGAGAAACAATAAATCAGCATGAATGAAGTTGCAGTTAAACAGTAATGTTGAGCCAAACGCAGTACAAGGAAAAATGATTACTGTAGTAGCTTCTCTATGCGTCTTCCAAACGTTTCTACCACGAGTGCATCTGCCTTCCTATCCTGAATGACGTACTTTAGCTCATCTAACTGCTCAATCATAAAGTCCAATGAACTGTATCCACATACATTCACATTTGCCACAGAGCGAGCAATATCTAGCAACTTGTTTATCTGTCAACAAAGAAGAAAATAAAAGTTAAGGAGAAGTTGAATACTCAGCTGAAATAAAGAAATAAATAATTGAGATTTGCATAAATTAATGGGGGAAACATGAATAGAATGTAAACATTTACCTGCTGATAATTCTCCAGCTCTGATATTGTTTTTCGACCACTTAGTAGTAAATCGACTTGGCTTGTCCTCGGTGTTGCTGGTGATGGTGGTGTCAAGCTTCCTGCTGACGAGTCCTTTGTTCCATTGGCCATTGAAGCTTCATTCAAGACAGTCAGCTCATCCAAAGAAACTGTATTCTGTGAACGAGGAACGCAATCAAGCATATCAACTGAACATCTCTGAGTTACTTCATCCAGATCTTCATGTCTAATGGATGTTGATAATTTCGCACTATCGGCAACTGCTCTTGGAGTTATGCTGTTCTTTGGCGTCCATGACTCCAATATTTTCTCAAGACTTTCAGCTACTCTTTCAAGTCTTAAGTTTACATTAATTCCCTTCAAGTCACATCTATCAGCGATTGTGCATATTCGAGAGTGCTCTTCTACATGTACGACTGGTATTTCAACTTCACAGATACGACAAATCATGGAATTATCGTATGTCACACATTGATGGTCCGCCCAGAAACCCCACAAAGCACTTCTGTCTTCAGATGCAGGCTGGCCTGACGGGCTCTGCAAATTTTCAGCGTTTTCATCACCATAAACTTTTGGTTGGATTTTGCTCTCCCCCTTAGCCTTGGGAGTGGTATTAGCACTACGATTTTTCTCAGCAGCTGATGGAAGCTTCTTCCAAGATGACATCCGGAAATTACTCGAAGCTGAATCAGTACTCCTAGCAGTATTTACTTCCACCCCATCAGCTCCGCTGCTAGAGTTCTGATCAAGATTATCTTCTTTGCCAGCTAGAGTTTGCTTTTCATTTATCTTTTGGATTTCTTTCTCTCGAAGAAGGTCTTGTTGTCGCGAGATTTCTACCATCTGTTCAGGATAAACACCGAGATCACTTAGCTGGTGCATTCCCAGAATGTGTTCTTCAACGTAACCACTCTCTTTACGAAATTGAACAAGCCTATTGCAACGAGTAAGGATAAAAAGAAGACGGTTATGAGCCTGTTTAAGACCTCCCATTGGTAGCTCCTGACGTTTATCGTCTAGCTTCTGAACAATACCTTCACATTTAACCCAAAACTCACTAGCCGGCATGGTTGCACATTGCCGAGCCTCAACTAACAGATCCTCTAACCCAACTCTTAACTCTTTGTTAGATTCAGGAGTGCTCTCTAGAGTGGTCACTAAGTAGCCAGCAAAAACTCCTAAATCAGCATCAACATCTTCCTTTTGTTTATCAAACTTGGTTCTGATCGCCGCCATTACCTCCTAAAAAAAAAACCATTCCAAAGTTACGAAGCTGAAGAACTCAAACTCATTAAAGGAATCAGTAATATATACAAACCTCCATGTGACCAACAGCTCGAGATCTCCAAACGGGAAAAGGTCGCACACCTTTAGAATTGAGTTCGTGAGAGAAGCTCTTGATGTCATGAGGTTTCTTCTTCCTTCCACTCGTTACACGCAATATGGCTTGGAAACGTGGAGACTGTGTTTCTTTAGCAAGACCTACATGAGTACTCTGCATTTGATAAAACAGAGAGTTAGCAATGTGAAGTTCCCATGAACCATACAAAGAAGAGACACTCACCTCTAAGCCTGGATTGGGATTTGCAGTCACCCGTTGAGATTTTGATTGGCTCCACTGAACTTTTTTCCCTAAGAGACATTACAACAAACACCTCATGATCATTACGAAAATTTTGAAAAATTCATAAATCCTAAAAATCGAATCAAACGAGAAAACAAACCTTGATCGGGTTGATGAGGAGGAATCGGCCACCTGGCACGAGCATCAGCGCGAGCATCAACAATTCCAACCTTAGGTTTCTCCTTGGTGACGACGACGACGACGTCTTTATCATCTTGACCCGAGGAAAACCTTAAAGGAGACGGCACCGGAGACGATTTCGTTCTGATATGATTTAAACCTAAGGAAGAAGGAGCAAGAATCTCCGGCGAATCGTGACTCGTCGAACCTGATTCCGGCGTAACCTTCTTCTCCTCCGCAGCCGATTCATTCTCCGGATGACGGGAAGGAATCGCAGGGATCTTATTCAGTTGTTTGGCGTTGGTGGAGGTCGGTTGTGGATCCTGATCGTTGTTCTCACGCGACGGTTCCGTCGTAGACATCGGCGACGTTTGTTAATAATAGAAATTACCTCAGAGAATTAATTGAAATTTCCATATTTTGACACTCCTTTTTTATTTTTATTTTTTTCTTCTGTTTGATTTGTTTTGTGATTTTATCAAATCATAACGTTTACACAGAAGCGGTTTCGAGAGAGATAGAGAGAGAGAGAAAGGACATAGAAGGAAACATGACTGAGGTTTTCGCGGGAACTGGGGGACTCAGTTTTCATTATCAGTGATAATTTCTGACTTTTTTTTTTTTTTTATGGGATAATAATTTGGATATAATTTCTAACTTAGTTTTTTTTTGGCATTTTAGTTATTTTTTCTAGAACACCTAAATAATAAAAATAAAAGAATGATGATATAATTGTATAGTTTTTTCTATAGAATATAAAATATTAATGTGGAGAGTGTCAAAAAATTGAAACTACGTGCTTCCAACAAAATGCATGTCTTCCCCATTTCCTAGAAACAACTATAAATCTTTTTTTTTTTTGCTAAATTTATAATTAAGCAGTTCATGATGTTTTCTTCTTAGTTGACCCAAAGAAAAAGAAAAAATATGGTGCTTAAGTTATTTTTAGTTATCTTCTAGAAAATAAAAAAATTGGTTTTTAATTGCAGAATGTTTAGGTACTTTATAAATTCCAAGAATTAAATAAGCATATATAGTTTGTATTTTAATTCAATTATTATTTTGTGCAATAAAAAATCAATTATTAAAGGATAATAGTTTTACTAGTAATTGGGCCAAAGAGAATACAGAAGCTCCCTAAAGTTATTGGGCTGAATAAAGCCCATAGTATTTTAGGTTGGTCTTTCACAGGTCTCTTCATTTGCCCAAGTTTTTACTTTTTATTTTTCATAGTTTACTTGACTTTTTGGGAAATTCTTGTTTATGTGATCGATCGGTTCGTGTGTTTTTTGATTTTTTTTTCAGAAGAAGCTGAAACCAGTTATTACTTTTGAGCCTGTTTATATGATGGGTATTAATTAAATTACAATGAATATTGTTTAGTAGATTTTGTCTTTCAATATGATTAATAAATTTATTTGTTTGTTTCGAGTCTCTTGGCACTTTTTGTTGTCATAGTGAGAACTGAGAAAACTCAATTCAAAAAATAACGTACGATTTAGTTTGGTGTGGCTCACGTGTGGGGAAGAACAAGGACCCACGTGCCATCTTTTACCAAGTTGTAAAATCCCACCGAAAAGATTCTCTTGTCGACGTAAGAATAATTCACACGTTTCAGGGTCAAAAAAATCTCTCAGAACACCCCGGTTTGGTTATCTTCAATATCCACCTTGATCTTATTCATCCATAGCAAAATCAAATTTACACGTCGAATAAAGAAAGTTCCTAACCAAAAATATCACGCCAGTAATGAAATTAAACACTAGTATTCAATTGGTAAGCCTAAATATAGTAAGCTTAGTAATAATAATGGCATGAAAATAACCAAACCGGGTTTTCGTTTAAATGTCAAATTTACCCATAAAGCCCCACCAGTTTCTGACCGTTCTTAGCTTTTCTTTTGTCAATCTCATCGTTGAACGCAAAGAGTTTGTCTCCTTCTTTTTTCGCCTTTAATGAATTTGTCAAAAAAAATTTCATATATTCATTCATCACTACCAATCCAAAAGAGCTTTTTATTATTACACTATCAAAGCTTTAAACTCCTTGACCTGATTCGTTAAGTTCACAAAAACAAAACCATGAGTTGGTTCCATAGACTCGATCTCATCGACCCGTACACGTGTTCACCACTCACCACCATTGTTGAACCTTCATCATTGTTTTTAGGGTTTCCTTCTTTCATCGACGACGATGATGTTGAGGATCTACTAGACTTCTCATCGCCTAGTCCACTCGATCTATTCGAAACAGTGACGGATCTGGTTCAGATTGAGAAATCTCCGTCTTCTTGCAAGTACAAGGTGATTCGTCGGAGGCTAGAGGAGCCAGAGTATCCTCTCAAGTATCTTTGTGATCGTGTTTCTGATTTGGAATCCAAGTTTGATAGGTTGGTTAGTCCTAAGAGCCGTGACTGTGATAGGAAGTATACATTGACCAAGGAGATTAAGGGAAGTAGTGGTGAGAAGAAGTATAAATGGGAAGCGGAGATTCAAGGACCACCGGGGAGGAAGTACAAGGTGGAAGCGGAGATGGATGGGGAGAAGAAGGAGAGCAAGTATAAGTGGGAAGCTGAGTTTGAAGGTCCAGGAGAGAGGAAGTATAAATGGACGACTGAGGTTAAAGGAGGGAAGAAGGATGAAGAAAGTTTAAAGCTTGTTGCTTTGAAGAAGGAGAAGGCTAAGGCCAAGGCCAAAGCCATTGCTGCTGCTGCTGCTGCTGCTGCTGCTGCTGCTGCTGCTGCTGAAGCGGAGAAGGAGAAGGAGAAGAAGAAGACGAAGAAGAAGAAAAGTTACAATTGGACGACGGAGGTGAAGAGTGAGAGGGAGAATGGAGAGGTTTCGCATACTTACATCATTAAGGCTTCTACTGGATGCGAGAAAAAGAAACATGAGGACAAGGAGAAGAAGGAGAAGAAGAGCAAGAAGAAGGAGAAAACTCGTGTTGTAGCGATCCAGGAAGAGGAAGAAGAAGAAGAAGAAGAAGATGAGTCAGAAGAACATGGAGCTATCGTCCTCAGGAAGGTAAGTTGAATTTTTACTCTGCTTTAGTCATTGTCATGAAGTTGGTTGGGAACAGTAGTTCTATTTTGATAGCGATAGGTATGACTTTTGAACTGAGGTGAGTTTTGTGTCTTCAAAAGTAGAAACCTTTATGTGTTTGAGTGGTGGTTATAAGGTTAGCAAAACAGAGTGAATATAAAGTTTTATACATAGGACTTAATGAGACATTTCTTTGGATGTGATTTTTAACGAAAGCTTGATGCGCTGACTACGTTGTTTCTTTTAATGGTTGTGGTTTCAAAGGCGTTTTCGAGAAGAAATGGAGCTGTTAGGGCTAAGAAGGGGAAGAACAAGGAAATGCCACCTGACTATGCGGCTGCGATGATCCAGAGGGCCTTCAAAGCTTATTTGATTCGTCGTTCTAAATCATTGCGTGCTCTTCGAGATCTAGCTATTGCAAAGACTAAACTGAAGGAGCTAAGAGCTTCATTCCACAACTTCAGCTACCGTCGCTTGATTGCTCGTGATGCTGAGGAGCGCCAGAAATTCTCAGAAAAGATCATTGTACTCCTCCTCACTGTTGATGCCATAGAGGTAATGTCATAGTCTCAATCTGGTTTATTACACTCTTAAAATCATCTAGTCCAGCTCTCCAATGGGATAAGTTGTGAGCCCTTACCGTAAAGGGAGTGCCTTTGCTTTTGCAAATCATATGATACATAGAATTAGATTAAGCTAAATATGTTTTAAGGCTCTGAGTGTTAAGAAACTGGTGTTTGTTTGGTATCAGGGAGTTGATGTAATGGTTCGAGGAGCAAAGAGATCCATGGTGGATGAGCTAGAAGCAATGTTGGATGTGGTAGATCCGCAACCACAGGGCGGGAAGTCATTGTCGATGAGAAGAAGGACATTCGATATGCCAGACAGTTTGATCCGCAAAGAAATCGCAGACGGAGTGACTCAGATCGTCCAGATGCTTGAAACAGAAGAAGAGTGATGGAATTGTGTGTGTTTGTGACTTGGGGGCTGTTTTTGTTGTGTTCGTGACTGAGAATAATTTTAACTAGCCTCTTTAGTTTGCTTACTGTTCTGAATGTTTCTAATATTATGCAGACAAAAATAATAATGAGAGTGGCTTGAATAAGAGATAGTGTCTCTTATCAGTGTCATCTCTCAAATCTTGTCTATTATGTGTCTTTTAGTGTGTTTTATCAGGTTATGTAATCCTTTTGTGTTCCCAAACTGGTACTCTGTTTTGTCAAATTGCCTATGTGTTGGTTTTGCTTATGTCTACTGTTTACTAGATAATAGTTGAAAAAAGTATATGGCTTACCAAGCAATGAAGCCCACAAAGGCTGGTTTAGAAGAGCCATTTGTGCAGAGTCACAAGACAAGGATTACTCTCTCCTCCAAGGATGTGAAGAACCTCCAAAAAGGTTTGAGTTCTTTTCGTTTTGGTTTTGATATAACCTTTTTGATGCCAAAAGACTATATTGTGACAACTGACAACTCTGTTTTAGATTACATAAGTGAACAAAAAAGTAACCCTTTGTCTCACTTTCACAAAAACTCTCTAGTCTCTCTTCATAGTCATAGATTATGTATGTGAGAGTGCTCTTCTACATTTATTACTTGTGAGCCTCTCTGAGGCCTCCCATTGGTAGCTCATGACGTTTATCATCTAGCTTCCAAACACTTAACATTTGCAGTATTGTCTCAAACTAACTATGTTCTATAGTTATTAGTTATTGGGCCGTATATAGACTGGGCCCAATAAGTCCATAAAAATTAGGGTTTTTTTCTTTCATATGCCATAAAACGTCTCTTAGGTTAAACTTTCGGGTGCTTCCTTCCTTGCAGCAAAAAAAGCAGCAATACGCCGTCGAGCTTCGTTCGTCTCTCTCAGGTTTCTTCACTTTATCCAAATATGAATTTTACATGTTTACCTGAGTATCTCAGTTAATGTGATCCATCGGTTTCGTATGTCTGTGATTGTACAGAAGAAGCTGAGCTGAAAATATGGCTTACCAAGCAATGAAGCCAACTAAGGCTGGTTTGGAAGAACCACTTGAGCAAATTCACAAGATCAGGATCACTCTCTCCTCCAAGAATGTTAAGAACTTGGAAAAAGGTATATATTTTTTTTTTTTATCTTGGTAGTCTAAATCATTTCGATTTTAGCAATTCAGTTTTGAGGGTAGCATATAGAAGATGTAAGATTCATTGTATTGGAACCATTCCAAAATAGGTCTTTGCTTTGCTTCAGTGATAGTTTGAATGGATTGAAAGTTGGAATTTTTGAATTATGATGATTTTGGATGAGATGTCACTGTAGAAAGAGCAAAGACATCTCTAATATTGAGACTTGGTTTCTCTATTCGATTGCTGGCTTCGTGATGCTTCCTAACGAGAGTTCTAGTATTGTTGAGCAAGCTGTGTTAGTGAAGTCATGTTCTTGATTTGAAAGTAATTAGTTCTGGCTTGAAAACCAATACATAATTTGCAGATGAGCACAACAGCTCAATGTGATGATTTGAATGGATTGAAAGTTGGAATTTTTGAATTATGATGATTTTGGATCAAATACTTAATCTTTGTTTTATGTTATGTTGCTGCAAATGATATGTAGTGTGCACTGATTTGGTTCGTGGAGCTAAGGACAAGAGACTAAGAGTTAAGGGTCCAGTGAGAATGCCCACTAAGGTTCTTAAGATCACTACCCGAAAAGCTCCTTGTGGTGAAGGTATAATTATTGCTCATCTCATCTTTTATATCTTGAGAAACACTAGAAGTGCTTGAGTTTTGGATTTATTGTTTTCGGAACCATCCCTTAGTTCATCATCTACTTGATTAAACTAAGGATTTAGTCTTAGAAGATGTGATTGTGCTCAATATTGTTCTCTACTCTGTCACTGCAAGTGTCTCTTAACGTTGGCTGAGACTCTTTAAACTATCGGTATTGTGTAACAGGAACCAACACATGGGACAGATTTGAGCTTAGGGTTCACAAGCGTGTGATTGATCTCTTCAGCTCTCCTGATGTTGTCAAGCAGATCACTTCCATCACCATTGAACCTGGTGTTGAGGTTGAGGTCACCATCGCCGACTCATAGATCAACCCTACTTCTGTTTTTTGCTTTCTCTTTTTGGAATTTTCTTTTAAGAAAACAATCTTCTTTCCTCGGTTCGTAACTACACATGCGTCTCTCCTGTTGAGTTGGATAAAGGAATGTTTTGTTGTAGTGAAACCTAAGTTCTTATGTTTTCTTAATTGAATAGATTTTGAAGATTGATATTATAATTGCGTTCTCTACTCTCAATTTAATTTCCTTCGACCGTTTACTATTGATTTTAAAAGACTTCACTAAGTCGTAAATCTTAGTTTACTATCTAACTTCAGTTAAGAGATGATGTCTTACGAGGAAGGTTGAAATAGGCACTTTTGAAAAGTAGAAACATTACATAACAATTTTATCGTTTAACAAAATACAACTCATTCATCGTTAAAATAAGACGCAATATGCTTTCTGAGTACATTTTGTCAAACAGTCTAATGATGATCCTTTGTCTCACTTTCATGAACCATCTCTTCAGCATCCTCAAACCTCTGATCATTGATTTGGAGCTGCAGGGTGAATACAAAAGTCAATGAAACCAGCTAATCTTTTGAAAACAAATAAAAAGGAAGAAAAAAAATTGAAAGCAGATGTTTTATATTACCTCAAGCATAGGCTGAGCAAGACCTTCATCTCCATTGGAATGACCAATTACACTTGTCGGACTCTGAGATATTTGCCATTCTGCATCTTCGTCTGCTGAAAAACATCACATTTCTTTCATTACCATTGAAAGATGAATACATTAACACACTCTTAAATTCAATCTCGTTGTATGAAAATGAAATCATTACCTCCTCCACGAACATCCATCTGATCCGCACTGAAGACCCAATTATGCTCACTTCCTTCTTCTTCTTCTGAAAGATGCAATGAGACAAAAACAGTAAATGGCTAAGTAACAACAAAAGAAACGCATTATAATATGACAGCAGTAAAGCTGTATTATTGAGTTGTTTTACCTTCAACAGGTTCAGGATTCAGCTCAGCACACTCGCAGAATACATCAAACATCGTCTCCACTTTCAATACACAAAGACAAAAGGATATGTTATCAGCTTTAACATCCAAGACTCTTATATAGTGATTCAAATAGCTCTAAACAAAAAACTCACACTGAGTAGAGTCAGAAGGAACAAGCCTCATCTCTCTAATCTTTGATAAGTCCAAAACCTCAGTGGATTCAGTATCAGAATCATCATCATCATCCTCATCATCTTCAACTTCAATCTTCAATAATAAAACCATAAAACTTAGATCCATTTAACCATACTCTCAAATTCCAACAAAAGAAGCACTCTCAACATATCACAAAGCTCTTTTGCTTGGCCTAATAACTAATCACAATCAACAAGAACAACATAGTTCCCCTTACTTAGCTAGCAAGTCTATAAATCAATACCTGAGTATATATACAAGGAGATGAGTAAGCTTCAGGATCTCTAGAAACAGCGTGAAGCGATATGGATAAGAAATCAACAGCGTAACCTTTAGCCATGTCTACATCGCTCAGCCAAATTAGTTTCCTGAAAACGAAATTAAAAAAAAAAAAACGAAATTAAGCTACGGCGCACTTATATATCTCCGATCGAGAAGAAGGAGTAGAGATTTTTTGAGGAAATAAATTATTCACCTGGAAGTGATGTAGAGAGTACCGGGAGACTCAACGGGACGGTTTCCGAGAGCGACGGTGACAGAAGGCTGAACGTGCATAAGTTCCTCTCCGTTAGATTCGTCAAGTATCGGTTTTCCGGAGCCATCTCCGGTTCTAAGTGCGAACTCTCTTAGACCAGCCACCATGTTTTCCGATCACGAAGAAAGATTTGTTTACTTCGTCAGGGTTTTTGCTTAGGGTTTTCTTTTGAGAAGGGAATCAATTTTGTTCTGTTTAGTTAGTGAGTGTGATGAAGATCATTAATGGGCCTTTTTAGAAAAATGGGAATCGGTATAAAGGCCCATTAATAAATGGGTTACAAATAAAGTCCAATTTCAGAAAATAAATGTTTTTTTTTTTTCTCATGTTAATCTTACATTTTTTTTTTTCACTAAAGGTCATTTGATGATTGATTGGTTAATATTTTTGTTGTCCTGTGTGTTAGTGTATATGTATGTAAACTATGTATAGTGAAAATATGTCATTTTCTAAGAGAGTGATGATGAGGTGTGGAGATGATGGATAAGGAAGAGATGGGGGGTGGTCATGGGGTATATAGTATAGGGGAAGGTTATGGGTCATATGCAGATCGTGACAATGCATACGTTAATGAACGGATCATTATCAAAAACGACTCTTCTCTACAAATTCTTGTGTATTTATTTTTGTCTAACATATTCATTAGATGTCGGTTGATACAAAATTTAAAACATTTTGTGCCTCTTAGCTTTGTGTACAACAGTACAAGCCTAGTTGATTTCCATGATTTCTCAAATGTAGATTGATGATAATTAATTTGAATATCATACACCTTTAAAAACTGATATGAACTTAATGATGTAGTAAGTCATACATCTAAATTTTCGAGTCCAATCCCACACTCGAAAATACGATTGTATACGAACTATAATTGTATTTGTGAATTTTATTTTATTTTTAAAGGTTGTATTGGTGAAATGACTATAAGAAAGAAATACGATAAAAAAATGTTTTAGCATGGTTGTTGGTTTTTTTTATAATAATGTTATCAAAGAAAATTAGACTACGCCTCAATAATATATACGTCTACATCTATTTTGACAATATTGTACAAGACAGCTAAATACATATATACGCTTGCTTTAGTTAATTAATATTCTCGTTTCATATTATTAGTTTCAGATGCCATCTTCGTATGCATGCATGTGCATCTTTGAATAGTTTATTTGCTAAACATCCAGAATCTGAAGAATAACAATGCGTGCACATATATATGCCCAAGAAAGAACAAAAAAAAAAAAAAGATACAAAATCAGAAATAAATTTAAAACAAAACAACATCTTTTCATATTTACACTTACAAAAAAAAAAAGTCATTTACTTAAAGAAATCACTTTTCTCACCACACAAAACACTCCAATACCAATCAAAACTTTCTTAATTACTTATACATAATATAACTAATCTTCTTACTACTTTCACTCGTCTGAACCATCACAGAGGTGATCTTTGCTCTAAAAGTACCCAACAATATATATAAGATTTGATCGTTTGAATTTAAGCTTCTATAATGGCTTCTCCTCGTGGAACCCTAACCCTAAACACATGTTCCTCTCCAGTGCACTTATCAACCTTCACTACCCACCGACTCTTCCTCGCATGGTCACGATGATGATCGTTCATCATCACCATCTTCTGATTATCGTTGACCCTCGTCACAAGCAACCCTTCTCCTATAGGCAAAAACTGCGTCTTCCTCCCATCGCTAAACCTCCATGAGCCTCTCGAAAACGCGTTATAACCAACCACAACCGCCATACCGCTTCCACCTCCGGTTCTTGCGCTTTCTTCATGGTGATTAAGGATCTTTTTAACGATATCTTGATGGTTCTCTAGGTTACAATCGACGAGGACGAAATCGGCTTCTCCAAAATGATCATTGATTAAAGTGTCGTCGTTAGATTCTCCGACTACGAATTGTATCTGATGAATCTCTGATGGCTCCAACATTTTCTTGGATATGATTAGCTCTTCGATTCCACGTAAAACGCATACAACTTGACCGCGTGTTTGGTTAGCTGCTGCGATTAGGGCAACGAGTATGTCGGCATTTGCTGCTCCGGCGCAAGCCACGGCTATCTTTCTAGCACTATTTCCGGCAGCTAGAGCTGATATGAATTCGGCAACATTTGGTTCTTTTGTCCTTTGATCCTGAAAATTCAGATAGAGATATGTCAAAATGTGACATTATCAAGAAAATAAACTAGATAGTCATGATTAAATTTTTGGTTAAGACATTGAGACATGAAATTTTTACGAATATATAAAAAGAAATAAACTCTTACCGTTTTCAATGTACTAAGATAGGCTTTAGTAGCATTCTCAGCAGACCAAAAAGCCATTTTCTTTTATAAAATTTTGAGGGACTTATTGTAGAAGGAATATAGGATTTCTCTCAGTACTCTCTTGCTTATAAAGTTTTGAAGTTGTTAATGATGGTTTTGGTTTTAGGGGTGAAGGTTCTTTATTTATATATTGGTAGATTTGTGGATGGGACAAGATTCAAACAGGCTGGTCCAGTATCAATGAATAGTTTCTTATTCATTTTAAAGAGACGACGGAGAAATTGAATAAATAGTGGTCAAGTTGTAATAGTATTCAACATACGTTATTACAATTTGGTATATATTTTAAAAGCGGATTGTCTCATTGTCGAGAGACCTTAGCTATTGTCACTGTTAATGTTCCTTTTCCTTATGAACTTTAAATTGAATTAGACTATGTTCAAGGGTTCTTCTTAGTGGCATTTAATAATTAATGTCCACTTTAGAAATGTGCTTCCCAATTCTTAATCACAAATTCACAACTAAAAGAATATTTCTATTGGCAAAACATACGTGTAGCTTAACAGGGTAATAACCTTTTTAATGATTTCGAAATGTTTGTTGTCAAATATGTTTCAAACATGCATTAGTGTATGGCAACAATGAGTGCTCTTCTAGGTAGGTAAATAGTATATATAAACGCGTACGTGTTTACTTGTAAAAAATGGTGACTTTTATATACAAACATAAATACAATGTAAAAACAATCACGCTTCAAAGTTAGTCAATATATAATCTGGATGTTGGAACATGTATACATGCATACGTAGGACAGAAAAAAATTAAAGCTTATATATAATTTATATTGATACCTATAGATAATAGTCAGAGTTTCAACTCTAAATACCCTATTATGATTAGTTTAAACTAATAATAAAGAAAAATAATTAAATATTGCATTATAAGGAAAAAATGAGCTGTAATGTCGAGTGCAGCAGGGGCAATGGAGATCTCAATGAGATTAAAAATAGAAAATAAAAGTTAATAAAAAATAGTGCAACGAAGAAGTGAATTGAGATTGATACGCATCTTAGGGACATAGAGAACATGGGTCCATGTTTGCTCTGACAACAAGCTTACAGTTTTTCTTACAAGATTAGATTCTCGATTTCACAAAATTAATTAGTTATGAACGTACGGTTTAGATGAATCATCAGAATGGATAGTATACATTATGGTCTTTGATTGTACAATCTAGTGACCGTCCTATCTCGTACGGGTTTCTATGAAGCTTCATATACACTTAAGATAATTATGCATTAATAATTGTGCTAACCAAGACTCATAAATTTAATGTTAAGCGTATGGTGAAACTTCAAATTGCTATGTATCTTAATAGGACCTGATTCTGAAATATATGTGTTTTGGTGAATTGTCCGACTAATTCATATATCTTGTTTTTCCGTTTTATGTGAATTAAATTCATTGTTCTATAGAAACCATTAATCAAATTCTATGATTGATTTCAAATCGTGAAGGATGCGTTGAATTCAAAGGCACAAAGAGCCACAGTGTCCCATGCTGATAGATATGATTCAGAAAAAATGTTTTGAATTTGTTGTGGGTTTATTGAGACATGTTCTTGCAATTGATGAAGATATATCAGTGCACGATGTTTTTTTCCACTTGAACTAGTTTCATGCATCTGTCACTATTATTGTTTTTAAAACCCTATCAAGATAAGGGGAGGGGATATTGAAGGTTAATTTGGCCAGACGGGACTGGTCCAACGGTCCGAAAAGATTTTGATATGGTTCAAGTTTTAATTTAGTGTGAGATATTGTGGTCCAGTTAAGTGCACCTCCAAACAGTTTCTATTGGTTCACTAAAATTGTAGATCATGAATAAAAATACAAAGAGATGGCAATGTATGAATGTATCAATTTTTTTTACAGATTTAAAGAAGGAAAAAAATTGTATCAAATGTTTACAAAAAAAAAAAAAAATAATAGAAAAAACCATTTATAGGTGATCATGTAATGTCTCGAACGTGTAAAGCCATTTATCTTGGTCTGACGTTCAATATGTCTTGGAAAATATAAAGATCGTAAAATATCATAAATAACATAAAACTTCAAAATGCATATACGTATAATGGGAGTTTGATGCATGCACTACACAAACATTATAAGACGTAGACTCCCAATAGTCTTTATCGTCACGACATTTCAGAAAAAGTCTTTTAAAAGATATTGGTAACGAATTCAAAAATCGCGATAAAAAATGGTATGTATTCAATGATTTATGGTCGATGAGTAATAAAAATCCAAATTAAAAATAAAAAATTAAAGCGAACGTGGGATTGGGATAATGTTGAGAGAAGGAGACAACGATAAAGAACAGTGAGTGGCTACAGATTCTGCTTCGACCATTCCAGGAGACATCATCTTTTTTTTAATTTAATTTGTCTTTTCATTGTATTTGTTTTTTTAAAATATATAGTAATAAAAATTTGAATAATCTAAAATACCAAAACATTAAATGCTTATGGCGACTAAGGTAAGTTGGGCCACAAAACAATTTTTTTTCTCAAATCCAATTTTAAAAAATTATGAACCCAAATTTTAAAATTTGTAAGCCCGTCAATGATCGTTAACTTGTATTATCGTCTTTAACGTGATATATAGCACAAAGTCTCCAAATCAGAGTCGTATGCTTTTTCACCACGCTTCCAAACGTCTCATATTGGGAATCACGTTGGAATGTTGTGCTCTATACAGTAGACGCGCCTCTCCTTCCGCCACTTCTTATGTATAGCGCTCCGCTTCTGGTTCCGGGGCGAGAAACGCATATTCACCCGCGATACCATGCTTCCTAGACAAAATTAAACCAACCATACTTTTTATTTTAGCTTTGCTATTAAACGGTACCACACACAAGTTTTAATAAAAAAATCACAACAAATATGCAAAGCTTCTCTATATCCATCTTTCAATTATTTTCAAACGATCAAGGAACCTTCTTAGACCTTGTTTTGGTACTAATAGAGAATTACAATTATTCTATTAAAAACAAGAATGGGTCTTAAGATTATTTGAACCTCACTGATAAAGTTAGAGAGAGAGCTAAACGGAAAACAAAAACTACCCATCTTACTATTCAACCTTAAGAACAAACAAAAGCAATGCAGAATCAAACAAAAGCAATGCAAAATCAAACAAAAACACACAGGAGACATAACATTCCCATCCTGAGATAACCATCGATGGAGTCTTGTTCTAGAAAAATCAAGGGAGGATCTTACGGCGACGAAGAGGTGTTTCGCGCTTAACATAAATCTTCTCCACTTCGTTGAGGGGTCGGCTTGATCCATCTGGAAGACTCATAAACTTCCAGCCACCTCCGGATCCACGCTTGCCCTTAGCACCCAATTTCTCAACTGTGATGTTCCATCCTTCTGATGAACGCCTCCTACTGTACTTGTGGCACTTCACTTCTCCTCTCCACTGGTTTAGAGACCAAAACGAAACATGTGCACGTTTTGTTATCACCAAGGAGAAATAACTAAAGAACATCTAACAACTCAATAAAAACTTAGGCAGGAAAGCTGATAATACATATCAAACAGATGGCGAGGATCTATCAAACCAATAATCTCGTAATCAATCCACAAGCCAGTAGCAATATCATTATTACTTTCAATCTCCCTAACGCAGTTTCCCGAGAAAGTTTAGCTCTGCCTTTCAATGCTAATCTCACAAACTACCAAATTTAGAGTAGAGGGTTCCAAACTTGCATCTAGTCTCAAGCTTTCACTCTAAATTGCAAGCAGGTCAATAGACCAAATGTAGTATTGGTTTACTAAGTCAATGCATACTCAAGTGGGCAAAAGAAGGAACTTACTTTCATTTTGTTGAACTCAAACCTTCGGACAAATTCTTCGTAAAGCATGTCATCCTCTTTCTTTGAGATCTCATAATGGACTTCATCCATATCTTTGATTGTACCATCCCATCCTTCTGGCATCACCTTGAAGTCGGGCTTGTAATTAAGCGAGGCCACATGAAATTCCCGGTCATGTGAAATGAAGAACCTGCATCAGTTACAAAGGGTCCTTGTCATGATACTTCACTAACAATGCTACTGGCGACACTAACTACCATAATAATCAAAGATACGGGGGACTGAACTATTCGGCCATAGAGAAGACTAAATAAAAGTGAGCACACACAGTTACCCCATTTCAATTCATGAAACACTGAAGTAGCATTATACCAAATTATGAACAGAAAAAATAGTATCCATGTGAAGTAACTTACTCAGGGTACTCATCAAGCAAACGCTCAACAGAATCATCCAAAGGACGACCAAGCTTCTTCTCCTCTTCTTCTTCATCTTCTTTAAGAAAAAGAATGGCGTGAACACGCTGCCTCATAATCCTATAATCCTTAGCAAGCCTCTCAACTGTATAAACCTCAGGATTCTCTTTGTGCAATCTATACATCTCAGTCTTCTCAGAGTCTTTAAGATAAGACCCTCTAGCTCCAGGCTCTTTAACTTGCTTCAACAACACACTAATCTCCATCATTCTCTGTTTAATCCCATCAACAAAAGCCCTACCTTCCTTATTATCTTGATCAATCTCTTTAATCATATCATCATACTCATTCATTTCATTAACCAAAGCTACTTCCTTTGGACCTAACTTGCTCATTACATCTCCCGAATCAGAAGCAGTACCATCAAAAGAAGGATTCGCCGCAGCGTTGTTGTTCTTCTGACGACCAACAGAGACACCATCAAAATGCTCCTTGGTTAAACCAGTAGACCACATAGATTTATTGTCCCAATCAAGATCATCAGATCCTTTACCACCACCAAATGATCCTCCCGTTGCAATATCCCAACCGTTATCATCACCTCCAACTCCATCAGATCCTGATTTTGCAGAGAATGCTCGATTCACAGTACATTGAATGACCTTTGATGAAGCCCTCGTGCTAGGGTTTAGTGAAACCGAGGAGAAACGAGAAATAAGCCTACTGAGGTTATACATTCTCTAGTGATTCTCAAAACCCAAACGTTTAAATCGCACAGAGACGCTGAAACAAAAGTAAGAGAGAAGATCTCGTAACTAAACACACATAAAACACACACAAACAAAAAGTTCGAATTTTGATTATCTGAAGATACAAAAGAGTGAGAATTGTTATTACCCAAGGAAGATGAGAAAGTGGGAACTCCGATTAATCGGAATAAATGGCGTGAAGAGAGTCACGATGAAGACCCAACGGAGGCCAATAGCGACTGCGACAAAGGAAAGGGGAAGGGTTTTGAGAATTAACGAAGAGTTTGTATTTATGATTTAGCCCCCTGTACTATCCTGGTTATTATAAATATTACCCAATAGTTGATTTTGTATTATTTCTGATCCCTTCCTCTGTGTCTTGAACTTTTAATTTGTTACAATTTAAACCCTGAACTCGATTTATGTGAAATTGAAATTTTATGGACTTCACAATCGCACAGGATACTATTTATTGTGACATGTAGGAATTTGAGTTTACTCTTAATTTTGGTCCTACAGTGTTAATATTTTGGTTTGTTAGTGAATCTAATGATGATGATCTTGTAAAAAGATGAACCATTATCACAAAAGTCTTTTAAGTAAATAATATTAATCCCAATGACCTTAACAATAAGAACATCGTTTAATCGATGATTTGGACATAATTAGATCTAAATCGATCACAAAGAAGAAAACCAAAAACTCTAGAAATTAGAAAACACACAAAAGAAGAAGAAGAAACAAGAGCTCACACAACTAAAACAAACCTCTAAAGAAGCAAAGAAAAGCTGAACCCTTTTTTTCTAAGCTCCCTTCATTCCTTTCTACACAAGAAATCTTTCTGACTTTGATCCTTGAATTGCTCAACCACTATGAGATTGGCTTCTAGTATCGCCTGAATCATCATCATCACCACCATCTTCATCATCCTCATCTTCTTCTTTGTTAGGACCAGTGTTCATATTACCGTAACCATGATAGGGAGTTGTGAAATTGTTCATAGCTGAATTGTCGTTGTGGAAAGAAGAAGGCATTTGAGCCATTGGTCTCACTATACCACCACCACCGTAGGGTTGTTGTCTCGGCTCCTCTACTGTGGCCACCACTGGAGGAGTTGAATTCACGGTGGTTATGGTAAAAGTAGGAGGCTGCTGTTGCGTTTGTTGTGGACCTTGTGGTGGAGCATAAGCCTCTATAATTCGAGGTTTCTTATTCTGATTTTGTTGTTCTTGATGCATCACAATGAAACTTCCCATTACCACCTGTCACAAATTATAAAAGACCTTTTTAGTTAATCTCTGCAAAACAAAATCCAACTTTTCTACACTCTGAATCTGTAGACATATGTCACCTGAACAGGACCAGCTGCTATAAGCATACCAGCAAGGCCACCACCCACGATTTTGCCATTTGGTCCGGCTAAAGAGATACTCATCCCACCGGACCTACCTTTTGTTCCTCCGTTTTCAGTAGGCATAAAGGAACCCGACAGCGACAGTATCTCAAATCGACCCTAAGAAGAAACAAAAAAAATGACTCAAGAAATGCCAAGAAACCCATCAAGAACCTCATAACCGAAGTTAAATTTGGTTACCTCATATGTAAGAGTACCACCCGATGAAGTAGGCTGACGAAGAGTGACATTAGAGATTGAACCAGTTGCAGAGAGAATGCAGATAGCTCGAGATCCTTGTTGCGAGTACGGCATAATCTTCATTGTTATATCCTGATGATATAAACCAAAGACTGATGATGAAATAATCCAATATCAAAGTTTCAGTTACAAGAACTGCAGGGATGAGTTTTATTACCTCACCGGCATTGACAGTAAACTGATGAGTCATAAAATTTGCACCCACATAGAATGAGAGCCCAGGAGGAGTAGGAGCTACTACTGCATAACACCAATCAGGTAATTTAATTAAAATCCTAATCCTCAAGCAATCAACTCAATGACACAACAATCAGTGTCTAAAAAGCAACTTTAACTTCAACAAAACAGATTAAACCAGATAATGAAAAATCTGCTAAACAACTTAAACACCTATGATAAAAAGGAAGAGACAGAGATTATACTGTCTTTTTTTGTTTTGTTTTTTTTTTTTTAAATCAACTTTATAATTTCTGTATTTGTTTGGTCAGCATCAACAGATTCGCTTTCTCTGTCTCTAACTGGTCTGATAAGTGATTAAGCTTCTTCAGACAAAATCCAGTTATGTTGGTCCCACTTCCCAACATCTCAAAATACACACACTCATCAAATTATCACTCACTCACTCACTCAACAGATAATCCAAACCCCAGATCGGATCAGATCAGAACAGATCTTATATAACTGAAACCAATGCAAACAGTACAAAAAGATTAGGACTTTTTTTGGTACCTGGGGTTACATACTGAGATTTCTTGACGAACTCAAGAGGCTGATGCTGCTGCTGAGCTCTGCCTTGTTTCCAGTTAGAGTGATGATAATCTCCAGACAATGGAATCGAAGATGAGATTGGAGTAGGAGACAGAGTTGGTCTTGAAAACCTAGGGTTCAGAGTTCCATCTGGTGCGTACTTCCTCGGTCTTCCTCTCTTCTTCTTCGTCGGATCTGATCCGGTCGACGCCGCTGCTGACCCTGGAGTCACGGTGGCTGAAGCAGGATCCGGAGTCGGAACCGGAGCCGGAGGTGGTTGAGGAGATACCACCGTCGTGGGACTCACGAATTGAAGAAAGCTAGGGTTTTGTTGTTGGAACTCTGTTCTTGAAACCAAAGCTTCATCTCCCTTAACTGTGACGACCCCACTTGGACTTATTCCACCTTTCTCCTCCATTTTTTTCTTCTTATTAAACCCACAAAATTCCCCTAATTTTACTCTGTTCCTCAAATTCACCAAACTCTGATTCTTGAAAAGGAAAAAAAAAATAGCTTTTTTTAAGAAGATGAAGAAGCAAAGGTTTTTTTTTCTTCTTCTATGTATTAACCAAGAACTATATGAAGAAGAAAAATAAAGATATAACAAGTTGGATTAGAGACAAGAAGAGATGAAATAGCTCAAAAGAATCAAAGATCAAAGAAGAGAAATTTTTTACAGTTTTTAGATTTGCTTTTTTGCACCCCCAAACAATTCTGCAGCTGAAACACAACACTGTGACAGAGAAATGCCAAAGCTTTTTCAATGGAGATTAAACTTCAAAAAAAAAATATACATGCAAATATCCCCACCAAAAAAAAAAAATTCACAAAGAAAAGAAGATAATTTTTCTCTCTTAGACGAATGAATTTTTAGGGTTTTTGCAAAAGGGAACTCTAAATAAATAAAAATGGAAATTTTAGGAAAAAGAAAATATGATAATATATAGTAGTAATAAAAAATATCGTATAAGACAGTTGTATTATTTAATACGAATATTAAGGATTTAATTAGTTTAAAAATCGATATAATAATTACTAAAATCAATGGTTTAGGGAAAGATCCACGTCCGTCTTGGAAATTTAATATTTCTAATTAAATAATTGGAAACACGAAGAAAAAAATTAAAAGTAAAATTTCGAAAAGAAAAGGAAATTTAAATAAAATAAAAAATAAAGAATACCAAACTTCTGACAATCTCCTTTGTCTTTTTTTTTCTTCTTCCAGTTTAATCACTTTTGAAGTAAGGTTGACCAAATAAAATTTGCTTTGAATACCTTGCTTAGACCAAATTTAATCTTTCTAGATTAAGCTAAGATTTAGATTTATTTCTTTAGTTTTTAGTACAGAACTACAGATCATCATCATAAGGAGATCATCAAACTTTTAAACAGACGTTAGGACAAAAAAAACTTGACAATGTTTTGTTTGCAGCAAGTACATTGGTCGGTCAAAGTCAAAACTAATCTTTCCGCAACACAATCAGTGTACACAGTACACACACTTTGGATCTGATGATGATGATGATGATGAGTTTGACAGATTTACAAATGATCCAAAAATCCTAGACCCTCTCTCTTAGTCAGCAGGTTCTTTTGCAATTTCAAGAATCTGTTTTTTTTTTTTTTTTGCTCAATCTTTCAGCCATGGCGTGATTGAGGAGTAGTAATAGATTTTGCTGACAGAGGCGAGTCAGTTCGAGGGGTTTGAGGCGATGAGACAAATCTCTTGTTAGTTGATACTTTAAGACCCTTTTTAGCGCTTTGAGGTTTCGTAACACTTGCTTTATCTTGCTCTGATGTCACTTGACCCTGAAGTTTCTTTAGATCCTACAAACACCAAAATTCTTGGTGATTTTTAGAACATTACAAAGAAGATTTGATTAAAAAGATCATTAGCAAGTAAAACTAATACCCTCTTTCTACGACGTTCTTGTTCTTTCTCTTCTCTGAGTTCTGTATAATCTTCTAGCATCAAAAGTAGGCGATTCTGAATGAAGAACATTAGGTTAAAAGGATGAATCAATTGAAAGTATGTAAAGAGAAAAGATAAGTAGAGATGTAAGAAGATAATTCCATACACCATCAAAAAGAAACTCAGATTCTTTCTCTGATTCCCAAATTGTAATCTTGGAAGCTAATGCTTCAACCATAGCTAAGAAGATTGAAAGAGATTTTGTTAGTTAGATATAAGCAAGCATTTCACAAAGATAACAACAATGTGTATGGATCATTTATATATATAGAAACCTGGAAGTTTATTAACAAGTGCACGAGCTTTCTCTGCTCGTTTGAGTATTAGATGAGATCCTTTTCCAGCATTGTATCGGTTTTCATCCTACACAAAAAAATCATAATTAAGTAACCAACAAAATGTACTAAAACTGAATCCTTCAATGATCAAAATAGAGACTAACCTGATTATATTCTTCAAGCCAATTCTCTTCCTCACAAGCATTCAACCATTTCTCAGTTTTTTCAAGAATCTCTTTTCTGCTTAGAGCTTCCTCTTTCACTTTCCCAGCTCGAGACTCGATCTGTTCTAGTATATACTCAGGGTTCACATCTCCTGATTCAATAGCTTTGATTACATTCTCAACCGCTATATCTTCTTCTTCTTCAAGAACAATATGTGTTCTTTTGCATATATCTTCAAGCTCTGACCTCTTTTTAAGAACAAGCTCTTTCATTTTGCTCCATTTCAACTCCTCCAACCGACACAGCTCATCTTTAACCTTTTAAACATTTAAGCAAATCCATCAGCTGAAAAACAAATCTCAGAAAAATAGAATTGATTCATAGTTGTAGTGAAAGGTTTACCTCCTGAAGCAGATCTATAGAAAGACTATTAGGTTTGGTTATTTCAGAAACGGTAGCAGCTATATTACAAGAAATATTCATGAACTTTTGTTGTTCTTCTGCTGGTGTATCCATTAAATTCCAAAACTCAAGCATCGTCATCACAAGATCTTGAAGCTGCAAAATCAATAAAAGAGCTTATAAGAAACAAAGAGCAGAGTTTAAGTAAGATGGTAAATAAGTTTAAAACATTGAACTGACTTCTTGCATTCTCTGTATCTTTGTCTCATGCCATTGTTTTACTAATGAAGCTAACTTGTTAAGTGTTTCATTACTTATACTTCTTGACCCTTCTGATTCTACTAAACTTGGGTGAACTTTGGTGACAGTTTCTCGGAAATTCAAACCGAGAACAGAACAAAGCGATTCGAGAGTTCTTAAATGATCTTGAATCTGTTTCACTCGGTTTCTCTGCGCCAAAACAACAAATAAAGCATTAGTTATTTACATTTGATAAATGAAATCAAAATTACGGTAAATGTAGATACCTTCTGATCTTGAAGTGTGTAAAGCTCTCTATGTAACTCTTCAAGCTTCCTAAGAGATAAATCAGATTCATCTACCGAAAGATCAGATGAGCAAGTCTCATCAGAATCTCCATTAATTTCATATCTAACACATCTTATATCTTCAAGAACTTGAATAAACTGATTCTTCCTCTCTGATTTTCTCTTTTCCATGTCTTCAAGTTTCTGAAGAATCTTTACAAGCTCTTCTTTCAAGCTTCTCCCAGTTTGATCAGAATGTTGTCTTCCAAGAACCGGTGGCTCTTCCATAACAGAACATATAGCAACAACTCTTGCTTCTGAATCAGCAATCTCTTGTCTTATCTTAACCCTATCTTCTTTAGCCTTTTCGATTTTCTTACCGTACACGTTTCTGCATTCGTCTTCGATCTCAATCAAAATCTTCTCTCTTTCTGTTTTAGTTTCTCCAACCTCTTCCCATATAATCTATACATCAAAAACAGAAAAACATCCAATTTGAAACGGTTTTTTTTGGAATGATTATTAAGTAAACCCTTTTTCTTGGAATTGAAGCAATCACAAACCTCAAGTTCTTGTAGAAGAGATGCACAAGCTGATTCGATATGAGTTTTGGACATTATTATCTCCAAACTCTGCAAATACATTTAACAACATTCGTTATCTTATTCAATCCTATGAAGATAGTCTTTTTTTTTCTCCTCAATAGATAATTTCTTTTTCATTTCTCCGGTTAAGTCCCAAAACAAAACGATAACAAATTACATTCATTTTTTTCAGAACATGTTATGTCAAGAATCAATGTAAATATCTGAAACCAGAAACCAAAATTTCTTTTGAAATTTTCATGGACAAGAGATGAGACTTTTTACCTGGATTGAAGGACACAAGCCGTTGTTTTTTCCTAGAAAATATTTAGGATAGAAATTAGGAAAAACAAAGAAACAAATATCCAAGTCAAAAAAAAATAAAAAATTTACAGGTAAAGTCGTTAAAGATAAAAGAAAAAACAAAAAAAAAAATAATAATTACAGGCAGAGAGAGAGAGAGACTGCTGTTAAAGGACCGTTGAGCGAACGCTTTTCGTATATTTATATTCTCCCCCTAATCTTTTGATTTGTGTAATTTTCGCCCCGGAATTACCATAACTTAGTTCATAAATTAATTAACAAAATATTCTATTTGTTTTTGTAAAATAAAATGTTCTATTTAAAATTTTAAAATAGAGTAACTAAAAATCTTGTCAAAACCAAGAAGTGAAGGATGTTTTTAAAATTCTTTTTTGTAAGATTATGTATATTTATATTAGTAATCATCAATAAATAAATACTTTGTGTATAATATTTTTTTCTTTTGTCAAACAAACACCAAATCTTAAGATGAACACATTGGTGTTATGGTAAGAAGAAAAATAAAAGTCGGGTCAATTTGGTGATTTTCTGAAACTAAAGAACCAAATCAAGAATAGGTTAAAAATGTGTCCAGTAATTACACAATGGCAATATTGATACCGCGCCAACTGAATTGGAACCGTAATTATTATGAGATAAAATTGGGTCTGTTTTGTATCTACATGTCTCTATTGATAAGACCTCGACCATCGATGATCGACACCAGGTGAGCAGATCTACGAAGAGGAAGCGTGATACGGCCCCGGGGAAAATGGACTTGACACAGGAGCAAAAGAAAAGGTTTGGAAAGGGGGGAAAAATAAGAAGAAGAAGAACAAGAACAAGAAAGATGACGGTGACGATGATATAAACCAGAAGATGGAATAGAAACATACACGGTTTGATTGATATCAGTCATTTTAATAATGGTTGACATTAGAGTAACATGTTCTTTGAATAATTGGTTGGTACATGTACATTTGGTAACTTATTTTTACTTAAAAGAAAGTTTGAAAAACAGAGTTATCATGGAAATTGATTGATACTCATTTTTTTATTTTTCTATTAAAACGTTTTTAGTGTAGTCAGTCAAAAGATAAAAGCTAATGTAATTAACATCAAACTTCTAGTAACCAAGAAATTACCATAACTTAGTTTACAAATTAATTAATAACATGTTCTCTCTCTTTTTCTTTTTGTAAACTAAAATGTTTTATTTAAGATTTGAATATAGAGTAACTAAAAATCTTGTCAAAAACCAATAAGTGAAGGATGTCTTTAAAATTATTTTTTTGTAAGATTGTTTATATTTGTATTAGTAATCATCAATAAATAGATACATTGTGTATAAATTATTTTAAAAAAAAAAACAAACACAAAGTCTTTAGATGAAAACATTGGTGTTATGGTAAAAAAGAAAAATAAAAGTCGGGTCTATTTGGTGATATTTCAAAAACTAAAGAACCAAATGAAGAATAGTTTAAAAATGTGAGCTGTAATTACACGAAGCCAATATCGATACAGCGCCAACTGAATTTAGAACCGTTACCTTAATCTCTCTGTCTCTCTTCTCCATAGGAAAAAATTAGAGCTTTCATCTCTCATCTCTCTCTCTCTCCTTCGCTCTAATTTTCCCAGAGATTTGAGGAGGACGAAGGAGGAAGGAGAGAGAGGGAGAAGACGAAACTAATCGCATTGATTTTATGCGAAACTCTCCTTCTTTAGAGAATCGGGATTTGAATATGGTTCCGGAATCAACAGGATTGAGTTTATCTGGAGAAGATTTCGAATTCGATATTGATTTCGAATTCGATGCACCTCGGTTCTACGATTTCTCTAGACCTGAGCTTTATTCCGAAACAGAAGAAATCGAAACTTGGTTTCAATCCTCTGGAAACTATCCTCCTTCACGTAAGACACACGCAACAAATAAGCATTGCTTTTGTTTTTTTTTTTTTTTTAATTATGTTTTCTCTTCAATTGCGTTGACATCTTTTAATGCTTTGTCTCAGCTTTTAGCCCAAAGTTCAATTGGAAATTTGAACCACTTGAGCAAGTTACAAGCATCGTTGCAGAATCTAAGCCTGTCGAGGTCACAATCGAATCCTTGGATACCGGTCTGAATCGCAATGAGAAATTCAACGGTAATGATGGTTTCTGTATCTTTCGGCAAAGATAATGATGCGTCAATGCAGTTTTTGAGACCCTTTTGTTTGTTGTTGTTGTTGTCAGGGTTCATATATTATAACCAAACAGTTAAAGATGTCTCCAAGAAGAAAAGTTCCAAATCGAAAACCAAATCAAGTATCTCTACTTTAACAAGACCTACGGCTTCTTTGCTTGCAAGGCAGAACAAACCATTAGACATTTACTCTGTTCAACTTCTGACTAGGTAATATTACTCAATGAGGAAGACCATTGTGTGGATTTGATTTGATTTTTCTTGGCTTCAATTGTAACTCTTTTTTTTTTTCTATGTTTTAGATGTCAGAGGTCATTAGCCAAGTTTGGTGATAACGTATCTCCGATTTTAGTCTCTAAGTTACAAAACCAAGACACCAAAAGGAAAAAACCGGAAGCTAAGGTGTGTCATAGGTTCAAGTCTGATCGGCGTTTAATTATTTGAGCTGATAGGTTCCATGAGTGATTGTAAACTCTTTTGTATGTTTCTAGGTGGCTCATGTTGGCAGAAGATCCAAACTCACTGTTCCAAGGGAGCCGAATCTCAGAACTGCAGAAAGATCTGAAAGACACAGGTGAAAGGACTCTTGAGTTCACAATGTTTGTTTGCCTTTTGCAAACATGTTTTAAAGTGATCCTTATAAGCTTTTTCTATGGGGAGTTTCAGGTCTAAGGTTAACTCAGAAACCGAGAAGATGAATGCGAAATCAAGTTCTAAAATACAAACTAGGAACAAAAGTGTACTTATTCTCTTTTGTGTTCATTCATCACCAAATAGCTTTAGTTTCTTCATTACCACATAGTTTACGTTTAGGATTCCTTGCAGATAAACCTGGAACCTTCTTTAACATCTTTGCCCACAACTAAAACGCCACGGTGCCTAGATCTTCAGGTATAATGTATTTACAACTAGAAAGTTTTATTTATCGTTCCTCATCAATTAACAGAATTTTGTGCATTAGGCATTTCGTTTAAGAACATCACTGAGAGCAAACGAACGCTCTTCAAGTGTAAGTCTTATAAATCCAACATAAGCAACAACTTGAAAAATCTTTGTTCTCATTGGTGATATTGATTCTACGCGTTCACATTTACTTAAATGATGACTCATATTGCAGGCTAAAACTGATGCCATACAAGAGAATGATGCTACTACCAAGTCCAGAACGTTAGTGAAATTGCTTTGAAACTCGATGAATCTACCTTTCCTAAAACGTTCTCACAGACACTTTCTACAGGCTTAAGCGCACTGATTCCACAAAAAGTAGGATAGCCAAAGAAAACCACAGCAGAAAGATAAATTGCCCTCTAGACTCAAAGGTAATTCAACTTTCTTCCAAAAACTTATGGAATTGTCCCTTTGTATCATATTAACAAGTCCAAAATCTTCCTTTTGTTGACAGAGATCAAGCAAAGAAGAACTCGGTGAGGCAATCCACTTAGAATATGGAAACCAGAGCTCCTGCAGGACAGATAGTAACAGGTAACTAAAAGCCAATAAATCCTACTTTAATCTTTTCAAAGCTCCAATAGTTCAAAACAAAACAGGCCATAATAGATATCAGACAGACACCATTGATGATATAATTTGAACAGGAGCCTGGATTTATGCCGGAAATTCGATTCACAGGTCGTTGCAAGAAACCTGATCACTGCATAATCTTTACCTCGAAGATGTTCTAATCATGTTTATACATGTAGTACATACGCATTCCTATGTCTATATATATGTAAACGTGTATACTTGTTTAAATATATGCATAGAGAAAGAGATTTTCTAAATTTTGTTGTTGTAGGGTCAATACTTATATAAGCTTTTAAATCAGAAGACCAAAGACTTTAACGAACTCGTGAACATGTTCTTGGGAGAAAACAAACATTAACTTCACATATCCTTTTCTTTCATATAACCTTTGTTCTTGTCTTAAATGCTTCCCATACCTTCTTTTCCCTTACCCAAAATACCCCTTGTACTACCCTAAATTCACTGTAAAAAACCATCATCCCTTCCAATCAGCAATACTATCTTCCTTAGGACACAAGAAACTAAACAAAGCCCTAGAATGTTTTTAAAGCTGATGAAATCTTTATATGCTACTGTTGGAGATAACTTCACGGAACTGAACAAACCATTGTGATGCCTCTGCCTCACGATTCCTAACTTCGCTCTCTTGCTGGGGCGTTTTGGTTGATGGATCAAGAGAGGGCAGCTTCTTTGCCACTTGCAGAGATGGAAGAAGAGAGAGCAGAACCCTTGAGACTTCAAGCATTGTTGGTCTCTCTAAAGGGTTTCGCTTTGTGCATAAGAGTGCCAGCTGAAATGTCTTCCTGATATGTCCCAAGTCCATACAAGTCACAGTAACCTCTGGATCAACCGCTTCCATCACAGTATTATCATCAGCCTTTGACAATATCTGCAATAAGAGAAACACAATTAACTCTCTAATGGTTCAAAGATCATATATCAGTGTTTCGTCAAGAGTGTTTCTTGATTCATATTACCAGTTGGTGCAAGTTGGCTTCATTATCCACTGCTTTCTTCCCGGTAAGAAGCTCAAGAAGAACAATCCCGAAGCTATAGATATCAGACTTCTCATTGAGACGAGAAGTACGAGCATACTCTGGGTCTATGTAACCAATTGTTCCCAAAACATAAGTCGAAGCATGAGTTTTGCTAGCTGGTATGCTTTTAGCAATCCCAAAATCCGATAAATGTGCTTCGAAATTCTCATCAAGAAGTATGTTCGATGACTTGATATCACGGTGAATGATCCGAGGAGTACAATCATGGTGAAGATAGGCGAGTCCTTGTGCAGCTCCAACCGCTATCTTCAACCTCGTCTCCCAGTCAAGCTTCACTTTCTTCAATGATCCTACTCCAAGGAAAAAAGTTTCTTTCTTAGATGTTGTCTGCAAAATCTTTCTTTCACAAAATGAATCAAAGGTTTTAAATACTAACCATGAAGAAGGTCCCAAAGAGAACCATTTTCCATGTAGTCATAGAAAAGAAGGTTGCCAACAGGAGACAAGGCGTATCCATGCAAGCTGACAATGTTTCTGTGCCTGATGTTCCCTATGGTCTCGAGTTCTGTCTCAAATTCCCGCAAGTTATGCGGATACTGATTGTAGATTCGCTTAATGGCAATAGGTCGGGAAGTTTTCAATGCGCATTTGTATACTGTGCTCGAAGCACCGTATCCGATTATGAACTTTTCACTAAGATTCTCGGTTGCTCTCATTATATCATCAAATGTGTGAATTGCCATGTCCATGTGCAGAATCACTAGCTTGGTTGAGCCTGAGAAACGGGTCAGAGTGGTATTAACAACTTAATAAACGGGTTAAGAAAAACTGTGAAGAAGGCCTCATTATTACCTTCAGGTTGTTTTAGGGGACCATTTAGGATCTTCTTCTGCTGCTTTGATTTGTAAATTGCAATGCAAATCATACATAGGAGAGTGATAACGCCAAGAACAATGCAAACCACAGCACCTTTTGAAAATGCTGAAAAAAAAACAAGAAAATAAAGTCAAGTAAGCCCTAAAAAAACAAGAATACGCATCTACTACTGAAGACAATGCTAAAAGGATAAATCTAGTAGGTACCTCGGGATTTTGGTAAAGGATAGCAAATAGATCCAACCCAGATTCCGCAAAGATATGGATTCCCGACAAAGCTAGACAAAGGAATTGGATCAGGTTTACGTTGGAAGATTGTGAGTCATGATCATAATGATAGAATACTGAGTGTAGCTTCATACCTGGCTGGAGCAAAGCGTGAGAAGTTTTTCATTGGTGGGATTGTCCCGGACAGATTATTGAAGGAGAGATTCCTACAACGTTTGCAAGAAGTTAAAAAAAATGTTGGATTCAGAACCATCCTTATGTCTGATCACACAAGTGAATGTCTCTAGCAAAAGAACTTACAGATTGACAAGAGGAAAGCAATTTGTAAGCTGATCTGGAATTTTCCCATGAAGCTTGTTGTTGTTCAATATTCTGCACATAAACATAATGATCCATACTTCTATTTTGTATATAATTCAAAGGATAAGATCATATGATTAACTTACAAAGAGTTTAGATTCTGTAGTTGGCCAACTTCAGAGGGAATAACTCCGGAGAGCAGATTGAATGATACATCACTGCAAGTAAAACAGCCAAGTCAGTAAAAGAGATGGGTTTGATCTTTGATGTAACCAAAAGAAGCAACTTTGAGCCTTACATCATCTGAATGCTTCGAAGGTTGCTGAACTCTGCAGGCAATTGTCCACTTAGATGGTTTCTGCTAAGATTTCTGTTCAATAAAGCAAAATATCAGGTCAATAAACAATCTAGCAGGATAAACGTTACAACTCTATAACATTAAGGGTGAAAAACTTACAATATGAGAAGGTGTTCAAGATCACCAAGGGTTGATGGTATAGACCCTGAGAAGTTATTGCCAGACAGATCTCTAGAACCAAAATCATATGATTAGTTTGGGGCAAATCTAAACAACACATAGACAGAGGATGTAACAGAGTTGAGAAGACATACAGTTTGTCAAGATTGATTATATGTCCAAGCTCGGCTGGTATCTTCCCCTTGAAATTGTTTGACGAAAGATTTCTGTAGTGGCAAGACTAAACGGTCACTAAAATGTTTAGAGGAAGGAAATGTTACTGCATTGCATTAAATGTAATGCTCACAGATAAGTTAAGCTCCCCAGATTGCGAAACGTCAGTGGTATAGATCCATTCAAGAAGTTCCCATGAACATTGCTGAAAGCAAATAAAGCAGAATTTAGGTTGAGAATAAGATAGAGGAAAAGCATAGTTTCCGAAAATTCATCTCATAGCTTACAATTGATTCAAGGCTGCACATGAACTAATGTTTGATGGTATGGGCCCTTCCAAACGGTTATTGGCAAGATTTCTTTCATGTTGAACAATGGATCATTGAAAAAAAAGGATTAAATGTAATGTTTCAACAAAAAGTTAATAACTTATGACTTCAGAGCAAGAAGAATTAAACTCACAGCTCAAACAATTGCTCTAGCTTCCCAAGCTCAGGTGGGATAGTTCCCACCAGTTTGTTGTCGTTTAGTTGCCTGTGAAATCGGAATAAGAAACAGAAAAGATAAGTATATGTAATGCAAAAGCTATGCAAACAAACTTGATGTGTGTAACAAGCTTACAAATAGCTGAGACGTGACATATTCCCGAGCTCAGATGGGATTGGACCAGTTAGCTTATTTCCATGGAGATACCTAATCCAATTCAAACATGTATTAATGTATGTGCCAAGAGCTGTACATATGAAGCCTACAATATATGGTTTAAACAAAGGAGACTCACAGCTTTCCGGTAAATGAGAGATTGCCAAGTATTGGTGGGATAGGACCAACGAGCTCATTGTCACTCAAATCCCTGTGAACAGAAAAGGATTCACAAAGTCAGATGAGACTAATGCGATATCTTTTATATAATTTGACGTTGCTTTCTGTGTGACTTAAACTTACAAAACAGCAAGAGCCTGCATTAGACCAATAACTTCCGGAATTGTACCCGTCAGTCTGTTTCCTTGAAGTGACCTTTCAAGAAAGATAACAGTCAATAACCGCATGTTTAGATTCATGAATCATATGAAAGATGAAGAGTCTAATTACTCACAGAGTAGCGACTTGGAGAAAGCCAATATTGTAAGGAATCTCTCCAGTTATCTGATTATAAGATATGTCCCTGTAATATCAAAAGACATGAGTCCACAATACAGTTAAATGTTGGAAATCTGAAGTTTAGTTAAGAAGGCACATACAGGATTTGAAAGCTTGTACAATTTCCAATGCTCTCTGGGATAGTTCCAGTTAGGTTATTGCCTCTCACATCACTAAAAACAACAAAACTCAAGTTAAGAAAACGCAGACTTGCAGGAAACAAAGAATGACCAGGAGCTATACGAGACTCAAAAGATAGCAGAGAGTCAGATCCACTTACAAATACCACAAACCGGTTAGCTGACACATATCAGAAGACAACGTTCCAGTCAACATATTCCCACGTAAGCCACTGCAGAGAGAATGCTTAAGAGAAGGAGGGGAAACACTTCTTTGATGGTGTAAAGAGGTTTGGAGAAAATGAGCTTACAGGTACTGCAGAACTTCATTCCAGTAAAGCAATCTCGATATCTCACCCGTTAGATGATTGCCTGCAAGATCACTGCAACAACAAGATTACAGATTAATGATGGCAATGAGTAAAATCAATTTCCAAATATTGATTCATGAGTAAATGATGTAACTACAGAACTCACAGTCTCTTAAGGTTAGGAATCTGAGTTAAGGTTGCTGGTACTGGGCCTGTAAGCTGATTGTTCTTTAGGTTCCTGATATATCAAAAAGGTTTAAATAAAATGATGCAGTAATGGAACTTGTAATTTTATTACCAAAAACGAAAAGTTAACAGTATATAACACATACAGGGTATCAAGCTGCTTGAGTTTAGAGATTGAGAAGGGTATGTCTCCATATAACAGATTATCAGTCAAATCCCTGTATAAAAAGAGTATATGGTAGTCAAATCTATGACTTGAAATCTTGAATTATTGAAAACTCTAGACACATGTTTGGAAAGGCTTACAGGTGAACAAGAGAAGCACAGTTTCCAATCTCATCTGGAATTTGACCAGCCAATTTATTTCCTACCAAGTCTCTGCAAATTGGAGAAAGCCTTTAGAAACACAATATTTAACACTTAAAAACTTTTCAAACATGCAAATCCACAGAGAGAGTGAAAAAAAAAACACATTTACATTGATTTCAAATTCTTTAGATCTCCAATAGCTGGAGATATCTCCCCTCCAAGATTCAGATTGGACAGATTCCTTCACAAAAGTAAAGAAGAACAAATTTACAAGACCTGAAGATGTGAGACAATCCAACAAAGACAAAGACCTTTTTAGAACTCGAATAAGATTCTTACAGAGAGACAACGGAGAAGCTAACGTTGTCACAGAAGACACCTCGCCAAGAACAGAAGTCAGTGTTGTGAACATCGTCCCAATCCAAAAGCATATTCACCAAGTTACTGAAAGAGCCTTTTATCGCCATCAGAGCTTTCCCTGTAGGTTTTCAAAACGTTTGAAATGCGAAACATCAGTCAAATAGTTAAATATACAAAAACCATTAGATAAACCCCAACTGGGGGATTTCTTTAAATTTCATATCTTTTCTCTCCAGGACACAAATTAGGGACTAAAGCTTCGATTTTTTTTGTCTCTAGGACACAAATTAGAGACCAAAGCTTCGATTTTTTCTCGGGAAGAAACAGAGAAAGCTTGGAAAAATACAAACTTTCCAGTGTCCTGGAACAGGCAATTCTAATCATGATTAAATTTCTTGGAAAATGGAGAAAAAAAAAAGATTGCGTTTTTATATGCATTAGATGAAGCACAAGCCAGAGCTAAGTATTGGGTAGGAAAAAAGTTTTCAACTTTAACTCTCTTTCTCGGGGAAACCAAATGTGTTTGATAGAAACCCAAAGTTTTGAGTTTTGATCTCTTCTAACAAAAAAACGATTTAGGATTCGAAATTTCAGAAAAAAAAAATTAGAAAATCAAACAAGGGGTTTCAAGAGTAAAGCGCCTAAACCCTAATTTTTGAAACACAAATGACGAGAAAAGACCAAAAACAAAATAGCAAGTAAGAGGAGTTAGAAGAAACCTTCGTTGTTCATAGAAGAAGCAACACCAAGAAGCATAGAAACCACAACTACTAAATATAAAACCACTCGCTGCATCTTCATCTCCTTCCTTTTTGTTCTTCTTTCCTTTTGGGGTAATAAGCCAAAAAGCTCTTTCAAGTGTTTTTTGATTCAAAACAACAAAGCAGAGGAAAACAAAACACAAAAGAAACAAAAGTTCAGGCTTGTTCTGCCATTGTTGTAGAGAGAGAAAGGGGAACCAAGACAGGCGATTAGCGTGAACTGCAAGAAATGCAGAGCTAGCCAGAGATGAGATGTTAAAGAAGAGAGAGAGAGAGAGATATGGAGAGTGAGATAATGTACTACAGTCCTATATAACTAGAGAGCTGAGCCCCATGAAAGAGAATACAAAGACCACGACAAATCTGTCAAGTGTGAGAGAGTATATATGTATATATATATCTCTATCAATTTATGCTTAAGACTCTATTACCGAACATTAACTTTGATGTTAATGTCACGTTGAAACATTAAACCACTTCAAAATTAGTACTAAGATCTCTCTCTTTCACTCACACTGTCACCCACACAGAGAGATATGCATTAACGTTTTGTAATTAACGGAGATGTAACGGCGTTATTTATAGACTAGCTGATTGACGGCGACAAGACCCGCCGTCTGTTGTAGACGCCATTTTCCAATGCTGGGGGAAACATTACACTGTGTTGGATTAATACCGTTTGCACGCTAGATATTTCAATCGAACGGTGGATAATTCGCGTGCACGGTTAATAGGGTGTGACGCGATGTAGAGAAACTGAACTATGCTTTTCCTTGTGAAAGTTAGTTAATGCTTTGACAGTGATCGGGGAAACCGGTTGGACCGGTTTGGTTTTGTGGTTATCTTTTTTTCGACCGTTCGTTTTTTTTAGAGAATAGGATTAAAGTTTTTTTCACTCTATCTCTTATAAGAGACCATGTCACATGTTGTTTTTTTTGGATTTGATTTCACAATTAAAGTTGTACCACTGAGACGTAAAAATTTGGTGGAATTGTACCTTGCGATAATTACAAATAAAGAGTCATATTGGTCTAGAGATGTAACTCTAATCGTTCGACTAGGCTAGTATATATTGATTGTCTCATAAGTAAGAACAATTTATGATTAATGTTGTGTTATATGGAAATGTATTTGAGAATCTACATAGTTGTCTTAGATTAAATTGGTCCGACCGTATCTTTATCTTGTGCATTGGGTTTGGATCTTTGAGGCACCAGAGTCCTTTTACTTGTACAGTTGTACTATACGGCTAAACCCCTCTATCGGTCAAACTTGATATTTCTTTTACATTTATATATTCATTTTTTAACTCTAACGTTATAATATGTTCACCATAAGTAAATAACTAATCATGATACTAGTTTTTTTTAGTCGTTCTACTTCTAATAAATGTTGGAGGAATTTTGTGTCCACGAGAACAAAAGTTAATAAATGAATGAACATACTATAACCAACCAATAACTAATAAATAAAAGAGTGGTGTAGTAGTAGGTTCAGCTATAGGGCGTCTCTAGTTTTCTATAGACTGTAAAGATGCATGGGTTAAGCTATGGCCTATGTGAGAATCATGACCACACTTTTACTGAACATTAGACATGTGTTGCATCTTAATCAGTAGGATTCTCATACTAATCTTTTTATTCAGTTACGGTTTTGCATTTGATTAGTTATGTAATTTACTTATCCAATTTGTGTTTTTTGTTGTTGTTGTTGTTGTTGTTGAGCTGTAAAACAATAAAGGTCGTAGGGCTTCCAGCTATATGTATACAAATGCAACATACCTCTACATCGTGGGCATACCTTGTTGATGTTATAAACATTTTAGGCAATTTGTTTTCTACTTTTTACAAATAAGGTAAAATTGGTTCACGTTCCACTTTAGAAAAGAAAGCAACATATTACAAAAAAAATATATATATAACGAAAATTGTGATATCGAACAACTTTAAAACTAGGGTTACCTCTTACAGTATTTTTATTCGAAACGAAATAATGAGAAATAAAAGACTGTTAAGTTTAAGAGAGATCTATAAACAGAAGCCTATGAGGGAGAAGCCAATAAGAGAAGAGAATAGTGGACACATGGCAAGATGTGAGACGCCAATACGAATGTATGCTTCATTAGTAAAAAGCTGAGACAAAAAAGCTGAGACGATGGTTGTAGCAGTAAGTAGTAACTGATTTGGTCTTTGGCTTTGTAATCCCTAGGAAAACTTATACGGTGGGCATTGTACCATTCAATCCCAGCCGTTCAAACTAAAAGCACTGTTCGTTCCAGGTTTCCCAAACTAGTCTTCTGTTTACATTACTATTTTCATAAAAAATAATTGAACTCTTATAAAAAACTTGGTTTGAAATTTTGTAACTTATCTTTTTTTAGTTTGGTTAGGTTTTGAACTACGGACCATTTGTTTCCTTAATGATAGGAAGTTGTAACATTTGGGAATGTTTGATCATTAATGCGTAGTTGGTTTTTTGTTTTGTCTGGTTTCAAATTTGACTTTTTTGTAAAATTCTTACCAACTACGTGTTAAAAGTTAAAAACATTACCCAAATCTTACAGCTTTGTCTTTACTCCTTTAATCAAGTCCATACAGCAGCTAACCTTGCAAATTGCTTTGTTCCTCCTATCTCATTAAACTATGTAAGTCAGGCCCATAATAGTTATAACAAACAAACCCGTTAAAATGTGAATATTGTGTTTGATGGGCCATTGGACTCTTTATTCCGATCTCCACAAAAGTTGATGACCCGTCGGAGGTCGATTAGAACAATTGGGCTACATGTTTTTTGACCTTGATGACCATATTTATACTGAGGTATTGACAATACACATTTTGCATGCAAGAACTTTATGCTATCAGCTAATTATAGTCCGACCGGGAAAAACAAGTCTACCAGATTTTCAATTGAGACGTGAGAGACTGATGGTTCAACTTACAATGCAAATATAGAATGGTTCACCATCTCAACCCCAACTACATACGATTATAATCAGTCTCGGTGTTAATTGGCTGATAGGAACTAAGGAACACATTAGTTTGATTTCATAAACAGTGAACTAAAACCACTACCAGCGTTTCTTTATATATTGGTATACTTTTAAACTATGGAAATCTACAAAACTTTTAGTACAACATCTTCTGAGCTTTGTTACTCTGCTCTCAGTGCTTTGCCACTGTCCTTGGTACAATACTAATCATTAAAGGTCTTGTAACTTTATCCATCAAGTTAATCCACTTTTTGGTTGTTAAGCACTCTTTTTCGACTTAATATTTATATGATTACATTATTAGTCCAGACATAATAAAGTAGTAACTATACTAGCGCATTAAATATAGCTTATGTCTTAGGTTTAACTTTTATTTTTTTGGTGCAACATGTCTTAGGTTTTTAAAACAAGCCATTTGATATTGATGAATAGATTCGTTCCGGTTCCGGTAAGAGCTCGTGTGGTGTGTGTCAGCTGATTATCTCCACCAAGACCGCCGCGTTTGGTAACCCACGCGCTCCTCGTTGCTTCAAAAATTAAATTAAAATAATTAATGATGATCAAATTAAAGGGCTCACCGCATTTACATACGCCGACACTTTCATGGTTTATATCAATATTTTATCGCAATTTGTTGGTTTTTTGTCAACTTATCATAAATTGTGTTTCCACGCAACTTCATCGTTAATACGCATTTTTTGTAGTTTTTGTTACTTATAATTATATCCTACTTACGAACTAAATAGATGTGTATTTTATTTTTGTTTACCTTATTACTATTTGATCGCTCTCAGTTGAAACTAAATTACATTATGATGCTATTCTGACTTATATAATAGTAGTAGTAGTATTAGACTAAATATTTAGTTCTTCCGTACATTATACATGGAACGGCTAGGTTCATGAATCATAATGACGTTCGGATTTAACAAAAACTGCACATTGCTCGAAGTCAAAGGCATCGAAACCGAATCATGCGAGACATGATCACTATATTTTCCATATTTTTAAAACGTTGACTCGAAGCTCGTCGAGTTCGGGGGTAATTGTAACTTTGCTTTTGAGTTGGATACTTGGATCCATGTATTTTGTTTTGACGATACTACTTTTAATTTCGTTTTTTTTACTAGCTAAACGACGTTATTGGTTTATTGAGTGTCATATTTTAACGTTAGTTGTATAAACAAGTTCCATCAACCAAAATGTATTCATTTGTGCAAGTATTTAATCAAATTGCCGTTTTCTTTTTCATTCAAATAGTTTTTAGATTTAAAAGATCAAATCATCAAATTATTCATTCATTCATTGTACGGAATAATATTTTTTCAATAAATTAACCGTTAACTAAGAAAAAGTTAGGTGATAATGCTCTTTGCTAATTTAATAAACAAAGGATAGTGAGTGACCTAGTGTGCATTGTATAACGTTACATTATTATTTAAGTTTTATTTTCTATAGTTTTCTTAATAATCACATACCACGATCTATTCTTATAAGCTCTATTATCAACTTTTTAGTAGTCTTCACTTTCGTGAAAGCTTGACCGACAAATCTAAAACAAACTAGTAGTAGTATTAGACTTTGACCCATAAAATAAACGCTTGTAGTAATTTGTTTATATTTTACTTCAACAAACTCTTCGACTAATACTTAAAGTAAATGTTGTTAGATAAAAAAAAACCAAACAAACAGTCAATATGCTTTTCAATAGAGATGGTCCAGTATGGAACCAAGTAAAAGTAAAGAGTCTATTAACTTTTAGTTCACTACGTGCTTGAGTTTATAGTCAAATCTGATGAAACCACCAACCACTCGAACCAAAATTAGTTTCCATATTATAACCGGTTAGATATATAGTATATGCCACAAAGAAATTAGTGTCATCAGCGAAAACAAAATTTGTCGGCAAAACCTTGGAGTAAGTGACACGTCAAGCGGCATGACTCGTGGGTTAAAGAGGCATGGCCACAAATGCTCACATGGCTTTGATGGCCCTGATGAGTTAATTCTCTCTCAACATCAAACCCAGTTCACTCTACTCTGTCAACTACACGTAAACGTCACCGTTTCGGCGCATTCCCCGCCTTTGTATCCCCTTTTGCATTTCTGACCTTTTAATTTTGCCACTTGTTTCATATGCACAATCTTCGTATTTCCATATTTCCTAGGTTTTTTTTTTGTTAAATATTTCGAAAGTTGTAACGTATATATATTTTTGTACAAGTTCTAATTACCAATTCAATTATATAACTCCAAATCCGGTGATTATTTTAAGGAAACTCACTTATACTATATTTCTTAAAGTTAAGATTTTATTATTTTTTTTCCCAGATATTGGATGGAAATCGTGATTGAGAGCCAAATAATACTAAGTTAGTTTCTGACACAAACTCTGAAGCCAAAATAATTAAAAAAGAATCTAGTAAGTAGAAAAATAGTTTCTGCTTCTAAAATGACACGTTGTCAATTACACTAAGTTCCAAGTGTTCTCTATTCACCGGCTGCTGTGGTCTTCCCTTGTCGGTTGCCGGCACAGACGGTCAATGACATAGGCACGTGTCCGTTTCTTTCAGCTCCGTAATGTCTCCGACGCCTTTTAGAACATTAAACAATTTCAATGTACTAAATCAGGACCCGTATCTTGGTAATCTTTCCGTATTGTTCCCAAAAGTTTTAATTTATTCTATTTACACCCAATATACCAATAAAATTTAACTTATTTATGTCCTCTCTCTTGTCCATAGCACGCACTCAAATTTGGGAGCTTCAGCCTAATACATAGTTAAATATTCTTGTTCTTAACATATAGATATTAACAATAAATAAAATTTAAATAATTTCAAATATTTTAAATTAGATAATAAAATTAATCGATTTTAAAAAATAACAACGATATATTTCATACAAAATAATTATATTTTAATATTATTAATAAATTTCCACTTTTACAAAAATAAAATAATTGAATATAAAATTAATTTTTAGTTAAATATTCTACCATTAACAAATATTTGACATATTAACTTTTTTAGAGTATAAAATTTTAGTCGATTTTTCATTTTTGTTATCGTGACTTCTGTTAAGATGCATAACAAAAATTCATAGGTAGTTTCTGAATGCTAGAAAAGTTTGGGGACAAAACCGTGAACTTTCCAATTATAGCTGGTAAACAAAGCAAATTAATATATAGTTTCCAATTTTATTACAAAACAAAAAAGGAAAAAAAAACAGAATCTCCCCGTTTCTCGAGCACTCTTCTTAAGTTCTATCTCTCTCTTTCTCACAGAGTTAAGCTTTACGCCTTCAACGAGAACCACACAACAAGGCAAACTAACCCAAAAACGCTTATTTTTATCTTCTTTTTTCCTCCCTCCGGAGATTTTAGCTCCGTCGTCGTAACGGACACCAAAATTTCCGGCGACGGAATCGAATCTCTCATCTTCATTCATAAACTATGCTTCCTGTCTCAAATCCATCAAGTCCTGAACGTCTCCTCAAAAAAACAAGAACCCCAGACACAACCACCGCCATTGATCGTAAAAGCTCCTTCAACTCTCTTAACTCTATCGGAAACCGCTCTACCTACATCGCCGCTTCTCGTAGCCACTGCACATGGCTTATCCTCTCTCTTCTCTCTCTCCAACTCATCCTATTCCTCACTCTCCGATCCATCCCTTTCCCTCACCGTCACATCCCTTTAAACTTCCCTTCCCCCGCCGCCGTCTCCGTCTCCGCCATCACCACCACCACAACCACAACCACAACCACCACCGTCATCTCTACCTCCTCCTCCGATCCCCCTCTCTCCTCAGACTCACGATGCGATTCAGGTCGAGTCTTCGTCTACGACATGCCAAAGATCTTCAACCAAGTGATTCTACAACAGTGCGATAACCTCAACCCGTGGAGCTCTCGCTGCGACGCTCTCTCCAACGACGGTTTCGGTAAAGAAGCGACGTCGTTGCGTAACGTGATCCCTGAAGATTTGGTTCAGTCTTGGTTTTGGACTGACCAGTTCGTAACCGAAATCATTTTCCATAACCGGATTTTAAACCACCGGTGTCGGACACTGGATCCGGAATCAGCTACGGCCTTTTACATCCCGTTCTACGCTGGACTCGCGGTTGGTCAATATCTATGGTCAAACTACGCAGCATCTGATCGTGACCGTCATTGTAAGATGATGACACAGTGGGTTAAAGATCAACCTTATTGGAATAGATCCAACGGTTGGGATCATTTCATTACCATGGGACGCATCACATGGGATTTTCGCAGGTCTAAAGACGAAGATTGGGGATCTAACTGTATCTACACCCCGGGATGCGTAACATCACGCGCCTCCTCATTGAGCGCAACTCTTGGGATCACTTTGACGTCGGTGTACCGTACCCTACCGGATTCCACCCTAGATCGGACTCCGACGTCGTGAGATGGCAGGATTTCGTACGGAACCGTCGTCGTGATACGTTGTTCTGTTTCGCCGGAGCTCCACGCGCCGGGATTGAGAACGATTTCAGGGGATTGCTTCTACGTCACTGCGAGGAATCGCGCGGGGCTTGCCGGACGGTGGATTGTACCGGCGGGAAATGCTCTAACGGCTCGTCGGCGATCTTGGAGACGTTTCTCGGGTCGGATTTTTGTCTACAGCCTCGAGGGGACAGCTTCACGCGCCGGTCGATTTTTGATTGTATGTTAGCCGGTTCGATTCCGGTTTTCTTTTGGAGACGGACCGCGTACATGCAGTACCAGTGGTTTTTACCGGATAAACCGGATAGTTATTCGGTTTTTATAGACCGGAACGAGGTTAAAAACGGCACGACGTCTATAAAAGAAGTGTTGGAACGGTACAGTAAAGAAGATGTGAGGAAGATGAGAGAAAGAGTGATTGATTTGATACCGAATCTGGTGTATGCTAAGTCTCCGAATGGTTTAGAGAGTTTCAAAGATGCTTTTGATGTTGCTATAGATGGAGTTTTTAGAAGATTCAAGGAGCAAGAGAATTGGTACAAATGGTGATTGAAGATGAAGATGATTATTTATTTATTATTAATAAGGATTTTTCAAAATTTTAGTAGCTTCAGTAAAAGTTATGATTACACTGTAAATTTAAGATTTTTGTTTGAAGAAGATGAAATAAGTTGGTTAGTTGAATTTTTTGTTTATTATACAAACACTTCATGGAGTAGTCAAGGAAGTGGTTCCTATGTGTTTGAGGAGTTCTCATTTTTATATATCCTCTTTTGGAGACATGTGAGTATAGTTTAATTTTTTAATCCCGTTTGATTTACACGTTCGATGCTGATAGTTTATGTACCTAGTTAGGTGGGAAGTTTATGTCCACAACTTCGCACGTAAAAGGGTTAGTTTAATTCATTTAAGTTGTACGATGATAGAAAACTGAAGTGGTAGGTAGAATTTGATTTTTGGGGGTTAGGTTTGATACTTTGATGACTGAAGATATGTATATGGATTGGGAAATGTATTACTAATTTCCAAGAAATCCAATATCCGTAAACGTGAAAAGAAGCTGGTTTTACTTAGTTTTTTTTCTTACTTAAATCTAAATGCGAATGTGTTTAGTAAAACATATTTTCCCCCTTTATCTTTAGTTAAACAATTTTTTTAATATAGTTTTGATGTTTGGATCTTATGATACAAAGATGAAAAATCATATATATGAAATTCTTTTGAAGGTAAATGTAAATATGTAACCAATTCTGTGTATAAGTGATTCTTCCAAAGTTAAAATTCTGTAACTGCTAGGAGTTATTTCTACGTGCTTCATATCCATTTTGGTTAACATCAATGACAAGCTGTATACGTTTTTAAAAAGTAACCAGCTAGCTTCTTTTATGTTCACAATATCTAAGGCGAAAAGAATGTCTATGGTCATGTATGAAAATGATATAAAGATTGAGTTGTTAAGTAAAAGGACTTGTGAGTAGGGTTGTGGACCATAACCAAATGCATGTCCATTTGACACATACCATTTATGAGTTATTTACAAGCAAATATTCAAATCTGTCAAACCAAATAGGACATGACCAATTTCTGTCCAATTTGATCAAAATTCATAATCTCATAAACTCAAAATTATAAAGTTAGAGGTTTATAAACTCATAATTATAAAACTAAAGGTTTATAAATTCATAATCTCATAATCTTATAAACTCATAAATTCATAAACTCACAATCATAAACTCATAAATTCATAATACAAGAATATACGAGAGAGGAGAAATCGAAATGATTTGAAGTAGATCGAGATGATTTAATAACCGCAAACCCTAATTTTGAGAGGTGAAAGAGAAAGAGGAGAAAGAGAGAAAGAGAGAAAGAGAGAAAGATGAAATGAAAAAGTTTCCTCAAATGTAAAACCCTAATTTTTAGTTATTGACCACGTCAAACTAGTTTGACCGTATATCAATGACTAAATTGGTTTTAGATTTGACTTTAAATTTGATATAAAACCATTAAATTAATTTGAGATGTATGTTTTAAGCAATTGACATCCCTACTTGTGAGATGAATACAATTATGGACACAGTACATGAGTTTTGCCATGTACACTGATCGAGACAATATTTTCATTGAGATATATAGAATCAAGAATGTCTCAGCATGGACAAGTAACTTCTTTCTGTCTTAACTTATGACTAATATAAGCCGAAGTTGATATCTACAAAACAAACATAACGATGTAAGTCCTCAGTTGAGGATTTGACTTGGGTTTAGAAAATTCAACAGTACGAAGATAGTAACTGAGGTGGTAGGTAGGAGAAGTAGAATTTGATTTTGTGGGTTAGGTTTGAGAATCGTGTAATACTCGTGACACTTTGATGCATGATTCAATATATCTACAAAATTGTAAATATATTGAGAAATATATATTAGTTCCCAAGAACTCCAATATCCGTTACTAGAAAAGAAGCTAGATCAGTTTTAAACTTAATATGGTTTCGTTGATTGTGTTTAACTGTCTGTTATGTTTTTTTTTGCCAGTAAATACGACATTATGAATCGGGTTTACTAAGTTTTTTTTTTTTGTTGGATACCAAATGTAAAGAACAAGTCTACACCAAAATTGGTTACAATGAACGGGAGATAAGTTCACCCAAATAACATGGCGTAAAAAGAAAGGAGAGTTGGTGTACAATATATAATCTATGCTTCGAGAATAATACCAATATATACTCATAACTCAAATGTTATAGTAATAACTCAACTCACTTTTTCAGTAAAGATATTTTGCTTGTTGGTTAAGTGGGTTGTGTTGTGCCAAGTGTAACTGCTTAAGTAAGAAGGTAACATTAGTCATCTTCTATATATATAACAACTTCTCAAGTTCTCTTTTTAACTCTCTCTCTCAAGATGACAACAATGGAGTTCTACCCTCTCTCACTCATCTTCCTTCTCCTTGTCCTCTGCTTCAATAATCCCGTTTTCTCTCTAAATGATAAGTCATTGATCTCTTCTCTTAAACTTCATGAAGAAGAGAGCTGCCCTTACACTGTGATTGTCACCACAAGCTGTTTATCTCCTGATTGGTCTAAGGATCAGATCACTATTGCTTTAGGTGACGCCAACGGTAACCAGGTTTGTCTACAAATTACGACAGACTTTAGGATTTTTTCTTTTCCTTTTTGTGGGTCGGGCTCTTTTGTGTGTGTGTGTGTGTGCTTTGTATTAATTTTTAACTTCATTTGATTTGTTGTTTTTTGCTTTTAGATGTAAACGAAAAGACAAATTAAAATATGAACTAAGCCAATAATGTTAATCTAAGATTTATATATGTGGAAACAATGAGCTCTAGTATAATAGTTTGTGTTAATATTGCTATTAGGTGGTCGCACCGAGGCTAAACGAACCGTTAAGTGGAGGACGAGGAGGTTTCGAGAAATGTTCATCAGACACATTCCAAATCAAAGGTGAATGTCTCAACACTATCTGCTCCGTCTACATCTACCGTTCCGGTCCCGACGGCTGGATCCCGGAAACCGTCGAGATATACAAGGAAGGTTCCAAATCCGTGAAATTCGATTTCAATAAAAACGTCCCTGAGAACATTTGGTCCGGCAACAACAACTGCAACACCACTAGTTTGTCACCGTCTTCGCCTACCGTCCCACCGCCTTCTTTTCCTCCGGAACCACCTTTTTCCCCGCCACCGCCACCACGGCCATCTGCTGCCTCTGGACGTAGAGGTGGTGAGTGTTTGGTTGTTGCGTTTGCTACGATTGTGTTTGCTTTTGCGGCTGTGGCTGTTTTGAGTTATTAGTTAAGAGTTTGCTCAATAACTAATGAGTGTGGTGCAATACCTTTGTAGTTGGATATTGTGGATACATTATTAGTTAAATGTATGAGTTAGAGACTCTTCTTAACTTAGAATTATTAAGTATCCCATATGAACTCGGCATCAATGTTTTGTACGTATGTGTTATGACTTTCTTGTTGAATATGAGATAACCATAATTAACATATAATTAGATGTACACACGAAAATACAATTTGATAATGCACCAATTCAATGAGCAAACACTCCTTGAAATTCAAATCTTTCTATTCTTAATTCTAGAGTTAAGAGTTGACAAAATATTGTAAATTTTTGTATCATATAGTAAAAAATTAAAAAACTATCTATCAATTTGCAAGTTTGGTTTTGAAATGTAAAACTATTTTATCAAAGATTAAATTCGTATCTTGATTAAGAGATAACCTACATACCTGTCTAGTCTCTCTATAACACAAAACATTAATTACATTTTCTACTCTTCCTTAATGACATAGACATGAGATGTGTGGCCTCCTATAACTTGGCAGCGTTGCAATTTAATTCGGTTTCTTATCCGGAAATCGAATTTGATCCGGTCTAATCCGGTTCAGCTCGAACTGGTTCGATACTTTATCTTCTCAATCACTGTTTCGATTTCTCTTTCGTTTTGTATCTGCGAATCAATTTCTGGGAAGCACGAAAATGGCGTCGGTACGACTCTTCTTCACTCTCCTCTGCTTCGTCTTCCTTATATCTATCTCTGTTGCCAAATCAAACGAATTGGAGCCTCACGTCGCTGAATCTTTCAATGTCAGCCTCATCCAGGTTCGTTCTCTTTCCCCGTTTGAACTCTCCCTCCGGAGAATTTTGTTTTCTCGTCTTCTTCTGTAAGATTTTTTCTCGAGAAACTTATGATTCTCACTGTATCGTTGTTAATTCCCATCGATGATGCAGAGATTGGGGAATACTTGTTCTTACACGGTGATCATCTCCACGAGCTGCTCGTCGACTAGGTACACGCGCGATCAGATCAGTGTCGCTTTCGGCGATGGATATGGAAACCAGGTTAGGTTTTTTCCCGCTTCAGAACATTTGATTTTGTTTTTGAGGAAGACTTTGATTTTTATCGAATTGGCTTAGGGTTTCCAATTTGAATGTTTCATCCCAGAAGCTAAGTTAATTTAGCACAAGTGGTTGATCTGTTTCTTTGTAATTGAGCTTAGTTAGAGTGGACTTCCTTAGATTTTGAGCTCATCTTTGGTTTCATTACATTTTTTCTAGTATGGGCAGGTCAGTTCTTGATAGCTAGACTAGTTTAGCTACTGAATATGCATAACATTATCACTGGTATGGAAGACACCTAGCAACCAAAATTTGTCTAATTCTGCTGTTTCACTGGCTAATTTGGAGTACAGCTTCGTGTTTTATACACTATATTACAAAAATATCGATGCTATGTTGATCGTTTATGTGGAGTTTTAGGGGTATATGCATATCTTTGGAAGAGATGAAAGTGTCAATGGATTGGTTTTGGTTGTATCCTGTCTCTAATTTCTTATTGTGTCTGTCACTAATAAATTGTTAGGATGCTGAGTTTTGTAGCTTTGGTTTCGATGAAATTCACAGCTGGAGTTTTGTTTTCTTGTATCAGATATATGCACCAAGGCTTGACGATCCATCTACGAAAACGTTTGAGCAATGTTCATCAGATACATTTGAGATAAAAGGACCATGCACATACCAGATATGCTATGTGTATCTCTACAGGTCAGGTCCAGATGGTTGGATTCCAGAGAGTGTAAAGATATATAGCCATGGCTCCAAAGCTGTCACCTTCTCATATAACACCCACGTCCCTGAGAGTGTATGGTATGGTTTCAACTACTGCAACAGCGCCTCGGATTCTAATATCTTAGCCTTTGGTCTCAGAAGGATCGTTATCATACTCCTAGGGTTTATTGTCGCCGGTACAACATTGCTCTTGTAAGCTGTTGTTATGGTTTCGGTTTTTTTTTTTTCACTGTCGGGTTTTTGTTATGAACATAATTTAGGACTTGTGAAGAATAAATAAAATGTGTACCGTTCTTGGGTCTCATATAATGTAGTATTAACCATAAAAAGCCACGATTAAATTTCCTACTCCTAATTCATAAATTGCACAGAGTGTGTGACAACCCATGACCCATCCATCAAACTCTATGTTTAAGATTCCGTTTTAAACCATGTGATTGTGAATAAACAACATTTGTTTTTGGGTCACAAAATTAGCAACTTACCATTTTTATCGAAAGTGATATTATTATATACATTTTTTTTGAGTCTTAAAATTAAACAAAACAGAAAGAAGATATTTTTGAGTCTTCTTCTGTGACCTAGTAGTTGACATGAGGACAAAAAACGACACGCATTCTCCTTCAAAAATATAAAAACGGCAAAGCAAAAATAAAACTCATCAACGGACGAGATTGCACAGTTAAAAAAGGCGTTAACTAGGGTTTTGGAACAAGAGCCTCCAAACTCTAAAACTTATATAAAGAAGCGTAAACCCTAAACATTAGTCTTCCTCGTCGTCTCTCTGCCTGCTTCCGTTTTTTTTTTAAATCGCCTCAATCTCTATAAAAGCAGGAGAGATTCGATTCGCTTCTCAAATATTCTTCAACCTCTCCCCCAAATTTAAAACCTAAATGCCTTCACTAATGTTATCCGACAAGAAAGAGGAGAAGAAGATGAAGAAGAAGATAGCTTTGGAAACCCCAGAGCTTGACTCTAAGAAGGGGAAGAAGGAGGGGAAGCTGAAGTTTTCTTCTTCGGATGAAGAAGACTCGGAGAAGAAGAAGAGTAAGAGGAAGGACAAGAAGCGTAAGGCTGCGGAGGAGGAGGAGGAGGAGGAAGGAGGGAAGAGCGATTCTAGCTCTGAGAAGAAGAAGAAGAAGAGCAGCAAGAAGGTTAAGTTGGGTATTGAAGATGTTGAGGTTGATAACCCTAATGCTATTTCCAAGTTTAGGATCTCGGCTCCGTTGAAGGCGAAGCTTAAGGAGAATGGTATTGAAGCTCTTTTCCCTATTCAAGCTACCACCTTTGATATGGTTCTCGATGGTGCTGACTTAGTTGGACGTGCTCGTACTGGTCAGGTAATTGGTTACTGTTTAATGCTTTGTTCAATGTAATTACTCAAGTTCGGTGCTTTGGATTTTTATGTGGAAGGTTTGGTATTATGATTTGCTTAAATTGCTATTTACTTTGAGACGTGGGGTACTCTGATATTGTTGAATGTATTGTCTGTTTGGAGTGAGAATTTAAAAAAAAGTTAGGGGCTTTTGTTGATCACATATGGTGTGATGCAGGGTAAAACACTGGCTTTTGTGTTGCCTATATTGGAATCATTGATCAATGGACCTGCGAAAAGCAAAAAGAAGAATGGGTATGGCCGGCCACCAAGTGTTTTGGTCCTTTTACCTACCAGAGAATTGGCCAAGCAGGTAAAGATTTTGAGCTTTGTTGTTACGATTTTTTGTTGCATATTCGTTTTTTGGCTCTCTAGGTTTTACTGATGGTGTCGTTTTCTTTTTTAGGTGAATGCTGACTTTGAAACATACGGATTAGCACTTGGGTTAACTTCTTGCTGTGTCTATGGAGGTGAAGGTTATTCTGCCCAGCAGAATAGTTTAAGGAAAGGTGTTGACATTGTGGTTGGAACCCCTGGTCGTGTTAAGGTACGTCTCTGTCTCTCTTGGTTGCCCCTGGATTCAAATCATCGTTGATCTGTTGACCTTGTAGTTGACATTCATTCATTGCAGGATTTTATTAAAACCGAAAAAATTGATCTGAGCTATCTACAATTCCGTGTGCTTGATGAAGCTGATGAAATGTTGAGGATGGGGTTTGTTGAGGATGTTGAATTTATATTAGGTATGGAATGTGGTTTTTGCTTTTCTTGATATAAAGCTTATTCATAGTATCTTATATCTTCTTTCAATAACTTCAGGGAAAGTGGAAGATGCTACTAAAGTCCAGACTCTTCTCTTCAGTGCTACTCTGCCACAATGGGTTCAAAATGTGCGTCCCTTTCAAATATTTCCCTTGCTATTTTTCATTGGTTAAGCTTCATTTATTTTGTTTCTCTGTTCCTATTCTCTCTATTTGTGGCTGAGACCTTTCTTGTTCCTACCAGATCTCTCACAAGTTTCTTAAAAAAGACTTGAAGACTATTGATCTTGTTGGTAATGATAAAATGAAGGCCAGTAATAGTGTACGACACATTGCTATTCCCTGTAATAAGGCAGCCATGCCTCGGCTGATTCCTGATATTATCAGTTGCTATAGCAGGTATCGTTTAGCATCCTTTAGCTCTTCAACTATGTTACTGCTTTTTCATAACCTTTATTTGTCTCGAGTGGAAGTGCTCAAGTCTCTTAACCAATTTTGTTATCACAATCTAGTGGAGGCCAAACTATTATTTTCGCTGAGAAAAAAGAAGAAGCGAACGAGCTTTCTGGTTTGTTGGCTGGGTCAAGAACTTTGCATGGAGACATACAGCAATCACAACGCGAGGTATATTATTAAATTTTATTTCAAGCTCTCTTGCATATGTGAATTTAAGTGGGGAGAATATGATCTTTCTTCTTATCCGGTTGAATTGCTCAAACATTGGAGTATCAGCTTGCTAACTATGAGTCCTGTGATTATAGGTTACTCTTGCTGGATTTAGGAAGGGCAAGTTTTCGACATTGGTGGCTACTAACGTTGCTGCTCGTGGTCTAGATATCAATGATGTGCAGTTAATTATACAGGTTAGTGGCATCCCACACGTACAAATCATTATGCTTAAATACCTTGTTGCTGTTCTAATGTCATACCTTTTGTTTATATGTGTTGCAGTGTCAGCCTCCACGTGAGGTTGAATCATATATTCATCGTTCAGGCCGAACAGGAAGAGCTGGTAAAACCTTAGACATTATTTGGACGATTCTATCATATTTGTGCAGTTCCTAGATTAATGAGTAAAGTTTGCTTGGATGTTATTATGATCTTTATTTTCTTTTTGTTGCAGGCAACACTGGAGTTGCAGTTACACTTTACGAATCTAGAAAGTCAACTATATCCAGGATCGAAAAAGAAGCAGGTATAAAATTTGAGTACTTGTCTGCACCTCAGCCTAAAGATATCGCCAAAGCTGGTGGTATGGATGCTGCTGAGAAAATTAAACAAGTTTGCGACAGGTATGCTTCCAGTTGCACCTCCATGTTTTATAAAATCTAATAAATAACTGGGAAATGGTATATTTACCTAAGAATATATTTAAATGCAGTGTGGTTCCTGCATTCTTGGAAGCTGCGAAGGAATTATTAGAAAGTTCTGGTTTATCAGTTGAAGTACTCCTCGCAAAAGCTCTTGCAAAAACAGCGGTAAGTCTCTTTGAAAATTTTCCTTTTAAAATGTTTTTTTTTTTGTTTTTGTCTATCAAAACAAGTACTTAGTTTCTGATCACTACAGGGCTTCACTGAGATTAAGAAAAGGTCACTTCTTACATCAATGGAGAACCATGTAACACTACATCTTGAAGCAGGAAGACCAATACACTCGCCGTCGTAAGTTCCTCTTTCTCCCTATACTCTGCTTTTGTAGTCTTGGTTAACATGGAAAGCAAGTACTAAAATGATATATTGCAACAGATATGTTTATGGAATGCTAAGAAGAGTTTTACCAGAAGACAAGGTTGAGCGGATTGAAGGGTTGAGTCTAACAGCAGATAAAAGCGGAGCAGTGTTTGACGTTGTGCAATCGGATCTAGACTTATTCCTTGCAGCTGGACAAAAGAATCCTGGAAGTATGAGCTTGGAAGTGGTTAAGGAGATGCCTAAACTTCAGGAGAGAGAACCATTGCCACAAAGAAGATTTGGTCGCGGCGGAAGCCGGTTCGGCAGTGGTGGGGGAAGAGGTGGTGGAAACCGGTTCGGCGGTGGTGGCGGCAGAGGAGGAAGAGGTGGCGGTAGAGGAGGAGGTGGGTGGTAAAAGCCAGAATATTGAAAACTCAAACCCTACGTCTCCTTTTGATAAAAAGAAGGAAAAAAAAAGAAAAAGAAAACTAAACTCCCCTCTTATAATGTCTTTACTATATCTTCTTGCGCTGATGAACTTCTACATTATAGGTGTGTTTGAATGCTTTTTCCCTTGTTTTTTTTTTTTGGCTTTGAACAAACTTAAGGAGGCTCTCTCTTGTATCCTCTTATCAATTTTGTGTAATTTGGGTGATAATGATGATTAATTATTACTTCATATTGCAATCATTTTCTTGTCTATAATCTTTCCCTTGTGAATTCACTTACTTGTAATTTGAAAGAAAAAAACAGAAGCGATTCACTCGTGAAAAGTGGTGTTAATCAACTTAATAATTGTCAGTAAGTCAACAGCAACTTCTAGATGATCATCATATATGGAAAAAGATGTGCTAGCGACTTGTAAACCAAGACGAGTCTCTCGTTTTAATGCATACATATATAAAAAGAGAGAAAATCAAAGAGCACTTCTCTTTATACTGCTGTCATTGTCATTATGTTGTGTGGTTTTAAATCTTTTCTTACTCCACTTGCCTCAACTAACCATTGTAGATTCTTTTTTTTTATTATTTTCTCTCTTTTTTTATGGTTCTTTAATTGCATAAGAGATACTACTATTCATTAATAATAAAAGGCAAGATCTTCCTTCAATTGTAAAACAATTTATCACACGAAGTTCCCACGAAGTAGTAGTATCTATTATATAAGGACTAGCATATTCGAGTTCCTAAACATACAAAAGTACACAAAACACACATTAAAAATCCAAAAAGACCGAACCACACCAGAAAGAAAAAAATGTCGGAACAAACACCAATCTCTGATCCTTACGCTTATCTAAACATGGTAAAGAATCCAGACGGTTCAATCACTCGTCTCCCCAGCAACCCCCCATGCACTGCAGCCACACCTGATCCTTCCCCTCAAAACCCCGCCGTTTCAAAAGATCTTCCCGTAAACAACTCAAAGTCAACGTGGCTCCGTCTCTACGTCCCCACTTCCGCCGTAACCGACGACGTCGTTTCGTCTCAGAAGAAGCTTCCCGTCGTTGTGTATTACCACGGCGGAGGATTCGTCATGTGCAGCGTAGACTTTCTACGGTTCCACGAATTCTGCTCCGAGATGGCGCGTGATCTCAACGCCATCGTCGTTTCTCCTTCTTACCGTTTAGCTCCGGAGCATAGATTACCGGCGGCGTACGAAGACGGTACGGAAGCGCTGGAGTGGATAAAAAACTCCGACGACGAGTGGATCAAATCACACGCCGATCTCTCAAACGTGTTTCTCATGGGAACAAGCGCCGGTGGGAACTTAGCCTACAACGTCGGGCTAAGATCCGCCGATTCAGTGTCCGATCTGAGTCCGTTACAGATCCGTGGACTGATCCTTCACCACCCGTTCTTCGGCGCGAAAGAGCGGTGTGGATCTGAGATCAGGCTCGCGAACGATCAGATTTGTCCTCCTGTAGTCACCGACGTAATGTGGGATTTGTCTCTTCCCGTCGGCGTTGATCGGGATCATGAGTATTCGAATCCGACGGTGGGAGATGGATCTGAGAATCTGGAGAAATTTGGACGGTTGGGATGGAAAGTTATGGTGATTGGAGGAGAATTAGATCCGATGGTAGATTGGCAGAGAGATGTGGCGAAGCTGATGAAGAAGAAGAGAGTTGAAGTGGTGGAGCTATTTAACGGCGACGATGGTCACGGTGCTGAGATCATGGATCCTTCTAAGCGTAAAGCTCTGTTTCTTTCCATCGGAAGTTTCGTTTCCTCCTCCTCTGCTCCGTAACCGTTTTTTTAAATTTTTTTTGTTTTCTTTATTAATTTCCACAGAATAAAATAGTAAGTAATATCAAAGGCCCAATTGTTGATGACCTTATCAAAGAGCCCAATATATTTAGGCCCATAAAATTCTATGTTCAAAAAGAGATTATCACTAATAAATCAAGTTCTACCAGTCACACACTTTAACAACTTTCCTAAGATTTTCTTAAAATCCTTAATTAAAAAGAAAAACGTAAATAAGAGATTTTTTTAATATATCACAAACTTAACTAAATAAGTAAAAAGTCATAATCAAAATTTTTTTAAAAGTAAGATTACAAATTTACAAAAACAAGCAACATAAACGTTAAGGTTCCCCAGCAGCCCCATAAACGTTAAACGTCTTTTGGTTTGTCGGCCAAGGCGTATAAATGTTGACGACTGTGTTTGTTTCGCATCACTGTCAGCTAAAACGTAGCACGTGAAGGTTACTTAAATTGGTTAAAGTCAGCCCTCGCCACAAACTAAGGCCCAATTGACGACCCATCACATGCATAAAACGGCCAAAATATAACCCAACAATTTATCAATTTATCGTTAGCTTTTTCATACCCCAACTTTGATACCCTGAAAATTACAGCCCCAACTCAAAATTAATTAAATTTCCTATCTAAACTCCATCAAATGTATCGGTTTCGACATACGTCCAAACGGTGTTAAGCAAAATCTTAACGGTTGATTAGTCAGCTTTGACGTGGCACTTCGGCTTGACAAAACACCGTCGTTTTGTCATTTTGGCGTGTGTTGAGCACTGAAACAAAACAACGTCATCTTACAATTGGGGGATTAAAATCGATTTATTCCCCAAATCGATTTTAGGGTTCATATCGTTTGCTCGAAGGAAAGATAGTGATATTGATTTCGATCACTCTACACTCAATCACTCTCTTATTTCTACAGTCTACACTCAATCACTCTCTCTTTTCTTTCGAACAAACGATATGAACCCTAAAATCGATTTGGGGAAGAAATCGATTTGAATCCCCCAATTGTAAGACGACGTCGTTTTGTTTCAGTGCTCAACACACGCCAAAATGTCAAAACAATGTCGTTTTGTCAAGCCGAAGTGCCACGTCAAAGCTGACTAATCAACCGTTAAGCTTTTGCTTAACACTGTTTGGACGGATGTCGAAACCGAAACATTTGATGGAGTTTAGATAGGAAATTTGAATTAACTTTGACTTGGGGCTGTAATTTGCAGGGTATCAAAGTTGGGGTATGAAAAAGCTAACGAGAAATTGTTGGGGTATATTTTGGCCGTTTTTCCCATGCATATCTTTATGTACACTTAATTTATTTTATTTAAATTGACTGAAAATTGTAATTAGTTTAAGACTTTTATTTCTTTTGTTTTTTTTTTTTTTTTTTTAAGAAAGACTTTTAGGTTACTTCCTCTGTTATAGAAATAGACGCTAGTCTGATGGTGGCTGTGGGTCTAGCGTCTAGCGAGAAAATCAGAAATTAAACAGGAATTAATTAATAATAAAATAAAAATATCTAATATTAAATAAAATATAAAACTATATAATTGTCTTTAAAATTACGGAAAATACATAAAATGTAATTTTAAAAAAAAAATTTATGATTTTCATTAAAAATTTGTACATTAGTTATTGTAAAACATCATGAACTCTTAATTTAAATGTCTAAATATTTAGCTCTAAAAATAATCATTATACGCAAGATTAAGCGTAAAATAATCGGATTAGTTGAGTTATAATCAAATTAGATAGTTATAATTAGATAATCGATGATAGGTAGAGATTAGTCATTAATCGAGGCGGAGACGGTGGATCTAGCGATTTTCCACTTTTTTCCACTTTTTTTCCACTTGGATTACTTCTTTAGATACTTCTTTAAATCGGATTACTTCTTTAGATACTTTTTTTTTCCACTTGTTGGTTGTTCATGGAACTGTTCATTGATAACACTAGCACGATGGTAGTATAATAAAGAAAGGGAAAGATAAAAGAGCACGTTTATAGTAGTCACGTTAGACCATGTTTATAGAGGGATCACCTCACCTGATCTTGGTCTTTTAAAAATTAAAATTTAGTGAATAGTGCCCATAAGATCAGATGAAATGATCTTAATTAAGATCTGTTTTTCATGTGTTCTTCTGCTGACGTGTCAGCTCGTAAAATGTTATTTTATAAATTTTTATAATTGTAATTTGTTTAATAAGAATATTAATAAACATTGTATTATTAAATAGTTTTAAACATTCTTAAATTATTTATTAAACATTAATCTTTGTATTTATTAAATATTTTTAAATTTCTATAAAAATATTATATTATTAAATCTTAAGATCTTATACTTGTTCTCCCAATAACTAACTCTTTAACAAAAGTTCTTAAGACCTGATCTTACAATATTTTTACAATATTTCTCCTCTAAGATCACCCTCCCCTGATCCCCCAATAAACATGCCGTAAAAGAGTTAATTGCTTCATCTTAATATTTTATTCAATAAACTGTTCATGATAACACTAGCTACATGTACTCACGTTATAATTAAGAAGACAACAACAACACATTGTCTTTTTTACTTGGCACATCTCTATTGACATCAAATAATTATTTACCCTCACACATGCGAGTTAGGGAAGATTTCTATGACTCCTTAATTACCTCAAAAGAAGGAAGCAAACAACAAGAAATAAGTGTGGCGTCGTCTATCGAGCTTTAATGGATACATGGCGGAATGAATAACTACTGTTCATGTGGAGTCATTACAGAAAATTATTTAGATGGGCCATACTTTTTGTTCTATATACATTGTGTTTCTCTTTGTCTTTACCCTTAAATACAAAACACCCGGTCATATACAATGCATTAGAAATGTTCTTAGCAAAAAAAAATGCATTAGAAATGTCAAATGTGTACTACTATGCGAGGATATGAACTCATTAAGAACTTCAAATGTTACGTAATGAAAGATGATTAAATTGGTGTATAACTAATCTAACGATAACTTAGCTGATCAGATGGTTAGATCTTAAAGCACGTTTACTTTAATAACTACTAAAATGTACATTTTAAATCAGTTGATATAAGGATGAAAAGTTTGATATTTGAAAGTATAATTTGATAACACAGAAGGAACATAACATAACATAAAGGGGTCCGTAGTTATGTTAACTCATAGGGCCACTGCCTTCGTGCCGCGGGTATATGCAACATAAATGTATAAGATTGTTTCTCAGCTCTCTAGCTCTCTTGTCACGGTCTTAGACATGTCTTTTATTGCTGTAACGATATCTCCCACTTATTGTCAAATGACTGTCAGAATCTTATCTTCAAAGATGATAAGACCTAAAAAATATCTATGGTTTGATGTATCAGCATAGCTACGAGTTTGCAACTCTCGTCCCCAATATGATGTTTGAATTTGAAATTTTGGTGAGCATGTTAATTATTTACGTGATTTTTGCAATGAGAGACAATAAAAACCATTTATATTAGGAGAACGGCCACATAAACTCGAAAATAGAAAGTTGTGTACGTATTGGAGAAGACCTGACAAACGTGGGCTTTTTCTGATATTCCGTAAGCTGGTAGTGTTTTCCCCTCAACATCAGGTTTACATGAATTTAGTTTATTTGTCAAAGATGTGGAGTTCAATTTCCATTGATGTTGTGGTTCCTATGGAAATTAAGAAACGATGTTGATAGGGTTTTTAATGGGGTTGGTTGATGTTGCGCTGTAGAGTCTAATCTTTTGTATCTGATGTGTGATGATCCTATGTCCGAATATTACGTACAAAATTTAGTTAAGAAAGTTCATTAAAGAGTTTTTCGATATTTAAAGCATATATATGTATGAATGTGGATAGCTTTTTGAACAAAATTGGAGAAGTAAATTTCCTCTGATTGTAAGGTTCGTATATATATATATGGTTTTGTTAATTACTTTGTTTATGTAGTTGATCAAACGACTTATTTAATTATAAATGAGTTACGTCGACAACAAAAATAATCAAAATTCTTTCGTTCTCTAATTAATCTCCCTCGCTCTCTTCTAACTTTGTTCGACAAGTTTATTGCTGACAACTTTTTTTTGTTTTTGGTTTAGATGACAACCTGTTTGTTCTTAAGCCGGTCTGAGAACTCTTGAAGAGTGTTTTTGTCAGATCTGTACTGCTTCTGCGTGAACTCAAGAAACATGGACCATGTAAAGTTAGGGTACACTCTTTGACCCAATGCTTCTAGTAGCTTCTTTGGTGGCTCCACCACTTTGTCCTTTTGTGGACATAAGAAAAATGCTATCGACTTCCTTTCCCTCTCGCTGTTCACCACAGCCCGGTGCAAACAACTTTTGTATATTCCATTCGTCAACGCCTGTATATATATACATAGACAAACTTGGAATTACAAACAAACACAAACTGTCAATATTAGTTATTACAAAGTTTCTTGTATCGAGGAAAAATATTTTATACGTATAATAACTCGATCTATTTCTACCTAGTCGATAGTCGATACATTTCCATATTATATCTTCTATGTGTATATGTAATGTATATATACAAGTAACGCTCCAATCATCCTATCTATTGCGACCCACATCTCACTAAAGATGACAAAGATGATGTTGATCTTGCATGTAAGTTAAAAATCAAGTATGTCCAATGATGTTTCAGCAGAAATATCCCCAAACCAAATGCATTAAAGTGACATATATATTAATCAGTTTTCATATGTTCTATATAATATCTAATAATGGTGATATAGGTAGGATTTCTTTCTATTTCTATATCCAAAAATATACACATGAAAATGCGCAAACATATAACCCTCCCACCATCCCACGGCAACCGACAAAATTAAACACTAAATATGTGTTTTTTTTTTTGTCTTTAGTCGCATGGTACATATACCACTCTCATCATCATGAAACTTTTCTGGATCAAACAAGCTTAGCTAGATATGAATCTAATTAAATAATTTTTCATAAAAGTTAAATGCTTTAGGTGATCTAGATAAGTTTTCAGTATACCCTACCATATTGTCATATAAAACAAGATATTACAGTATATAATATATTTTGATTTTCTTATTAAAACAAAATTTTCATTTTGATCCTCTAAAAATTTTGGGTTTTCACCTCACTAACCTAAAAAAAATCAATTTAACCTCTAAAATTTAATATTTTTAATCTATTAAAAAAAAAATTTCTTTTGACCCCCTTACCACTCGACTTGGCTCCGCCACTGCATGTTACCTATGTAAGAAAAAGTTAGTTTTACCATGAAGGTGTCGCCGATGTTAACGACGAATGATTTGGGCTTTGGAGCGATGGATCTCCATTGATTCTCCACGAAAACTTGAAGACCACCAACTTGGTCCTGATCAAGTATGGTTAGAGAGGTCGGGTCGTTGTGAGGTCCTGTCCCTAATGTTAGATTTGGCTGCTTGCACGGTGGATAATAATTCAGCCTGAGTATTGAATCGTTATCTTCGTAAAACTCTCTGAAATAGCGTCTGTCCATCCCTAGACTTAATCCAAGAAACTCCATGATCTTTAACGAGAGAGTGTTCATCACCTCTGCGTATTCTTGAAATGCAGTTCTGCATGGCATAATCCCAATAGTTTTTGTTGTCTATTATTATTTGGATCAATCATACATTCGTACTATACATGAATACTCGTGGAATCTCATTAATGTATTTATACACTGAAAACAAAAATCACTGTCACTTACCTTGATTTGTGCCTTTCGACATCACATTTTTGTCATTTTTAAATAATTACTTTAAATCCAAATACTATATAGTCTCCACCTATACTCCATCTATCTTATTATAATATTAGTATTTTACAACAATGCATACTAAGAAATAAGAAACTAAGAACTATTAAATTCTCTATAGCCGTTATTAATATTTTGTATAATTTATATATGTAATTAATTAATAAGTAAAAATGATAGAACTGGAGAATCTTTTAAAAATCTGAATTGAAATTAATTCAAAACAAAATTTATTATAATATAGTATGATACTACGTACTTCCTCTGTTTCAGTGCAAATAATTGATAAACCTTCTAATTTTATCCCTTTAACAATATTTTTAAAAAGAAAATATCAAGTATCATTGATTAATAAGGAGAAAAACAAAAACTTTAATTTTTAATATATTGAATTTGTGTTAAAGAGAACTTTGAACCACACTAATAATGAAGGAAAGAAGGGAATATTACCCAAACTCTTCGTTTAAGTCACCCATTGACCTAGAGATGTAATCTTTAACAGTTTCGGTGCCATTCTTGAGCTTCTCCTCGGCGGAGAACCTAAACGAGAGCGTTTCTTTCCAAGGAAGCTCTGAGTAGAATCTTCCGACAAAGCTATCGGAATAACCGGAGATCTCACCCCACTCTCTCTTCACCTTCTGTTTCTCGGAAGCCGGCAAGTTGAAAAACATGTCCATACACTTGTAGGCACGTGACAAAATCCCCTCGTGAACCCCATGGTTTGTGACGATGAAGAACCCGTGCATCTTTGCAGCTTCGGACACGAGCCTAGAAGCTTGAGACGCCAAGATCTGGTTGTCTTGGCCGGAGAGGAAACTAGAGATGTCGATGATAGGGACTTGGAGCTCTTTGACGTCGGTGGAGGGTTGCTCTTTGTCGGGCCATATGAATTCTATTGGTATGTTGTTTGGTTGCTGATTTATGACCTTTGCATCGAAACCTATATGAGGAAGATTTGAGATGGATTTCATATTGCTGTTTGTTTATATAATTTTTGGTGGAATTAAATTGGAAATGTATGGTAATAACTATTTTACACTTTGAAGGCTTTCTCTTGACTCTTGAGTCGTCTTATTATATATGTTGAGACGACATTTATAGGAGTGGGGATGGAGAGCGAAGTTAAGACGAAATTTAGAGAAAATACTTTGTCATGTTATATAAGATATGTATTATTTCTATTATCTATATAAAAGGTGAAAAACTAATTAAATAAATACTCTCTAGCTTTCATAAATAGTGTTATTTTGACAAATTTCACATAAATTAAGAAAATATTAAAATATATATATATGTTCTAATTTAATAAGTGTTTAATAGATTAATTTATTTATAAATTAAAGGTAAAATTAGAAAATTCAATGTAAAATATGTATTGGAAATATAAAATAATGCATTAGAATTGTTAAGTGATAGTCTTTATGAAACAAAGAAAAATCTTTAGAATAACACTCACTGTGAAACAGAGGAAGTAATATCTTTTATAATCAAAATATGTAACATGATTTTTATGCTTGTAAGTTGTATCGTGTTAGTGTTACTACTAGAGATTCAAACCTATATAATAATTCCTTATTGGTTGACGAATTAAAAAGTAAATGAACATTGAGCTTCCTCAATACAAATATATGATTGCTCCAATTTAGAACTGTCTCAAGCATTTCTAGCTAATTGCTTAATTCCTTCGCACTATACGTTCATTTTGATTTAGCTAAGCTCTGCATACTTGGATTGGATTCATGTAAGTTTTTTAAAAAAATTTCTTTTTATTTTGAATCCACTGAACTCAAATCAAATTTTTTCTCTTTCAAGGATCCAAAAATCAAAAATCTTAAACAAACAAACAAAAAACCTGTTTTACCTCCTAGTATATTTTTTTCTTCTTTATATCTCAATTTTGTTGTATAAAATCTTTAAATAATTGTTTACACTACGATTTCGAAATTAAAAAAAAATTGTATGAACTATACTTCACCCCTTTTGTAATTAATCGGACACTAATTACAAAAACACACATATATATATATATATATATATATATATCATTAAACACAATATTTTATATATAAAATCTACTAAACAATATTTCAACTCTACCCACGATCCACTAATAGAAGATTTATTAGAGAAAACTGAACGAAGAAAAAAATACATGAGATACGCGAGATTTGAGAAATGAAATGATATAAACAAAAACAAAAATGGGCTTTATATTTACCTTCTGGGCCTACTTACTAATTGGGTCCAATATAACAGAAGTTGTAACTGTAATTTTGAAGCACTTGTTTTTTTTTTTTTTTTGTACAATTACATTGCCTAATTACGTTGTTGTCTCATAAACACAATTTCCCTGGGAGGGGGGATCATTACTGCCGTTTATGTGTCCAGAACTTGAGTGTAAGTCATCTCTCCATATAGGGCTTGGCAAAATAACCGGTATCCAAATAACCGACCGAAATTGAACCGAAAAAATTAAACCAAACTAAAATATCTATATGGTTATTATATTATTATATCCAAACTAACCGAAACCGAACATAACCAAACCGAAATAGAATGGTTAACCGAATGCCCAGGCCTAGACTCCATACATTGGTACGTTTTCTGGAATTGTACCAATGTCTATCTAACCAAGTTCGTAAAACTTGTAACGATTCCAACTTATAGCAATTTCACTATCTTTAATATTAAGTTTGATTTAAAACAATGCCAAATGCTCTTTTAAGGTTTTAAGGTTTGTAACTATGGCGTTCTAACCAAATCTTGAAATAAATTAAATTTAGGTACTGATCTGGAAGAAACAGCTTGTGTGCACAACAGTTAAGACACAGACTCAAAGAGAAGACATTTACATGAAATATATTCAATTTTTGTTTTTGCAAGAGTTATGTTTCATTATTAGAGTATGGACCTACTCCTTATAGAAGCTACTCTGTTGATTTAGTAGCACATTAATGTTGCCACTCTGCAATACGGAAAAAATATATGATACAACAACATTAATTCCTCCTTTGAACTTTTCTTTCCACTCTGCAAAATTATTACATTCTTACGATTCGCTCACTAGCTCGGCATTTAATTGTAAATACGGTATCACAAACAATCATTGCATGTGTTTTTTCAAAACCAAACAATCAGAATTCCAAAATACTAATTCACCGTTGGATTTTTATAAGATAAGAAAATAACAAATATATATATATAATAAATTGATGTGATTTGAAATTGGTGATTACCACTAGGAATCTTGGCGAAAACATATCTAAAAATGGTCCATATATAGAAGTTGTGGTCCTTTTTTTATATAGATGATGATAGCAATATTGCAGAGATGTTGCAATGATGCATGTTTTTTATAGAGACTGGAAAATTCCAGGAACTTAAACTGAGATCTTACCTAATTAGTATGAGACTGGAGAGACAACTGATCTCATTGGCTCTTTCCTCCTCTTCTTCGTCTTGTTTGCTTTAAGCACAATCTTTTGAAAAAATTTCAGTCCTTTTTCTCTGTTCTTTGTTTTTAGCTTTGTTTTAATTACAAGGACAACTCTAACGTGGGACGTACAATGACCATACCTATAAAAAAAATATATTCATGTGATTTGTATTGGCTACATTCACTTAAATAATACCATGTTATGGTCCAGTCTCTACTCCCCCCTTTTATTAATTTACATTGTACACAATGTATCATTCTTTAGTAGTACATGCGCACTACATATATGGGCTGTTTTTGTTTTACTTTCACTGCTAGCTGAAGTTATTTCACTGTTTATACATACATACAATGATCTAAGGACGAATAAAGATATATATATATATATATATATATGTATCAATCAGTATGAATAGAGAGCTGTCGCAAATTAAATACGTAGAAACTACATACGAGTGATGACCAAAACAACAGTCATTTTGGGTCAATGTGAATAAGTAGTAGTAGTAGTAGTCGTACTATACCATCAAAGTACTGATTTTAATTTTCACATCACATTTATTGATGGATAAGATCATATTGTACTTGTTTAATGATCACTGGATATTAAATAATGAGAAATCAAGTCAAAATGAATTTTAAGGATAAAAATTTTGAAAGGGAGGAGGAGTAAAGACGTCATGGTTTGAAACATAAGGGTCACGATTTGAAGATCCCCTCGCTGTTTGTTTGGTAACACCGCCATGGAGTTTGTGTACGAATCTTATTGTAGTTTGAGCTTTTGAATAAATTAATGTTTGTCGATTCTTTTATAAAACAGTGGTGGTGTAGTTGCGAGTGTCTGACATTGTTTGTGTAAGTTGTAATTACAGGATTAAGAAAATATATATATATATAAACTCCGAAATATGCAAGTTATTGAAGAATATGGTCCATTTCTTTTTTTTTTTTTATATTTGTTACTTGTGAGTGATATAGACTAACAGGTGCAGAGGTGCTAGTAATAATAAACTAACAGCGAAAGATATATATATATATTTATGATCGGTAAGACTGCTAACAAAAATACAAACAAAACTGTGTCACTGTGTCGTTGTCGAAATAAAAACGAACACACATTTTGAAAAATTTTAAGTAAAAACGCGGTTCAAGCTGCATGTAAATTATATATTGCATTGCTAGAGATGTGATTTATAGTGTTCCAACAAAATATATACATCATGTGATACCGACGGAATACTAAACATTTACGTATGTATATTTCAAAGACGCCAAAACCTGCAGGGCCCCTACACTTGCCTTTTATAACCAAAAACATTTTTCTTATTTTCATTAGAAATAGCCATTTATCATCTTTCTTTCTTATTTTTTTTTCAAAATTTTAATTGATTTTTCATTTGACAAATCTCTCCTAATTAAAACTCTACGAAAATATAGTTGACGAAAAAAAAAGCCTATGAAAAATACTATTATTTACGTAATTTATTTATACGGTCTCATGGATCCACTTTCTCTCAGCTATATAATTTTTTAAAAAAAAATCTTATAAAAAACCAATTCCCCCACTTCATATTTCTACTTCTTCCTCCTCAAGTCACACATAAAACCAATTCAACAACTCTCAGAGACGACAGAGCTCATTCTTAAAACGGTAAAAAAAAAAAAAACAAGAAATGGGAAGAGACTGGTCCTGGCTCGGCGGAGGGAAGAAGAAATCCTCAAGCAAGTCAAAGAAAGAAGAAATCAAAACACCACCACCACCGCCGCCACCACCACCATCGTCTCTCGCCGAGAATACTGCAACCGCGGCTGGTTGTATGAGTGCTGTGTTCAACATTTTCGATCTTCACCATTTACAGTTTCCTATTAACCACCACCATCTTCATCTTCCTAAAGGTACTAACCATCTTCTCATTACTTTTATAACATTACATAATCTGATTCTCTGTTATTATAAATCAAATTCAGGTGTAGATGCGCCAAGAAACAGCTTCGAATCAACGGAGGAGGAGACTGAGACTACATCTTCACCAACCAGAAAAGATGGAAATCTAAATATCTCTGTAAGTGAAATAATAAAAAAACTTAACTATCTTCTTGGGTTACTAAAAAGTTTCTTCCTTTTTTTGACCATAATCATAATTTTTTACAGATGGGTATCAAAATCAAGACCAAACCACAAGCAAGATCATCTGTTACATCTACTGAATCTTATTCTCCGAGCATAAAGACACCAACTTTAGTTGCTAGACTCATGGGTCTTGATCTTGTTCCTGACAATTACAGATCATCATCTCCTACTCCATCTTCTTCATCTTCTTCTACTTTAATCGATCTCAAGACACCAACAAGAAGATCTTCTCACTCCAAGAAACACAGACATTACTCTCTCCAAAGAAACTCTGTAGACGGAGGCACACGTTCTCTTCCCGAGACTCCGAGGATTTCACTCGGGAGAAGATCCGTTGACGTCAACTGTTCTTACGAACACCAACGTTCTTCACTTCATCTCAGAGACAACAACAACAACAACAACAACAACGTGTTGTCTGGTATTAACAATGTTAAGCTCACGAGGGTCAAAGAGATGAAGATACACGAAGATAAAGAGAATCGGAGTCCACGTGAGTACGCTAGACAGATAGTGATGCAGTTAAAGGAGAACGTAAGCCGACGGAGAAGAATGGGAACTGATATTACCAACAAAGAACAAAAATCAAGAGAAGAGACTCATGACTCCAAGAAAGTATCTTCTAAGATCACAATCATCACTCATGATTCATCCCCGAGACTGGGACTAACGGAGATCCCCAAAACCAAACAAACAAATAATGTTGCTTCCAAGAATCTGGAAACAACAACAGTGAAGGTTCAGGACAAGAACAGGTTACCAACAGTGCAAGAAGAGCCACAAGGAACAGAGCAAGAAAAACAGAGGAAGAAGTCTACAAAGAAATGCAAGAAACCAGAGAATTACAAGTCGAGATTAGTGAAACCGCCACAGACAATGCAAGAAGAGCCGTTTGTTCGACCACCAACAACAACAACAAGTAACAACAAGAACAACAATGGTCTTCTTCTCATTCAAGGAGACAAATCTTCCAACAAATTATCCATTAATCATCTCATCAACTTCACTAGTGTTCCCACCATCAAGAAGAAAGATTCATCACCTCATCACAAATCGGTAATACAACTCTCTCTTAGAAATCAAAAACCCTTCCCTTATCCAAAGTTTAAATATTTATTTATTATTATTATTATTTTGGCAGTCAAACGTAAAGCTCAGAGAAACACAAACACCAAGAAACAGAGCATCATCATCAACAGAGTTGCCTAGTTTTGCGAGCCAATCACAACAACCCCACATTGCACCAATCGCCGGCGGCGAGTTAGAGTACATAACAAGAACACTAAGACGAACAGGGATCGACAGAGACACACCAATCTCATACGCTAAATGGTTCTCTCCTTCACACCCACTCGATCCTTCAATCTTCTACTTCCTCGAACATTTCGCTGTTACATCAACCAGACCTAGTAGAAGAAGCTCACCGGAGAACCTCTCTCTCCGATGCAACAGAAAGCTACTCTTCCACTTAGCTGACGAGATCCTCGCCGATATCTTAAAACCACACATCAATCTTAAACCTTGGGTGTGTCGTTACTCTGCTCAGTCTCAGAGGAATCTAAAAGGATCAGAGCTCATCGACGAGTTATCTCGGAGAATCGAGAGGTTTCCTTTAGCAAAATGTTTGGTTTTAGAAGACATCGACGCTCTAGTCGCCGGAGACTTCCCGGAGATCGAGTCGGCGTTTGAAGAGGACGGCGAAGGAATCGTCACGGAGATCGAGAGAGGAATCTTTGAAACACTCGTGACCGAAACGACGACGGATTACTTTACCACGTGGATGACCAAAACGGCGCCGCTGAAGCGTAACGATGATGTCAGGGGCACGTGGGGAGTTCACGTGACGAGATACTCTTCAAAAGTAGGGTCCCACCACGACTCGTTCTCAAGGAGAGTGAGACTTCCACGTGGATAAAAGAAGTATTCCACATGGCAGACATTTACTGGTTCTTCTTTGTATAGATCTTTTTTTTTTTTTTTTAAGACTATTTTATTTATATTAATTTTCAAATACTTTTGTAGCCGTTATATATAAATAAATAAAATTAAAACTTTATATATTCTTTTTTGAAAAAGTGAAGAGAGTGGTGTGGACCGTAATGGAGCTTTTTGGTAGAGATAGATAGATGTGTCAATCTCACAGATGTTTTTGTCCCCCGTCTATTCCAACATCCCATGGGTTTTGCATATGCTATGTAGACTTAAGAATAGTATTCATATATTCATTAGTCTTTTCTTTTTTAATATCTTTTTTTGAATGATCATTTGATGTTGTTGTTGGCAGGCTGTTTTTGGTTTCTTTGTAACGAATATTTTAAGATAAAGATGTGTCAATACAAGTTTTTTTAATATATTTCACGCACTTGATGACTCTGAATCAACCAGTCAAAAATGAATTATGGGGGTCTATTGGAAATATTTTGAAATCATATTGTTGTATCTAGGTTTGAACACACAAACTAGAGAAGCATATACTACTATTTTGGGGGTCATAGGATAGGAGAAGTAAACTAATTTTAGGCCCAAAACATTTTGTTTGTTTGAATTTTTGTTTTTGTTGCCATATTAGCCTTACTCTATATGTTGTCTCTTTGTGTGAATTTTCAACTTTTTCTTGTTTACAATTCGACATGAATTTTGAATTATATCTTACAATTGCTTAGTGATTAATGGTTTGATTACCAGATAATATATTTTATTTTGTGAATTGTGAATGCATATTTATATGTCGGTGTGGTGCAGAGTCTTCATCGGAGTACTTTATAAGTAAAGGTGTTTGTGAAGAGTGTGATGAGTGTTATGCTCTCATGTGTATTTGTATGTAATTATATTCATTATTTGTCATACGACCAAACAAAGCAACAAAATAAACTATTTTGGACAATAGCATTCAAGCTTTTTAAATAATATGATTCCATACACTTTAATTTCACAAAATATATAAATGAAGCTGTCGAACATACCATAATAAAGTTTTTCAGAATACCAATTATAATTATGTACCTTCTCTGACGATGTGACACACATCACACATTTTTGCAGAAAGAATTATGCACTCCAAACGGAATATTACACTATAGACTCTATAGTTATGAAATGTGACAAAAATATTTCAATTTTTCACTACAGTTAAATTGTTTTTAGTCTATTAGTGTGGACTATGTCATTTGTTTCCCAACCTCATGTTTTCTTAATATGCTAAACGTATCGAAACGATGGTAAAATCAAGATTGTGAAGTTATAATAAAAAAGGAATAATAATATACAGACACAACAAATTTTCAAAAGCATTTGACGATAATGTCGACGTTGACGATGGGTACAAAAAACGTACGTACATTTCAAGAGGAATCTTATTATGTATCTTTGTTCTTATTATCATGTCATGAGAGTTTGTGCATCTCAGAGAGCTTAAATAATTCTGACGATTGTCCAAAATAATTATTGTAACGGAGTGTAAGAGAAGAATATATCTCTTATATTTATTTATATGTAGAAGAAAAAGAAAAACAAAAGGAAGAGAAAAGTAAAAAGGTGAAGGGAACCTTGTAAAGTAGTAAAAAGACAATACGAAAGATAGATTTTTGCATGGACCCGAGACATTTACGTGAAGATTAAAGCTACATCTGTCGTAATAAAGACACCATTCATGCAATTTAGAATTCATATAAATACATAGTTTGTTGAAATTATATTGCATGACAAAAGGAAACTACTGTTTTGTTTTGTGTTTGGTTACGGACTTACGGTGGGCGAGATAGTAAATTAAATCTACTTGTATTGGACATACAAAACTTAAATCATTATATGTAGAATTCATTTTACAGTTACAAACTCACACTATCAACATAAACTACAGCATTGAAATCTCATCAGTTACCTCTCAAATTGAAACATTTTATCGTTTATTACTTTTGACAAAGTTCTGAATATCTTTATATATATAAGAAAGAAAGAAAAATCACAACATACATATAATTGCAGCACTCAACTTATAACAGGCTGGTATATATATATATATATATATATATATATATATATATATATATCCAAACTGTCACATTTGTCATCAAGTACATATAAAGAAATGCTCTGGATCGATCGTATCATCAGATTTCTACATTTAAATGTCTGTTGTATGCGTGTGTATAGACGTTATCATATGATCATATTATATTTGTCGTAGCTTAGGTGTCCAACTAATCTGTCGACCGTTGAGCGGGAGATTCAAAAATAAGCAGCAAAAATTATAAGATCAGAGCCAAAGTCACATGGGGTGATGGTCTTTTATTATATAATACTGTATGATCTTCTTTTACTAACCGTTATTGATAGGGTTGACCAATATATCCATTAAATGAAGTTCATAATAATTTAGTTAATCTCTTTGCATATTTTCTTGCGAATATTAATTGATTACCCAGTTTGTTGGAATTTAAATGTTATGTTGGTAAATCTATGAACATATTCGAGATATATTAAATAAGTAACATAAAATAGTCTATTGTTGGATTATTTTTTTATTTAAAATAGTATTCTCTCTGTTTTATAAAGAGTGTCATTTTATAGACTTTTATTTATTTCATAAAAATTGTCACTTTACAATTCCAATGCATTATTTTATATTTTCAATGCATTTTTTACATTATATTTTTTAATTTTACCCTTAATCTATTACTAAATTAACCTATTAAATAAAGGTATATATATATATTTTAATGTTTTCTTTTATTCTATGTGAAAAATGTCAGAATGACATGTTTTGTGAAACGGAGAGAGTATATATTTTCGAAAATGTATAGTGTAAATTTGAAGTGTCTTAGAGTACTCTTTCAGGATACGGTAATTTGGATAAAATTAAATTTTAAAAAACAAAATCAAGAAAACGTGAAGAAATGTTTCTCCTAAGGAGTATATGAGTTTGAAGAATCAGATATTGAGATTTTGAAAGCTGATTATTGTTAAGTGCTACACTTTTTTTTTTATATAGTAATTAGTATACTACACATGTCTCAATATGAAAATGTATATTTATGTACAAATTGACTTGGCGCATGTATAATGTGCGTATAAATATAAGAGAAAAAAACATTCTTCCTTTGTTCGAAAAAATATTCATACCCAACGATGAAATTTGGCTAAAAAACTGAAGTTACGTTATGTGGGCGTAGCAAACTAGTATCCCAATTCTATTAATTGTACCGTTACAATGGATTTGGGGAAAAAAAAATTGACATGAATTTTTACGACAACGTGTTCATAAAAAATGGAATTTTTTTTGCTGGCATTTTTTAGATAATAATTATTAAACCTTTTCTTTTTGAACAACTAATTAATTACTATTAAAACTTGATTTCGTTTTATATATGTTTAAATGAAAGGCTCTACAGTGGCATACTTGTTCTAATTATAAAATCTTTGATTAGGGAAGGAATAGTATTTAACTAATAAACAACTAAAAAGTATAGATGTACTACTATGTTTGGGATTGAATTAATATAATTTACTACTGGAAAAAAAAATACTAAATATATACACACTAAGGTTTGCATAAATCTAAAATACTTACAGTTCACCTTTTGATAATATTTTCCGATTACAAAAGCTAGATTTTACGTTTCTATTATATAGTTATATTCCGTTTCGTATTATTAGGAAGGGAAATTGCAGTTAGGCGACCCTTTTGAGAACAAAGAGAATAATTTAACTTTGTTCCAATTTATACTTTTTAATATTTAATTAGTGTAAGTGCCTATTACATGCATATTGTGGTTAATAATAGTCCAAAGAGAAAACTGAAAAGGATTTAGAGAAGATCAGGAAAAAGTGTAAAAGTTAGAAAGCATACTATGTAAAGTCTTAGAACGACTATATAAAAACGAATCAGTCATATGCAAATGCAAATGCATGGCTCCTCTAACCTATGTACGTATGGTACGAGAATGTAAAATATTAAACAAACACTTCCATATATCCTCATATACACAAGTACTTTTATCAAACCTACGGTTGCAATAGAAAATATGTTCTCCATATATATATACTATATATATATAATTATAACTAAAGAGTATCTAATGAATAAAGTATTCTTAAGGAGTTCAACGGTCGAAGTTAGTGGATTTCAAAATTCAAAACACAGCAGAATTATAGTAGCTAACCGTGACCTGATGCATTTATCTTCTATACATTTAGAGTATTAATATAATGAAACGAAGTAATACAACCCTATTTATGTAATATGTATGTCTATGACTCTATGTGACTATGTTTATCAGATCCCCAAAACGAGTTAGCTGAAACAAAGACGGGTGGGTGTTCAGTGAGTGGTTTGGTTGGCTGTGTATCAGATCCGGCCAGAATATAGTACTATTAATTTAATCCATTAGATACTTATTGGGCCGCTTGGAGCCCAGAACTTGACGAACAACCATTTTTCTAAGAAATTTATAGGAGATTCTCTTAATACCTAAAAGCTTTAAAGTTTAAACAATGAGCAGTAAAAGTAGTGTAGAAAAGCATAATTCAGTTCATTTTAACTTGGAAAAAGTTAACGAAAAAAGAAAGTATTTCAAAGAAAAATAAGTTTACTGTAAACTTGAGGTACTGTTTAATATAGATTTAGATTTGGTTCGGTTCAATCTATTTTGTTTATGAAGATAGTTATAGCCGATAATGATATGACTTTCAAAACCAGTATGAATAAATTGATATTTCTAATCAAATATTTTTTTTGTAAAATTTTCTAATCAAATATATATGCTGTAAATAGAACCTACGTACTCTCTTTAATTATATGTAAGGACTATAATTAATTACAGCAACTGAACTTATAGAGATATTATCCCAAATCATTACCGCACAATTTATTGAATGATTTTGCAAATTTTCATGATAAATAAATAGTAAACATAAAAATATAATGTTACTAGCAGTTTCTATTTGGCAAACCGATGAATAAATCAGTTTGAACATCCAAATTCAGATCTATAACTCTGTATTTCTCTTGTTGTTCATTCGATCCTCTCCGTGTATCTATAACATTCTGTTCATAAACATAGATTGCAATTTCATCAACCACAAAGTTGGAAAAAGAATAAAATGACATCCATATGATACCTACTGTTTTCTTTTTTTACATTCCAAAAAAATTGTAAACGAAACGAAACCCAAGTGACAAAAAGAAACCAAACTCACTGATCTTAATTAATTACTTTGAAATCCGTAAAACTAATGATGTTTTTTTCATAACAAAAATTACAATTACTTGAACTAGATCCAAATTTTACCGAACAAACCCGTGTATTGATCTCTAATAATAGAAAATCTTGAATTTAAAATTTAAACTATCAATCAGGAAAACCAATAAGAGGTCTTTTATATTTTTAGCATGCATACTAAAAAACATTTGCATTAATTCATAACATATGTAAAGTTCAGTCGAACTAGTATCCGCATGTATATATATATATCAAAATATATGAAATGGAAAGAATGATGGATCACCTTTTGATGTAGTTTGACGTTCTCTTCTAACAATCGTTTCTCCTGAAATAAAACCGATCGATAGAACCATTTTTATATACAAATCTAATTAATATATGTACCATGTCAAAACTTTAAAATGTATATCAAACCTTTGCTTTTAGATTCTCCACCTGCTCCTTGAACAACTGAGCCTATATAAAACATTATTTCCAACTTTTTCTCAGTTCCATGAGAACAACACTAATATATAAAATACACATATCTCTTGATCAATGTTATAGTATATTGATTGAGATATGTCACTTAACCGTTACAAAGATTCGTGTTTAGGTTCATATCTAAATGAGTACTATATATAACTAGATGATTGAGATGGAGATAACTAATTCTTGTCATCATGTATATTGCATATTTACGTTATATCATCTTTGTAACATATAGTGATGAAGTATATACCTTTCTTTCTCGGACCTTGCCCAAACTTTTTTGGAGTTGACAATCGATTTCCTGAAGCTCTTCTAGAGAACAAGAAGCAATTCCTTGGCCCAATAGCTTCCTATATATACAAACAAAAGAGAGTTCATAACTAATTTTGTTGAATCTAAAAAATTGTTCACATATCTGAGTTCAAAGATAGATTTTTGGACTCATCGTCCATCACTGCGAACTCCATCATGCATAGCGTAATAAGATTCTTTTAGATACTATCTCTTGACTAAATTTTAGAGTAATCGTAAATCATGCTAATAAAGTAGTAAAAAATATTGAGTTTTCAATAATAAACTGTTCAAGCGAAATCACTAACAAAATACATTACTAATGTTATTTACCTTAACAACTGAAAAAAAAAGAATTTATTTAAAAGCTTCACATTTTATTTCTTAAAATGCTAACAAAAAGTCCAAAAGTCTATTAATAAATAAATTTTGGTAAAAAGTTTAAGGTTATAAAATTAAGGGTTTATATAAAACACATATATTAACGTAAAATGTCAAAAAAAAAAAAAAATAATCAAGATTTATAATAGCAACAAAAAGAAAAGAAAAACAAAGTCTATATATGAGACATGATGTATACCGTTTGTGAAACTCAAGGAGGTCAATCTTTGTTATCATGTGGCTTGCTTCTTGCTTTAATTGCTACATTTCGCCCACATTTGAAATGATAGGACGCGCAAAAGAGAAGTAAAATAGATCAATACGTAATCTTTGTATATATGGCCACTATAAACTGCTGTCTGCTAAACAATCTATGTGACCATCGATTCTAGTAGACTTTTGAACAGATTATATAAAATCGCATCACGCCATGAAAAGTCAAAGAATCAACAGCATGTAAAGTTTAAGTCTGATATTACTTTTACCAAAAAAAAAAAAAAAATTGTTTGGTAACAAACCTGTAAGTAAATTTCTGAGTCGTGATTGCTGGTTTGATGATCTTTTGTGTACTTGCGGTAGCGTTCGATCGTCTTCTTCATACTGATCAAACATAGACATATCTTTTTAGATTCGAAGTATTATTTAATGTACTTATCTTCGGAATTTCTTTGTACTTATCTTCTAACTAGTTCTAATATATATTTAAAATAAGAGGTACATTTTATAGCGACGAGATATGAAATTTTACATGACTGAATAAATATACTAGTTACTTGACTTAACTAGTTCTTTCTTAAATTGTACTACAAACATCTTTTAGCTGTTGGTTAATATCTCTATAGGTAACTATTTAAACCCATGTCCTATGAATTACCATGCCTTTTTCTCCCATTTTTTTTCTTTTTTTTTGCCTAACATCAAATAATTGAATCTAGTACCATTAATCCAATTGCAAAACTTAAAAAAACGATATATTAGTACAGAGAAATTGCGTTAAACATCAAATGGGATGCATTTAATAATCTTAACTAGATTGGCCTCTTTAATTGATATATATAGAATTCTGTATATAATTAATTAGTAATGATGAACAAGTATATATCCAGACATATATACATACTGTATATAGACAGGGTTCTATGTATGCACTGCACACCTGAATCAAACGAAGAAGAGCAAGTATAATTACTATGGCTACAAAAGTAGTGCCCAAATAAAGACATGGCGAAAACCAAAAACGATAGTACACAACCTAACTAGGGGCACGAAAAAGTAAACTTTTTTTTTTATATATTATCACCAAATAAATTGGTAAAAATATGTGCAACTTGGTACGGATCACACTAAATAACCATCTAAATGATAGTATAAGTCCCATTTAGAGCTAGTTCCGATGTTGTTTTCTGTTCATACTTTCAAGAATTTGGAAACCCTAGACACACATATATATCAATTATATACTCTCACTATTTAGTTTGGATGGAAAGTTCAGGTAGATCAGAGTTTGTCTAAATTTCTAACCAATTAATTATGAAATAATATTATATTAGTAGAAAATTGAAATTATATTAATAGGGGGAAGAGAAGAAAGAAATCTTTAGGATTCAGACAAGGATCGAATCTCTCAAGTACCAAAATCTAAGAAGGTTGCTTTAGTCAAATTACGATTCAGAAGAAAAATCAGACCAGACATAAACACATGACCTAAAAGCCTAATTAACCCCCAAAAAAGAGTACGAAAAAAGTAAAAGAAAATTGAATAAAAAGAATCAAGAAGAAATTGAAATTAAGAAGACATACTCAGAGCTAGAGAATTCATAAAGCCTTCCTCTCTGTGAGAATATGATGAGGGAGACTTGAGCATCACAGAGCACTGAGAGCTCATAAGCTTTCTTCAACAAACCATTTCTTCTTTTTGAGAAAGTCACTTGTCTACTCGTCGCGTTTTCTATTTTCTTCATCTCTATCTTCCCTCTCACCATTTTTCTTCGTTTGACCTTTTTCTGCCACAAGATCTGTAAAGATTGAAACCCTAAATCAGCCATTGACCGGTTAACATAACCACAGTCATAAGAGAGAGATAAATAGAGAGGGATCTCACCAGAAAGGGGAGAGTAATTAAATGTCGGCAGAGAAAATTGAAGAAGAGATAAGCTAGTTTGTGAAGAGAGGGTTCAAATTTTCGAATCAAGAATTTCTTAATTATGAAAAGATCATTGTGAGAGATTTTTGGACGGATTACACAAAGAAGAGATTTTGGTTGGGGAGGAGAAGAAAGAGCTGAACTTCTACAAAAATGGAAAGAGAAAAAGGTATTTGGTTTTTTTGTCAGGAACCCTAGAATGATCTGTGAGAGAAGGAAGGGGCAAGTTTTTATTTCTTTTCTTTTTGTCATGGGTCACACAATAAAAATGATGCCATTCTTATTTTTTTAATTTTGGTTCTTGATAATAATAAAAATTTATGTATAGAATATTTCTAATTTGTGTCCATATCTGCTCCTCGCCACACACATAAGGATAATTAGATGCCAAAACAAGAAACAGGATAATTCTTGTTTATATTTTGTTTCTTTTCAGAACTCCAAATTGGAGTATATTAATTGATATGTTTGTCAGCAAAATGAAATGATAATAACCATTTTTTAACTTCTGAACTTTATTCATTACCTTACAATGTTTGTTTACAACAAGATATAATTAGGGAAAAAAACGGAGTTACACGAAACTGCCAAGTGACTGTTTTTTTCTAACATATAAGAAATCTGTTATTTTATTTATTTTTAATCGTCTTCAAAGTATAACCTACATGGTTCATCATTATCAATTTATCATTATCGTCATTGACTCATTGTGAGGAATGTTTGCTATGGAACGGTTATTAGAAGATCATCATTTCTTTCGAAATTCTTCTTATAACCACAGCATGGGGACACCAAAATATTGATAGTCTTAGTTTAGGATATTGTCTTAATTAGATATTATTGAGTGCATTATATTTCTTGTTTATCTATATGTGTGTACCAACTACTAAATTTCAACAAAAAAAAAAAGAAATTGTGATTATATACTATATATAGTATTAAAGTAATTGAAGGAAATAGTTACTACATAGTTAAAACTTAAAAGTGTGTGTTTTATTCGATATTTCACCCTCAAGCCACTGAACATTAATACTCGGCGCTCAAAACGACAGGAGAAAAGAGCATAATAATTGTACTGGTGAACCGATTATAGATTTTTTTTTTTTTTGTTGTTGGACAACTGGTGAACCGATTATAGTATTTCAACTTTTTGATAAATAATTGAGGAAAAAGACAATCGTGGCAGGTTCAAAATGTTGCATTATAATAATGTCCGTACGAGATATAACTTAAAAAATTAAAAAAAAAAAAAAAAGATATTAAGCATTAGGAAAGGATCCATGTGGCTTGTGGCTTATGGTCTACGAATAAACATATTCTTTACCCTGTTTTGGCAAAATGAACGAGGAAAGAAAGAAATACAAATTTTGGAAAGTCTCCACTAAAATAGGAAATTTTGGGAGAGAGAAAGAGCGATGGAGTATGGACTATGTGAGCAATATATATAAAATAATTCTTTGGGTTTGAACTTCTAACAATGTCGTCATTACAAGAGAAATGTATAATTATATGGTTTAGTGGGAATTAGTTTATAAAGTTTAATTAGTGATTGAATCAAAATTTGGAGAATTATTAATAACAAACCCATTTCTATCATACGACATCTTTTTTTATCTTTTTAAAACTATGTTGTAAGCATTGATGTATATAAAACCAATGTTTCTAAATTTTAGATCGTAGACATGATCATGACAACTTGTGTTAAAACTGCGTGGGAGGAAGACATACCAGCCGGAAAATAAAAAAAGAAGGAAAAATGGTTTTAAGCATCATGATGAGGCTGGAAGGTTTTGCTGTTATCATCATCATGCTGATACTAATTTGGATCATGGCCATTAGAGCAAAATCTTTACGGATTATCACCAGTAGCTTTAGGTTTTACAGAAGCAACACAAGTTGAAGTTGTAATCTGTAAAATGCAAATAGTTTGGAAATAAAGAACCGGAATTTGAAATTGTTGACCACGGTATGAGACTGTATTTGTGACTAGTAGTAGTTCCTAGCTAGTGAACAGAGTCGTTAACAGAAAAGAAAAAAAAAATAGTATATAGGAGGAACTGGAGAGTCTGATACGTGTCAATATCTTAATGGATTAATAATGGTTATGATTTAAGAAAATAACACTTTTGTCCTCTTTTCTATTTTGTTTTTGCTGGTCAAAATCAATTTTTTTGCTATTAGTATTATTATTATTTAAGTAATGGAGAAAACAGTATCGAAAAAGTGGAACGCCAAAAAGGAAACAGTATCGTCGAAGTTGGCATCGACATCATCGTACAATACATGTCAGTGGGCTTTCTCACGTGTCTTGCATTGATTCGTTTCACTTGGCTCCATTACTTACTGTTTCCCAACAGAATTAGTATATAATTTCGTTGAGCCATGATAAGTCATTCTTTAATACTGACTTTTACACACATCTTGAAATTTTTCTTTCGAAACATTTTGGAAATATTCGCTGTTCTGTTTTCATTTTTTTTTTTTTGTCATTAGCTCAAAAGAGACGCTCAAACAGTTGTATGAAATATTTGACTTAAGTCTTTTTTTTTGCATCCAATTTCTGATTAAGTAAAGCCCAAAAGGCCCATTATATATGGATTACGAAAAAAAGATACAGCCCCATTTAGATAAAAGATTGTAACAAAAGCCCAAAAGATATTTTTAAGAGAGTTTCCAACTAAACGTAACGTTTACGCTTCAGGCTAAATTACTTCTGATCGGAGACATTCACCAGTTCATGTTCGTCGCATCTTACATCTGGATATTATCTACGATAGTCCAATAGGGATGATGATTCTGGTACGTTCTTCGAACATTAATACAATATCTGCACTAAAGAAACAAGATAGATCAAAACAATCGTGATCGAAATTGGGGGTTTAACTTCATAAAAATCAATGGTTTAGATCCTTGATGAATAAATATTTGATGTCAAAGATTCAATGTGCAAAATAAATGCTAGAAACATACTATTGCGCTAGAGTCCCGAGTTTGTAGCCTAGAGAGAGAACCATCTGTGTATATTTTATATGATCTTCTGGAATTTCTGTGAGTACGTTACATTTACCGGAAGAACAAGAAATGCAAAGTGTTTCCACGTGAAAATGTAAAGCATAAAAGAAAAGTGAAAACTTACTCTGATAGATTCATCAATCTCTGATTCAGATTTGTGTGTTTAAGCGGAAGCAGTGACAGGGCAACTCTCCTTTGGCAAGTGACATAGCCAATAGCCAAAAGAACAATGCAAAACAAAAAAGGCAAATCGACAGACTCGCCTGCCAATAGAAAGATGCCCTATTACTTCTCCGCTTATTGTAATAACTTCTCCTTCTACCATCGTGTGTTTTGCGATTGAGAGAAGGTTGGTTGGTTATTTATGGACTCATGGCTCAGTTTATATATCTACAAGTTTTGATAATAAAGGTGACTTTTTGACATTTGAGAAAAAAAAAAGAAGATGCTTTGATGGGGTTATTCCCATGGATATCCATCTCCATTTTTTTTCCTTTTTGCCTTTTGATGATGATGATGCTTCTCTTGTTCTCTCATTATTTTGCTTCATAATGAAGCCATTCAAGGATGTGTTTTATTTTCTTAACCCACCCAGGTTCGAAAGCATGTATATGTCTCTACTAATGAAGCATTTTACTTTTCATATGTATTATACATCTACACACACATTCATGTTTTCATATGCGGCGAGCACTAGAATGATATTTTCCATGAAAAACGAATCTACGCTTTTTTATTGTCTCAATATAATTAAAATGTAGACTGCTTATGGAAGTGGAAGAAACCAATTAAAGATGTTTTTTTACCCACCCAAGTTCAAAGGCATGTCTCTACTAAGTACTAACGAAGCATTTTACTTTTCTTTCATATGCATCTATCTACTCATAAGTTCTTGCTAGAATGATATTTTCACAACTAAAAAATAAAAGAATCTAGGCCTTTTTTTTTTGTTGTCTCAAGATAATTAAAATGTATACTGGTGTGAGTGGTGATTATGGAAGTGGAAGAATTGGAATAAAAACTTGTAAAATGGCATATCCTGTATGAAGGGGTTATTCCATGAATATCCAGAAGATGAAAACGGATCGTTTTGATGAGAATTTGATCTCCTTTTGGTTTATGCTTTTATGAAGAGCCAAAGTTGTGAGAGTCATATTCATAACAAAATTATCCAAATTTGAGTAGCTTGTTGACAAATCTCTTTCTTACTTCCAGTTTTTGCAGGTTGTGGAGTGATTTGCTTTTGTCCCACAAAATGGTTAAATTAAAGTTTTCGCTCTACTTTATGAGGCATCATTAGGCTTAGGATTTTATTTAGTTACATTCTAATAATCCTCATAACTTAGTCAAGAGAGTGCAATCAGGAGCTGATAGCATCTTGCCACAAATTGACTGAGTTTTTAATCAAAAATCCAAATACTATTTTTTTGTTATACAAAATCTCAAAAAAATACTGAAAAAAAACACACTAAAAACTTATTCAAGCCCACAAAGCTATAAGCGACATCAAACCAGCACCAATAACAAGAGATAAGCTACAAAATACTTGTATCTTCATACTACTCTGAGCTTTATGGTTCATAAAAAGTGGAGCTACCAAATCAACAAGCGCCATGTAAATCAAGATTCCAGCAGCTGCAGCGTTAAGAAAACCAGACACTTTTAGTGCCATTGGGCTATTCTCATTGTAAATCTCTGATACTCCAATACCAATTCCGATCCCTACTGGTGCCGTGAGTGAGAAGAACAACAACATAACCCAAATTTTCTTTGCTTCAAACTTTGCCTGCACACACAGAAATATGTAAAAAAATTATCTCCTCAACTGATATAATCATATGAAAGTAAAAAAAAAAAAATGAATTTAAGATTACCTCAGAGATGCAACCACCAAGACCAAAACCTTCAAACAATTGATGGAAGGTAATTGCAGCTATGAGAGGCTTTATTGTGCTTACACTTGGAGATACTCCCAAAGATATTCCTATTATCACTGAGTGAACCACAATACCTAATTCCAATATCTATCACCATAAGAAAAACAGAGTCAATACTAATACAGATTTTCTAAAACATATTTAAGAATTTAATTAACAGAAAGAAAAAAAAAACAAAAGGTTTGGATTTTGTCTTTTTACTTACTTGAGTTACAATCTTTTTCCTCATATCAGTGTGATCATCTAGGGGAACAAGAAGAGAGCCATGGGAATGTCCTTGTGAGGCATGAGTATGAGCAGAGGCAGCATGAGAATGTTCTTCCTTATCTCCGCCTGTACTCACCGGCAAAGTCTTACCCTCATTCTCCAACCGAGATCTGTTGAAATAACCTGAAGCAAAGGACTCAATCAACATTGTTAAGATCGCAGCAGCCATAGCAACAAGCCCCGTCATCGGAAAATCACCCCACGGTGGCTCTTCTCCAAGGCACGGACTAGTGAGACTCTCGGTAGCATCCGGAAGAATGTGGACAAAACCGGTGGCTAGGATTACTCCCGCGGCGAATGCTTTCACATACATGAAGAAATTGCTCTCTGACTTGAGGCCAAAAATAGGTAAACAGACGCCAATTATTCCGGCAAATAGGATGGAGAAAAAAGCTATGATCTTGTAATTACGAACTAATGCTTTTGCCGCAGCAGAGTCGTCACCACCTTTGGATGCGCCACATTCGTTTTCTTCCTCTGCCGCTGAGACTATCAGAGGAAGAATAACCAAGTAGAGAACGAAAGCAGAAATTAGGGTTTTGTGGAATCTACCCATCGTTGGCTTTTGAAAAAAGTTAGGGTTTGCTTTTTTTTTTTTTCTTTTTCTTCCTTATGGTTTTGATTGTGAGTTTGTAACAGTGAACAACTCACGTTGCTTATATATAAGAGATTCTCGTTTACAAAGCGTTTTGGAGAGCGTATTGAATTTTCGTTTGATAGGTTTAAAGTGCCTTAAAGATATGGAATTCGTGTAAATTTTTGTGAATAATGTCGACATGCACAGTAATAATGTTTTTAAAAACTTTTAATTGGAAATTTTCTATTTGAAGTTAGAAGCAGTGGTTTTAGGAGATGACGACATAATTAGTCTAGATGTGTAGTTTATTAGTTTCTGCAAACTAAATTTATTGCAAAACGTAGAAAAAAAAAAAAAAAAAAATTACAGTCTAAATTAGAGTTGGAGATAATTTTGGTAATTATGTATTTATTGCAAATTTCGAAAACTTGACTCTATTTATTGACTACTGAGAAAGATAATTTTCTTGACTCGCAGATTTCAAATATATTTACAGTATATGTTTGTAATTGTAACGAGGCAACGTTGAGATATTACTATATAGTTGAGATATACTAATACATAGATATATGTGTGATAAATCATGTAGACCTTAGGTTGGGATGTCAAATTCGTTAGTATTCAAATTAGTGTATTGTTACAAGCATCATAATATGAACATTTTGAAGTAATCTTAAGTTGAGATGTCATATTGTATAAACTGACGAAGAAGTGTCTCATCAGTATTTTACCACAAAAAACAAAAAAAACAAAAAAATGTTTCCCTTCAGAGTTCAGACTTCAGCCACGGATAAATCAAGCAAATAGCACAATGACATGGTTCAATCATTGGGCATGCATTTGTCAGACACCATCCGCTCTAACTCTTAAGTGTATTTGTATGTGGTCAAAAGTTACAGTTTTAAGGACTTCAACTATACGATCCACAAATCCCAATTTATCCAGAGATGGAATGCGCATGTTGAATCTTAAAAACTTGGAAACATGTTCAAGTTCGGTGTTTACGCCATAACTAAGTACGATCCACACCACAAGTAAGTGAAACTATGGCATAGGGGGCTCGAAAGTAATGGACGTTCAGCTGATATGGATTGGGAATGGGAAATTTGGGCATTTTGATTTGATAATCTTTTCATCGAGTTATTGTTTAAACCCTTTGAAAGATGTACATAGAGGATAGAGCTCGTACACAACTTAGTTTTATCAAACGGAGCTCTCTTCTTGTTAATTTATGCTACTCTTCCGTTCTTGGCCAATTAGAGTATTATCATTTAAACATTCGTACAATATATAAATCATAATCATATCCTTTTTTAAAAAAAATTCAAGATTTCTTAGGCGTAAATTCACATACCACAATTTATCAAATAACCAAAAGTTACTCTTTTGAAATTACGGTAGTCCAAAGTCAGGTGGCCTTTTTTTTTTCTAACTTGCCGTTTCGTTATACATTTTCTTTTTGAATCAAACTTGGCGTTTCGTTATTGCATTAATTTCAGCGACTAATTTTATTTTATACTATCAATTTTTCAACCCAAAGCGTGAAAAGGTGAAACTTATCAATACTACTTTACTTTGTGTACCTAAAACAAATACTCTGTTTTTGCTCTGTTTCTTTGAAAACTCTGTATTTATTATGGAATCCTTTTAGTATATGTACATAACTACATACTTTACATAGGAAAAAAGTATGCTTAAAAACAAAATTAAAAGAGCAAAAAAAAATAACAATCTTTTTGTTATAAGTCTTAAAATTTTCTGGAGAAGTAAAAAGGTGCGATTTTGAGGACAAGACCCGGGAAGACATCATCCGGATCATGGATATGAGGGTTTCGCTCCACTATAAACGGGTCACCGCATTTATCTCCGATGGTGTGAAGCGTCTCACCTTCTCCAACGACGTAAATCTCCTCGCAAGGTTTCTCTGAGAACTGAGACCCTCTGATCGAGTTAGAAGCGTTGTTCTCACGAACAGATAACAAAAGTATTAAAGACAGCAACACAACAGCAGAACACCAAGCGCTCATGTCTGAAGAACCTGTTCTTGAACCTCTCATGCCTTTTTTAGTTTCTATATATTAAAGAAAAGTTTAAAACGCTTCGAGTTTTTCTCTCTTTTGATAAGGACTAGGAAATTGAGTTATATATTTTTTGACATGCGTTTTGAGTTGTTTTATATTGGGAAGAGAAGTCAGGGTAGTTTCGTCTTTTTGGTTTTAGGGGTGTTGTGTTGTGTTGTGTTGGTTGGGTTAGAGAGACTTGGTCTCTTATGTTCCTGTGGTGCAGGTCAACGGTTGTGACTCACTAAAGGAGATGTTAGCACTTTCTTTTTAACCTATTCCTCCAAGTCATATCATCCTTATCACTAATTATTTTAAATTTTTTATTTTATACTATTAATAATGGATTTTTTATGTCATTGTATAAAATTAAATGTATCTCATTAAAAACCTATATACTAGGTGGCGTTTTAAAACTAAACAGCTTATGACATGTAGCCTAATAGCAATTTTCAAAAATACTAAAAAACAGATTGGAAATTTATATAATAGGGAATAACATTTTATATGCCAAAATTTTTTAGCAAAAAAGGTAGAAAGAAAAAATACAGAATATTAAAACTATAAATAAAATCTTAACAAGTGTAACAAAATAAATGGTAGTAGAATCGCAGAGATGACAAGGTGACATGTAATGTATTTTTTAGATTCGAGAAATTTTAAGAATATCTCTAAACTCCTCTTTTAGTACTAGTTAAGATATTGAGAATGTTTATTTGTTTATTTTAGATATTTTATAGTTGACCAATCAATTTTAAATTATACTTCTACACCAAATCTATAATTTCAATTAAAGTACCACAAATATATAATAAGATACTTTTCAGAGTATATAATGTTTTATTAAATAGATTATATTGGAAAAAAATTAGAATATTGTATCCCCTATTTATTAATAGAGAAGCATTCTCACAAAAAAGATGAGGTGTCGTGTTTATAGAGCTCCTGTACATTTTTTAATAAATGCTCTTATTTTTCATTGTTATTTACATAAATATGCTATTGAATTATTATAAAACAATGTTTTTTTATTACTTTTAAAAATAAAAGATTTAATCAACTATTAAATCCGAAAATGTATTTAATTATCATTTTCATAACTTATTTACTTATTAAAAGTACATTACATTTCAAAAACAAAAAAAAAAACAAATTATTCATTTATTTATCATTTTTTCTCATTGCATTTTGAAACTTAGGATTAGTTTAAACTAAATCAATTAGTTTAAGAATATTGTTTTATCTATTTAATGGTAAAGTGATATAGATAATAATGTGAAACATAAAATATGTTAATTTAATTTTTCGGAACACAAAAAGATATCAAAACTTTTTACACCATTTTAAAATTCTTTTCCAAGTTCAAATATTTCACGGGTGAAACATATTTTACAGAAAATAAACGCAAATTTGAATAAACGAAAAAACTTTATTTACATATTTTGTTTTATACAAACGAATCTTAAATCTCAAATAATAATTTTACTCATAATATTTTATTTAAATCGATTTATTTCGCATATAGTGCGGGTTGGTACCTAGTTAAGTAGTATTAACAAAGGAAAATGGAGAATGACAGAATGTGGTTAAAAGAAACGTAGCCTTCGAGAGTAGCTAGCCAGCCGCCATTTAAAGACACGTAAGTTATTATACTTCCACAAAAGCCAACGCTCCAACTACCTTTTATGTACTTAACTATTAACCTTAGATATTATGTACGATTTCTTATAATTCTCAAATTACAAAATACTCTAATTCGTTATAAAAGTGGTTGATCAGTATTATCATTTTTCATTTTTATTTTTTTGTCAACGTGTTGTCGATCGATTCTATTATTAATTCGTATGTTTTGGATAAAAAGAATTCGTACCAGTTGTCATCGTATATATCGGTTGTCCTGTCGTTAATATACCATACCATAACCTGGTGAACCAGTCATAACATTTGATGAAAGTCGATGATTTGATATAACGGATTAAATTGTTCAACTAGCTATTTTTATTTTGTAGTACATTAAATCTAAGTTTTATTATGAATCATTGAAGATGGGTACTGAGCAAACCAAGTAAACTACAATACGTTTTGATAAGTTTGAAGAAAGATGCATCCCTCCTCTCCCGTAGCATCTAATTGAATTTTCCATACAGAGATAAATGCGTAGCAAAGTCTTTTATTCCTAATACTGATCCTATTTCAGCAATAACGTAAGAAGTACGTTGTAAAAACCTTACAAAAACAAAAGTGAAAAAGAAACATCTACCCAAATTTATACATAGCAGATGGTGGGATCTGATACATGTAACCCGATAAGATTGTATTTTAAAAGATAGGATCATTTTAAATTTAGCATTCCAAATCGGTGTAAAAGCACATCATCACTATGTACATTTTGATTAGGGAATATGGTATATTAGTGAAGGTAATATATATGGCTGAGATTAGACAAATTTGACGACGAAAAATAATGGGAATCTTTATCGTTAATGGCGTGCGGAAGATGAGTAAACACGAAATGAGGATCAACGGTTAGAATGAAGTTTGACAAAGTCAGATCGGTCCACATTCTATAAAAGCAGTCCCAATTCTATAGGTTTATATATTTTCCACAACGGCCCAAAGTCTTACTTGTTATTATAAGCATCCGTTAAGTGTTTCATATGCACATATTTGCGTCACGATAGGTTTATATAAAACTATCAATTATCGAATATATGACTTTTAGAAAATTAAGTTAATAATGTCCAACCATCGCAATGATTCCATCATATTGGCTTTCATTACTATACAAATTGGTGTTTTGTTTAGCCGAGGAAATTTGAATGATACAATACAAATTATACAATCATACAAGTCAATAATGTGTTTTGGTTATCTGCCAATTTCGGGAAAAAGTTCATGCGTCTATGTGGGCTGGAGACTAAATTAGTTTCCTCCCAAAGAAAAACTCGAATACTAACGTATATATGAAGTTTTCCTCATTTAGATTTCAGAAGTCAATCAACAACCAAGTGAGCTACCTACTCTTAATAAGAGAGAGAGAGAGAGAGAGAGTCAATTACTTGGTTACCATGAGAAACAAGATTTAGATATCGTAGGATAATCAATATGAATATATGATTAATATAGTTTTACACATGTTTCTCGTCTTTTGAGTCATTATATGATATCTTAGTGTTTTCTTTTTAAAACATAACTTGGTGCGTAGGTTAAGTGGATGCTGGATAGTAGAGAAGAGACTCACTTGAAAACATGTCTTGCATGACCAAAACAGATGGGCCTTGTTGGCAAAAAAAAAACAGATGGGCCTTCTAGCCAGGTCCGCCGTTGGTGTGTGAAGGTGATTGTGGCCCCAAGGTAACGTTTATAACAATATTTTAGGAAATTAAACTATTCAGAATTTTAATATTGTATCTTAAATCACAGCTAATACTTGATTTTCTTCTATCTTTGTTTTTGCAAATTTCTATCTTTGCTATTCCAGCTTTCTATGTTTGCTAGTACTACATACCCAAATTGATTTTTCTAAATTATCCATACAGCTAATTTCCAACTTATCACTTTATATTACAACTCAACCATATCCATTTGTTACATGTTTATTTTACTATTATTTTCTGATTAACCACAAGTCCACTAACCACAAGCCCAAGACCCACACACATCATGTCAGATCTTCAGCACACAAAAATATATTAGATGTAAACTGACCCATAATCTCAATATTGAGCATTTGAGCCCATGTAAACAACAAATACAATTCTTCTTTTAGCCCGTCGTTTTTGTTGTGTTACTGTTATATAATGAACACATTGGTGTTATTCCTATCATTGTAGACCTTTACACATTGGTGATATAACATCTAGCCACATATCTGTCGTACTACTTACCACACAATCAAAACTGACGATAAGATTTATGCTTTCTTCGATCAAATTGATGATTCAAGCAAACAAAGAAAACATCATAAACAATATAAACAAGTGTTAATACTTAGTAGTGAGTGAGAGACATGGCTTCAACGAAAATAAACCCATTATTAACAACAATCTACAAATCCCCAAGAAGATACATTAACCACAAATCCCAAAACCAAATCAAACTTGTGATATCAAATTCACTAAACCCAAAACCCAACACAACAACACAGCTCCCCAATAATCTCTACAGTGTCAGCTTCAAAACCGTTGGAACAGGTAAGCTTGGCATCTCAAGATATCCAGATTTCGAATACTCTCCTCAAGGCGGCTCTGGCACCGGAACCGCTCAAAAGCTCGACGAAAACAGAGCATCCAACTCTGAATTGTTGTCTGTTTGTTTCAATGTGGCCACTCTGTATATCCCTCCTCTCACTAGCCAAACCACGAAATTTCTCGGCTTTCCATTGCCACCGTTTCTAAAAATCGATATATCACCGGAGGTTTTCCAAGGAACTATCGAACCTGAATCCGGAAAGGTAACAAATTTCATAAAATCCTCTGGTTTTTATAAATATAAATCCTCTGTTTTTAGAAATCCTCTGTTTTTCATTTTTGAACTTTTTGACATGGGTTTGATTCGTTTGATATGAAAGGTGGAACTGGAGTTCACGGCGAAGTTCTATTTCACGGCGGGAGGAGGGATATACAGAGCACCAGCGTTGGTGGTGAAAACGGTGTTGACGACGGAGGAGTCGAGAGGAGAGAGGAAGAGTGGGAGAGGAGAGAGAATGGATAAAGAAGGGAAGTGTAGACTCGTAGGCGTCGCTAAAGTTGAGACTGTCGACGATTGGTTTATGAACACGTTCCTATCTCTTCCGGAGGAGTGTCTCGCCGATCTACAAGCTGTTATTTCAGTCTCTAATTCTTGATCTTGATCTTGATCTTGATGATAAGCTATAATTTGTTTTGGTTAAGTTTTTGTTACAAAACTTGTATTAGTATGTTTTTTTTCATAAAGTTTTAGATGACTATGGAAGATTTGAATATATTAAAATTGTAATGGGTAGGTGACACTACCCTAGGTAAAAAGAAAAGAAAAGGAGAAATGATGGGCCTGAGCATGGAAAAAAAAAAAACAAATTACAGCTTGAAGAAGTGAATGCGATTGACACATATCTTAACACTTGTTCGTTTGTGGAAATGTGATCTACCAAAAATATATATTATCTTCGTGATTTTATCTGACCGACCTTGTAGTTGATGATACTACTTTTGTTTGAAAAAATTTGATTGAATACTGTACTGTATACATGACTTGTCATGAAAAAGTTCGATATGACTTATTCCAGAAAACAATTAGTGTTTTTTTTTCATACTGTAGAAAAGCATCATCAGATCATTACATTATTAATGTATTTTTTTGGTTTCTTCTTCTTCTTCTTGTAAATTTGCCTTCAGGGTTCCATCCAACTTGGTTGCCGTGTTTTACGCACATAAATTGGTTAACTTATGTGTAAATTTTAGTTAAGAAAAAAGATACTATGAGTTTGGGAAAATGGAATAAAATCTTCCTCGTACTCAGAAATCAACAAAACTCTCTGGCCAAACACTAATTACTACCACGTGCAACTATAATATCATTGCGTTGATCTTCTTTTACTATACGTTTCAAGAAAAGATTTCCTTTCTTCTACTAGTATAGTTGTAGGATTGTTGTAATCAATAAACTACAAATGATAATAATGGTTTTTGTATGTGTGTGTGTACTGTTTTCTAGTATCAGTCGATGCTTAACTGGTGTAGTTTTTTTAAGGACAGTTAAACTAGGAGTACATTAGTAATAATAGTACAAGAAAAAACAAAAGCAGTTCATCGATAGGAAATTTCCTCCCAAAATTTTGGGGACCAGTTCTCTCACATTCACACGCGCATTGACTTGAACGTGAGAGAGGCTGGTGAAAATCATCGTGTTGTCATGTATCTGCCCAACGCACGTAGTATTTTATTTGGTTTCACGTTAAACTAAAGTTATTTGATTCTTCTTCGTTTTCTTCTTATTTAGAATCTAAAGTCTAAACCCAAACCCAAGACTAATTCCTACGAATTCTTGATATATATAAAAAAAACACCCTTTTCAATATTAAGTATCAGAAGTTAATTATTGAAGTCCAAGACTAATTCGATAATGACATATAAATAATAATGCCGAGAAACTTGACTTGGTCGACTAGTTTTCTTCAATATGTCACACATGAGAAAAGCATATATGCTTAGTGTGACAATAATATCATCTAATGTTCATCAAAACTTTAGTTGTACATTACAGTAGATTTTAGCTCACAGCTAAAAAATATATGAATAAAATAATAAGAGTAATTGAAAAAAAAAAGTCGACAACAAATAAATAAGTGAAAAAGAAGACAAGAAAAGAAACACACACACACAAGTGACGGGAAGAAGAAGTAGAGAGGTGAATCGACGTCTGTGAGCACTTGCTCTTCACACGCGTCTCTCTCTCTTTCGCCACGCGCTTCTCTTCTTCCTTCTTCACGCCTCACTCTTCTCTCTCTCTCTCTCACGGGTTCTCTCTCTCTCTCTTTTGCCGCAGCGAGATCTCTCTCTCTTCTCTCTCTTGTTCTCTCTATGAAGCATCCACCTGTCTCCGCGATTTGATGGACAAGAAGAAACTGCCACACCGAAACCTATTCAATTTACTCCGATCATCCCACCGACTTACTCACTCCTCCTCCTCCTCTTGATTTAAAAATTAAATAAAGTTTTAAGCTTTTTCCTTATTCCTCCTCTCTTTCGTTTCCTCTTCTGTTTCTCTGTTACTCTCTCTCTTTCTTCTTTGTCCTGCTTTCTGGGGTAAATCGGATGGCGCGAAGGGTTCTGCTTATTGTTGTGGTCTCGTTGTGTCTTGTTTCACCACTTGAAGCTAGTGACGGCGATTCTGATCCTCTTTACAAGTAATAATAAAGTCTTCTTTTTTCTTTTTTTCTTAGATCAGATTTTGTTTCCAATTCAGAACTCTTCTCTCTGCTTTCATATCGTTGGAGATGTTAAAGATACAATCTTTCATTGATTGCATTGATACAGTCTAGGTTTTTAATTACTGTCAGAGTCGACCGTTAAGATTCATTGATTGCATAACTTTGGCAGCTAGGATGATTCTCATTGTTTGTCTTAAAACTCTGTGTTTTAATTACTACCTTTTAGGATGCAAGTACATGTTTTTTTTTCTTTTCTTGTTAAAGGTTATGGATGAGTTTCATAGGTTTTGGTTGGGGATTAGAGCCACAAACAATGGAGTGATTAGGAGGAAGTGGTGGGGAAGGGCTCAACTATGAGCTTACAAACTAAAACTATCAACTCTGTTGGTTGACTTTTCCAAATCTTTTTTTTTTCTTTCCGAAGTCTTGTGGTTGAGAGTTGGGACACGTTAGAGATGAGATCTTTCTGTGTTTCCACAAGCCCTTTCATTTTAACTGTAGGGTCATTGCTTTTGTTGGAAAGATTATAAAGCCAAGATACTAGAAAGTGACTTGTGTCGCTGCAAGTGGTTTTAACGAGTTTGGTTTTTTTTTTTTTTTAATTTAGTGGGAAGCTTGTCTTTCTCCCTGTCTCTCTGTTGTTTTCTTTCTAGGCCATCTTCTAAGTTAGGAGGATGGTGTCGTCTAAGTGATAACCTTGTTTAAGGTTTGGTTGTTAGTGTACTCTCTCTGTTGGGATCAAAGATGCTACTTTATCCTTGTGACTTTTATTCAGTTTAAAGAACAAACCAGTGTTAATCTGCTGATTGGTTTTGGTTTCCAGGTCATGTGTTGAGCAATGTCAGAAAACAGGATGTGTGGGGGATACATGCTTCCAGAACTGTAAATTCTCAGCTGATGGAAAAGCCATTGACGGTCCATGGTACATGCAAGAGCCACTTTACCTGAGATGGAAACAATGGGATTGCCAAAGTGATTGTCAGTACGAATGCATGATGACAAGAGAAGAAGAAAGAAGAAGAAATGGGGAGAGACCTACCAAGTATTTCGGCAAATGGCCACTCAAACATGTCTATGGAATTCAGGTAACTCGTCTTCTTTTTGCAATTCTGCAGCAACCCTTCTTCAGCAGCTGATATATCTATGTATATCTTCAGGAACCTGTCTCTGTTGCATTCTCTGCTCTAGACCTTGCTATGCAGTTCCAAGGATGGGTCTCATATTTCATCCTCGTTTACTATAAACTGCCTCTCCAGCCAAATCGAAAAACGTACTACGAGTACAACGGATTGATGCATATCTATGCCATCATCGTTATGAATTCACTCTTCTGGAGTGGTATTTGTCATAGCAGGTAACTATAACATATCCAATTTCTATATACACAAGATTGTCAATCAAGGAATCAACTCTTCATTTAGTAACTTTGTTGCTTTCTATATATAGAGATGTTGAACTGACAGAGAGGCTAGATTACTCTTCAGCTACTGTATTAGCCGCATTTACTCTTATTCTAGCAACACTTAGGTCTTTCAGTATTCACGATCAATCTGTCAAAATCATGGTTACTGCACCTATTCTCGCTGTTGCAGCTACTCATATCCTCTACCTCAATTTCTACAACCTCGACGAAGGTATGATCTTTTCTTAGGGATTATGAAACTAAACGTTATGAAATGCATCTCTGATCTCTCTCACTTGCTCTACAATGTTACCAGGGCTTCACAGGAAAGTTATATTCGGGATTGGGGGAATAGAGATAGTAGTGTGGGGAATATGGGCTGCTTTAACGTCACATCCATCAAAGTGGAAGCTAAGATCTTTCTTAGTGTTGAGCATACTCACAATGTGTCTTAGAATGCTAGATTTCCCACCGTACAAAGGCTACATAGATGCTCACGCTCTTTGGCGCGCCGCAGGGATCCCTCTCTCTTACCTTTGGTGGAGTTTTGTCTGCGATGACGCTGTTTTCAGAACCACCGTTCATCTCAAGAAATCCAAGTGAATGGTTCCAAAAAAAAAGTCTCTTTTTTTATCTTTTATTTTTCCGGCGAGTTTCTCCGGTGTCCAGAAGTTGTTTTAGGGTGTGTTTTCGCAGAAGAAGCAAAAATGCATTTTGGTTCTTCTGTGGTGAATTTGCTTCGCTTTTTCAGGTCTTTCCTCTCTATATTTCTTGTTTTCTTCTTCTTGGTTCTTTTTTGTTTTTTGTTTTTGCTCTCTAGGCTTGTCGACCGGAGAGTTGTACCGTCGAGAGGAATCGACCTTTAGGATCACCAGTTTCATTTTCCCGCTCTTTGACTCACAAAAATCCTTTTCAATTCTCATTGTAAAAAAAAGAACCATGTTTTATTATATTTTATCTGTTTCTTTTTCCTATATACTTAGTAGTTTTGATGAATGGGATAAGACTTAACTATATACTGTTAAATGACTTCTACTCTGAATTTGCAAAAACTTTGACAAAGTGATAATTTTAAAAAGAATTTGTGTATTTTACTACGGGAGGTTTCAGAAACTAATTAAAAATTCATAAGTTTTATATTTAATACGTATAATAAAATATATATTATTTATAAAATAGAGTTAATTAATGAAAATGCCGTGAACAGTAACTTTTTATAGTCAAAATGCCACTTTTTATTTCTTTTTCTACAATGCCACAACCTTAACTTGAAAAGACGTAAATGCCTCTCGATGAATGCTATGATGTTGATAGACAAGATACGAATGATGGACAAAATGTGGATGATAGACAAGATGACGATGATGGACAAAATGTGGATGATAGACAATATGCCGATGATCAACAAGATGTGGATGATAGACAATACGCGAATGATTAACAAGATGCGGATGATGGACAAGATGCGGATGATAGACAAGATGATATGGAGAAACCCAATCCTCCACATCATCTTTTGGTCCACCCTCATCCACATCATCCTCTTTTGGTCCATCATCCTTTTTTGGTTTATCATCATCGACATCTTCTTTTGGTCCACCATATTCTTTTGGTCCACCATCTCGACTATTTTACCTTTTTTGTCTAATTATCTTTCATAGACAACTTATCTTTAATAATATGGATAACTAATTTGAACTCGTGGACAACTTCGTTAATATAATTCTCGTAGACAAGTTATAAAAATGAAATTCGTGGACAAGTCTATGATTTCCTCTAATAAATTGTCCATCAAATCTTGTCCACGACAATCACTCTCTTTCATATAAGGGTATTTTCGTCTTTTAATCACACGTGAACAGTAAAAATGTGGCATTCCCCAAAAGTTTTTTTAAAATGTGGCATATTTGGCAAAAGTCCCTATAAAATATATCGTATTATTTTTGTAAATAAATTAAACGAAAATAGTATTATTACGTATATGAATTTTCATTATTTACAGTTCTTTGACAAAGTAGCAATTGTAGAAAAAATAATGTTATTTGATTATGTATAATTTTTAATATTAATAAAGTTTTCATGGATTTTCTATTTAAATATGTGCGATAAAATTAAATTTTAACTACAAAAATACTATATTATCATTTTTTGTAAATTAACTAAATAATAATAAATATTATTTATGAAATAACTTTACTCCGCATTTGTAAAAACTTTGACATCGTCACAATTCGAGAAATAAGTTGTGTATTATATTGAATGTGATTTTTGAACTTAATAAAGATTTCGCAAATTTAGTATTTAACACCTCATATATGTATATGACAGTTATCTACAATACAAAAACACAATGTTGTTTTTGCAGATATTATTCAAATTAGGCTATCTTAGACTCTTAGCAAAGAAGCATATTAGATAACACCGTTAACTATTTTTTTCTAACAAAAAAAACCTTGATAAATGATTTTATTAGTTAAAAGACAAGTAGACATGAACCATTCTATCTATCACTTAATGTATAGGATATAAGACAATTAGACATATAACATATTCTGAATTAGTAACATAAACACATAAACTGATACATATCAAGCAAATTATAAACTTTGATCTGATTAATTTCTTGAAAAAAAAATGTAGTTGGATTTGTCACCGGCTTGTTGGACTCAAAAACAACAACACAGCATATTGTATTGTCTTAGGAAAATAGTTTCGATAAAAAAGAAATGTCTTTACAAAATTAACTCGTCTAGTTCAAATGTCTAATATATGTATGTGTATATACATACAAGTCGGTCTTGTTTTTAGAGGTTCAATGCAACAACGTAGACGTTGTAATCACCGATTATCATTTTCATATGTATGCCTGATTTGAACTACGCTTAGAGGTCAATAATGCAAGTATGCAACAACATATATGTGTTATAACACCGATTAGCATATGTATGAACTACGCTTAGAGGTCAATGTAACAACGTAGACGTTGTAGACATGTAATCACAGATTATCATATGCCCGGTTTGAACGTTACGTTGTTAAAAAAAAAAATGATGAAAATTTGGGATTTGCCTGTTATTTGGAAAGTGCATTTTTCCACTTTTTGATAATTTTTATTCTACTTTTGGCTTTTTATAAATTAATTGAAAAATGCTATATATGTAATATCTCTATATAATATTGTTGATTTGCTGTCAAACAAAGTTTTCCTTGTAATAAAAGGATAAGTGATAAGCTATGATAAAGAATACAGGCTAACTATTGGTCGCACAGATTTTCAATTAATTTTATAATCATGTAGAAACCACTAATTTTGCTTAAAATTAATTTTTAATATTTAGTAAATCTTACTTGTTAAAAATTAGCTGTACATTTTAACATTTTAGGGATATTTTCTTAACACAAATGGGATTATTCTTTTTTCTTTATAAAGTGGACCTGCCGGTAATAAAACGGGTAATATTCAAAAGGGAAGAAAAAGTTTCTCATTTTTAATTTAATGAAAAGTTGAATAGAATAATACAGCTCACACACAGCTAAGCTATTGCACTTAAGAGTATAATATCATATATAAGAACACAATGAGATAAGAAAATCTACTACTCAAGCAAAAAAAATCTCAGGTCAGTGTAGAAGAAGAAAAATAACACTAGAACAAAAGATTTCTTAATGCAGTGTTTATTCTTTAGATCCTTGATGTGATGATGCTAACGATTTTTTATATGATTATTATACAGTGATAAAGACAAAAGATTTGGGGACAAAGCTCTATCATCTGATCCGGTGAAGCTTTTTGTTTCACTTGACCTCAGCGTTGTGTGTTAACAATGCAAGCTATTAACGATAAAATGAACGGTAAACCTAACTATGTGTTCGATGAATTAAGAACCTTATTCTTTCGCCTTTTTTCCACTAATAAAAATATTATATTATGTCTTGATACAATAATCCAAATATATATATATAGGAGAAACCAATTCACCTGATCGTTCAAACGAAAATGGGACGATAGTATCAACCATCATTTCAGATGGTGGCAATACTCAGGGACGGCCTCCAAGGAAGCCTAAGCTCAAATGGAAAAGTGACCTTCAACAAAAATTTCTGGAAGCAATTGACCACCTTGGTCTACGTAGTAAGTATTAAAAGTTCTCTTTACTTATTACACAGACGAATAAAGAATCTAATAAATTCGATTTGGTTATTTGCTTGGGTTAACTTAGGGCTGGGTGTTCGCGTTCATTTGAACAAATATCTTATTTGTAAAAAGTTGTATGTTTTTAGGTCATTTGAACTATTCTACAGTTTTGAAATATTTTTAGGTTGTATGTTCATTACATATTGAGATGCCATAAAATTTTAAGGGAACGTCGTGTTATGATTATTAAGCGATGTTACCTCGACATATATTTTTTTAGGCCTTGATTGTTTACATTTTGTTTAGAACGGTAGATTTTTTATTTAGTTTCTCAAAAACTCATCCAATCAAGATTTTGTGAAAATATATTCCCTTCAAAATATTAGGAATCTTGGAAATTTTCACCAATTTTCACTAAGACTCCAAAAACCAAATATGTATGTTTTTTCACCTTTTTAAATGGAGATTTTTTTTTTCTTCTATTTACATATTTTTTATTTTTGCAAAATCTAGAAACTAAAATCCAAAATCTATTAAACATTCATGGCTTTAGTTGGCTTTTTTTTTTTTTTTTTTTTTTGGTTATTTAGGGCTGACTATAACTCAATAAATTTTTGGATTGAGTTATTAGTCGGTCTTTCAAAAAATCCAGTAAATGAAAAATTACGATGCAATACGTCAGCCCTAACTTAGAAAAGTTTTTGAAAAATATCAATGATTTTGCATATGAAAGAACCAGTGAAGAGAGTGATATTAAAACCGCTCAGCCAAAAGTATAAGACCGACATATTATTAATAAATGTTATACATATATTTGTAATTTAGGGCTGACGATGTATTACCCGGTAAGCAAATCCATGATCTATTTTAAGTTGGTTATTCATATAGAAAATGTTATGCAACATTATTATATTTATCAGGTTTGTTTTAAGTTTGATCTTTTAGTTCATATTAAGGTAGATTAAACACATTAAGATCATAGTGTAAGAACTTTATAAGAAGTTTCAGGTCTTTCGGTCGAGCATTCTATATGATTTATTTTACTTGATCATTTGTCAAATTATTGGGATATATATATATTTAATAACACCAGACTAATGATCAATCTTATTGCTTGGTGATTGATATCATTTTGTAGAGGCTATGCCCAAGACGATCCAAGAATTCATGAACGTGAAAGGCATAACAAGGACTCACATTGCCAGCCATTTGCAGGTTCGATCTTCTATAACATTGGTTAAAGTCATAACCATATATATGCCATTTAATCATATTTCAAAGAACATAACCAATGCTATTTGTTGGACTTAATATCTTATATCAACATAAAATATATGACTAATGTTGGAGTTGTTTACGTTGTACAGAAGTACAGAAGACACTTGAAAAAGCTTAAGCAAAAGGCCAGAAGAGCCGAATTGGCAAAAAGAATTAATAGGGAACTCACCAGCTCTGCATCATCCAGCTGTATACTTGACCCACAAGACTCTTACAAAAACGGAACACTGAACCTGGACAATCTGTTTAAATCCCAGCTCGGCTATGCTGGTCAGTCGAGCCTTCTTCTGAAAAACAATGTCTCTAGAAACTACATGTCCAACTTGTTGCCTGTGGGAGGAAGTCGCGGATATTCTAGTGGCGTGTTGCCTTTTAACAACGAAGTGAGAAGCTTTCAAGTGTCTCGAGTTCCAGGGCTTGGAAAATATGGTATACCAAGTTTTATGCGAAGCAACTACACTGGGATGACCAATGTATATGGAAAGGGAAATCTACTTGGAGCTGATGGAGCCGGCCGAGTTGATGGTTATGGTTATGGCTCTCCTGGTGAAAGCTTGAGTGACCATGGAAGATCAACTCCGATTGTTCCTTCTACATTTGGAAAGACCTTAGCCAACGGCGGTCAGACACAGAGCAATTTGCTTGCACAAATGGATGCTTTGGCTTATAGACGCTCCTTGGGGACATCTCAAGCTCCTCGATTTGGGCAATATGGTACAAGAAATGAGGTTTACAACGCTGGGATCAATACAAATGAATATGGAGCTTTTACTGGACTTGGTGGAGCAAGATTTACTGGCTCTCTTGCTGAAAATGTGGGCACAATGAAAATGGATTTCAACAGCAGTAACATGACGAACCATGGAAGTTCAACTTACCCATTTTCATCCTTCTTTGCCAGCGAGGATCGGATTCATAGAAACTTAACTGCGCAACTGGATGGTCTGATACCTACACTACAGAATCTGAGCGTGTGCAATGATGACACTGGCAATACAGTTAACTCCCAGTTTGATCAGAATCAGGTAGAGTAACTTACAACCGTATAAACTAATTTAACCTTCTCTAATATTATTTTACATATATGAAGCTAACGTTGTGATTTATATATATGTGATGATTTGAGTAGGGTCAAGTGAGTGCTGGAAACTCTAGATTGTCCAACAATGTTCCTGATGGAAATGCAACTAGCAATTCGAAATTTGATCTCGTAAGTGCATGATTTTATATTTTTAAAAATAGTATGTATATACTTATGAGTGTGTGTGTGTGTGTGATTCATATGTGATGATTTCAGCAGCTTCAAAAGCAACTGCGTGTTGGAGATTCTGAATTGTCCAACGATGCTCTTCTTGAGAATATAATTAATAATTGGAATAACTTCGATATTGTAAGTCAATTTTTATATTACTCTATTTTATGTTTCTTTTTTATAGTATTTTAGTGGTATATATATATATGTGTGATTCATATGTGATTATTTGACCAGCATCATGAAGGTCAAGTGAGTGCTGGAACTCATGAACTGTCCAACACTGCTCTTCTTCAGATGTTTACAACTAAGAACAGGAGCTTTAATAACGTAAGTTAAGTTAATATTCCTTTTATCTAGTGGCATAAATGTGTGATATTATTTGACCAGCATTAGGGTGATCAAGTGAGTGCTGAAAATTCTAAATTGAACGATATTTTTCTTGAAAAGTATGTGATTAATAATTGTAGCTTTGATAACGTAATCCATGATTATATTACTTTCTTTTAGTAGCATATATATGTGATTTTATGTGATGGTTTGGGCAGTATCAAGGTCAAGTGGGTGCTGGAAATCCTGAATCGTCCAATAATGTTCTTCTTGAGAAGAAGCCAATTGATAACTGGAACGTCAATAACGTAAGTCATGTTTGTGTTACTTTCTTTTACTACCATATATATATATATGCCGTTTATATGAGATGATGTATGCAGCATCAAGGTCAAGTTGAAAGCAATGTACTTAATAATTGGAGATTGAATAACATAAGCCATGTTTATATTACTTATTATTAGTGGTATATATATATATATATATGTGTGTGTGATTTATATATATGTGATTATTTGACCAGCATCAAGATCAAGTGGGTGCTGGAAATCCTGAAATGTTCAACAATGTTCTGCTTGAAGGGAATGCCATTAATAATTACGTAAGTCATTATTATATAAAACGTCTTTTTTTCTTTCTAATTAATGGCATAAATATGAGATTTATATGTGATTATTTAAGCAGCATCAAGGTCTAGTGAGTGCTGGAAATCCTAATTTGTCCAATGGTATTGTTCATGGAGAGAATATGATTAATAACTGGAGCTATGATAACGTAAGCCATGTTTATACTATTACTTTCTTTTAGTAGCATATGTATATATATTATATATATATATATATATATATATAGTGTGATTTATATGTGATGATTTGAACAGCATCAGGGTCAAGTGAGTGCTGGAAACTTTGGACTGTCCAACGATATGCTTCTTGAAGGAAATGCAAGTAATAATTGGAACTTCAATAACGTAAGTCATATTTATATATTTTACTCTTAGTATCATATACTATATATATATGATTTATATGTGAGGATTTGCGCTTGCAGTATCAAAGTCAAGTGAATGTTGGAAATTATGAATTGGCCAATGATGTTCTTCAAAATCCGTTTAGTAATGGGAGCTGGAACTTTGGTAACGTAAGTCATGTTTATTTTTAACTTTTTTTTAGTAGCATATATATATAATTGTGTACATTGTATATCTGCATGGAGAGAAAAATTTATGAATCATACATAATCTATGATTTAGGTGAATGACAACCCTACTGAGGAAACATTCAAGTCTGTCGATGCTAATTCGAGAATGTACATGATTCCTAATCCCGGCATGAACACAATAACCCAGGTAACTATATATATCTTATTATTTTTACCTTACAATGACATGACAAACCATTGATATTTAAACAATTATTGCATTCATAGGAGGAACAAAGTAGGAATGAACAAGCATTGAACTATCTAGCTGTTAATTCGGAGATGTATCCTACTCCAGATATGAACGCTAACGCTAACAATCAGGTAACTATGAATATAATTTTTCCTTGAATCACTTTCATGCAAATTATTAACGTGACAACTAATTTGATATTTGAACATTAATTGCATATATAGGAACAAGGTAGCGATGAATCAACATTGAACTCTATTGCTGCTAGTTCGGAGATGCGCATTCCTAGTCCTACTCCCGACATAAGCACTCTCAATCTGGTAACTATAGATATCTTTTCATTTTTCATTTTTTTTTTTAATCTTGAAATATTTTCATGTGAAATGACATGAGAAATAATTGATATTTAAACATTAAATTGCATAGGAACAAGGAGTTGCACTTTTGCCGGAAGTTCCATTCCCAGCACTCGATCTGGTAAAAATGCTTTAAACCTTTTGAACCCCATTTGTTTCAAATTAAATTATGGTTATAGATCTTTTCGAATTTTATTGAAATCTACATCATGTACACTTTCAAGGGGGAAAAAAACTTCTCATATCAAATTAACTGACTGGTATGTGTTAATGTTTTCTGATATAGGATTGGATGACCGGAGGAGACTGCATGGACTTAATGATCGATGTTGATGACTTGTTCTAGAAGAGGCCCTCTCTATTTCGCTTTCAGTAAAAGTATCTGATTAATATCTGATAACTTTGTTATGTCGTTCTTTAAGACTATATTTCAATTTCGGATATTGTTTTGGTTTAAGACTATTTAAATTTGGGATATTTGTTCTGGTTTGAGATTATATTTAAATTTTGGATATTTGCTTTGGTTTTGACAATATTTTGAATATTTTTAATCGTCATATTTAATTTGAATGCTGTTTTATGAAGTTAATAGATTATATATATTGAGTGATTGTAGTTGTAGATCTATGCTTAGAAGTTGAGTGATTGTAGTTGTAGATCTATGCTTAGAAGTTAGAACAGTATAATTTATAATTTGTGAAAATATTCAAGTGGAATTTTAGTTTATATATAGTTTATACTAGCTAATCGCCTCAAAACTCTTTTTTTATTTGGGCAAATCGCCTCAAAACTTTTAATACTCTTTTTATTTTTATTTTTATTCGTCTCCGTTTTTGTAATCCATTTTAATACTAAAGCCGATTGTTTTAGTTTGTAATTTTTTAGGATTCATTTTATAAAATTATCATTTGTAGGCTTTGTTCTGTAGTTCGGAACCGTTTGTGTAGTCTTAAATTTGTTGGTATACGAAAAAAAAACGTTTGCCAAAAACCATTCAGACTTCAGAAATAAAGCAACAAAATTATATATATATATGAGCAAATATATTATTTATCCCTACATCAGGCTTACAACGACTGCTTGGAAGTTTATGGTTTGTCCTATATATGTATTCTTCAACTGCTATGGATCTTTGGGCATCTGAACAGTCGTTGTTAAACCACTACTACCGACTACAGTGACTACTTATACTACTCTACTATATGCTCTATGGGTGTGGCAATTCATAAGCTCATTGTTCAACACTTGTTTTAATGTATGCGATTCTCTCCATATTATCAATAAAAAATTATGAGTTTAACGAAAATCATGAAGATACAGAAAACATATATATATATATACACGATTGTGATAATCATCACTATTCGTTGAAGCTCTCCTGATATAAAGCATAAGCAACACACGACAACAAAAATTAGATAATGTAACCGAATAGACTAATCACAACTAGACACACAAAAAAAGAGTCACATATGTTACAAGAAATCTGGGAGCAAAATATATAATATGTGAAGTATATAGATGAATCTTAGGTGAATAATTCCCATTTGTGACTTGGTTGAACCAGTTTAACTGTTTGTGCCGTGGCCTCGGAAGTAGAATTGGAATCAAAGGTTTCCCATCTCGTAGTTATGATCACCGAAGGACTTGATGAGGAGGCCGTCGGTTTCCTTTGCACTTGCTCATCAAATGTCAGCAAATCCTGTTCCTTGTATCGCGGTTGTGTTTGTGGTTTTGGTTGCATTTGCGGTTGCCGTTGCGGTTGCGGTTGTGTGGAGTTTTTGATCTTCAACAAGTCGAGTGCCTCAACATACTTCTGTAATCTTTCCTCCTTTCCAACATTTTCAAATAGAATCATTAGAAAACAGTGTTTCCAAAACAAATTAGACTCAAATGTTTTATCAAGTCGACTTCAAAAATTTTAAATAACAAGACTTTATGGTTATGCTTGGTAACTTATAGAATGGTTATTAATAGAGTTATGTCATTCCATAGAAGAAGTTCTAAGTTTGATTAGTAACTACAAAGACAAGATCTTAAATTTTAAGTACCTGCATCTTCTTCTTTAATTTAAAGTCTCCATCTCCTGAGATAGCATCGAGTTTCACCAATTGATTCATCAACATATCCATCAAACTCTCCAGATTCTTCTCTTCAACTTTTCCTCCTTTACCAATCACTCTATCAAACGCCGACAGCTAAAATCCAAAAAAAAAAAAAAAACATTAAAAACAAATATATTATAAACTTCAATTTACGAGACCAAAACAAGAAGGTGTTAAATTAATTGATCGGAGAATTAGGAATTTATAAAAAAAGTCGTTATACTTGGCCGGCGAGTTTTTGGACTTGGAAGGTAATGTTGGAGATTGCTCTAGTAGATTTGTCATGGAGTGAGATTTTCCTCAACTCGAGGAGACGTCTCTCCTGAGAAATCGGATCATCTTTGAGAACAAGTTTGGAACGATCTTTAACACCAGAAAGATCAAGAAACATCTTTGAATCTCTTTCTTTGTCTTTGTATATAATCTTCATGTCTTGATGATGAACTCCTGTCGCACCAGACAATTTCTTCTTTAACTCTCCTATCCATTTACATAATTCAACAAGAACAACAATCAAATTCAGAAGAAGAAAACAAAAAAAACAGAGTCTGCATATGAGATAGTAATAAATTGTTTTTTTGTTGTTGTTGTTGTTGTTACCAAAACTAGATTGAGAGTTGATACTGATCTCGTGGTGAACCGAACCGTATTTGACCCGAACGCGAATAACACGTGGCACGTTGGAGCTTTGATCCGTTCGTTTCTGTACAACCATTCCTCCAGGTCGGAGCTCTAATTCACCGTCGCCGGAAGTCTTCCCCGTTGTTCCAATTTGCATTTTCTGATCAAAAATAGTGAAAGAGAGACGAGAGAAATGATGAGATGAAGTTGATGTCTGAACACGATCAAGAAGAAGAAGAATAAAGAAACGTCTCAACAAAAGTAAATATGCTTTTTTTGTTTTTTAATAACTTAATATTTCCGTTTCTACACAGAACTCGTGGACGAAGAGTGACAGCTAATGTGATTGTTGTTATGTCTCATTATCAGTTAGTCATAAACAGAGATACCTAATTTATATAAAAAAAATATTTACTACTGTATGTTGTATTGTATCCCCCACAATATTTATTTCTCATGATAAATAATGAGACGCTATTTATATCCCCTGGCTACATTTATCATCTCTGTTCTGTTATTAACTTATTATAAAAGTCGTGTTCCACATTTATAAGTTACAAACTTACAAGTAATCTATTGAATACAGGAACTTGCGTTACACGTCATTGCATTTTAACTCCGACAAAATACTCTGCAAACTGTACGTAATATATATCTCTCTCTTGGGCAGATCCAAATTGTCTCGAATTATCGTCGGTGTGGTGTGTCTTCTTGCTAAGTTTTTCGACCTGATAAGATACGGACCTCACACGAAAGCTTTCTTTAATCCTTTCCTGAAACAAGTTAGTGCTTTAGTCAGAGAGACACGGTTGGGTTTTTGACATCAAAAAGACTGTTCCAGAACAGAGCTTTCCACTGTTGGAGAGAACAGAGAGTTTTTTTGTAAACTAATATTATTTCTGGTATTTTTATTAATGGGCTTTATAATGGGTCTAGAGTTTGATAAATGGGCCTGTTGGAAATTGGAAAGCTAGGGCTTATGTTTTTTTTTAATCTGAATTCAAGTTATTTTGTTATGTTTCGCAAGATTCTCTTATCTTCTGTTCTTTAGGTGAAGTACTCTAAAGAACCTAATTTAGGAGCTTATGTTTTTTTAGTTTGGTAAGGTGTGTGATTGAAAAAGCCTAATTTAGTTTTTTGGGCTCTCAATGAGCTAAGATTTATGGTTAGTGATGTTGTTGTGGGTTGAAATGTCAAAGTGAGTAATATTGGGGTCAATAAGTAATCATGCAAAAGAAAAGGGGATATTTGTCGTAGCCCACTCATTTACAGCTGCAATCATTGGTACAGTTATCACCCCAAAAAAACAAAAAAAAAAACAATTTTGGTCAATCTACACGCGTCGCACACGATCCGCTCTCTCAATCGGACGATCCATAAATACAGTTAACTTTATCGGTATAGGGTCAGGATTGCGCCACGCAATAAGATCATCTAAAAGCTTACCAAGTGATCAAACGATACTTGTTACGATGAATCCGACACGTGTCGGTATTGACTAACGGGTAATAAAAAGCACTTGCGAGGCGATGGTCACCGACTCGTCCGGTCAGATTTATTACTAGTTCATTTTACGATTTCAACTTAGGTTTATTAAACATCATTAGGCGCGTCAAGTGCATTGTTCGTTCCTCCTCCAGCTCTCTCCAGGATTTTTTTTCCATTTATATTCAACTTAAAAGAAACAAAGGAAAAAAAAAAAAAATTTATTTATTTTAGCTTTTAATCTTTATATATACATTACAAAGCTTACAACTTTTTTTTTTTCTTTTTTCTCTATTTCTCTTCCTCGTCTTTGGTTTCGATTCAGTTGGGGGTTTTTTTTTTCTGCTAGTTGTTTGGTTTCAGCTTTTGTTCTATGTTGATCGAAGCTTCACTTCACAGTTCTTGGTATGTTCTTCTGAATTATTATTTTATTTTTTATTTACGTTTTGTAATTTATATAGTTTTATGTTGCTTTTAAAGTATCTGATTTCGAGATTTTTAAGGGAGTAAATCTACTATTTTTGTTGTGGGATTTGGTTAGTTTCTCTGTTAATTATGTAAAGTAACGAACTTTAGAAGAAACAAAAATTAGGGTTTTGATTTTGGGGGTTACAGATGTCAAGTTCAATGTTAGTGGAACACCAGATTCGAGTTTAGGTTTCGATAGAAGACAATGTTATTGATCTGATTTTTATAAACTGGTGAATATGTATTTTTGTTTGTCCTTGTAGGTATCCGCAGTAAAAAGGTGGGACATTTCTTGTCGCATTGGGGAAGAAGAAGCATTTGGCTGCTTTGAGACCCTACCTTTAATGGCTTCTTCAGCTTCTGGGATTTTCTTTCAAGGAGATGATGAATCTCAAAGTTTCATCAACTCTCACTTGACTTCCTCTTATGGGAATTCATCTAACTCTGTACCTGGATGTGGACCTACTGGTGGTGGTGGTGGTGGCTATCACAATCTCAGTATGGTTTCTGGGGATATGCATAATCCGGTTATGATGAGTGTTTCAACCCCTGGTCCAAGCGCTGGAGCTAGTTCAATGGTGACTGATGCTAATTCAGGGCTTTCTGGAGGTGGTCCTCATTTGCAGCGTAGTGCTAGCATCAATAACGAGTCCTATATGCGTTTACCTGCGTCTCCTATGTCCTTCTCTTCAAACAATATCAGCATCTCTGGGTCGTCAGTTGTTGATGGGTCTACTGTGGTACAACGGCATGATCCTACTGTTCAGCTTGGTGGCTCTAGTGCTACATCGCTGCCTACATCACAAACTAATCAAATCCCGCTTTCTATGGCTCGTCGTGCTTCTGAATCCTTCTTTCAAGACCCAAACAACTTGAGCCAAGCACGGAAGAAACCTAGGTTGGATTCAAAGCAGGATGATGCTCTGCAGCAGCAGATTTTGCGTCAGTGGCTTCAGAGACAGGATATGTTGCAGCAGCAGCAGCAACAACAACAACAAGGCCAAAACCCGCAGTTCCAACTTTTGCTTCAGCAACAAAAGCTGAGGCAACAGCAACAATATCTCCAGTCCCTCCCACCGTTGCAACGGGTTCAGCTGCAGCAACAGCAACAAGTGCAGCAACAACAACAGTTGCAGCAGCAGCATCAACAGCAACAGCAACAGTTGCAACAAGGAATGCAACTGCAGTTAACCGGTGGGCCAAGGCCTTATGAAAATAGCGTTTGCGCTCGAAGATTGATGCAGTACTTATATCATCAGCGACAAAGGCCTTCTGTGAGTGTGCACATAGTCTTCAGAATTATTTGATTGATGTGTATTTTAGAAAAAAGCTCTTGACAGATACCAGTCGTGTCGTTGCTGATTTTGTAGGAGAGCAGTATTGTTTATTGGAGGAAATTTGTGACGGAGTATTTTTCTCCCCGTGCAAAGAAGAGATGGTGTCTTTCTCATTATGATAATGTAGGGCATAGCGCACTTGGTGTTTCTCCTCAGGCAGCCACGGTTTGTCTCCTCTCTTTCTCTTGATCATTTGAGCTTATCATATGCTTGTCTTACGGTGGAGTTGCACATAGGTTACTTATTCTTGTTATCTGTATATATGCTATTTGTAGGATGAATGGCAGTGTGATCTTTGTGGTTCTAAATCAGGAAGAGGATTTGGTAAGTTCTAGTTTACTACTTATCCCCTGATGAAGAAGAGGAAAAAGTCTAGAATGTTTATGGTAGCAAAACATCTTCTCTTAGTAAGTTTTTTCTTATGAATTCTGCAGAAGCAACTTTTGATGTCCTGCCAAGGCTTAACGAAATCAAATTTGCAAGTGGTGTCCTTGACGAGCTTCTTTATCTGGGCGTACCATCTGAACGCAGATATGGTTCTGGAATTATGGTGTTAGAGTACGCAAAAGCAGTTCAGGAGAGTGTGTATGAACAGATCCGTGTTGTTCGCGAAGGCCATCTTCGGATTATATTCTCCCAAGAGCTGAAGGTTTAAAGAGCTTTTGTTTTCTAAATACTTTCAATCATTTATGTATTAGAGTAATTTAGTTTATCCTTTTGCTTTTCTTTTTTTCAGATTCTTCTCATGGGAGTTTTGTACTCGCCGACATGAAGAGCTACTTCCTCGCCGCCTAGTAGCTCCACAGGTAACATTAACCGTTCGTACAATCTTTGTAGCTTTGAAATACCTAGTCCTGAGACTTTGGAATGTTTGTTTCCTTGGGTCGTGCAGGTGAACCAACTACTTCAGGTTGCAGAGAAATGTCAGAGCACAATTGATCAAAGTGGATCAGATGGGATTCATCAGCAGGATTTGCAAGCGAATAGCAATATGTGAGTCGATGAGTCTAGACAATTTTTACCTTTCTTTCATCTTTATTTCTTTCAGTCAGTTCAATTTCACTATTTCTTGCATTTTCTAGAGTAATGAGGTAAAAATATTCACTGATGCGAAGAAGATGAAAGCTAATTTAGCTTGATAGTACAAATATTATGTGCTGATACTAAGTCTTTTGCTCCAGGGTCATGGCTGCTGGACGTCAACTAGCAAAAAGCTTGGAGTCACATTCACTCAATGACTTAGGCTTCTCCAAACGATATGTTCGGTGTTTGCAGGTATCTCTATGCTTACTTTCTTAAATTCAGTAATTTCCTAATTTCTCTGCACTTTCTCATTGCTTGTCTTCTCTTTTTAACAGATTTCTGAGGTTGTCAGCAGCATGAAAGATATGATTGACTTCTGCCGTGACCAAAAAGTGGGTCCAATCGGTAAGTTAATACATAAACCTTAAGAGTTTCTCTGAGATTTCATTGAAACGCATTTGTGTTTCTATTTCTTTGTGCTTATAAAAAGCTTGCTGCCTTTTTACATCTGCAGAGGCTTTGAAGAGCTATCCATATCGAATGAAGGCTGGTAAATCGCAGATGCAGGAGATGGAGCAACTAGGAAATGCTGCTCGAGGACTTCCACCTGATAGGAACAGTCTCAACAAACTGATGGCCTTACGAAATTCCGGGATTAACATACCGATGAACAATATGACCGGTCAAGGTGCTCTTCCTGGCTCTGCACAAGCTGCTGCCTTTGCGCTTACCAATTACCAGACCATGCTCATGAAACAAAACCATCTGAATTCAGACCAAAACAACACCACGATCCAACAAGAGCCATCAAGAAACCGGAGTGCATCCCCTAGCTATCAAGGAACTAGTCCTTTGTTGCCTGGTTTTGTGCATAGCCCATCTTTAAGCGGTGTTTCTTCCCATCTGTCTCCTCAGCGGCAAATGCCAAGCTCCAGTTATAATAATAGCTCAACTCAGCAATACCACCAACAACCACCTTCCTGTAGTAGCGGTAATCAAACATTGGAACAACAAATGATTCACCAAATATGGCAACAGATGGCAAACAGCAATGGAGGCTCCGGTCAACAACAACAACAACAGCAGTCACTATCTGGTCAGAACATGATGAATTGCAATGCCAACATGGGAAGAAACAGAACAGATTATGTTCCTACAGCGGAAACACCAAGCACCGGCTCCAACAGATTCAGAGGTATTAAGGGGTTAGAGCAGAGCCAAAACCAGGACGGTATGGTCTCTAACACATCTCTCAACTTTGCGAATAACGGGTTCTTTAGCAATGAGGTTGATGAAAACATGGGATATTCTTGGAAGGCATGAGAGGAGGTGTTTTGGGATTTGATAGTTAGTTCCAAAGTTGTGTAAAGAATGAGTACTAAAGACTAACTTTCTTAGGTATATGAATCTCATGATGGGGTTTCAATGTTAACGTGTCCACGGTGTTGTTGTTCTTTCTTCTCCTTAGATTAAGCTTCTCTTTTTATGAAGAGGTTTTTCTGGAAAGTGTTACTAATTCTGGAAAAGAAGACTGTTCTTCAAGAACTCATCGCTTATCAATCAATATGTGCTTCTTTCGTCTTATGAGTTTTTTATTTGAAAGCTGATAGGCACACTGATGTCTTGTCTTTAGTTTAACACTTTGGATCTCTTATTACAATTACATTGGTATTAATGCCCTCCACATCGGACGAAGGGTTTCAGTAGTTATCACTGATCAATTCCATTTTACAGATGCTACAAACTCTAGCTATATGTAGCATAGACTATAGAGAGCAATCAAGACTCGATAACAAAATTTTAAAAGCAAACATTAAGATACTATTTGACTCGAAATCATTAAAGTAGTTAGATTATCTGTTTCTCAATAAACAAGTAAATGACTTTTTCTGCGTACTACTTAACATAACATTGATTTTTTGGAGCCATAGACTAGAGGAAGGTTTACAAGCTTTGTGATTTAAGTATGCGTGAGCATTGAGCAGGGCAAAACTTTGTTACTCTTATCTCCGAGCATAAGCTGTATATCATCGTAGGTAACACTTGGCCACTGTCCCTAAACATCACCTTCTGTTTTCAAGTCGAATTATAAGTTGATAACATGTATTATATAGGCTGGATATATGTAGTCTGCTAATTCTGACTCTGAAATAGTGAAATTATGATGAAATGTCTCTAGGCATTTTAAAAGATATAGTATGCAAAGGTTTAATTAAAAATTATAAAAAAAAACTTGAAAAACATATACTTTTCATTTTCCATATACCAACCATCCAACTAAACCTACCCACCCCACAATATACAACAAGAGATTCAAGCTAATTAATTAATCAACTCCTTATATATATAATATTTGTATATAAGATAACTGAGTACATGAATAAATGCACTCAGCGTGGATTTAGTTTATGAAGAAAAAAAAACAAACTAAAAATGGAACAGTTATGATATTCTTTAATTTAGTTTTTTTTTTGCATGTTAATCTTATGAACCAACCAGACCATGTGGCCATGCCAAACGTCTCCGCATCTCTATCTAATTAATCTCTCAAAATATACACATCCGTAACATTATAAATATAGAACTACATCAGATATAAATATAGAATTATAGAAACAAACATATCTATGGCATCGTTAAAGTCTTTGGCAGCCGTTCTCAGTGTCCTTTTTCTAGCCATGGCTGCTATACTGATGGTCAAAGCCCAAGAATGTGGCAACGATCTAGCAAATGTGCAGGTGTGTGCCGCCATGGTGCTGCCGGGTTCAGGCAGACCGAATTCAGAGTGCTGCGCCGCACTTCAATCAACTAACAGAGATTGTCTATGTAACGCTCTCCGCGCAGCCACCTCTCTTCCTGCGCTTTGTAACCTTCCTCCTGTGGATTGCGGTACTGATTTATTCACTTTTAACCGATAAGTTTGGAAAATTTGGTTCGTTCCAACTTCCAAGATGAGGATGTACATATGAAAAGTACAAGTCTCATACATAATTTGAGTTTGGATACGGTAGCTTTTGTACCAACATCTATACGATTTTATAAAATTGTTGGATAATGAAAAAAGTAGATTAAGTAGGGTTGAACCTCATATATCAACTCTAGGCTGCCTCTAGCTAACTCGACTAGTGTTCTTTTATGATGTATAGAGTATAGACTCGTATTTCATAACTCTTTCTGAGGTTTTTTTTTTTTTTTTTTTTTTTTTTTTTGGTTTGTGTCGCAGGTATAAGTGCTTAGTTTAGCTACGAATCAATTCTCTGAAATATTGATCGAGGGAAATGGGAAAAATAAAGAATAATGAGAAACATTCGTTTTTTTTTCTCGCTTCTGCCTTTTTTATTTTTTCTTTTAATACTTTGTAATAAAGTTCTGATAAGTTTTGCTTGGAAATTTATGTACTAGTGTAATAATACGGCTTTGATAATTATGAGGATGAAACTTTCCTGTACGAAAATAAATGCTTTTAATCATGTACGAATCGGAATATATACTCCTAGATTAGTTGTAGGTTGTTTAATATGCATGGAAAAATCATGCAAGTTGTTTTGTTGGCTAAGCTAAAAAGTGGAGTATGTGTGTTTAAGAAGCTAGAAAGTCTACAAATACCTGACCCCTAGTGCTGATTGCTGAATAAGACTTGAGGATAGTATATTTAGTGGGGGGCTTCTAGTCTAGTCTAGACGATCGTTATCATGCATGTACATCACAGCTATTTTTATTTTCGAACATTTCCTATTATTTCTTTTTCATATAGACTTACTTCTAAACTGCATCGCTACTCCTAGTGACTAGAAAAATAAACGACAACGAAAAATAAGTGACTTAGAAGATAATAAAAAGCTTTCAAATTGGGTTCAAAATTTATGGGTAACATCTTTAGTGTAACATCCTTTTCATTGTTATAGAATCGGTAAGAATTAGTTATATACTCAAGTATAATAATTTGAATTATGCCATTGCCACCACAATAACAACATTACAAACATATGTAACATTATGTGGCCAGGATAAAGATAAAAAACTATCCACACCACACAACAACAAAAAATCTGATTTTTAAAAAAATATATTTCCAACACAAATTGTAAAGTTTTGCAGTCATTGGATTGGAGCTGCAATATGCAAAAGTCGCAGACACTAGACTCCAGTGAAATTATGGGCTTCAAAGAATGACACGTCCTCCCAATTATTCTCTCTTTTCTTACAAATTTTTTCATTTTCCTCAACATTACATAATTCAAATATCTAATATTCATCACTTCACAATTTCACATCCCATTTCACATTACACACATACTAAAAAACAAAAGAAAAAAGAACACAAAAAAGTGACGTATGATATAATAAATGGGTTTGAAACCGAAACACAAAAAGAACAGATCTGGTACGGTTGGTAAGAGTATAGTCAGGCCCATTGACTTTAACCGACGCTCTTTTTTTTTTAACTTACTTAAAGTCAAGCTTTTAAGCCTTTCAAAAACATACGCGTGTAACTAACGCTTTACATCTTGGCGCGTGGATGCGTACTCTGTAATCTGTCTGAATGTGTAATATATATATAAGCCGTTAAGCTCTCTCTCCATAACCAAAACGTTTTATGTTTTTTTCTTTCTTTCTTTGTAACTTCAAAAAAAAAAAGTCTCAGCAAGTACATGATGATGAAGAGTGTAGTAGATTAACCGGAGATATAAATCTACGGTAAACATTCTCCGGCGAGTTTCCGACGATGAACGATGGGCTTTTTCGGGAGACTTTTCGGGGGAAGTAAAAAAAAGTCTGATAAATCAGATAATAAACGGAGGTGGAGCTTCACCACCACCAGATCTTCTAATTCCAGCAAGAGAGTTTCGTCCAAGTCGTCGGCTTCGGTGGTGGTTGAGGAAAATGGTTTGGATGCCGACAAACATGCTATAGCCGTTGCGGCTGCGACTGCTGCTGTGGCTGAAGCTGCTCTTACTGCTGCTCATGCGGCTGCGGAAGTTGTCAGACTCACTAGCGGAAACAACGGAGGGAGAAACAACGGTGGCGGTGGAGGAAACTCGTCGGTGTTTCAAATCGGAAGAAGTAACCGTCGGTGGGCTCAGGAGAATCTCGCTGCTATGAAGATTCAATCATCTTTTCGTGGTTATCTGGTTAGTTTACTACTCATTTTCTTGATTTTCTTGAATCTTGAGAACTCTCTCTGTTCTTTCCTTAATTAATCTTTTAGTCTATTAAGGAAACTTTCCTAAAATTCTTTAACGTAGTGTGAACTAGCTGTCTGAAAATTTCGGGTTTTTTTTTTTGGTTTAATCATTCTTGAAATTCAAAATTTTGAAAAATGGAAACAATGGGTAAAATTTGTATAGTCTTGTGTGGGGTTTTGGTCCGAAAGAAACTGACTATAGAAGAAGAAGAAGACAAACAAATGTGAATCATAGAAGTTTCTTTGAAACTTGTTATATTCTGCCGACACTATTTTTAGTGGTTATGAATGTGAGTACTTAAAAAAAAAAATGTATATATATATATCTTCTTCTTCTGTTTTATTTCTTTAACCACTCAGGAAAATTTGATGAAAGATCTGATAAGAATTTTTTGATATGAAGTTAGATTATTGTTGGTGTGAATCATTTGATTTTAGTTGCATGATGGGCCAAGTTCTTTTTTTTTTTTTTTCTTTCTTTCTTTCTTTCCACGTTATTTTTTGCTTTTTTAGGTTTTTAAGTTCTGAACTTTATGGAAATAAATAAGACTAATTAGTATTTTACAGATGGGTTCTTTTTTTTTTGCTTTAGGACAGCAATTTTAAAGTTGAAATCTTTAGCCAAAAACTTTTACAAGTTGCCTATTTTATCTTCACTTTTAGTTAATAAAAGTTCCATTTTTTAACCATGTTTTTTTCAACTCTCTTTTCAAGTTCTTATCTACGAATTAATTGTTTATAACACGGAATTTGGAGTTAAATTATGTTATTTCCAAGATCTAGTATGTGTTCTTACATCTCGACCAATGTGAAAAGAAGACTCGTGTGTGTGTGTGTACATTTGACCTTGAGACATAATACTTTCGAGACTGGTGGGCTCTGTAATTACTAAATCTAGTTTTTTTTTTGTACCAAGTGGAAGTGGTTGGGAAACTAAAAGCAAGATAGAATAATTTCACAAACCACTAATCCCTTTATCGGTGTTTCAACTTAACTATGATTGTGTCTTTAACAAATGATTAAACTCGTCTTGTCCTTGTTACCATTCCCTTTCAAGCAAACTCAACTTCGATTATTTGTGGTGGAGCCAAATTACTTCAAAATTATTTTATACGAAGTCAATATTTATATTTATATCAAAAATTATAAACTTTATACATTGGCTTCGGAAGTACATGCAAACGATTGAAACTTGTGTTGTTGCATTTATTGTCTGCTTTGATGTTCTTTTCTTTGTTTGGTTCCATTTTGGCTAATGTGGTACATTTCAGGCGAGGAGGGCACTAAGAGCACTAAAGGCATTAGTGAAGCTTCAAGCGTTAGTGAGAGGACACATAGTGAGAAAACAAACCGCAGATATGCTTAGAAGGATGCAGACTCTGGTTCGTCTCCAATCTCAAGCTCGTGCTCGAGCCTCTCGTTCTTCTCACTCCTCTGTTTCTTTCCACTCCTCAACCGCTCTATTATTCCCATCCTCCTCTTCTTCTCCACGTTCTATCCACACTCGCTGCGTTTCAAACGCTGAAGTCATCTCTATGGACCACCGTGGTGGCTCTAAGCGGTTAGATTGGCAAGCTGAGGAAGTCCAAGACGAAGACAAGATTCTAGAAGTGGATACTTGGAAGCCTCATTTTCATCCCAAACCGCTACGTTCAGATAGAAACAATGAGTCTCCGAGGAAAAGACAACAATCTTTGTTGGGTCCAAGAAGTACAGAGAATAGTCCTCAAGTTGGGTCTAGTGGATCAAGACGAAGGACTCCGTTTACGCCGACGTCAAGAAGCGAGTATTCTTGGGGATGTAATAACTATTACTACTCGGGTTATCATCCGAATTACATGGCTAACACAGAGTCTTATAAAGCTAAAGTCCGGTCACAGAGCGCACCGAAACAGAGAGCTGAGGTCTCTGATGAGACCAGTGGCTACAAGAGATCTGTTCAGGGACAGTATTACTACTACAAGGCGGTTGCAGAAGATAGTACGGATGTTGGAAGCCCCGGTTACTACGGAGGAGGACTTTCTGATCGATTGAATCGTAACCAAAGCGCGAAATCGAGGATGCATTCTTCGTTTCTTGTTTAGGTTATGATTCCCTTTTTTTTTTTTTGTGAGTTTGGTAATTTTCCAATGGCTAAAAAGTGTTAACAACTGGGGGATGTGTAAATTGTTTTTTAACAAGTTTCGATTGCTTGCAAAAGAAGGAACATAACTCTTGTCTCTGTCTTTGTCTTTTGTTCATAAGTGTTCATTGTTCAATCTAAGATAAATCATTATCAAACTGTTTCTATTCAAGCTAACCTAGGAAGAAAAAAATGAATTTTGATATGGTTAAATGATTTGATCTTTAGATATCAGAGAAATGGAAGCAAAACTAAAAACTAACTGATGTAACAATCGTTACTATTTCAAGACAAGAATGATGAGTTTAATACATATTATTTAGCACAAAAGGAATACTTCTTGCTTGAACAAAGCAGTACTAAACACTCATAGTTTGTTGGATTTGATTCATGCCTTCATAGTCTTGCCTCCTTAAAAGATCCTAGTGACTTCATTGAATGCTAAAAAGGATAATAGATTTAATCAAATGAGATGAAATATATGGACTATAAAAGAAATGCATAGAGAGGGTTATAGTAAGTTACAAGTTGCAATCGGTATTAGGGTCGATGGTGAAACCCAAAACAACACCGCAGAAACCAGATAACGTAGAAATGGCGGTGGCGTTAGAGTTATAGACATTGATGAGTTCCATGAAGCAATTACAGAGCCACTTTCTCTTCTCCAAAGAATCAGAGTAGGTTCCGATCACCGTCATGGCGTCGCAGCAGCTCGACCCTGGTATCGGATCCGGGTAACCGTAGTTTACAAACTCCGTGCACGACGAGACCAGTGTTCCCACCGCCGCACAATCCGCAGCGTTTTCCACCGTCGCTGAACATGTAGCTGACAGTAGTAATAAGAAGAGAGACATCACCGGATAGAATGATTTCATCATTTATATATTTATAAGAGGATGATGAATCTTTATTTAACCAAATTAAACTAGCTAGCTAGAACGTTTTTGCTTGTTGTACAAGCTATGGTTTATAGACAAGACAGAAAAAATGAGCGTTTCTGTGTGTGTGTTTGGAGTTGGTTTCCAACAGAGGTTGTGTGATATTTTGGATTATATGTTTACATATAAGAGCAAGTCATTTCATGCGAATGGTGATTCATGGTGCGCGCACAATAGTGTTATTGACGCGCACGTTAGCATTTCTTAACCAATGTGATTAGTGAAGTTGTGCAAAGTAAAAGGTGAATAATTAAGCTCATAGAGATTATTAAGAGAGTCACTCAATGAAAAAAAAAAAAATTATAGTATGTTGGAAAATTTAACACTAATACAAACACATTGTATTCTCCACATGATATGGAATACCCCAAACAGAATATGAATTTTAAAGTAATGTATATAGAATTTTTTAATCACCACAAATTTAATTTCTACTACAACAAACTAAAATATATACAAACCTTCTCACATCTTAAATATACAAAACAAATATAAGTAAAATTGAAAACAAACACAAACCAAATTAGGAAAAATGAAATTAAAATCACTAACTTTTAAATTGTGACCATTTTTCTCACTAACTTTCCATAAGGTCATTTTAAACATGAACTTATGTTAACTTACCTTTTAAAACATCATATTTTGTTGACCACGACAAAAAGAGCATATCGTTAAATTTCTAAACAGAGGAATTAACCAGCTTTAGGAAGACGTTAATCTTTCTCTGTTATTGTCAAAACGGCACCGTTTTAACTCGAGCAAACAGAATAAAAATCTCCAATTTGCAATCCTCAATCCCTAATTCTCATTTTCTCCAATTTGATTTCTTAACTCTTATCTTCAATCAAAAACTTGGGGATTACAAATTGGGAATTTTTGTTCTGTTTGCTCGACTTAAAACGGTGTCGTTTTGACACTAACAAAGAAAGATTAACGATTTTTTAATGCTGGTTAATTGCTCCTTTTTTGAGATTTTAACGACATGCCTATTTTATCGTGGTCAACAAAATATGATGTTTTAAAATGTAAGTAAACAGAAATTCATGTTTAAAATGGTTGATGGAAAGTTGGTGAGTAAAATGGCCACAATTTGAAAGTTACTCATTTGAATGACATTTTTCCCAAACCAAAGCAAATTGAAGTCAAGTCAAAAGCAATCGGATTCAGTTCGGTTCGGTTTGGTTTATAAACACAAACCAGTTCGGTTTAACTAAAATCCCTAATTTTCCGTACCAATCTGAATCTCGTACCTTCCTTTAGTGATGATGTCGTAAAAAAAAAATTGGGCCGTTCTAAAACCCCTTCATCGTCGTCGTCAAATTTTCGCCGTAGCTGTCTCATCTCACCGCCACCGTATTCTTCTTCCATTTCCAGGTTTCACTATTTCTTTAGATTCTCTATGTTCAAGATTGGTTTTGTTCCTCTGCTGCTATTGATTGTTACTCTGTTTGTGGTTTTTTTTTAAATGCTTGATTCTACCATATGGTTAGCTTAGATTTGAATATTGTATGTTTAAGTCTCTGATTTGATTGGTCCTGTTATTGAAATCTCTCTGCTTTCAAATCTGCTCTGTTTCGTTCATATGTCACAGCTCAATCTCTATTGTATGACTCTTCTAAGGATCTTGTTAGTAAGATCGATGACAAAAGCTTTGCTCTTTGATCTAAAGATCACATATTTATTAATTCGTCTGTGACCAAAATTACAGCTTCACCAATTTAGCAATTTATCCTTTTACTACTTGCAGGATCTTGTTTAGATTCTGAAAATGGCTTTCAGGCGAACCTTATCTATAAGGTCCACACTTTTCGCTCGTCGGAATCAACCAGTTTATCATATTGTCCCTCGTGTAAATGATCATGAAGGGGACTCATTTTGTCAAGAAACATCTCAAAGAAGTTACCATAGCTTTCTTCACCAAAGATCCGTTAACAACAACTTTGATTTCTCCAAAATTCCGGGAGGAGGAGGAGGAGGAAGCTTACATTTGCCTCTGGCTCCTGCTTCTGGTTTTGCTTTCTATCGTTATATGTCAAGTGCACCTGGTGTCGGTTCAGAAAATATTGGTGTGATGTCCGATATCGCAGAAGTCATAAGCGAATCAACATTGCAAGATGCTCCAGCTCAGGCTGCCGCTGCAGTCAGTGAAGTTACACTTGCAGCTGCTGACTCTTTCCTCCCTATTGCGGCCCTTCAACATTGCATTGATATGGTGCATTCATTCACTGGCTTTGAGTGGTAAGGAACTTGATTGTGTCGTGTTTCACTTTGATTAATCTGCCTGGAGTTGATCTTAATTTACATCACACATTAGCTGAAAACTCCTGGATATATATGAGTTAAAATTCTGGACATAGCATATGTTTAAGATATTACCATTTCCTCATATCCTTTCCGGCTATTAACAGGTGGGCGTCTATTGTTGTAGCAACCATATTGATCCGGTCATCAACAGTTCCTCTCTTGATCAAACAAATGAAAGACACGACAAAGTTGGCGGTATGTGTCGCCCTTTTTCCCCTTTTTTACAATTTAAGATAGTGCATATATAAAGTCATTTCAAATATGGAGATTGTCTGTATTTAGAGAACTAGACATGCATTTTCGATTTTGAAATTATTAAACATTACATGTGGAATATGAACTCTTAATAGAATAGGAAATTGAGATTCACGTCACTGTAGTCAAAGACACAAGTCTTCAATAAATCATAAACTACTATAAAGGAAGTACTTGTAAATTTCATGTGGATCTCCTACTTTTCAACCATTACATTTTCGCCTTGCTTCTGTGTTTAAATACTTAGGTTCTGAAACAAAATTTTAAGTTATAAAAGAAAAGCATAAATAAGTCCCTGAACTTTAACTTATATTTTAAGGCATTTATACTTGGTTCTCTATTTTTCTGCCGTATGCTGCAACCCATCTATTCTATGATCATATGCAGCTGATGAAGCCACGGTTGGAGTCCATCCGGGAGGAAATGCAAAACAAGGTATGTTAACTTTGTTGTTATTACAGCCATACATCATGGGATTCCTCCTCACTTTTGCTACTCTGCCAATAGCTTTTGCACTGACTACATGTCCTCTCCGCTTTAGCTCCGAATTTCCTTTTCTAATTTTCTCCATAATTTCCGTTCAGGGCATGGACGCCGTTACTATGGCAGAAGGTCAAAAAAAGATGAAGAATTTGTTTAAAGAGTAAGCTGCTTTTAAATTTAAAATTCTCTTTGAAGTGTAACGCTTCTTTTGGTCTGATAATCAAGAATTCTAGACTAGTTATTAAAATTTGGAGTTTATGTTAATATTACCCCTCGTTGATCATAGTTGGGAAGCAAGTGCGCTATATGTGATATTATAGCTCGTCTGCTCTGCAGGCTGTTGAGTTGGTGTAGTCTCCTGACATTTTGAGTTTTTTTTTTGTTAATAATTTACAGATATGGTGTCACTCCGTTCACTCCAATGAAAGGGATGCTTATTCAGGGACCTCTGTTCATCTGCTTTTTCCTTGCTGTAAGATCTTTTAATCTTTAAGATGCTTGTTGGGCTATGTTGTTTGTAATGAGGCTTTTGGTCTCAAATGAGTTAATTTTTTTTCCCAGATTCGAAATATGGCAGAGAAGGTACCTTCATTCCACACAGGAGGGGCATTATGGTTTACGGATCTAACTACTCCTGACAGCTTATACATCTTGCCGGTTATAACAGGATTGACATTCTTGATAACCGTTGAGGTACGGTTTCTGCTTACTTAAATAACAATGTTGACATCTTCAACATTTGTCAGACTTGCAAACTTAAGCTTGAATTGTTGTCACCTCCCAGTGTAATGCACAAGAAGGCATGGAAGGGAATCCGATGGCTGGCACAATAAAAAATGTTTTCCGGGGGTTCGCTCTCCTCACGGTGCCCATGACAATGAGTTTTCCACAGGTTATTATTATATATTACCGTAATAGCAACTCCAGTGACTTTGTGATATGGATTTTCTAATGTCTCTGCGAAAATTTATTTGCAGGCTATATTTTGTTACTGGATTACATCCAACATGTTCTCCCTTATGTATGGACTTGGTGAGTGAGTGTGTAATCAAGAATTCTAACTAAATTGCAATCATATTCTTTGGTTTGAAAATAACAAGGAATGGTTTATGTGGTGATTAATGACAGTGATTAAGCGTCCTCAAGTGAAGAAGATGTTACGCATACCTGAACTGCCTCCAACTCCTCCAGGTCAACAACAATCATTTGACCTGTTTTCAGCTCTGAAGAAAATGAAAGCCATGACGCAGGACCATTCACAGAACCAGACACTACCGGCTTCGCCAGTAAACCCGAGGGCCTCTTCAACATCGTTGAGTCCTGTTAGTAAGAGGCTCAAGGCTTTGGAGAGCCAAGTCAAGGGAAGGAAGAAGAACAGCAGCAAGAAGAGGTGATCCAGAATGGTGCATACTATTTTTATTAGACGGCCAAAGGGAAGTTAATAAAGCTTTTGAGTCAAAAGTGAACTAGTTACTACCTTACACAGATTTTTCTCATTATTGATGGAGGCAGCTACTAGTGAAAATTATATGTTTTCTTTGATTATTTGATGGAACGATATTGTAAGTTTGTTTTGACCGGTTAGAGAATAGAATACTGTTTTTATAGAAACATTTTGAATAACATACACTCTTTTATCTTGTTAAGTAACAAAACCTGGACAAAAATTGGATATATTTGAACATATAGGCAGTGGTTTGATTTACTCCGATTAACAATCCATAATCTTTGTAGGTTTATTGAGCTTTATTGTTTATAAGAGTAGAGAGTTATATTAGATTAGTGGATTAATAAGAAGGACGTACGTCGTCGAGGAGGGGTTTCACGTTGGGCGTTGAAGTAAACAGTAGAGAAAGACGACCAAAGTTAGAAGAGAACGCATATGTGTTGAAACACTCTCTTGTTTTGGGCGCTGCCTTCACCGTTTGCCTCTTACTCTGTTTGAACAGCAAGAAGACGTATCTGTGTATATATTCCCGCCACCGGTTTAGGCGTTTCGTATCTCACTATCTCTCTGCCTGCAAACAATCAAACCATTTATCTTATTTTCATCAACATACGTACATGAGGATCTGCTTGAGGATGTGTTTTGACCAAATTAAGAGGTTGATCAGGTGAATCAAAAGTCTATTATTATACATGTGTTATGATGTGTGATTTATTCTTATCAAAGGAATTAAGCATCAGTTGTCTCGGGGACATCAGTTGTCTCGGGGATGTCCGCCACGGCGCCACCATCCGAAATTTGATGATTATATGGAATGAAATATGCTATATATCTAACCGACGTACCAATGAAGATTGGTAAAAAGGAAAAACCAACCATCATGATCTTTTCGAGTTAAAAAGAAAACAAAAAGATTAACGTTAGAAGAGAGGACTAGGTGAAGTGTACTGTTATTTAATCATGAATTTTTAAAAAGTTTATTAAAATCCATTGTTATTGAACTGATGATTTAAAAATCTACTTTAAAATCCACTTAATTATTAGTTAAAAATACAGAAATCCAAATCTTATGATTTTAGGTGGGATTTGAAAGAATTTTACCATAAATCATATCAACTTCTCTAAAATCTATCAAAATACCAAATTTTCTAAACCCCATAAAATTCTCCAAAATTATAGTTTCTAGTTTTCAATACACCCCTCTAAAGTTTTCCTTTTAATGTGTATGTGTTTGTTGTGATTGATGATTGTTTTTTTAGAATTAACCAATATGAGATAGGTTTTTATACAGGCTAACAAAAAATAAAAGTGGATTTTTTATAATTAACTATTTTTTTTATCTTAACCGTTGTGATCTAATCGATTTCCATTTTTTTTGTTTGAAAAAAGAAAAATCGAATCCTAAAAAAAAGAAAATTTAATCCAAAAAAAAAAGGAAAAGGAAACAAGACAAGTTTTCCTATTTTTTTTTAGAGTAAAGGCAAACCCTAAAAATCTTATAATACTCATTCTTCACTCATCTATTTTGGTGGAAAAATAAAGAAATAGTCTTTTCTTCTTTGTATTTATTTTAGTTGCTCTCTGCGACTGAGAGCAAAAAAAAAGGTAAGCAGCTCTGCGAATTGTCTTAGTGGGAGAAGATCGCCGCCGGTGGTGTCTCGGGACTATGATGAAGAAGCATGAAGATCCCATTGTAGCATGAAGATCTTTATAAATTGTTGCTCTCATATTTAATATTGACTACATGCAAAACCGCATGTTCCATATTTTTACATGGAGACTAAATCATCAAGAACCGTTTTGTAATCTCTTGGAGTTGCGATATGAACTATTCATTATAGCTTATTTCAAGAGTGAACATTATGGATGTTCAACTTTATCACATGCGACATATATACGTGATAAACTAAAGGATATGACTTCACCAAAGTTATATCGCTCTGGGATGTCAAATCCACCAATTTTATTGACTTATTGTCGATGTGGGATTCTTTTAATTCTCTCCCTCGTGATGATAACTCTTGGAGTTCATTCATCTCGTACTAAATCTCACTTTATGATCAACAACATACTGATTTCGGTTATTTTCTTAAATCCTTATAAGATGTGAGATTAGTATTACCCCCTCTCAAGATGATGACTTTTATGTCCATTCACCTTTGACCGAATCTTATTTTTAGATCGGTTATTTTTGGGGTTTAATTTGGGGATTTATCAAAGAAATCAAATTATCATATATATACAATGAGCTTGTTAATCCAAAAGGATGGTGAATGGGCCAATATTATATGATTCTGAGGCATAGCCTACTACAAAATTAAGTAGGAGGTATATAACCATCGACTCCATAAACAATAAATAGAAATTTAAATAAATTTAAATAAACTTAAATAAATTCAACACAAATTAGATGTTACCTGAAATATGAATGAAGTGCAGTGTTTTCAACCTCATGAAATGTGAACGGGGACATGCAATACTTTTAAAAGAACTTTTGTTTCTCTAAAAATTCACAATGATTTTTAGCATCATTGATTAACTGGGATGGATTGGCCGGTAATGCTATACTTGAAGCATTAGTAAATTTCATATTTACTATCGTTTTTAACACCATGATATAATCATATACATGAATATCTCAATATGGTAAACCTTGTGATACCATATTTATTTATAGTCTCCACATAGTAATTTTATTATGACAAAATTTCTTCGAAAACTCCATGAGTTACTTTAAAACTTCCGAGAATAGTAAACATCGATAGTTATGAATTTGATATCTTTCGAAGTCGAGAGACTAGCTCATCTAGACCTTCCAATTAGTTTTGCACTGTAGAAAATATATGTACACATGCTTTCTATATTCTCATAAGAGAAATATATTTTTGATTATAAAGACATTTTATTGTCTTTAAATCTCATAAAAGCTCCAACGGTAAAGACATCGTGCTGATAACGTGTTGTGAACTATATTATAAGGTTGGAGGTAACAAGTTGTTTATTATGAGAAGAATCAAAGGAGAAGAGATCTAAAGAGATGATTGTATATATATATATATATATATATATATATATATATATATGGATTTGAGAGAGAAAACTATTGGTCAAGAAACTAGAAAGATAGTGAACGGAGAGAAAACTTAGAGAGATAGTGAATGCTTATCAATCCACATCCTTCTCTTGTACATAAATCTTGTTTATAATGGGAGAGACAAAAAAAAGTATAGAGAGGTTGGTGACAAGTGGTGAACAAGTGAACAAGTGTTGCAGAGAGAAGATACTTGTTGTGATGGATTGCATGAACAGAGACACTTGTTGTGATGAAAACTCACACTTATTTTACAACAACACTCTTTTAATTATCTTGTTAAGTAACAACAACAAAACATGAAATAAATTGGATAGTTTTGAACAATATTGGAAGTGGTTTGATTTATTCTAATTAACCATCCATAATCTTTGTAGGTATATTGAACTTTATTGGATATAGGGTAGAGTTATTCTGTATTAATGGATTAATAAGAAGAACGTCGTCGAGGAGCATTTTCACGTTGAGCGTTGAAGTAAACAGCAGCAACAGGTAGAGAAAGACCAAAGTGCGAAGAGAACGCATTTGTGTTGAAGCACTCTCTTGTTTCCGGTGCTGCCTGTACTGTTTGCCTTCCGCTCTGCTTGAACAGCACAAAGATGTATCTGTGTATTCCCGCCACCGGTTTAGGTGTTTCGTAGCTCACTATCTCTCTCCCTGCAAATCAATCAATCAACATACATACATGCATCACTATATGTCCTCTAATTCCAAAAACGTGTCTGCTTGAGGATGTGTTTTGACGTTTGACCAAAAGATGTCGAGGTGAATCAAAAGTCTATGTACATGTGTTATGATGTGATTTATTCTTACCGAAGGAAGCATCAGTTGTCCCGGGAATGTCTGTCACCATCCTGAATTTGATGAATATTATACATATTATACATTGTATATGAAAAGAAATGTGCTATATGTAACCGACGTACCAATGAAGATATTCACCCATATAAGGATTACTAGGACTAGGGGCATCGGGGTCTATCATGATCTTTCGAGTGAAAAAGAAAAGCAAAAGGTTAACGTTAGAAGAGAGGACTAGGTAAGTACTTAACATAGATACTTTAGGTTTGGAAGAAAGATGATTACGTACTAAGGTGAAGAATGAACGAAGATCTTGGCCACCGATCTCAACGCGAGGCTTAGATTGCAGAAGAGAAGGCGCGAGCTCGCGACCGTTAGAGACGATTGTGTTGGAACTGAAAGTGACTCTCATTGTCACGCTTGGGCTGAACATTTCTAGAACATTTCCCATAACTCTTCCCACTATTAGTGATTCTGCTTCTCTTGACATTTTCTCTTTTTCTTCCAATGTGTTTGTGTTTGTGATTGATGCTGGTTTCTTTAGAATGAACCAATATGTGACAGCTTTTATAGGCTAACAAAAGAATCTCGAAACTTGACACGAATAGGAAGATACAAAAGGGGATTTTGTGTGTATATCTACTATATTAATTTAGATAGTCTTCCATAAAAGCTCTATTATTTTACTATTTGACATTATCATCATCATTAAACATGGTAAAATATCTTACATGTGATTTGTAACCATATTGTACTTACATTCTTATAATTGGTTAAGCTACAACTTTTATTTAACTATTAAAAAAAAAAAATCTATTTTAAACAAGGACAATAATTTCAACACAAGAAGAAAAAAAAATCTTTGTAAATGTATTTGGCTGTCAAACATAATATTTATTTATCAATTAATTTTAATAAATTCTAAATACAAACATTTAAAATTATCTTCACATTTTGTTTTGTTTTTTTCTTTATAATAAAAGAAAAATACTTAGGTTCACCCCTAGAGGTGAACCTCTCCATTCACCTCCTATTCTCTCAGCCAATCAGAATCTTACATCTAATATTTCATTTAAAAAAATAAATCAGAATTAAATTAAAAAGCAAACCAAATAAAGGAAGCAAATTCTGTATACTTTTAATTAAGGAAAGTTAAATATTGGCTTAGTTTAGATTTTTAAAATTAGAATAAAATTATATGTCGGTTTGGGTTTACAATGAAGTGGTTAGGGTTTAGATTTTACAATTAAAACGAAATTATATGTCGGTTTGGGTTTACAAATGAGGTGGTTAGGGTTTAGATTTTACAATTAGAACAAAATTATATGTCGGTTTGGGTTCACAAATGAGATGGTTAGGGTTTAGATTTTACAAGTAGAACAAAATTATATGTCGGTTTGGGTTCACAAATGAAATGCTAGGGTTTAGATTTCACAATTAGAACAAAATTATATGTCGGTTTGGATTCACAAATGAGATAGTTAGGGTTTAGATTTTACAATTAGAACGAAATTATATGTCGGTTTGGGTTCACAAATGAAATGGTTAGAGTTTAAATTTTATATATGTCGGTTTGAGTTTATTAAAGAACGGTTTAAGTTTTTAATTTTATAATAATATATACAGATTTTATTTTTTTATTTTATAAGGAGGTGAACGGAGAGGGGTAAACCCAAATATTGTTCATAATAATTACAGTAAATAATTTTTGCCATTACAATCAGAATATTCGATCGACCAAATGGAGAAAAGAATACCCCCACGTGTCGATGCAAAATGAAAACCAGATACTGTGATGAATTGATTTGTAGATAGATATTCCAAATAATTTAACAAGAAATGAAGAGATAATTTGATAAAACAAATATACAATACAATACAAAAAGAAAAGAATCTGCTTTATAAAGACAAAGAATCTAATTAGACACTTTCTAGTTTCTAGTCATAGAATCCACATGGAGAGTTTCGTTTCTCATCATATATTTAGATGCTCAAATCCAATACGTGGCTCAAACACAGTGGCACCTTAATTTCATGTATATGCTTGTTTCTGTAGCCATTTTGTCAATAAATCTTGTAACTATTATCGTTGAATAGAGACATATTTTAGTCTGCTTGTTCTGTAACAATTATATTGTATATATCTCTATGTTAAGCAAACCTATTGTCTTCTCGATATATACCAGTACTTTTTTTTTATATAGAGATTAATGCAAGTATTTTTTTTTAGGCTGATCAAATTGATAAACATAATAACCAACTGCACATAGATTTCAAACACTCAATAATTTTTGAGGAAATTTATGAATATAATTATAACATAATAACCAACTGCACATAGATTCTAGTTGACGACATAAACCACAACTAAAATTTTTGTCTGCATGGAATCTAACACGTCCATGATTTGATTGGTGCTGACATAGTAAGTTATTCTAGCTTTTAGCCTAACTCAAAACAGTATTAAGGAAAACTTTCTTCGTGTCGTTAGAACATTTACAAAGCAGTTACAACTTTATGATATCGTGGACATATTTGGAGTCAAAACTATGAGTGAATTACTAAATATGTGATTTGACTTAGAACGTACACGTACGGATGACAATCTAGGATCATAAATTTATAGCACATAACTGAACCATATTTCAGATATGAAAAGGTATAGAGATCACACACACAATTCCGTTTGGAAGACGCCAAGCAAACGCTTTTCTATTCAATCTTATTAATCAAAGTTAAGGAATACAAGATTAAATCTAAGCATTCTTCTCTTCTATCTAAACACAAACTAATGTAGATCTAAGAAAAGAACCACAACACTCACTTTCTTAGCTTTTTTAGATAGCCTTGAAGTTTACAATCTCACACAATAATTTTAAAGTGTTAAAAACATTATGCGGCTCCTCCTAAGCAATTTATACTAAACTTCACTAAACTCTAACAAGAATATCTTCGTATCTTTTCTTATAGTAATCGCTTATGCTCCAAACCTTATCATTTCTTAGACGTCGAAACGAATTTTCTCCAAATCTTCTCTCCTCATTCAGCTTCCTCATTCAGCTTTATCTTTATGTCCAACTGTGACACGTCAGCTCTAATTCCTTGTCGACCTGCATAATCCTGTTCCATCGCAGCTCCTTGCTCCGCACACTACTCCAGTGACTGCATCTTCAAGACATAGCATAGAAAATGTTTGATGGTGTTCGAATTTGAGTGTCGACCAAAATATGTAAAACTAAAATTCTAGGGAGACGCGTTTCTCTTTTGCATGTGAATTCCTCTAGAAAATCAATAGTTGCTTGATGATATTTCAAATAGTGATTGTTTGTAGTGAATTATACTCCCTCCGTTTTTTATTACTTGTCGTTCTAGAGTTAAAATTTTGTGTCATAATACTTGTCGTTTTAGATTTTCAATACAAATGTCCGGTAAATATTCCAATTTTACCCAACTATTTTAATGTTTCAACCAATCAAAAGATTAGAAAATATATTTTTTAAAAAATAAAACAATAAAATTAATTTATTAATCTATGTGAAACAACCTTAAACGACAACTAATAAAAAAACAGAGGAAGTATTAAGAAAGGTGACATTGTAGACAATCCAGCTACAGTAGTCAGTATACTATTTGGCAAGTTTGGCCTCTCTGTATACATTTGGATCAAGAAAAATTAATTATGCCACAACAAGAAAAATTATGGTGTTCTTTTGTTATTTAATGTACATTGAAATGAATAACTGAAGTTGGCATTATTTATTATTGCTAAGAAAGAGGGGCAAGAGACAGTGAGGTGGTGGAATTGGGAGGAGATCCGATAATATTAGAACATACTGTATATGATTTTTCAACGAAACTAATTAATAAATAAATGATGCCCAAGTGTGCGAACCTAATTATCTTATCCCCTTCTACTTTGACGTAAGGTCCAAAAACACTAATGTACGACCACATCTTTCTTTTTTGGTCAGTGTGTACTACAAGTCTGCGACCAACCATATGTATTTCTCCATTTTGATATTCAGTGTAAATCGATTTAACTCATAATTAAATTTATTCATATTAATAAAGTCAGCTCAAACTGCAAGATTAATCAAACTCTACTGTGATTTTCAACAGTTAATACTATCTTAAAAGTAAATGAAATGTGAAGTTGATATCTTAAAAAACTATTAGCATATTTATTCAAAACACAACTAAAAGTGAAATAATCTGTTTGTCGAATTTATGAAGTTTCATACTACTGATGATGATTATTTAGTCGGTGTAGTTTGAAGCTGTGTAAAATATATGAGGTTTGGCATCTTTCTTGCGGGTCTATTTATATAGTTCGGCTATTTTCATCTCATATGTGTACATTTATAGATTTAATGATTTATAATGAAGATTCCAATATGATGAACAGAAATTCACAGAGAGTTGACTTATTATATAACTTTTATCAATCAGCTTTTTAATGCATTACAGTTGAAGTGTTTTTTGTGGGTGTAAAAGCTAAAGATTTCTATTAAAAAATTATCATAAAGTTTAGAACAGAAAAGTTGAAAAGGTGGAGCTTTAGACGACTAAAAAACACAAGTTTTTGCCATAGGTTCGTCTGTAGTTATATACTTTTAGGATTTTTGTTGTACTATTGTTGTTTTATTGTTGTAGAAAATAGATTATGGAGTTCACTAATGTATAATATAATTTTAAAAAAAATATGAGGCCGGATCAAACCAAGGCTAAACCAAAACATCAAAATCAAAACCAAACCTGGTCCGATCTTGAACAAACTTACAAACATCATCAGTTTCTTTTACTAAAAGGCCTATATTTTTCACTTCTATCACCACTTTGTTGTATCAAAACAAAAATTGAGCAGACAAAATCTCAGTAAATGGGAGAAACAAGTGTTGTAGCCTCTCTACAAACAGCCGTAATCAAAACACATTAGCCTGACTTGGGTTATATCAGCTACTCTCTGTGGGACACTCCAGCATTTTTAAACTATAGAAGAAGGTAAAGGGTTTCTTCGAATGGGACGAGATGACTTCTTGAGATATGAAGAGTTCCATTCTCCACCTTCTTGTGCGTAATAATCCATTGGATAGTCTCCATCGAGTGCCCCATCATCCTCCTCTTTCTTATCATTTTCCACGTTTTCATTACTACTACACGCACAACTTGTTTCTTTCTTCTCTTTGCAACAGCCAGACAAAGAATCTCCTCTGCTCGAAGTATCCTTCTCCCACCAACCGCTGATGTATCCTAGAGCAATCTCAGCTTCATAAGTTGTTAGAAGCGGTTTAAGAAAGGCCTCACCCCAATCAATAGAAAGCCTTGGGCATGCTATTTGCACCCAAGCATCCACCGAGTCTTCAAACAATGCTACTCTTGTAGGGCTAAGTTCAGACATTAATACAACTGTGCTATCTATCCCATTCTCCCTCATTTTCGTCTCTAACATCTCAAGAACCTTAGGATTCCCTTGCCTTCCCAATGTCCCCAACACAATCCCCCAAGTTTTTGCATCCATGGCCCTTGCAATTGCTCTCCTTCTCGTCTCCCTCATTCCCTTATGATCATACTCCTCTAAAAACAGCTTGCCAAGATATGGATCGTACCTAAACGCCTTAATCTTTGGATTGGCTATCATGATTGCTTCAAGATGGAACCTCCCGTCAGCTACAAACACAAGTACTTGGTCTTCACAACCCTCAACCATCTTAACCTTGGGAGCTGTACAGCCAAGGACTTCACCAGCTGATAAAGGCTTTGACTGAGGGATCAAAACATTAAAACCTAGCTTCTCTAACTCAGGCTTCACAGCTCTAATAGCCGAAGTAAATTGAATCGTGCCTGCAAGAATGATGTTCTTGGCATCACTCGAGAGATTGAGATGAATGGTGTTCAAAAGGCACTTGACATCGATCTGTATCTCAACAAAGACATAAAGGCAAGGGATTTTGGTAGAGTCAATAGGGACAAGACAACTATGTCCATAGTGAATAAGCAAGTCAGCACCAAGAGCAACCGCAGAGAAATCATCAACACAGCAAGCTCCATAAGTAACATCACCGAGTACAAAACAGTGAGAAGCTCCAGCAAAAGATGTGAAGATGTCAGAGAGTGTGAGTGCGTACATAAGAAGACCCTCAGGAAGCTGTAGAGCTATGCGTTTAGCGTTCAACGATTTGATCCTCCAAACACACTTGTGTACCTCAAACTGGTAAATTGAAGGAAGGATTGAGATAGCAGCGTTGAGAGACGCATCGTTGAGGATCGATTCAGGGATTTGGTTCTTGATGAAACGTTTTGGTGGCTGCTTTGGTCTTGAGCTCTTGCCGTTGTTTACATCAGAAAGCTCCATACTTTGGCCTGATACATAAGAGAACAGAGATGCATAAGATCCTAAATTCACCACCACATGTTTCGGTTCAACAAAATTTGATTCCTTTACTAATCTAATCGGAGGGGAAAAAAAAAGTTAGGTCTTTGAATCAGTATACGTTGAGATCAAACACAAACCTTGACGAAGAAGATGAAACAAAAATCGGATAGGTTCCGATTTTGCTCGATCCACGGAGAAGAGTGCGCGGCGGAGAGAGAGAGAGAGAGAGAGACCAAACAAGTCAATGAAAGGGTTTAGGGTCTAACCAGTTTTATAAACCAAATTCACTTTATTTTATCATCTAACCAGTTAACCGGTTATCTACAATTTAAAGTAGTTTGGTTTTTTTTTTTTTTTTTTTTTTTTTGTGTGTGTGTGTGTGGCTAATGTTGCAAATTAGAGACAACATTATTTGGGGAAAGAAGACAAGTCACTATAATAGACACATCACACATATGTCATTGTCAACAACTTAACATTGACAAATTTGCAGATATTATACATATATAATGAGTCTATAATTAATAGTAGTATTAATCCAAGTTTAAAGTATTAACGATCCATTTACTCTAGAAAATAGTATTTCTTTGAGAGTTTTCTAAGGACACTCTTTACAAAACTCACAATCGTGTTCTTAACTTTTCAAGATACTATTTTTTTTTTGTTGAGAAAAGTAGTTATTGGTAAATAAGACGAAAAAACTCAAAATGTTTAGATGGTAATGTCTCACTTTCCTTGCAAGTTATGCGTTTCGATTTTCACATTGCCAGAATGTGAAATCTCAACGAAATTATTTGAGTGAACAAAATTTCACGTAACCTTCTCTATCTATAAAATCCCAATAACACATTCAATTAAACATATTATGATACATGTAGCTCTTTTTACACTAACCAATTGAACTCTTTATCATTTTTGGGAAACCAAGATTTGAATGTGTATAAAGTCATCAAGTCAATCTACTACGATAGGAGAAAATGAGAAAATCTACTTTGTGATAATCATAATCGAGGAAACTAGGTCCACAACACGTTCCCTGAATCGCGCCCACCAAACGAGAGAGATTCCAGATGCTTCATTACAAATTTCAATTTTCATCATTATTAATAATTTAATCTCTTACGTCTTTTACATTTTCTTATAAAAACAAACACACAAAAAGATGAGAAGAATTTTTTAAAAATGTCAAAAAAGGAAAGTCTAGAAACAGCCTAACTATTTTATGAAGACAAAAAAAAATAAAAGAGCATTAAATTATTATTATTCATTCATTTAAATAATAATAGCAAAACACAAAGTGTTAAAGAAGAAGTCAAGATTGATGAAACTTCTTGAAACACAGATGGGACACGTGCTTCTCTGATTTGTCTTAACAACAAAAAAAGCTTTAATCCTCTACTTCGCGGCACATATCTACAAACCAAATCTCAACCGTTGGTTGTTTTTCTTTTTTTAATTACAAACTCTCTGATTGGTTCGATTATAATTATCATATCTCAACCACGGCGGCTCCTCATCGGAGTTCTTCTCACCAACCGGCGCCGTCGTCGTGGAAACCGACTTCACCTGATGAAGACCTTCACTTCTCGTACGTTTCAACCCTATCGGAACACCAAACAGTCTCGGACTCGCTTCTTCCTCTTCTTCTTCTTCACCGTCAACATCACAAAACCGCTTCTTCGCCGGTAAAAACTCAACCGGTTGATGATGACTACTACTACCTCCACCTCCCGGAGAATAACTCCGATCAGGGTGAGATCCGACGTAACTTGACATGAGAGTAAAGATATTATCGCAAACAGATTTCATCTGAGTAAGCTCACGGTTAAGCTGAATGTTCTGATTCCGAAGCTTCTCGTTCTCTTCTAATAACTCAACTGATAAGCCTGCACCATTGTTCCCCGTCGTCGTCTGAACATACCAAGACGACGGAGGAGAAGACGACATCACCTGATTGTTATTATCTTCCCCTGAGTTGGACGGTGACACAACAACAGTCGTTTGGATTCTCTGTTCCGAAGAGGAAGGAGGAGTAACAGCTGCTGCTGCTTGATGAGACGTTGTTATTTTCCGACGTTGGATCTCACGGAGAAGACGTTTCTCTCCTCTCTTGAAGTAATCGTTTGAAAACTCCCATCGATCCGGTACTACTTTTTTGAACCCCTGTTGAGGAAAACAAAACAAAAAGCAGAGAAGATTATAAATTAGACGAAACAGAACGATGGATGGAATAGAAGAAGAAATCGATGGAAGATTACAAAAACGTACGTAAGTGTTGAGCTGACGAACGAAGCTTGAGAAATTGTTGTGTTTGAAGTGTTTAGGAAGCAAATCTTTAGCGAAATCTGTAGGATTCCATACGATGAAAGAGGAACCATCTTCGTTCCATGAGATTACATCGTTGATTGAACTATCTTCAACCAGGTTATATGTTTTTGTCAGAAACGGCGTCGGGATAGATCTCTGAGATAATGATTCTCCGGTCGTCATGGCATCCACCGGTGGAGAATTCATTGATTTCTTTTTTAGAATAAAAAAAAATATTGTAAGTAGAACAAAGTGTCCCCTGAAAGTCACAAAAGAAATAAAGAATAGTAGTAGTAGTAGTAGTATTATTGATTGTATATAAAAAAGATCGAGAAGCTGCGTAAAGTTTTAGGCTTCAAGAAACTTCCTATGGAGTTGCGTGTTTATTCCCTCATATAGTGTGCCCCCCCAAGTGGTGGGGTCTAACTGTGTTACTTTATCCTATTGTTTTATTTGGAATTTTCTTGGTGTAAAACTAATTAATTATTGTAACGCTTTCATTTGATGTGTCATCGGTTTTAGACTCATCACATTATATATGCTTATGTGGATCCATTGTAGAATCACAAATTGCAAGAGAAGGAGACAACATACACTTATTGAACTCTGCAGTTTTTTTCTTTTTATTTATCGTTTGTTGAAATAATGGGCAACAGTTTTAGCAAATTGTATTCGGGGTTTTATGATTCGATTAAGATTGTCGGCTGGCTTAAGGCGCAGAGGTAGTGTGCTAGAGTTGCTTGCTGGCTCCTAATATGGTTTAACTCAAATGAGTCTAGCTAAATGCAAGTTTGCTTTTGTGCAAATTTTCCTGTTTCTAATGGCTTAGTTTATGGACTTGAAGGTCATAGTTACAAGCTGGAAAACCAAAAAAAAACCCCTGTTAATTTATGTGTCTGTTTATTTCACAGTTTCTTCACTGTTTTCAAGTGGTCTCGTAGTTTTGCTCATTGAGTGCTTAACTTGTTAGACTACATGTACAATCATAGAAGAAACATCCCAAAATCGAACCAGTAAGGATTCGAAATGGAACAGATTGCTAGACGTTTCACTATTTCGTGCATATCATCATGTCGAATACGAATGCTACAAAATGCTAACTAGGCATTAAAACCGTTGAAACCACAACTATACTAAAAAAGGCAGAGCATAAAAAACTTATGTACATTGGATTAATATATATAAACAATAGAAAGACTTCAAAAGATCTTTGGATGAAAGAAAAATACATAGAACAAGAACCGATATCAGCCTCCATCTACACAACTCCACACCACATTTCTACTTAATAAAAGAGCCTTTCATATTCTACTATATAATACCTGTAACCTTTTTATGTTTACTTTATAATATATATATATATATAGATAATTATTAGATATAATAGGGGGTGGTGGGAGATGCTAATAATCTAAGTTGGCCAACAAAATACTTCAAAAATTGCATTTTTAATATCATATCTTATAAACCCATCATCCCATTTTGCTCTCCAGTCTCCACCAAATGACCCTCCTCCTGATTTTACAAAAAAAAAAATTAAAAAAAAACCCAAACATAAGTAGTATGTAAGGAAATAAACTTGGTCGTGACTCTCCTATTATTATTTCAATAGCTTTTTCATACCTCGGCTTGTAGCAAAAGGGCTGCTGGTTTTTTCTGTTTTAAGAGTTCCCGGCGCTGGACAATGAAGGATTTGATGCAGACTTGGCGTCCTTTGCATCTGATCCTTCCCCAACGACTGCTTCTTCCTCGCTCCTACAGCTTAGAGTCCCTGGGTTCATCTTCCTCACTTCCTCTTTAGTGTATATGAAGATTTTGCGAACCATGCAACAAAACTCCCTGTGAAACATCATTATGTCAGTGTTTAAAAACACACATTAACATAGATATAAATTAAGGTAGTGTAGGTGGAAAAACTGCAATAACTTACTGCCAAGGATCGTCTCCAACCAGCATCATATCATTCTCATCATCTGTGTAAACTATCAACCAATCTTTCTTAGGAGCCATCAACTCTCCATTGAACTCAAACAGCCCGTCCAGCTCAGCGATTAACTCCTCATAGTTTTGGAACTTTGAAAGATCCACTGAACGGCCAAGTGCGATTCCCTGCTTGTGAACCTGTAAACCAATGTGTCATGTGTTAGTCAACAAATTATTCAAAGGTTCCAACACAAAACTTTCTTTGTGGTTAATAATAGTTAAAAGTACCTTCGTGCAACTCCTACTTGAGCTGGTTTTTGCATGAGCATCCTTTGTATGAGGATAATTAGTCTGGAATAGTCTTCCCTGTTCGCGATGTTCGTTTGTAGATTTTGACCCTTTTGACTGATCAGAAAGATCCTGAACCTTTGGTGATGCTATCTGTGTAAGCCCCGCAGCATCATTCAAATTGTTTCTTTGATACACGGTAGAATCTGTCCCATTCATGTTGTTGTTCAGAGGAATGCCAAAAAGCCTGCAGTTCCCTTCTCTTGGCTTTGCTGTCTCCTCTTGTATCGTCAATGGTTGTTTCGTTACTTGCTCCCTAGCCTGAGCTTGAGCCTGAGCTTGTGCCTGAGCTTGTGCCTGAGCCTGAACCACTTCCTCAAAATAATTCAAAGCACGTGGACGTATTGGCCAGTTACCACCAGTATTCTCGGTCGATAGACCATTAAGCACCGGATATTCGCTGTAGTTACCATTACCTCGCCCTTGGAAAGAGGTATCACTTGCTGCAGGTACCTTGGGAGATTCATGTAACTTCAAAGAAAGACCAGAGTGCATCATCTGCCACTGGTTAGAAAGATAATCAAACTTGCCCTCTGGATCACTTGATATTTTCTTTGCAGGCATAGAAGGTGACGATGAATGGTCATAAAAAGGTATCCGCTGACCATGGGATGGATCTATGTTAGTCCCAAAGCCGGAAAGCAAATCGGTGTAAGTAGGTTCATGCCTGGCTGAGGACATCCAGTTTTCAGATCCATATCTTCTAGAACCTGAAACCACGTCAACCTTATCATCATCCGCTGAGGATTGCCACACAACAGAATTCTCAGGAGCATCACACTCTACACTCTCAGTATGTTTCGTCCTCAAGGTCGAGTATTCTTGACCTTGCAAGACCCTTGAAAGTCCGCTTGCTGGTAAAGGGTCCATGTTTGCTTTAGCTGTGCCTGTTTTGTAAACAATGAATTAGTCTCCCACTGACAAGTTCAATATAATATTAAGAGACACTACTATATGAACTACTGCAGTGGAAAAAGAGAATATTACCTTCTCTAGTAAGCATCGAAGAGTCAGGAGATGAGGGTGCTATATTAGATCTGGGCCTCTTAGGCCTAGGCATTGGAACAGGACTCAAAGCAGGAGGAGCAAGAGCTGGCTCTATTTTCCACGGAGATACTCTATCAGGTCGAGGAATACTAGAAGTCTCATCCCATCTCACCTGAATGACAATTGAACAATCAGTATCCATCCTATTCAACAATAGTCTTAATCCTCTCTAAGAACTAGGTCATACCTTGAGGGATCTCCATTTTGATTTTGGCCACCTAGTGGGGTCAGAGTCTTCAGTCCCAACGATTGTACCCGTAAACCTAATATAAATCAATAAAACATGTTAGGTTCATAATTCAGCGAGGAAAAAGGCCGAGAGCTAAAATATTTAAAAAGCAGAAGACAGTTTTTACCTCTGCTCAGGAGCCTCTTCGCCTTCAAATCTCATTTTAAATCTCATGCCTATGGAGTAGTTATTCTTCACAGACTCCATATACTGATCAAATGGAACAATAAACTCAGATGGGCTCGTCCTGTATCAAACAAAACAACAATACATCAACATTTAGTAGAGTAATTCACTGCCAAGCATCAGAGAAATAGAGACACAAACAACAAAGAGCTCAAAACTGAAAGCTTGTGAGCTAATACCAAGACAAACCTTGGTTTGTAGTAGACTGTAAACATAGTCCCAGTTGAAATGGCATGCCATGCGGTAGCCAGTACTCCAAGATGCATGCTATGGCTAGATATAACAGAAGATGGCACATTTCCCTGTTGTCGCATTGCACGCCTGACACCCACTCTTAATTCTCCATTCTCTCCCCTGTAGAAGAATTAGACATTTCACATTATAGAAAGAAATTAACAGATACAGCTCAAGAAAATAATAAATTAAGAAATCAACAAACCTTAGAAATATAAACGCATCCCCTGCAACTAGCCTTTTGGAGCTAACAAACACACTCCATCCACTTTGAAGCAAATGCCTCCGTGGTTGACCTGGTCATTATCGCACATCAACAACCACATAAGTTTGATGACACAAGGAGGAACACAAAATTATAAATTAAAAAAAAACGTGATAATATACTACTCATACAGAGTCATGTACCTCGGAATATATGCCTGAATCGCCACTCATTTGCATGCAAATCCTTTGCAACTAACTCTTGAGTTGGTGGTTGTCGAGACATATCCTGACAGAAAAAACAAAAAAAAATGAATTGAAGGCAAACGTAGAACAAAATTCAATAAAACATAAGCCAAGGAATGTATATAAGAAGCAAATGAAACACCAACCAGAGGTGGGAGACATTCATCGGCATGGCGCCTAAGAACAGAAAATCCACCGTGCGTACTAGTGTCAGATGCAGTCAAGGTTTTGCAGAAGGAGTGGACCTGGAACCTAGGGGTGGAGGAGGAGGCGCTTCTTTCTCAATTGCATTCTCGTCTTGCTGTGTTGAAAAGAAACAATTAAAAAAATAAAAATAGATATCAGTATCTTGAAGAATAAGATCATCCAACAACCCTCAAAACCAATAAAATCAGAAAACACAACTTACGTTAGCCTCAGGAAGAAGAGTAATCTGCGCATAAACTTCATCTGTATCTGCCTCTGCCTGTAAAATCATACACACAAAAAAAAAACTCTTGTTAGCAGACAATTCAAGACTCATAAACAAACTTTTACCAATGAAGTAAAAAAAAAAGAAGCTTTACCTTTAAATCTACATTAATAACTCGACAAAGAAGCTTTGAAGGAAGATCATAGAGAGGCATCTGCTGTTCTGCTGCCTGGTTCGTCGATGCCTCCACCTAACCCAAAACCGACAAATATCATTAGAAAAATATCTCAGCAGATAGGAATCAAAGAGACTCAAAAGATGAAAATCTTTACCTGCTCGATATGTCCTTGAGGAAAATAGAAGACTCGGTCATCTTGTCTAGGAACAGTCACAAGCGGACCAGCACAAGCGTGCCATAGCTCTCTGTAAAGAGCAACTTCAGGGTCTTCTATGAAGAAGAAGAAGAAGCAAAGGTTAATTAGATCAACTCAGTCTGTAACCAAAACCAAGCAAAAAAAAAACTGGGAAACGGAGACGACATACCAGCACGCTCAGATCGGGTAGAATGACTAATTTGACCCTCGCCGGGGACAGAGACATTTCTAGTAGTCTCCTTAGGGTCAGTAAAACCGGAGGAGGAAAAGTTATCTCCTCCACGATTACCTTTCATTGAAACCTCCGAACTCGCCATACCTTCAGATCTGTTTCATCTGATACCAAATAAGACTCTAAGCAAACGATATCCACCAAATCCACCTCAAAAAAAAAAAAAAAGCTCAAAGCTCAAAGCTCTCGCCTCTGTAAACTCCACTTGATTCCTTTCTTTTGGTCTCTTTTATCTCTGATGACAAACACAATCACCACTCGTTTTAGCTCCTTTACCATTACTCGAACAAAACTATCAGAGAAATATAAACCCTAAAATCAAACAAGAAAACCACCTCAAAATTGTCTCCGATTCAGACTCCAAGCTTTCCCTCTCTCTCTCTCTCTTTCTCCTCGCTTATGGCTTTACACCGGAGTCGCAGAAGCTCGAAACATCGACGGCAAGCTATTTTCTCTTCTTCTTCTTCTTCTGTGGTCTCTCAAGAGAGTTTTTTTTCTCTCTCTATCTCTATCTCTATCTCTCTATCTCTATATCTTTTTTTTTTTTTTTTTTCTTTGGTCTTTCCTATCTTTTGTTTTTCTGGGTATGAGGCGACCAAAGGGCTTAAACCAAGAGAGAGAGAGTTTAGTAGTCAAAACTGGGCTTTCAATCATTTCAACCGCGGGGTGAAACTTTTTTTCTCTAACCCATACCAATGACCGGCATTTACCGGTTACCATTCCTTATTTCGCACCGGCGCTAACCGGTTGTAACCATTTCCGGGGGACCAGGGTCTGCGACCTCACAAAGCGAAAGACAAGTGACGAAATTATTTTCTTTCTTTCCTCTCGACTTATTATTTTCACATTTTTTTTTAATTTAAAAGCCTTTTTTTTCCTCAAAAAGATATTGTCATATCCTTTTCTATAATTTAATTTTTTTCTTACATAAAAAAATATATTGAGAAGATAAAATTAGAAGAAAAGACCCATTTTTTGCATACATTTCTAAGTCGTATATCCCCAGAAATATAGCAATTTTAGTCATCTTTAAATTGTTGACCAAAAAACAAGAATTATTATTATTTTAAATAAGAGAATGTAGGTTCTATCTAGTGGTAGATTTATTTATTTACTGTTGAGTTGAAAATTATTAACTCATGTGGTTTAGAGAAATTAGGGGTGAGAAAAGTAAATTAAAAAATGTTTAGAGAGGGTAATAATATTGATGGATTAGCAAAGTAATAAAGGCTGCTGCTGCTTTACTTTTAGGACTAACGGCGTCAACACGTAGTAGAACAAGCGTCAGGTTATGGTTGGATAAAGAAGATAACGGTGTTTGTGAAAGAGCGTCAATGGGAAAGGTGTTGTGTTTTTATTGGGAAATGGCTTTGTCGTGCTGTGAACAGGCAAGACTTCTTCTCGGAACCAAAAAAAAAAGAGAGAGAAGCGTATTGTAGCAAATGTGAAGATATTTCCAATGTCATTTTCCACAAGTCTTTTTTAAGCTAACGTGCGCTATTTTTTTTGGGAATTTTCGTCTCGTGAATCTCTCGTACTTAATTTAACCCTGTTTTCCTTTTTATAGAAAAACAAAGACGTTTCATTATTGTTTTTTTTTCTTTCTTAATTTCCTCTTAATCTAATTTACAACTCAGATAATACCAAATTACTAGTAAATAAAAAAAAAGGAAAGAAAAGATTGTCGAGTATTGTAATACGCGTTTTTAAAATGTAATATTTTGATAGACGAACAAAAATTGGAAAACTCTAAGAATTATTCCATAATTATTTTTAAGTAGTCGGTTTATATCTAAAAATTGTGTCAAAATTATCTTGGATTACCACTGATATACAGCTGGCAAATGGGATTTTAAATTAATTAGTAGTAGTAGTGATTCAGAGAACTACTAGATTCCGTACAGCCCCGTCATAAATATATATGCTGCCTATGTGGAAGCGTTTAAAGGAAAACAAAATAATCAGTGTTTATATATATAGATCAGTGTTTTAAATTTAATTGTAGCCACTCACACAGCTGGCAAAATAAGATTAGACTAATTAGGGGTTTTTTTCTAATGAAAAACTCAAAAGTAGAGTTGTGTGAATTGAGCTGTAAATTTCATACTAAAGTAGATGATTTTTTAATAGGAAAAATCTAGAATATTAAAATCTATTACAAGGAACTAAAAAAAAAAATTAGTTAAATTTAAATATGAGCTGAATTTTTCTTCTCATAGTTCATTAGAAATATGTAACCATCACGATTTTTATTTATTTATAACAATCACAATTTATATAGACTACTAGAACATAGATAGCAAGTAAAATACAAAAATTGTCAGTCTTATTGCTACAACCAAACCAATATCTTAAAAATCGATAAACGAACTCTACCCACTAAATAGTAGATAGTAGTACAATAATCGATCTCAAACAAGACAATTTTACATCACTTAACTAACTAATATACAAAATTAATTACAAATCTATGGTGTTAATATCATAAAACGTTTGGGAAAAGAAAAAAAAACAATCCTTTGGATAGAAGAAGATTATGAAAGTAGAAGAAGAGTGTCTTCATAGAATGGGTACTCTTGAATTTTTTAATACTTTTTACCCGACTCGACATTAACGGGTACCAGAAAAAATAATTCATATTCGATTTTTAAATAACGGATATCTGGAAAAACGGATATTCAGTAAAAAAATAATTGACCTTTTAAATAACAGATCCTTTATTTTTATCCAAAAAATGAATATCTGATAAAATATTTTTTAATAATCGCAATAACAATTTTATATTCCAAAATCCGAAAAAAGGAAAATTCATAAACTTATGCAACATATAATTCCAAAATAATAAAATTACAAACTTTACAAATAAAAATAATATATTAATTTTATTAAGCATCTTATATATCATTTTAGTTAGGTTAAGTTAAACTTAGGCTTTAACTTTAACTCTATAATATATTTTTAAATTAATAATAATACAAAATATTAAAGGGTGTTTACGGGTCGAATAACAAAATGGGTAAAGAGACGAGTAACAGGACGGATATTGAAAACTAAACTAATATCCTATACTCGTTCCTTACTCATATATAATATAATTATAATATTCTTCACTTGACCCTAAAACTACGGATATCCTTTTTCGAGATGGGTACGAACCGAGAGTAACGGATCAAATATTGTAACGGGTATTAGTGTCCATGCCTAAGCATTAACACGTCACACGCGAGATATGATGAAGGGGAAACGATACGATACGATGCGAGAGAAATAATACTACTAGAGTAGATAGGAGAGGAGAGGGAGAGGGGGAAATCACGTGTTGGTAACGCACTTGCTAAGAGGTGTGGGACCCATAGAGTACTGTGTAGCATTTGTGTGTGGTCTAAAAAGCAAACCCCTTTGTAGGAATCTTTGTCCGTTTAATTTAACCTATAAATCAAAAATACAATACTATACCCTTTTTTAAAAAAAAAAATTGTATAATCATCTGCTTTTCTTAACCCTAATTAATTATAAGTATATATATAAAGATGTACTCCCAGTCTCCCATCACCATTTAAATAATTAATTTAAATTCTGGTGTCCTCAAAGCCTACGAACATTTTCTATACTGTGTACCCCTTTTGTAATTATAATAATCATCTCATAAAGTAGACACAGGCTTTATGTAAAAAGCATCTCTTCTCCTCAGCTCGATCGTTTGTTAATAATTTTCATATATCTCGGTTTATCTAAATTATATTAGACCATTATTCGGACATATTCATAGTGATATACCTATAATTGAAACTAATAGTACAATTGTATTAAATACTTAGGTTGGCAAAGGGAAAAAAATAGACTTAAATAGTACACTATCAAAATACTAGTGTGGTGTTTTTAAAAAGATAAGTATAACGAAATATTGTTAAATTTTTCATTTTATTATTTTTAGTAACAAAAATATTATTGATATTATCAACGTATATAATGACTGTCGACATGTGTGTAGACTGTAGAGTAGTACATGCTCACACACGTGAATGTCCCCTTTATTGTCAATTTTTTGTTATAATAATAATAGCTAAAATAGGGTTGATCTCTATCTATATAGCCATTTACATATATATATTTTCTGTATTCTTGATGATCGGTCCATGATGTGAACAAATTTTTGGAGAAAATAGGGTTGATGGAAAACGAGCAAAATGTGCTCTATTTTTTTTCTTTTTTTTTGTGTTTGTATTTTTAGTTAAGAAATCTTGTTTGGTATCCATGAATATTTATAACCACATTATATTCGTCCAATATCGAAACTATAAGACATAATTTGAGTATTACTATTTTCCTATGTGATATACTAATATGATATAAGATCACCTAACATTTTTACTGTAGATTTGTTTTCTTTTGTTGGTCAGAAAAGAAAAAAGGAATCATTCTCTAACACTGTGTTAATGTGTCATTACCAACCCATGATAGATTGTTTCCTGGTAAAAGGCTTTCTTTTATACAATAACAATAAAAATTAGAGTGGGGTTGAATTACATAGTAAAAGGGTGTGAGAGAGAGCTTAAAACAATTTGCAACAAGAAGAACTATTGAAATGATGGACTAAGTTTTGTTTTTTACTTATTGAAAAATTAAATAAATAATATAATAATAATAATAATAATGTGAAGTGATTACACGTGGGACCTACACGTGTCACCAGATTAAGGAGCACTAATACAAGAAATGGGTCATGCCTTCATGCTTCCTTTCTCCTAATCTCTTCCCTCTTTGAACCCTAACCTACAGACCAAACCCTACTTTCCATTACCTTAATTAACTACTAATAATAATATTATTATATTTCTTCATAAACAATACTTAAAAAACAAAAATTGAAAACGTAGTTTCGGTTTTTAATTCCAAAGGTAATAAATTTTTTATTTCGCTAAAATTTCAAAATCATTTGTTTTATAATTTAGTAAAAAGTGAAAACAATTTTTTTATATATGTAAATATAAATATATTCTGGTCTTTGGGTCTTTATCCCAACATGCCACGTCATAATCGCACTTCTACATATATAAAAGGGAGTGAGACACACGCGCCCGTGACGGATTTCAAGCGGAATTATTCAATCGGGTTTTACAAAAGAGGTTTTGATTACAGATAGTAATAGAAGGGAGAGGGACTCAGTCAGTAGTGGTGGTCAGTTTACACAACCAGAAAAAAAAAAAAAGATGGCTCGTGAAATATCTGATTGGCGGACTCGAGCCACTCTATTCAAACGGGTTGATTCCGTCCGGGTCAATTTGAGAAAAGGGTAACGCTTGAGTGACTAGCCGGTTATCCGGGAAACGAATAGACACGCGCCACGTTGTTATCAGTCTCTCTTTCCAACGCACGTGGGTCTCGCAGGTAAAAGCCAGAACGAATTACTCGTTTTTTTTTTTTTTTTAATTAGAAGAAAAAAAAAAGAAGGGTTTGTTCCAATGGAGTTCGGTTACGTCTAGTCTCACGCACGTTGCGTGACAGTCGTTTAGGTGAAGAAACGGGCTAGGCTAGACTACAGATGCTGACGTCATTTTTATATCTTGTTTTTTTTTTGGTAACTAATTATATTATTATTGGGGTATAATTATAAGTTTTTTTTGTTAATGACTTTTTTAATTTTTGTTATCTTTCTCAGCAGAGGAAAAAAGTGAGAATCATATCTTAAAGCTGGAAATTATAAATTATAAAAAAAAAAAAACAGAAGACGAACACTTTAAAACGGTCCAGCCATATAAAGCAGCCTACCAACCTGCTTCTTTAATCACATGTATTATCGTTTGCAACAAATTCCAATTTGTTTTTATTTAATTCTAATAGTAATTTAGTTAACTCCAAAAGTAATGCGATTAGATTTAATGATTCGAATCATATCAAGTCTAATTATGATATTTGATTTATTTAGACATCCCTAACTATTTACATATGTAATTACGTCTTAAATTTATTATCGGAATCGATTTGATTACTTATTTTTCACACTTGTAATAATCCTTTTTCTGCTAATAATATTTCATTGAAATGGATATATTTAGGATTTATAAGAATATAACATATAAAATAGTTATCGTGACAAAAAAAAAAAAGTGAAAAACATGCAAACAAAGATGAACTGAAAAAAAAATTAGTCTATTTGTAAGAAATTTTATGGGTTTATAATCTGTTGTTGAAATCGATAGCAAACATAACATAAATCAAATTATGGTTACTTCCATAACTAACTGGTGGTTAGAACTTAGAATTAATCACACTATTCCAATAATAAAAAAAAAAAAAAAAAAAAGCTCGGAAACCAAAATAAAATCCAAATAAAAACAAACAGAACCCATTAATACCATTTACACACAACTGTAGCCGCCCCATGTACGTCAATTTATTAAAAAAAAAAAAATCATAGGATATACTATTAAATAAATAATTATAATCAGCATGGTTCCACTTTCAAGTCAATTAGAGATAACATACTTTTGATTATGTATTAATAAGCCATAATCATTTAACGTTTTGATTAAATTAATTAAAAGCTTTTGGCAAGTTGTCAAGACTTGCATGGAGAATACGTTTGTGTGGTAGACATTTTGGACCGTCTTTTATCCCCCCAATATGTATACATTTTTCCAACGACTCCTAATCATCAATCTTATTAGTATTATTATTTTCTCTTGTGATTATAAAATTAGCAATTTGATTAGTTATGAGTAATTATATTTGTTTTGGTTTCAATTAGTCGGACTTTATACAAAAAATTTTGCCCACGTGTGACGTGTCGAGCCTCCTGTCCTCGTGATTTGGTTCGTCTAAATTAACAATAGTTTTCATATAAGTTTGATCGGGTCAAAATTATGAAGAAAAATACGACAAAAAAAAAAATTATAATTATCTGTAACAATCTTAAATACAGACTCTCCCCCACCGACAGTGCTTCAATGTTGTCGGCTTATGCCATTTTATTTATATAAAATCGTCGCTAGGAACTTTGAACTTATAGAGTTTAAAAAGAATTAAGAAATATTACAAAATACACGATTTGAAAATGTTTTAAAGTTAAAAGTAGGTTAATGAGTTGGTGATATTAGTAATTATTTTGGTTAGACAAGGTAAATTATCTCTTTTGCAAAACATAGTTGTTTGCTAATAGAATTTGGAAAACTTCCCTATCTTAATGAAGAAATACTATTTCTGACTAAACATCACTTTTAAGAAAATCAAATTACTTTTTTAATCCTTTTTCTTTGACCATCATTGAACACAAACTAAAAAAAAAAAGATTAATTTATATTATCAGAAAAAAACATAATGCACTAAGTTTCTGGAGCCAACTTGGATCGATGGGTCATAAAACAATAATTAATTGTATCTAATGACGATGAAAGCGTCTAAGATGATATTTAGTCGTCAGCTTGATTAACTTGTTTTCTTTACTCACTGCTTCCTTGCTTCCAACACCCATTATTTATTTATTTATTTTTCTTCTGTTCAAAGATTAATCAACTTGTAACAGTGTAACAATTCTAAAAAGCAACATTTAATAATTTAATAAATTTTATCTTTACCCTATAGACTATTTTATTCTTATGTTGATAGCATTTAGTCATTATGCTTAGTATTATTTTAAGTTGGATGAATAGAAGAATTTTAACTTGGATTTGCATCCAAAGTTTACCATACAAAATGATGTTATCATAATTAAGATCTACTTGGGAAGTTTCGTGGATGGTATAAATCTAACATCCAATCGTATTAAGTCTAGAGTCATAATGGTTAAAGAGACTATTTCAGGGATGCTTATTGGATCATTAATATTTTTATTTTGTTCATCTAGTGATTAATTAGTATGAGTATTTAGTTTATGTTTACAAGCCCCCATACCCGTCGACTTTTCTCAAAAAAGGATATCTCATGTAAAAACAAAACAGGAAAGAAAATATGGTCAAACCATGCATTTCACACTATGGGTAAACACATTCATGCACCATTTGAATTTCAACTTTAGTGGGGATCTTCATCATATCTTCTCCCATAACCCCCATTTTATAAATATTATTTTAAATTCAACCTCTATGAATAAACAATATACTATAACATACCATACCACTTTCTATATTACAAAAATAACATAAAATTATCTCTCTTTCAAAGTTAAAACTCGTAAATCACGTGTAATTCATACAACTATTTAAAATATTTTTGAAAAATAGAATTAGTAGATTTGTATGAATTACACGTGATTTACGAGTTTTAAAAGATTTTTGAAATATATAATTGGTAGATTTAAGCAGCAGAGTCTAGAAGATGCTAAATAGTGTTTGGGTTCAAAAAGCCCAAATTGTTGAAACCATCTGAAAAATGCAAGGAGTACGTAAGTGTTTGGGCTCAAAAGCCCAAATTATAGTGGGCCTTTAGAATAAGGTTATGTAAATTTTTTTTGTTTTGAAAGTCGTATTTATTTTTTGTTGATTAAATCCTCTTCTCCGACGAGGTTGTTGAATCTCCGATATCGGAAATGATGAGATCAACGTTGTTCAGGAGAAGATGTTTGGTGCTGAGATCGAACTGTTTACTTTTCCGATCGTTTTCCGTTAACATTGAGAAAATCTCCGACGCATCAGCTGAAATAGCGGGAATACTCAACGAGGTGAACTGGCTTGACACTCTTGTATCTTCGAATCTTTCGACCGAGATAAACCCAGACGTTGTTCTCTCCGTTTTACGATCCAGACGCGTCGATGATCCCGCTAGGCTTTTCAGTTTCTTCAATTGGATCGAGTCTCAAAAAGTTACGGAGCATAAATTGGATTCGTTTTCGTTTCTCGCTTTGTTTCTGTGTAGTTTCGGTAGTTTTGAGAAAGCTCATAGTGTTGTGAACCGTATGATTGAGAGGAAATGGCCTGTAGCTGAGGTTTGGAGTTCGATTATGAGGTGTTCGAGAGAGTTTGCGGGAAAGAGTGATGATGGAGTTGTATTTGGGATCTTGATTGATGTGTACATTGAGAAAGGGTTTTTAGATGAAGCTGTGTTTGTGATTCATAGCACTTTGGATTTGGGATTGGTTCCTAGTTCGGCACGATGTAACCATCTGTTGGAAGTGTTGTGTAAAAAGGGAGATTTTGATGAAGCTCTTGAGCTGAAGAAGTTGATGGTTTGCAAAGGTTTGGTGGTATGGAAGCAATCGTACAATATGCTTGTAGATGGGTTGTGTAAGCAGCAGAGTCTAGAAGATGCTAAGTCGTTGCTGGTAGAGATGAATAGTGTTGGGGTGTACCCTGATAATGTTTCGTATAGTATACTGATTGATGGTTTACTAAAGGGCAGAGATGTAGATGCTGCAAACGGACTGGTTCGTGAGATGGTTTCACTTGGAATTAACATCGATCCCAAGATGTATGATTATTTTGTTTGTGTGATGTCAAAGGAAGGGGCGATGGAGAAGGCAAAGGCTCTATTTGATGGGATGATTGCATCTGGAGTGACACCAGGTGTTCGGGCTTATGCTAGTTTGATCGACGGATACTTTCGAGTAAAGAATGTTGTTAAGGGTTATGAGTTACTTGTCGAAATGAAAAAGAGGAACATTGTCATATCTCCATATACTTATGGTACAGTGGTGAAAGGCATGTGTTCTTCTGGAGATCTCGATGGAGCTTATAACATTGTGAAGGAAATGGGTGCAAGTGGTTGCAGACCCAATGTGGTTATATATACTACATTGATCAAAACCTTTCTCCAGAAAAGTAGGTTTGGAGATGCAGTGAGGGTGTTAAAAGAAATGAAAGAACAAGGAATCACACCAGACACTTTTTGCTACAATTCCCTTATCATTGGTCTTTCAAAGGCGAGAAGAATGGATGAAGCAAGGTCTTTTCTGGTTGAAATGGTCGAGAACGGATTAAAGCCAGATGCTTTCACCTATGGGGCATTTATCAGTGGATATATAGAGGCAGGGGAGTTTTCATCTGCAGATAAGTATGTGAAAGAGATGCTGGAATGTGGTGTAATTCCAAATAAGGTTTTTTGCACGGGTTTGATCAATGAGTATTGCAAAAAGGGGAAAGTAATAGAGGCATGTTCAGCATTCAGATCCATGGTCGAACAAGGGATCCTGGGGGATGCTAAAACATACACTGTTCTTATGAATGGTCTTGTTAAAAATGGTAAAGTAATTAATGCCGAGGAGATTTTTCACGAAATGCGTGGAATGGGTATTGCACCTGATGTATTCTCTTATGGTACTCTCATTGATGGATTTTCTAAGTTGGGAAATATGCAAAAGGCTTCTAGTATTTTTGATGAGATGGTTCAGGAAGGTTTGACTCCTAATGTTATCATATACAACATGTTGCTCGGTGGCTTCTGCAGATCTGGTGAAATTGAAAAAGCTAAGGAACTGCTTGATGAAATGTCTGGTAAAGGTTTTCTCCCGAACACAGTGACTTACTGCACAATTATAGATGGATATTGCAAATCTGGGGATCTAGATGAGGCTTTTAGGTTAGTTGATGAGATGAAACTAAAGGGATTAGTTCCTGATAGTTTTGTGTACACAACACTCGTGGATGGGTGTTGCAGATTGAACGATGTGGAAAGAGCTATAAGCGTCTTTGAGACAAACGAGATGGCTTGTGCTTCTAGTACGGCCCCTTTCAATGCTTTGATCAGTTGGGTTTTTAAGTTTGGAAAACCAGAATTAAGAACAGAAGTGACAAATCGTCTAATGAATGGGTCGTTTGATAGGTTTGGCAAACCCAACGATGTAACATATAATATTTTGATTGATTCTCTATGCAAGGAAGGAAACTTGCAAGCTGCCAAGGAGCTCTTTCATCGCATGCAGAAAGCTAATCTGATACCTACTGTTATAACTTACACATCTCTTCTAAACGGGTATGATAAAATGGGTAGAAGATCTGAAATGTTTTCTGTATTTGATGAGGTGATTGCTGCAGGAATTGAACCAGACAACATAATGTATAGTGTTATCATCAATGCTTTCCTGAAAGAAGGGATGACGATGAAAGCACTTGCGCTTGTGGATCAAATGTTTGCTAAGAACGCTGCTGATGATGGGTGTAAGCTAAGTATTTCAACATGTCGGGCTTTACTCTCTGGTTTTGCTAAAGTGGGAGAAATGGAGGCAGCTCAGAAGGTTATGGAGAACATGGTTCGACTCAATTATATTCCTGATTCTTCGACTGTTATTGAGTTAATCAATGAAAGTTGCATTTCCTCAAACAAAAGAATGGAAGCTGATGCCGCTACATAGATTTACGACAGAAAGCCGAAAGCAAATAAGCTCCCTTCTTTTCTTTGTGGCTAAAAAGGAGTCTGCTGACTCGAGTTTGGTTTACGGCCAATTTCTTTGCCTGCCTGAAAATTGCTGAAGGTTTGCAATCGTGGCAAACGGTAACATTGATCCTAACCTGAGTACCTGGCCTATTATCTTAAAGCTTCATACTCTCACTTTTGACGCTCTCTACTCGGTCTCAGTTTTCTGATATGCCATTGTTTATTTTTACCGTTAAGAATATGCAATTGCTGTTCCTGGTATAGCTTGCGTCTGCTCATAAACTCTTCTGGACCTTCATTTACTTCAGAACGGATTTGCCTTCAGCTTGACATGTTGGATTCCACTGATTTACTTGGCAGCAGTTTCCATCATGATGACCACATTTAGAAATTGACGATGAATGGGAGACGCATCTGAGCTGTTGATTCTGCAATTTTTGTAGGCTAGGAATAACCCAGTTCAAGAACAGAGACGGCAGGGTTATAGTAACTCAATCCTCCTGATCATTCATATCTGGCGTCAGTCAATCTGCATTTTCAGTTTTGTAATAGATTTATGTACTAAATGTTACAATGATTGATCAAATTATATAAAGTGCTCTATTCCATCTGTTTCAAAAGATGATAATGCAGATGCAGCCATATTATTGATGAATCACAAAATCTGTCTGGTTATTCAAAGCAAGTTCTCCAATGGTAAAAACCACAGGTTCTGTCTGACAACATAAAGCTGAACAAAAGAACACAATTGGTGTCTTTGTCTTTCATTAAAAAAAGAAAAGAAAAGAAAGATCTCATAGTGAAACCAAAACAGAGGTTTTCATCTTACAGAACATACGACCCCATAAAAAGACCTTATGTACACCAGAGTATGAACAAGTATATCAACCTAAGAATCAAAAAACAAAAAAATCTACATGTATTATCTACGCTCTTCATGAACAAATCGCCGAGTATATAGGCAAACAAAAAAAGAATATGAAACCAACTAAAAGGTGGAGAAAAAGCGAAAAGACTTCAGTCGAGCAACACTCTTCTAGTGCTATACCATTCTGCTTGCACTGTATTATCATCTTTTGGAGTCTGTTAATAAAGCAATCAGTTCGTTGTCATTGAGGTCTGTCTCTGAAGCATATTTGACCGGTATGTTATTTTCTTTATCCACAGCATTTGGATCCCCTCCCCTGCAATTGAATCATCGTATCTGACTTATAATTCAAATCTATGGTTGATAAGACCAGTACTAAGAAATATCAAGATGTAGTATCTGGAGTTTACCTCATAAGTAGCAACCTTGCAATTGCATATCTTCTGCTGATGATACAATGATGAAGTGGAGTCCGACCTTTTGAATCTGTCGCATTTATTTTTGCGCCATACTGAAGCAATAGTTCTACCATACCGATATCCGCAGAAAGACAAGCAAGGTGAAGCAAAGAACAGTCAGTTGAAGTTTCTTCTCTGACCATACTCTCCCCGGTCCTACTTGACTGAGAATATCCCTCTGGATTCTCTTGAAATTCCTTTTCAATGCTCTTGAATTTGGCTTCAAGGGTTTCCTCCTTCGCTTCCAGTTGCATCATCTTTGCTAAGGGCATAGACACAGTGTACGATGCTTGTCCACGCAGAGCATTCACATCTGCTTCAGAGCAGACAATGTGCCTGTAAACTGATTTCTTGTCGTTGGCACGGACATTCTCCCATATCTCTTGGAAAAGTGCCTGGAAATGCTGACTATCTATTGCTTTGCGGACAAAAATCCTCTCTGAGTACTGTAATTAGTCATCATATTAGAAATGAATGGACATGATACCTTCAAAAGCTTTGCTTATTAACTAACAGTGTAACATATACCTTTGCGTGGATGAACAACTCTTTCACAGAAATGGGGTCATTGAAACCAGGCTTCCTTACAACCAACTTTCTAGGTCGATCTGACTTGGGAGTGCTGATACATAGATTTTAGACTGTAAATACATGTAAGACATAGTTTCGTTCTTCTCCTAATCACAAATAATTTTAAGTCACTTACCCCGAAGACCTACTAGCACTGGAAGATCTACTCTCCGAGTTCAACTGCTCTTCCCAAACTGAGTTTACATACACGTTACCTAACGATTGGAATAATGTCAAGACTGATGGTTCCCATACTTTAACATCAAGAGTGAGCGATCTGACCTGCACGACAGGATTGGCTAATTTATACCAAATTTATAGAGCTACTTAAAAACGGAAACATGTTTGTTCATGCTTTCATCTTTGTGAAAAATATTTGCTGGACGCATAGTTTTGATGGCACACCTTTGAAATGTGAACACCAAGGTTACGATGGATACCAGAACACTCAATACAAATAAGGACACCAAGGTTCAAAGATGCCCAGTCAGGTTCAGGAGCACCACAATCTGCACATTTCTCATTCCCCAAGACTCTTGTCAAGACATCAATTGGCTTTTCAGTCTTTACCATATCATGTTGCTGCAAGCACCCCGAAAACCTCGAACGGTTTCCTCCAGTCATGGGATTTTCCACTGTGGATTCTCCACTTTCTGCCTGTTCGATATCATATGGATCTGCTAAAGAACCAGAATCACTTGCAGAGAAGGTATCACCTCCATCCACAGTAGAAAGACGCTGGTTGAGTTTCATGTAAATGATATGTTAGTCAACAATGAAAATGGGTCAGACAAGAATAATCAGCAGTAATACCATATAAAATCTAACCATAATTGCTCTTTCAGGTGTCTGGAAACTCAACAAAGAAGCAATTACTCCAGTTATTTTTTCGATCCAGTCCATCTGATCCTGCGCATTCTCTGCCTACATCAATAACGAAAAGAACACCAAATGAGAAACTGTCATGAATCCTGATTGGAGTTTCATTAAGTTTTAATAGGTTAAAAAAAACTAAACATCGGTTTACTTGCAAATATACCTGCAATGTATAAACTTTTGTTGGTGAAATTATTCGAAAGCAAAATCTTAGATCGGTCTGGTCTGCATCAACTTTGATCGTAGAGGTCAGCAGATTGACGGTGTGACGTGCAACTGGTTTTTCATCATGCACACCGCCATGATAATGAGAAGACAGCCACCGACTTAGTAGCCCAGGACTGTTTTCTGAAGTCATATTCCTATGAACAACAGAGCGACTACCATTTCCCTGATACATAGAGCTTCAAAGATTCAGTAGAGATATGGTACATGACAAACGTTATCTATATGTTTTCTGAAGGAAGGATTAAAAGCACAATTTTTTTGGTTTTGCAACTTACTGAAGACCAATTCCATGGCTTGCGGTAATAGTATAGCATCCCACGGCTATCAAGGATAAAGAATCTTCTTTTCCAGTCACCCCTCAAGTTTGAGGAACGTTTTGACAAATACCCTTGTCTGATAGTCTGAACCTGAAGGACATCAACAGATAAATATAAACCAACACAGTATAAAGATGTGAGAGCAGGAGTAAGCCTCAGTACAAAAGATATATTCTTACCTTTCCTTTTGCAGCAGATTGCATGACGGCCTCTATGACTTTCTGTGAGTTTCTTGAGTTATGTCTCATGCCATCCCCTGTTGGAGAACCATTTGAGTTTCTAGTTTCACGATCAACTTGCCTTTGGTACTCCTGCATCCTTTCATTAAGGGATGCCATCTCATAATTTGCACATTCTCTAGACTGGTGTGCATATGCCAACACCTGCCATAAAATTTCAATTAAACACAGATATATATACATTGTACTATTGCTTGGATAAGAAAAGATTCGCTACAGAGACATCACTAAAAATGAAAAAGATAACAGAAACATGCTGCAAGGAGTAGAGACCTGATTAATAAAAGGCTCCATTTGATGTAGTAGCTCATAACCCTGAAAGAAGGAATCATTCGTGAGAAATAGAATTGAGTGATTCATATCAGAAAGCATGAATAGAACCCATTGTATGATAGTTTTCCTTGTAAAACCAAGCGGATTGACTCCAAGGAAAAAAAGTTATTTGTCGTCTTGCTTCTGAAAATTATTTTAAGGAAGAAGCTTGCCTGTTTGAAGAAACGTAGATGAGCATCCATAGTCCCGCTTACTGCTTCCAAAAATTCAAATCTCTTTTTAGCCTCCGCATTAGAGAGTGCACTAACCTGGCCAGGAAGAAGTAAGAAATCATTATGTACGGTTATATGAGAGAACAGCCTGTAAAATATTTGTAGCATCTTGAATATAAAGCTATTACCAGATGAAATCGGGCTTGCTCGAACGTCGTTCTTGCACTATGTAGGTCCTAAAATGTCTCTCTATCAGGTTAGTTTTTGCTTAAGAAAAGTGAATATTTTCTGAAAAAAGACTTCAAAAAAGTAATAATTTTTGTTACATACCTCCTCAATTGTGGCAGCTACATCCAATCGCGTACTCTTCCTTAATGAAAGATATTTCTCTCGTGCCTGTTCATTTGGATGCACATAAATAAAGATATAGTTTTCCAAACAGGCAAAGAATGTTGACGGTAACAAGCTGGGAAACCATAATTATACCCATGAATTGACATATTCTGAAGTCATTCAACGCACCTGGTCATAAATAATGGTAGCTTTGTCAAACCGTTTACGAGCTTCCTGCATGAGAGAAATAAAAGATGGTTATAAATCAAAGCAATGCAGAGAAAATACTGAAATTAATATTTTCATGTGGTAAAAAAATAAGACGAATATACCTTAACTTCGTGGACATCACCATTCACAAATTGGAGCAACCGATCATTCAGCATGTGTTCTACCTTAAAAGTGTTGAGAGAAGATATCAGAGTTTAGCTAATGGGTATCAATACACAGCATAACTCAAAAAAATCAAGGGAAAGTAACTCAAACGATACACAGGCAATGAATGGGTATGAGTACCTGGGAACGAAGGACTTCCTTGTATGTCCCGATTTCTCGTAGAGCAATGGTGAATTTAGTCATAACGGGACCTGAGCAAAGAAGATAAATTATCTTCAGAAACTAGTAGTCCAAAGAAAGAGGAACAAAAAGGGAAATGATGCAAAAGTGAGGAAGAGTAAAAAGGGAGGTACCTCCAAAAGCAACACAGATGGGATCATTATGACCTCCTCCGAAAGATTCAAGAGCATTAACAAAGCCAATATCTGCATCATACCCTTCTCCAAGGCCCTCCCTAAATAAACAAAAGATCAAAAATACAGAATTTGGAAAAATGATAAAAAAAAAATTTAAGGCTCTTATCATCAAATGGTTGTAAAAAGAGATGAGCTTACGTACGTGTATTTTCTGCAACCTTTATAGAACTTTAAGCATCGCATTCGAAGCAACTCAGCACTCTCTTCCATAGATTGCATCTGTTTTCACACAAAAAAAAACAAAAAAAAAAAGAGTTTAATCACTAAATATTTGGTGCATCGGGAGGAATGATAAAGATCAACAGTAATAACAAAATTCGAATTAAGGATTTTGTTAGTTTGAGAAGTCAACTCATAAAATTTTTGACATTATAGAGAAACACAAACCAACCAACAAAAAGAAAAAAAAGAGAAAAAAAAAGGTAACTTCACAATCAAATCAATCAATCACCATCAGTGAGAGGTATGAGATTGAAATGTATCTGAAAAGACAGAGGCCCATTTGTTTTAACAAAACCAATTTGAGAAAAAAAATCTTTATATGATGAGAGAATGCAATGGGGAATCTGAGGAAGAAGGAACCTGTTGGCGAAACATGGGAGAATCATCGAGCTTTGAGAAATGCATATTTTCCTCAAGAGACACAGAACGACGACGAAGTTCTTCCTCCTCCTCTGCCACCGTATAGAGCTAATTACGGTCTCTGTGTGTGCTTTTCTTTAAATTAAAATTCCACGAAAGAAGAAAAAAAAAGAAAGAAAGAAAAGGAAAAAAAAACGTAAAAGTTTTTGTGTCTTTTGTTTTGGGGGAAATCAGAAAAGCTTATTTCTTCTCTGGTTTTGGGGATTATTTAGAAGTGGGAAAATGTGCGGAAATTATGGGAAAGATCGTGCGATCGAGAGACCCAACAACAAAAATAAAAAAGAAGGGCAAATGACTCTCTCGTCTTCCTCTTTGTTGTTGTTGTGGTGATCGTGTGCAACCAAATAAACTTGAAACCTTACCATGGCTGTCATTTTTCTTTTTCTTTTTTTAATGAAAAATTATATATAATTAATTAATTACCTTTTCTTCAATAATTTTAGAAAAAAAAACTATGATAAACATAAGAAGATGATACTTTTTAATATACGGGATGTTTTTTTTTTTATGTTAATTTTTCTTCTATAATAAGGTACAAAAAAAAAAAACACTTCAGAAAATTTTCAGATTGATTGAGTGATTAGGCATGGTAGGGATGTCGATGAAAATCATTAATAAGGCATTCATAGATTCGTCAGTTCAATTTATTGAACAGAGATATAGTATTTATTTATTTATTTATTTCTTTAACTAACTCATTAATTTATAGGAAGATGAAAATCCAAACTAGTAGTAGTAGTAGTGGTTGACTTTAATCAATTTTTGGGGACAAGTTCCTAAACGTGTGAGAAACTAAACAAAATACAAAATTACTACATTTTAGTATTAGACAGAACATCCTTATCGAATGTTTTAAGAATGTGACATTCTTTCTTAAGTGTTTACACCGGCCTTCCTATTGTATTGGAAATCATATATATCAAGTGTCGATATCCCTACCATGACCGATAAAAATGTCTGTATTTCCAAAAAGTGTCCCTAAAAAAAAGATGATCAAAAACGTCTAGACTGTTGTAATTCTCTGAAAAAATTCGACAAAACAAAATATCTCATGCATTTTCTTTCGGAAGCTTAAGAGCAGCAACAGGTGGGCTCTGAGTCTGGTTAAAAAAAGGGGAGATTGAATCAGAGATTCTTTTAAGTAGTAAATCTAAAGAAACGGCTGTATATGCTCTTCTTCTTCATCCTGTTTTCAATATCTGGGAAGACGATGCACCCGTCCGCAAGGTCTAGAACTATTGGATTACGCGGTATCGATTGGAATGCCGGTGGGAATCGTTCTATCTTTGCGGTGCTCTTCGTGTTTGCATCTCCAACTGCAGATTCATACACATCCAGGTTTTCCAACAGGTATTTCTCCACCTGGTTACGGGAAATTAAAAACCATATTAGAAGACTGCATGTAATATGATTTAGAGACATTGCAAGACTACATAAACCCTCAAAATCTGGAACCCACAATGGAAAACTTCTGATGATAAATTTAGGTTAAAATCGCTCAGTGAGGAGGATGTGCAGAACAAAGCATATATGATAATGGTAGAAGCAATAAACTAGGCATAGAAATAAGGTGAGGGAATACTTTTTATACCATCAACTACTCAAGAAAACAAGATTTTGAGATTTTACCTTTGCAGCTGAGTCGTTTAGTGATATAGTTGAAACTCTCTTTGATAGATTCTCTGGAGCCCTCTCTTCTTCCATAATCCCGGTCGCATGCTCTATGCAACTGTTAGCTCTGCATTCTTTGATCAGTGAATTCAGTTCCTGGATTGTTCCCTGAGTAGCATTATTTGGAAAATTTTAGTCAAAGTTCATCATATATGTTCAGTGAAAAGAATATTCACGATATTCAGTAGACATGAGGTAACATACTACACTGCTATTCAATATGACTATGGAATCCATGTATGAAGTGACCAATAAATAATGAGCTCGATACCTCATCTTTCTTTGCTACGCTTTGAAACTTGTTCAGGGCATCTTCAGCAAGAGATCGAGCACGACAATACAGGGCGAATGCTTCAGCCCTCTTTCCAGCTAGACTATATGACTTCGCCAAGTAGAAGCACCTGATAGAGATTTGGGAATATATCATTAGCAAATTCAGTCAAGGGCAATGCAAAAATAAGTCATATCAGTACATATACGGAAAGAACCACGTGAGTATATGGACCAAAAAGTAGGAAAATAGGGTGACTAACCAGGAAACAGATTCCTAATTTGATGAATAAATTTTACTAAAGGAGCCTAACTCTTACCAACAAAGCTAAAATCATGTGAAACGTAAAGAAAGTCCACAACTCAATAGCAACCCCTCTAAATAATACAATAATGTAAGAGCATTAAACCTTTCAGCTCGGTAGGCCAAGCTTTTGCGCTGACACTCTTCTTCAAAGGCAATCTCTTCAGGTTTCCTGTCTCTTCCAGAGCTAATGAGATCAGAAAGATCAGCGACATTCTGAGAAAAAGAAACACAGGTGACGTCCCCCGCTGGTATAACAAACAAAATCTGCTTCTGAAGAAATAAAGAGGTGAACATTGGTTACCTGTAATAGAAGGTCGTACAATCGAACAAGCTCTTCAGGCCTAGTAACCTTCTCACTTTTATCATCACGTTTCCTGTTCAGCTTACTCTTTGCTGTTTTAACCAACAGCTGGTTCCGTTCAATGGTTCTTTGTCCTAGCACAGCTCCAACAGCTTTGTCCAAACCATTTAGGTCATCTTTAACAGATTCAGCATTTCCTGCACTTACCTAAAAATAGTATGCTCCTCAGTAAAATCAACTACAGAAACAGTAATGCACCAAAAAAAAAGACGCTCTTACTCTTTGGGGTGAACAAACTTGTCTACACTTTTAAAAATCTTTAAAAAGGTTTTCATTTTCGGTGAACCCAATCAATAAATCAGAAGATGTCTTGTAAATTCACTCACCAAGTCACTGCGTATGGTGTTCCTGGCATCATTATATGCAGTGAATAATTTATCAAAAATGGTTAGCTTTTTCTCTGCAGGGAGGGATTCTGCTGTCGGACCCTGTAGCTCCTTCTCAAGTTCCTGGGCTGAACAAGGAATAAAGAATAAGAGCCTCAGAGAGGTCCTCGACATTCTATAAATTATCTTAATAGGGTAACGCATAAGAGTAACCTATTGTAAAGGTAAACCAAACTTTTCCCATATCTAGGACTATGCTATTAGACACAATTTTTTCAGCACAATTAAGTAATTCAAAAAGAGTGGATAAGGAAAAAGTTAGTCAAACCTTTCAAAATAGAAACCCGAGATTTTGGGTTCGAAACTGGAAATCTGTAGCCAAGCCAATTAAACTCTGTAAGAGATGCAGCTTGTTGAGATCTGGCCTCTTCCATAGCAGCCTACGTGACAGTGAGTATATACATTTATTTCTAGACCAAAATGTGTGAGGGAGCTGAGAAAATATTCATCACTAAACCATTGCAAGACATTCAAGAGTAGCCAAGATCCTATACATGTAATAATACTTTTTCATGTGTGCTGCACAGGTCAAAAGCAAAACTCTAAGTTCCTAACAACAGACTAGAATTTTCTGCTGCAGATCACTGAAACATACATATACAGTAACTCACTTGCCTTGGTGGACGCTTACAGAAAAATGATATTTTTGATCGTATATATCTATACATACCTCTATTTTTGCTTTGAAAAGATCCAATGCAGGGCCTTCCATCTCACCAATTTGAAGAAGTTCAGATGTCTGCAAGTTTGACTTGCCAATTTTGTGTAGGCAGTATCGAATACTAGGCTCAAGCTCCTCAACCCGTTCCCGGCAAAGAACTTGGTTCTCTAGATCTCCATATTTCCCAAGTTCCTCATAAACAGCTCTGCAACAGAGGATTCAGAAACAATATCTACTAAATTGCAAAATGACGATATTGACAAAAGACAAACCTGGCGTTTTTGAAACATGCCAACCCAGTTTCCCAATTTTGATCTTGCTCAAACAACAGGGTACCTTTCATATAGGATGCATATGCCTATAAAACAGTAAGATAAAGTATGACGACTCATGTCAAGCATTTATGGAGTAAACACATGTTTTACATGAAACAACTATGCTAAAAGACTAAAACTGAGGTATTCTCATCTTCCTTTCAAAGCAGTAGATATGTTATATGTAAATTATGAATACCGCAACACCTGGGGTCACGGAAATACCTCAGCTTCCAGAGATGTCCTGGAATCTGTCTTAATGGAACACAAACTTGAGAAAAGAGAAGCCCATTTAACAGCCTTCCTCAGCCTACCAATCAAATATATCCGCTGCCGTGCATTAGGCCCATCTGGTAGCTGTCTTTTCTCCATTGCATGGCTCCATGCTCTTTCCGCCATATAGAAAACCACATGAAGGAACCTAGTTCAAAAAAAGACATAACATTAAGAGCATGGCAAACTAACTTATTAATTTCTAGTGGAAGTAACAACTGAGCCTTCATAGTCTTCCTATACTGTTGAGCTAAACACAAAAAAAAAATCACACTGAGCCAACAAAATCTTTAGCTTGTAATAAATAAGAATGAGAACAAGATAAATACCTAACATCAGTGACAGTTGATTCAAGTATGGCTCGTCGAGTATATTTACCACGGCCATGAGTGAATTTCAAGGACTTGTATAACCTCCTCAACCGTGCTGAGCAATACCTCCTACACAACAAAATAACACAGATTACAGAAAAATGACCTAAATCAATGAAAATTGCAAGTAGGCCAATGAGATTAGGGTTCCATATCATTACCGATAGCGAGCATAGTCACCATGACGCAGACCATGTTGCGCCTGAGAAGATTTCATCAGCTGCAGAACTGAAAAGCCAAATGCAATGTCGCATAGATTAAAAAAACCTAGAAGACTTATATGGTTTGATATAAAATTTACACAGCCATGCCCTTCTAAAATTACGTTTGAAGGATCAAAGAGTGGTCAAATGACTCAAATTCGAGATTCCCCTAAGCAATATTCCCAAACATGCAGGTACTTAATCATGTATATTTGCATTGATTGGAAAACAGAAACTAACCATTGATCGAGAACTTAGGAAAGATCTGGTCAGAGCTTTCGGAGTTCGGATCGTCGATCTCCATTGCAGACATCTCGCTCTCCTTTTTCCCCATGAATTCACACAATCCTAATTAAAACCCCGCTGAAAATATCCACCAAAACACCACGCGATATGTAAATTGAGGGGTTCACAACAAAAAAAAAAAAAAAAAAAAAACGTAAACGCACGCAAATAAAAATATAAAATCAGCTCAACGAGTTCAATACTTTTTGATCTGATGAGATGATTTCTCGGTAGTGCTAATGGAATATTCCGATGTGGCGACGGCGAGCAGCGGAGGCGTGCAAATTTCAGTTTTCGATTGAATCTCGAGCAAAGTAGAGATGACGACGACTAGCAACGAAACGAGTGGGTGAAATTTGGGGTTTTGTTTTTTCGTTTTGGTAAAGCAAGTCCAGATTAATCCGAGTTGGGCCTAAAGGCCCAGCCCATGTAATGTCTGGCCTTATAGCTAGTTAACCCCTCAATTATCATCTCAACGAATTTTAATTTGGGATACTTATTTTTTGAAAAGATGGTTTAGAATTAATTGGAAGTTAGAAAGTATACAATATTGTTCAAATTAATTAAAGTTATACTATTGTATATCAATCAGTTTTAAATTAATTAAAGCAATGAACTTTTTTTTTTTGTCATCAAACTAAATCATCTTAAAACTACAATTTTATTACCAAAAACGTGCACAAATTAATCCGTAGATTTATTTACAACAAATATAGATAAGTGGTTGGAAAACCTTATAGATTTGACTTTATAATTATAAAGTCAGCTTTAATTTTAAAAACGGTCATACTTGTTATTAATTATTATTAAAAAGTCAAAATGAAAACATAGTTAAAGGCATTGCATTATTTTTTTTCGATTTTGGCACCGTAAATTAGATATGTATTTAGAGTTAATATAAAACTTTTTAGATACACAGACCAATGTAATTTCTGACAGAAATTAGAGAATAATAATTTATTCAAAGGAATTAAGTAAATTAATCAAGAGTTAATTAGGAGAATACCACAATTTTAAAAGTTATTTAAAAGAATACCACAACAACATTTTTTCATTGGAAAATACCATAGGGTTCACGTTTTTTTGGAGTGAAAAGACATAATCACTCTTTTCTGTTTTAGTGTTAGATAGAAAGAGTGAAATATTTGGTGTGATTTTTTAAAATAGCATGTAATATTTATATTTTACATGTTATATTGAACTAAATAACGTTTAATTGTAAACCCAAACCGACAAATAATCTCGTTTTAATTGTAAAATCTAAACCCTAACCATCTAATTTTGTTTTAATTGTAAAATCTAAACCCTAACCATCTCATTTGTGAACCCAAACCGACATATAATTTCGTTTTAATTGTAAAATCTAAACCCTAACCATCTTATTTGTGAACCCAAACCGACATATAATTTCGTTCTAATTGTAAAATCTAAACCCTAACCATCTTATTTGTGAACCCAAACCGACATATAATTTCGTTCTAATTGTAAAATATAAACCCTAACCATTTCATTTGTGGACCCAAACCGACACATAATTTCGTTCTAATTGTAAAATCTAAATCCTAATCATCTCATTTATGAACCCAAACCGACATATAATTTCGTTCTAATTGTAAAATTTAAATCCTAACCATTTCATTTGTGAATCCAAACCGATATATAATTTCGTTCACAAAACAAAAATTATATGATATTTAAACAAATAACATGTAATATATGTAATTGGTATAAAAGTAATTGTATATGAAGAGAGAGAATGCACTGTAGATCATATAGTAGTTTCTTAAATATTTTGAAAATTGTGGTATCTAGTGAAATAAATAAATAAAATAAATCAATATACATAATACTAAAATAAATAGACCCACGGAAATCTATACAGAAGATAACGGGATCTGGAGAAGAGACTGCGTGGACCATATTAAGTATTAACAACCAAATAATTCAAAAATGATTATATTATTATTTAGTTTTAATTATCCAATGATATCTATTTTTTAAAAAATAATACTAATATTATGTTCCATAATTCCCATTGGTTATTGCTTCTGTCTTGCTGTTCTGTCCAATCGTGTTCTTCAAGATTCAGCACGTGAAGTCTATATAGCCTTATACTACTACTACTACTTATTTTTCATATATAGTAGTATTGGTTTGGATCGTTTGAACCAAAACAACAAAAAGAAGTATTAGTTTTGATCTTCCATGCAGGTTAAATCACCAGTGTATCAAAATTTCCAATTTATTTTGATCCTCAAAAACAATTTCTTTTGTGTGTGTATTTCTGAAAACAAAGTTAGTGTGAATTAAGCATTGTATGAATTTGAAAGAATCACAAAATATATAGAAAAGAAATGATTCTTCTTGCCAATGATCTCATTCTCAAGTTTTGAATATCTTTAGATGTTAACTTAAGTATCATAAATTAAATAATTAAAGACCCGCACTGTTTCAAACTTCCAAGGATGTAGGCATGTGAGACCAGCGTGACACTCTACTAAGTCTATACTTAACAAAAAAAAAAGTCTTATTATTAATTGTTAAATGCTACTAATTATGTATAATCAAATTTCGCTCGTTGATTAGCAAAACTGGATGACGGTTATACACCGGTTAGCTTCGGTTAGATACGGTTTTAACGTCTTCTTTACCGTGAGTGTTGCACACGTAATTTGGATGAATCCAACGAGGTCGTACGAGAAAGGGCGCACAGATGTGTTAGATAGGGAAGTATGTAGATGATCAAAGCCCACCCCTGGGATTTGCTGGTCAGCTTTTGATGTATAAGCTAATAGAAAATTGACACGTGGATACGTTTTGAGAAGAGCATCTTTAAGAATAAATGCTTTTCTAATCCTTCACGCAGCGGCCAGCATTTAAAATTGTGGACAGTGACCCTCTCTCTCACGCCACTCACTCCACTCGCTCGGCTTTAGTATTTTTCGTCAGCTGCTCACTCAGCCTTCGCTTTGGCTTGGCTTGGCCGGCAAATACCAGAATAGAATTTTTCTCTAATTTCGTCTTTAAGATCTTTTTTATAATTCTAACATATTTTAAGAATAACAAGAAAAAAGTATCAGACCACTTGTGTAGTTGTGTTGTATCTTATGTTGTTCGTTGTCAATATTTAAAATTTTAGGTTTTAAAACTATCAGACCACTTGTACCTTAATAAGTTTTAAGTCTACAGTATTTACTACAACTCTACACTCTAATCTTTCCAATCTCAATACTACAAAATTAATGTATGTTTAAGAGAATCATATGCTACACTATTCGTTTTAATCTCTCCAATCTCATAACTACAAAATTAATGTGTATGTTTAAGAAAACTCACACTATTCAATCTACAAAGCGGAATCTATACATTTTATTAATATTGGTTAATGTAATTCTGAATTAAAGATCAAATTAGGATTACAAATGTTTTATAATGACTATGATCTGCCACTAGACCACCAATTATGTCATATTGCCAAAAACACTTTTAAGTTTAAAATACGAATGCTGCAATGCAACTAGTTCAATTGATCCTAATTTGACACAAGTGGTTTTAACATTGAAGTAATTATTTTTATAATATCTATATTTCGATTCAGTTTCGACTTTCGATTCTATTTGTTAGCACAATTTGAGTCCAGCGTGACACTCTAGTAACAAAAGGCTTATTGTTATATATAGACTTAGTTTAGCACAATTTAGTCCTATAAACTTTAACCAAGCATTTTAAACCCCCCTAAACCGACTTGGACCGGTGAATTAAAACCTTCACTGCAGGGAGACATATATATGACACGTTGCTCATGAAAACATATCCATGTGTTGGGGAATTTTTTTTTTGTAAACTCAATTTATTTGATATGTTCAAAATGGTTTTTGTTTCAACCAACCAATAAAATAAAAAGGGTATACATACTATTTTGTATTCAAAGAAATCAAAAGATTGAAATGTCTGACGGAGATCCCAATACAAAAACACTTGATGAATCTTTAAGCTAAACATTTATTTATATATACATAAATAGTAAGAATCTCATAAAATTAATTCATAGATAAGAAGTGCAGTATTTTGTAAAATACATTCACAGACTAGATATCGTACACGACACTCACCTTCGGCCACATTTCACGGCCGATTAGCTACGTGACTTGCATTTCGATTGATTCCTTCTTCTTCTTTATTTTTTCCCTTTCTAATTTGCGTTTTATCGTTAGACAAGACACTAAATAATGCTGGATACCTATCTTTTTATAGTCTAGTGGTTTTTAATATCTACATCATCTTTTGTCATTTTCATTCGTTAGTTCGAAGCTAGTCATGCTAAATCTGATAACATGATGGAGAGATTAACCATCTAACCAATTAACTTCACTCAAATAATAATAATTTTTTTGGTTATGACATCCATTGGGAAATGAACTGTACTACAAAGTTGTAAGAATATTAAAGCTAGACTTGACTTGAGAAGTAGGAAAACAACAAAGCAAGGAAAAAAACAAAACAAGCTAAGAATGATAAAGAGTGCGTATTAATTCGAAACTCGTTAACGTTAACGAAAACAGCGTTTTATGATATATAATCTCGCGCCAACCAACCAAACATTATCTTCAAAGATTACAATGATCAGATAAAGATTCATTTCTCAAACAATTGAGAAATCATAGACTTATAATCTAGGTTGCATGGAAACGGAACTGATATGCGGAAGCGAAACGTTTCGGAAACGAAAAACGATTTTTTTCTAAAATTAAGAAATGGAAACGTTCTGGAAACTTGTATATAAATATATATATATATACATAATAAAACACAAGATATTAAAACTTATATTACAAGAAATATTTGAAACAATACAAATTCAAAACATAAATATTAAATAGTTGACCTAAAACACTAATAATATTATATATTTATATGTATTATTAATATATATTTTTAAATTATTTTATTTATTAAGTTTCTAAGCTAAAAAAGAGTTTTCGTTGTGTTTCCATTTTGGAAACAGAGTTTCCATCATGTTTCCAAACATAAATTTTTTAAGAATCGTGTATTCGTGACTTGTTTCCATGTTTCCGTGAGTTTCTATTTCTGAAACGTTTCAGAAGCGGAAACAGACTTTAAAAATAGTTTCCATACAACATAGTTTATAATGCTATTACTTTAATAATATTTCTTTTAACAAAGAGTAGAAAACTTAAAAACACGTACATACTAACATTAAAAACTATAATAATAGCGGATTTATGTACTTGTTATATTGCATTTAAAATCATGTATGTACGACGAGTCTATAACATAATTAAAAAGTGATTCAACTAATATAATTGTCAAAATTATATCAATTTTTTTTTCTTTCATAGTATAATACTGTAGTATATAATCAAGAAGGTGTAAATGAATGATCCAATGTGTAATAGCCGGCTCCTTCGGGGTTATATTAGCCGGACTATTCAAAACTTGCTGTCGTCGAGACTCGAGAGTCTCGTGTGTGAGTCCGTCAATTATTTTATTCTTTAATTAAAAAAAGTAAATAAAAGTATTGAGTTTTTTGTAATCATAATCCAACGGTCCAGATTCAAGCTTTTTTTTTTTTCAGGCTTATTACCACTAGCTAGATGAGATCCATGGTACATACAAACGTAGCAGAGTCCTTCTCTCTCTCTCCCCCTCCAATCTATTTTTTTTTTTCCAATCCCACTCATTTTTTTTCCTAAACCAACTAACCGCAAAACCAAAAAAACCAAAAAAAAAAAAAAAAAAAAAATTTCTCTCTCTCTCTCCGTTTCTCTCTCTTTCAGAGAGTACCGGAGTCACGCGTCGGCGGGAAGAGTATCGTCGGAAAAGCTTAAATCATCGCCGGTCGCACGAATTATTCGTTGTAAAAACAAACGCGTCGTCGTGAGAGAGGAGGAGAAAAAATTCGAAAAGAAAAAAAAAACGCCGATTCACTTTTTTTTTTTTTATATATAATATTTTTCTTTTTGAGGAATTAAATATTCTTCTGATGGATGCGATTGGATAGAAGGAAACAAAAAGGAAAGGAGGAAGATAAAAGAGAGAAGACGAATTATTCTCTTTCTCTTCTTCTTCTTCTTCTCTCTCTCTTTCATCTCTCTGTCTACATCGCTGTGTTCTTTTTTTTTTTTTTCCTTCTTCTTCTTCTTCTTCAAGGATCGTGCTACTCTGGAGGTAAAAAAGTAAGGTTTACGAGATCCACTGTTTGAATTTGTGTTTGGGGGGAGAGGAAAGCATAATTGTGTTTGTTTGTGATTAGGTAATTTTTTTTTTGTTGGTTTTAAGTTGAATTTTGGTAGCTGGTGATTAGGGTTTTTTTTTTTTTTTTTTTTTTAAATTTGGTTTTAAATAAGTCCGTGCCGAATTTGTGAATTAGGTAAGAGTTGGTTCGCTGTTTGATTAAAATGAGCTGCGCAAGGGATCCGGAATTAGGCGAATTGTAGTTTTATATTGGCTTCTGAATAAATAATACCTAATCGTCTCTTCCTTATATATATATATATTTTTTTACCTTTCTATGAGCTTTCAAATGCAGCGATCTTAATTGCCCAGATTATGATATATTTGCCTCTACTTGCTAACTTTGTTTTCTCTATTTGTGAACTTCTTTGATCCTTTTGGCTTTTTTTTTGCGTGAGTAATTGAGCTCATCTGTTTGTCATTCTTGCTAGATCTTCTTCGGAATTGAGAAGTGCATTTTCTTTTCTGGAGAGACTTGGCTTTGAATTTTAACACTTTTTTTTTGTTTGTTCGCTTTTTTTTTTCAGGGGAAGTAAAATGGTTCGTTGACGAAATTTTTTAAAAAGTTCAAAAAAGATTTTGATTTCGGTTTTTAGTTAGTTAAAATTTTGGAAGATGCCGTCTGATATAATGGAACAGAGAGGTGTTTCATCACCTTCCCACTTTCGTGAAGATATTCATATTACTTCTGAGGTAACTCTTGGTTTTATTGTTTTTTTTTTTAGGGTTTAAACTGTGTAGCTCTAGAATTGCTGGTATCATATTTTGTCACATATGACATTATCTATCTGCCTCCTAGTGTTTATGTATGATGTCTACAACTGTTTTTTCTTAATTGTTACTTGTTGTTTTTGTTCGGCAGAAGCAATTTGGGTTTATGAAATCAGACCTGATGCCTGAAAACCAAGGTGGTCGTGATAGACTTTCAAACCTGCCAAAGAGTTCCTGGGCAAATGAAAGTTACCAGCTGAAGCCACAATCTAGTTTTTCTGGGTCGCACCCTTCTCTTATCCCTAACGCAAAAAACACTACAAATGGTAGTCAGTGGGAAAGCAGTTTATTTTCAAGCTCAATGTCTGACTTATTTAGTAGAAAACGTAAGCTTCTGGTTCACCTTTATGATTTTTTATTTATTGTGTTACAATTTTTTTAATCAGCTTCCTAAATCTACGAACCTCTATGTTAACCAACATGGTTTGTTAAATAATTACAGTATAATATGATCATGAAAGTTTGTTACTTGTGTGCTCTCACTTATTGTACTTTAACTACTTGAGCGTGTTGCCAAACTTGCTGGTTTTTGCAGTTCGGCTACAGGGAAGTGATATGCTATCCCCTATGTCTGCAAACACAGTTGTTACCCACCGTGAGGAAGAACCTTCTGAGTCTTTAGAAGAAATTGAGGCACAAACTATTGGAAATCTTCTCCCAGATGAAGATGATCTCTTCGCGGAAGTTATGGGTGAGGTCGGGCGTAAATCTCGTGCCAATGCTGGAGATGATTTGGATGAATTTGACCTCTTCAGCAGTGTTGGTGGCATGGAACTAGAGGGAGATATTTTTTCTTCTGTGAGTCACAGAAATGGGGAGAGAGGTGCCAATAATTCTGTTGGTGAACATCATCGAGTGGAAATTCCATCCAGAACTCTTTTGGTCGGAAATATCAGTAGCAATGTTGAAGACAATGAGCTGAAGGCCCTTTTTCAGGTATTTTTTTTTTAGCAGCGTCTTTGGTTCCCATGTATTATTTATTTACGAAATGTATGGTTTGTAGAAGTATTGGAATTGCTTACTAAGTACTGAGGATAAACTTTCTTGTTCAGCAATTTGGAGACATCCAGCCTCTTCAAACAGCTTGCAAGAATCGTGGCTTTATCATGGTATCGTACTATGATATAAGGGCTGCTCAGAATGCGGCAAGAGCACTCCATAATAAGCCGTTAAGAGGAACAAAACTTGACATTCGTTATTCTATCTCTAAGGTGTTATTCATTGTTCTGAAGGAAGATATTGTCTTTGCTATGTGGATTGCACTTGTGTCTTGTGACTTGTGTTGATGTGTGCTTACAATTTTTCTTGCTATCAGGAAAATTCTTCAGAAAAAGATACAAGTAAAGGAGCCTTGCTGGTCAATAATCTCGATTCTTCTATTTCGAATCAAGAGCTCAATCGACTGGTCAAATCATATGGAGAAATCAAAGAGGTTGGTATACTGGGGTTCTCCCTGTATTTACTTTTTGAGATTGATACTTAAGCTATATCTGTTGTTTGCAGATTCGTAGAACCATGCATGATAACCCACAGATATACATAGAGTTCTTTGATGTTCGAGCTGCAGAAGCTGCTCTTAGTGGACTAAATGGACTTGAGGTTGCTGGGAAGCAGCTTCAACTTGTGCCAACCTGTCCAGAGGGTACAAGGTGGTGATTGGTTTTTATTTCCTGCTTTATCTTTCTTTGTGGGCCGTGAACTGATACAAATGCTGATTAAACTGATTTGAACACATGATTTCTTGTTAAGTCTTTTACATGGACGCCAACTGTATAAGCTTGTAGGACTGATTTTTTTTTTTTTTTTTTCTTTTTGTTCAGATACACGTCACATGATGCTGAAGGGTGTATACCTAAAATGTCTTATAGTACTACATCATCGGGACACATAGGTATGCCTGCATTCACGATTAATAATTTTTTTTCTTCAATCCTGTCATCTTGGGACACAAATCACTGCACTTACATATCTCTGTTTCAGGGAGACATTTCCCAGGAATGATTCCTTCAACCTCCATTGATGGTGGATCTATGCGTGTTATTCACAATTCTGTCGGATCACCTGTGAATTCCTTTATTGAACGTCATCGAAGTGTCAGCATACCTATTGGATTCCCACCTTCGGCAAACGCCATCTCAGCCAGCAAGCCTGTCGGACTTCAGGAGCATGGCCACACTTTTGATAATTCAAATATGGGGATCCAAAGCATGCCAAATCTTCATCCTCATTCCTTTTCAGAGTATGTCGACAACTTTGCAAATGGTAGTCCATATAAGTCCTCTGCATTTTCTGAAATGGTCAGTGATGGCTCAAAAGCAAATGAAGGCTTTATGATACACAATGTTCGTGGAGTGGATGGCTTTAATGGAGGGGGTAAGTTCTCTATCTTTAAATTGCTACGGTTTTGATAAGCCTACTGTAGCACACTATCAGAGCACAATCTTGAAATGGTCCTTACAATTTTAGTAGACTGTGAAAAGCTACAGCGATGCTACCTTTAGGCACCGTTAGAAGACTTGTTTTACACCTTTTATTTTTCTTGTCATTCTTTGTGTAAAACTCGTCATTCTGGGGAAAATAGTATTAGCATCATGTTCTTAATAGGAAAAGGGGATGAAACTTAATTGTGTATATCAACAGAATTGCACAATTACTGAATACTATTCAATCTGATATGGAAGATTGTGATGAAGTTTTTTTTCAACTGCCATACAATATATTTTCTTTCCTCACTTTTAGCTGTTCTGATCTGATCTTTTGACTGTAGGCATAGGATCGCCCATGCATCAAAGCTCCCGCCGCCCTAACCCTAATTTATGGAACAACTCTAACCCTCAGCAACATAATCCGTCAAGTAGCATGATGTGGCCTAACTCGCCATCTCACATCAACAGCATTCCTACTCAGCGCCCACCTGTTACTGTATTCTCTAGAGCACCTCCTATAATGGTGAATATGGCATCTTCCCCTGTGCACCACCACATTGGATCTGCGCCGGTATTAAACTCGCCTTTCTGGGACAGACGACAAGCCTATGTAGGTGAATCTCTAGAATCATCTGGCTTTCACATAGGTTCTCATGGTAGCATGGGGCTTCCTGGATCTTCACCCTCACATCCAATGGAAATTGGTTCTCATAAGACTTTCTCCCATGTTGGTGGGAGTCGCCTGGATATAAATTCCCAAAATGCTGTACTGCGATCTCCTCAACAGTTGTCTCATCTTTTTCCTGGAAGGAGTCCAATGGGTTCCATGCCAGGGTCCTTTGACTCGCCAAATGAACGATACAGGAATCTCTCTCACCGCAGAAGCGAATCTAGCTCTAGTAATGCGGATAAGAAACTGTATGAGCTTGACGTTGACCGTATATTACATGGGGACGACAGGAGGACAACGTTGATGATTAAAAACATTCCTAATAAGTAAGTGAATTTTGATTGTCTTTGATTAAGATGTAATCTGTTTTCATCCGAATCTTTTTTAATAAAAAATCCTGCTATGGTTTAGGTATACTTCTAAGATGCTTCTATCTGCCATTGACGAGCACTGTAAAGGAACATATGATTTCCTTTATTTGCCAATTGACTTCAAGGCAAGCAGGGGTCCTACCATTTTATATAAGAAAGTCTTATTTAGCAGACATGAGCTTTTTGGTATTGGCAATATCGATTTTATCTAATCTCACTCTCTCATTTCAGAACAAATGCAACGTGGGATATGCTTTCATCAACCTTATTGAACCTGAAAAGATTGTCCCATTTTATAAGGTACTGTCTTGTATTGCTGCTTTTTCTTATCGCTTTTGGTCTTTGGGAGATCGTTGGTTAAAAGCTTCAAAAACAACATCCGCAGGCATTTAATGGCAAAAAGTGGGAAAAGTTCAATAGCGAAAAGGTGGCAACGCTTACGTATGCTCGTATCCAGGGGAAAACAGCTCTTATTGCCCATTTCCAGAATTCAAGCTTAATGAACGAAGACAAACGATGCCGGCCTATTCTCTTCCACACTGATGGTCCAAATGCTGGTGATCAGGTAAACTATTAAAGCTTCATAACAGAATTTCGTTTGGTTTGGTCCGCTTATATCATTTTAATCCATCATATTCATTTCCTTGCTTGCGGTTCGTATTCGGTCTCCCTTTGGTTGCGAGTATTCAGATGCGATTTCATTATATCCGTTAGATCTGGTTATGCGCAGTTGTAGATAGAGAGGGTCGTAGTTAATGAATATAAGATTCATATTATCTCTCTTTCTTGTTATATTTCACAGGAACCATTTCCAATGGGAAGCAACATACGGTCAAGACCAGGCAAGCCACGAACCAGTAGCATTGATAACTACAACAGCTTTAGCATTTCTTCCGTTTCTGAAAACAGAGAAGAACCTCCTAATGGCACTGATCCGTTCTTGAAGGAGAACTAACTAATGAGCAAACATAATCAGAGGTAAAAGCGGCAAAAAAAAGAAAGAAATGGAGGCCTGAAAGATAACAAAAGGTTACATATAAATATATTTTATTACATAATATATCATCCACACACCCTAGAGTTCTGTAAATCGGGGGTGTTAGATTTACCCTGACAAAACTCATTTTGCAGTGAAGAAATTTTTTGGAGAGATGAAAAACTTTGTTGACCACAAACCTTTATACCCAGGTTGTTGTTGCTTCACCAGTTTTGTTGTAATGTATTATCAAAATCCCCAGAGAAAATATTGCAGGTTGTTTTTTTTTGTTGTCCTTTTTTTTTTCTTTCTTTCTTTTGGGTTTTTGGGTTATATTCAAGGATTTTTGGTTCTTGCTATCAATGTATAACAGCCTTGGATTACACTCATCTTCTTTTGCTGGCTATTTGTGGCCATTCCATGTTGTACTCTTTGTCTTTGAGAGGTTTTTTGAACGCTTCTCTTTTTGGATATAAAAAATATTATTTTTCTTAAGTTTTGTTCAGTCGCAAGACCTTATTATATGAAGTAGTTGAGTTCTACAAATAGCACTGATTCCATGTGTCTCATTGAGTATATAGCATACAAAAAGTACAAATAATATGATGATACAAGGTTTTCAAAAATTTTCGCTCGAGTTTAGTATATTTTACTTCCGAAATTTCTTAGCCAAAAGTTATTCAAAGCATCGTGTGCTGTTGTAAGAGGCAGTTCATAGGATACAAGAGCCAAAATCATGAGATGCTAGAAAATTAGGCAAAATCGAGAGAGAAGACAACAACAATACCAATAAAAGACAAAAAAGGAAGAAGTAGATGATGGCTTTCGTGCTGAAAGTAAAGATACAAAAGTGTCTTTTTGGTAGCGGAAACATATTTTGTTTTTGTTTGCATTGAGCTGATATGAAGCAAAGGTTTCATGGTTGGCAGTTTGTAAGCCAAAGGTTGAGGGCGGGTTGGGGCTGCGGTCACTACATGAAGCTAACTTAGTGTGCTCTTTGAAGTTGATCTGGCGGCTAGTTTCGCAGGGTGACTCTTTGTGGGTGAAATGGGTTCATACCAATCTGTTGAAGCAGGTTTCTTTTTGGTCAGTGAAGAGTACCACAACACTCGGTTCTTGGATTTGGAAGCGTTTACTCAAGCATCGGGATCTAGCAAAGACTTTCTGTAAGGTGGAAGTGGGGAATGGGGAAAAAACTTCTTTCTGGTATGACAACTGGTCGGGGTTAGGCACTCTCTCGGATGTGGTGGGGGAACGTGGAGCTCTGGATATGGGGATAGCTTGGCAGAGTACTTTGGCTGAGGTTTGGGCTCATCGTAGAAGAAGGAGACATCGGGTTGATCAGCTTAATGCAATTGAGGAGGCGTTGCATCTGCTCGGGCAGCGCTGTCAAACACGTCCTGATCTAGCGGTCTGGCGAGGTCGAAATGACATTTATCGGCCGAAGTTTTCTACTCGTGACACCTGGAATCACATCCGTTCAACCTCAAGCACGATTTCTTGGCATCGCGGGGTGTGGTTTGGTCATGCAACTCCCAAGTTCTCTTTCTGTGTTTGGTTAGCTGCCCTAGATCGTTTATCCACAGGGGCTAATGGAAACTCTGCAGGCATGTGCGTCTTCTGTCAACAAACTATGGAAACACGAGATCACTTGTTCTTCCAATGCTCTTTTGTCTCTTCAGTCTGGTTGGCGCTTGCAAAGGGTCTGTTTACAACCCACTATTCGACTGATTGGTTGACTCTGCTTGGTTATCTATCTGACCCACGTTTGGAGCTGGTTAGGGGGTTTCTCAGCCGCTATGTGTTTCAGGCGGTGGTCTATGCGATTTGGCGTGAGCGTAATGGTCGGCGGCACGGTGATGCACCACAGACTGTAGTGGCTATTATCTCCTCGATCGACAGGCAAGTTAGGGACCGTCTGCTATCTATTGGATTACTGGGAGATCGAAGATTTGATGAAGCTTTGCAACTCTGGTTTCAGTCCCGTTCTTAGTCTCTGTTTTTAAGCTGTATTTCTATCCAACTGAGTTAGTGAAAATGTTCTAAAACAGTTGCACCTAGTTGTAAAACAGTTAATTTTTTTTTTGAATATAATTTAACATTTTATTCAAAAAAAAAAAAAAATATATATATATATATAGGAGGACTCTGTAGATGAAGAAATGTAGTTTCCAAGGGAACACAAGCCGTGAAAACACAACTTTTAAATTGGAACATGTCACTGTTTATACACCAATGCTGGATTTCACCACATTGATACAATACTGTCACTTGTTAAATCGTCAATCAGGCAGCTTCATAAAACAGAATCTCTGGCTGAACCTTCCTCTCGCCACAGAATTTGACCACATTTTTCCAGTCACCAACATCCTATGACACCACCACACATATATCAATCATGTCTATCAGTCTATCTTAAATTAAATTCAGTATTCAACTCAAAGAAGACAAAGGGAAACTGTTTCGTCTTACCTCTCCTGCTAAACACTCACGTCTGAGATTGACCCACCGGTTCTTTTCATAAGCCAAGCATATGTGTTCTCCTACTCCACTGCAACCAACCTGCATCACATCCCAGATATTCTGACACTTTAACAAAGAAATACCCAGATATTCTGACACTTTAACAAAGAAATACAGAATAACAATATCACAAACATATGAACTTGTTTCAGATATTTTACCATTGACACAAGCCGGTAGTTAGTGTTTGGTTCTAAGCCTTCTTCGTACAGCCTGCTGATATCTATCTCCCAGTCCAGAGCCTTTGTTGTTTCAGATATCTCGTCTTCAGTTGCACTCTTCTCCCATTCCAACACTGATGTTGTGGTAGCTTTATGATAAGCATAATACACGAAATGAGTACAAAAGATCACAATCATGGGGTCAAACCTTACCGATTGTGAAGATAGGTGGGCATCTACTTATAATGTGATGAACATAGTTCGTCTTTCCGCAACCTCCTGTTTCACTGTCACATACCATTTTATATCCCATGCGTATCACCTTTAGGATATCCACAAACTTTATATTCCCAAAAGCACACTGCATACATTTTGAGCACAGAACAGCTTTATAAGGGTAAGCACCTGCAATTTCTGTTAAAAGATAAAGGGATAATAAATAAAATCGTACCTTCAGTTCTCTGATTGTATCTGCAGGCATAACAATGCCATAAGAGCTTTGCTCTGGATAATTTGTAGTCCTTCTGCATTTTCTACAGCTCATTCTTTTATTATCCGGCACCGTAAAAAGGCGAGTTACCAAGCTTTCTCTTTCTGAATTTTTCCAGCAACGCCAAAAATCAAGGATGGCTACAACTACCTTAGCAGCATCACTCGACTGCAAATTAGTAAAAATTTGAATACCTTCAGAATAACAATTAAGCTTATTGACAGACATTTTATAATATAATGCTTAGAAGCGTATCTCCACACGAACCATAGAAATAACTTCTTCTTGGAAAGCAAGTAAGTCGCTCAAGAGGCAACTGTAGACTCCCTCATGTTTTATTTCTTCTGAAACAAAAGCAGCAAATAAATTTCGTAGTGAAAGAGGAACTTGTTCTTCCAGGTGGTCGTGCAATGGTTGGTTCATCAAATCTTCTTTGAGAACCTTAATGTTCAAGAGGGCCTGCAAAAACACAAGTTTTTATGAACTTATCAAAAACATTAAGGAAGCAAACAGATATTGGAATTCAGAAGATGATAGTCTAGTTACTAAATCTTGTGATGGGTTGGTAACTGCTTTACCTTCAGTGTCATGTCATGAACTGAATTATATCTAGCTGCACTTTCTCCAGGGGCTGACTGTGAATCTTCTTCTCCAGGCCTGTTGTGCATATCTTGAAAATGGCAAATGAAAGAAATAAGAATTATGTGCATCTCAGAACAAAAGAATTCTAACTATTGGTCAATTGAAAAGCTTTTAACAACCAGGGTCTTCTTTAGTAGCTTCCACTTGAATTTCAGATTCGGATGAAATTTCCAACTGACCCATCTCACTTGCAGGAGTATTTTCTGGTTCAATACAATCTTCTTCAACCGTTCTTAGTGACGCAGATGTACTCTCCGGTTCAAGATTGAGAGAAGTTTTACTGTACATGTAAAAACACGTTTTGCTCAGAGAAAACCCGAAATCAATTTATTAACATGTGAAAATGACTCTAAAGGTACTTACCGTTCAACAGTCTTCTCAAGGGGACTAGGCATGCTAGTTGAAGTTTTCTGTCGCACCAAGAAGATCAATCAATCTTACAACCAATTTGTGGAGAATAATTTTCTTGAATTGAATAGTAAACAGGTTATTATACACAAACCAGAGAAATGGAATCCTACAAGTAAGGAAACGAAATCTAAATAGAAGATATGATATCCCTAGAAGATAGGAACAAGTCATTGACTTGTTCAGACTTCAGACTTTAAACCGATATTACTAATAGGTTAACAGATATATAAGAAATTTAGAACTTCAAAGACCTTTTTGCTTTTATTATTCATCTTCTTTGGTTGTGGCTTCTTCTTCTCCACCTCGATTAAAAGATCTGCTTCTGCTGCATCTGCTGCATCTGCCTTGGCTTTGGACTTCATATTCACAATTTCATTCTAGATTAGAAGAGACAAAATAACGTATAAGAAACAATTCAAAGGCAAAACTAGACGGATAATGAAATCTCTCTGGATATAACCAAAGTTTCAAACCAACCAGCAAAAAAGGTTTCAGGAGTTGAAGGATATAAGTGCGGTTGTCAAAAGCAGAAAGCCTTGTGAGGCTGTTTAGCAATCTAATCCTTGAATTATCAATCAGCAAAATTTTTGATTCCATTAGAAGAATCTGCAAGTCATGTAGATACTTTTAGATGGACAATTTTATGTTATTATGTTGTTAATGAATATTAAAACCATGGATGAACCTTTTGGGTGACCACTGATTTGAGAAGGCCTCTGGACTCCAACACTTGATTGTCACTGAGAGTTTTACGCTCACGTATAAGATTCAAGCAATCTTCTATATCAGGGGAATCAAACGTCGGATGCATTGCTCCTTCCAGGACATCTCGTATTGCACACAAGAACAACAATCTTGCAGGGAGGGAATCTTCAGGAATTCTCTCTTCACAACAATCACATACAAGAGATGAATATAAGCTCCACTGGTCTTCCGGCAGATTCCTTCTCCTTTCATCTTCAAGAGTACAAATTTTCTCAACAATATTAAGAGCTTTATCAAAAATCGAGAACTGCACTTTCTTTGCATATTTGATTCTCAGAGTCCTACATGTGAACTGAACAGCTTTCAGAACAGCCACCCAGATACCAAAATTGTGTTCCCTGATAGGTCTGGGAAAGGTCTTATCCACTGAATTGTAGTCAGTTAACCAGGATATGATATCATCTCCATGAGCAGGTGCCTTGGAGTAGTTAACATTGGGATCCAAAACATTGATTGCCACTTCATAATCAAATGGAGTGTTGTTGCTTTTCAGCAGTCTTCTATCCAGAAGCAGATATGAATACTGATAATCAAAGTCGATCTTTTCTTTAACTTGAGTACGAGCCAAGATGCTGTCCACTGCTCTGCAAATTAGATCTGTACCATCATCCCTTTCACACTTGATGGTTTTAAGAAAGCCTAGGATTTGATTGAGTTCATGGCATTCTAGAAAACATATACTCTGAGGTGTTTCCACTAGGTGATAATCGACAATACTCTGTTCGGAAACTTCAAGTTTCACTAGATGCTTAACCGGAAAACGCATTATCCAGTCACGAAGGCTACAGGAGAGAATTTTCTGGTCGCAAAACGAGACAAGGAGCAATTTGATTTCCTTGAGTAACTTACTCCGCTCTTCATCCACAGCTATAGGCCATTCTTCGGACCAGCCATTCTTAGATGCAAACGCTTTCCCATCTGCGAGCCGGTTCTTGATCATCTCAACGGCAGCTACTGCGTCTACTGGTTCCCAACTTCCAACTGATATCTTACGAGCCCAGTCTTTTCCTATCCTCTTGACCGACTTTTCTGAAGAAATTTTAAAATCAGCAGCATGTTCTTGCTCAAGATGATTCTTACATTTTTCAGCACTAGAGAACTTCTTGGAACATTTAGATCTACACATCCAGAAAGTCCAGTTACTGTCTTCCTTTGCAGAAGCGAGAACTTGCTCCAAAGCATATCGTCCCTCCGCTTTGTAATGTTCTACTCCCTCGACAAAACTTAAAAGATTTGCTACGCTTACTTTCATAAAGTCCCTTTTGATCTTAACATCCAAACCTAACCAATACGACCTCAGTTCTTTATACTCATCCTTAAGCGGCGGCTCTGGACTCTTCTTTGACTCCAAATCAGTTATTAGCTCGCACTTCTGTGTAGAAGAAGTCTTGGACTCAGTTATTAGCCCTAGCAACATCTTTGCATTTGTGGACTCAGTGATGATGAACTCTGCTTTATCGATTAAAGTCATCATTCCTTTATCCTTGCCCTCCATTTCTTTCAAATCCCAGTTGCTACCAAATTTTATACCTTCTCTCGCTTTGCTCAGGCATTTCTTGGCATACATCACTGACCCAAGCTGATGGGCTAAAAGGTAGAGAGAACATGCAGAGAGTGGTGACATCCCAGCGTTTTCAAAGCATTCCACGGAACCCAACCTATATGCGAACGTCAAGTTAGGGTTCTCTGCTCTTTTCGCTAGTGCTACGAATATGTGACCTTGATCGTGATGAAGAGTAATTGAGTCCTTGGCTTGCTTATGGACAAAAATCAAATCTTCAAATATCTCCAACGCCTTGATGTGGTTTCCATTAGCGACGAGATTTTTAGCTTCTGCGTAGAGTTTTGCCATCTCATCAAGAACCTTGAAAGAAGAAGAAGAAGAAGAAGAAGACTCCATTAATAACGATTTCTCAAGATTCTTGTGTGTTTCTTGGTCTCCACTCCAACGTGATTATATGATTCAGAGAGATTTGTGAGAGGCGGGAACTATAATAACCGTTTACAAACCGCAAGTCCCGTGAGAGCCACAAGGCTTCATTAAAAAACAAACAAAAAACCCCAATTTGCCCATTGAGGATTTCTGTCGAACAGGTTGTGTGCATTATTCGTTTGCGATTTTTCCGGAGAAAAGTAAGCAAAAAAATAAACCCAAAAGCTGAGTAGATCTTTGAATTAGCGTTAATGCCTCTATGGCGCATGGTCTTCATGTTGATGATCAACAATTCGTAGAGGACGACGACGACGACACAAGAGCTTCTTGTATTTTGTTTACCAAAAAAAACTGACGAGTCAAGAAGAACGAGAGATTGACACGTGTCTATATAACGACTCTGTTTGGTTTGTGCGGTTGCTTGTTGGGTACAATTTCATAAGGAAGATGAAAAAAATTTATAGTTTCCAAAGACAAAGAAAGAATCGTATTCTCAAGTAAAAGAGAGTACTACACAACAACTTCTGATGATTTTGGTTTTCTAAATTTGATACACACTTGTTAGGCCATTGATGGGACAGCTTCATAAAACAGAATCTCTGGCCGGACCTTCCTTACTCCACAGTATTTAGCCACACTCTTCCAGTTACCAACAACCTATAAGTCATTATGCCTCCATCACGTCTCTCGCCCATCTGAATTCATTATTCAACTCAAGCAAGACTAGCAGTTTCGTCTTTTACCTCTCCGTCAAAAGCAGTGCGTCTGAGTTTCACCCACCGGTTCTTTTCATAAACTATGCAGATGTGCTCTTCTTCTTCTTCTTCACCATTACCAACCTGTATCACATATGTTGAGACTGTAACAGAGACATAGAGAAGAACAATAGGACAAACATTTGTGACCTTGTTTCAGAGTTTACCATAGACACAAGCCGGTACTTAGTGTTTGGTTCTAAGCCTTCGTATAGCCTGCTGATGTCTATTTCCCACTCCAAAGCCTTTGTTGTATCAAATACTTCTTTCTCAGTTTCATTCTTCTCCCATTCCAAAACTAGTGTTGCAAAACACCAATATTGCTATATAAAAAGCGTAATATAGAAATGAGTAAATAAGATAGAAATCATGGTGGTCCGACTTACCGATTATGAAGATAGGTGGGCGTTTACTTATAATGTGATGAACAAAGTTTGTCTTTCCACATCCTCCGGTTTTAAGGTCACAGAACATTTTAAATTCCATGCGGATCACCTTAATGATATCCACAAACACCATATTCCCAAGAGAACACTGCATATTTATAAGCAAAGAACGACGTTGAAGAAGATATTAAGGGGAAGTACCACTTCTGTAGGACAAAATGAAACATACCTTCAGGTCTCTGACTGAATCTGCAGCCATAACAATGCCATAAGAACTTTGCTGTGGATAATTTGACTTCCTTCTGCATCTGGTACAACTCATTTTTTCATATTCCTCCAACGTGAAAAGGCGAGTTACCAAGCTTTCTCTATCTGGATTTTTCCAGCAATGCCAAAACTCAAGGATGGCTACAAGTACCTCAGCAGCTTTACTTGACTGATAAGATAGAACATAAGATGAATTTAAAATAACAGTTAAGCTTATTGAAACAAATAATAACAATACCATGCTTAGAAGCTTATCTACTCTGCACGTACCATGTAATGAACCTCTTCTAGGTAAGCAAGTAAGTCGCTCAACCGGCAACTGTAGATTCCCTCATCATTTTTTATCACCTCTGACACAAAAGCGTCAAAGAAATTTTGTAGCGCAGGAGGAACTTGTTCTTCCAGGTGGTCATGAAATGGTTGCCTATTTCGCATCAAATCTTCTTTGAAAATCTTAATGTTCAAGAGGGCCTGCGATACAGTATGGAACGAGCTGAATCAGAAATGGGAGTTTAGGTATTCAATCTGGTGTTTGTTGCCTGGTTGGTAATTGCTTTACCTTTAGCGTCACGTCAAAAGCTGAATTGTATCTGGTTGTAGCTTCTGCAGCTGCTGGCTCTGAATCTTCTCCAAGGTTTTGCAAATCTTGAAGATGGCGAACAAAAGAAATAAGAATTATGAATCCCAAACAAAATTCTTTAAATTATTGGTCATTTGAGAATCTTGTTAATAACCAGGGTCTAGTTGGTGATGCTCTTCCTCTTGAATTTCATTTGCTAGAGCATCTCCTGGTTCCATAGAATCTTCTTCCATCATTTTTAGTGATGAAGATGTACTTTCCGATTCAAAGTTGACAGAAGGTTTACTGCTACATGTAAGAAGATGCTTTGCTTAGAGAGAACCCAAAAAACAATTTAAAGCATGCGAAAAATGACTACTAAGGTACTTACTATTCAACAGTCTTATCACGCGGTCTAGACTTGCTCGTTGAATTTTTCTGTTTCACCATGAACACCACTCATCCTTACAACTGATAAACCAAAAAGTCAGAGAAGCAAATAGAGAGTTTAGAACTTCATAGACCTTATTTTTCTTCTTTGATTGTGGCTTCTTCTCCTCTTCGAGTAAAAGATCTGCTTCTGCTGCATCTGTTTTTGCTTTGGATTCCATGTTTTCAATTTCATCCTAGTTGAGTAGAGAAATAATAAGATATGAGAAACAATTTAAAGGTCAATTCAGATAGAAAATAGAGAATTTGGAACTTCAAAGACCTTTTTGCTTTTATTATTTTTCTTTTTTGATTGTGGCGTCTTCTTCTCCTCCTCGATTAAAAGATCTGCTTCTGCTGCATCTGCTGCATCTGACTTGGCTTTGTATTCCATATTCACGATTTCATTCTAGATGAGAAGAGACATAATACCATATAAGAAACAATTCAAAGCCAAAACTAGACGGATAATGCAATATCTCTGTATACAACAGAAGTTTCAACCAACCAGCAAGAAAGGTTTCAGCAGTTGAAGGATATAAGTGCGGTTGTCAAAAGCAGAAAGCCTTGTGAGGCTGTTTAGCAATCTAATCCTTGAATTATCAATCAGCAAAATTTTTGAATCCATTAGAAGAATCTGCAAGTCATGTAGATACTTTTAGATGGACAATTTATGTTATTATGTTGTTAATGAATATTAAAATCATGAATAAACCTTTTGGTTGACCACTGATTTGAGAAGGTGTATGGACTTCAAGACTTTGTTGTCACTAAGACTTTTACGCTCACGTATAAGATTCAAGCAATCTTCTATATTAGGGAAATCAAACGTCGGATGCGATGCTCCTTTCAGGACATCTCGTATTGCACAGAAGTACACCAATTTTGTAGGGAGGGAATCTTCAGGATCTCCCTTTTCACAACGATCACATAGAAGAGATGCATATAAGCTCCACTGATCTTCCGGCAGATTCCTTCTCCTTTTATCTTCACTCATACAGATGTTCTCGAAAAATTCAAGAGCTGCATTATATTTAATGGCCTGCAAGTCCTTTGCATATTTGGTTCCTAGAGTCCGACATGTGAACTGAACAGCTTTCAGAACAGCCACCCAGATACCAAAATTGTGTTCCCTGATAGGTCTGGGAAAAGTCTTATCCACTGAATTATAGTCAGTTAACCAGGATATGATATCATCTCCATGAGCATGTGCCTTGGCGTAGTGAGCACTTGGCTTATAAACGTTGATTGTTCCTTCATCATCAAATGGAGCATCATTGTTTTTCAGCAGTCTTTTATCCAGAAGCAGATACGAATACTGAGGATCAAAGTCGATCTTTTCTTTAACTTGAGTACGAGCCAAGACGCTGTCCACTGCTCTGCAAACCAGATCTGTACCATCATCCCTTTCACACTTGATGGTTTTAAGAAAGCCTAGAATTTGATTGAGTTCATGGCATTCTAGAAAACATATACTCTGAGGTGTTTCCACTAGGTGATAATCGACAAGATTCTGTACAGAAACTTCAAGTTTTCCAAGATGCTTAACCGGAAAACGCATCACCCAGTCTCGGATGCTACATGAGAGAATTTTAAGGTCACAAAACGAGACAAGGAGCAATTTGATTTCCTTGAGTAACTTACTCCGCTCTTCATCCACAGCTATAGGCCATTCTTTGGACCAGCCATTCTTAGATGCAAACGCTTTCCCATCTGCGAGCCGGTTCTTGATCATCTCAACGGCAGCTACTGCGTCTACTGGTTCCCAACTTCCAACAGATATCTTACGAGCCCAATCTTTTCCTATCCTCATGGCCTTACCCTTTTGTGATGAAATTTTAAAATCTGCAGCATGTTCTTGTTCAAAATGATTCTTACATTCTTCAGCACTAGAGAACTTCTTGGAACATTTAGTTCTACACATCCAGAAAGTCCATTTAATGTCTTCCCTTGCAGAAGCGAGAACTTGCTCCAAAGCATATTGTCCCTCCGCTTTGTAATGTTCTACTCCCTCGACAAAACGTAAAAGATTTGCTACGCTTACTTTCATAAAGTCCCTTTTGATCTTAACATCCAAACCTAACCAATACGACCTCAGACCTTTATACTCATTTTTAAGCGGCGGCTCTGGACTCTTCTTTGACTCCAAATCAGTTATTAGCTCGCACTTCTTTGTAGAAGAAGTCTTGGACTCAGCGATGATGAACTCTGCTTTATCTATTAAAGTCATAATTTCTTTATTCTTGCCGTCCCCTTCTTCTCTCGCTTTGCTCAGGCATTTCTTGGCATACATCACTGACCAAAGCTGGTACGCTAAAAAGCAGAGAGAACATGCAGAGAGTGATGATATCCCAGCGTTTTCAAAGCATTCAACGGAACCCAACCTATATGCGAACTTCAATTCAGGGTTCTCTTGTATTTTCGCTAGTTCTAAGAGTATATAACCTTGATCGTGATGAAGAGTTCTTGAGTCCTCGGCTTGCTTATGGACAAAAATCAAATCTTCAATTATCTCCAAGGCCTTGTCGTGGTTTCCATTAGCGTCGTAGAGTTTTGCGGTCTCATTAAAATCCTTGAAAGAAGAAGAAGACGACTCCATAGTAACGATTTCTCAAGATTCTTGTGTGTTTCTTGGTCTCCACTCCAACGTGATTATATGATTCAGAGAGATTTGTGAGAGGCGGGAACTATAATAACCGCAAGATCTCGAAGACGCTGGCTCGTGAGAGCCACGTGACGCCACAATACTTCATAAAAAAACAAACAAAGAAACCCAATTTGGCCATTGAGGATATCTGTCGAACACCTTGTGTGCATATTCCCGTTTGCGATTTTTTCCGCAAAACAGTAAGAAGAAAAGAAAACCCAAAAGCTGTGTAGCTCTTTGAATATGGCGAATGGTCTTCATGTTGATGATAGAAGAATAAACTTCGTGAAAATATTTGGAGTTGAAATGATCAACAATTCGTAGACGACGACGACAATACAATCACACACGAGAGCTTCTTCTATATTTTGAAAGCAAAAACAAAAAAAAAGACAAGTCAAGAAGCACGAGAGATTGACACGTGTCTATACACAATGACTCTGGTTGGTTGATGCGTCTTTTGGTTTGTTTGGTTAGTGAACCATTTTTGTGCGGAAGACTCTCTCGTGTCTGTGTTGCTTGTTAGGTACATTACATGTTCAGGAAGATGAAATTTTTTTTTAGTTTCCAAAGAGAGTACTATACAACAACTTCTGATGATTTTGGGATACATCACTGTTTGGTTTTCTAAATTTGATACACACTTGTTAGGCCATTGATGGGACAGCTTCATAAAACAGAATCTCTGGCCGGACCTTCCTTTCTCCACAGTATTTAGCCACATTCTTCCAGTTACCAACAACCTATTTATGTCATTTTCACCACACATATCTCCATCACGTCTCTCGCCCATCTGAATTCATTATTCAACTCAAGCAAGACTAGCTGTTTCGTCTTTTACCTTTCCTTCGAAAGCAGCGTGTCTGAGATTGACCCACCGGTTCTTTTCATAAACTATGCAAATGTGCTCCTCTTCTTCTTCACCACAACCAACCTGTATAACATATGTTGAGACTGTAACAGAGACATAGAGAAGAACAATAGGACAAACATTTCTGACCTTGTTTCAGATTTTACCATAGACACAAGCCGGTACTTAGTGTTTGGTTCTAAGCCTTCGTATAGCCTGCTGATGTCTATTTCCCACTCCAAAGCCGTTGTTGTATCAAATACTTCTTTCTCAGTTTCATTCTTCTCCCATTCCAAAACTAGTGTTGCAAACCCACAAAACACCAATATTGCTATATAAAAAGCGTAATATATGAAATGAGTAAATAAGATAGAAATCATGGTGGTCCGACTTACCGATTATGAAGATAGGTGGGCGTTTACTTATAATGTGATGAAAAAAGTTTGTCTTTCCACATCCTCCTGTTTTAAGGTCACAGAACATTTTATATTCCATGCGGATCACCTTAATGATATCCACAAACACCATATTCCCAAGAGAACACTGCATATTTATAAGCAAAGAACGACGTTATAGAAGCTAGTAAGGGGAAGTACCACTTCTGTAGGACAAAGAGGAAAACAAATGAAACATCATACCTTCAGGTCTCTGACTGAATCTGCAGCCATAACAATGCCATAAGAACTTTGCTGTGGATAATTTGACTTCCTTCTGCATCTGGTACAACTCATTTTTTCATATTCCTCCAACGTGAAAAGGCGAGTTACCAAGCTTTCTCTATCTGGATTTTTCCAGCAATGCCAAAACTCAAGGATGGCTACAAGTACCTCAGCAGCTTTCCTTGACTGATAAGATAGAACATTAGATGACTTTAAAATAGCAGTTAAGCTTATTGAAACAAATAATAACAATACCATGCTAAGAAGCTTATCTTCTCCGCACGTACCATGTAATGAACCTCTTCTAGGTAAGCAAGTAAGTCGCTCAACAGGCCACTGTAGATTCCCTCATCATTTTTTATCACCTCTGACACAAAGGCGTCAAAGAATTGTTGTAGTGCAGAAGGAACTTGTTCTTCCAGGTGGTCATAAAATGGTTGCCTATTGCGCATCAAATCTTCTTTGAAAATCTTAATGTTCAAGAGGGCCTGCGATACAGTATGTTTTTGTGTACTTATCAGAGAAAATAAGGAATCAGAAGATGAGAGTTTAGGAATTGAATCTTGTGTTGGTTGCCTGGTTGGTAATTGCTTTACCTTCAGCGTCACGTCAAAAGCTGAATTGTATCTGGTTGTAGCTTCTGCAGCTGCTGGCTCTGAATCTTCTCCAAGGTTTTGCAAATCTTGAAGATGGAGAACAAAAGAAATAAGAATTATGAATCCCAAACAAAATTCTTTAAATTATTGGTCATTTGAGAAGCTTTTTAATAACCAGGGTCTAGTTGGTGATGCTCTTCCTCTTGAATTTCATTTGCTGGAGCATCTCCTGGTTCCATAGAATCTTCTTCCATCGTTTTTAGTGATGAAGATGTACTTTCCGGTTCAAGGTTGACAGAAGGTTTAGTGCTACATGTAAGAAGATGCTTTGCTCAGAGAGAACCCAAAAAACAATTTAAAGCATGCGAAAAATGACTACTAAGGTACTTACTATTCAACAGTCTTATCACGCGGTCTAGACTTGCTCGTTGAATTTTTCTGTTGCACCATGAAGACCACTCATCCTTACAACTGATTAACCAAAAATTCAGAGAAGCGAATAGAGAGTTTAGAACTTCATAGACCTTAGTTTTCTTCTTTGATTGTGGCTTCTTCTCCTCTTCGAGTAAAAGATCTGCTTCTGCTGCATCTGTTTTTGCTTTGGATTCCATGTTTTCAATTTCATCCTAGTTGAGTAGAGAAATAATAAGATATTAGAAACAATTTAAAGGTAAAATCAGATAGAAAATAGGGAGTTTGGAACTTCAAAGACCTTTTTGCTTTTATAATTTTTCTTTTTTGATTGTGGCGTCTTTTTCTCCTCCTCGATTAAAAGATCTGCTTCTGCTGCATCTGCTGCATCTGACTTGGCTTTGTATTCCATATTCACGATTTCATTCTAGATGAGAAGAGACATAATACCATATAAGAAACAATTCAAAGCCAAAACTAGACGGATAATGCAATATCTCTGTATATAACAGAAGTTTCAACCAACCAGCAAGAAAGGTTTCAGCAGTTGAAGGATATAAGTGCGGTTGTCAAAAGCAGAAAGCCTTGTGAGGCTGTTTAGCAATCTAATCCTTGAATTATCAATCAGCAAAAATTTTGAATCCATTAGAAGAATCTGCAAGTCATGTTGATACTTTTAGATGGACAATTTTATGTTATTATGTTGTTAATGAATATTAAAACCATGGATGAACCTTTTGGGTGACCACTGATTTGAGAAGGCCTACGGACTTCAACACTTTATTGTCACTGAGAGTTTTACGCTCACGTATAAGATTCAAGCAATCTTCTATATCAGGGGAATCAAACGTCGGATGCAATGTTCCTTCCAGGACATCTCGTATTGCACACAAGAACAACAATTTTGTAGGGAGGGAATCTTCACGAACTTCCTTTTCACAAAAATCACATACAAGAGATGAATATAAGCTCCACTGGTCTTCCGGCAGATACCTTCTCCTTTCATCTTCAAGCGTACAAAATTTCTCAACAACATTAAGAGCTGCATCAAAAATCAAGAACTGCATTTTCTTTGCATATTTGGTTCCCAGAGTCCTACATGTGAACTGAACAGCTTTCAGAACAGCCACCCAGATACCAAAATTGTGTTCCCTGATAGGTCTGGGAAAAGTCTTATCCACTGAATTATAGTCAGTTAACCAGGATATGATATCATCTCCATGAGCATGTGCCTTGGCGTAGTGAGCACTTGGATTATAAAAGCTGATTTTTCCATCATCATCAAATGGAGCATCATTGTTTTTCAGCAGTCTTTTATCCAGAAGCAGATACGAATACTGATTATCAAAGTCGATCTTTTCTTTAACTTGAGTACGAGCCAAGACGCTGTCCACTGCTCTGCAAACCAGATCTGTACCATCATCCCTTTCACACTTGATGGTTTTAAGAAAGCCTAGAATTTGATTGAGTTCATGGCATTCTAGAAAACATATACTCTGAGGTGTTTCCACTAGGTGATAATCGACAAGATTCTGTTCAGAAACTTCAAGTTTTCCAAGATGCTTAACCGGAAAACGCATCACCCAGTCTCGGATGCTACATGAGAGAATTTTAAGGTCACAAAACGAGACAAGGAGCAATTTGATTTCCTTGAGTAACTTACTCCGCTCTTCATCCACAGCTATAGGCCATTCTTTGGACCAGCCATTCTTAGATGCAAACGTTTTCCCATCTGCGAGCCGGTTCTTGATCATCTCAACGGCAGCTACTGCGTCTACTGGTTCCCAACTTCCAACAGATATCTTACGAGCCCAATCTTTTCCTATCCTCATGGCCTTACCCTTTTGTGATGAAATTTTAAAATCTGCAGCATGTTCTTGTTCAAAATGATTCTTACATTCTTCAGCACTAGAGAACTTCTTGGAACATTTAGTTCTACACATCCAGAAAGTCCATTTAATGTCTTCCCTTGCAGAAGCGAGAACTTGCTCCAAAGCATCTCGTCCCTCCGCTTTGTAATGTTCTACTCCCTCTACAAAACGTAAAAGATTTGCTACGCTTACTTTCATAAAGTCCCTTTTGATCTTAACATCCAAACCTAACCAATACGACCTCAGTCCTTTATACTCATGCTTAAGCGGCTCTGGACTCTTCTTTGACTCCAAATCAGTTATTAGCTCGCACTTCTTTGTAGAAGAAGCCTTGGACTCAGCGATGATGAACTCTGCTTTACCTATTAAAGTCATCATTTCTTCTTTATCCTTGCCCTCCCTTTCTTCTCTCGCTTTGCTCAGGCATTTCTTGGCATACATCACTGACCCAAGTTGTTGGGCTACAAGGCAGAGAGAAGATGCAGAGAGTGATGATATCCCAGCGTTTTCAAAGCATTCCACGGAACCCAACCTATATGCGAACTTCAAGTCAGGGTTCTCTTCTGTTTTCGCTAGTTCTAAGAGTATATAACCTATATCGTGATGAAGAGTACTTAAGTCCTCGGGTTGCTTATGGACAAAAATCAAATCTTCAAGTATCTCCAAGGCCTGGACGTTGTTTCCATTAGCGACGAGATTTGCAGCATCATCGTAGAGTTTTGCGGTCTCATCAAAATCCTTGAAAGAAGAAGAAGAAGAAGAAGACTCCATTAATAACGATTTCTCAAGATACTTGTGTGTTTCTTGGTCTCCACTCCAAGGTGATTATATGATTCAGAGAGATTTGTGAGAGGCGGGAACTATAATAACCGCTTATAAACCGCAAGATCTCGAAGACGCTGGCTCGTGAGAGCCACGTGACGCCACAATACTTCATAAAAAAACAAACAAAGAAACCCAATTTGGCCATTGAGGATATCTGTCGAACACCTTGTGTGCATTATTCCCGTTTGCGATTTTTTCCGCAAAACAGTAAGAAGAAAAAAATAAACCCGCGTTAATGCCTATATGGCGAATGGTCTTCATGTTGATGATAACCAAATTCGTAGAGGACGATACATGAGCTTCTTCTATATTTTGTAAGCAAAAAGAAAAATGACAAGTCAAGAAGAACGAGAGATTGACACATGTCTATATACAAAGACTCTGTTTGGATGATGCGTCATTTGGTTTGTTTGGTTGCTGAACCATTTTTGTGCGGAAGGATCTCTCGTGTCGTGTTGCTTGTTGGATAAGGAAAATGAAAAAATTTTATAGTTTCCAAAGACAAAGAAAGATCGTAACCTCAAGTAAAAGAGAGTACTATACAACAACTTCTGATGATTTTGGGATACATCAATGTTTGGTTTTCTAAATTTGATACACACTTGTTAGGCCATTGATGGGACAGCTTCATAAAACAGAATCTCTGGCCGGACCTTCCTTTCTCCACAGTATTTAGCCACACTCTTCCAGTTACCAACAACCTAATAAGTCATTTTCACCACACATATCTCCATCACGTCTCTCGCCCATCTGAATTCATTATTCAACTCAAGCAAGACTACCAGTCTCGTCTTTTACCTCTCCTTCGAAAGCACCGTGTCTGAGATTGACCCACCGGTTCTTTTCATAAACTATGCAAATGTGTTCTTCTTCTTCTTCACCACAACCAACCTGTATAACATATGTTGAGACTGTAACAGAGACATAGAGAAGAACAATAGGACAAACATTTGTGACCTTGTTTCAGATTTTACCATAGACACAAGCCGGTACTTAGTGTTTGGTTCTAAGCCTTCGTATAGCCTGCTGATGTTTATCTCCCACTCCAAAGCCTTTGTTGTTTCAAATATGTCTTTCTCTGTTTCACTCTTCTCCCATTCTAACACTAATGTTGCAAACCAACAAAACACAAGTTTTGCATTTATCATAAGCATAATAAATGATAGGAGTAAATAAGATCGCAATCATGGTGGTCCAGCTTACCGATTATGAAGATAGGTGGGCATCTACTTATAATGTGATGAACAAAGTTTGTCTTTCCACATCCTCCTGTTTTAATGTCACATAACATTTTATATTCCATGCGGATCACCTTCAGGATATCCACAAACTCTATATTCCCAAGAGCACACTGCATATTAATAAAGCATTGAACGACGTTATAGAAGCTACTAAGGGAAAGTACCACTTCTGTAGGACAAAGAGGAAAACAAATGAAACATACCTTCAGGTCTCTGACTGAATCTGCAGCCATAACAATGCCATAAGAACTTTGCTGTGGATAAGTTGACTTCCTTCTGCATCTGGTACAACTCATTTTTTCATATTCCTCCAACGTGAAAAGGCGAGTTACCAAGCTTTCTCTATCTGGATTTTTCCAGCAATGCCAAAACTCAAGGATGGCTACAAGTACCTCAGCAGCTTTACTTGACTGATAAGATAGAACATAAGATGACTTTAAAATAACAGTTAAGCTTATTGAAACAAATAATAACAATACCATGCTAAGAAGCTTATCTTCTCTGCACGTACCATGTAATGAACCTCTTCTAGGTAAGCAAGTAAGTCGCTCAACCGGCAACTGTAGATTCCCTCATCATTTTTTATCACCTCTGACACAAAAGCGTCAAAGAAATTTGGTAGCGCAGGAGGAACTTGTTCTTCCAGGTGGTCATGAAATGGTTGCCTATTTCGCATCAAATCTTCTTTGAAAATCTTAATGTTCAAGAGGGCCTGCGATACAGTATGTTTTTGTGTACTTATCAAAGAAAATAAGGAAGTAAAGAGGTATGGAACGAGCTGAATCAGAAATGGGAGTTTAGGATTTGAATCTTGTGTTGGTTGCTTGGTTGGTAATTGCTTTACCTTCAGCGTCACGTCAAAAGCTGAATTGTATCTGGTTGTAGCTTCTGCAGCTGCTGGCTCTGAATCTTCTCCAAGGTTTTGCAAATCTTGAAGATGGAGAACAAAAGAAACAAGAATTATGAATCCCAAACAAAATTCTTTAAATTATTGGTCATTTGAGAAGCTTTTTAATAACCAGGGTCTAGTTGGTGATGCTCTTCCTCTTGAATTTCATTTGCTAGAGCATCTCCTGGTTCCATAGAATCTTCTTCCATCGTTTTTAGTGATGAAGATGTACTTTCCGATTCAAGGTTGACAGAAGGTTTACTGCTACATGTAAGAAGATGCTTTGCTCAGAGAGAACCCAAAAAACAATTTAAAGCATGCGAAAAATGACTACTAAGGTACTTACTGTTCAACAGTCTTATCACGCGGTCTAGACTTGCTCGTTGAATGTTTCTGTTGCACCATGAAGACCACTCATCCTCACAACTGATTAACCAAAAATTCAGAGAAGCAAATAGAGAGTTTAGAACTTCATAGACCTTATTTTTCTTCTTTGATTGTGGCTTCTTCTCCTCTTCGAGTAAAAGATCTGCTTCTGCTGCATCTGTTTTTGCTTTGGATTCCATGTTTTCAATTTCATCCTAGTTGAGTAGAGAAATAATAAGATATTAGAAACAATTGAAAGGCCAAATCAGATAGAAAATAGAGAGTTTGGAACTTCAAAGACCTTTTTGCTTTTATTATTTTTCTTTTTTGATTGTGGCGTCTTTTTCTCCTCCTCGATTAAAAGATCTGCTTCTGCTGCATCTGACTTGGCTTTGTGATCCATATTCACGATTTCATTCTAGATGAGAAGAGACATATTAACATATAAGAAACAATTCAAAGCCAAAACTAGACGGATATTGAAATCTCTCTGTATATAACAGAAGTTTCAACCAACCCGCAAGAAAGGTTTAAGCAGTTGAAGGATATACGTGCGGTTGTCAAAAGCAGAAAGCCTTGTGAGGCTGTTTAGCAAACTAATCCTTGCATTATCAATCAGCAGAATTTTTGATTCCATTAGAAGAATCTGCAAGTCATGTAGATACTTTTAGATGGACAATTTATGTTATTATGTTGTTAATGAATATTAAAATCATGAATAAACCTTTTGGTTGACCACTGATTTGAGAAGGTGTATGGACTTCAAGACTTTGTTGTCACTAAGACTTTTACGCTCACGTATAAGATTCAAGCAATCTTCTATATTAGGGAAATCCAACGTCGGAAGCGATGCTCCTTTCAGGACATCTCGTATTGCACACAAGTACAACAATTTTGTAGGGAGGGAATCTTCAGGAACTCCCTTTTCACAACGATCACATAGAAGAGATGCATATAAGCTCCACTGATCTTCCGGCAGATTCCTTCTCCTTTTATCTTCACTCACACAGATGTTCTCGAAAAATTCAAGAGCTGCATTATATTTAATGGCCTGCAAGTCCTTTGCATATTTGGTTCCCAGAGTCCGACATGTGAACTGAACAGCTTTCAGAACTAAAAGCCAGATACTAAAATTGTGTTCCTTGATAGGTCTGGGAAAGGTCTTATCCACTGAATTGTGGTTAGTTAACCAGGATATGATATCATCTCCATGAGCATGTGCCGTGGCGTAGTGAGCACTTGGATTAAAAACGTTGATTGTTCCTTCATCATCAAATGGAACATCATATTTTTTCAGCAGTCTTCTATCCAGAAGAAGATACGAAAACTCAGAGTTAAAGTCGATCTTTTCTTTGACTCGAGTACGACCTAAGACACTGTCGACTGCTCTGCAAACCACATCTGTACCATCATTCCTTTTACGCTTGATGGTTTTTAGAAAGTCTAGGATTTGATTAAGTTCATGACACTCCAGAAAACAGATACTCTGAGGTGTTTCAGCTAGGTGAGAATCGGTAAAATCCGGTCCTGAAATTTCAAATTTTCTAAGATATGTAGCTGGAAAAAGCATCAACCAGTCTCGAATGCTACATGAGAGAATTTTCTGTTCACAAAGCGACACAAGGAGCAATTTGATTTCCTTGAGTAACTTACCGCGCTCTTCATCCGCAGCTAAAGGCCATTCTTCAGACCATCCATTCTTCGATTTAGATGCAAACGCTTTCACATGTTTGAGATGATTCTTGATCATTTTAACGGCAGCGACTGCATCCACTGGTTTCCAACTTCCAAGTGATATCTTACGAGTCCAGTCCTTTCCTATCCTTCTGACCATAGCGTTTTCTGAAGACAGTTTAAAATCAGCAGCATGTTCTTGTTCAAAATGATTCTTACATTCTTTAGCACTAGAGAACTTCTTGGAACATAAAGCTCTACACATCCAGAAAGTCCATTTATAGTCTTTCCTGACAGAAGCGATAATTTCCTTAACTAGTCCCTTTTTTATTAATACACCGTCGACAAAACTTGAAAGCTTTGCAATGTTTACTTTCAGAAAGTCTCTTTTGATCTTAACATCCAATCCCAGCCAATACGACCTCAACCCCTTAAACTTATCCTCAGACGGCTCTGTACTTATCTTTGATTCTCGAACTTTTGTCTCAGGAGTTAAAGGAGAAGTCTTGGAAGCAGCGATCTTGAACTCTGCAGTACTGATTAAAGCCTCCAGTTTTTTCCGGTTTACGATTACTAAATTTTGGAATCGCACAGAAGTAACTGAACTCAGGTTGTCTGGGATAGGTTGAGATAAAGCCTCTCTTGCTTTGACAATGCATTTCTTGTAATACATCACAGACCCAAGATTTATGGCCAAGAAGTTGAGAAACTGTGCACACGTTCCTGATGTCTCCACATGGTGCGAATGGCATGCTACACAACCCAACAAGTATGCGTTTTCCGTGTCATTATCCTCTGCTTTCTCCGCTAGTTCTATGAATACGTTACCTTGTTCGACATGAAGACGCCATGCGTCATTGGCTTTCCAATGGACTGAAAGCACATCTTCAAGTATCTCCAAGGCCTTGATGAGGTTTCCTTGAGCCATGAGACCTTCAGCATCTTTGTAGAGTCTTGCCGCATTAGCATCCTTCATGAAAGAAGACTCCATAGTAACACGATTATTGCGTTTTCTTGGTCTCTGAAGTTTTGTTTTTTCTTCTCTTCTTTAACGATTCAGAGAGATTTGTGTGAGAGAATAGAGTAGAGGCGGGAACAAGAACAACCGTATATAAACCGCAAGGTTCTCGAAGTGGCTGGATCTTTATCACGTGAGAGCCACGTGACGACACAAAAAGGCTTCATAAAAACAAACAGAGAAACCCAATTTTGGGCATTGGGGAATTGTGTCGAACACCTTGTGTGCATCATCCGTTTGGGATTTCCACAGAGTAAAAAAAAAAAAAAACCCAAAGTTGAGTGAGACTTTTAGAATTTGGGTTAAGAGCTAAATGTAGAACGATCTTCATGTAATGATGAACAAAAATGTCGTGAAAATGTGTAGACTTGAAAAATCAACAATTTGTAGAGACGACGACGACACAAGAAAAAAAGTTCGATATTTTTAGAAGTGACTTTGATGTTGAAGTCAATTATAGTAACTCACAAATTAATTAGCACGAGAGACTGACACGTGTATAGTCAACATGACGGTCAAATTAATTTAATACTTTAATCAAAAAAATAGACTATAGAGAGAGAGACTCTAATCGGCTTGGGATTTTAGAGCGATTAAAATGAACCAGAAAGATAACCGAGCCGGTTAAGTGGTTATTTCGATTGCTATTAAGCGATGTTAGTTTCAGCAAGTCGTTCGTTTACTCGTTATATGAGCTCAGCCTCTTCCTTTTTGGTAGATGAACCATTAGGGCATGTTTATAGGGGATCATGTGGGGGTGTTCTTAGATGAGAAATAATGTAAAAATATTGTAAGATCAGGTCTTAAGATCTTTTGTTAAGAAGTTAGTTATTGGGAGAACAGGTATAAGATCTTAAGATTTAATAATATAATATTATTATAGAAATTTAAAAATGTTGAATAAATACAAAGATTAATGTGTAATATAAAATTTAAGTAAGTTTAAAACTATTTAATATAATGTTTATTAATACTCTTATTAAACATATTACAATTATTAAAATTTATAAAATAACATTTTTATTGAAAACTTATAAAACTTTTATTAAAAATTTTTTAAAAAATTATTACTTAATTATTTAAAGAAGTCAAACATTTTATTTCATTAATACAAATGACCAAATTTATTCCAAATATTCTCAATCAAATCCTCCTTTAATTTGCGATGTGCTTGTTTATCACGAATTAATGTATGGCCATCACCTAAACCTTGAAGATTTGAAGACATGGTTACTGAAAAGGTATGATCCGGAGTAGTTCCAGTTCCATCTTCTTGTTGGAATTCTTGTTCGTCATAGAGTGTGTATGAATCTCGTTCATCTTCGACAATCATATTATGCAGTATGAGACATGCTCTCATTATATATGCAATTTTACCCTTTGACCATAAAAGAGTTGGATTTTTAATCATGGCGAATCTAGATTGCAAGACTCCAAATGCACGCTCAACATCACGGGTTCATAATTGGCAAAGAAACAAACAACCAACATCACGGGTTCATAATTCGGAAACAAACAACAACCAACCAACATCACGGGTTCCTAATTGGCCAAAAAAAACACAACAACAACCAACATCACGGGTTGCAACACCAAAAGAAACAACCAAACATCTTTTCAAGACAATAATTTACTTGAGCTGGTTCACTTTGTCCGTCAGCTGGATCACTCGGTCCGTCAGCTGGTTCACTTTGTCCGTCACCTGGATCAGAAGAACCTTGAGCTGTATCATTTGGTCGTTGAGCTGGATCACTTGCTCCTTGACTTGGATCACTTCGTCTTTGGGTTGAGCATCACGGTTCGACAGACGTTGTAATGGACCAGCTTCACGGTTCAATGGTTGCGGTTCATAGTAAGCGGTGTCAGCCTCATCTTCTGTATCGGAACTGTAGTTTAAGGGGCTGTTTATGCCCTCGTCATAGTCAGAGAACATGTCTTCCACAACCTGAAACCAAAACAAACCAATCATTCGACATTTATTAAAGCTTACGAAAACATATAAACATATATAAACCGAGTCTGTCGAAAACATAAGCAAATTCATTAAACACATGAAGTAGAGTTACAACATAAACATAAACATCAAATAAATATAAGCCGATTCAATAAAAACATCAAATAAAACTAAAATTAAACAAGCATAAACCCTAAAGCTAAAACAATTCAGCCATTAGCTTCTTCTTTAGAGCTTTTTCATCTTCATCTAGCGTTTCTTTCTTGGCAATGAGAGTGTCCAAAATGGACATCTTTTGAAGTTCTTTCATGGACTCTAAGTCCTTCTTTTGATCTCCCACATTTGACTAAACTCTGTCGAGGTGCAGCCTTCTCTTTACCCTTGTTCCTTGATTTTTCATTGCCTTTATTCCAGCAGGCCTGCTCTCGAGCTCACCCACAACAGACCCTACAGATGGTGCAGCCTCATCCGCTTTTCTTTTCGAAGAGGTGGTTGTCTTTGGAGTGGGGTTCGAAGAGGTGGTTGTCTTTGGAGTGGGGTTCATAGGCTCTAAATTAATCCATTTCTGTTCATAGCGAAGCACATTCCAAGCATACTCCAAACCAAACTTCTTCTTGTACAGCTTCGTGTATAGTTGGTGAGCATTATGCAGAATATCCGCATCATTCATGCCACTAGCTTTCTCACCCTTTGCTTCTGCGTATGCTCCACAGAACTTACTGACTTCCCTGCTGATCTTTTGCCATCGTTGTCTACAATGATCAGGGAGCCTTGGTTCACCACCTCCAAGGACATGATCACTTGTTGCATAATAATCACCAATCCGCTTCCAGAAGGACCCATACGGTTGATCATTCCCAACAATCCCATCCTTAGATGTGTTTAACCAGGCGCTTATTAGGACTAAGTCATCTTGTGGGTACCATAACCTTCTCTCCCTACGTTGTTCTGCTGTCTCATCTGTTTGACTAAGAGGTTGACTCGGGTGTGAACTAGGTTGTGAACTAGGTTGTGAACTAGGTTGTGAACTAAAAGAAGGGATTTCAGGTTGTGAACCAAGGTTTACATTTGGAGCAAAACTGTCGTATGGGAAGTTTTGAAGACTAAAGTAGGAATGAGACTGACTATTAGGAATATTATTTGATTCCATAGAAAGCAGATTTAGAACGAAAGAAGGAAATGAGAACGAAAGCAAATTTAGAACGAGAGATTATTCGAAAGTCTTAATAGATTGGTAAGAAAGAAGGAAATGAGATTGGATAATATAGAGAAGTTAAGAAGATCATTTAATTAAAAGTTTTGTGTTGTTAGAGAATTTTAATTCATAGTAACCATTACCTACTTCTGTCAAATCAGAAGTAAATAAGGGACATTTAGTGTTTTAAATAATAGTACAGTTTAAAACATTAAAGTTCAGTTTAGTTTAAAACACTCAAGTTCAGTTTCAGTCAATCATCCTATCAGTTACATATCATCCTATCAAAAATTTTCTTAATAATCACAACTACCTTAACGAGAAAGAAAAGTGAACGAGAACGAGAAAGGGACTTTGGCCAAAGGAAATCATCCTATCAGTTACATAATCAACTACCTTATATGGAATTTTTGTGTAAATGAGCATGAAAAGTGAACTAGTTTATGAAGTTAACAAACCATTCTACTTATTAGACACAAACAAACATTTTTTATAAACCATTTTCTTAAACCAGCTAACCTTTTACTTGCGAGTAAACAAACAAAACCAATTTAAGGAACTCAGACACAAACAAACAAACGACCAAAACAATTTTTAAAGTTAACAAACAAACGATTCAAAACAAGCTACAAACCATTATTCAGTCACAAACAAACCATTTGAATTACCTTTCACCTGCGAGTAAGGAATGATGTTGATAGTGGTCCGATTTATTTTGCCCTCCTTAACCTCATAAACAAACCAAAAACAATAGTTAAAACATAGGAGACAGAGGAGAAAGAGGACAAAAACGATTACAATTCACTCATACAAATCTATTATAGGGTTTATACACAAAATACAACACACGAAAGGCATAAAATCAAAACCCTAAATCGAAACCCTCAATCGAAACCCTCAAATGAAACCCTAAAATCGAAACCCTAAATAAAAACCATAAATCGCGTAAATATAAATCGAAACCCTCAATCGAAACCCTCAATCGAAACCCTCAATCGAAACCCTCAATCGCAACCCTCAATCGAAACCCTAAATCGAAACCCTAAATAAAAACCCTAAATCGAAACCCTAAATCAAACCCTAAATCGACACCTAATTAAGAGATGAAATTACGTTTAAATCGACAGAGCTTACCTTCTCTATAAAGCCGGAGGAGATGGAGGAGATAGAGGAGACGGAGAAGACAAGGAGGCGAAGAGATCGGTTGACTTGGCGAGACAACAGAGACAATGGAGACGACGAGATCGGTGGACACGAGGATACGAGGAGAAGAAGAGACGAAAAGCTCGGTTTAATTGGTGTTTTAATGGCCGGAACACACCGGAATCGGAGAAGAAGAGATCACTCGGCGTTTCGCCTTTCGGGAGAGAAGAAGAAGAAAACACGAGTTCGAGAGAGAGAAAAATGAAAATGAATGAAACGAAGGAAAAAAAATTTTGTGGAAAGAAAATTTTCGTCCAATCACAGCCAGCCACATACCCGAGGATCAGGCCCAAGAACTGATCCGAAATAAGATCAAAAGGCCTGATCTTAGGGCCACTGTTCAATACATTTTAATTTTTTAAGGCCTAAGATCAGGCAATCAGTTATGCCAATAAACATGGCCTTATGCGAAATGCTCTTGTCGTCCTTGTTGTGTACATGATAAGGACTCTATGTAGATAAACAAATGTAGAACTTTTTTTTTACTTGGAACATGTCATTGTTTTATATACATCAATGCTAGACCTCTCCACATTGATACAATACTGTAACTTGTTAGGCAATCCATCAGACAGCTTCATAAAATAGAATCTCTGGCCGGACCTTCCTTTCTCCACAGTATCTGACCACATTCTTCCAGTTACCAACAACCTATATGTCATTTCACCGCACATATTTCCATCACCTCTCTCACCTATCTAAATTTATTATTCAACTCAAGCAAGACAAGCAGTTTCGTCTTTTACCTCTCCTTCAAAAGCAGTGCGTCTGAGTTTGACCCACCGGTTCTTTTCATAAACTACGCAAATGTGCTCTTCTTCTTCTTCACCACAACCAACCTGCGTCACATACGTTGAGACTGTAACAGAGACATAATGAAGAACAATAGGACAAATATTTGTGACCTTGTTGCAGATTTTACCATTGACACAAGCCGGTAGTTGGTGTTTGGTTCTACGCCTTCATATAGCCTGCTGATGTCTATTTCCCACTCCAAAGCCTTTGTTGTATCAAATACTTCTTTCTCAGTTTCATTCTTCTCCCATTCCAAAACTAGTGTTGCAAACCCACAAAACACCAATATTGCTATATAAAAAGCGTAATAAATGAAATGAGTAAATAAGATAGAAATCATGGTGGTCCAACTTACCGATTATGAAGATAGGTGGGCGTTTACTTATAATGTGATGAACAAAGTTTGTCTTTCCACATCCTCCTGTTTTAAGGTCACAGAAAATTTTAAATTCCATGCGGATCACCTTAATGATATCCACAAACACCATATTCCCTAGAGAACACTGCATATTTATAAGCAAAGAACGACGTTATAGAAGCTATTAAGGGGAAGTACCACTTCTGTAGGACAAAGAGGAAAACAAATGAAACATACCTTCAGGTCTCTGACTGAATCTGCAGCCATAACAATGCCATAAGAACTTTGCTGTGGATAATTTGACTTCCTTCTGCATCTGGTACAACTCATTTTTTCATTTTCCTCCAACGTGAAAAGGCGAGTTACCAAGCTTTCTCTATCTGGATTTTTCCAGCAATGCCAAAACTCAAGGATGGCTACAAGTACCTCAGCAGCTTTACTTGACTGATAAGATAGAACATAAGATGACTTTAAAATAACAGTTAAGCTTATTGAAACAAATAATAACAATACCATGCTAAGAAGCTTATCTTCTCTGCACGTACCATGTAATGAACCTCTTCTAGGTAAGCAAGTAAGTCGCTCAACCGACAACTGTAGATTTCCTCATCATTTTTTATCACCTCTGACACAAAAGCGTCAAAGAAATTTTGTAGCGCAGGAGGAACTTGTTCTTCCAGGTGGTCATGAAATGGTTGCCTATTTCGCATCAAATCTTCTTTGAAAATCTTAATGTTCAAGATGGCCTGCGATACAGTATGTTTTTGTGTACTTATCAAAGAAAATAAGGAAGTAAAGAGGTATGGAACGAGCTGAATCAGAGATGGGAGTTTAGGTATTGAATCTTGTGTTGGTTGCCTGGTTGGTAATTGCTTTACCTTTAGCGTCACGTCAAAAGCTGAATTGTATCTTGTTGTAGCTTCTGCAGCTGCTGGCTCTGAATGTTCCAACAGTGAAGCTTCTCCAAGGTTTTGCAAATCTTTAAGATGGCAAACAAAAGAAATAAGAATTATGAATCCCAAACAAAATTATTTAAATTATTGGTCAACTGAGAAGCTTTTTACTAACCAGGGTCATCATTATTTTGCACAGAATAATTCTCTTCTAGCTGGTGATGCTCTTCCTCTTGAATTTCATTTGCTAGAGCATCTTCTGGTTCCATAGAATCTTCTGCCACCGTATTTAGTGGTGAAGATGTACTCTCATGTTCAAGGTTGACAGAAGGTTTACTATTACATGTAAGAAGACGCTTTCCTCAGAAAAAATTCAAAAACAGTTTATAGCATGCGAAATTGAGTCCTAAGGTACTTACTGCTCAACGGTCTTATCACGTGGTTTAGACTTGCTCGTTGATGTTTTCTGTTGCACCATGAAGACCACTCACCCTTACAACCAATTAATAAAAAAATCAGAAAAGCAAAAGAGATCGAGTTTAGAACTTTAAAAAACCTTATTGCTTTTATTCTTCTTCACTGATTGTGGCTTCTTCTCCTCCTCGAGTAAAAGTTCTGCTTCTGCTGCATCTGACTTCGCTTTGGATTCCATAGTTACAATTTCACTCTAGTTGAGAAGAGACATAATAAGATATGAGCAACAATTTAAAGGCCAAATCGGACATAAAATGAAAGCTCTCTGTATATATATCCAAAGTTTCAAACCAACCAGCAAGAAAAGTTTCAGCAGTTGAAGCATATAGGTGCGGTTGTCAAAAATAGAAAGCCTGGTGAGGTTATTCAGCAAAGTAATCCTTGAATTATCAATCAGTAAAATCTTCGAATCGATTAGTAAAACCTGCAAGTCATGTACAAACATTTAGATGGGCAATTTCAAGTTCTAACGTTGATGAATATTAAAATCAAGAACGAACCTTCTGGGTGACCACTAATTTCAGAAGGTCTATTGATTTCAACACTATGTCATCTCTGAGACTTTTACGATCACGTATAAGATCCATGCAATCTTCTAAATTAGGAAGATCAAGAGTTGGATGCAGTGCTCCTTCGAGAACATCTCGTACTGCAGACAAGAATAATGTTGTAGAATTTCCGGGGACTTCCTCTTCACATCTATCGCATAGAAGCGATGCATATCTGTTCCATTGACCTTCCTGAAGATTCCTTCTCCTTTTATCTTCACTAATACACATGTTCTCGATGATAGTAAGAGCTGCATCATAATCTAAGACCTGCGCTTTCTTTGCATATTTGGTTCCCAAAGTCCTACATGTGAACTGAACAGCTTTCAGAACAGCCAACCAGATATCAAGATTGTGTTCTCTGATAGGCTTGGGAAAGGTCTTGTCTACTGAACTGTAATCAGTTAACCAGGATATAATATCATCTCCATAAGCTGGTGCCTTGGCGTAGTGAGCACTGGGATCAAAAACACTGATAGTCCCTTCATCATCGAATGGAGCAGGAGCAGTATTGCTTTTTAGTAGTCTTTTATCCAGTAGCAGATATGAAAACGCACGGTCAAAATCGATCTTTTCTTTAACTCGAGTACGACCCAGGAAACTGTCCGCTGCTCTGCAAACTGCATCTGTACCATCATTCCTTTCACACTTGATGTTGTTTAGGAAGTCCAGGATTTGACTGAGTTCATGACTTTCTAGAAAACAGATACTCTGAGGTGTTTCTACTAAACGCAAATCAACAATACTCTGTCCGGAAACTTCAAGTTTCACTAGATGCTTAACCGGAAAACGCATCATCCAGTCACGAAGGCTACCGGAGAGAATTTTCTTGTCGCAAAACGAGACAAGAAGCAATTGGATTTCCTTGAGTAACTTACTCCGCTCTTCATCCACAGCTATAGGCCATTCTATGGACCATCCATTCTTAGATTTAGATGCAAAAGCTTTCACATCTGCCAGCCGGTTCTTGATCATTTCAACGGAAGCTACTGCGTCTACTGGTTCCCAACTTCCAACAGATATCTTACGAGCCCAGTCTTTTCCAATCCTCTTGACCATATCCTTTTCTGAAGAAAGTTTAAAATCTGCAGCGTGTTGTTGTTCAAGATGATTCTTACATTCTTCAGCACTGGAGAACTTCTTGGAACACAAAGTGCGGCATATCCAGAATGTCCATTTTCTGTCTTTCTTTGCAGAAGCGAGAACTTGCTCCAAAACATCTCGTCCCTTCGCTTTGTAATGTTCTATTCCCTCTACAAAACTTGTAAGCTTTGCAATGTTTACTTTCAAAAGTTCCCTTTTGATCTTAACATCCAATCCCACCCAGAATGACCTCAATCCTTTAACTGAACCCTCACGCGGGTCTGGACTCTTCTTTGACTCCGAAACTCTTTGTTCAGAGTCTTTTAAAGTAGAACCAACAAGAGTCTTGGAAGAAGCGATACGAGACTCTGCATATTTGATTACTTCCAACAATTCATTATTCTTTTTGTCGAGTAATTTTTGATCTTCCAAACTCAGTGGACCAACAGAATCTGGGTTCCCTGGGGAAGTAACAGTTAAACCATGTTTTGCTTTCTTCACAGACTTCTTGAGATACAATACTGACCCAAGCTTTTTGCCCAACATGTGGAGTGCAGTCGCACAAAGTGGTGATAACCCATCATCATCTTCCGAAAAACACTCTGCAGAACCAAACAAGAATGCGACTTGCACGTCAGGGCTCTCTGCTTTTTTCGCTAGTCCCAAGAATACGCGACCTTCTTTGAGACGAAGACGCCATGCGTCTTTATCTTCCCCGTGGACTAAGATCAAATCGTCAATGATCTCCAATGCCTTGATGTAGTTTCCTTCACGGTTGTGACGTATAACATCTCTGTAGAGTTGTACGCCCTCTTCATCATCCTTGAAAGAAGGCTCCATAGCAAACGATTCTCAAGATCCTTTTCGCTTTCTTGTTCTCTAGGGTTTTTTTTTCAAAGCTTTGAAGAGACAAAATCTGATTTGCGAGAAGAAGAAGAGAGCAGAGTAGAGGGCAAGCGGGAATCTCAACCAAAAGTAACAGCAAGGTACACGTGAGAGCCACGTGACAAGACTAATGAAAACAAAAACAAAAAACTGAGAAAACCCAATTTTTCACCATTGGGGAATTCTATCGAACACCTTATGTGCATTTGGGAGCAAAAATGCAGAGAACAAAGCTTGCGCAAATCTCAGTCTCCGTAATCAGAAGATCTCATTATTCAACTCCTATTAAATCTCTAACCACCAGTCACGACGTTCCAGTTGTTGTTGATGATGATGACGATCCTCTCTACGCCGACGTACCCAAGCCTCGGAAGGATAAATCAGAGAGGAAGCCGTATCCGACTCCGATGAAAGAGTTGATTCGTCGCGCGAAAGAGGAGAAGCAACTGAGAAAGTTACAACCATGTCGAGTTCTGGAAGATCCGCCGGATAATGGGTTACTTGTTCCGGAACTTGTCCACGTGGCTCACTCTGTTCACCGATGCCGCAACTCTTTGCTCTCCGGCCTCTCTAAAATCATTCCTCACGTTCCTGTTCACCGCTGCAGGTTACTTTACTATTTCTCTTTTAATTTGCTACGATAAAGTATATATTTGAGTTTAGTCGGTTCGAACTTGTGTTGTTTTGTTTAGATGCTGCTCTGAGGTTCACATTGGCAAGGAAGGTCATGAGATCAGGACTTGCATTGGCCCTGGTAGTGGTTCAAGAAGTGCGACTCATGTCTGGAAAAGAGGAAGAGTGAGCGATGTTGTCTTGTTCCCAAAAAGTTTTCACCTTTATGACCGTGCTGTCAAACCGAGAGTTATACACGACGAGAGATTTACCGTCCCTAAGATCTCTGCAGTTCTCGAGCTATGCTTACAGGCTGGTGTAGACCTCGAGAAGTTCCCATCAAAGCGAAGATCAAAACCTGTGTACAGCATCGAAGGACGGATTGTAGATTTTGAGGAAGTTCATGATGGAAATATAGAGACTGCAGTTACTTCTACTGCTGTAGTTTTACAAGAAGATGATCGTTGCAAATTTGAGGAGAAGAAAAGCTTGAAGGAACTAAGCATTGACACGATGGAGTCATGGTTTGAAATGGTTTTGGGGGTCAGGAAACTGATGGAGAGATACAAAGTGTGGACTTGTGGGTATTGTCCAGAGATTCAGGTTGGTCCAAAGGGACACAAAGTGAGGATGTGTAAAGCGACAAAGCATCAGATGAGAGACGGAATGCATGCGTGGCAAGAAGCTACTATTGATGATGTGGTTGGTCCAAACTATGTGTGGCATGTTAGGGATCCTACTGACGGTTCTGTTCTTGATAATAGCTTGATGAGGTTCTACGGCAAGGCTCCTGCGGTTGTGGAGATGTGTGTTCAAGGTGGTGCACCGGTACCTGATGAGTACAAGAGTATGATGAGGCTTGATGTGGTTTATCCGCAACGCGATGAGGTCGATCTAGTCGCTTGACTTCTTTTAAAATATTGGGATTTGTTTAATGAATGCTGAAGAGTACACTCTTTGTTTATCTGGTAGAATATTCTCAGCAGATGTTGTTATCGACCATTTGAACACTTCTCTAACTCATTTTTTCAGAAAGGAACAGGTTGATTTGAAAAAAAGGAAAGCTCATATATATATTAGGAAAGATGAGAACACAATTGTGGTTCTTGTAACCCCTTTCCTAAATAGAGGAGCCCCAGCCTCAGCCTCTTTGGTCTCAAATCTTAAACAAATTCAATTCTCAGACGGCTTTGCTCCTTGCGGTTGCGATTTCACTTCGCAGCTTCTCAATCGTTTTAACAGCTCCGATTATTTTCCTCTCCATCTCTTTCAATTGCTCAAGTTTCTCAACGTTCCCACTCTTCTCTTCCTCAAAATCTTTCCTGTTACATAAAAGCCGAATGGTTAAAACAACTGATGATGAACGTTTAACAGTTACTTGATATGTAAAAGACTTTTTCTGTTTACCGTAATCTCTGGTGCTCCTCTTTCAACCGCTCAAGCTCTTGGCTTGACGCATCCAAACCCTCTGCCTCAAGACAAACCTTCTTCAACTCCTTTAACACCAACTTCACCTGTGAAGCAAGCTCTTCTCGTTCTCTGGCCAACCGATGAGCCTCAATGTGAGCTAACTGCACCTCCCTCCTTATATTCTCTCTGTTCTTGATCATACCCTCCATTTTAGCTATTTTCTCAAGAGTCGCTCGGATCTGAATCTCGGTGTCTGTTTCCGTCTTTCTAATGTGAGCTCTTAGCCCCTGGACTTCACGGTCAGCCACGGTTAAGTCTTCCTTGAGAGCTACGTAGCTTGAAGCTAGTTTCCTGTTGTCACTAGAGAGCCGGTCAATCTCAGCAGCTTGAGCTGCAATCTTGTTCTCTAGAATATCGGGAAGAGAGATCCGTTGGTCTCGAAGATGACGCGGATCCGAAGCCAAAGAGATGGTCTCATGGTGCCTTGATAATGATGACCCACTAGTTGACATGCCTTGGCTTACTCTGCTATGATGTTTCGAACCTATCCTCTCCCTTGAAGACATTCTACAGGAGAACTCAAAAGATTAAAAAATCAAGAAGCAATTGGCAGCTTATATAAGACTCAGCTAATGAGATTTAGTAATCGAAGATAGCACAGAACAATCCCTAGGTTTCGTATCTTGACACGAGCTAGAAGAAACCCAGGAATTGGACAAACCAATTCTACGAAACCCTATTATCATCTTTATAACAATTGGACGAACCTGAAATTCACAAATAGAGATTTTGATCTTCGATACAAATCAAGCTCCAGAAGAGGCAACTACAGGGCTTTATGTTCTAAAAAGCTGATCTCTAAATCAACTCAAAGACTAGAGATCGATTTCACAACTCTCAAAATCAAAGACACCAACTCTCTGGTCTGGTCTCGGCTTGTGTCAGAAAGTTTCCTAACTCTCTGTAATTGTTGTTATTTTTACGATGGGTAAATTTAGTTTTGTTTATAGATTTGGGTCTTAATTATAAAGGCCCATTATATTGTTATAGGCCCATTTAAATAGTTAGCCTTACATGTCTGTCACGTGAGATTCTCTGAAAGTCATCTTCTCCGCGACCCCTTCATGAACCAAAAAAACATACTTATATAGAGAACAGAATCCAACTTCTTCTATCAATTCAGATTCGCACGTTGAAACTAATCTTAAATACAAAAATCAACACCTAATACTGACCTGATCTGATATTACCTCTCTTATTCAATCTTCCTGATTCTTCAATTTCAGTCCTAGGGCTTCAAATTCCGGTAAGTCACTTTTTGTTTCTTGCCTCATTTTCATCTCTCTCTTTGATTTTTTCCGTTTGATTCTCTAAACCCAAATCGTGTGACGTATTTATTACTATTTCTTGATCTCACATTTGTTTTTGCAATTCCAGTGACATATTCGCGTACTTGTTATTAATACAGTATGGTAGAAGCGATGGAGACGGAGATGGAGTTATCTGATGGTGAACAAACGAATGCTAATAATAATGCATATGTTGCTGCTGCTGCTTCCCAAAACTCTGCTTCTGCTATGTATAACAGAAACCTTTTGGCTGCTTATGGAAACTCACCCACTGGTTTAGAGAAAGTGATACAAAGGAGACATCAGGTTCATCATGAACAGCAGCAGTTACCTGGTTATATCTTTATGTGTAATGCGAGGACAAAGACTGATTGTTACCGTTACCGTGTTTTCGGAGTTCCAAGAGGAAGAAGAGACGTTGTTGAGAGTATCAGACCAGGGATGAAGCTTTTCCTTTATGACTTTGAGAAGAGACTTTTGTATGGTGTCTATGAAGCTACTACTTGTGGCAGGTTGGATATTGAACCTGAAGCTTTTGACATGCAATATCCTGCTCAGGTTAGTCTCCTGTGAACACACACACATATGATTTCGTTTAAATCATCAACTGAATGTGTCTAAGATTGTTCCTTTTCTTACTTGATTTTGGCAGGTTGGATTTAGAATCCTCATGAACTGTTATCCCTTGTCAGAAAACACTTTTAAGTCTGCTATCTATGAAAATTACAATGGACCCAAATTTAAGCAAGAACTTGCTCCTCACCAAGTAATACACTTTTTCTTGCTTTTCTAACTTTCATGCTTACCTGCTTGACTTTCAATATTGATAAATGTTCCATGGATTTGCAGGTTATGTCTTTGTTATCATTGTTTCGTCCATTTAATGCTCCAGAGCTCGATCTGTTACCTCATAGAATGGCTTCTAGAGCTTCAGCACCCAGGACTTTATCTTTTGAGGAAAGGTTTATAGCTGCTACACAACTTAGAAATGCTTCATCTGTTTTGGATCCTCTGTCTGCTCGTCATGCAGAGCCACGACCTGGCTCTCTTATGGCCCATCAGTCTGTTCCCCGCACATCTCTGCTCCAACATAGTTACTCCAGACAAGACGACTTCACAACCCCACCTAGAGATAGTCTGTCGAATTTGAATCAGCCTTATTATCCTACTGAAGCTCGGCAGCAACGGTTGCTCGGAGACCCTCCTCAGTCAGATCCTCCTCGGTCAGACCCTCCGCGGTCATCTATACAGGACCCTCAACTCAAATACCTTACCATTTTATCTAATATTCGGAGGTAACTATGGTTGTAGGGGGTTTTGGTATTCCGTTAGCCAATAACTTTATTTATTTATTTATCCTATTTCAGTTCCAACTTGAACTTTTATCTTATGCCAAATATGTCGATCGTAGCTCACTAAAGAACTGATATTTGTAGCCATCAGACGTTTAAAAGCATAGCTAAATCTGAGAACTCTGCTAGACTCCAGGACCTCCACGCTGCAGATGTTTACATTGTTCCTATTTTCTGGCTTTGCAGTTACCTATATGTGAATGTGTAACCATAGGGCTTGGTTTTTTTTGCTATGACAGATACGGAACTGCTTCAGATTGCTTGGCGTCAGAAAATGAATATATTCCGGCAACACCATCAGAGAAGGACCACGCGTCACCTTATTCTGATAATAAATACCACCCGTCGATGTTATCTGGGAATGACCATCCTTCTGCACCTGCAGCTAATGGGAGTTTGTATAGAAGTGAAGTTTATACTTCAGCATCACAAAAGGAAGGGGAAGCTAGTCAGCAGCATGAAATTCCGGCTAGGACTTACTACCACCCAGAAGCATCCACAGTTTTAAATACTACAGTGTCCATGCAACCAGATATGCAGGCAGTTAGTGCTTCTCAATCTCATACTGAGACAGCTGGCTATCCTATACCGGCACATGGTGAAGCTTCACAACCAGCTGCTGGAGCAATTGGTTACACACACCAACCTCAAAGTGTAGCGGGTAACTATACCAAGCATATACAGGCTGGGAATGTGGAAGAAAGTACACAATCGTATGCTGGAACAATTAGTTATCCGCAGCAGCAATATTATGCAGCTATGGGGCATACTACTCAACTCTATGCTGGTGGAACCGGATATGTTCAAAACCCCCATGAAATTGGGTACGCCCAGCAACCTCATGTTACAGTAAATGGGTACCCTCTGCAACCCCATGCTACAGCAACCGAGTACTTTCAGCAACCCCATGCTGCCGCAGCCGGGTACACTCAGCAACACCATGCGGCATCAACCGGGTATTCTCAGCAACCGGCAGCTGGGTATGCTCTACAACCACATGCTCAAGCTGCTGAATACACAACGCAACCACATGCTCAAGCTGTTGGTTACATGCCGCAATACCATGCTCAAACTGTTGTATACAATCAACAAGGTGTGATGCAAGGTTCTGTACAAGGGGCTCCCGGGACAGCTGATTGGAATGCTGCAAACCAGGCATATTCTGCAACAGGAGATTGGAATGCGGTGAATCAGTCTTATTACCCTCAAACAGCGGATGCAACCACAGCCTATTATCAAACATCTTAAAAGTGTTGCGAATCTGGGATGCCAGAGAGAGGACTCTGTTAACTCTCGTGTACGTAAAGAATTTTCAACCTCAATTGAGGAGCATTGTTTCGATTCAGGTGAGAAACAGTTCCTGAAAACACCTCTTTGCATTGGTATTGCAGGACATGGGCAACTTGTGCGTGCTGGGGAGGCATTGAATCAAACTGGTGCTCTCAAAAGAAGGTCAAGGACATAATAGCTAGAGTCCCCAGCTCGTTTACTGTAAGTTTTTTTATAAAGTTCTATATAAATGGTTTGATCATATTCTATTTCGGAGCTGCACAAGAGGAAATTCCCCAAACCATCAAAACTTCTTAAAGTCCCATTTCAGGAGTGCAATCTGAAATGCAATTCTGATTGGGATGTAAAATTAATAATCTGTTATCAGTACTTATCCTAAAACATTACTTTTGGTATGTTCTTGTTTAATACTTGGGATTTGCTATTAAGAATAATACCTTGAAAGTTGAAAGGTTCACATTAAAACACACGATTTCGTCAAAATCGCTCTCTCAAACGCAACCTAAAGACCAAGAACATGCTTATTGGCTTTTAAGAATAATTGGCCTAAACACTTAAGACTTTGCTTTGGTTTTGAGTTTTCTCTTGGGGTCCCAAGTCTCCCACTATGTATGTTTGAGCACTTGCACTGCAATTTCACATGTTGTTTGTTTTTCTCAAAAAGGATAAGCTTTTTTCCATTTCTGATTTTCTGCAACTAAAAGATATTAAATCACACCTCTCTTTCCCTCTATTGTATATGTATAACGTTTATTAGCTACAGAAATTTACGTAGGCTCTGGTCCTGCCCTCTTCTTCTTTCTTTTGTCAATGGTCCTGTCTGTTTACAGCTCTGTGGTTGTTGTTGTGTCACACAGATCATCAAAATATGATTGACAAAGAAGAAATTAGCATTGGCTTATTTCACTGAATAATGTCTAATATAATATGTGTGTGTATGTATATAACTAATAACTAGATACCTTATCCGATTTTGAAAGTCACATAAACTTAGTCATTATAGGATTGTTTCCACAAAATTTCAGAGTTGGGGTAAACCAAACGACTTAAAAGAGAGATTAGAAAGAAATAAGACGGTCTCCTCGTCCATGGTAAATAAGTAAATCATGTAAAATGTGTGTAAATAATTCTCACCAGTGGGGTATTTTATTTTCCTAATATACTCTCAATCTATGGGCAATTTTGTAACGTTTTTCCAAATAGTTGTGCCAACTGCCAAATAGTGTAACAATTTGTACTAGTTTGAAAATTTCTCTCAACTTTACTATGAATTAAAATAAAAAAGAATTATAACAATTTAAAACCCAAAAAAGAATGACAGGTCTAGTTGGCTTAAAGAAAAAAGAAACACAAGTGTATTGCAAAATAACATGATTGATCTTAATTATTAAGAAAAAAGGAAAGTGTTTTGTCTATTTTTCTATTTAGACCAGCCCTATGATACGACATACATCAAAATTAATTAACACTGATTCTATTAATTAACAATATGCTTATAAAAAAAAAATAAAAAGAATGCTAAATTATCTTTCCAAATTGACTGACGCGTTACTAAAAAAGAAGCTAATAAATACAAAAGTTAATTTCTCAGAAAATAGCTGAACGTTTCTGGGATACTTCGTGTTATAAAAAAAAATATATAAACCAGTATTTCCTTTTGTAAAGTCAATATTAATTAAATAAATGATAGACAGAAAAAAAACAACTATAAAAAGGGGAGGTAGTCAATTGAAACAAAAAAAAAAATTTGACTTGGACAAAGTGGGGTCCCATTTACTCTGCTCTCCCAATTTTGTTTTTTTCTCTCTGTTCTTCTTCTTCTCTTCCGGGTGGGGGTGCCAAAACACAAATTCTCAAAAACGGTTGTTGTTGTTGTTGTTTCGATACAGGTTGCTTCTTCTGATTCCCAGAAGTGAAATTGAGAGAGAAAGAGAGAGAGAGGATTTTTATCCAATGGGGAATTGCTGCTCCGATGTCTCTTCCGGTTCTGGTGCTATTGCCGGCGTTGGTGGAAGTGCTTCATCCGCTGCTCTCGCCACTACTAACGACGCTCTTGATTACTTTCTTAAGTCTAAAGGCTTCAACGGTCTCTTCTCTCAGATCGAGGTTTATTATTATTTATTTAATCTCTCCCTCCTCCGCCAAACACGTTGTTTCACAATTTACGGAGTCTCTCTGTATCTGACGATTTTGTGTGTTTTATTTGTTTATGCAGCTATCGTTTTCTGCTTCTAATTTGCGAAATCGGGACGTGCTCTCCAAGGTTACTTTACTTTACTTTGGCTTTCAAATTTTGGCTGCTCCTATGTGACTCAAAACTTAGTTGTTCATCGCTTCATTTTTGAATATCCTCTCTACTTAAATGACATGTTGTTTCTGCAGAGTGATCCAATGGTGGTTGTTTATAAAAAAGAAAAGGATGCTACACTTTCTGAAGTGTTTCGCAGCGAAGTTGTTTTGAACTCTTTAGCTCCCAAATGGATTAAGAAATTTACTCTCGCTTATCATTTTGAGACTGTCCAGATATTGGTGTAAGCTTCTTTTTTATCTTTCTTTTTTTTTTTTTTTTATTGTGTCAACCTTCTTGTTCTTCTTACCTACTGAAAGGTTTTTTTATGTACCAGGTTTCGTGTGTTTGACGTTGACACCAAATTCCAAAACTCTAGAGCAGAGGTACTTTTCCTATTTTGATGTCTCTTTATATGTCAATATTGTTTCAGTTTCATTAGATAAGAAAATGGTTGTTGTCATGCACAACCTAGTTTAGTAAAGCGTGTAATACATACACATAGTGTACTTACCACTGAAGATTTTTACTTTTCAGATGCTTAAGCTTGACGATCAGCAGTTTCTTGGTGAGGCAACATGTGCATTGTCTGAGGTATCAACTTCTTAAATGCTTCCCTTGTTATTTTACAGACAGATATTGGCATTGCAATTTATGTGCACTTGTTTCCTGGTTGGTTATGCACAGTGTAAATTCGTTTTATCGCCTACCTTATGATTTATCTTTCATTCACGCAGATAATCACAAAATCAACTAGGACAAGCACATTAGAACTCAAGCGTAAAGAAGGCTTTGCTCCACAGTCTCAGCCTCACGACGGAAAGCTTATCATCCATGCTGAGGAGTCCCTTGCTTCTAAGATTACAACAGAGATTGTTTTTAGATGTTCCAGTTTGGAATCAAAAGATCTTTTCTCAAAAAGTGTAAGTTTGTAATTCTTTCTCTTTTACCATTTTTACTAAAAATATGGTTCTGACATATAAATATAACAATATATTTTTTTTTGCCACTTGATTTTAGGACCCCTTTTTGGTGGTGTCAAAGATTGTAGAGCATGGTACTCCAATCCCCGTGTCTAAAACTGAAGTCCGGAAGAACGATCTTAATCCAATTTTTAAACCACTCTTTCTTAGTGTTCAACAAGTTGGGAGTAAGGTACGGGAGATCTCTTATATCTGAGCTTCCAATCAATTGTAATGAATGAATACAATGTCTGTTTCTCTGTTCGAACTGCATGTCAATTCACAGAAAGATATCTCAAGTTTTTTCTATAATCCTGCAGGACAGCCCACTGATAATAGAATGCTCAGACTTTAATTCCAATGGCAAACACAGTCTGATCGGGTAACTAAAATCTTAGAGCTCAACCCATCTTATTTTTGGAATGACTTAAGCTCCTAGCTGACTTAACTACTTGTTAATTTTGGGTGGCCAGAAAAGTTCAGAAATCACTTTCGGACTTGGAAAAACTTCATTTGGCTGGCCAAGGAATCAATTTATCTTTGCCTACTGGTGCTGGAAAAAACAAGGTATAAACACAATACGAAAAGGTTTCCTAACATTTTCATGCCTTTTCATGTAAGCTATCTTATACCAGTGATCGTTATTTTAGGTGTTAAAGAGCCAGCTTTTTGTGGACAAGTTTACCGAGACTGTCCAGCACACATTCCTAGAATACTTGGCATCTGGTTTTGAATTGAACTTCATGGTAGCGATTGATTTCACAGGTATGTATTGCACCACTGCGGAAAAGCCTATATAAACTCTCCATAGAATGTGTGATGTTATTATTTCCTATACATGCGAAAAGAAATTATCAGCAATATATGTTATCTCCTTTGCCTTCCTGTATTCTAATCCAAACTTTTCCACTGTCCTTCAGCTTCAAACGGAAATCCCCGCCTCCCTGATTCTTTGCACTACATTGATCCTTCAGGACGATTGAATGCCTACCAGAGAGTGAGGACTCAGTTTTACTTCATTTTCTTATAATTAGCAGCGACTGTGACTGTGACTAAACAATCATGATCTCTTCTTTTATCTCAGGCAATAGTGGATGTTGGAGAAGTGTTGCAGTTTTATGACTCAGACAAACGTTTCCCTGCCTGGGGATTCGGAGCTCGTCCGATCGACAGTCCAGTTTCTCATTGCTTTAACCTCAACGGGAGCAGTTCATACTCTGAGGTACACAAACTCGACTTTATAATTAAACTTGATATTTTCTCAATTCACACGCCAATTATGCTTTTTTTCTCTCGCTCTCAGGTGGATGGGATTCAAGGTATCATGAATTCATACACCAGTGCCCTCTTCAACGTCTCTCTTGCAGGACCTACCCTTTTTGGTCCGGTGATCAACTCTGCTGCAATGATAGCCAGCACGTCTCTAGCTCAAGGTTCACGGAAGTATTACGTCTTATTGATCATCACAGTGAGTATATTATATATAGAAAGAAAAGGCCTACATCACATAAAATAACAAATTAGACATTGTTTATAAACCACAAACTCTTGTTTCAGGATGGTGTTATAACAGATCTTCAAGAAACAAAAGACGCATTAGTCAGTGCATCTGATTTGCCGTTATCAATCCTCATTGTAGGAGTTGGAGGAGCTGATTTTAAAGAAATGGAGGTAAAACATTTTTGCCTTCCAAAAACACATTTAAGATTATTACAAGTATATATGATCGATCTTGTTTAAACTGTACTTTTGTTTATAGATACTAGACGCAGATAGAGGAGAAAGGTTGGAGAGCTCGAGCGGGCGACTGGCTTCACGAGATATTGTTCAGTTTGTGGCACTACGAGACGTCCAACGTAAGTGTATTTTGATTCTGGAGTTTAACCGCAGGAGACCCATGAGAACGCGAGTTTTTTTGTTTGGTGGGGTTTTTAATGTGTTAGTGTTTGTGTTATTTTGCAGATGGAGAGATCTCAGTAGTACAAGCGCTTCTTGCAGAATTGCCTTCACAGTTTTTGACGTATATGAGAATCCGTAATATGAAACCTATTCCTCCATGAAATGATCTCGTGTGTAAAAATGAAGTGTGTACATAATATACATTACATCAACCACTACGGCGGGTAATCGTCGTACGCCATTACATTGGCTTTTTTTTTTCTTTTCTTTTCTTCTTCTAATAATTGTGTGAATTTGGTAGGATGTAGTATATGGTTTCAAATGAAGAGACTGATATACAACATTTTGTGTTTGATATTTTTTCCTTGAAGAGATCTGTTTTCTGCATTTTTCTTTTATTACAAGAGAATAGTGAACGTCCATATAAACCTTACTAGTTTATTCAAGTTACAGATGAAATTTGCATGTTATCCATTTTCATCTAATGATTTGATATATAAAAAAAAAAAGTTGTTCAAAAATTCATATGTCAAAGGTTATGCTGTGGGGTGGAATCACGTTTTCATCGTTTAGAAAAGTGAACACATGGTATAGTATTCATCACAATAAATTTTGAGTCAAATAAAATAGTTAGGTGTCACTGTCACATGGTGATCTAAAATGTAGAGGGAGTGAGACCAAAGACATTTTTACGGTAATGCTGTAGTTTAAAGAAAATTTTGATCATAAACATAAATAAAACCGCCGGTTAGGGAAATGGTAGTTGAACCTAACAACTACGCATGCAGTACACACACACATGATCTTTGTTATAGTCAAAGTGGGTGTGGATTACATTTACAAGTCTTACATTATACCCACTTGACACATTGTAGTATACATAAGTTCTCTCTACCTGTCAACTTAGTTAGCTCTTGACTTTTTGGGTCAAGACTTATTCATATACCAAAACTTTTTTACATTCAAACCAATAAAATTTAGTTAGGCAAGTGCTCCTCGAGGAAGTAAACAATTTATCTCCTTTGGAAAGTAGAAACGTTAACGTGTACACAAGTACTCAACCCTTACACTAGCAACTACATAACGTCTTACAAAATATATAACTCTATCCATATATGTAATCAAATTCATACGACACAATTATATAATGTGCTTACTATATAACTTTTTCATTGAGTGTCTACATCTTTACGATGCCTTGTCGTGATTCTCTGACTCTAGAGTACTAGAGTATACAAAAAGGAGTCTTCGGAAACATTTCGAAAAGATTTCAAAAAAGTTTCCCTTTCAGTTCGAGTGTGTACACGGTTCTTGGATTTAGAGGTCTTGTTGCAAATATTTAGTCAACCAGTCATTAAAAATTAGATTCACTTCTCACGTACGCAAACTCTTATTTCCTTTTTTTAATTCACGTTCAACATACAAAAGGTGTCGGTTTACACTTTACATCACTTAATTAATAGGGTCTTTTTTTAGAGAATGTCGATTCTTGACGAAACAAATAAGTGTCGGTTTACATTACATTTACAACTATGAACACGATACTGCTTTTATATTTTAAAATTATTATTTAAAAAAAAAAATATACTATTAGTCGATCTCTTTCCTTTGGTTCCATGAATGCGTTAGCCCTTTTATACAAAAAACAAAACATGAACATGCATGCGCAGTTTCATATCTTCTTTACTGTATTCTTTTCACTTTTGCATGTTTAGTTTTTCAATCTCGTGTAGGTGTAGTATTCTTGTAGTAATCTTTATATAATATCATCCTCCTTTGATATTTAAATTCACATGCACTTTCCTTATTAAGAAAAGTTTATAACAAACATTCTCATGTCTTCATTTTTATAAGTACATCGACCCGTACTGATCGTACAAACATATATTTTAAATACGATAACAAAGCATGCACATAAAAACTAATTGTCAAAGACGAAAGAATATGAAAAGGAAAAAGAGAAAGAACAAAAAAATAAATACAAACTTAAAACGTATTTTTTTTGTTTTTGTAGTTCATATGTTCACACGTAGAAGACATCCTCTATATATAAAAAGCCTCAAAGATTGCAAACCCCCAAAAAAAACTTTACTCTCTCTTTCTTCATTTGACTTCAATCTAATTTCGTCTCCGCTCCTTATCGTTTTCTTGTTCTTGATGTTGAAAGATACCACAAAGAAAACACTGAACAACCCAAAATTCTAAATCCTACATCCGATTTTGATATTTTCTAGAGAGTAGGTTTGTTTTTTTTTTAAACTAATTTTTAGCAAAAGTGGATCCTAGAATGTATGGGAACTGGCCCTCCAATGAATCTGAGGAAAAAGAGGAAGATGAGAACTTATTCCCGGCTTTCTCGTCCCGATCTCAACACGACATGCGTGTTATGGTCTCGGCCTTGACTCAAGTAATCGGAAACCAACAAAGCAATCCTCATGATAACATTATTGATAACCATCCTTCTGTGTATGATCCACAAGACCCTAATCAACAAGTGGCTCCTACTCATCAAGATGAAGGTATACACATACATATACATGTTCATCTCTATGTTGTGTCTTTTTTTTTTTCTTTTAATGTTTGAAACTATGTTCAAGAATTTGGAAATTTTGTGAAAATTTCATATCAGAAGTAAAACCCAGACTTAATATAGACAGTTGTAACTTAAACTATGCTTTTCAGTACACATTTACCAACAACGGTTCTGGAATTACCAAAATGTGAGTTTTAAGTTTTAACATGGAGATCTTGTTGGTACTATATATGGTTTAAATAAGTTAATTAGCCCCAATATATTATGATCTACATTTAAATCCATACAATGAAACATCTAAAATGTTTACATGCACTATGCATATATATATGCGTATACCATGGCAAAGATTTAATGATTTCAATGTTTTTGTGACTTCAATATAATTAAGGAAACTTGAGGAGAAGGCATTATAGAGGGGTAAGGCAAAGGCCATGGGGAAAATGGGCAGCCGAAATTAGAGATCCGCAAAAGGCGGCACGCGTATGGCTCGGGACATTTGAAACCGCTGAGTCGGCAGCTTTAGCATATGATGAAGCAGCTCTAAAGTTCAAAGGAAGCAAAGCCAAACTCAATTTCCCGGAGAGGGTTCAGCTCGGAAGTAACTCTACTTATTACTCCTCAAATCAAGTTCCACAAATCCAACCGCAAAATAATATGCCATACAACCAATATTATCAAGATGGGAGTAGTAACGATATGCTAAGTTTCAATTTGGGAGGGGGATATGGTAGCACTAGCGGTAACGGATATTCAATGTCATATGATCATAGTACTACTACTGCAGCTACAACTACTTCTTCGTCTTCTGGTGGCTCTTCTAGGCAACAAGAAGAGCAAGATTATGCCAGGTTTTGGCACTTCGGGGATTCTTCTTCCTCTTCTCGTTCAGGTTTTTGAGATATTAATTAAGAGAATTGAATTACTTGTGATTAAGTCTCATAAAATTGTTAAGGTGATGATATGTTTCTTCACTGTTTTTGAGTGTTAATTCTTGTCCTCCCTTTAAGATTTCTTGAACGTATAAGTCTTTTTCTTGATTTAATCAAGCTGCAACATTTTTGGTCATAAGTTACAAGATTATCTCACCGAGCCGCAACGCAAGATAAAATGCTTATTACATAAGGCGTAATCTTGTATTAACTTAAGTGTGCAATAGTATTATATGTTCCGTTAATGTTTGACCAAGCTTCAACTCAGTCCTAATACCATGCATCTATGCAAATCATATGTTCACATCAAACACTTTAATTATTTTATAGTTGACCTCATAAGTGTTTACAAAATCAGTAATTAGTTTAGGGTGTGAATCACAATATTCAGCGGCCGACTTGTGTACAAGTAAAACATCTGAACATCAAATTATAATAGAAAGCTTTATTCGGTTGTGTAATTTGTACTATGATCCAAAAACCCTATATTATTCGCGTTAGGAGCGGCTTCGACGCGTAATAGACACCGCCGCAACTTTGCTAAGGAATCTCAAAGCCACTTGGAGTCTTGGACTTGGACTTCAAAGTCTTGTGTCAGACCACTTGGTTATGTTTACTACCCTAGTGCAACTCTATCAGTTTAGTTGACTATCAACATGATATATAAAGTATTCAACAATATACATTGTGTATTTTTTAAATCTCTCTTGACTAAAATAGAAACAAAACAAAAGAAGAGACCGCACCGAACTATAATCAACGATAAATTGGTTAGGAATGTGATTTATCTACGTGCGATTTTGTTGGTCAATATATTTGGCATTAGAATAGACAGATTTTTCAATCTCAAATAATTCAACTAGCATACCTAAGAACAATAAAGTCAACTAAAAGAGAAGAAAGACTTTAACAACGGCCGGTTAGTCGGTAACTGTCCGCACTCCGGCCACACCGACCTCCTCTCATTTCAAACTTTGCGGCTTTCTCCACCGTCTTCTCACTTAGATTTCAAACTTCTCGATCTAAAACTTTAAAAAACTTGTATATATATTCCTGATTTTGCTTCAAAAGTTTTATTACTTGATCATGCGCTTGTTTTAGTATTCTGATATGCAGTCTCTAAGCATTCCTTAGCTCTATGGACCTTTGATTGGAGATAGAAGCTTCCGTTCTGCGCATTACGTTCGAACAATGTGTCGTATTTCTACAAAAAAACATAACATATTATTAAGAAAAATGGTAACTTTTTTTTAATTAGCAGTAGAAACTGTAAAACCCTATTCGTGTGTGCAATAGCCCGAGGTGAAAGCGTAAAGACAAACCTTAAGAACCTCTTCCCAAGATGATTTCTCAGTTACACCAAGAATCTCTCTAGCTTCTAGTTCACTTAACATCCCTCTGCTCCCTCTCTTCAAATTTTGAGCTGCTTCATGCGCAACCCCGGTTCTTGATGCATCTGTTAACCATTCCAAACAATGTTTATCAACCATTCTAAACACACACACACTCACACAAACAACGAATCTTTGATAAATTCATTCTTGTTCAGAAACAAAAGAAAAAGCAGAGACATACTTGCAAGCGCCTGACGATATGCCTGAGCACAAGCCCTACCTATGATTGTAGAGCCCATCACAATCACACTCGCCAAAATTCTTGCAGCCTGCACACACAAAATATTCATGAAAATTTTCAATTAACGTAATCAATCACTGAGAATATAGTTTCTTGCAGCCTCCACACAAATTTCCACAAGTAATCAAGGTCACAGAGATGCCACGATTTCAATATTTGTGTTGATTTCACTATTAACTTGTTATAAATTTCAATAAAACAGACTCTAACCAGGAAAAAAAAGTGTGAACTTTTAAAAACAAAAGAAACAATCGGTCAGGAAATTACACTTACCATTGTTAGAGATTAATCAGAGCGATGATTGGGTATAAGACAGATGCAAATACCTGACAATGTAAGTAGGGTATAAGATTTCTCGTAACGGGATGGAGAAAAAAAACACACAACGTAGAATTCGAAACAGAGACAAGTCGTTAAGTGTATGAAGCTAATCGACCTTGAGAACCTTACCCGGAGAACAAGAGACGGTAACAAGTCGTCAAGGAATTTGGGATATGACGACCACGATGAACCACCTAGTTCTGCGTTCTGTGACGGAGGCGGAGGGAGAAACTAGGTGTTTTCAGGTGATATCATGAATAAAGAACCCTAACCGACGTCGGAAGGTAAATTGGGCCTACATTTAAAACTTAGGCCCACTATATTAAAACGTGGATATTGGGGAGCACAATCCCTTACTTTTTAAAGAAATTCTTTTTTTGTCCCAAACTTTTATGATTTGAAGTTTATAAGCTTTTGAATTTTGATACATATTTAGTCACAGCTAAATTCACATCACGGTTTATCAACAACTTGATCTTCTCAAGAAATACCAAAGCTAATCTAAGTGTAACTAATGACATGATAGAAGAGTAGTTTTAAGGCTTTTTAAGTGATAAAGAAGCTATTAGATCTCATTGTTTTTCAGAGCATAGTGGGTATTAGATTCTGATGCAATGCGTGAGACTTGTGCTTACTTTACTTACCTCCAGGTTACTGTTCTAGCAGAAGGTGACAAACCAAGTGGGATCAAAGAATCAGGACGGGCCGTTATAGAACTTAACCTTGTACTTCGGCGATTTGTCACCAATGGCTTCTGCTTTGTGTCTGCTTGTCTGATAAGTTCTTTAGGTCCCATTGGACTCTCTGGTTCTTGTTGCTTTCTCCTTTTGCTCAGTAGTTCCCACAGTAGTTTCTCTTCGTGTTGTCGGCCTCCTTCTGTGCTAATACGCTACATGGATAAAAGGATGAAACAACAAACCTTTTAGTGTTGTTATTCATTCGAGCTTTCTACAAGCAAAACTCATTCTCGAAACTATACCTTGCCGGTAATAGAATGTTCAGCTTGTTTCTTCTTCTGACTCGCGGGTAGAAGAAATTTGGCAGATGTTGTCATTCTCTGAACATGATCTTCAGCTTTTTTCAGCTTTAATAAAGCGTCGATCTTCGTCTCTTCTGCGAGTCTAATCCTTTCTCTAGCATCTTGCAGCTCTCTCCTTGTATCTGCGTTTGCTCTCTCCATCTCATTCACTACATCCATCAGTTCCACACAAGGGCCAAGCTTTATTTCAGCTGCCAAGTTACCTACGTACTTGGTCATCGGGTGACACATATTTTTAGCTAAAGCCTGCATAAGATCATTGACACCAGTATCTACAGAACCAAGCACCTCATTGATGTTATTAAATAGGACACGAAGGAGCTTCACTGTGACAGGGAAAGTGTCATGGTTTTTGCTGTGAACCGAGCTTAGGTAATAAAGAGATTTCTGGATGAAATCTTGGAAGTAGGTTCTGCGATCGTCAACCATCTGCAGAATCTCTTCCCGATGTGAATTCACTTGTGTTTCAATTTGCCTAAGCATATGGATTAACTGTCTCAGTTGCCCCTTGTGTTTGTGCAAGATCTCTTTTCCCGCTGATTCGACTTTAGCAGCATAGTTTTCTTCCTACAGAATCACAATACCACACATGAACTTCTGAGGAACAAACCCACTTGGGTTACAGAAGCTGCATCTCACAATTCTAACGATTTGTTCACATTCAATCTTATAGCAGAACTAGGCAAACAGTTATAAGGAATCACCAGAATAAAACTTGACTAGACACATTACAGTTTCATAATCATATTGATTGGTTCTCTCTATAGCAGAACCAGGCATACATATATAAGGAATCATCAGAATGAAACTCGACTAGACACATTAAAGTACAGTCTTCAGAAGCATATCGACTGGTTTGCATTCAATAACTAGCAGAATAAGTTAGGCATACTATATAAACAATCAACAAAGTGAAGATTGTCTAGACAAGTTACAGTTTCAGACTCAATTTGCTTTATTGGCATTCCATCTATAGCAAGAAATAGGCACATGTACATAAAGCATCACGCAGAATGAAACTTGACTAGACACATTACAGATTCAGAATCATATGAATTGGTTCACATTCAATCTATATCAGAACTAGGCATAAAGATGTTATAAGAATGATGATGTATAATACCTTTGAACTGCGAATTTGATTGTTCAGAACACCAGACCGGGTTCCATTTTGGGCAGTATCCATATGATATCTTCCCTGGTGAAATTAGAGTAATGATCTGAAAAATTTATGCAATAGAAGCATAATTTATACAAGATGATGATTGAATATAACTCACAGTATTGAAAATAAAGGTGGAGAATCGCCCTTCATTCTCCATCTCCGACGTCTTCAGCCCAACCAGCTTCATCAAAGGGATTGCCAAAGACTCGAAAACTTCCCCTGCCTTTAAATTACGAAAACCTATCTCAAATTCGCAGCAACACTCAGAATCCCTCAAGTCAACAATTCGTCGCAACACTAAGAATCGTTCAAATCAAGCTTTGAATCTACCAAACCCGAGAATACGATAACCTATTTCAAATCCGTTGTAACAACTCAGAATCGTTCAAAATCGAACTTAAATCTACTCAGAAGAAATCAAAATCTAGCACATTAGAGAAGAGGATGCATCTTTACTTCGACAAGGCCGAACGCGATCTGCGATTGGAGTTGATTGTACGCCATTTTCACTTTCTTGTTGCGATAGACCAGCGTCGCGAGCTTATCCCGGAGATCTGGCGCCGATACTGCTGCAGCACTCTCCTCCGTCGTGTGTTGCGCCGGAGAGGCTTGAAACCTCCGTGGATAAAACGATCTTGGCGGGAACTCCATTGTAGGAGGAGGTGTGAGGTGATATCACAAGTCGGAAGAGAAAGGATTCGAATTTCAAAACAGTCGTTTACTCAATTCTCCTCTTTGAGTCTTCGTCGTTTAACAAATCTCTCTCGCACACCAGTTTTATATAATCCCGGCCCATATTACGTCTCGAAACAGCTTGGCCCATTATTTATTAACCCAAATATATTTTTATTTGGCTATTGCAAAACATTATGCTACTTCTCTATATTGTTTATAATTTTTTTTTAAAAAACTACTTCACAAAAATATTCAAAAAAATAGCATGTTATTTATAGAAGTAGCACTCTAATTAAACCTTAATATCTGTTATTACAGTATACTGTTTGAGTGTAATTTTCTGATCAAAACCCATCACATTTCTTTTGTTTCTTTTCTCTATGGATAAGTGTTTACGAATGGTTTACTTTCAATGCTCAAACTAAACTCAATTGTATCAAATTGCCTCGATTTTGACAAAGTTGGTTAAACTAGGGGTTGTATAACATTAGCAAAAACAAAAGGGGTTGACAAAAAGAAGAACAAATTAGCCAGAAGGACTAATTAAATTAAAGACTAATAACTAATTAGGAATTTGAGGATAACGAATAAGTAAACCGCAACAACTCAAACCAAACTAGAAACGCAACTCGTCGCCGCCGCATCCACCGCGTCCAGACGTCGACGATCCCGTACAGCTAATACCGCCAACCAAAGCGGCAGCCGCAGCCGCAGCAGCCGCATTGTTCCGTTCCAAATGGCAAAGCTGACGCAGCTTAGTGGGGACATACCAAATAGAGAGGCGAGGGTGAGCGTTAAAAACGGCGTCTATATCCCAGCCATGACGACAAGCGATGTTAACAAGTGGCTTGTAACAAGCCTGACGCCACGAGCCAACGTTCTCACCGCGTTCTTTAAACGCTCTCCGAAGAGCGTTTGAAGCCTCTTCGTCTAAACAGTGGAGAGCATAACAGTGGACGTAGTGTCGCATTTTGGGCTTGTTTATATAACTCGCTCCAGACTTCTTCGCGTACCTAAACACTTGGTTCGTCACCTATTTACACATTAAACACAACATAATATATCAAACAAATAAATTATTAAAGAGTAACTATACTAGATGTCACAAAACAGAGTTAAATATATTGAGACCAATAAATTAAAATATTGAGACCAATAAATTTAGAAAGAAAACAAATAAAATTAGAAATTTGTTTTTGTTTTCTGGTTATGATCTGTAAACCTCAGTTTTTAATAACGTGCGTCTGTACAAGCAAAGCAATGGCACAGAGCTCATGGATTCTGTACTATCATCACTAGAGGAAAGAAGACCCTCTATTATCCGCTGAGCAATAGCCTGTGTCTAACATATTATATATATATATATAGATACAAATATGCCTATTAATTGTCGAAAAGTCCAATATATGTATGTCTATACGTATGTGTGTGAATGCATGCAGAAATTGTATGTAACGAATGAGGATATCGTATCTAACAATCTCATGTCGTTTTACCCAAAAACAACAGAGTCCTTTCCCTAACTCGACACGTCTTCGTACGGTTTTACTGTCAAAATTTTAAATTGCAATCTAACTAATATTTATTCTGAAGACATGATGGTAACAAAAAAAGAAAAACAAAATATCAGAACCTATAAATCTATGCCAGACATAGCAAAATTAAAATTAAAAAAAAAAATCCTGAACTCGTGACTTGTCAAACTTACTTTTAGAACAGCTGTCCATGATTATAGCTATAGTTTCCCTACCATACCCCATTAATTCCGACACAATTTTTATTTTGTTTTTTTCTCATAAAGTAAATGAACGGTTAGGATTAGATCATGGAAGATAAAAAAAAAAAGGAATCGAAAGATACCTTGGTGGGGCATTTCTCGCCACGGTCTTTAGCAATGGTCTGAACCTGAAGAAGGAACTCACGGCATTGTTCGTACAAGTGGAACAGATAATCTAAACCGTTCTTTTTGCCACGTGCCACTTCCCCAGGCTCCGTCACGATAAACGGATGCTCTCTCTGTCTCTCCGTCCCCAACCCCCCACCACTACTACCTCCTCCTCCGTTACCGTTATCCATCCCGTCGTCATCCTCACCTTCGTTGCCGTCATCGTCGGTTTCAACTGATGCCACCATTTGTTTCTTTCTCCTTCTTTGCGGTTGCAGTTTCTTCATCTTTCCTTGACCTGCCTCCCAATAACCGCCGTTATTTCCCGCCGCATCTGTCTGGTCTTGCTGCTGCACCGGTTCCTCTGATAACCCTGTCCAATCATCTACGTATATATAACTTGTCACTATAACATTATTTTAATCAAGTTTATGCGTATACTCTTTTGAGTTTCCTACTATACACACAATACTAATCCTCGTACTTCTTGCACTAGGTCTAATCAATTATTACCAAACTACGACTTCATACTCTATACTCACTATCTCTAAATAGTGTTATTAGTTATGCATTTTTTTATTTATCTCTAGAGATACATGTATGTGTAGAATTTGAAGTTATACTCGAGAGCCTCAAAACAATATCTGTATTTTCTATCAGAAGCTTAATCATAAAATTATGCAGATCAAAACTATCATCCAAAAATATAATTGCTGATGTGTTTTTGGGTAGATTCATAAATCTGTTTCTACTAGTCACGTGAACATAGATATATAGAACAGTATTATATATATCAAATCAAACGTGCGATTTTTTTGTATGTATTCAATATCACTGTACCTTCTTGGGAGAGGGCATCGAGAGCGTGATGAGTACCGGAATCACCTGCGGCGGAGAGTAGCAAGTGACGGCGTCTAGAAGATTCCTCCTCCTCCTCTTCTTGCAATCGTCTCCGTTCAGCTCTTACGGCAGCTTTGATACCGTACCGTTCACCAACGAGAAGCTCCCACCTAAAGATATGAGAGAGACTATTCATCATCTCCTCAAGCTCCTCGTCCTTCATACCAACAAGCGTGCTCGCCGTAAAACCCAACTCTGCTATCTTCGCCGCCGTGTAGAAACGTATACCGTAAGCACCAAACAGCCCCTCTAAGCCACCGAGTCGCATCCCAAAAGCCGCCGTCTGAGGTGTTGGCGGCTGTTGCTGCAGCGGAGGAGGAACCGGAGATGGTGCTGGAACCATTGCTCTCGTTGGGTTCCATCGGAATAAGCCACTCGTGAAACCTTCAGGATCCATAGTCTCTTTTCTCTCTCTCTCTCTATCACTTTTTTCTTTCTTTCTTCTCTCTCTTTCTTTACTCTGTTTGAGCTGATTGCTTTATTGTAAAAATGACCACTCGAGCAACTTCTATATATACAACAGTAAAGAATCTATAAAATAAATACTAGGTTTTTGTGATATTCTTTTTTTATATCGTTGTTTTTGCAATAAAGCATTTATGTGTAGAGATATGTGTCTTGCTGGGAAATTGACAGTTGGGACTTAACAAGTCAAACTTTTTTCCTTTCATCGACATTCTTCTTCTTCTCTACTCTGATTATGACCATTCGTAATTTGACACGTAAGAATATAAAATGATTAGGGTTTCTACTGTGATGATCCTCTCCTCTGTTATTGTTTTTCTTGTTTATATATTCAAATCATCCGCATCTTTGTTTATAGTTGTGCATATAGTTTCCAACTGATTTATAACTACTTAAAATATGATATATTAACTAAAATTTGGCAATATTGTATTGTCTATCTGTAAGTTATATAGAATACGTAACATTTAAACTTGTACCGTTGTACGTATAGTCGTATTCGTATACTAACACTGTCTATATACATTGACATGATACCACACTCTTTCGTCTTTCCCTTGTAGATCATTCAGATACTTTGATTGAATCCGTTATCCATATACAGTACGTCTTATCCACAAGTTACAATTTTTTGCGATAAAATAATTTTTTGTATGATAAGAACTATCAGCACTGTCTCGTGACTATTCACTGAGATTTTTAATTTATAGCAACAAAAAAAAATTGACATATATTCAAAAAATAGTTATTTTTAGATAGTGGGTTATATATCATTGCAAATTATAAATTATAAACATTTTAATGATTTTCTTAATAGAAAGAAAAGTTTTGTATGTGTTTTAAAAATATAAACATTGATCTTTGCATGGTGGGTTTTTGTATACTAGTAAATAACAGTTACATTGTATTTTTAAAAAAACCTGATTTTCTTATATACAAAAAATGTGTTTTAGCCTTTTAGGGCATAGGGGTAATTACAAATTACGGAGATGACAACACGTAAGGGATCGTAGAAGAGATTAGACCCAAAGTTTGTGGGATTAGATGATAGATAGACTGGAAACAAACCTGACCCCTCTCCCGTTTGGAATTTGCACTTAGCATTTATTAATATATATTTTTTTTTGTTTCTCATTAGGCAAATAAATGAAAGGTTTCATTTATTGTAACGAAAGGTTACATTTATTAACTTTTTGTTAATTTATTATATCAAATAAATATTTACAAAAGTGAGAAAACCCGGATAAATGAACTTATATCATACTTGATACTACAATGTATATTTGGAAAATGGAAGTGGGAATAGGATTGGACATTGATTACGTAACTTGGGGAAAGAAACAGTGAACACAAAGAATAGTGTTAAAAAAAGAAAAAACATAGGAAAAATTAGCCGAAAATAAAAAAACTTTAGTGTTGGAACGTTAGCCAATGAGGAAACGACAGGTCAAATCGGAGTTCTGAGAAACTGCTCTCAGTCTGTGTAGTTTTTTTTTTTTTGTATTTGACTGTCTCACTCTCCTCAGTTTCCTCTCTTACCTTTTCTTTTTTGTCCTTTCTCTCTCTCTCTCTCATTTCCTTTTTATTAAATATCTTTAAAATTTATTGATACTACTACGTATAAGCCAGTAAGTACAATGTATTATAATAATATCATCACCTTCATCATTGCGAGTTGCGACTAGTGGTAAAAATACTGTTCTCACCACTGTTATTTAACTGTTGGAGTTTTAGAATCCTGAAAAGATTGAATTATATGTTCTAACGCCCCCTATTACTACCCTATTCTCTCAAAATCAATTTCTTATTTTAAAATAATAAACAAAGTTATTAGAAAAACAAATTGTAAAATTTTACCTTTGGGCCTTATAATAATGGGCTTACTTACAGTATATCTCGGCTCATCAGTCCATTACGTCGTTATATAAAATAATAATATATTTTAAAGTGGCTGACGTGGACTGGTCATCACACCCCCAACGACTTCTCTCTCTCTGACGAAAATGGGATCCCACCAAAACGACGTCGCAAAGGCCATAGACGAATCTCTCTTACTTTCTTCTTCTTCTCCCTTTTTCTTACTCGTTTCTAAGCATCTTCTTCAAAAAATGAGAATCGCTGTGCTCTCGCTGTCAACTCTGGGCGTGATCTAGCTAAAATCGGTTGGCGAATTTTATATCTTCTGTTCCAGTTTCCAAGTCTCAATCTCGGCCAACTCTTTTCTTAGCAACTAATTTTTTTTTCTTTTTTTTTCTGACATTTCAACTGTTCTCGCCGATCTTTATATATACTTTATAAGTTTTCCTTCCGATAATCTGGGATTTTGAAAGATCTTAGGTGGTTCTCGGAGGAGAAGCAAGAGATTGAAAAATGAAGCTGTGGAGCTGTGTTTTGATCTTCATTGTTTGTAACCTCACTTTCTCGACGATTTCTGCTTTCCGTTTGAGTCGGAGTCAACCAACTGAGCGAATTTCAGGTGATTTCTATCTTCTTAACTGTGCAGAGAAGCTCAATCTATGGATTCTAGTGATTGATTTCATGGTTTTTTTACTTGGAGTTCTAGGGATTCTCAGTATGTGAGATTGTGTGGTCATTAGTTAGTTTTGCTAATCGAAATGAAGACTAGGGTTCCTTCTTGTAGTAAAGGTTATCTATGGTTGATTCTAATTGAATCTGGGGAAAAATGTATAATAAGATGAACTAAATTGATTATGGCCAAATAATAGCAAGATTCATGCCTCAGTTAGCCAATTCATTATCTTGTTTTTGAGCTTCTTCTTTGATTTTGCATTATCTATAGTTCAGCTATACAGTTTAGTCATTGCTTGTGGATTCAGTGTTTTGATGTTCAAGAAGAATCATGTGAAAATTGAAGTGTGAGTCTGTTTTTTTATAGGTAGTGCTGGTGATGTGTTGGAAGATGATCCTGTGGGAAGACTGAAAGTTTTTGTTTATGAGCTTCCAAGTAAATACAATAAGAAGATACTTCAGAAAGACCCGAGATGTCTTAACCACATGTTTGCTGCTGAGATATATATGCAGCGTTTTCTTTTGTCCAGCCCTGTTCGAACACTTAATCCCGAGGAAGCTGATTGGTTCTACGTTCCTGTCTACACCACTTGTGATCTCACGCCTAATGGTCTTCCTCTCCCTTTTAAATCTCCACGAATGATGAGAAGTGCCATTCAGCTCATTGCTTCAAACTGGCCTTACTGGAATCGCACGGAAGGAGCTGACCACTTCTTTGTCGTGCCTCATGACTTTGGAGCCTGTTTCCATTATCAAGTAAACAAAATATCTCTCTTTTACTTCCTATCCTAAATTCCTAATTTGGCTTTTGCTTTATCAGTGCCTCTAAACTATTGGGTGTGTGCCAATGTTGAACTTGCTCTCTGAATTATTTCCAGTTCTGCAACTTGTGAATTGATCAATGTTCCATACAACATCTTAACTGAATTCTTAGTCATGTCAACCAATTCCGATGCATTTCTGTTTGTGTTTGAGAAATCCATGCTGAGTCCTCGGGTTAAGTTGTGCACTTGTTTCATCATGTTATCACGTATAGTTCCTCCTGGACTAAACCAGGAACCAAAAGTCTATAAGTAGTGTTAAGTAGATCTTAATGCCTCCATACTCATAGTGGCAATTAACTTGCAAAGCGTTTCTGATGCAGCAGAAATAGTTATCCTGAGCAGTGATACAAATATATGTACCTGCAATGTTGCTAACCTGTCTTAAGTAATATCTTGTTTGTGTTTGACTGTGGCAGGAAGAGAAGGCAATAGGAAGAGGAATACTAACCTTGCTTCAACGAGCTACACTGGTGCAGACATTTGGTCAAAGAAATCATGTTTGCTTGAAAGAGGGTTCAATCACTGTTCCTCCGTATGCTCCACCACAGAAGATGCAGTCACACTTAATTCCTGAGAAAACTCCTCGATCCATCTTTGTTTATTTCAGAGGATTGTTTTATGATGTGGGAAATGATCCTGAGGGTGGCTATTATGCGAGGTAATTTGTTCTTATTTGAAGCTTAGCTATGTTTCAAAAGTTTTCACAAATCACCTTAAACAGTTCATAATTGCTTTACTGATTTGGAATTGTGGATATAAAACTTAATAAAGCAATGAAGATTCATCGACTGTTTTTACAGCCACGCACTGCTCCTATAATTAGTAATGATTTTTTGTTTTTCAATGGGCACAGAGGCGCACGAGCAGCTGTATGGGAAAACTTCAAAGACAATCCGCTATTCGACATCTCAACAGAGCACCCAACAACATATTATGAGGACATGCAGAGGGCAATCTTCTGCTTATGCCCGCTTGGATGGGCCCCATGGAGTCCAAGACTGGTGGAAGCCGTGATCTTTGGTTGCATCCCTGTGATCATAGCAGATGACATCGTGTTACCTTTTGCAGATGCGATCCCTTGGGAAGATATTGGTGTGTTTGTAGATGAGAAGGATGTTCCATACTTAGACACAATACTCACATCGATCCCACCAGAGGTTATACTGAGAAAACAGAGGTTGTTGGCAAACCCGTCGATGAAACAGGCAATGCTGTTCCCGCAACCGGCTCAACCAGGGGATGCGTTTCATCAAGTGTTGAATGGGTTGGCTCGTAAGCTGCCTCATGAGAAGAGTGTGTATCTGAGACCAGGTGAGAAGCTGTTAAACTGGACAGCAGGACCGGTCGCTGATCTGAAACCTTGGTAAGGACCAGTGTTGGAATTTGATTGAATTGGTTGGTTGGTTTTGTTTCTTATTATGTCTGTATTTTGTAGATTCAGAACCTTTTTCTGTTATATAGAAAGGGAAAAGCTTCATCATTGTAATGAAAACTAGAATCCTTTTGAGAGAGTCTAATACAGTATCTCAGTATAGAGAAGGGCAAAAGAAAATTCTTCTTCTCCTCTCGTTTTTAAAATTTTACCATTCGAGTTAAAGTGGGAACTGATAGGAACAAAGGGGTAAAACGGTCAATTACTAACATTATGGGAAAATTGAAATTAAAAGAAATCCGACCTGCCGGAATCGAACCAGCGACCTAAAGATTGTCTGCTAACACTACAGTCTTCCGCTCTACCAACTGAGCTAAGGTCGGTTGCTGATTATAACCACATACTAAAAACATTTAATCTGAAAATGTCTTAGTTAGTCGTGACAAATCAAACACTTCCCATATAAACGCTTAACAACTAACTTAGACCTGTTTAGATTGATGTTCCAAAACCTTTTGACACTAAACGAAAGCAACAGAAAATATTTCAACTTTCAACAACCTCAGAAGTTGATCTCACGTCTCTCAGCAAAGAATTTTCCAGTCACCGCCTCTTCCGGAAGAACCACGCTAAGCCAAACTCCGGTATCAGCTGCATCTTCAGGTGGCATATTTCCGGCGTAGCCAGTCATCGCAGTCTTCACCCAACCAGGACAAAAGCTGTTAACATAAATCTTCTCTTCCTCTCCTCTTCTTGAAAGTTCTTTTGCCATAAGCCTCGTGTAAGCATTTACTGCAAGCTTAGACAGGGAGTAGTCAGTGAATGTCTGAGGCCACCCTCCTGATTCCCAAGTTCCATCTTTTACTTGGTTGATGAATTCAGAGACAGTTCTGTCTATAAGTTCCTCGGTCAGCAACTCCGGATTGCTTAGCTGATCTCTCAACTCTACATTTGCAAGTCTCTGCAATTCATATGATTTAATGACATGAGTTTTACAAGATTTTCCTCTAACAAAAATTGAAGGATTAACAGTGAAAGAGTAACTTACATTACGTCTTCCGTTAACTCTACCTAGCCGAGAACTAACGTTAACGATACGAGCGCCATGAGGAGATGGTCTCATCAATGGTATCATAGCTTTTATCATGTTTTTAGTTCCTAAGTAGTTAGTAGATATAACTCTCTCAGCAAATTCAACCGAATTATCTGAACCAAGATTGTAGTTGACACCTGCATTGTTTACCTACAGTAACACAAACAAATATGTATAAATCAATCAAAGGTAAACAGACGAATGACTCTCTACGAATAACGAATCGATAAAAAGGAACTTACGAGAATATCTAAACCTCCAAATGTTTGCTTAATCCAGCAACCAAACTCTCTAATGGACACAGCGTCCGTGACATCAAGCTGATGAAAATCAATCTTGAGACCTTTTGCTTGGTCCTTCAAGGATTTAACTGCTTCAAGGCCAGCATCCACGTTTCTGGCTGTAAGAACAACAGTCAATCCATGACCTGCAAGCTGTCTTGCAATCTCAAGTCCAATTCCACGGTTTGAACCGGTCACTACTGCTACATTTTCACAAGACCACCACCTAAAAATCTCACAAGTCTAAAATCAAGAAGAGGGCTTCAAAGGCATAGACTTTAATTTTCAGTTTCTCCAAATCTATAAGTACCAAAGAATGCTAATTCAATCTGCTCAATACTCTTCATTCCCAAATCAAGAAAAATAGAAACCTAAACTCATCAAACAATTTGAGAAAGCAAAGCTATATATATATATATATACATCAGTTAAAACACTGTAAGAGAACCTAGAAATTGATGTAAGCAAGTATCGAAGTTAAAAGCACTGCTGTGAGCCTGAGATTGAGTGACGATGATCTTAGCCATAGAAAGCAGCCGAAGGATTGGAGAAATTAGATTGGAGTATTCATTCATTACCTGGTGTGGTCAGAGTAAGGGATCGTTCGAAGGAGAGAGATCTCCTGCATCCTATTCTCTCTTCTTTCCCGCGCTTTCTCCTTGTTCGTCATCGTCTTACTTGCTCCGTCGCTCTCCTCCGTCCCTGGTGGTGTTGGGTGTACCGTTTGTCCTAGTCGTACCCGTAGGGAAATCAAATTTCGTTATTAGGACCTTCAACTTTTATTAATACTACGAATTAGCCCAAAAACTTTTAGGTGGTCCAACTCTAACCCAAATCCTGTGTTAACCAAAGATTTTAAATACTTTACTCAAATCAACTGTTAATTGGTTCTTATATTTATGATCTCTTCGTTAAAAGAGTTGTAAATCATTGGTTATCATATTATTTTTTTAATGTATATACTCTAATACTAAAAGAGTTTTAAATCAAGTGTTATTAATTAAAGTCCATTGTTATCCATGTTTGGTAGATTTTCACAAATTTTGCATTACTTGAAAAGATTTCAATTGACTTTTAAACTGATTCCATATGTATAGCAATCAAAAAACAACTTTGCTAACTTGAGATTTCACTATTCTATTTTTTTTTAATTTTTTTACTTTCACATCAACAAAGAAATACACGTACGTGAGTACCGTTACGTCTTTATTTTCTTATCTATCTTAAAATAGATTTCCGTATCTCCTTCATTTTGAGACTAAATTAAGTAATTATGTTGATTTTTATTGTGGGTTTAATGTGAGAAAGATTACTCTAACCGGGTCACTGATGAAGAGGAAAAATGAAAACCGGATTTGTGACGAGAGTGAGGACGTCAATGTTTTACATGTGTCAGGTAAATAAGGAAGCTCGCGTCGTTTACGTCTCTGCACACCACAGTTCATCGTAAATTCCAACAAGACATGATAAATAGAGAGATAACTCTCGAATTTCATTTCATCCATTCCTAAAGCGGGAAAACGTCAGTCATCTCTGTTTTATCCGAATTCTTACCTCCGTCCCTCTACATGCATGAGACATATGTCCACCACTGGGTTGTCAAACCTTACTACGTGCGTAAAGGTTCTTCTACGCGCGCTTCCACAGCAAGAAATGTTTAGCAATCACGGATTTTCAAGTCAAGATCCCGGAAGCAATCTTGATTCGAGATCGTCGGATATAATATTTGTAAACAACGGAGGGTTGTGCAGGAGTAGACTCAGACAGTACTACGGGTTAGGATCAGAAACCCGCAAAACCTCAACGTATCTTCCTGATCCTTACGCAGTTGATCCAAGTTAACATATGCCTTGTTAGCAAATGTTACATATGGTGTGGTTTGTACGTATTCCAAGCCGATAACATTGTTAACACCAATATTGGTGTTTCAGTCTCATCTAAAGTGGGATTAATATTTCTTGGTTGCAAAGGAGATGCTTCGCGAGAAAAACTTGGGGAAGGACTTGAGATTGGTGCTTTATATCCAAACGTTGGACTCTGAAATTCGTTTTCTGGCTCAATAGGATTTTCCATGAAAACATCACTCGGTCTTTCCTGTTTCTCACCATTTTTAGATAATCCCCGGAATATCTCTGGCGTAGCTGCTGTCTCAGCTTCTGGAGATGGATGAAAATCTTTTTCCCATGTTCTAATTATCTGGTTTATGCTCTGTGGATGAAGCTCATGGGAACTTCCCTTTTTGTCTGAAAATGAAGATCTTTTGCCAGTTCCTGTGCTCTCGGAACGTGGAGGAGTATTACTCTTGCTTGCCTCCTTCCGAATCACATCAGCTTCATCCTTTTTGCGAGCATGAGCCTTACGGCATTGTACAACAGTGTTTTTTCTTCTACCCCTTTGTTTCTTAGGCATAACAGCAGAATTCATAGCAGCAGTGCCAGCTTTTCCACCGTCATCAAAAGAGAATATATTATTTACTTCTTCAGCGGTTTTGCGACCTCTGTTGGCACCAGCTTTGGTTCTATTCTGGACACCTTTGGCTCCTACTTTCTTCTGCAACAACGATCTAGTTACTGGCCTTCTGGTTGCAGTTTCAGGGCTTTCAGAATCAGTTTCTATAGAATCTGAATTGTGTCTAGGCTTAATAAGAGGATCATCATTTGAGCCCTTGTCTTGACTCAACTTTAAGTTGGTCTTCACGATTTCTGGAGTCTCAGAGTTCACATCTTCATTATTTGCTGGTGAAGCTTTTCCCAATATTTCCCACAGTTTTGATCTCAAAGCATCAGTACTTCCATTTTTCTCCTTCCCTGTCTTATCCATCTCCTCTCTTTGTGATGCAACCTTTTGCTGCAAGACTGCACTTGGAGGTTCTTCCATCCTATCTGGACTCCTATCCGTCACTTTATCGTTCTTGCCGCCATTTAGCTCACCATGACTGTGCTGGGGACTCGAGATCGGAAAGCCTTGAAAGGAATCACGAGCTGGTTCCTGATGTACTCCATCAAGTCCCTTGTTTAATCCCTTGCTACCAGACAAACTAGATGTTTGCTTACAAAGAACATTCTCTCCAGAGTCCCTAATTTTCGATGAGACGATCTCAATATGGAACGTTTCTTGTTTTCTTCTTTATTCTAGTCATTTCTTTTCAAGTATTGATTCTGTAATCAAAGGATGTGGACTTTGCATTTACTCCTTCCAAAAGAGTCCACAATGGTTGCATTCAATGCTGTGTATGTTTGTTATACCCAAAACACTAACAAATCAGCACTCAACTGTTTCCCTCTCTTTGAAACATTCCAATTTTCATACTAATTTTGTTTCTCTAGACTGACCCACAGTAGAATTTACCCAAAAATGTAATATCTTTTTTAAATCTCACTGCCTCTCTCACTCACTTTGGTTGGTATCTCCCCTCTGTTTTTTTTTTTCTTTCTTTTGTTTCAGTCTTTGGATCAAAAAGTGAATGTGAGAAGAAGCCTACAAGTTCAAGGATCTGTAGAGGATCGTCAAATCTTTGCCTTTGAGGAAGAACAATTGTCAACTCCGAGCTTGCAACAAAGTGAAGAACCTTCTTCGTTCTGTCCATCAAAGAACCAAATTTTCTAGCACTACTATCTCTCCAGACACTCGAAAAGCCTAATTGGGAACTCGAAAACTATCTCCCACATGAAGTTCCAGAGTTTCACTCACCGATCCATTCTGAAACTAACAACCACTACTATCAGAACTCATATTTGGAAGGAGTGGCCAAGAACTTCCGTTCAACCCACTTCAAAATACGAAACGGAAGAACAACAACCTGGTAACATCGATGAGCAGAGAAAGGAGAAAAAGAAAGAGAACAAAACCAACAAAAAAACAACCCAAAAATGTAATATCTCTTTTAAATCTCAAAACCAACAGAACAACAAACTTCGTTTAAAATTTTTCCTTTATACTAATCATAATATTTTTCCAGTGTTTCTCTCATATGCTCCCGACCAACTTGATAAATCTCAAACATCAGGTTTGGATATAAGCCACAAAAAAAATCCATCACAGAATCTGTTGTATTCCCCATGCAAGCCTGACCACAAAAAGAAAAAATGATATGAGTGATATGAGAATGGTGAAAATATATTTTTTTTAAAAATAAACTTATGCATACCTCGAGTCCTCGTACTTTATAAAGTTCACCATGGTGGGAAACATAATTTCTAACTGATCTCACCAAATGTCGCAAGTTATCGTGAGCAGCCACATTGGGAATCCTGTTTGCTATGTCACGCTTGACGACTTCGGGCAACCTATCGAGCCAATGACTCTTTCCAACAATATTCTCCTTGCTCGTGTTCATTGATATCCAAAATTGGTTAGTATGATCATATGGAATCTCTTGAAACAGAGCTGAAGCATCAGTAACAGATAGCTGTCTTCTGTCTACCGGCCAAAAATAGAGATGCGAGAGAGAAGAATTGGCACTCAAACTACCAATTTTATTAAAAAAAGGTATTAGCTTCATACTTATAAATCATAAAAAAACAGGTATTCAAAAGTTGGTGTAAGTCTTATTACCGCTGACTGATAGGGGACCGTTGCATCTGTATGACTAAATCATATGCTTCATGTTGCTCCTTAATCCTTGTATGCGAATCTCTGTGGTATCTCTCAAGACCATTATCTACAAACAAACTCCTTCCCAGTACCATGTAAGCTATCAATCACTGCACCCAGCAAATATATGCATAATTGCCTATCTCTAGAAACAGATTAATTTTTCAATAATTTATAATATAATTATTGAAAAACTCCATTGCATATTCTATTTATGGAAAAGAGCTAAAATACAATGTGTAAAAAGTGATATATCAAAAAATGGTCTTTTGATTTGGATCAATTATCTCGAACAATATTTATCTCCGTAACTGAATCTAAATAATATGTAAAATTTATTATGTTTTTCTGGGTGAAAAGACATGTAGCTTAGAAAGCTAAAAATAAAACAACAATTGAGAACAAATTTTGTACCACTTTTAAGTTTTGAAAGATAATTATTTAAAAGGAACAATATATTCATCTAATATAAAATATTAAATAATCAATTCAGTCAATAAGATACTAACCATTTATTAAAGTATATAAATGAATAATTGCAAAATATTACATATTTTTATATTAATTACAAATCCACTCAACAAGTGAGACATTTCCTAATACATGAAATAAAGCATATTTATAATTAGGAACAATTTATAGACACAATTCAAACTTTTTCTACATAACATAAAAGGAGCTTTGAAAGCAAAAACTTATCCATTTGACTATAGCTAAAAAAAATTGAGATTCTTGTTACTTAAAGCCATACTAACCAATACATTTTCAATTATAATATTAACTCCACGACACCGAAGCTTGAAATCCAACAAATGATACGAAAAAAAAAAAATTACTTTGGCAGCAAGCATATTGGCTTGAGCTAGGTTGGCACAAATGTGACTCTAATAGAGAATCACATTTTAGAGGTAACCAATTACTGATTTATTTGCCGGATTATTAGGTAAACAGTAAAAGAAAAGTATTAAAATACCCAATTTTTTTAATACTTGAGCTAGGTTTTGTTTCTACAAAATGTTCTCCAACATCGATAAGCTTTTCCTTATTATATAAGAAGTTTTGTTTCTTCTTATATCTGTATTTTGTAGATTCAGAACCTTTTTTTGTTATATAGTAAGGAAAAGCTTCATCATTGTAATGAAAACTAGAATCCTTTTGAGAGAGTCTAATACAGTATGTCACTAGAGCAAAAGAAAATTCTTCTTCTCTTTTCGTTTTTTTTTTAATTTTTACCATTCCAGTTAAAGTGGGAACTGATAAGAACAAAGGGGTAAAACGGTCAATTACTAACATTATGGGAAAAATTAAAATTGAAAAAATCCGACCTGCCGGAATCGAACCAGCGACCTAAAGATTGTCTGCTAACACTACAGTCTTCCGCTCTACCAACTGAGCTAAGGTCGGTTACAGATTACAAGCACAGACTAAAAACAATAATCTAAACAATTCTTAATTACTTGTGACAAACCTTAGTGACACTAGTGTCATATAAACGCATAACCATTTACTTAGACATGTTTAGATTGATGTTCCACAAAATATATTCCAACAACCTCAGAAGTTGATCTCACGTCTCTCTGCAAAGAATTTTCCAGTCACGGCCTCTTCGGAAAGAACAAGGCTAAGCCAAACTCCAGTATCAGCTGCATCTTCAGGTGGCATATTTCCAGCGTAGCCAGTCATCGCAGTCTTCACCCAACCAGGACAAAAGCTGTTAACATAAATCTTCTCTTCCTCTCCTCTTCTTGAAAGTTCTTTTGCCAAAAGTCTTGTGTAAGCATTCACGGCAAGCTTAGACATGGAGTAGTCTGTGAATGTCTGAGGCCACCCACCTGATTCCCAAGTTCCGTCTTTTACTTGGTTGATGAAGTCAGAGACAGTTCTGTCTATAAGTTCCTCGGTCAGCATATCTGGATTGCTTAGCTGATCTCTCAACTCTACATTTACAAGTCTCTGCAATTCATATGATTTAATGACATGAGTTTTACAAGATTTTCCTCCAACAAAAATTCTAAGGATTAACAGTGAAAGAGTTACTTACATTACGTCTTCCGTTAACTCTACCTAGCCGAGAACTAACGTTAACAATACGAGCGCCATGAGGAGATGGTCTCATCAATGGTATCATAGCTTTTGTCATGTTTTTGGTTCCAAAGTAGTTAGTAGATATAACTGTCTCAGCAAATTCAACCGAATTATCTGAGCCAAGATTGTAGTTGACACCAGCATTGTTCACCTGAAACATAAATTAACACAAAAAAAAGTATAAATAATAAATCAATCAAGGAAAACAGATGAATTACTCTCTACGATAAAAAGGAACTTACGAGAATATCTAAACCTCCAAATGTTTGCTTAATCCAGCAACCAAACTCTCTAATGGACACAGCGTCCGTGACATCAAGCTGATGAAAATCAATCTTGAGACCTTTTGCTTGGTCCTTCAAGGATTTAACTGCTTCAAGGCCAGCATCCACGTTTCTGGCTGTAAGAACAACCGTCAACCCATGACCTGCAAGCTGCCTTGCAATCTCATGTCCAATTCCGCGGTTTGAACCGGTCACTACTGCTACATTTTCACAAGACCACCACCTGAAAAATCACAAGTCAAAAAATCAAGAAGAGGGCTTCAAAGACATAAACTTTAACTTCAGTTTCTCTAAGTACCAAGAATCCTAATTCAATCTGATCAATTCTCAGATACTCTCCATCCCCAAATCAAGAAAAATAGAAACCCTAAACTCATCAAACAATGCTGTGAGCCTGAGATTATCGCAGAGTAAGTAAATGACGATGATCTTAGCCATAGAAAGCAGCCGAATGATTGGAGAAATTAGGTTGGAGTATTGATTCATTACCTGTTGTGGTCAGAGTAAGGGACAGTTCGAAGGAGAGAGATCTCCTGCATCCTATTCTCTCTTCTTTCCCGCGCTTTCTCCTTGTTCGTCATCGTCTTACTTGCTCCGTCGCTCTCCTCCGTCCCTGGTGGTGTTGGGTGTACCGTTTTGTCTTCCTAGTCGTGCCCGTAGGGGAAATCAAATTTTGTCATGAGGACCTTCAACTTTTAGCAATACCCCATATTAACCCAAAAACTTTTAGGTGGTCCAACTCTAACCCAAATCCAATGTTAAATTTTAAATACTTTACTCAAATCAACTGTTATATTTATGATCTCTTCATTTATTGTAAATCATTGGTTATTATATATTTTTAATGTATATACTCTATACTAAAAGAGTTTTAAATCAAGTGTTATCAATTAAAGTCCAGTGTTATCCATGTTTGGTAGATTTTTCACAAATTTTTTCCATTACTTGAAAAGATTTCAATTGACTTTTAAACTGATTCCATATGTATAGCAATCAAAAAACAACTTTGCTAACTTGAGATTTCACTATTCTATTTTTTTTTTTTTTTTTAACTTTCACGTCAACAAAAAATTAAACGTATGTGAGTGACGTTACGTCTTTATTTTCTTATCTATCTTAAATTAGATTTCCGTATCTCCTTCATTTTGAGACTAAATTAAGTAATTATGTTGATTTTTATTGTGGGTTTAATGTGAGAAAGATTACTCTAACCGAGTTACTGATGATGGAGGAAAAATGAAAACCGGATTTGTGACGAGAGTGAGGACGTCAATGTTTTTACACGTGTCAGATAAATAAGGAAGCTCGCGTCGTTTACAATCTCTGCGCTTAAAGTTATGGGGCACACCACCATTTATCGTAAATTCCAACAAAGACATGATAAATAGAGAGATAACTCTCGAATTGCACTGCATTCATTCCTAAAGCGGGAAAACGTCAGTCATCTCTGTCTTATCCGAATTCTTACCCACGTAAACCTCTCTCTCTCTCTCTTTTATCTATATCATCTTTGTTTCTTTTGTGTTTTGATTTCGCAATTGAATCTTGGTTTTGTGTCATGATAGTTACGAGTGGATACGTTTAGTTAGGCTTCAAGTGGTTTTGATAGTTTGATGCCAATTAAAATCAAACGAAGTTAGGTTTAGAGTGTTTTGAGATACTTTAATCCCACGTTTATGATTTTTATCAGCTAAATCACGTTACTACTTACCTCTCTATTTATATGATCTTCAAACAGGGGAGATAATATGGCTCGTTACCACAAGAGATCGTTGATCTTGTTCTTAGCTCTTGCTCTGCTCGTATCATCGAGCCAAGGCTTTCTACGGACGGAGAATAAGATAAAATCTGGAGTCTTTTTATCACCAAAACTGGTGATGAATCCTGGATCTGTTTCAGATTCTTACTTATTCGACATCGATTTCCCAAGAGGGCATATCGGCCTCAAAAGTTTCGATGCTGAAGTGGTTGATGAAGCGGGCAACCCCGTCCCTCTACATGAGACATATGTCCACCACTGGGTTGTCAAACCTTATTATGTGCGTAAAGGTTCTTCTACGCTTCCACAGCAAGAAATGTTTAAGAATCAGGGAGTTTCAAGTCAAGATCCCGGAAACAATCTTGATTCGAGATCGTCGGATATTATTTTTGTAAACAACGGAGGGTTGTGCAGGAGTAGACTCAGACACTACTTTGGGTTAGGATCAGAAACCCGCAAAACCTCAACGTATATTCCTGATCCTTACGCAGTTGAAATCGATAATCCTCAGGAGAGACCTGATGGTTATGAATTAAAATGGCTTCTCAACCTTCACGCAATAGATACGAGAGGTGTGGAAGACAGGAAAGGATGCATAGAATGTGTTTGTGATCTCTATAATGTAACCGTTGATGAGTACGGTCGTGCTATAAACCCCGGATACAGAGGAGGTTTATACTGCTGCTACGATAAGACTCAATGTCTGGTGAAAAGCGGATTTGACAATGGGGAGAAAACAAGAAATCTGTATTTGAAGTATACCTTGAGATGGTTTGATTGGGACGACACGGTTTTGCCCGCTAAAATTTATATTCTCGATGTTACAGATTCTTGGAAAAAGTCAGAGGGATCAACAGGAGATAGCCAAGAGCATAATTGCCATGTCAGTAAAAACTTTCCCTATCTGCTTAGTTCTGTTACTTCGAGTTCATTGTCTAATAATTTTAGGGTCTTTTGTGCTTTTTCAGGTAGAATACGAGGTGAAACCGTGCACAACCAGTGGCGATGGATGCATTGATGTTAAGAAAAAGAGCTTAATGATGCCATTTGATGGGTATATTGTCTACGGCGTAGCTCACCAACACACGGGTGGTATCGGTACTGCTCTGTACCGAGAGGTAACTAAGACTGATTTAGTTTAAGCTACTGCAAAAAACGAAAAGATTTAAAACATTTTCATTGAATTGAGAGTCTTGTGTTTGTGGATATCAGAGCGGTGAAGGAATATGTATTTCGATGGCCAAGTATGGCAATGGAGTTGAACCTGGAAACGAAGCTGGTTACATTGTTGGAATGACTTCTTGTTATCCTGCTGATCCAGTGAAAGTGAGCTATGGAGAGACATTGACTTTAGAGGTTAACTACAGTAGTGCCGTTGGTCATACCGGAGTTATGGGAATCTTGTACATGATCGTTGCTGAGCAGTTGCCTGAACCAGAGAGCTCCTTGCCTAATCTTTTTCAGGTAACTAACTACCCGGTACTCAATCTTGGTTTAAATCAAACCAGTTTCAATACATATAATGTTTGGGAGATATTAAGTATATGTTACTTCCTTGTAGGGACCTGTGACAAGCGTTAACTTTTTAGCATATTTGGCCGTGACGGTGGTGGTGGCGGTAGTGGTTCTAATAGCTGCCGTGATATACGGGAGACAGAACCGGGAAGATGGTTACCAATCTCTTAGTACTTGAAGAAAGAGTGAAGTGTGTTTGTCTACGAAGAAATAAAATAAAAGAATGGTTTATTTTGTTGATATCTTTCTCTGATGTCATGTGATATTATTTATGTAACAGTTAGAGCATAAATGTCTCTTAAAATACAATGATATTATTTGTAAATTAGTTTAATTAAATAATTAAACTAAATTATGTGGATTCCTTGTTGAACTCAGTCTTATTAAGATACACGTCACCAATGGATCTATATACTTTACAAAGGAACATTCATATCTTATCCTTTTCAACTTCAATCTCCAGAGTTTATCTTGACATGGCAAATGAACAAACGTATCTAGGCGTTTGCACCAAGTATATATAAAGAAACAGCAAGAAAAAAGAACTAACGTAAGGCATATTTGAGACAACTTACACCAACCTAACCAACAAATATACTTTGAATTGTGGCTTAAATAAACCATTTATTTAATGGTTTATGGTTAGTAGCTTTGTGCATTTACTTATTTTTCACACGCTAAATAAGAAATGAAGTACAATCCAACACGCCAACATCAAAGCCAATCTAAACCCGAGAACTGGTAATAATAACCGATCAGAATTCGACCACGTCTGATATTTTAATTTTCCTGTATATATTTTTTTTCGGTCGTTTATTAACCATCACACATTTATAAATATCTTCTGGTAGGACAATTGAAAGCAGAGGAAAATGAACCCGGGTCTGTGACGACGTGAGGACATGATCACTTGTTAGAACACGTGTCTGGTAACTACTGATGCTCGCGTCCTTACGTCTCTGCGATGATTGAGCACAATTCGTAATAATCACATGATAAATAAGTAGAGATAACTCTCGCATCAGTTGTTTTTTTCATTGGGCGAGGCACTTCATTCATTACAAGCGGGAAACTCTTCTCTGTTTTTATCCGATTCGTAAACCTCTCTTTATCTGTCATCTTTGTTTCTATCTTTGTCTTTTTGTTTTCTGCGATTGATTTCACAGTCAAGTTCTTTGGGGTTGTGGTTGGAATATCAGAAGTTAGTTCCGAGTGGATACATTCGAATTTTAAAAAGTCATATTATGTCTATGTCTCTGTTTCAGGGGTTTAGATTTTCGTGTTCGAGTTTTGATTTTACCTCAGGATGATTTGAAATATTAGCTTCCCATTTACCTGTATTTTGAGATTTGAAATTTTGGACTTTTATATACTATAATCTTCTGTTTAACTTAAGGTTCAAGTAATTTTGATAGTTTGATTCCTAAAAGGTTAGGTTTAGGGTTTGAGATATACTTTTATCCCAAGTTTATGAGTTTTAATTATTAGCTAAATCACATTACTAATTACCTCTCTATTTATACGATCTTGAAACAGGAGATAATGGCTCGTTACCACATGAGATCGCTGATGATGTTGTTCTTAGTTATTGCTCTGTTCGCATTAACTATATCACCGAGCCAAGGCTTTCTAGGTACGAGGACAAAGATAAAATCTGAAGTCTTTCACTCACCAAAACTGGTGATGAGTCCAGGATCAGTTTCAAATTCTTACTTCTTCGACATGGAATTCCCAAGAGGGCATATCGGCCTCAAAGGTTTCGATGCTGAACTAGTTGACGAAGCGGGCAAACCCGTCCCTCTACACGAGACATATCTCCACCATTGGAATGTCTATCCTTACTATGCGCGTAAAAATTCTTCTAAACTTCCACGTCAAGAAATGTTTAGGAATCACGGGTTTTCAAGTCAAGATCCCGAAACCAATCTTGATACGACATCGGATATTATTATTGCTAAAAACGGAGGGTTGTGCATGAGTACACTCATATATTACTTTGGGTCAGCATCTGAAACCCGCCATACCTCCTCGTATATTCCTGATCCTTACGCAATTGAAATCGACAATCCTGAGGAAAGACCTGATGGCTATGAATTCAAATGGCATCTTAACGTTCACGCAATAGACACCAGAGGTGTGGAAGACAAGAGAGGATGCTTAGAATGTCGGTGTGATCTCTATAATGTAACTGTTAATGAGTACGGTCGTGCTTTAAGACCAGGATACAAAGGAGGTTTAGACTGCTGCTACGATAAGACTCAATGTCGGGTGAAAAGCGGATTTGAAAATGGGGAGAAAACAAGAAATCTGTATTTGAAGTATACCTTGAGATGGGTTGATTGGGACATCACGGTTTTGCCCTCTAAAGTTTATGTTTTCGATGTTACAGATTCTTGGAAAAGATCAGTAGGAGACAACCAAGAACATAACTGCCATGTCAGTAAGAACTTTCCTATCTTCTTAATTCTGTTACTTGGACTTCATTCTCTAACAATTTTAGGGTCTTTGTGTGCTTTTTCAGGTGGAATACGATGTGGAACCGTGTAAAACCAATGGCGATGGATGCATTGATGTTAAGAAAAATAGCTTCATGATGCCATTTAGTGGGTATATTATCTACGGCGTAGCTCACCAACACGTGGGTGGTATCCGTGCTGCTCTGTACCGAGAGGTAACTAAACCTGATTTAGTTTAGGCTACTTCAAAAATCGAAAAAGATTGAAAACAATTATTTGAGACTCTTGTGTTTGTGGATCAGAACGGTGAAGGAATATGTACCTCGATGCCTAAGTATGGGAATGGAGTTGAACCTGGAAACGAGGCTGGTTACGTTGTTGGAATGACGTCTTGTTATCCTGCTGATCCAGTGAAAGTGAGCTATGGAGAGACATTGAGTTTGGAGGTTAATTACAGTAGTGCCGTTGGTCATACCGGAGTTATGGGACTCTTTTATATCCTCGTTGTTCATCAGTTGCCTGAACCAGAGAGCTCCTTGCCTAATCTTTTTCAGGTAACTAACTACCCGGTAGTCAATCTTGGTTTAATCAAACCAATTTCAATACATATAATGTTTGGGAGATATTGCCATACTGAGGTTAAGTATATGTTACTTCCTTGTAGGGACCTGTGACAAGCGTGAGCTTTTTAGCATATTTGGCCGTGACGGTGGTGGTGGCAGTAGTTGTTCTAATAGCCGCCGTGATATACGGGAGACAGAACCGGGAAGATGGTTACCAATCTCTTAGTACTTGAAAAAAGAGTGAAACCATGTCGATCGACTACATATATGGAAAGTGAATTAACCCCTATTTAATAAAACGGTTGTACACAATTTTTTTTATAGACTATATAATATATAATATAAGTTATAAAATTAATTATTTGATATTTGATATGTTATAGTTTATATAGATTGTAACCATTAATTAAATTTCAGTTTAAGATTTTTTTTTAAAAATATTTTCTAATGATTATTTAAGTAACCATATATAGGTAACAAAATCTCGAAACTTAATCACTCGTCCGCAGATTAAGAGAGATTTCCGGTTATACTTCTTTTTACAGGGTAACAAAATCCAAGCAGGAGTGAAAAAAGAGAATAATACGAAATTTAAGAAAGTTCTCACAAAAGAGAATTGGAAAATCATTGAAAATTTTTCAATCACCAAGGTGCTAGAGCACGGGTTGATTTTAATCACTAAATTTTAACCATGTAGAAGTACGGGTACGGTTACTAATAACCACATATTGTCCAAAAAAATATTTTTAAACAATAGCATAAATTATATTTATATAAAAAATACAATATAAATAAAATGAATTTTAATCCGTGCTGTAGCACGGGTCCTAATCTAGTAGCACGAGTCCTAATCTAGTGTTTCTATACTATTTTGTTGTCATCTTCCTCTAATGTCATGTGATATTATTTAATATTTATGTAACAGTTAGAGTATAAAATGTCTCTGAAAATACAACGATATTATTTGTAATTTAGTTTAATTGTTCCTTGTTGAACTTTGCCTTTTTAAGATACGTCACCTATATATGGATGTATATACCTACAAAGGAACAAACATATCTTATCCTTTTCAACATCAATCTCCAGAGTTTATCTTGACATGGCAATTGAACAAACATATCTAGGCGTTTGCACTTTTAGAGTTTTAGTATATATAAAGAAACAGTAAGAAAAAGAACATAATTAATGGAGAACTGAAACAGAGGTAAAGGAGAGAACCAGCCAACAACAACAATTAATGGTTTTCTGTTTTCATTTTGGGATTGGGAGATTTGATTGGATAAAATATATATACTCCATATGCGAAACCAATATAATGGTAACGTGGAAACTAAAAAAAGAAAGAAAAAAAGCTCGGAAGTAATAACCAATCAGAATTCGAGGACATCTGATATTTTAATTTTCCTGTCTTTTTGTTGGTCTTTTTTTATTTTATTTTTTCGGTCGTTGGTTTTGAGTTGACTTCTAGTTCTGGACAGATGGGAACTCCTACTCATAAACGATATAAACCATCACACATTATAAATATCTTCTGGTACCACAATAACAGTTGAAAGTGGAAAATGAACCCCGGGTCTAGGGTCTGTGACGACGTGAGCACATGATCACTTGTTACTTGTTAGTACACGTGTTAGGTAACAGCTGACTTTTTTTTCTGTGATTATTAAGCACCATTCGTAATACTCGCATGATATAATAAATTTAAATAACTCTCGAATTCGTTCTTCTTCTTCATTACAAGCGGGAAAGTCTTCTCTGTTTTTATCCGTTTCGTACCCAGGCACGTAAACCTCTCTTTTATTTCTCATCTTTGTTTCTATCTTTGTTTCCTTGTGATAGATTTCACGGTCAAGTTTTTTTGGGTTTTGGCTAGAAAGATTGTTCCGAGTGGATGAACGACGTTCGAATTTTAAAAAGTCATATTATGTCTATGTCTCTGTTCAATTCTGATTTTTCGTGTTCGAGTTTTAATTTTAGTTCAGGATGATTTGAAATATTAGCTTCTCATTTACATGTATTTTGAGTCATGGGTTGCTGGAAAGTTTTTAAATTTTGGGTTTTTATACAAGCAACCATGTATCTCCTAATTACCTTTTAGGGTTCAAGTGGTTTTGATAGTTTGATTCCTAAAAAGTTAGGTTTAGAGAGTTCGAGATACTTTATCCCATGTTTTACTTACCACTCTATTTTATATGATTTTGCAACAGGAGCTAATGGCTCGTTACCACATGAGACCCCTGATCTTGTTCTTAGTTCTTGCTCTGCTCGCATTAACCATATCACCGAGCCAAGGCTTTCTAGGTACGGAGACAAAGATAAAATCTGAAGTCTTTTTCTCACCAAAACTGGTGATGAGTCCAGGATCAGTTTCAAATTCTTACTTCTTCGACATGGAATTCCCAAGAGGGCATATCGGCCTCAAAGGTTTCGATGCTGAATTAGTTAACGAAGCGGGCAAACCCGTCCCTCTACACGAGACATATCTCCACCATTGGAATGTCTATCCTTACTATGCGCGTAAAGGTTCTTCTAAGCTTCCACATCAAGATATGTTTAGGAATCTCGGAAGCAATCTTGATACGACATCGGATATTATTATTGTTAAAAACGGAGGGTTGTGCATGAGTACACTCGTATATTACTTTGGGTCAGCATCTGAAACCCGCCATACCTCCTCGTATATTCCTGATCCTTACGCGATTGAAATCGACAATCCTGAGGAAAGACCTGACGGCTATGAATTCAAATGGCATCTTAACGTTCACGCAATAGACACCAGAGGTGTGGAAGACAAGAGAGGATGCTTAGAATGTCGGTGTGATCTGTATAATGTAACAGTTGACGAGTACGGTCGTGCTTTAAGACCAGGATACAAAGGAGGTTTAAACTGCTGCTACGATAAGACTCAATGTCGGATGAAAAGCAGATTTGACAACGGGGAGAAAACAAGAAATCTGTATTTGAAGTATACCTTGAGATGGGTTGATTGGGACAACACTGTTTTGCCTGCTCAAGTTTATGTTTTCGATGTAACAGATTCCTGGAAAAGATCAATAGGAGATAGCATAGAACATAATTGCCATGTCAGTAAGAACTTCCCTATCTTCTTAATTCTGTTACTTGGACTTCATTCTCTAACAATATTAGGGTCTTTGTGTGCTTTTTTCAGGTGGAATACGAGGTGGAACCGTGCAAACGCAATGGCGATGGATGCATTGATGTTAAGAAAAATAGCTTCATGATGCCATTTAGTGGGTATATTATCTACGGCGTAGCTCACCAACACGTGGGTGGTATCCGTGCTGCTCTGTACCGAGAGGTAACTAAAGATGAGGTGGTTCGAACTCATGATATCATGAGTGCTCGTTTACACTACTAATACCACTAGACCAAAGAAACTTTTATAAAAACAGGGTCTAAATTTCTATATAATATATACGGCCGCAAGCATATGTTTCCCTGGCTTGGGTTTTGGGCCGGCTCAGGCTACTTCAAAAATCGAAAAAGATTGAAAACAATTATTTGAGACTCTTGTGTTTGTGGATCAGAACGGTGAAGGAATATGTACCTCGATGCCTAAGTATGGCAATGGAGTTAAACCTGGAAACGAAGCTGGTTACGTTGTTGGAATGACGTCATGTTATCCTGCTGATCCAGTGAAAGTGAGCAATGGAGAGACATTGAGTTTGGAGGTTAATTACAGTAGTGCCGTTGGTCATACCGGAGTTATGGGACTCTTTTACATCCTCGTTGCTCAGCAGTTGCCTAAACCAAAGAGCTCCTTGCGTGATCTTTTTCAGGTAACTACCCGGTACTTAATATTGGTTTAAATTAAAGCGGTTTCAATACATAAAATATACTGTTTGGGAGATATTGCCATGTGATTACTTTACTGACGTTAGTAATTAATATATGCCATTTCCTTGTAGGAGGAAGCGTGAGCATTTTAGCATATTTGGCCGTGATGGTGGTGGTGGCAGTAGTGGGTCCTAATAGCCGCCGTGATATACCGGAGACAGAACCGGGAAGATGGTTACCAATCTCTTAGTACTTGAAAAAGGAGTAAAACCATGTCGACTTCCAATAATCAAAAATAAAATAATATTTTGTTGTCATCTTTCTCTTAAAGACATCACACTCAACAAAATATTTCAATACTCTTAGAGGAAATAAATAGAATAGTTAACAAAAACAAAAAATTATAAAATGTCTAAACTAGTCCTGGACAAAAACACTGGAACTAAAAATTCGAACTGGAACCAAACCGAAAAATTGGACTCGAATCCGAACAATTGAACTACACCCATTTTTTACAAACTTATTTCCATCCACATCCACTTTTTGGATATGGTGTACTTTTCGTGAGTATGTTTGCAAGTTATACATCAAATCAAGACATTTTTGCTTTTGTCTTTCATTTAGAGAGATAAGAAGTTACATGGGTGGTATTATTTCTGGCCTTTAAATATTTACTATAGAAGAAAGATCCAATGGCCACAAATCAATGTCTGAACAAGTTGTGACTCATTAATATTGAGCTGCCTGTATGAGGCCCCCTGTAAAATAGAGTTTCAACTCGTGTTATGAAAAACTTTATGGTTGTTTTATGCAAGTCGGAATCCCTGGTATTTATGTTGTTGACAACTGGGGCTGCTCTGCTGACGGAGTATGGAAATTTAAAGTCGACAACAAATTTCTGCCGAGGGTTGTTCCACTCAGTCCTACAACTAGTTTATGCGAACTGGAAGATGTTGTTATTGAATAAGACAAATTTTAGTTACTGCATCACGACGTATATGGAATTCACGACGGGAGTGAGGACTCCACCAGTGATTGTGACAACGAACGTTGGTCTAGACTAGTATAAGCTAATGTTGTGGACAAACCGATGGTTAAATTTGTTTGCTACCTTTGAGGAGTTTAAGAAATGAGGGAATTCAGAGGAAGACTTGCAGGTAGGAGACAGAGAAGCTCTAGGGGATAGGTGTATTAAACGGACATGTGGATTATCGTCTGTATGAGTAATAGCGGTGTTTTGGAGGATATTTTTGGGGAAGCTTCAACTACCGAGTCAAAGACATTTGTTGTTGAATCTACCTCGTTAGAGGAGGACTATATGGCAGGGGTTGCTGAAATTGAGCGCAAATTAAATCTAGAGAGAGGATACGTATTTGATGGTTTGATTGAAGATGAATCTGGGCCAAAATTTACTAAAACCCAAGTTGGTGAAGAAAAAGACTTAGGAGGGGAAGAAGAAGATAGTTTTGAAGATTTAGGGGAGGAAGATGGCGATAAAAATAGCGATTTAACAGTGACACCTAAGTCGTATGATAAAGAGTTTTGGGGAAATTTCATAGGTGATCAGTTTGGGCGAGACAATGTTGTCGAGGTTATGTGTAATACGAATTCTTGCTTTGATTATACAGTGGTTTTGAATGGTGGTGTTCCTTTTAAGGGGGAAGAAAAGGCTAAGCCAACGGGCCAACCGTGGACAAGTAATGGTGGTGGGAGATGTGCCGTTGAAACAGGTAAGGCAGTCTGGTTAGACAGAAGATCGTGGACAGAGGAGTGTACCCGTTGTGGATGCAAGAAAACTTGAGGATATTGATGACGAGGAGTTTGATATTCCTCCTTTGTGACGACACAGAATATGAGAGGGACGAGATACATGATCTTGACATTGATGATGATGGTAAAGGGATTTACAAAGGAAAAATCTTCGCTAACCAGGAGGATTTCAAAATTGCTATAGCGATCTATGCTATCATGAATATGTTCCATTCCACCCAAACTACAACGAAGAAAGAATCGTTTGTACTTAGTTGTTCTGGAGAGAGGTGTGATTGGAGACTACTAGCCTGTGAAATGAAAGATATTGGATACTATGAGATAAGGAAAGCTAATTTGGAGCACCCTTGTCCAATTGAGACAAGGAGAAATTATTTTTAAAAAGCTACATCTAAGGTGATAGCAACTGTTTACAAGGTGAAGTATAGTGATCCAACAAAAGGTTAAGCTCCATTGGATCTATAGCAGATGGTTCTTGAGGACCTGAGGGTCGCTGCATCTTACAGCGAATGTTGGAGAGCAAAAGGAAAAGCTATGGAGGGTATTTTTGGTTTAGATGATGAATCTTTTGAAGATCTTGCTGCGTATTTGTATGCATTGGAACAAACAAACCCAGGCACGGTGTCTGATATTAAAACAGAAGTGGTAGAAGATGGCAGAGAGAGATTTTTGTATATGTTTCTGGCTTTTGGGGCATCTATTCAGGGATTTCGGAAGCTACTTCATGTTATTGTTGTTGATGGGACTCATCTAAATGGGAAGTATAATGGCATGCTACTGACAGCTAATGGACAAGATGCTAATTTCTAGGTTTTTCCACTAGATTTTGCAGTCGTATACAGTGAGAACGGGGATGCTTGGACATGGTTTTTTGAAAAGCTAGAGCAGATAATTGCAGATAGTAAAAGTCTTACAATAATTTCTGATAGGAACAGATCTATCTACACAGCTAAGAAGAGGGTCTTCCCATTGGCACATCATGGAGCATGCATTGTCCACCTGGCCAGGAATGTTAATGCTCGATTCATAATAAAGGGCTGGCGAAAATGGTCACCAATACAGCATTTGCCTATAAGGTAACTGCGTACCAAGAGATATATAGACAAATCAAAGCAAAGAACCCCAAATAATCGGCATATTTGGATAAGATTGGAGCGACACATTGGAGTAGGGCGTACTTCTAGGGGGAACGTTATAATCTAATGACTTCAAACATTGCCGAGTCTTTGAACAGAGATTTAGGAAAGGCTCGAGGGTCACCCATTGTTGAGCTTTCGAAGTTTATTCGTGCTATGCTAACAAGATGGTTTATTGCAAGGAGGAAACAGGCAAAAAAGCACAAAGGAATGATGACACCAGAGGTTGATAAACAGATGCAGAAGTAGTTTGGAACTGTTAGTTGTAGTAGAATTGGTACAATCTCTAGTTGGAGTTATGAAGTTGTCGGGTTGCTTCATGGGAAGCATCATGTGTTGCTTGATATGAAACAGTGTACGTGTAAGCAATATGATCAAGTCAAAATTCCTTGCGGCCATGCTTTGTTAGCAGCAAACACACAAGGCATTCCGTATGGAAGTCTTGTTGGTGATTACTACAAGACGGAGCAGTGGAGAGGAACATATGAAGGGATAATAAATCTTGAGATGTTTGATGTAGAAATACCTGCTAAGATTAAGAATTGAGTGTTGTACCCACCGAAGGCACACGGACCTTCTGGGAGGCCGAAAGAGTTGAGAATTCCATCCATTGGGAGACCATCCCGTAATTTCGTCTTTTCTCCTGTATTTATTTGGATCTTGTTTAGGTAGTTATGTTGGGTCGTAAGCTCTGTATTTTGTGGATAATTTGCAGAAAAATGGAGGAGGGAAAACGAAGACTAATAGGTGTGGAAGATGCAAAGAGACTGGACACAACATGAGCAGTTGTACCAACCCCTTGCCGTGATTGATGACAATATCTTTTGGAGCCAAAATCATTGTTTTCTCTGTTTTGGGTGGTAGTTATGAGTTTGTGAACGTTGGTTAAGCCCACTATATTATTTGTGGGGTGGATATAGGTTTGGCCTATGTAAATTGTTTTTGGGGAGTACATGGTACCATTGTTTGGGTGTATTAAGTATCCATAGGTGACAAGCTGTGTGGATACTCAGTATACCAAACAAATTTGGTTAAATAGAAGTAGAAGGCTAATATCAATGATGATTTTGGTAGGATATCTAACTTTGTTTGGTGTGTTATTTTTTGGAAAACAACTGTAACACCAAGTAAAGAATTAACGGTTATTAATTTTTGGTGTTTTGTGTTACTTACAAATTTGCGTCTAAAGATTGATATCCACATGTCCATATCCAAAAATATTGTAACGGTCTGCATTACGAACACTACTTGTTTTTAACCAAGTGGGTTATGAAAATATTTGATTGTTAGTACGACTCATATCCACATGGATTTATCAAAAGCATTATTTAAAAATGCAGATGTAGGTCTGTAGCTGTAAAAAGTTGGGAACACCACATGTTTCTAACCAGTTGGTTTTTAAAGGATTAGATGTCTACCACAGCTCCTATCCACATGGATTTACCCAAAAAATGTGTTGTTGAAATGGATTCAAATCCTGAAATTTGAAATTTGTATATTTGAGCTATGTAATGCCTATTTAGCCCATATCCAGAATATCCAGAAGTAGTTATCCAATACTCTTTGTATAACCAAATGTAATGTATAATTGGTTGACCATAGTTTTAAAGAGGGGGGGGGAGTATGTGACTGCTCCCTAGGTAAGTGCTCTCATGGTCGCATAATTCGGCAGACAAGACACTTCCCTCGCCCGCACAGTACTCTAACCCGAGTAAGTGACAGAGAACCAGTTGTTGTGTCAATCCGCGAGCCAATTGTGTAACTAAACATAAAGGTCCGAATTTTGCATTAGTATATATATATATATATATATATATATATATTTTGTTTGGTTGGTGTAGTAGATGTAAGAGATTTATAGAACTCCTTTGTTATCATATTTACAGACTCCTACACCTAAAGATCTGCACATCCCAACATCTATTTTGGCGAAAATTGTAAGCTATGTTGCACACGATGGTGCCAAAGCTTTGAAGAACTGGCTTCTCTCAGGCCATGAAGGAAGAGTAGTAGTACAATCATTGGAAACAATAACTTCGGTGAAGTTGGATCGGAATTCCGATTTTATGAGATGGTCAAGGCCTTCGTGTGTGTACTATGATTTCTTTGGTTGGTGTTTATTCGCAAAGAACCCTTACGCCCTGTATGTTAAAAAATTATTCCTCGCTCTTATATGCTCTGATTTGAAAGAAGCAATTGCATTGGTGAGTACCATTTAACATGTGTACCCAGTTGTAAGTTGTTGTGGATAATGTTGAAGAGCTGTGCAGGGACTTTAGATATGGATGTGTACTGGAAGTACAAGAAGGAGATGCGTTTTGGTGAGATTGATAAGATGGCTGACTCCCTCATGTACCACATCTACACAATTGGGCCTAAGAGGTGGGGCACTTTTTCTGATACTTGGCACTTTGAAGATGTGCCAATGTGTTATTTCAAACATGAGATGCTGCAGGAATTCAATGGGGAGAGATGTATCGAGTGTATCTTCTTCTTCTACATATCTAGAGATGTTATGCTTTTGTCGTAGTATTGTAATTGTTGCTTAAAAATTCGTGTGGTCATGTATTGTGAGAAAAAGTTAGTTGGTTGGTAATTCAAGAACCTAAGATTGAGAAGATGTTATGTGTTTCGTATGTTCATCTTAAGTTTCTTTTGATTCTGTTGTTTGGTTATTTGATTTCAATATGTATCCACATGTTGCCTTCCATAAGGTTATGTCTGAAGAAAAGTCCTCCTATAATCAAAAGGGTGTAGTTAACAATGAAATATATCCACAAGTTGCCTTCCATATGGCTATGTATGAATAAAATTCTTCCAAAAATTTTAAGGGAGTAGTCCACAATGAAATGTATCCACATGTTGCCTTACATATGGTTATCGGTGAATGTTGCAGGTGAGACAATGGTTTAGGCCGGATTTGTCGCCGGTGTGAATTATTGTCCCATCCTTAGGTGTTGGCACTATTATGTTCCTAGAGTAGGCAGTACAACCTTTCCCTGTATGGCATATTATTATCCACCAGATATCGATACAACACTTTAGGTGGCATTTTTGGCCTGCTGTAATTGAAGGCTGGGTTTAGGCAGGATAATTGGACACCAATAATAAAAGCCATCCACGTATAGTAGTCCACATGGTTATATGTTTGTGATCATGATGAAATTCAGATGATAAACCTAGTAAGCATGATATCCGTATAAAAAGAACAAAAAGGAACAATGTTATAAAAAGGTTGTAACATATTTAGAGTTGAATGTAAAATGAATTCGAGAGCTGGAGAGGTAAGAAAAAAAAAATTAGATACAGTCCATAGAAGCATTGAATTTGAATTGTTTTCTTTTTTCAATCATAGGAGAGAATTCCACGGTAATGTTTCACATGCCAGCTGCGTTGCTTGCGAAGATTGCAACATGTATTGGTGATGGTGGTGTGGACGCTTTAAAGAACTTGTTAGCAGCTGGTAGAGAAGGCAAAGATGCTGTTTTTTCTAAGGAATGTTTAGCTACTATACGATTACACATATCGAAAGATTTCTTATAGTGGTCAATGTCGCACTCTAAATACTATGTGTTCTTTTGCAAATGTCTTGAAGAAGGGAATCCTTATGCATTGTGGGCTTTCAATAATAAGTGGATTGCAAATGTGACATTGGTCGTTGCTTCTTATACACGATGGAGATGGGCGGAGATATATGAAAGTGATGGTGAGTGTGAGTTAGAGCCACCTAGGCCTATGAAATTGAGGTTGGGTCGGCCTAGATGCCGACGTTGCGCAAGTTCAACAACCAGGCGCCATCCAAGAACTAATGAACCATAATGTCAGGATGATTTCCACAAGTAGAAGTAGAACAAATGCATAAAAATTTAATTTTAGTTCGCATGGAAGAAATTGTAAGGATTACTATCGAGAGTTTTTAAAAATGTTTAGTGGAATGTTGGATACATATATGGAACAATTATATCTAGCCAGGAACTTGTATTCACATGGATGGTGAATAGGATTTGTCTAAAGCGAAACAGACACTCTAAAGTATTAGAAAACGTATTCCGTTAGTTAGAACGTTGTATCCACATGGATGCATAATTACTTTGGTATTAGACAACGTTCCGCCGCTATCCAGCCTCCTCTACCCACATGGACACACAATTCTAGGCAAAGCAGTAAAACTTAAACCCCTAAACTCTAAACCCTAAACCCTAAACCCTAAACACTAAATCCTAAACCCTAAACCCTAAACTGTAAACCCTAAACCCTAAACCCTAAACCCTAAACACTAAATCCTAAACCCTTAACCCTAAACCCTAAACACTAAATCCTAAACCCTAAGCCCTAAACCCTAAACCCTCAACCCTAAAAACTAAACCCTTAACCCTAAACCCAAAACCCTAAACCTTAATCACTAAATCCTAAGCCCTAAGCCCTAAACCCTAAACCTTAAACTCTAAACCCTAAACCCTAAACCCTAAAAACTTAACCCTAATCACTAAATCCTAAGCCCTAAACCCTAAACCCTAAACCTTAAACCCTAAACCCTACACACTAAATCCTAAACCCTAAGTTCTAAACCCTAAACCCTAAACGCTGAATCCTTAACCCTAAGCCCTAAACCCTAAACGCTGAACCATAAAACCTAAACAGGCCCTAAACCGTAAACCCTAAACACTAAATCCTAAACCCTAAACCCTAAACCCTAAACGCTGAACCATAAACCCTAAACAGGGTAAACCATAAACCCTAAACCCTAAACCATAAACTTTAAAGGCTTAACCATAAACCCTAAACAGGGTAATCCTAAACCTTAAACCTCTATCCACATGGATGCATAAATTTAGTCAAAGCACTAAACCCGAAACACTAAACCATGAACCCCTAAATACCCCTAAACCCTAAACACTAAACCCTAAATGTTTACCATAAACCCTAAACAGGGTAATCCTAAACCATAAACCATCAACCCTAAACCCTAAACAACGAATCAGAAACCATTACCATAAACCCTAAACACTAACCTGAACGTTGTATCCACATGGATGCATAAACATGGTTACACATAATTACTTACCACGAAACCTTACACTTTGATATTAGACACGTTCCGCCGTTATCCAGCAACCTCTGTCACATGGATGCATAAATCTGAAACACTAAACCCTGAACCCCTAAACCGTAAACACTAAACCCTAAACCCTAAATCCTAAACGCTTAACCATAAGTCCTAAATGCTTAACCATAAAACCTAAATACTAAACGCAAAACACTAAACCCTAAACGCTAAACATGTAACCCTCAACCATTAACCGTAAATCCTAAACCCAAACCCTAAACGCTAAACATGTAACCCTCAACCATTAACCGTAAATCCTAAACCCAAACCCTAAACACTAAACAATAAACCCTAAACCATAAAACCAAAACTCTAAATTTTAAAAAGTCAACGCCGAAACTAATCCTGTATTTGTTTGTACTGAAATTGTAAGCATTGGACAAAATGTTTGCTATTGAGGCGAACGCTAAACCTATGTGCTAAACAGGTATAAACGAAAATCTGAAACCCCAATTTTATTAAGTATCATAAACCTTATAGTGATTGGTTTTGTAAAGTTATTAACTAAACCTTATTTAAAAACCTTGAATTCCAGGCGGTTAATTGGGAAAATTAAAACAAAAATCATATACCCTAAAATGTTAATAGAGATAATTCCTAATAATCATATCCTACTATATTAATTGAGAAGTACAAATATGAAACTAACCTTAAATATGTAAAAAATTACATTCAATTGCCATTAGAAAAATTTAATTAAGATTAATTAATAATTAAATATATATAATTAATTAAAAAACGAAAATTGGGGACACATTAAATAAAATATATTGTAGAAAAATAAAAAAATCTATTAGAATCAAAACTAATCCGTATTAAAAAAAAACTAAGATTTTAAAAATCTAATCGAAGAAAATCTACAACTTCAAATTTTATCCTACTATATTAATTGGGAAGTACAAATATGAAACTAACATTAAAATGTGTAAAATTATATTCCATTACCATTAAAAAAAATTAAGATTAATTAATTAATTAAATAAATATAATTAATTAAAAAATGAAAATCGAGGACACATCAAATAAAATAAATTGTTGAAAAGTAAAAAAAAAATCTATTAGAATCAAAATTAATTCATACTTAAAAAAAATAAAAATTAAAAACCAAATCGAATAAATATACAACTACAAATTTTATCAAAAAACTTTTCACCACAGGTTGAAATTATTATAGACAAGAAAATGAAGCCACATAAAAAAACAATGAATGTTGTTTTCAAAACTTTTACTAGCTATATTTAGTTGTTCTTTTTTACATGTTAGTAAAGATTGTGTTTAATTGACAAAAATTTAAACAATTTTATTCATTACATACAAATGTTTTATTGACAGGTTTTCATTAAATATTTTTAAAATACAAAAATTATAATATAAGCAAACCAAAATTTTCAAGAAGCTATTATAAATAGCATGATAATAAAATAAGTTATTACAAAATTTTATTGAAAAAACGTTTCGCCGCGGTTTTTCGCGGGTTAGTACCTAGTACCCGAATTAAAGCTGAACACACGACCCTGTCTACATGGATATATATAAATCGTCGAAGCTGCTTAAGGTGGGAGCTGAAGGATAAACATAAAAACTTTTCCTAAAGTCTGTTAGTTGATTTGAAAGAAGAGGTGGAGAGTAATCCGAACAGAGTGTAGAATACAAACATATATGTTTTACAAATAAACAGCTAAAGATTATACATCTAGGCGTAGTTGGGTGCAACAAAGTGTTTAATTATGTCGAACGTGTATTGTGCCCTGATTGATCCACAATGGGGTCGGTGATCAAATGCCATCATTTATGGGCCGGATCCTGTGGCGTGAATTTCAATAAACTTCATCGCAACAGGGCCACAGTCACCGCATCTCTTGTTGATGTAAACATCTTTAACCCTAGACCAAGTGAAAGGGGTGAATCCATAACTCTGAGTAGCGGGTGGGTCGCAGAGTCTATGAATGAGGTAGGGAAGCATCTCTAACGAATGGAGCTATGTGTTTAGCATCATTTTCATCGCTGTTCAAAGGGGTATTAGGTTCAAGGATCTCTATACTCCAATTAGGTAGGTTGATGACCAATTCGACCTAGCGAGAGTCACCCCAAATCATTGGAATGTAAAGCATGTTCCAAAGGTCAAACCACTCAGATGGAGTCCCACTAATGTATCGCCTAAGCTGGGGGTCCCACTTTACTCTAGACTTATTTTTAGCTTGGCTGAAAGATTTCTACTTCCCTTGTAAGTAGTTGCCAAGCCATGGGGAAATGATGATTGAGCGCTCTATGGAAAGGACGTTGGAATGGGTTTTTTGCAACAACGAGACTAAAACTTCCATGTGCTGCAGAGAAGGATGAAAGATGTATAAATTCAGTGATGTGACCAAGTTTAACGAACTGAGGAAGTTGATAACTGGAACATACCAAAGTGCTAACCCAGTTGCTAGGCTTCACAAGTTGTAGTAGGAAATTATTGTCTAGTGGGTATCAACATTTGGTTAAGTGCTTCGTGCAGGAAAATTCGGTTTTGTGAGTAATCTGTTTAGAGGTATATGGTAGGGTAGAATTTTACGTGTTAGGGGCCGACTTGAGTGTTTTTTTGAATTGGGCGACAAAATCTTTCTCAACACTTGGTAATAGGCCAGGCTGAGTTGACGGTGACGTTTGTGGCATCGCTACTATTACAGCAAAAGTTTTGCTACTCCGTCAGACAGAACACCACTTCCCCTTGGTTTGGCCGCGAAAGAATCACTTAGGTCAACATAGTCTGGGGGCGTATGAGCAGTTTCCTATAAGATTAAAAGTACTTAGTTAGAGATAAAAGTTTTTTTTACTCAATAAGTAGTAAGGAGTGTAGCAAAACCTGGGTATCATCGCTGTCTGATTCATGGGGGTATCACACCCAGATTCCTATAAGGGGAAGTAGACAAGAACTGTGAGTAAGGAAAAAATGTTATGATTATATATGAAAAGGAAATTAGATGGTGAAGAGATGGTTAATTACATGAAGGGGAGAAATGGGAGGATTTGGTGAGGTGCGCACAGCATTGGTATCCTGAAGGAGAAGAAACCAAAAAAGAGTTAGGATACTAGCATTGGTAATGAACAGTACACATGCCGTTCTAATGAGTGTGTGGATAGTATAGCGTGTGGTTTTATAGTGTATGGATAGGAGAGCGTGTGGATACTTGAGTGTTATGGAATTTGTGTGGATAGTATAACATGTGGATAGGATATCATGTGGATATGATAACATGTGGATTGTTTTGGTTGTGAAATGGTGTGGATAGAAAGTAATATATATATCCTGAGAAATATCCGGTAGCAAAAGGCTATGGTCGAGACGTTCATCGGTGTCCTAATGGAATTGCAGATATAATTATGTTAAAATTGTATTAGAAAGAAAGTAATTTTGAATAATAAGAGGTCAAAGTACCTGAACAACAGAAGTAGAATGCATTACTAGTTGATCGTCGACAATGTCGTCCTTGTGGCTAAAATGAGAATAAAGTAACTACAGTACAAGTCAACACACCAACGTCAGCCAAAGTATACACTTGCCCTGGGCGTTCGGATTTTTGGTTCGGATCGGATCGGATTTTTTGGATTTCGTTTTTTCTTGATTGGAATATATAGAATCCATTTAGAATCCGACTGTTTTTCGGATCGGATCGGTTCAAATTCATTCAGATTTGGATCGGTTTCAATTTTTTTTAGAATCCAAACTTAAACCGAATCCCTTACATATATCATTCGGAAAGTAAAATCAAAAAGTTGAAATAGCACATATGGTTAGCGTGTGTATCCCTTCCTCCTTCTATCGATAATATATTAATTTTTTTAAGGAGATTCGTTTATAGCTAATGGGCTTGGGTTAGAAGCCCAAAAATGATACCAATGCCTAAAACTTAACTAGAAATTTGGTTTAGCGGATAATCGATCGGATTTCGGTTTAGATCTTTAAAACCAAAATCCGAATCACACTCAATATAGAAACCGATCGGTTTTAACAGAGAAACCAAAACCGATCCAAATCAGTTTTTTCGAATCGGTTTGTTCGGTTTCAGATTATATGCCCAGGACTAGTATACACTATAAAAAGAGAACCAACAACACCCTATAGAAATTTGTGGTTTTCTGTTGATCAGTTGGAATTGGTAGATTTGAACTTGATTGAATAAAATGGGAAACTTGAACTTCATTGTGATGGCAACGTGGAAGTAATAATTTTATGGTCCCATTATTGTCTCCCTGTCCTGTATTATTATTATTTTTCTTTCTTTTGGGTTTTGGTACTTTTGGATATATCGAACTAGAAACCAGAAGATTGTTCCGAGGGGATGGATACGTTCGATTTCTATGTCTCTGTTTATCGATGATATGAAACAGGGGTTTAAGTTTTAGATTTTTTAATGTTCGAGTTTTGATTTTACTTTAAGGATGATATGAAATACATTAGCTTCCCATTTTCTGTATTTTAGAGTCATGGGTTGCTGGAAAGTTTTTAAATTTTGGATTTATATAGATAAGTAACCATGTACTAATTAATACTTCATCCGTTTCTTATTAATTCTACTAGATGAATATATATTGCTTACCGTTTTTTGAATAATTTTGCTAGTAATTTATGTTTTTATATATGTAGAGATTTTTTTTTTTTTTAATTGTAGAAATCTTGAAATGATGAGGAAAGACCTGATGGCTATGAATTCAAATGGCTTTTTAACATTCACGCAATAGACACGAGAGGTGTAGAAGACAGGACAGGATGCATTGAATGTTTGTGTGATCTCTATAATGTAACCGTTGATGAGTACGGTCGTTCTATAGAACCCGGATATATAGGCGGTTTATACTGCTGCTAAGATAAGACTCGATGTCGGGTGAAAAGCGGATTTGACAATGGGGAGAAAACAAGAAATCTGTATTTGAAGTATACCTTGAGATGGGTTGATTGGGACATCACGGTTTTGCCTGCTAAAGTTTATGTTCTCGATGTTACAGATTCTTACAAAAGATCAGTAGGTGACAACCAAGAACATAACTGCCATGTCAGTAAGAACTTTCCTATCTTCTTAATTCTGTTACTTGGACTTCATTCTCTAACAATTTTAGGGTCTTGTGTGATTTTTCAGGTGGAATACGATGTGGAACCGTGTAAAACCAATGGCGATGGATGCATTGATGTTAAGAAAAATAGCTTCATGATGCCATTTAGTGGGTATATTATTTACGGCGTAGCTCACCAACACGTGGGTGGTATCCGTGCTGCTCTGTACCGAGAGGTAACTAAATCTGATTTAGTTTAGGCTACTAACAAATATCTAATACATGGATACATTTTCATTGATATGAGACTCTTGTTTTGTGGATCAGAACGGTGAAGGAATATATGTACTTCGATGCCCAAGTATGGAAATGGAGTTGAAACTGGAAACGAAGCTGGTTACGTTGTTGGAATGACGTCATGTTATCCTGCTGATCCAGTGAAAGTGAGCTATGGAGAGACATTGACTATGGAGTTTAAATACAGTAGTGCGGTTGGTCATACCGGAGTTATGGGACTCTTTTACATCCTCGTTGCTCAGTAGTTGCCTGTGTAGAAGTATAAGAATATCTAGAATATTCTAGAGTATATTTGGTAATAAATACAATATCTTTATATATAGAAACTAGGTTAATTAGCTTATCATTCTATTCCCTATATAAACATATGTAATTCATTGTAATCATTATGAAAGTCAATATACTATTTCCGAACCCGGGAATTCCTTGCTTAATCTTTTTCATTTAACTACGGGTACTGAATATTGGTTTAAATCAAACCGGTTTCAATACATATACATATAATGTTTGGGAGGTATTGCCATGGCCCATGTGATTACTTTACTGACGTTAGTATATGTTACTTCCTTATAGGCACCTGCGAGAAGCGTGAGCTTTTTAGCATTTTTGGCTGTGACGGTGGTGGTGTTAGTGGTTCTATTAACCACCGTGATATACCGAAGACAGAACCGGGAAGATGGTTACCAATCTCTTAGTACATGAAAAGAGAGTAAAACTATGTCGACTACGAAAAATAAAAAATATTATTTTGTTGTCATCTTTCTCTTATGTGATATTATTTCTCAAACATTTTTGTACTTGGTTTTGTCAAAGACATCACAAATTTACCAAAAAAAAAAAAAAAAAAAAAAAAAAGACATCACATTCACACGATATTTCAATGTCTTAACTAAAAAAAAAGGAATTTTATAAGCTGTCTGAAGTTGATTTGGCTGATAATTGTAAGGATAACTTTTTGTGGGTATAATGGGTCCACACAAACTTGTTGAAGGAGGCATCATTTTGGTCAGTTAAGGATAATTGAATCTGGAAAAAGCTTCTTAAATACCATGGTAAGGCTAATAATTTCTGTAAGGTAGAATTGGGAAATGAGAAGAATATATCTTTTGGTATGATAGATGGTCAGACATTGGCCGGCTCGTTGAAGTGGTTAGTGAAAAAGGGGTTGTTGATATGGGAATAAATCGGCAGTGTTCTTTGGTGAAGCGTGGGCTCACCGTTGACGACGAAGACACCGTGGGGAACAACTTAACACGGTGGAACATGCTATGTACTCTCGGAGAGACACGCGCCCTGGAGGCAGATGATAAAACGCTATGGTGAGGGAAGAATGATGTTATTAGACCAAAGTTCTCAACAAAGGATACTTGGAACCATATTCGAACAATAAAAAGTACGGTAGCATGGCATAAGGGGTTTGGTTTACTCATGGTACACCCAAATTCTCCTTTTGTGTGTGGTTGGCTGTTCATAATCGACTTTCAACAGGGGCTCAAATGGTTGCGTGGAATGGTGGGGCTGCAGGGGACTTGTGGTTTTCGCAATTCTACAATAGAAACTCGTGATCATCTTTTTTTCTCCTGTAGTTTTGTATCTGGCGTGTGGTCAGCTCTTGCTAAGGGCTTGTTCAAGGCAAGTTACACCACTGATTGGTCTACCTTGATTGCTCATATCTCTTATCCTCAACATTACTGTGTAGCGGATTTTCTTATTATGTATGTCTTTCAAATGGTGGTGTATACCCTCTGGCGAGAACGTAATGGAAGAAGACATGGAGATTCGTCGACTTCTGCTACAAATTTGGTTGGACGGATTGATAAACAAATTCGAGATTAGCTCTAAGCTATTGGTCGCTTGGAAGACCGACAATTTGATGAAGCTTTCCAAGTGTGGCTGTCCAAAATTCTATGCAAATAATGCACTAGTTGTAATAACATATTATAAATGTCTAACTGAATGATAGAATTCAACATTCTATTAAATCCTCTTGACATTCTTTGGTTTAAAACCCCAGTGTGGCTTCCTTATTCAAGTACATTCCGTTTATAAAATACAAGTTTATTTTTTTTTTGGTCGTGTGAATGTGATTGATTATTGTTAGATCCGGCCACCTCAAATGAAATAAAACTCTTTCGGTAATATATGTACGGCTATCACTAATATGACATTAAAATTAAAGTTTATTAAATATTTGGATGGATTGTGGAAAAGTAATTGACATATACAAAATCAAAACATAAACAAAACAAACTAAACTAGTTGAAGACAATTAGAGAAACAAAAAAAAAAACGAAACAAATTGGATAAAAATAAGTACATCTCAATTACACAAACATCGAAATTCTCAGAGGGAACTGAAACTGAAGCAACAACAGCGTGACACTAGACGAGAAACCAACAACACCCATCCATCCTATCATTTTTTATTTTTATATTGTCTTGTTTTTTTTTTGTTTTTTTTTGCTTCGGTCGGCTGTGAACCACCATCTCCCCACATTATATATTATACAGTAATATCTTTGATAATTATAAATGTTTTAAAAAGTGGATAAAAATATTTAAAATGTTTACTTAAAGACATATTTGTTCACTTTTAATACATCTATAATTAAATTATATAAAATTAATTAAAAATAAAAATTTAAGATATGCACAGAAAAACAAAATTACTAATGAAGATGGTCAAAGGGAGTTGAAAGATGAAAAACAAAACCTTGACTGTGACGAGAGTGTCAGTGGTTACACGTGTCAGATAATAGCGAAGCTCGTCTCCTTATTAGTAATTACGTCTCTTCGTAATTCACATGATAAATAAAACCTTTGACTGTGGCGATTCGTACAGATGATAAATAAATAGAGATAACTCCCTTCTTCATTGGGTTGGCAGTGCACATTTCTTCATTCATTTACAAGCGGGAAAGCCATCTCTGATCATCCAAGTTCGTACCCACGTAAACCCCTCTCTCTTTGTTTGTTTCTCTGTGTTTTTTAAACCTTTTTGTTCTTTTTCTTTTTTTCTGCTGTGATTTGTTTCTCAATTTCTTGGTTTTGGTTGGTTCAAGTGGGTTTGTTAGTTTTGGTTCCTATAAAAATCAAACCAAGTTAGGTTTCGAGTTTGAGATATATTTTATCCCATATGTTTATGATGTTTATTAGCTAAATCGCATTCCGTATGCTCTTGAAACAGGAGATAATTAATGGCTCGTTGCCACATGAGATCGCTGATCTTGTTCTTAGTTTATGCTCTGTTCGCATCACCGAGACAAGGCTTCTCAGGGACTGAGAATAAGATAAAATCTGCAGTCTTTTTTTCACCAAAACTGGTGATGAGTCCAGGATCAGTCTCGGATCCGCGCTTATTCGACATCGATTTCCCAAGAGGGCATATCGGCCTCAAAGGTTTCGATGCTGAAGTGGTTGATGAAGCGGGCAAACCCGTCCCTCTACATGAGACATATCTCCACCACTGGCTTGTCCAACCTTACTATGCGCGTAAAGGTTCTTCTAAGCTTCCGCAGCAAGAAATGTTTAGGAATCATGGATTTTCTCGGCAAGACCCCGAAACCAATCTTGATTCGAGATCGTCGGATATTATTATTGTTAAAAACGGAGGGTTGTGCAGGGGTGTAGTACTCAGACATTACTTTGGTTTAGGATCAGAAACCCGCAAAACCTCGACGTATGTTCCTGATCCTTACGTTGTTGAAATCGATAATCCTGAGGAGAGACCTGATGGTTATGAATTCAAATGGCTTCTCAACATTCACGCTATAGACACGAGAGGTGTAGAAGACAGGAAAGGATGCATAGAATGTCTTTGTGATCTGTATAACGTAACCGTTGATGAGTACGGTCGTACTATAGAACCGGGATACAAAGGAGGTTTACACTGCTGCTACGATAAGACTCAGTGTCGGGTGAAAAGCGGATTTGGCAATGGAGAGAAAAAAAGAAATCTGTATTTGAAGTATACTGTGAGATGGGTTGATTGGGACAACACGGTTATGCCCGCTAAAATTTATATTCTCGATGTTACAGATTCTTGGAAAAAATCAGAGGGATCATCAATAGGAGATAGCCTAAAACATAATTGCCATGTCAGTTACAACATTCCTATTTGCTTAGCTCTGTTACTTCTGACTTCATTCTCTAACAATATTAGGGTTTTTGTGTGCTTTTTCAGGTGGAATACGTTGTGGAACCGTGCAAAACCAATGGCGATGGATGCATTGATGTTAAGAAAAACAGCTTCATGATGCCATTTAGTGGGTATATTATCTACGCCGTAGCTCACCAACATGCTGGTGGTGTAGGTGCTGCTCTGTACCGAGAGGTAAGTAATACTGGTTTAGTTTAAGCTACTGCAAAAACGAAAAAAAGGTTTAAACATTTTTGTATTGAATTGAGACGACTTTTGTGTTTGTGGATCAGAGCGGTGAAGGAATATGTACCTCGATGGCCAAGTATGGGGATGGAGTTGAACCTGGAAACGAAGCTGGTTACATTGTTGGAATGACGTCATGTTATCCTGCTGATCCAGTGAAAGTGAGCTATGGTGAGACATTGACTATGGAGTTTAATTACAGTAGTGCCGTTGGTCATACCGGAGTTATGGGACTCTTTTACCTCCTCGTTGCTCAGCAGTTGCCTGAACCAAAGAGCTCCTTGCTTGATCTTTTTCAGGTAACTACCCGGTACTCAATATTGGTTTAAATCAAATCGGTTTCAATACATAAAATATACTGTTTGTGAGATATTGCCATATGATTACTTTGCTGACGCTAGTAATTAATATATGCCATTTCCTTGTAGGAGGAAGCGTGAGCATTTTAGCATATTTGGCCGTGATGGTGGTGGTGGTAGTGGGTCCTAATAGCCGCCGTGATATACCGGAGACAGAACCGGGAAGATGGTTACCAATCTCTTAGTACTTAAAAAAGGAGTAAAACCATGTCGACTTCCAATAATCAAAAATAAAATAATATTTTGTTATCATCTTCCTCTTAAAACATCACACTCAACACAATATTTCAGTAACTCTAACGAAATAAATAGAATAGTTAACAAAAACAAAAAATTGTAAAATATCTAAACTAGTCCTGGACGGAAACACCGGAAACAAAAATCTGAACTGGAACCAAACCGAAAAGTTGGACTCGAATCTGAACAATTGAACTACACCCATTTTTTACAAACTTACTTCCATCCACATCTACACCCATTTTAGCATATTTGGCCGTGATGGTGATGGTGGCGGTAGTGGGTCCTAATAGCCGCCGTGATATACCGGTGACAGAACCGGGAAGATGGTTACCAATCTCTTAGTACTTGAAAAAAGATTATTTTATTGTCATCTTCCTCTTATGTGATGTTATTTCTCAAACATTTTTATACTTGGTTTTGTGAAAGACAACATAATCACACAATATCTCAAGGGCAATTCTCAAAAATAGCACTAATTTCAATTTTTTTTCCAAACTTAGCACACATTTTCATATTTTCCAAAATTAGCACACATGATTTAATTAAATACTGAACACTAAATTATAATTAATTCACTATAATTCTTCTACGCATTTTCTTCTTCTTCCGCAATAGATAGTGACGACAACGATTTTCTATTTGCTTCGTCAACTTCAATTTCTTCTTCATTCATGGTGTAAGAATCCAACACCATAGTTTAGTGTGTGCCTCTCAGTTATGTGCCCTGATACTAGGATTTTTTTGTCTCCTAGTAGGTTCAATTAACCTTATGCGTTGTAATACTTAAGGTGTCAATCCAAATGGGACGTTGCTAGCAATCAAGATGCAATCAAGCAATCACAAGTTAAGCCAATTCAAAAAGAGTGTTTTTCTAACAATCCTAGAATGGTCAAAATTCAAAATGGAAACGAATCACAGAATCATAAACGAAAATGTATGACAAGTACCGAATAAGAATAAGTTAAACCGAAAACGATTCTAAGCATGAACAAACGAAATTAGTTCCAGGAATGTAATAAAAATCAGAAAGAAAGAAGTCCTAAGGATGGGGTAATTGATGTCGGTGGAGTATTCTAGTCTACAGAGTGTTTAACATACCTCAAGCAAACTATCCCTATACAATGAACATCACAACTTAGCTAATTCAATCTCTTGGCAAAAGCTACTCAGACTCAACCACTTCCATACCTAGCACTCGCTAGAGAAACGTGGTCGAGCAGGCATGACAAACAAGTTCATTCACGTCAACAAACATCCTAGACAACTAATCTCTTAGGCTAGGAACGTAAGTCTCTGGCACTAGTTGGTCAGACATTTCATCAAACACCTATTGGGTGCAGAAATGTCTCGAACCTAGTTCCAATTGATCAGAGAGAAACTAGTAATTCTAACTCTAGTCTAGAAGGGGATCATACAATCAAAGCTTAAACACTCTACATCCTAAGATCCTCCACCTAATCTATCCCATCCTCAAGAACCTACACACTACTCAGATCCGAAAATCATAGTCAAGGATGCAAACACAGAAATCATTGAATCAAGCATAAAAAGATAGATAAAAATAAGATGAACAACTTTGTAGAAGGAATCAAATGCAAAATCTCAATAAATCTCAACGATATCGGAATACAAGTCTCAGAACGTATTTGTGGCTAGGTTAAAAACCTTCTCGGAAGGAAAACAATACAAGATTGAAAGATAAGATGTCTCTGCACAGACTTAACAAAATGTATATATAATAGTCTAACATGGAAAGCCCTAAAACTTAAAACGACAAGGTAAAGCGTCGGTTTAGAAATCTCTTGAAGCGTGTGAAACCAAACGTCTTTCTTCCCGACATGTGCGATCGAGTCCGTGTGCGTCGAATGGAATGCAATGTCATCATGGCTCGGACGGAAGGCTGAGGAGCATGGCTCGGACGGATGCTGGGGAGCATGGCTCGATCAAACAAGCTGGAGTGCGTGGCGGGGAAGCATGGCTCGAGCGTGGTGTATACGCATCCACTAAAACGATGATAACTCTTGAACCACACCTCCGATTGACTTGAAATAAACGGCGTTGGAAAGATAACTCAATTCCCTACAACTTTGATGAAGACGTCGAAAGCTAAATCCCACTCGAGTGGGATGGTTCGAACGGATGGCTCGGACGAAACAGAGATGGTGACAATGGCTCGGACGAAACGGAGACGGTGACAATGGCTCGGACGAAACGGAGATGGTGACAATGGCTCGGACGAAACGGAGATGGTGACAATGGCTCGGACAAAACGGAGATGGTGACAATGGCTCGGACGAGACAGAGATGGTGACAATGGCTCGGACGAAACGGAGATGGTGACAATGGCTCGGACGAGAATGGCTTCCAACGTCTCCTAAATACCTGAAATACTCCAAAATGCACAATGTATGCAAGGATGATGCAAGAAATATCTAGACGTGCAAAGTGTATAGAAAGAACTAGAAAACGATGCAAACCAATGAGTTATCCTAGCTAAATGCATGATAAAAATAGGCTAAGGAGAGACAAAATATAGACATATCATGCCCACAGTGGTGGTGATGGTTTCGTCGATTCGTAAAGCGGCGGCGGTGATGGTTTCGTCGATTCGTAAAGCGGCGGTGATGATGTCGAAAAGAAAGGCAGAATTGAAAGAGATAAGATCAAAGACTACTGAGCAGTTACAAGATATCTGAATCATGTATCGATATGTTCAGCTTTTTCAAGCTGATCCCAAATCTGTAGGTTAATTTTCCTTCTGTTTTTTTTTTTTTTGCTATTCATCCTTCTCGATTTCGTTTATTATGTTTGATTTGGGTCTCTAGTTCTTTTTCTGGAAAACTTTTCATAAACCTGGTAATTGATTTGAATCTGTGTTGGTCGCAATCTATATGTATTTGATATTTGGATTTGATTTTTTTTGTGTGGTGCAGACTCGATATGTGATGAAGTATAGACATTGTGATGGCAAGTTGATACTCAAGGTTATTGATAACAAAGAGATAATTAAATGTGTCTTCTTCTCTATGATCAGTGCTTGTTGGAGTTTATTTTATACTTCTCTCAATTAGGAAGATAAGAGTATGTAATTCAAAATTTGCTTCAGTTAGCTTTTGATTACAACTTAGTAGTAGTATTGCAGTAGCTGTAGATTACAATATGCTTGTTCTCATAATCATTGTATCTAATGCAAGACATGATGTATTTGGCTCTTATTATTGTGGTAACATTGATAGTTCATGTGGTAATTAACTTTGTAGAGACACATATATGGTTAGAAAGAATTGGAGCTGCAGTAACACTCAGAATCAAAGACGAGCGGTGCTGATACAAGATTGAAGGCTTCAGTTGCCATATACAAGGAATTGGTGCTTATTGAGATTAAAGTATTAACAGTTTGATTCTTTGTATTCACATGGTCTTTGTTTTAGCATTAGTATTTTGGATATTAAAGATAGTTTGTATTTCCCCACAAAACTTGTTTTAAAACATATTCAGGAAGGTTTTGTATTAATTATCTCAATATTTGGTAGATAGCTATGTTTTCACCGGTAAACATATAAGAAGAATTTGAATATAACATTCAAGAAGGATTCACGTATATTTATGAATGGTTTCTTGAGTTTAAGGAAGCCATTCATGAAAAAAAAAACATTAGGAAAGAGTCATTGACGTTTAGGAAAAACTCATTGAAATTTAGATAGTCTAATTAAAATTTAGGAAAGTCTCCTTAAAATTTAGGAAGAAGTCATTGATGTCTAGTAAGATCTTCCTAAAACATCATGTTGGATATTTCTATTTGCTATTTTTATTGTAAAACACCTATACGTGCACAAAATCTAATCATTATACATCACTAATGGAGTATCGATGGTAAATTAAGTCAAAACACATACAAAGAGAATTAAAAACACATTTTAAGAAAAAATAGGAAGGATTCTTTAGCTTTTAGGAAGACATTCTTGAATTTAAGGAATACCTTCCATAATGACGAACTCAAACTTCCACTCAAGTGCTCATTTTCTCATCTTCATCATCAACTCTCTGCTTTGTTCTTGAAATATTTGCCATTATGTATATCATCAATCACTTAACTTTAGAGGTGAAAACCTTATTCAACAATATGACCAGTCTATGAATTCATTTTTCATTTTAACATTACTCAAGAGATATTTTATATATCACCCCACCTTTAAACTAGTTCTGCAACACTACCAGATTCATTAACCTTAAAACTCCAAGAAACACTACCAAGTCAAAACAATTAAAAAAATCATAGCAAGCTAAATACCTACCAATTCTTAACATGAAGAAAAGCTTTTTCTCATTGTCTTGAGCAAACCAATTCTCAAAAATGTCCACATAACTAATCTGAGACACTCTTCTTTTGGTGTTGCTATCACTACTAGGAGTTGAGATTTCACCAGGCAAATCTATCCTCTTTCCTTCAGAAAAACTTCTGACATATCAACAGTTTCTGCATCATAACAGTGTCCCATGTTTCTGTTAACACTTTATTTTAGCTGTCATTGAACTTCAGGAAGGATTGTGTGAAATTCGGGAAGGATTTTATGCAATTCAGGAAGGTTTTTATGCAATTCAGGAAGACTTCCTTGAATCGGACCAACAATTTGATTCACCTAAATCAATACGAATACATCGATCTCTGTGAATTTAATATCTATCAATTCATGAACAATAGTCTAATTCCATTATCATTGAATCATCGAATCAGATTTGTTTTGCTTTTAATTTTGATAACATAATTTGGAGTGACAGATTTTGTCTCCGGTGAGATCTCAGTTTAATCATTCACGGTGGTGTCGACGTCCGAATAACAACACGCTCTCTCCAGAAGAAAGCTACTATCTGATTCTGGTTACACGTCTGCCTTCGCTGTCGCTTCTGGTAAAAGAGATATTGAAATGTGTTTAATTTCATTCATTACCTATTAAAATGGAGAAGACGATTTCTGGATGAATACGATGCCGAAGACGATGATTGGTGGAGATGCTGGAGATGACGATTGATGGAGGAAGACGATGATTGGTGGAGATGCTGGAGATGACGATTTATGGAGGAAGATGATGCCATGAGAAGATTGAGACGAAGAAGACGAAGAACAAAAAGATATTTACTAATTAATTTTAGAGATATAATTATAATAAAAATGCTACTTTTGGAAAAATTGAATGTTTGTGCTAGTTTTGGAACAAAAACCTAAAATGGTGCTAATTTAGGGTATTTCTCATATTTCAATGGTCTAACGAAATAAATAGAATAATTAACAAACAACAAAAATTTATAAAATGTCTACACTGAATTAAAAAAAGTCATATTCAGCAGATTGAAAAATGAACAAATCAAGGGAGTATGTTTCAATTAAATCATATTCAGCATCCAACATTCTATTAAATCCTCTCACATTCTTAATTTGGTTCAATACCTCCTTCATGGCTGCCTTTTTTTTTTTTTTTTAACAAATACCTACATTACACTCCTGTAGGCTGGAACCTTAGTACAACACACGGTTGTTTTCCAAAGAACACACATAACAAAATAACAAACAACAACAACATACAACAAGCGTAAAGCAACATTAGTCGAAAGTACCAAACCATGTCACCAAGAAGGAATTCGCCGGATAAATATGACGCTGAGCTCGTGATAAGGGGTCCAAATAGCAGCAGAGGAGTTGCTTAATTTCCAAGATCAACACTGAGGCAGGACGAGAGACGGCATTGTGCAAACGAGAGTTTCTTTCTTTCCAGATGAAACGAATTGAGGCTTGATAGGCTAAGCGAATGATCAAAGTTATATTTTTATCACGGCTTGGATGTCTAAGCCAAGTAGTTCTGTCATCAAACAGACTTGGAGGATTTACCTGTGCTTTAACTGTAAAGTACCGCCAGATCTCAGCACTATAGATGCAGTCAAAAGAACAAGTGTTGACGGTTTTCGTTATGGGAATCACAAAGGAGGCATAGAGAAGGCACCGTCAGTCCCCAACAAATGAGTCTATCCCTGGTGTGGAGCCTGTTCCTAACAACTAGCCAAGCTATAAAATCCTTCCATTAAACCATACAACATCATACCATGGAACCCTGGGGCCTGTAGGATAAAGAAACTCCCAGGTTTTTGCTGTGGAGAAACAATGAGTAGGCTCACCATCACCTATTTTCCATAGGTACCTATCAATCTCAGCTTCAACAATCAATAAGATTAGATTTGATTTATGAGAAATACCCTTAATTAGCACTATTATAAGTTTTTATTCCAAAGTTAGCACCCATTTTCAATTTATCCAAATATAGCATTTTTAATATAAAAATGGGCAATTCTCAAAAATAGCACAAATTTAAGTTTTCATTCCAAAGATAGCACACATTCTTTTATTTTCCAAAACTAGCACACATTGTTTAATTAATACTAAAACACTAAAATTATTAATTCATTATGATTATCTCACGCGCTTTCTTCGATCAAGTGAAAATCACACCAAAATCTCCGGCGATCAATTGAATCAACCATGTCCGGTGAGATCCGCAATTCTCAGTTGTCGGAGATGATTAAATTGAAAGATGAATCTGATTTCGAGAAGCTTCTCTCATCGGGTAATCAGATCTCTGTAACATGCTTCGATTCTCTTCTCTCTGGTGCGTACACTTCCTCACTCGTTTTGTGTGTCATTTGAATCATCGAGATCCAAATTCTGGATCGACATGTTCAGCTTTCTTGAGCTGTTCTCGAATCTATAGGTTAATCTTCCTTGTTTTTTTTTTTTTCTATTCATCCTTCTCGATTTCATTCATTACGTTCGATTTTTTTAAACTAATTTTTTTTATAAACCTCGACAATTGATTTGAATCTCCTCGTGTTGGTCGCAATCTACATGAGTTTGATATTTGGGTTTGATTTTGTGGTGCAGACTTGATATGTGATGAAGTATTGACACTGAAACGGCAAGTTGGTACTCAAGGTTATTAATAACAAAGAGGTACTCAAAGCCTTTTTGGAGTTCATCTTATACTTCTCTCAATTGAGGAGATAAGAGCATAAAATTTAGTATTTGCTATTAAAGTTGATATCTGATTCTCAAATGATGGGTTTCTTGTTTTGGAAAATGTTAGTCATGGTTCCATGAGGATGATGTCTAGACTTATCTTTTCATGTTGGTAATAGATGTACTTTGGTCCTAGTTATGTGGTTACTTTATTTTTATTTTTTGTCTTCGTGAATGTGATTGCTAATAGAGCTATATTACTTTGTTTTCATAGGTTTCGATGAATTGTGTGGCGATGGGTTAGTTAAATAAGCATACTTTGTTAACTCTTTTAGAGCTACTGTTTTAGTGGATGTTGAAAGCATCTTTTGTGTTTGTTAGCCGAAATGTGGTTCTTTAGAACTTGCTGAGAGTCAGGCAGGTGTTGACGTAAACATAGCATCAACTTTTGTTGTTAATTTTGTTAATTAGCTATCACCATGTTAGGCTACTTGTTTCATTCTTTTGATAAGAAGTGTATATATATTTAATTTTTTTTTCTTAAACTTAGTGTAGACCAAGCACAAAGAAGCAAAGAAGATGGATTCCACGAAATTCAGGAAATATTCCACAAAATAATGGAAAATTCAAGAAGGATTTCACGAAATTCATGAAATATTCCACACATTTCTGGAAAGATTTCTTAAATTTCAGGATGACCTTCATAAAAAGTTTGTAATTCAGAATGACTTTCATAAAAATTCTGGACATTGGTAAACACTAGAATATGCACAAAAATGGAATATTTACCCTGCACTAATGGAGTAATCTTTGACATATTGAGGGAAAACACCAAAAAGATATTTAGAAACACACATTCATATAAATTTAGGAAGGATTCAACAATATTTAGGAATGACATCTTAAAATTCATGATATATTTCATAAATATTTAGGAAGACACAAAATCAAATCATTACACCTATTGTATATGTAGATAAAATAGCACAAAATAAAATCAATATCCCTCACTAAATGAATAATTTGTGATACATTAAGACAAAATATAAACAAAAGATAAAAAAAAAAAATTATTCTAAATTTAGGAAGGATTTTATAATATTTAGGAAGAAGTGTTTAATGTTTAGGAGTGCTTTCGTAAACATTTAGAAATCCCAAGTAATGACCATAACTTGAAATATATGTTTTTCAAAAATGGGATGACAAGAACTGGAGATGAATTGAACAAACTTTCTAAGCATTTGAGCAAGCTGATCTACTTGTTTCCAAACCTTAATCACTAATCAAACAAACTCAGAATCCATTTCACATAGAAGATTTGAAGATGAAAACAAAAATATTCAGGAACACATTCTTATATTGGTTAATAGAGTTGTATCATGACTATAACTTATTAACATGAAAACAAAAATATTCAAGAATGATTGAATGATGTTTAGGAATGATCCTTTTAAATTCAGGATGGTTTTCCTAAAACATCATGAACATCTCTGTTGCAACCTGAACACGCAAATATTCAGATACAACTCTATGACATGGCTTCAGCTATGCATTGCCCAACCCAAAAAATCAACAAAATCAATCTAAACACACATTAACATGAAAACAGATTCAAAAATTGGTTTACCAAAGCTTTTTACTTGTTCTCGTAAGAGGAATCAAATGATCCACATTGACTTTAACTCTCATCTCAGCAAAATACATCAACGGCGGCAAGTCTAAAGCTCCTCACTGCTGACAATCACACCATCACTGTCCATATCAAACAGAACCGCCGTAGTTATACTCAGAGGGTTCTCCGCCGCCGTATTCCTTATCGTCGACGGAAGTGCCGTTTAGATTAATTAAACTCTGATCTTCAAGAATACAGTGAATGAAGATGCTATTGATGTGGATTTTTATTGGATTGGTTTCAATCGATTTGGGAATTAATTGAAAAGATTTGAAGATCTCAGTTCAAAATCTTCATCACAAGTTTTGACGGAGCTTTGAAAACTAAAGTGGTGATAGAAAGAAAAAATATTTTGTTATTTAAATTAAATAATAATATCAATATACAAATGCTAGTTTTGAGAGATTTGATTATGTGTGCTAATTTGGAAGAAAAACCTAAAAGTGTGCTATTCTAGGGTATTTCTCTATAAAAATACTAATTGAAAATTAAAATTTGGAAACAGAGTGATTATGCTTCTTTGTGCCATCCCTTATACTTAACTCTGCTGATGTGGCAAGAAAACTCCAAAGGGGTTTACGTTCCTTACGTCTCAACACAATTATGCTGCTCCGGTGGTTTGGCCGTAGTCTCCGCCGCTATGTTACAGACGCTGGTGGTAAAATCAAATTCACGATTTGAGGTTTCTCCGGCAAAACTTGTGTTCAATCCTTGCATCTGAGATTTTCATTATTAGTTCATCCTTATCAATTTTTGTGAGAAATGCCAAGACGATTTGTTTATTCGATTCACCGTACTCCACCGCTTTAGCCACTACAAACTCCGCCGTAGCAAGAAAACCCAACCCAACCTTACTCTCGACTCACGACGAGACTCTCCGTGACTGTTGTCCTCTTAAATCGAATCAACTCACAGGGAAGAGATCGCCGTCGTCGTCTCAGCTTGTTCTGATGTTGACTGGTCATCTATCTCAATTTGGCCTTTATATAATCAAATGGAAGAGTTGGATTAGAACCTTGCTCTTATCTCAGCCTTTTTTCTCACACGACTGCCTCCAAATTCAAGTAATCACTACCAAGAGAACAAAGATGAGGATTATGAAGAAGAAGATGAGGAGAGACATAGCAAATTGAGGAGTATTAACTACAAAATGACAAGATCTGGTACAATTTATAGATTTGCTGGAGTTGGTGGATCGAGGACTCTTGTCATGAAGACAAAGAGAGAGATCTTGAAGAGGAAAAGGAATAAATATGGAGATGGTGGTGAGAGGCAGAGGAAAGGAGCAAGAGCCGTGGTAGCAGATATTAGAGTGTTTGATGAGAAAGTTATGGTAAGGGAGAAGAAGAAGGTGGAGTTTGCGAAGGAGACAATGAGGCTTCATAAGGAGATGGAGATTAGAATGATTGATTTGATTAAGACTTTTAAAGCTCAACTTCTTTAGTTTTTTCAACTCTTCCTTTGATTCCTCTTTCTAAAGAGAAGAAATTATAAATTAAGCCAATAAAATAGAAGGATGCTATGTTTATTGTTCTTCTTCTCTCTTTTAGTTCTGTGGACTATACCAGAAATCCAAAGTTAGCCACATAAGTGTTGGTTTCAGATATTTAGGAAGACCCTCATAACTCAATGACATTTTCCTAAACAATATGAAATCTTTTTTAAATTTAAAGAAATGAGTTTTGACCTATCTGTTTTACCTCAATATATTGCAAACTACTCCATCTAGTGAGGAATATTGATTTTATTTCTGTGAACATTCTAATGTTAAGAAATTCTAATTTTTTATGAAGGCATTCCCGAATTTCATACAGTCCTTCCCGAATTTCATACAAGCCTTCCCAAATTTCATACAATCCTTTCTTAATTTCAAATAATGTATTCTGAAGTTTAATCACAAGTAAAGCAAAGTGCTAACAGAAACATGTGACCCTATTATGATGCATACAAGTACCAAAACAATCTAAAAAGGTTTCACAAGTTCCATACATGACTAAATAACAAATAAAGTATAGCTTGAAAAAATCTCCAAGCTCTATCTTTTTCTCAGCCAAAACCTTATTCAGGTACCCTTACTGTTAAATTATTCTAGCCATGATTTTACAATTGGCTTGAGACTGAATCGAACATTTATGGTTTGTGAATCATGTTGGTTTAGGAATTTTTTGAATCAATTGCACAATTTGTTGATGGGTTAAAGTTCTGGGGAGGATACAACAATTTAATTCCATATACACACACATTCACACTCTCACAAAGCTAGCTAGAGAGAGAGAGAGAGAGAGAGAGAGAGAGAGAGAGAGAGAGAGAGAGAGAGAGAGAGAGAGAGAGAGAGAGAGAGAGAGAGAGAGAGAGAGAGAGAGAGAGAGAGAGAGAGAGAGAGGCTAAAAAATAAGCACACAAATTTTGCCTCTTCTCATCATCTTCACTCAGATCACTTTGTCTTCTGATTTATGCGTTCACTAGGACAAAACCCAACAGAGGCTGAGCTCAAAGACATGATCAACAAGATTGATGCAGATGGAAACGGTACCATCGACGTTAGGTGTTAGACTACATAGGTGTTGGTTTCAAACATTTAGGAATACCTTCATAAAATTCAAAAATGTCTTCCTAAACAATATCAAATCCTTCCTAAATTTTTTTTTTTAAAAAAGAGTTTTACCAACTTTTATTTATGTTTGCTTCAATATAACCCATATTACTTTAGTGAGGGATATTGATATTTTTTTTGTGCACATCATGAGATATATATATATATATATAAGTAATGATTTGATTTTGTTTCTTTCTAAATCTTTATGAAGACTATCCTGAATTTTAATGTGTCATTTCTCAATTGTATTGAATCCTTCCTAAATTTAAATAAATGTGTTTCTAACTCTCTTTTTGATGTTTTACCTCAATATGTCAAAGATTACTGCATTATTAAGGGGTATTGTGCATATCATCATGTTGTTTACAAATATCCAAACTTTCTATGAAATCCATCATAAAATCCAAAGTTTTATGACTTGATATACTAATGTCCAGACTTTTTATGACTTTATATGAACACCATCATGAATTCCAAACGTTTATGAAGGTCATCCTGAAATTCAAAAAAGCCTTTATGGAATTTTGTAGAATTCTTCCTGAATTTTGTGGAATCCTTCTTTAATTTTCTTGAAATAAAAGAGAACTTGTAGCAAACTCAATCACAGTTACTTCAACACTATTAAATTGTCTAATAGAAAGATGTGACATTCTTATAGTGCATAAAAATTCCCAAACATTTAGTGTCTCTTAAGTAGCAAAACAAAGCTAGTACATCTGGTCAACTCATGACAATAAAACAGAATATGTAATTAATAAGCACTTGATATACCGGCGACGTGAATGCCTTGCCAAACCATCAACTCTAGCAATGTTGCCATGGCCATCCCCAGAATCTACTTCTTCAAAACCTGTGAGTGACCAAAATAATCAAAATACTTCAAGATTTTAGCTGAAATCCTTACCTTGAAGTCTTTAATGTCGAGAATCATAGGAGCAGAGTGAGCAGAAAACGATATGGGTCCTCTTGCTCTGATTCCTTTGTTCGAATTCATAGTAAAGCAGAGAAATACATATTTATAAGCACAAAACCAAAAAAAAAAACTGTACTCTTCAAATCTCTACATACGAATTTAAGAGGAGACAAAAAAAATGAAAACTAACTAGAACTACGGTTCAAATCTCTACATACAAATTTAAGAGGAGATGTCCTTGTTGGGCCCCTCTTGTTCACTTTCTCAATCTTCTTCGCCGTCAATATCTTCTCAACCAATTTTGATGTAATCAATTTCTTGTTGGCTTTTAACTGTTGGGGCATTGTTATCTTCATTGACTCTTATCAAAATAATCAGAGAGTTTTCTCCTGATTCTAACCACACCTTCTTCTTCAGATCCAACCTTCTCATCATCAGAATCGTTCAGATCTAAGTACTTCCTTCTTAATAACAGCGGGAGACTTAGAACCAAATCTCTTCTTCCTCTCGAAACCTCTAGATTCGATTTTCACAGGGCTAGATTTCTCAAGCTGGGCACAGAGCTTGATGACGGATCCTTCGATTCCGCTAGTTTTCTAAAGCTGGGCACAAAGCTTGTTGATGATTAGTGCGTTTGACCATCAATTTTTATTAATTTTAATAATTCTCTCCAAAACAAAAGATGTGCTAATTTTGGAATTTTAAAGAGTGTGTGCTAATTTTGGAACAAAAACTTCAAATGGTGCTATTTATGAGAATCTCCCTTAATTTATTATGTATTTAAACATTTTCCTTATTTAATTCTGATGTATATGTTTTCTTTAATTAAATCTTCTAACCAATTCAGATTTAGGTAAGATTATAGTTGATTTAGTACATAATAATTATATTTGAAGAGAAAATCAGATCAACTGAACGGATATTAAATGACCTGCGTGGGATCCGACTTCATTTAAATGCTTAGAAAATTTTAATATCATGATATACTAATGTATTAATAATTATTGATTACTAATCATTTAATTTTAAAACTACCAAAACAAAATCATGGTCCATGAGTACTTTTACTCTAACCGTAGATGGACCAAGATGGTTTTGTTCTGGTTTAAAGCTATGTAAACCGGTTAAAATTAACACTAGTTCGTTGTTTTGATTAACTCAAACTAAGCCGGGTTTGATTTGACTGGTGTGTTTGTTGTTTTGTGCCATCATATACAGTATGTCTGGGAGTGGAAACGGCAGCTGAAGTAGATTGGTCCAATATGTAACTAGAAACCGGGTATGTGACGAGAGTGAGGACGTCAGTGGTTACACGTGTCAGATACGTCTTTGCGCTTATATACGTTGGGCAATTCGTAATTCACACGATAAAACAAATAGAGATAAACTCTTGACTCGTTTCTTCTCTTCATTGGGTGGGTGTCGGCACACTTCATTCATTCATTCCACAAGCGGGAAAGTCATCTCTGTTCATCCGAAATTCGTACCCACGTAAACCTCTCTCTCTCTCTCTCTTTATCTATCATCTCTGTTTCTCTGTTCTTTATCTATCATCTCTGTTTCTCTGTGCATGTTTTTGATTTCGCAATTTTTAAATCTCCCTTTTTTTCCTTCTGTGATCGGTTTCGCAATAGAATTTCTTGGTTTTGGGATCATTTATACTGTATGTTTGGGTTTTCGTAATTTGATTATACCTCAGGATGATATGAAATGTTGGATGCTGTAAAGTTTAACAATTTTGGATTTATAATATATAAATAAGCAACCATGTACTAAATTAAATCTTTTTGTTAAATTAGGTTTAGAGTTTGAGTTTCACATGTTTATGATTTTTATTTGCTAAATCACATTCCTTTATGATCTTGAACCAGGAGATAAATGGCTCGTTACCACATAAGCTCGCTGATCTTGTTCTTAGTCATTGCTCTGCTCGCATCACCGAGCCAAGGCTTCCTAGGTACCAAGAAAAAGATAAAATCTGCAGTTTTTCTCTCGCCAAAACTGGTGATGAGTCCTGGATCAGTGTCAGATTCTTACTTACTCGACATGGATTTCCCAAGAGGGCATATCGGCCTCAAAAGTTTCGATGCTGAAGTGGTTGATGAAGCGGGCAACCCCGTCCCTCTACACGAGACATATCTCCACCACTGGGCTGTCCAACCTCACTATGTGCGTAAAGGTGCTAAGCTTCCACGGCAAGAAATGTTTCGAAATCACGGATTTCAAAGGCAAGACCCCAAAAGCAATCTTGATTCGGCATCCGATATTATTCTTGTCAAAAACGGAGGGTTGTGCAGGAGTTCAGTGCTCAGACATTACTTTGGGTCAGGATCTGAAACCCGCAATACCTCTACGTATGTTCCTGATCCTTACGCCATTGAAATCGATAACCCTGAGGAAAGACCTGATGGCTATGAATTCAAATGGCTTCTCAACATTCACGCTATAGACACCAGAGGTGTGGAGGACATGACAGGATGCATAGAATGTCTTTGTGATCTCTATAATGTAACCGTTAATGAGTACGGTCGTACTATAAAACCCGGATACAAAGGAGGTTTACACTGCTGCTACGATAAGACTCAATGTCCTGTGAATAGCGGATTTGGCAATGGAGAGAAAAAAAGAAATCTGTATTTGAAGTATACTGTGAAATGGGTTGATTGGGACAACACGGTTTTGCCTGCTACAATTTATATTTTCGATGTTACAGATTCTTGGAAAAAATCAGTAGGAGATAGCCAAGAACATATTTGCAAAGTCAGTAAGAACTTTCATATTTTGCTTAATTCTGTTACATGACTTCATTCTCTAACAATTTTAGGGTCTTTGTGTGCTTTTTTAGGTGGAATACGATGTGGAACCGTGCAAAACCAATGGCGATGGATGCATTGATGTTAAGAAAAAGAGCTTAATGATGCCATTTAATGGGTATATTGTCTACGGTGTAGCCCACCAACATGCGGGTGGTATTGGTGCTGCTCTATACCGTGAGGTAACTAAATCCGATTTAGTTTAGGCTAGTGCAAAAATCGAAAAGAATGAAAACAAATTTGTATATTGAATTGATTCTATTTTGTTGTGGATCAGAACGGTGAAGGAATATGTACTTCGATGGCCAAGTATGGGAATGGAGTTGAACCTGGAAACGAAGCTGGTTACATTGTTGGAATGACGTCTTGTTATTTTGCTGATCCAGTGAAAGTGAGCTATGGAGAGACATTGACTTTGGAGGTTAACTACAGTAGTGCCGTTGGTCATACCGGAGTTATGGGACTCTTTCACATCTTTGTTGCTCAGCAGTTGCCTGAATCAGAGCTCTCCTTGCCTAATCTTTTTCAGGTAACCCGTTACCCACCCGGTACTGAGTCTCGGTTTAGGTCAAACCGGTTTCAATACATATACTGTTTGGGTGCCGTGTGATTACTTTACTGACATTAATATACGCCAACTTCCTTGTAGGCACCTGCGGGAAGCGTGAGCGTTTTAGCATTTTTGGCTGTGACGGTTTTGGTGGCGGTAGTGGTTCTAATAGCCGCCGTGACATACCGGAGACAGAACCAGGAAGATGGTTACCAATCTCTTAGTACATGAAGAAAAAGAGAGTAAAACCATGTCGACTACATGTTTTTCAAAGTGAATTTTGTTTGTATACGAAGAATTAAAAATTAAAGAACATTTTGTTGTCATCTTCCTTCTGATGTGATATTATCTGTAACAACAGTTACGTGTAAGAAGAACTTTGCTTTGTCAAATACTACATCACATTCACACAATTTTTCAATGGTCTGCATATAAAGTGTATAACAAACATTATATTCGTTGTTGTCTTTGTTCCAAATCCTTTCATACTAGTCGCTTTAATACGATCATTAGGATTTATACACTTAATCATGATAATGTTTAATGTGTGGTTGTTGTAGTTTATGAATACACTTAAATTTCAAAACATAAACCAACTAGATGGGTATACTCAGCTTGATCCATCCGAATTCACACAATTAGAGTCCAACAGAATTTCAGAAGCATGTTTCCAACAACCAGATTTTCAAGTGTCGCCAGTATGATGAACATTCATTTGAGTGTTGATGATCTAGAAAAACATAAACAGTTACAAGATGATTTGGTTGAGAATATTAGGGGAAAATTTGGCACAACTCAATATTACAATTAATCATTTTCCCCATTTATGAATTGTACTTTTATTTTAATATGTTTTATGTTTAAAAGTTAATTAAATGCAATAAGTTCCAATTTTTATAAAATTTGAAATGTTAAAACATTTATACTACTTATATACTATATAAAAAAACTTAATTTCAAAAAACTATCTTTTAAAAAATAAGAGACTCAAAATTCTATCCTACCATTTGAGGGGATAATATTAGTTAAAATTCTAAAAATTTTTATTTTATATACAGTACATAATATATTATTAAAAATTTATAAAAGACTCAATTTTATATTCTTAACTAAATTAGTTCAAGACCTAGAGAAACAAAAATGGAAACAAATTGGATAAGAATAAGTACAATTCCAATACACAAACATCGTCGAAATCCAAAAACTGAAACTGCTACTAAAGGAGAACCAACAACACCCATTCTATCATTTTATTTTATATGGTCATCTTTTTTTTCTTTTTGTAAGAGAACTGAAAAGAAAAAAACAAAACCGGGTCTGTGACGAGAGTGAGGACGTCAGTGGCTTACACGTGTCAGACAATAGAGAAGCTTACGTCTCTTATATGGGGCACTTCGTAATTCACACGATAAATAAATAGAGATAACTCCCCAATCGTTTCTTCGTCATTGGCTGGGCACACTTCTTCATTCATTTACAAGCGGGAAAGCCATCTTTGTTCATCCGAATTCGTACCCACGTAAACCCCTCTCTCTCTATCTCTCTTTATCTATCATCTTTGTTTCTCTGTGCTTTTAAATCCTTTTTTTTCTTCTCCTTCTGTGATTGGTTTCGCAATTTAGGGATCTTTTATCCTCTCTGTTTTGGGTTTTCGAGATTTGATTATACCTCAGGATGATATATGACATATTGGGTGCTTGAAAGTTTTTTAATTTTGGATTTATAATTAAGAAAAACCATGTAGTAAATAAAATCTTGTTCTGCTTAAATTAGGGTTCAAGTGGGTTTGTTAGTTTTGGTTCCTACAAAAATCAAACAAAGTTATGTTTCCCTTTGGTTATGATTTTTACCAGCTAAATTCACATTCCTTACCTGTCTGTCTCTATATATGATCTTGAAACAGGAGATAATATGGCTCGTTGCCACATGAGATCGCTGATCCTGTTCTTAGTTCTTGCTCTGCTCTCACCGAGCCAAGGCTTCCTAGGGACCGAGAATAAGATCAAATCTGCAGTCTTTTTATCACCAAAACTAGTGATGAGTCCAGGATCAGTGTCAGATTCTTTCTTACTCGACATGGATTTCCCAAGAGGGCATATCGGCCTCAAAAGTTTCGATGCTGAAGTGGTTGACGAAGCGGGCAACCCCGTCCCTCTACACGAGACATATCTCCACCACTGGGTTGTCGAACCTTACTATGTGCGTAAAGGTGCTAAGCTTCCACATCAAGAAATGTTTAGAAATCACGGATTTCAAAGGCAAGGCCCCAAAAGCAATCTTGATTCCACATCCGATATTATTCTTGTCAAAAACGGAGGGTTGTGCAGGAGTGCAGTGCTCAGACAGTACTTTGGGTCAGGATCTGAAACCCGCAATACCTCTACGTATGTTCCTGATCCTTACGCGATTGAAATCGATAACCCTGAGGAAAGACCTGATGGCTATGAATTCAAGTGGCTTCTTAACATTCACGCAATCGACACGAGAGGTGTGGAGGACAAGAAAGGATGCATAGAATGCCTTTGTGATCTCTATAATGTGACCACTGATGCGTATGGTCGTGCTATAAGACCAGGATACAAAGGAGGTTTATACTGCTGCTACGATAAGACTCAATGTCTGGTGAAAAGTGGAGTTGACAATGGGGAGAAAACAAGAAACCTGTATTTGAAGTATACCTTGAGATGGGTTGATTGGGACAACACGGTTTTGCCCGCTAAAATTTATATTTTCGATGTTACAGATTCTTGGAAAAAATCAGTAGGAGATAGCCAAGAACATATTTGCAAAGTCAGTAAGAACTTTCATATTTTGCTTAATTCTGTTACATGACTTCATTCTCTAACAATTTTAGGGTCTTGTGTGCTTTTTCAGGTGGAATACGATGTGGAACCGTGCAAAACCAATGGCGATGGATGCATTGATGTTAAGAAAAAGAGCTTAATGATGCCATTTAATGGGTATATTGTCTACGGTGTAGCTCACCAACATGCGGGTGGTATTGGTGCTGCTCTATACCGTGAGGTAACTAAATCCGATTTAGTTTAGGCTAGTGAAAAAATCGAAAAGATTGAAAACAAACTTGTATATTGAATTGATTCTATTTTGTTGTAAATCAGAACGGTGAAGGAATATGTACTTCGATGGCCAAGTATTGCAATGGAGTTGAACCTGGAAACGAAGCTGGTTACATCGTAGGAATGACGTCTTGTTATCCTGCTGATCCAGTGAAAGTGAGCTATGGAGAGACATTGACTTTGGAGGTTAATTACAGTAGTGCCGTTGGTCATACCGGAGTTATGGGACTCTTTTACATCCTCGTTGCTCAGCAATTGCCTGAACCACAGCTCTCCTTGCCTAATCTTTTTCAGGTATAAACCCACCCGGTACTGAATCTCGGTTTAGGTCAAACCGGTTTCAATACATATACTGTTTGGGAGTGCCATGTGATTGCTTTACTGAAGTTAGTATACGTCACTTCCTTGTAGGCACCTGCGGGAAGCGTGAGCGTTTTAGCATTTTTGGCTGTGACGGTGTTGGTGGCGGTAGTGGTTCTAATAGCAGCCGTGATATTCCGGAGACAGAACCGGGAAGATGGTTACCAATCTCTTAGTACATGAAGAAAGAGTAAAACCATGTCGACTACATGTTGTTGTTCAAAGTGAATTTTGTTTGTATACGGAAGAATTAAAAATAAAGGCCATTTTGTTTGTCGTCTTCCTCTGATTGTGATATTTCTGTAACAGTTACGTGTAAGAAAGAAGCACTTAGCTTTGTCAAATACTACATCACATTCACACGATATTTCAATGGTCTTTTTTTTTTTCCTTTTTTTTCTGTCATAAATTAAAAGCATCCATTCAATTTTACAACCACCACAAATGTTAGATTTTCAAAATATCTAGACGCTTTCTTCTCTCTCCTACCAGGTCTTTCGACCGTTGTTTCTTATCGCCATTTCTTATCGCCGTTTCAAATCGCCGTCCCAATCACTTGTGGGCTTAAGAACTTCTCTCTCGGATTATATCTGGGCAGAGCAATTACCGGAGATTTCACCTTTTTCTGTCCGGTTCTGACAATATCATCTTCTGTGGATTCAGTTGTGAATTTCTACTCTGAGTTTATGAGATCAGATACGGATTCCCAGTTGGATAAATGTCTGAAGGCGATGACGATTGAGGATGAAATAGAAGCCCCTCTGATCATCTCAGACCAACCTATTTTTAGCTCTTCAGCCAGAAACAAACGCAGTCTTCTAGGTAGGTTTTTGAATCCCGATTACCAAAAGATGTCCAAATGGATTTTAGAAATGCCTCGGATATGGCGTTTATATGATAGAGTTAAAGGGATAGCGCTTTCACGAGATCGTTTTCAATTTATCTTTAAGTATGAAGAGGATTTGGAAGAGGTTCTTAAGACAGGGGTATGGACGCAAGATGATTGGGCTGTGGTCATGGAAAAATGGGTTGCAAATCCCCCTCCGGATTACTTGATGTTTCTCCCAGTTTGGATTAGGATCCGTAACATCCCGGTGAATCACTATACTAAGGATACAATCTTGACGATTGCTAAATCTGTAGGTCGTATAATTGAATTTCCTTTTGATGATAAGGAAGCTCAAAGCAATGACTATGTAAGGGTTCGGGTTCTCCTTGATATTTCAAAGCGGCTCAGAAATTCAAAAGAGTTACAGTTACCCACTGGTTCAGTTATTGCAATAGGGATTGACTATGAAAGAGTCCGAAAAAGGTGTTTCCACTGTCAACGGTTGACACATGAGCGATCTCACTGTCCCTTCCTTATTCAACAACATCTAGACTTGACTCCTGATACTTCTGCTGATTGTGTTCCTGCTTCCAAGAATAAGGAAGATTTGGAGGATCTGGATCTTCTTAATACTTCCTCTGATGCCCAGAACCCAAAAATTATAGCTCAAACAGCTCATTCTCAAGACACGTGGGTAAACAAATCTGCTTCTCTCTTGTTGGCCTCGGATCCAGGTACCTCCCCTCTTGAATCTGTCTCTGCTTTTCATTCTGGTAATTTAGAAGGTAGTTCTTCTCAGGCTTTCCCCAAAACAGTGAGTGCTTGTAAAAGACCGAGATCATGTTTAAAGACTTCTAAGGATCGAAAAGGAAAAAATAAGAAAATTATCCCAGGATCAGTAGTGATTGTTTCAGAAGCTGTCCCAATGGTTTCAGAACACATAAAAGCACAGAAAGCAATACAAAACTCTCAGTTGGGCCTAGCTGCGGTGGTTCCTAGTGAACTGCCGTTGAATCAGTAAGGCGTCTTAAGCTGGAATTGCCAAGGACTGAGGAACCCTTGGACAATTACTCACCTCAGGGAAATGCGAAAAGAACATTCTCCTGATATAATTTTCCTCATGGAGACGAAGAATTTGGATGCTTATGTACAAACAGTTCAAGGTTGGTTAGGTTATCCTCATCTCAAAACAGTGGAGCCTTTGGGCCTCAGTGGTGGTCTAGCAATTTTTTGGAAAGAGGATATAGTGGTTGATTTTCTCTTTGTGGATAAGAATCTTATAGATATGAAAGTTTCTTCTGGTTCTCAATCTTGGTTTATGTCTTGTGTATATGGAAACCCTGCTACTCATCTTAGACCGTTTGTGTGGGATAAAATTACGAGTATTGGTCTGTTAAGGACAGAAGCTTGGTGTATGGTTGGTGACTTCAACTCGATTTTATCTAATGATGAAAAGAAAGGAGGCCCAGAGAGAGAACTTAGTTCCTTCCATCCTTTTAGATCGTTGTTGAAAAATTGTGACATGTCTGAGATTGGCAGTTCTGGTAACGGTTTTACTTGGGGAGGGGTGAGAAACAAGCAGTGGATTCAATGCAAGTTGGACAGAGGTTTTGGTAACCCTGCTTGGTTTTCTCTGTTCCCGAATGTGCATCAATGGTTTCTTGAAAAACTTGGGTCTGATCATAAACCTGTTTTGATCAAGTTTAGCAGTGACAAACAGCTTCATTCTAGACAGTTTCGGTTTGATAAACGCTGGGCTGAAGACCCATCCTTCTTACCAGTTATTCAGAAAGCCTGGCATACTGATAGTATTACGGGTGAAGCTTCTCTTCTAGACAGACTCCAACAATGCAAATCTGACATTAGTGTTTGGAAAAAAGAAGTATGGTCTAATTCGCTGTTTCGAATTAAAAAGTTAAGGAAGGAACTGTCTGTTCAGCTTGATTCTCGTTTTCCCTGCTTTCATAGAATTAATGCCATCAAAAAGGAACTAGCAATTGCCTTTAGGGACGAAGAAGTATATTGGAGACAGAAAAGTCACAATAAATGGCTCCTTGATGGTGATCGTAATACCAAGTTTTTTCAAGCCTCTGTCAAATCTGTTAGAATGAAAAACGCCTTACCATTTCTTAAGGATGAAACAGGGGGTGATCATTGTTCAGACAGTAAGAAAGGTGAGATTGCTGTTAAGTATTTCACACATCTTTTCAGATCTTCACAACCATATCAGAACCCAGGTTTTTTCCGGAATTTTCAACCGCGAGTCACAGATATTATGAATCAAGATCTCACTAGACAGATCTCTATTGCTGAAATTCGAACTGCTGTTTTTTCCATAAAAAGTGAGAGTGCTCCGGGTCCAGATGGTATTACTGGTTTTTTGTATAAAAAATTTTGGTCAGTAATAGAAGATAAAGTGATTGCTGAGGTGCTTTCTTTCTTTGCAACTGGTTGTATGCCCCAGGAATGGAACCATACTCACCTTTGTTTGATCCCCAAGGTTAAAGCTCCAACAAGCATGTCAGACCTTAGACCGATTAGCCTTTGCTCGGTGATCTACAAGGTTGTCTCCAAAATCTTGGTTAACAGATTGAAAAACCACTTACCTTTTATAGTCTCTCCAACCCAATCTGCCTTTGTTTCAGAGAGATATATTTCTGATAATGTCCTCATAGCTCATGAAATTATTCATAGTCTGCATACACATCCAGTGATCTCTCAGTCGGCTATGCTGATTAAAACAGACATGTCCAAAGCGTATGATAGAATGGAGTGGACCTTTCTTCATGACATGCTTCAAGCTTTGGGCTTTCAAGTTCAATGGATTTTGTGGGTTATGGGTTGTGTAACATCAGTGAGTTATTCTGTCATCATTAATGGTCAATCCTTTGGTAGAATCAAACCAGGAAGAGGCATTCGTCAAGGAGACCCTCTTTCTCCTTTTCTTTTTATTCTATGCACAGAAGCTTTGATCCATCTTGTTAATCAAGCGGAATTCTCCGGAAAAATCTCAGGCATACAATTCCATCCTTCTGGTCCAGCAATCACTCACCTATTATTTGCTGATGATACTCTATTCATCTGTCAAATGGATAAAGAGCAATGTACTGAGTTGATGAATTGTCTAGAGATTTATGAAGCTTTATCTGGTCAAGTGATTAACAAACAGAAATCGGCTATCACTTTTGGATCAAAGTCAGACAAAAGTTTATGGACTTGGTTTAAGCTAAAAACAGGAATTGAGATAGAAGGAGGTTCTGGGAATTACTTGGGACTCCCGGAGTGTCTAAGTGGCTCGAAGCAACAACTTCTGGGATTCATCAAGGATAGATTACAATCAAGATTAACAGGTTGGTATGCAAAAAATTTATCGCAGGGAGGTAAAGATGTTTTGATCAAGTCTGTAGCTATGGCCCTACCTGTTTATGCCATGTCCTGTTTCAAGCTGCCAAAAGGAACAATTACTAAACTAATCTCAGTAATGATGGAGTACTGGTGGAATAATTCTCAGCTTCAAAACAAGATTCACTGGCTCAGCTATGACAAGTTAACTCTTCCAAAGGCTCTTGGAGGTCTAGGCTTCAAAGATTTAGCAATCTTTAATCAATCTCTCCTCGCAAAACAAGCTTGGCGTCTCTTGCATGATCAGGATTGTCTTTTCTCAAAATTTTTCAAAAGCAGATATTTTGTTGACTCTTCTTACTTATCAGCCCCTATGGGACAGCGACCATCCTATGCTTGGAGAAGTCTGCAATTTGGCAAAGCCTTGCTTTGCCAAGGCCTTAAGCGCATCATTGGAGATGGGACTAACACTCTTGTTTGGATAGATAATTGGTTATATGAAGACTCCCCTAGAAGACCTTCTGGTATCCATTCCCTCATGAATATAAACCTCAAAGTGGCTGATCTCTTTAACCGTGTTACTGGAGAGTGGGATGTCAATCTTCTAAGGACATTGTTTCATCATTCTGAGATTCGCATCATTCAAAAAATGAAACCCAGGATTGGGTTTCTGGATACATATTGCTGGGGGGAAACAACAAATGGTATTTACTCAGCTAAATCTGGCTATGATCTAATGTATCGACGGGTACATAAAATTAGAATCACTGAAGAACAAGCATTGCCATCGAGAAACCCTGTTTTTCAAGCTGTATGGAATGTCAAAACAGTACCTAAAATCAAATTATTCCTTTGGAAAGTTCTCAGAGATGCTCTCCCTGTGTGTGACAGATTAAGATCCAGAGGAATCAGAACTTTTGATGGATGTATGTTTTGCAATGAGGATTGTGAATCAATTAATCACATTTTGTTTCTCTGTCCATTTGCAAGACAGGTATGGGCCTTATCGAATGTACCATCTCCTTTGCTGGGTTTTGGAAATGCGATTTTCGAAAATTTGCACTATCTTTTCAGTTTACAGCAATGTGTCTCACTTCCTGATGAGATTAAGTCGAAGTTTGCTTGGCTCCTATGGTATCTATGGAAAAACAGGAATTCCTTCCTCTTTAATGGATATCATCATGAATCTATCCATTTAGCTCAGAAAGCTGGGGACGCGGTCTATGAGTGGAATGTTGCACAATTGTTGAATCTGAATGACAACCTCAATCCACCTTTGCAGACAACAACCTGGCAACCACCCTTCTCTAATGAAGTAAAATGCAATGTAGGTTTTTCTTGGCATAAACGCTTGGCTCTCTCTGGTGCTTCTTGGGTTGTCAGAGACTCTGACGGGACTGTTCTTTTACACAGTCGACGATCTTATGCTCAAGTAGGATCTGTCTTTGAGGCAAAAATTAAAAGTTGGGAATGGGCATTGGAAAGTATGAGTAGCCTACATATGGAGCACGTCACATTTGCTGCTACGACTTTGGAGATTATAAAAGCAATGAACAAACCACTTCAATGGCCAGTGATTGCAAGCTATATCTCTCCTCTCCTTATCTTAGCAAATCACAAACCTAATTGGTTTCTCCTCTTTGAACCCAAAAACTGCAATTTTGGAGCTCTTCTGATTGCAGAAAGTGTGACGCTTGACATAAGGTTGAATTCTTATGTGGCTTGCGGTTATCCATTATGGTTAAAAGGTCTCTTTGAACTGGAAAAGAGACGTATTGGGGATTCATACATTTCTGGGTAGGTTTTTTTCTTTCTCTTCTTTTTGTATATTTTATTAGTAAAGCTAAATAGGTAATATCTTTTCTAGCATTCTAAGATGGGCAAAAACAAAAGTCCTCGAATCCTGTTTTTTTTCTTTCCTGTGGTGATCATGCCCTCTGGTCATCATCCTCCTTGGTCTTTGTTTTGCTAAGATCTTTGTGCCCTTTTAAAATATCTTTCCTTTTCTCTTTCTAGTTTTTCCTTTCTTCGCTTCAAAGTAATCCTATATATACTATTAATTTTGACAAAGGACAAAGCTGCTTGAGTCTTATACGAGGTTTATTCTTTTTGTTAGCTTTTTTCTTGGTTTGCTCCCATCTGTCGTCATCATTGACTTTTTGATACCCTGAAAAGAGAACCCTTCCTTCTATCCCATATATATAAAGTCCTTTACTCTCAGTTTTTCTCACTTCTACACCTTTCCTCTTTTTCTGCTCTCCCTCTTTCTCCCATCATGCCTCATGAAATTTGGGATGACCTCCAATACATGGTTCTGGGTCGGGATGATCCTGAACTATTCATACCTCACTCTGCTTATGATCGAGGTTTGGCTAGGAACAGACTGAGCTTGATTGGGAAACCCCTGAACCTAAGAGATCAACCACTGAAGGGTGTGATTCAGGAGTTACCACGCTTATGGGGGGTATCTTCGAGAGTTCATGGCCGTATACTGGATGACAGCTTTGTTCAGTTTCGTTTTCAACTAGAAGCAGACTTGGTGTCAGTGCTGAGAGCACAACCTTGGTTATATAATGAATGGTTTGTGGCGTTACAGAGGTGGGAAGACTTTCCCGGCGAAGAATTTCTTACTTTCATCGACCTGTGGATTCAATTACGTGGAATTCCTCTACCATACGTTTCTGAAAGAACTGTTAGCTTTATAGCTAACACTCTAGGAGATGTTATTGAACTTGGTTTCAATGAAGACACTACAGATCAGATTGCCTTTCTTCGGGTTAAAGTAAGAATTATCTTTACTGATAGAATCCGGTTTTTTAGACGTGTTCGTTTTCAATCTGGAGAAAAAGCCATGATTGGGTTTGAGTATGAAAAGCTCATGAGAATCTGCAGTAACTGCAGTAGGATAACTCATCACTCCCAATACTGTCCTTTTTTGGCTCCCCCGGTGAACCAGGCAGATGAAGATGATGAACTTGTGGTCCCTGTTTGGGAAGAAGGTCAGAACTCTAACAACCTTAGTCATGAAGCAGAGGAACAACTTTCTGAGAGTTCTGAGAGTTCTGATATTTCATCATACTCGCCTATCTCTCAACCTCCTCGACCATCCTCTCCTATGCACAATGAAGCCGGAAGTGCTGTTATGCACCATACTCGCAACCTCTTTGATAACAAGGAGTCCATGGGATCCAATTCAGTCAAAGTTTCTCAAAATCAAAACAGGTTTGAGGTTGGAGAAAGTTCCAAAAGGAAAAAAGGAAAGGAGATCAATACAGAGCAGGCGAGGAACACTCGTCTACGTAGCAAGGTTACTGGAATCAAGTTTTACTCAACACCCTCTAACCCTCCTTGAAAATATTCCCTCGGGACTTAGATACAGAGATCGGTGACTTTGGTCTCTGAAAAGGTCTTGGTTGTTTAAATTATACTTAGTTGCTAGAATAATGGTCTTTGTTTAGTTCTAGGATCGGTTGTTATTTTTGGTGATAGTTATTTTGAAAGATAGAAGACATAAAAAAGTATGTTGTTCTTCTACTGACTACTTTTTGGAGCTTTTCGGTTACTAAGTCCCTGAAGGATGCAGCTTCATATGAAGACCATCTCATAACCCAAGCATATGATGGAAGCTATAAGATCAACTACAGTCTCAGATTGGAAGAATGGTCTTATTGAGTGAGTTATGAGAAGTCATTGGGTCTTCATTTTTGCATCGGTTTGAATTAGTAGCTGATTTTGTAGTTTCTACTGATGTAACTTATAGTTTACTGTTTTAATCTCAGCAGTTTGGTTGGGTTTTAGTGGAGTTTTTTCTACTGGTATGTAATATACAACCCTCTGTTTTATATAAAATGAAAATACTTGGAAAAAAAAAAAAAAAATTAAAAGCATCCATTCATCAAATTACACTCCGATCATAAAAGTACAAAGACTGTTAGTTCCACCATAAAAGCAAAGCATTCATTCGTCTTCATCGAAATCCATATTGAGCAAAGTATCAGGATCTACGACGAGAAAATTGAAACCTTTCCTCAACAAACTGGCACGAACATCAGAGAACTTGGTGCCTTGTCCAAAGTTTTTGTTACTCGAGATTACCACCGCATTTCCTGTCTTGTGAGGAAAGGAGCTCAGGGAAAACGCCCAAATAAGAAAGCTGATTAAAACAGTGTTGAATTTTGCATTCATATCCCCACCTGTAATAATAATATACCAACAAACATGTAAATTATATATGTAATGTTATATAGAAGAGGGTTTTAATTTAAGTAAAGAGAAGATTCACTTTTGCCTTCCGCAATCTGGAGATTGATACAGCAAGACATATACTTTTCCCGCAAATCAGGAAAAGATTGGCTGAACCCCGTGGGATCCATTTCCGGGTCAACAACGATAACACTGTGGCAGGGGTTATCGTCAAGTCCATCATACTCAAGGGCTTTCTCGAGTTTCCTATAAACTCGAAAAAAATAGGGAATTTCTGGGATATTTGATCAATCCTCAAGGACCCATATCACAAGTGCCGGCATATCTGACAAAGCCGAGAGAGCCAATAAAATTATTAGATCCATTTAAAATTTTAATTTTGTGATAATATAAATCGATCACATGATATAGACAAGGAGTGATTTTCCAGCAAGAGATACAAAATCATACCCATGTTCGGACTGTTGCAAAATCATGTAATTTAATATTTTATATTTAAATATTTATTTTGACAAAGCTAAAAAAACACTTGGGCTTTTTAGTTGATCAGATGTTGATGGGTTTTTTTTAAAAAGACACGATAAATTCTCACTTAAAATAATTTTAAAGTATTATTCTTAAAGTATTATTCTTAAGTATTATTCTTAGGGTGTGAATGGTTGCAGCGGTTGGAGCGGACAAATCCATCTGCGGACTGGACCGCTTTTTATTTACCATTCAGCAAATGTAGTCCGCACCACTGCGGTCCAAATAAAACAGAGACAAGACCGCTGCGGACCAACTGCGGACCGCTTTTGTATACAAATAAAGTTGGTCCGCAGCGGTCTGTAGTCCGCCCTAAAAATAGAGCGGTCCAGACCGCAGACGGATTTGGCCGCCCTGACCGCAGTTACCATTCACACCCTAAAAATACAAAAAAGAAAATAACAATTAGTCCCGCGTAAGGCGCGGGTCTACTACATAATTACTGTATTACGGATACTTTTCTCTAAAACACCGGTTTACTTAGACGACAGAAAAAAAAAAAAAAACACCGGTTTAATTCTGGTTTAAAGCTTGTACACCAGTTCAAAATTAATACTCGTTCGTTGTTGTGATTCACTCAAACTAGACCGGGTTTGATTTGACTGGTGTTTTGTTTTGATGTTTGTGTCATCATCATACAGTATCATACAGTATATGTCTGGAGTGGAAACAGCAGGGTCCATGTAAAAATAATGGAGTCTCCTCTCCTCCAGCTGTCCATGGAAGATTGAGACGGTTAGATATTTTTTTTTGGCTCACCGACCTCAATATTTCACGTTTTTGAATTCTTCTTCCGAGATTCGTGGACCAATAGAACTCTTCCAGAGGAATGAAGAGACATTAGAATCATCATCCCCAAAAGCTTTTTCGAATTGATCGTTAAATCAGCAATGGAGACGAAGAAACCAAACCAAAATCCGGGTAAGAAGAAGCCGCTCGTGGAAGCGACAATGGAGCACGTGCTGGTGGCATTACGTGAGAGCAAGGACGAGAGAGATATGAGGATTCGAAAACTGTTCGAATTCTTCGATAATTCGAAGTTAGGGTTCTTAGACGGTACCCAGATCGAGAAAGGTATGTCTTCGCTTAGTATCTCTCCGCAGTATAGGTACGCTAGTGATTTTCTTAAAGTCTGCGACGCGAATCGAGACGGGCGTGTGGATTACCAGGAGTTTCGTCGTTACATGGACGCTAAGGAGCTTGAGCTTTACAAGATTTTTCAGGCTATTGATGTTGAACACAGTGGTGACATTTGCCCAGAGGAGCTTTGGGAGGCTCTTGATAAAGCTGGTATGTTCAATTTTTTTTTTGATTCTTTCATACTGTTCCATTACTGGGGAAGCTACTGTTGCTTTGCAACTATCTTCCCATAAGCAAAAGATGAAACCTTTATTGGTTTATGAATGTGGATTTTGCTTAAAATTTCTAGTTGCTGATAGATTGGTTGGTGAAATGAATTTGAACATTGCTTAACTTTTCCAGTTACTGATAGATTGGTTGGTGAATTGAATTTGAACATGCCACTGTTTTGAACTGTTCTTGATGCAATGTGGAAGCTAATGTTTTAGTCAAAGAAGGATGACTTTTTTGGTGATTGTATTTGTCTTGTTACTTTTATATGGGTAAAGACAGTTTAGTCTGTCTATAAGATAGATTTGTGCTTAAGGCAAATTGAAACGTGTGTAGTGTGTTGTCGTTTGTTGATCCCTAGAAAATAGAAACTTCTTGATTAGGAGATTCAGCATATTAATAATGTCTGTTTAATATGTGGATTTTGCTTAACTTTTCCAGTTAGTGATAGATTGGTTGGTAAATTGAATTTGAACATGCCACTGTTTTGAACTGTTCTTGATGCAATGTGGAAGCAAATGTTTTGAGTCAAAGAAGGATGACCTTTTTGCTGGTTGTATTTGTCTTATTGATTAGGAGATTCAGCATATTAACAATGGCTGTATAATCTTTTACATTGTCCTTGTTTGCATAACCGTGGGTTGTGAGTTGCTTTATTGGGTTTTAACACATATTGGCTAAGTGAGTCTAGTAGCAAATTTGACTCTTTTACTTTTACATGCTTTCATTTCTCAAAAGCTTTGATGTTATTGTGTAACAGTGTTGTCAACGTATAATAAAAATTCTCCACGGTTATGGTCTTGTTGTAGGCATTAAAATTAAAGATGAGGAACTAGCTTCTTTTATGGATCATGTTGATAAGGACAACAACGGAATTATAACTTTCGAAGAGTGGAGGGATTTTCTTTTGCTGAACCCTCATGAAGCCACAATTGAGAACATATATCACCACTGGGAAAGAGTATGCTTAATAGACATTGGGGAGCAAGCTGTTATACCAGACGGAATAAGTACGCATGCGCAAAGAAGCAAATTACTTCTTGCAGGAGGAATAGCTGGAGCTGTTTCTAGAACCGCAACCGCGCCTCTGGACCGTCTGAAAGTTGCTTTGCAAGTTCAACGAACAAATTTGGGAGTTGTCCCGACCATTAAGAAAATATGGAGAGAAGACAAGTTGTTGGGTTTCTTCAGAGGTAATGGGTTAAACGTAACCAAAGTCGCTCCTGAAAGCGCCATAAAGTTTGCTGCTTATGAAATGCTGAAACCCATAATCGGGGGAGCGGATGGTGATATTGGTACAAGTGGGAGGCTTTTGGCAGGTGGATTGGCTGGTGCAGTAGCTCAAACGGCTATATATCCGATGGATCTTGTGAAGACTCGGTTACAGACTTTTGTGAGTGAAATTGGGACACCAAAACTGTGGAAACTCACAAAGGATATTTGGATTCAAGAAGGACCCCGAGCTTTCTACAAGGGTCTTTGTCCTTCTCTTATTGGGATTATCCCTTATGCAGGAATTGACCTCGCGGCTTACGAAACTCTTAAAGACTTATCGAGGACACATTTCCTTCATGACACTGCCGGTTAGATACTAATCGTGTGCCTTAAAAGTTATCTATAAATTCGTAATCTATCACATGATACTAAAACCGTATAGGCTTTGCAGAGCCAGGTCCTCTCATACAACTGGGATGTGGAATGACGTCTGGAGCTCTTGGAGCATCGTGTGTTTACCCGTTACAGGTCATAAGAACAAGGTAAAAACTTTAAACCTAGCTTTGTCATATCTTTTTTCTTCTCTGCCGTTTTGAACTGAGGTTAGTCACTTATCTATCAGAATGCAAGCTGATAGCTCAAAGACTAGCATGAGCCAAGAGTTCATGAAAACGCTAAGAGGCGAAGGTCTAAAAGGTTTTTACAGAGGAATCTTCCCCAACTTTTTCAAAGTCATTCCTTCCGCAAGCATTTCGTACCTTGTTTACGAAGCTATGAAGAAAAATCTTGCACTTGATTAAAAGTAACACGAAACCTAGTGTTGTTGCGTTTACAGAGTCTTGATAACATTGAAAACTTCTTGATGATGGCGAAAAAAAAACACTTGACCTTTACAAGGTCATTCGAGTGTAGCAAATGTAACTTGATCTCATTGATAATTTAATTCTTCTTCAGTAGTTTGGTGGTGAGAGAGTCTTTAAAGAGTCAAAATCTGATTTTTTTTCCTTGGGAAGAGTCTTTGTGAAACTCTTACATGAGCCGAATGATCAAGTCTAGTAACTGTTTAAATCTCTTGAAGCTGTGTAAAACCCTAAAACATCTGCATCAGTTTCACGCCCAATTCATCACTTCCGGCAGAATCTGCTCAAATGATTTCAACAAGAACTCTGTTTTCGCCAATGTCCTATTCACCATCACCTCCGTCGCACCGACTTTATCGAACTCTTTGCCGTCGGCGTCGTCAAATATGGTCGTGAGCTACGCGACTTCGGTTTTCAGATTCATCACAAACCCGTCAACGTTTTGCTTCAATACGATCATTAGGATTTATACACTAAATCATGATCATCCGTCTCTGTCTTCTCAACGTTTCTTCGTCGAGATGCGACGTCGCTCTGTTCCTCCAGATTTCTACACTTTCCCTTTCGTGTTCAAGGCTTGTGTAGCAAAGAAGGACTGTGATCTTACATTAGTAAAGACGCTGCATTGTCAAGCTTTGAGATTCGGGTTGTTGTCTGATTTGTTCACTTTGAATACTCTGATTCGTGTTTACTCTTCTACTGCTTCAATCGATAATGCATTGAAGCTGTTCGACGAAAATCCTCAAAGAGATGTTGTTACGTACAATGTGTTGCTCGATGGGTTAGTGAAAAGCCGTGAGATTGTTCGTGCAAGAGAGTTGTTTGATTCAATGCCCTTTCGTGATTTGGTTTCGTGGAACAGTCTCATTGCTGGGTATGCGCAAATGAATCAATGCAGAGAAGCGATCAACCTCTTTGACAAAATGATTGATTTGGGTTTAAAACCTGATAACGTGGCCATTGTTTCAACTCTCTCAGCTTGTGCTCAATCAGGGGATCTAGAGAAAGGGAACGCTATTCATGATTACATAAAAAGGAACAGGCTTTTCTTAGATTCGTTCTTAGCTACAGGATTGGTTGATTTCTATGCAAAATGTGGTTTCATCGATATAGCAATGGAGATCTTCGAGTTGTGTTCAGATAAAACTTTATTCACATGGAATGCAATGATCACTGGTCTTGCAATGCATGGTTATGGCGAGCTAACAGTTGATTACTTCCGTAAGATGGTTAGTTCTGGAATCAAACCGGATGGAGTAAGCTTCATAAGCGTTTTAGTGGGTTGTAGCCATTCTGGTCTAGTTGATGAAGCTAGGAGCCTTTTCGACGAAATGGGATCTTTATATCATATTAATAGAGAATTGAAACATTACGGTTGTATGGCGGATTTGCTTGGAAGAGCAGGGTTGATCGAAGAAGCAGCGGATTTGATAGAGCAAATGCCTAAAGATGGAGGAAAAAGAGAGAAACTATTAGCATGGAGTGGTTTGTTGGGGGGATGTAGAATCCATGGTAACATAGAGGTCGCAGAGAAAGCTGCAAAACGAGTCAAGGCCTTGTGTCCTGAGGATGGAGGAGTGTATAAAGTTATGGTGGAGATGTATGCAAATGCAGAGAGATGGGAGGATGTGGTTAAGGTTAGAGAATTGATTGAAAGAGATACGAAAGTGAAGAAGAATGCTGGATTTAGTAAATTTTTGTCTTAGCCAGATTTTCTTGAAAAGTTTGGATCTAAAATTAATTTTGTACTAAAAAATGTAACAACAATCATTAGGAGCTGAGAGACTCTAGCTCAACGAGAGACTCTTTAGTAGTATAGATGGACCCAAGCCCAATAATATGGCAATATATAAACAGGGCACGTAGGAGAACTCACTTTTGGTTGACGTGGCGTGTTATGATTGGTTAACGTCGCGTGGCGAGAGATTTGATTGGTGGAAACAACAAATTGACACACTCGGCCGGGTCTACGGGATTGAATATATATAATTTTAATTTATAGAGGAAACTGAAAAATCTGAAAAAGCACAATACACTCTTTTCTTCCGATCTACTTCTCCGATTTAGATCTCTATCTTGCCTTATTCTAAAGGATTCCGAGAATGAGAGAACGGCAACTATCTTCCGTCCTTTTGCTTCTCTTAGCTTTCGTTTCGTTCCAGAAGCTTTGCTACTGTGACGATCAAACGGTAAATTTCAATCTTCCTAGTGTTCTTTGTTTGAATTTTTTTTTTTGCTAGATTCTGAGATTTAGATCTATCATTGTTTTAACTTGAGAGCTCACGTTTGGTTTGGATTCTCGATTATGTATCAGGTTCTTTATGAATCGTTTGATGAGGCGTTTGATGGTCGATGGATCATTTCGAAGAATGGTGAATACGAAGGTAAGGAACCTTGTTTCCTACTGCATTGTAGTTAGTATATGATTCTCTGATCTGCGTCTGTTTCTGGAATTCAAATACTACTTGCTTCAAACTGTGATGTGTTCGCACTTAAACATTATAGTATAGAGGAATCACAAATCGAGATATATGAATCAAATCTGACTTATGTTGATGTGATCTCGGCATTGTATGAATAGATTTGCGAAGGCATTGATTAAATTCTGCATGTTTTTTCTTTTGTTGAGCTGTTGTTGATTTCTCAATTTGGCTTAGAAGCTTGTTTGTTAACGCCATTCATCTGTTTCAGGTGTATGGAAGCATGCAAAGAGCGAGGGACATGAAGATTATGGACTTCTCGTTAGCGAGAAGGCTAGGAAATATGGAATTGTGAAAGAGCTTGACGAGCCTCTAAACCTCAAGGAAGGAACTGTTGTTCTTCAGTACGAGGTTCGTTTCCAGGAAGGGCTTGAGTGTGGTGGTGCTTACTTGAAGTACCTCCGTCCTCAGGAAGCTGGATGGACACCACAGGGATTCGATAGTGAATCTCCTTACTCCATTATGTTTGGGCCAGACAAGTGTGGAGCCACAAACAAAGTGCATTTCATTTTGAAGCACAAGAACCCCAAGAGTGGCGAGTATGTTGAGCACCATCTTAAGTTCCCTCCCTCTGTTCCTTATGACAAGCTTTCCCATGTCTACACTGCCATCTTGAAACCCGACAATGAGGTTAGAATTTTGGTTGATGGAGAGGAGAAGAAGAAGGCCAATTTACTCTCCGGTGAAGACTTTGAGCCTGCATTGATCCCTGCCAAGACTATCCCTGACCCTGAAGACAAGAAACCAGAAGACTGGGATGAGAGAGCCAAGATTCCCGATCCAAATGCTGTGAAGCCTGATGACTGGGACGAGAATGCACCTATGGAGATTGAAGATGAGGAAGCTGAGAAACCCGAAGGATGGTTGGATGATGAGCCTGAGGAGGTCGATGACCCCGAAGCAACCAAGCCTGAAGATTGGGATGATGAGGAAGATGGTATGTGGGAGGCTCCTAAGATTGACAACCCCAAGTGTGAAGCAGGACCCGGTTGTGGTGAATGGAAGAGACCAATGAAGAAGAATCCTGCTTACAAGGGCAAATGGAGTTCGCCTCTTATCGATAACCCAGCTTACAAAGGAATCTGGAAACCCAGAGATATCCCTAACCCTGACTACTTTGAGCTAGACAGACCAGATTATGAACCCATTGCAGCCATCGGTATAGAGATCTGGACAATGCAAGATGGTATCTTGTTTGACAACATCTTGATAGCTAAAGACGAGAAGGTTGCTGAGACTTACAGACAGACCACATGGAAACCCAAATTCGATGTTGAGAAAGAGAAACAAAAGGCAGAAGAAGAAGCTGCTGGCTCTGCGGATGGTCTTAAGAGCTACCAGGTAAATTGATTTTCCAGAGAATTAACTTATATACATATTAGAAGCTTCTCGTATACTTACAATCATATATATGTGCATGATGTTGCAGAAGTTTGTATTTGACCTCTTGAACAAGGTTGCGGATTTATCTTTCCTAAGTGCCTACAAGTCTAAGATCACAGTAAGTCCTCCCTCGTTTACCATGATATTGAAATGTTATGATGATGACTCAGACATTGAGAGAGATGTGAAATGTGTCTTTTGTAGGAACTTATTGAGAAAGCTGAGGAGAAACCAAACCTAACAATTGGTGTTCTCGTCTCCATTGTGGTTGTGTTTTTCTCGCTCTTCGTCAAGCTTATCTTCGGTGGCAAAAAGGTAAAAAAAAAAACGACTCTCTGAAATTTTGTGCACAATAGTCACTTTTTTTTGGATTGTGAGAAGAACCCTCTTATAAATTAAAATGAAAATGGTGAAATATAGGCAGCAGCTGCACCCGTGGAAAAGAAGAAACCAGAAGTAGCAGAGAGTTCAAAGAGTGAGGATGAGGCAGAGAAGAAGGAAGAAACCGCGGCACCACGCAAAAGGCAACCGAGACGTGATAATTAGAACAAGTTTCTTTAAGTAGTATTCGAAGATTGTGAAAGGAAAAAGTTCAGAATTTTTTTTTTTTTCTTCTGTTTTTTTTTTTGGTTTTGGGTTGGATGTTGTTTTCTGCTGTAGCCTTATATAACACCAAGTTTGGGAATTTTTTTGCCTTTAAGCGAAGAAAAGAAAGGGATGGGGAGGAACATGTAAGTGAGATGGTTTCTTCACGGCCAAATTGTAGTTTCTGTTTCTTCTTACATCCCCTTTTAAAGTAACTAGTTTAATTCCAAACATTGAAGTTTCTTATCTAGATCAAAAGTGTTTTATAACGATAGTTTAGTAAAGATAAAGATCATGTAGCCAACTAATTGACCTTATAGCTTTGTACAATTAGTAGAAAAGGGAAAAACTCGTTCCACTGAAGAAAAAAATGAAAGTTGTTCAAATCTTTCTTTTCTTTTACTGTTGGGAGAACTGATTCATATAATGAAAATCTTTTTTTAATTGGTTCCACAATACGATAAGGAGAAGTGCAAATATGATTCTGGAGAGAAGTGCAAAAACTCAAAACGACAGTTGCACACTATACGATAAGGAGAAAATCCCTCTTATGTTGTCAACTTTGATAACCTGAAGTTACATCACCCTTATTATGTTTCTTTTGTCAAACAATAATAAATAACAAGAAAATCGTCTCGTACTCCTAAATAGAAAATTTCTTTTGGAAGTCTATAAAGTATAAACCAAAAAAAAAAAAGAAGATAAATTAGAAAGAAAAGAGAGAAGAAAACAAAAAGAAAAAAAAGAGAATTCTAAACGTTACAAAAAGTTTGACGCTTGCAAGCAAAACATCATCTCGCCTCTTAACTCGTTTAAAGAGAAACTAATGGATTCTCTCCTCCTCTTCGGATCACCGGTGTGAAAAACCTAGCCGCGACCCGGTTTCCTGACCGGAACACTGTCCTCATCATCAGACTGGATGTCTCCGTACTGCCAGATTCCGGTCCTAGATTTGCGAGCTTCTTCTTGGTACTTCTCAAGAGCATCAAGAGTTGCTTTCTTGTCTTTCGGTTCCCATTTCCTGCGTTTCTCTATCCTCGCTATTCCTTCCTGTGATCATAACAACACATTTCACTCTCAGGATTATGACAAATACTCTTAACTCAAAAAGGTTTTGTAGGAGTTGAAAAAAGAGAAGGCAAAGAGGCACTGACCTGAAGCATTGCTGCATTCACAGATATCTCATCATCGACAGCGATGAGAGTAACAGCGAGCTCCGTTCCAGTTCCTTGGCCTTTCACTTTGCCTCCTGAAGTATCTCTTTCCTCTACAACTGCCTTGAACTCTTTACCACTACCCAGTGTTACCGTATGCAAATACTCTCCGGCTTCAGGACCAAAGTCCTCTTCCAGGGTTGGAACTTTCATGTAGGCAAGTCTGCAGAGCTGTGCGAGCCCTGGTGCTGAGGATACTGAAGGGTCGACAGGACGGATTGCACTGTATGGAACTGTTTCTTGGTTTCCATAATCGATGTAGAACACTTCAAACTTTTCATCCGGAGACTGAACTGCTCCTCGAGGTCCATTCACAATCTTAACACACAGAAGAAATACAATAAACATCCATAGGTGATAGTAAAAAAAGAAGAAATAATGGTTGGGATATATATCTAGAAAGTTGATAATTTACCATTGCACGGTTCCAGGAGTTATCCAAGCTAAACTGTGCAAGGACGATGTCACCCTTCCTAGGATTGAAGGATCCAATAATGGGAGCGTCTTTAAGACTCAGAGATGCAAGCTGGTTCTGAATCGAAGCTACTTTTTGATCGCCAACTGACTGAACATAGAATCGACCGCCTCCAAGTACTTCCGTAACAACAACCTGCCGTGGGAGTAGATGAAGAGTAAATTAAGGTATTGGTTTTAGCATTGAAACTATGACTTGTCGAAAGAAACATACGGCTAACTTTACCTTTAATGTTTCCTTCTGTCTGCTTTCTACTGTAGAGTTACCGTTTACGACTTCCTCTCCTTCAACATAGTTCTCCCAAATCTGTGACATCATGTGGTTGAGCAAGTTAAGTTTTTTTACACGAGATGCATTTCTTTAGTAAAAGATATCTTGTAACAATGTTACCTTCAGTTTCTGATTTTTAGCAGATCGCTCTGACAGTTCAAGAATATGAGCTTCGGGAATCCTGTCTGCACCAAAGCCAGTCTGCATTTTTGCCAGACCAGCTTCAAGAAGATATGTTCCTGCATTGGTCTTTCCTTCCCACATTGATCCCAAAAAGGTACCGGTTCTATCCACAGTTTCAACTTCGATCTATGTAATTACAAGAGACTATGTAAGTAAGACTCATAGAAAAGAAAATAGAGAAATAGAGATGAAACATGGGCGTAAAATGTCAGATTTACCTCGACATCTCTCTGCATGATCTTACGTCTCATTAAAGCAATAGCTTCTTCTGAATAAGGTTCGCCACGCCCAGGACATCTGACACCAGAGAATGCAAAGGCGATACTGCACGTTTCCTTTGGGATGTATAGCTTGAACCGATGTCCACTCAGGACATATTCCACAACGGCAGATATTCTCCTGCTTCTGTGCAGGGATGGCAGGAAATCTTTAGCCTTCTTGGCTGATGCCACAGTCAGGTCTGTAATGTGCATGGCTGGAGAATCCTTTGCAGATTGGATCCCCTTCTTCCCAGCAATAGCACGAGCTTCAGCAGCTAGGAGAGCGTCGTAATGGTTTGACCTCTCTTCAAAGTCTCGATGTCTAACCACATTCCCAAAGCCACGGGCAATAATGAGTTCAGCAATATTCGCTCCAGGAGTTGCTGCAGCTGCTACATCTGTATCAGCCTTGGTAGGAGATGGAAGGAATACTGAGCCAAAATCCATGACCCTCTCAGCAGCTCCAGATGTAGCAACACCATCACCTGGGATGACCTTCCTTGAGTATTCCATTTGAACGATAACCTGCACCAGGGAAAAAAGAAGTCAGATGATCTTACTCCTGTGTGGCACGACGTGATGATTTAAGTGACAAGGCATAATGCAATACCTGCTTTCCAATAAGCTTTTGTCTCAGAAACTCCTTGGCTTCCCGTGCATAAGGAGCAGGTTTCTCCTCTCTGCGTGGGTTTCCCATTTTAGGAGACCTAATACTCGAAAGACAAACTCGGCGCTCTGCCATTGGGCTCCCGAATGGGATAGCATCATCAGCAACTACCAAGCAATCCCCACTCACAACTTCCACTACCTGAACAGTGTACAAACTAGTTAGAACTGAAGGCAATATATTTATCATGAAATTTTAGCAAGCAATTATTATTACCTTTCCGGTAAAGTTCTGATCATGAATAGCCTTAGAGTTGGAAGCTGGAGGGACATAGTTTGCCCACATTTTAACCCGGTTTTTCTTGCATTGAAGTTCAACAGCTTTCAGCTTCTTTTTAGCTTCTTCCTCCAACATGTTGGCACTCCACTCAACATACTTAGCAAGACCCTGAGGAAAGGAATAGCAACAAGTGTCATAACTTTTACTCAACACCATTAAATAATCATAGTTACAAGTGATTCCGTATATAAGACATGATGTTCCAAATCTACCAAGAATATTACAAACTATTACAATGGACAAACCAACTTAATCTTAAGTAAGCGCAGGTCAAATTATTAGTGGTACTAGAAAAGCAAATAACCATCTAATTTAGGCACGTACATTTTCAATAAGCTCCAAACCCAAGTCTTTTACTGTTTCTCCCTCAGAATAGTAAACTGACCCAATCAGATTGTTGAATTTGTCCACGCCTTCAAGAACAATGCGAACCTGCACAACCCAGCACAACTTAGATCATCTAAATCTTATATACAGATAAATGTGAAATAAATTTGCATGTAAATCTCCTTACATCTCTATTGAGCACACGGAGCTCAGTAAAGTACTTGGCTTCCAGTGCAAAAGGGTCAGAGGAAACCTCAACGGACGATGATGCTGCTGAGGCAGCGAGTCTCTGAGCTGATGTTAGAGGGCCAGCAGAAGCATCTCCATTTGGAGTTGCTGTAACATCTGGCTCAACAACAGCTTCTTGTGTAGACTGTCTCCTTCCCATCGAGGGAGCCTACACAGAAAATTTCAAACAGTCTTACACCATGAAAGTATAAATGTCAACTCCTCGTGCAGCAAAAACAAGGAAACAAGATTACATACCTGGAGTCCAGCAACAAATACTTGCACAAACTGAAACTCTGGAAGAAGATAAACCCGGATGGTACTGCCATCACGAACCTGCTCAACGATACCTTCCATGGGCTTGCCTTTACTTGCGGCTAAAAGACCCATGGCATCAAAATTCCCAGAATCTCCAACGGCAGAAGGAGGAAGATTTCTGATAGATGCCTCAGAAGCACCAGGAACCTGAATCAACAAATCAAGATAAGAGTACAGATGTCAAACTGACACAAGTCAAAAATATTATGAAAAAACCAAATATAGAGGAAGAGAGTAAGAGAGACCAACCTTGCTCCAACGACCAAGCCCTTCCTGTTGAGCCTGCTCTTCAAGCAGTAACAGCTCTGAAATGTAAGGACTAACCTTATCCTGATTCTGCTGACCTGGCGCTCTGACCTGTGCATTCCCATCGAATCAGAAAGCTGATCCAAGCATCATATACATTAAACTATGCTATCTAGTGAGAAATGAAACTGTTATATCACCTTTGCCCAGCCGTTTTGAACAACAAGCTTAGCAACATTTTCGTTGCCAAGGTAAACCGAGCCAAATTCTCTTCCAGCAATAGCTTCCACTTTGTAATCCACTTTGAAAGCAACCTCCTGCTCAAAAAATAATAAAAAGAAAAATAACATAAGCTGTTAATATAAAGAAACATATTCAATTCCATAACCTATATAGCATAAGTGGTTGAAGAGTTCCAAGTAAGCACCTTTCCAATGCAAAGCTTCCTCAGAAACTCTCTACTTTCCCATGCAAAAGCCTCATCTATACCTCCCCTGCGTGCCTGAAACGTGGACAAACCAAAAAAATGAGAAAGCCTAATTCTAAATCATAAATGTCAGTAAAAAAAAACAAGAATGAAAAAGGAAGCAAACCAGCTTAGGAGCCATAAGAGAAGAAAGAGTGATGGTCTTTTCGGGTGGTGGGCCAGATCTGGAGTGGGTCAAAGCAGTGATGACCAAGCAGTCTCCGGAGGTAACAGCCTTAACTCTCCCTTTGAGCCACTGGTTCTCAGTTGCTGCCACAGTCGCCATGTTTTGGGTGATTTGGCTTAAGACCTACACAAAGACAAAAAAAAAGTAATCGATACAACGAAAAAAAATGGTTGGTAACCACTTACTACCACACAATCAAAAGACAAAGACTAAAAACACTCTGAAACCATAATAAAGTTTTTCAAAAAGTTTATTTCACTTTTTCCAAACATGATACATTGGGTTCTTACACGATCCCTATACTTGAGAATTAAAGACACAACACAAAATTCAGAATTCTCTTACAGATCGGTACGTGAAAAATCATTGAATCATACAAAAAAAATTAACACATGCATCTCGATTAATATCATCATTCATGACGAAGCACTACATTAGCCTCGATCTACACGAGAGAGCTCGATCGATCGAGCTAAGGGAACGAATGAATCACACACCAATAGAAACGTACGAGCGATCGCAAAATAGGACAAAAAAAAAGAGAGATGAGATTCTAAACCACACAAATCAACGAAACAGATAGATCTAAGATCATTCATTAATTAATCATATTCGATAATTCCGATGAACAAACCTGGATTTATCCCGTGATGGTGAAAAAAAAAAAACTAGATCTGATGAAAGAAACGTCAAATCAAATCTTATCTATGATGATGATTTCAATCTGTAAGAGAATTGAAAACTAAAATAAAAAGAGCTGTGTAGAGAATGAAGGACAGGTTGTGAAGAGGGAGACACTCAGATCTCAAAGATTGAGAGATGAGAGATGAGAGATGAGAAGAGAAGATTGTGCAGAGGAGAGGGTGAAAGAAGGAAAATATAAACAAAACAAAGCAGGGGACATACACATACATACATATATCATCATCATCATCATCATCATCATCATCATGACTAAAAGTCCTAAACCAAACCGGATTTTATACTTTATATTCTTTACCCCATTATTTTCCATTTAATTACCACTATATGCCATTAATATTTTTAGATATGTTTTTTTTTTCTGGTGTGCCAAAAAAAAAGATTATTTTTAATAATAAATTTTAATGAAAAGTAATGAAAACTTCCATATAAGAGATATTAATTTGAGAATACTATAATAATTTTATAGTATTAAAAAGTTTGAAACATATTAATTAATTGATTCGGAAATAGTAGTAGCATTTTTTATTTAAATAGTTTGAGGAAACAAATATATCTGCAATAAATAAGTCATAAATCCCATAATAAATAACAGATTGTGAAATTTACACGAGAAGAGAAGAAGAAACACGTTTATTTCCCTTACACGTTTTTTTTTTTAAAAAAAATTTAATAAAGACGTTTTTAATTAGTCTTCAAACTTCAAGAGAGGAATTGGGTCTTTAATACTGTTCGGTCTGAAAATATCCATCTAACCTACTTACTTCCGACCAAATCTTATTATACCTATCACACCGTTGATCATTAATATTGTCACTTTTAGCTCTATATGTCTAGTGTTTCTAGCCTCCTAGAAAAAAAAATCATACCGCATACTGTAACTTAAACCTCAAACAGTATACATGTAAATTAGTAATCTTATCACATAGATGAAACTTAATTAGTCTTTTAAAATCAAAATATGAAACTAGTTTCATTATTTGCCAAAAAGCGATTTGTAATTAATATTCTTGTGTTCTCAATATTGAAATTCAATAATAAATCATATCCAAACGATTTCTTCCCATATATACAATAATAAATCTTTGAAAAAACTTTATTGTTTTTTTTTTTCACAGATTCTATTGGATACGTCCATATATCCCATCTCCCTAAAAAAATATACACATTGTTTAGACCGTTACTAAATTTGTAAAAGCCACATAGTGTGTATATGAGTTTTCCAAAAAGAATTAAAAGGGTATATTTTTGGAAACAAGTGTAACTGGATGGGAATCACTAAAAAATAGGTTGGATATAGAATTTTTAAGAAGATACGTACGACTAAACAAACATGTATGTCATCGTCCACACAGCCCACAGGAATCGAGAGGGAAAGCCGTTAGATTCCTCAACTGGTTGTTGTACTTAGCGTCTTTTTTGTACTTTTTATCTGCAGTTTTATACGTATCTCTATATACAACAGTTCTCAACTTTTCAATACACAATTTTGTTGTGTTCTTTAACTAATAATGTTCTCTCGTACTCTAGTGGTTAATGAATGAATGAATGAATGAATGATGATGTATAAGTTTTGAAACTAGAGTATAAATCATTTTAGTGCAATTTTCAATTATGGTTCTGATTAGTCTAGATTCTAGTGTAACACCCAAGCTAAACAACATATATTGATCTACTACGTTAAAATGCAAAACGAATCCATTGGAAAGTAAAATTTAGTACGACTTATTTGAGAATCTGAGAAACTTGAGAGAGTTTATATTTCCTCGGGTTTCCAAAAAGAACGAGAAGCTCCAAAAACAAGGTACGTAGATAATTCGGTCAAAATACGAAATCTCAGAAGAAATTTGGTTTTCATAGTACAAAAGGTTTTGTAATAGTTTTCATATGTAAGTCAGACAATACATGATGCATCATTACCTAGAGATCCAAGGAACAAAGCTTGATGACATTCAAAGTCTCATGTGAAACAGTGTTATACACTATTTAACTCTTTTCAATCTTCAAAATCTTCATCCATGTCTTCCCCATCTTCTTCACTACCCTCTCCACCTTCTTCTTCACTATCTTCTTCTTCTTCCTCATCAGCCTCTTCATCCTTTTTCTTCTTCATGTTTTCTTTCTTCCCATCAACATTTTCTGAAAAACAAACTCGAATATCAGACATGTTCCGTCCTGTAATATGGGAGATTTAAAACCACATTGTAAGGGATAAGATTTAACATTTACCATATTCACTGAAAATGATTCCTCCTGTACACAATCCTTCTTCAACTTTAACGAGTTGCATAGTCATTCTCGGTCCAATTTCTTGCAGTTTCACTGCGCTCTTTGTGGCACCTTTGTTAACTCGGCCTAGATCAGATGATAGTGTCACTGTTGCCGCTTCTTCATCTCCTTCACTCTCTGATCCGTAACCAGCCCTGAAAATACGGAAACAAAAAAGTAAGAATGAAACATCACATCAATCCATCCAGATCGATACAGAGAGTTGTAAATAACAAACAAGATTGAATTAATGTGGATCCTTACTTGGTGACAAAATCACTAACATCCTGCAGATTTCTAAGATCAGGAACCTGATGATTCTGCACAAACTTTCTGATCCTGCGAGACACTCCAACAGGCTGAAGTCTTATAGAATAATGGCGGAAATCAATGAGTTTTGTGTCTTTGTTGTAGTTCAAGAGTACTAGTCTCTGGCATGTGGAGAGCTTGACCTGTGATATATTTCACCATCAGAAGAACAGAATCAAATAGCTGAAACAAGTAATTACAATCAAATCAATAAGACAGCATATATTCAGTTCTAGGAAACAAACTTACAGTGTTAATATCAATAGATGGGAATATGTTCTGAAACATAATAGTCGCCAGTTTCAGATGCAACTCCTGAGAACCGAATCCAGAAAGGACAATCTAAACCAAGGACAAAGTTAAACAGTCTCAGGTCTGGGCAAATCCCACAGCTTAGAAAAAAAAACCATAAAATAATAGGTGTAAGAGAGAAGTTTATACCAAAGGGGGACTCTTGAAAAGTTCTTGAGGACATCTAGGCCGAGTCTGAGACTGAGCTATATCTGAAGCTAAGGAATACTGATGAATTTTAAAAGTAAGTGTAGGTCCCTGAGGTGTTCTCGCTACTCTTAGATTCAAAGCAGACGCAGTTTTCGAAAGCATAAGGAAATGAGTAACACCCATTGGACCTGATACATTCAAAAAGTCTCTTAAAGTGTTTCGCTTCTTCTCCTGCAAAGAGAAAATAAAGATAACAACTTGCATCAGTAATGGTTTCCCAAACTAAAAGAGCAGTTTTTTTTTGGAAAACAGACCTTAAGACTGAGAGCAGTGTAGGGAAGCATAAGCTTCCTCAAATCCATCTGAAGTTGTCTAACAGAGGGAGGAAGTTTCATTCTAGAAAAGACAAAACTCTTGGGAATCTTATCCCCGGTGACATGACTAACATCCTCTTGATTCTTCTTCGATATAGGCTTCACAATCACCCTACTCTTCTTATTCTATATCATCCAAATTCCACAAGTGAATTCAGTACCAAACAAAAAAAACTACAAAAGAGATAACACGAATTTGCAGGGTAAAGAAACTTACGTTTTTGAAGCGACCCATTTATTCTTATAGGATCCTGTGAAGACAAAAACAAAAATAAGATTGGTGAATACAACAAAGACGAAACATTTTTTTTTTGTGTAAACAAAGCAAAAACCTCTTATAAACCCTTTGAAGAGAGAATCGTAACAGAGAACGAGCTCCTAAATTAGGGTTCTCTTAACAAAGTATAGATGCACCAAAACCACGAATGAGCTCAAAGAAAGAGAGAGTAGTACAATCTAATAAGAGAGATTATTAACCTAATTTCGCCGGCCGGAGTAAAGAAGGAGCGATGACGGCTGATTTGTATTTGTAAAAGACGTATACCAGACGAAGAGAAGCCCTATATATTCAATTCCGGTTTATCACTAAAAATCCGGTTTAGTGATTCGATTTTTTGGATTAATTACTTTTTTTTTTTATTATCCGTCTTCTCGACAAAGGTATTGTAGCTTTATGGAATATACAATATACACACATTCACTAGTTTTCGATCTTTGGCTATTTGTTTGAACATCAAAATCTCTCCGTGGAGATTTCAGATTTGTTTGGTAATAGATTTCATCCTTAATATTTGATAATTTATCTTTGATTAATCTCTTACATCTGATCTGAATGTTGCTCAAACTCAATTTGTATGTTTTTATTACCACAAAAAAACTTTACTTTGTTCTTTTATACTAAAGTTCAAATTCAATACTTATTCTATAATATCTAAAAGAGTTTTCACTTTTTGTTCGCTTTTAGCAATCTCAAATTGTTTTTTTTTTTTTTTTTCCCTAGTTCTGATTCTAGGTTTTGTTAATTGTTACTTTCTCGCACTTTTTTGTTTGTCTGTTTTTGTTTTCTCTTCTTCGACGATGAACTCGAGGAATATACGTGTTTGGGTTGTAATGTGTTGTTGTAATTGAAGAACCCTAGTTTTGATTCATAAGAATGACTACTATTTTTTTGGATTTTGCGTTTTGTTAATTATGAGTTATTTCTTCCTGGTTATGAAAGCATGAAACTTTGATTTTAGATGAATGATCTGTAATATGTTTAGATCTATTATGTCTTAAGAAAGATTCAATTTTTTTTATTCTTGGTGTAAGAAATGTTCTTATGGTTGAATTTTGTTTTCTTGTTCTTCAGAATTCAGTATCATCGTATAAAAGTCTTTGCACAGAGATATGCTTAAGGTCCCTGAACACCAAGTTGCTGGTCACATTGCTAGTGATGGTAAGCTCGGTCCACTCGTGGATGACCAAGGCAGGTTCTTCAAGCCACTTCAGGGTGATTCTCGTGGAGAACACGAGTCTAAGTTCTATGAGTCTTTCACTTCGAACAAGATGGTTCCAGATCACATCCATAGATACTTCCCGGTGTATCACGGTACTAAGTTAGTTGAAGCGTCTGATGGATCTGGCAAGCTTCCTCATCTTGTTCTTGATGATGTTGTTTCCGGGTACTCGAATCCCTCGGTTATGGATGTTAAGATTGGATCTAGGACATGGTACCGTGATGTATCTGAAAATTACTTCAAGAAATGTATCAAGAAAGACAGAGATACCACCACGGTTTCGTTGGGTTTCAGGGTTTCGGGTTTTAAGATTTTCGACCACCAAGAATCTAAGTTTTGGAGAGCTGAGAAGAAGCTTGTTCTTGGGTACAATGCTGATGGCGCTAGGTTGGCTCTGAGGAAGTTTGTGTCATCAAACTCGCCCGCTGACTCTAACTTGACACCTAACTGTGCTTTTGCGTCAGAGGTTTATGGTGGTCCTAATGGGATCTTAGTGCAGTTGTTGGAGCTCAAGGATTGGTTCGAAACCCAAACGCTTTATCATTTCAATTCTTGCTCGATTCTGATGATTTATGAGAATGAATCGATCTTGATGAAAGGAGGAGATGATAATGTGCAGGCTGCACGAGCACAAGTTAAGCTGGTAGATTTCGCGCATGTTCTTGATGGAAACGGTGTCATAGACCATAATTTCTTGGGTGGAATCTGCTCTTTCATAAAGTTCATCAAAGATATTCTCCAGAGCGTAGACAAGCGCCATGAAACCGAGACTTCCCCGCTTGAAAAGGGGAACTGGAACTAGAGAAAAAGATTTCTTACCGGCTCAGATTTCTTGTTTGTCCCTTTTAATTGTATAAATTGGCTAACCAAACCATTGTACTTTCTCATAAGATATCTGAATTAATCTTTTAACCAGTTAAGCTTCTTTGGTTTCCTGTTATATATAGCTAAGCAAAATTGCATTGTCGGCTAAACAAAACAAAACTAGAGCTTCAAGAAGTAATAATGTCAACATCAATAAGTTGGAAAACAGTGAAAAGTTTTACTTAGAAGCGATTTACATCTTAGAACATAATCTTACTCAAAAAGCCACTAAGTAGTGTACTCAACTCTAAGCCTCATCGCCTAGAAACAGAGTACTTTATTTTATTTTTGTGTCTTTCCTTTCATGTCTATATATATCTGATAAATTTTAAGTTAAGTACTCTTCATCACAAATTCACAAAGGATGAAAATTATCGTTGTGATTATGTTTTGTGCGATCTTCTCATCTGTCTCCCCTGATCCGGACAATATGCAGGACACGTGTCCGACGGCTCCGGGAGGGCAAAGTAGCTTCTTCATCAATGGATATCCTTGCAAGAACCCGACCGAGATCAACGCTCAAGATTTCAAGTCCAGTAAACTTACAGTAGCTGGAGACACAGACAACTATCTTCAGTCGAACGTCACATTGCTCACCGCATTAGAGTTTCCAGGTCTCAACACTCTCGGCCTCTCAGTCTCTCGCATGGACCTCGAAAGGGATGGATCTGTGCCGTTCCATTCACATCCGAGGTCATCCGAGTTGCTCTTTGTGGTCAGTGGAGTCGTGTTTGCTGGATTTGTGGATACCAACAACAAGATTTTTCAAACGGTTCTGCGGAAAGGCGATGTTTTTGTCTTCCCCAAAGGATTGCTTCATTTCTGCTTAAGCGGTGGTTTCGAACGAGCCACTGCTCTCTCGTTTTACAATAGCCAGAATCCTGGAGTCGTGAATATTGGAGGAGTTTTTGGGATCGACCAAGACCATATAAAGAACATGATGAGGTCATTAGCTACTGGCTCGGGCTCTCTAGTCACGGACGGTGATGAGCTTTAGTGTGTTTCTCTTATTCATCTTATTGCTATATATGATCAGATTGCAGTGATCAAAACATTGAAAAAGAAGTCTATTGCAGTTAACGTATCTCTCAAGGCATTATATTAGTCAATAAAAAGAATAATAGCAATAGTGATGCCCTAGGTAGAATGAATCATTAAGAGTCGAAGCCTTGAGCAGATGTAGCAACTTTGAAGAAGACGTCTTCGAGAGTTGTATCGGCAAGTCCCCAAGCAAAAACAGTGAATTTGCTTTTGGCCTTCTCCACCATCAAAAACGCATCTGCAATCATCACTTCTTGCTTAGGGATCTCAAACTTCTGTGTTCCGGCTAGATGATATACTCTCTTGGCGTTTGGCGAAATACTTTGAACCATTCTCTCTACTTCCTCCTCGTGTTCAACTGAGGTCGTAATCGTGAAGACAAACAATCCTCCATACCTTGCCTTTAACTCTTTCGGATTTCCTACACATTGCAAGCCTCCGTCTACAAATATCCCCAATCTGTCGCAAAGAAACTCTGCTTCTTCCATCGAGTGAGCTGCAAACGTGAGGGACAAGCATCTCTAGGTTAAAATATCATCACTTTCTTATGAGACGTATTAGCCCTCACAGCTAGTTTAGACAAAATGAGTCTAAATAGGTTCAGTTTCATGGTATCAATCAGATTCAGATGTAGGAGAGCAGTGAGAAAGAGATTAATGAAAATACTTGTGAGGATTATGGCTGTGTTCTGTTTTGCACGCTGGATCACTGTCCATAAGTTCTTTCTTGAGGCTGGATCAAGTCCAGTGCTAGGCTCATCCATGTAAACCACCTAGTAACAAAAAATCAGACCATGGTTTCGTAATCAAATGTTAGCCATTGTTTTACAAAATCACATGGCAATTGAGACCAGGAGTTGCACCTTTGGGTTCCCAATAAGCGAAATGGCCACGCTAAGTCGCCTTTTCATACCTCCGCTGTATTTTCCAGCAGGTTTGTCAGCAACTCCTCCATCGAAAAGGCTGACACTTTTGAGAGACTCTTCCACAGCCTTGTAAATGATCACATATCCATAAATCAAGATTCTCTTGTGGAGTAATATAACACATATATAAGATAATTGCAAAGCGATAAACATACTTTCGTTAGAGCAGAGCCCTTGATATTCTTCAGTCTCCCATAAAAGAGCAGATGCTCCCTTCCTGTTAGCGTCTCCCAAAGCAAGCTGAGAGTAAATTAAATAACACCGTTCCTTTAGTTGTTCCTTACTTGCTTGGTAAAGGAATAAAATGAAAAAAGTTGCTTAAGGGGATATACTCGTGCTGTGGGCATACGCCTATGCTTGTATACACTTTGTTCATATCCTTGCATATGTCCAAACCTTGAACCAACGCAGTTCCAGATGTCGGTTTCAGGAGCCCGGTCATCTAGGGCAGCAGTACAATGTTACAAAGTTTTGACACTATGAAACGTTTATGCAGTGTAATAATAGTGGTTTTAATTTGCGAAACTCACCATATTGATGAAAGAGGTTTTGCCAGCACCATTGGGTCCAAGCATGCCAAAGCATTCCCCTGAAGGTATGTCGAGGTATAAACCTCTTACAGCTAGCTTTTCCGGGTTACCATCGGTACCTGGATACACCTTCTTCAGGTTGTCACACACGATCGCATGCCCTGTGCTCCAATTTTTCCTCAATTGTTCAACTTTCTCCCTCTGATTATTTTCATTTTTCTTTTTATCAGAACGAGAAATACATATGGAAATTGAATAAGAAAACTTAAAAGATTCTTTTCTTCCCATACCTCGTGAGTGACATCTGTTCTATTCATGTCAATGACGACGTTGTCAGAGCTTTGCCTTTGCACACTAGGACTTGGTAACGAAGATGATTTCTTGAAAGGGTTCTTGAAGAATGAGAAAGGACTTTTCCCTGATTGAAAAACCATTTCTATACAGTAGGCCACAGTGAGAGTCACAAACCACTCCACTGACATGATGTAGAACAGCTTATACATTCCGTTTTCGCTGAGATCTTTCCACTTCACCCCGTCTCCACGGGCAACAGATTTCGAGAATTCATACACTCCTCGGTATAAGGAAAAACCAGGATACAACTCCAAGACAAGAATATATTCGTCTGTGAAGGTAGATACTAGTTACTAAGTGGTCATATATAAATGTACATGTGTATTTTTTATTCAGGGTATTGATTTTGTTAACTTACCAGGGAATGAGGGATTTTCAAGCAGTGACCCGAAGAGAAAGGTTGCCAAGAGCCCACTTCCAAACACCAATGTGTAAGCAACAACTACAATTAAGCCAAGTAAATTCAAGAAGTCGCTTTTTTGAAATTGAAACATATATTCTTGAGAGACGATTCAAGAAATGTGATTGTTGAGTACCTGTTGCAGTCTTAACCTTTGAGAATACTGTAGAAACTAAAAAGGCGAAAGAGATTTGCAGATTTATGAAGATGAAAAAGAAAATGAACTGAATGCTGTAGTCATTGAGCCGGAAGAACTTGAGTCCTATAGCAGAACCGAAGACCACCAAAGCAGCAACATAGAACAGAGATAAAGTAAGAAAATAGGCATATGAAATCATCCAATATGGACCATCGCCTAGGCCGTGCATTTTCATTATTATTCTTAGACGCTGTTGCTTCTCATACACCAATGATGTTAAGACCACCTGCAAAATGATACATAGGACACAGACACGTATTGGGACTTAATACTTTGTTGAGTTTAGTACTTGTGATTGCCTAAAGTATTCAATTGTAGAAGAACTTACAGGGAATAGAAGTAGAAGAACCCAAGTGAAAAAAAGCGGTTCAAAATAGGAAAGAATATCAAAACCGAGTTTACTTTGGTGTTTAGGAGCTTCTTTGACAAACTCGAATAGTATCCTCGTCCCGGGGCCTTTCAGAAACGTAAGATAAGCATTTGATACCTGCATTTTTGCACAGTGTGAAACATTGGACCGGTTCAATCAAAAGAAACGTTTAAAAGAGCATATATTACAATATTCAACGATGCCCTTGAGAGTGCTATATATAGCCTTGGCTTAATTTCATACCAGATTGAGCAAGCGAGGAACTCGAACCAAATTAGGTGCAGTTGAAGGGTTGTCATTGTATGTTGCGTTATACCAGATGGTCACATCGAAGTTGCTTCTATCCGTCTTCATGAGATCATATGCTAAGGCAAAAAAAAAAAAAAAAAAAATACATCAACAGTCAAGAATCACAACTTGATAATTAGTATATGTATAGAATAGAATTTAACCAACCTGCAGCAATCTCATTAGTCGTCCCCTCAGGATTTCCCCTCCAATTACCCTTGAAAAGCTCATCATTGACCTCTGCAGAGTTATTCTTCCAGGAACACAACCCTTGAACACACTTCACCCCTGAGATACATAGACACAGCTACTAAATTAATCATCAAAAGTGAAGAAAACCACACATTTTATTCTCTCATTCTCAAGCTTGTTACCTGTACGAGTTTTCCCAATGGAGAGTGGCCATGTAGCGTTTGGACGACTGCACTGAGTTTGGATGCTGTAGATGGGAATACCCGGATAAATCCCTGGATCTTGATAATTGTTTGCGCCTTCTGCAAATGTTGTACCCTGAAGTCATCATGAACTTTGGTAAAAAATCTAAGAACGACACAGAGAGATGGATAGAGATAGATGTCTGCACTTATTTTGATGGAAAGAAATATCAAAAACATACCAAGACATTATTGGCTAAACTAGCGAAGAGGTCGGAGGAATTCACACCAAATGAACCACCAAACATATTCTCAGATATAGCTGTAAAAACAACTTGAGCTGATAAGTTACACACAAAAAAAAAAGCAAGTGTTACACAGAGACAGATGAAGCATGCATATACCTTGACCAAGGGAATGGTTACTCCCAGTAAGAAGTATAGTTACAGGACAGGTTCCTGTTTTTCTACAAGACTTGTCAGGAAGGTCTTTGTAGGAGAAGAAACCATCTCTGACAGCACGGTAATCAGGGTCTGGAATCTCTAACATTGGAGGAAACAACGGAGGGTTTGGGATGGGACAATTACTATCATCATTACTTTTACAATCAATCATGCTAGGTAGCGCTTTCTGCATATTATCATACACTTTTTGAATCCCCAGGAGAATTAAACAAAGCAAGAGTGGAACAAGGACGAGTCTAACATTAGTCCATATGTGTCTCCTCTGCACCCCCAAAAAAAAAAAAAAACACATAATAATTGAGTCTGAGCTATAGATTCATAACAAATGTTTTCTTTTACAACAACATCGAAAATCTCATTGTGCAAAAAAAATGTATTTCACAGAAAAAAAAAGATCATCACTACAGAAACGAGAGATGATCCATCAAGTTTTTTCACAACACACACAGACAAACATACCTGGAAGGTTAAGTTTTTCATAAGTAACGCATGTGCCTGCGCACAGAAACTGGCTTGACTAGGAACCGCCATTGATGATGAAGAAGATAAAAGCTTCGTTAAATCTTATGATAATTTTTCACACTTGTCACCACTTTTTATCATAACCTTTACTTCTCTTTTTTTTTTTGGTTATCACCTCTTAAATTGATCAAATCATATAAGAAAATCCCTTAAAACCTAATTAACATATACTGTATATTTTTTTTTACATATATGGTTGAATACAGTGTAACAAAATCTGGATTCTGATAATTGTGATACATCACCCCTTCTTACTTAGTACTGATGATGATGAATGAAACAGATACGTCTTTCCCAAAAAATACCAACAAACAATAAATACTAATTGGAAACATTTTCAAATTTAATAGGAGAAAACGGAAAATAAAATAAAAATTAAAAATGTATATACATAAATAGAAAACGCGTTTTCCTTAACTGGTTAAAATCATGAACAAAATAAGAAAAAACCTTTAAAGAATTCTGTGAACTACAACAGCTATTTTTTTAGAGTAATTAACAAAATTACTTTTTGTTTTTGTTTTCTAGCAATAAATGTTTAATCAAGTTTTATAAAGCGTTTCCATTAGCATATCACAAAAAAAAAAACGTTATCTATTTTTCAAAAGAGTAAAAAAAAAGAAAAAAAAAAAGAGAAACCCTCCAATCTTGTTCTTCCCTCTGATCAGAATGACTCTGAGAGAAGGCTTGCCGCTGTTTCGTCAGCAGTTGACGGCGTTATTGAAGAAGAATCTACTGCTTTCATGGAGGAACAAGAGAGCTACGTTTCTTCATCTCTTCTCTTCCTTCTTCTTCATCCTTCTCATCTTCAGTATCGAGCAATCTACCAAGGCTAGCCAGTTAGCCTCGGTTAAGTACAGAAACATCACAGATCCCAAGGCGTTAGCCTCTCTTCCGATTCCCCCGTGCGAGGATAAGTTTTACGCGATACTTCCATGCTTTGACTTCGTGTGGAGTGGGAACCAGAGCCGTCGCGTGACTAACATTGTCTCTGCTATTATGGCTAACAATCCCGGACGACCAATCCCGAGCAATAAGGTTAGGGTTTAAATAAGAGATCTCTTCATTTTTTTTCATGGTTACAAGAATAGTTAAGTTATGTCTTCTCTCTTTTTGTTAGGTTCAATCATTTGGAAAGCCAGAGGAGGTAGATGCATGGTTTATGTCACACCCGTTGCAAGTACCAGGAGCTTTGCATTTTGTTGAAAAGAATGCTACAGTGATTAGCTATGGTATTCAAACAAATTCTACCTCGGAGAGTAAACGTGGTCGGGTTGAAGATCCTACGTTTAAGTTCCTTGTTCCTCTTCAAATCGCGGCAGAGCGTGAAATCGCAAGGTCTTTAATTGGAGGTATAAAAACCATACTATAGTATATACCATATATATTCATTCCTGAATCTTTTTGTTTAGGAAGATTTTTGTAGCAGTGTTAGTATATAAATATGTGGTTAGCTGCTTCTTTGAACATGGATCATAAGAGTCTTTTTTATACATTTTCAGATCCAAAGTTTAGTTGGGGTTTTGGATTTAAGGAATTTGCGCGTCCAGCTATTGGTGGTAGAGTAGTAGACGACTCGTCTGCATTGTTTCTTATGGGACCAGTGTTCTTTCTTGCTTTCTCCATGTTTGGTTTTGTTCTCCAACTCGGTTCCCTGGTTACCGAAAAAGAGCTAAAACTTCGCGAGGTTTTATAATAATCTCTCTCTATTTTTTTTTTTTTTTTTTTTGATATATAGCTGAGGTTGTTGTTGTTACCATTATCTCTTGGTTATTGGATCATTTATTTTATTTTCTTTGCTGTGTTCAACAGGCAATGACAACGATGGGTGTATATGACTCTGCATATTGGTTGTCGTGGCTCTTATGGGAAGGACTCCTTACCTTTGTCTCCTCACTCTTCTTGGTCCTTTTTGGAATGATGTTCCAGTTTAAGTTTTTCTTGAAGAACAATTTTCTTCTTGTCATCTTGATCTTCTTGCTTTTCCAGTTTAATATGGTAAAAGAAACTTTCATTTTCTAATTATGCGATCTGCTTTTCATCTTGAGGATATTCTTATATCATGAATATTTATTTACTTAATTTGTGGTGCTAGATTGGCCTAGCATTCGCGATATCATCTTTCATTAGGAAGACATCTTCAGCAACAACTGTCGGTTTCCTTGTGTTCATGATTAGTTTTGTAACACAGGTTTGGCCTCTCTTGTGCTAACACAGTAGCTGAAATTTTTGGTTTCTTTATATCTTGGACTCCTTACTAATTATTGTAGTTCTAATATTGCAGATTATAACAATGGCTGATTTTCCTTATACAAACTCACAACCGATTGCTCGCCGTGTGGTTTGGTCATTCTTTCCACCGAATACCTTTTCTAAGGGTCTGAATATACTATTTGATGCAACATCAACATCATCTGGAATGAGTTGGAGTGAAAGAGTAATACGTCAAGATGGTGATTCTATTTCAATTGTATGTCATCCTTTTCTGAGATAGATTATTTGATATCTGATATTTAACTGTCTATGATCAATATCTGACCCAAAATGTGTTTTTGTTTATTTTTGAACCTTGTGTTGTGGCAGAATGAAATCTACATATGGCTTGTAGGGACATTCTTTTTCTGGTTTGCATTGGCTCTCTACTTTGACAATATTATTCCCAATGCATCCGGCGTGAGGAAATCGATCTTCTACTTTCTAAAACCTAGTTACTGGACTGGAAAAGATGGCAACAAAGTGAAAGGTATATACTTTTCTCTATTCCGCTGATATAAAACTTATGGGTACGTAGAGTGTTTGGAAAACGCAAAACCAAATCAACAAAATGTTTTCTACACATTTTTTTTTATTACAGAAGGGAGTATTTGTAGCTGTTTTGGGTCAGTTCCACGTGTAGAGCATATTACGCCAGAGGACGAAGATGTGCTTGAAGAGGAGATTTTAGTTAAACAACAAGCAATGGGTGGAGTAGTTGATCCCAACATTGCAGTTCAGATACATGGTCTTGCCAAGACATATCCTGGAACAACAAAGCTTGGATGCTGCAAACGCAAAAAAACTGCACCCTTTCATGCTGTAAAGGTATGTTATCTTTATTTCAATAAGTAGAAAACAAGGAAAATATTGAAGTATTTCTCGAATTGTATGATTTTTGCCAAACCTGTTACCTCATGTACCTGAGATACATATATGAACAGTTCCAATTATTATTCAAGTAATTCATGGAAATATATATAATATACAGGGTTTGTGGATGAACATTGCCAAAGATCAGTTGTTTTGTCTTCTCGGACCCAATGGCGCGGGGAAAACAACTACTATTAGTTGTTTGACTGGCATAAATCCAGTTACTGGTGGCGATGGTAAGAAAAGCTTGTTCACCTGTTTTTTTTTTTTGTTTCAGTCTTGATGATGAAGCAAGATTTTGGTTGAACAAAATTAACTAATCCATTTTGATTGACTTAAACAGCAATTATTTATGGAAATTCCATAAGAAGCTCTGTTGGTATGTCCAACATTCGTAAAATGATAGGAGTTTGTCCTCAGGTAGGTTCACTTTAATTTCAATTCTTTCTTCTCAATTGTCCTCAGTCAAAACAATCAAATCATCATTATGCTTAAAATGGTTTATGTCATTTTCACTCTTTTCTTGTTTTTTGTTTTTTTAACAGTTTGATATTCTTTGGGATGCTTTGTCTGGCGAAGATCACCTCCACCTCTTTGCTAGCATCAAAGGGTTCCCACCAGCATCAATCAAATCGGTAAGTCACTGGAATAACACAAAAGTTACTTCATTGCCACTAGCATCTATATATCATTTTACAAATCTGATTCGAAATTTGGTTTATGCATACCTTTTTCTTTCAATTTTAATTTTATTTGTTTACGTTATACAGATTGCAGAGAAGTTACTGGCAGATGTAAGGCTAACAGGAGCAGCCAAAATTAGAGCAGGAAGTTACAGTGGTGGAATGAAACGTCGACTCAGCGTTGCTATAGCACTCATTGGTGATCCCAAGCTGGTTTTTCTAGATGAGCCGGTCTGTAACGTTCCTCTTTAAAATGCGTTTAGTATATATATATATATATGTATATATATTCACACATGAACATGCGTATGTCAGTTTTTCTAATTAACTTAGTCATGCTATTTTTCGTGGATTGTAGACAACTGGAATGGACCCTATCACGAGGAGACATGTGTGGGACATTATACAAGAATCAAAGAAAGGTCGTGCCATTATACTAACGACGCATTCTATGGAGGAAGCTGATATATTAGGTGACCGAATCGGGATCATGGCTAAAGGCAGGCTCCGCTGCATGGGAACCTCAATCAGGTTAAAATCTCGCTTTGGCACGGGTTTTATTACTACCGTTAGCTTCCCCGAAAACAAAAATGATGGTGCTGGAACTTCATCCGAGCCATTGAAAAGATTCTTCAAGGAGGTATGTATATATATATTTTTTTTTGAATTAGTAAAGCATTGTTTAATTTGTAAATATACAATCTAGTGCCTCTAAGCCAGGAACATTAATATTTTCCAGCATCTGAAAGTTGAGCCAACAGAAGAAAGCAAAGCTTTCATGACCTTTGTTATCCCCCACGACAAAGAAAAACTTTTGACGGTAACCATCTATAAAGCTTTAGTTATCTCTTAGATCTTCTTCATCTGATAAATGACTTGAGTTATATTTTTTCCCATAACTAACGCTATAGGGGTTTTTCGCGGAGCTACAAGATAGGGAATCTGAATTTGGTATCTCAGACATTCAACTCGGTCTTGCAACTCTTGAAGAAGTGTTTCTGAACATCGCTAGACGGGCTGAATTAGAAAGTGCGACGGTTGAAGGAACCATGGCCACTCTCGAGTTAGAATCAGGCATCTCAGTCGAGGTAAAATAGACAACGTCCATCCAAGTTTTTAACTTATCACATGTAGGCGTCTCTATATATAGTTAATGGACACAACACCTCAATGTACAGATACCTGTGGGAGCAAGATTTGTAGGTATCCCTGGAACAGAAAATGCAGAGAATCCTCGAGGAATAATGGTGGAAGTGTATTGGCAACAAGACGGGTCAGGATCGATGTGCATCTCTGGACACTCGCATGAGATGCAAATTCCAGAGAATGTCCCAGTGTTATATGAACCATCATCACAAGTGTTAGGACATGGGCAGCGACGAGTTCGGGGTATTGTGATTGACTATGAATCTATCAATTAATAATATTCCCTTCTTGGGCAGTTTCGGATCTACATTTACGCCGGAGTTTAAAAACAGTCATGCAGAAAGTTACTGTTTTTTATAACTATTTTTATTTTCTTATTATTATCACAGTGAGAAAATTGTTCTCTTTACTATTTATTTACACTTTTTCAACAATAGTAATTAACAAGAACAGTAGAAAAAAAAAAGGACAGAATCCTAATTGATAAAGGTTAAAAGAATGGGTTCAACATTGAGATTGAGTGACTGACTCTATATATAGATTCCTTGAGATACAGTAAAACCTCTCTAAATTAATAAGGTCGGGACCATGAAATTTTATTAATTTATAGAGGTTTTAATTTATCGAATTTATCGATAAATTAATATTTTATTAATTTATGAAGAGATTTTTTAATTTTCATAATTTTGAAAATTTTCTATTACAAAATAAGATACTTTTGTTATCATTCACATATTAAAATAATTTTCTTAATTTATAATCTTGGCTAGTGTAATTGCTAAGTTTAGAGTTCAGGTAAAAATGATAAATGTTAGAAGTTTAGAAGGAATTGCTACTATGGTAATGATAAAGTCAAAGAAGATATTATCACATTTAGAGAATAAGCAATTATTGCATTTAGGACTCTCCACCATTTTTGAAAGCGATTTGAGAATACGACAATAAAAATAGTAGAGATATTCTCCAACAAGAATGCAAATTCAAGAATAGTCAAACAACAATAGAGTCATATTTCACTAGATTTTCTTATATATATATATATATATTTTGTTTATTTGATTATTAATTTATAATATTGATGGGACCATATTTTTACATAGGATTTTCAAAAAAATTATTATCTTATTAATTTATCAAAATATGTTATTTTTTATACCGGTCCAACTTAAGACCGGAAAAATTTATTAATTTATAGCGAGTATTAATTTAAAGAGTATTAATTTATAGAGGTTCTACTGTAAATGCAAACGTTGGTTGGTAAAGCTTCCGTGTGTTGAAGACACATTAGTCTTGATCCAAAAATATCGTGTAAGACAAGCAAAATGAAAAATCCACAGGTTCGTGTGGCATTCTTCAGCAATAACTTCAGAGTAAACATGGTCAAGTGTTACATCGGTGTCGCGGTTGAGACGACTAAGAATATTGGTACGTGTAGTACCAAACCGAGAAGCGTCGAGACCCATGAGAAATTGATGAATACGCTCAAGATCTCGACGTGCTTGCTGCTTGAGACGTTGAGGACAGGACGGAGAATTGCAACAACAATCAGTAAAGGGCTCAAAATCATCAAGATCATCCCACATGACCTTGAGTTGGCCGAAATAATCAGCAACATGCTAACCATCTTGAGCACATCGAGCAATAGAAGATTTAACTTGGTGAACAAGAGAAGCATTCCCAATAGAGTAACGAACACGCAAAAGTCCATATGACTTTTGCGTTGTCAACAAACAAGATCACCTTATGGACTTGAGGATCTAAAGTCGCATAGAGCCAGACGCATAACATCGAGTTGACTTGAACCCACCGTTGGTAATCGGGAGAATCAGTAGCAGGTTTAAGAAGAGTACCATCGACAAGACCAAGTTTATGCTTTGCTGCGAGATTGTTGCGTGCAATCTTAGCCCACTTCTCATAGTTTTCACCATTATGGAGAAACGGAGTAAGAACATGATGCGGCTGATCATTAGAGGATAGGTGGTAAGGAGAAGACGTGATCAATTCCTTAGTAATAGTAGTAGAAAGAGCCGATGTTGTACCCATCATGTAGATAGGAGACAAAGAGTAGAATTAGAAAACCTGTTTCCTTGAAAAACAAGAAACAGTGGAGAAGAATTTTTTTTAGATATTTAGGGTTTTGTAACTTGACTCTGATACCATGTAAATCTCAGAGAAAAGCGTTGGTTGTCTTACTGATATGTAAAAAGTATATATAGATACAATAGACTGGATACACGAATAGAGAATATTGACTAAAGATATACACAATAACATATAGAACATATACTTTTGCCTAACAACATATTCGATAGTTGTATCGGCAAGTTCCCACACAAAAATGTCTCTATATAAATAACACTGATTTACAAAAATAGTAAAAAACAGACTCCTAATTATGTCGAAAATGAGATTGAGAACGATATATATAATTATATATATAGATCCCCTGAGATATATGCAAACGTTGGTCGGTAAGCTTCCGTGTATTTCAAGACACATTAATCTTGATCGAAAGGTAACGCTGGCTGGTAAGCTTGTGTGTGTTTCAAGACGCATAAATCGTGTATAAGACAAGAAAATGAAGATCAAATTCAGAGCAAGAAAATGAAAAATCCACGGGTTCGTGTGGTGTGGATTGGACGTTAACACTGTATACAGTATATATATTTTCACATCTGTTACGTAAGACTGTTCAATAATGAATAGATCTAAATATATATATATATATATATATATAGCAAGTTAAAAAGAATTAGTAATATTTTATTAATATAGTTATATAATAGCCAAAAATGTTCTACAGCTCTCTCGTGTCTTACAAGTTACAATGCAAGGGCTGTCAATATAAAATGAAAACATTATTACTTTTTACACTCACTTGTTATATCTTTACTTGGAGGGTGACTTTTTTCATAGGATGATTAGAGCTCGCTGGATGTTTTGAAGTTACCTTTTCCATAATTTCGGGCATGAAAAATACCAAAAGGTGTTAGATCAATGGTTTTTCCTTTCCTCTCAGAGGCCATCCTGGCGAAAAGACCGATAGCTCTAGCCCATTTCACCATAGACCCGACCATTTCTGTCCTTTGTTCGAAAGTTATCTCATTGGAACCATGCTTCTTCATGTCAACCAAAAATTTTCCCATTGTCAACGAACCATCGATCATCCTCCACGAATCCACCTATCGCCCAAAAAACAATATATTTATAGATATATATATCTATCTCATATAAAACAGCGAGCGACGAACATCTGACAGATATATGTATATAGATATAGTTACTTATAGAACTTACAGATATCCCGCTGCCACCAGTTAATACAGACATAGCCTTGAAGAGCCTCTGAGATTTTATTGACATGTCCACCTTGAAATCTTTTGATCCGGATGATGCCGACTTGAAGCATGCCATGTAGTCCTCCAGCTTTACAAATAAATCCTTGAACTCTGTTGTCGCAGGACACTTACTCTCTAGGCTATCGATGAAGTGCGACATACCATTGTAAGCGAAAGGCTCAACGTCTTGGCCCTTTTTAGGAGATTCTCCAAGTAATGGGGTAGTGAGAATGTTCCTTGTGTTTCATACATAGCTCTTTTAATAGGAGATTCTACACTCTTGTCATAGTCAATCCCAAAAGATGACAGATCAATAGATTGTCCTTTACTCTCGGAGGCGGCCTTAACGAATAGACCAATCCCTCGGGTCCATTCCACCATAGACACGATCAGTTCTTTTCTTTGTTCAAAAGTTAACTCCTGGGAACCGCTCTTCTTCATCTCCATCAAACCCTTCCCCATTGACAACAAGCCATCCACCAGATTCCACGAATCATCCTATCTCGCCAAAAGCAAAAACTATCATGATCACATACGTTACGTACCATATGAATATTGTATTAAAACTACTTACTGATGTTCCGCCTTTGCTAGTGTCGAAAACAGACATAGCCCTGAACAACTTTTCGGATTTTTCTGACAACTCCATCTTGATATCTTTTGACGACCCGGAACCGAAGGAGGCCATGTAATCCTTCAACGTTGCAAATAAATTCTTGAACTCTGCGGTTTTGGGACACATACCCTCCAGGTCCCCAAGGAAGTCCGACATACCTTTGTTTGCGAAAGCCTCAAAGTCTTTGCCCACTTTGGGAAATTTTTCCAAGTAATGGGGTAACGAGAAGGTCCCTTGTGTTTCATAAACGGTGCTTAACGTGACAAGTAACGTTAGACATATCGCTAATGAAATTCTTGCCATTTTTTTTTTTTTTTTTTTTGTTTCTATCAATATATTATTTTCTTTTGGATTTTTTAATGATCTTTGCTTTCTATGCTAACTGGGATTTATATAGATGCTTAAAAAGTGGTTGAAGGTCGTTAATTAATTAAGGAATTGTCAAAGAGACTCCAAGAAATTTCTTTGGCTATTCGCTTTTCTCTGGATATATTTTTAGAAAAGAGAAATTTTCTTTATTAATTTGCCAAACTATTTTTAGTTAGGGCGTTAATTAGAGCATATTGAAATCAAATACACCTGACCATCATACCTTAAAATATGATGAACCAGTCAATTAGTACATGTACACAAGGAAAAAAAAAATGATCATCTTCTTTCTCTATAGAGTTTCGCTGATTTTGAGTAGTGTTGATTCTTCGCGTCTATTTTAAGAGAATCCCCTGATGGTTTCACATCTTCAACAATACAGCAATATAATCTGGATATATATATATATATATATATATTAATTTACTAAATAAACTACGTAGAGATAGTGGTAGAGTGAAAAAAATAAATATAATAATAAACAACAACAAAGTATATTTTTATTGGCTGATAGAAACACAAGAAACAGGGGAGGCTTATTAATAGGATATCTTCTCATTATATAAGGGATCTTTTTGTATCATCCCAAATCATAATTTTTAATAAAAAAAGGAAAAAAAAAAACAAACCAAACCCAAATACAATAGGAAAAAAAGAAAGAAAGAAGGAGATAAAATGCATTACAACACACATTATTTATTGATTACTTGTTACCATGTTTTTGATCATAAAAAACATATGCCTTTAATCATTGTGTGAACAAGGGGTTGTCCTGGAAAGACAATAGGCCAACATCCTTCGCTTAAACCTTCGAGTGCTTCGCAGCAAGCACGTTTTAGATGGCTGAAGTCCCAGTGATGTATATCACCAATGGCATCGCTGCATCCCTGAGTCTGCTTGATTGAGTTGAAGCAATCTACTGGATTTATAAATAACTCTGTTTCTGCATTCAAACACGATATACCATTAGCTGTCTCCTCACATCTTCAAGTGTAATCTTTTTTTTTCGTAAAAAAAATTTCCTTCGAAACTCGATACCGCCGACTTCCTTGTAATCAAGTGGATAGCTCCGACAATCTAATCCAGACATCAAAGCATGTTCTCTCAGACCATACCGGATTGGAACACCATTCACAACAAACCATGCTTCCTTCTTTTTTTCGATTTTAGCTGTTCGAAGTAAGAGCAACCACATTCCCATAAGCTTGTGGTTTGGTTCCCTTGGCATGTGGAAAATGTGCTTGAATTGTGGATGTTTCTCAAACCAATCCCTCTCAGAACGAGTCAGTGGATACTCTAAATTATCCAGCGTTTTCAAGGTTTCAAAAATATGACACCTTGTCGATAGCTTGATTTTCTTGTTGTACTGACTAGGCTCGAAGTGCATTCCTAAAGGTTGCATCGCTTCTATTTCCTCTGATTCCTGCAACAATAACAGGTTTACATGAGTTATAAAAATTATACAACAACTAGTTGTACCAGTTCTACTAGTTCTACACCACCTACTTGTACCAGTTCTACACCCAATAGTTGCACCAGTTCTACTAGTTCTACACCCGATAGTTGCACCAGTTCTACTAGTTCTACACCCAATAGTTGCACACTTGTTGTACTTACACTTGCATCGTTTTCTTCTTCCCTTCATCGTTTTTTTCTTCCCTTCTTCACCTTCTTCTCCTTCATTGTTTTCTTCTTCCCTTCATCGTCTTCTTCTTCCCCTTCTTCACTTTCTTCTCCTTCATTGTTTTCTTCTTCCCCTTCATCGTCTTCTTCTTCCCCTTCTTCACCGTTCTTCTTCCACTTCATCTTTTCTTCTTCCCTTCACCGTTTCCTTCTTCCACTTCATATTTTTCTTCTTCCCCTTCATCGTTTCCTTCTTCCTCTTCATTGTTTCCTTCTTCTTCTCCATCGATTGATTCCACAGAAGTAGATCTCTCATTATCTCCTCCTTCTTCATCATCTTCTTCTTCATTACTTGATTCCGGAGTAGCGGATTTTGCTTTCTCTACTTCGTTCGCATTTTCTCTTCCGACCACCGGATTGGGTACCTCCGAAACTCGACTTTCACTTTCTTCCGCCACCGTACTCAAAGCTCTCTCTCCTCCTACTATCGCCGGACTCAAACCCGACACACCTACTTCCGGCGAATCGGATTTTGCTTTCGAACCACCATCTCCTTCTGAGATCTTCTTCTCTTTCAAACGCTCACTCCTCCTTAGACGACCCCCCCTTGTTTTCACCATCTTCTTACTCAATTTCTGGTTGATTGAATGAAAACGAGAAAACCTAGTTCTACAGTTTCACCCAAATCACTCGATTCGAATTTCCCGAAGAAAGAGAAGGAGTGAGAGAGAGAGAGAGAGCAGTTTTAATTTACAGTTTTTTTTAAACAAAAAACCGATTCAGTTTTTTTTTATTTTGGGTCTTAGATCCGATTCAGTTTTTTGGGTGGATACTACCCAGGTATTTTTTGTAAATATCTAAATTTTCTTTGGACAAGAATGTAAAACAACACATTCTCGATTTAAAAAAAAAATCAAAAACAAAAGCCAAAAAATAGAGGGACTTATGAGATTGTCAGAATATTTTCAAAGAGACTCCAAGAAATTTCTTTGGCTATTCGCTTTTCTCTGGATATATTTTTAGAAAAGAGAAATTTTCTTTATTAATTTGCCAAACTATTTTTAGTTAGGGCGTTAATTAGAGCATATTGAAATCAAATACACCTGACCATCATACCTTAAAATATGATGAACCAGTCAATTAGTACATGTACACAAGGAAAAAAAAAATGATCATCTTCTTTCTCTATAGAGTTTCGCTGATTTTGAGTAGTGTTGATTCTTCGCGTCTATTTTAAGAGAATCCCCTGATGGTTTCACATCTTCAACAATACAGCAATATAATCTGGATATATATATATATATATTAATTTACTAAAGAAAACTACGTAGAGATAGTGGTAGAGTGAAAAAAATAAATATAATAATAAACAACAACAAAGTATATTTTTATTGGCTGATAGAAATACAAGAAACAGGGGAGGCTTATTAATAGGATATCTTCTCATTATATAAGGGATCTTTTTGTATCATCCCAAATCATAATTTTTAATGAAAAAAGGAAAAAAAAAAAACAAACCAAACCCAAATACAATAGGAAAAAAAGAAAGAAAGAAGGAGATAAAATGCATTACAACACACATTATTTATTGATTACTTGCTACCATGTTTTTGATCATATATAACGACCATATGTTTTCTATAGAAAAAAACATATGCCTTTAATCATTGTGTGAACAAGGGGTTGTCCTGGAAAGACAATGGGCCAACATCCTTCGCTTAAACCTTCGAGTGCTTCGCAGCAAGCACGTTTTAGATGGCTGAAGTCCCAGTGCTGTATATCACCAATGGCATCGCTGCATCCCTGAGTCTGCTTGATTGAGTTGAAGCAATCTACTGGATTTATAAATAACTCTGTTTCTGCATTCAAACACGATATACTGATTAGTGTAATCCAAAGAGTAAACGTCTCAGAAGCCCTTAAAAAGATTTGACAAATCTCCTATCTCCCTCTCTATTCTTCATACCCCCACTTTCTTCAATAATATTCGATGAGACGATTTTACCCTTTTTGTTTTACTGAATTAGATTAAATTCTTTAAATTAAAAATAAAAACTCTCAAACCCAGCTTCTTTCTTCGACCCGAGAAACTCCCGACCTCTCTCAACCCTGCCACCGGCGATTCTTCCGTCGTCGGAGCTCCTACTGCTGTCGTTCTTCACTAAATCAAGTTGCATCAAGTTGTTCTTCAAAATGCAGGTGCGTTACTTCACTTTAGAGTTGCTTTTGGTTGAATTTGTTTTTGATTTGTAAATATAGAAATTCAATTGGATTTAGATCGAAGAAAGCTTAGCACATTGGGTGTTTTACAAAGGTTTATGGGTCGATGGAGCTATCTATTAGATAAGAAAGGGATTTGGCTCCTTTCAATTTCAGTGAATTAACTCGATTAGAACTCGTCTACCATTCGATTCGATTTTGATAGGAGAGAGAAGGTGGTGAAACTGGTAATACTGGTATTTTTAGTAAAAATAGTAAAACTAGTAGTAGTACTAATTTTGAATTTTTTATATTGGTTTGTTTGGCAGGATACAATATGCGAGAACGTCAGCCTACATTTTAAATATGAAGGACGCATGTATAGTATAATGTTCAAGAGGAATATAACATTGTTGATGTTAAAAGCAAGGATACAGAGGAAGCTTAGGTTTGTTGAAAGTAACGTTCAGTTGCAGCTGAGCTACAAGCCACTACTGGTAGAAACATTGGAGCATTGTGAGCTTAATGATGATGAGGATGTTAATGTTTATCTAGACTCCGTTAATTATGAGAAGCGAAGATGTATGTTGTTTGTGAATGTTATCCCTTCTGAGCCTCAGCCTGAGCAAGTTCCCATAGTGCCCACAGTGCCCATAGTGGACCAAAGTTCTGTTGGTATGAACTATGAAAACCAATATGCGAAGGATGGTGAAATCGGACCTAACGCCATTGTTTTCTACGTAGGCAAAGAAAAGGATGTAGAGGGTGATTCTAATAAAGAGGGTGAACCCGAATCACGTGATGAAGGTGATGAATATACTGAGCCACGCCCTGTGGTAGAACCGTGTAAGTATATTGAACCATGGGATGACGGTTTGGATCTGACTAAACTTCAAGAATTTCCAAACAAGAAGGCATTGCAAGATGTGGTGGATAGAGCTTCATTCGCTAACTGTTTTAGTTTTGAAATAGTAAAGTCGGACAAGGTGCGTTATGTGGTCAAATGTCCTAAAGAAGGATGTAACTGGGGTTTACGAGGTGGTAGGATTCGAGGTACATATATTTTCTCGATTAGAAGGCACAACAAGATGCATACATGCTCTCGGGCTAGTCAAAGTTCAAGCAATAGTAAGAGGCAAGGCACTCCACAATTAGTTGCTTCTCTTTTACATTGTGATTATCCAGGGCAAATGGAAACTCCACCTCCAAAAATTATCATGGATCTTTTCAAGACAAAATTAGGTGTTGATATATCATATTCCACGGCATTGAGAGGGAAAAATCAAGCTGTTACTGATTTGAAAGGTAGCCCAGAAGAAAGCTACAAGATGCTGCGATGTTATCTGCACATGTTAGAGAAAGTTAATCATGGTACAAGATCATATGTTCATTGCAATGAGAATAATAAATTCATGTACTTGTTCATAGCTTTGGGAGCTAGCATTGAAGGATTTAAAGTCATGAGGAAAGTTATAACTATGGATGCAACTTTTCTAAAGAACGGATATAAGGGTGTTCTTGTTTTTGCGTCGGCTCAAGATCCTAACCGTCACCATTATCCCTTGGCGTTTGGTGTTCTTGATGGTGAGAATGATGCAAGTTGGAATTAGTTTTTGGAGATGTTGAAAACTGTTGTTGGGGATTCTTCTGAAATAGAATTTATGACTGACAGAAATACAAGTCTCATAAAAGCTATAGCTAATGTGTATCCTCTGGCTCATCATGGTTTTTGATATGGCATTTATCCCAAAATGTGAAAGGTTATGCTCATAACGTGAACAAAGACGTTGTTGCATGGAGATTCATGGAGTGTAGTAGGTTTTACACAGTGGCTGAGTTCAACATTGCTTACGCATCTTTTACGACAAGATATCCTTCTGCTGCCAAGTATCTTGAAGAATCTACCCAGAAAGAAAGATGGGCAAGATGTGTTTTTCAAGGAGATAGATACAACCTAGACACAAGCAACTGTGTTGAATCGTTGAACAGTGTATTCAAAGATGCAAGGAGGTACTCCTTGATACCCATGCTTGATGCAATAGTTAAAAAATTCTCTGAATGGTTTAATGAACATCGGAAAGATGCTGTGTCTGGATCAGTCGCAAATAAATTGGTGCCTTTAGTGGAGAACTACTTACATGATTTATGGGCAACTGCTGAGAAACTAAAGGTGATAGAGCTAAATGGTTTCGAGCTTGAATACAATGTCATTGACAGTGACGGAAAGCCTTATTTGGTGAAGTTGCGATTGAGAAGTTGCAGTTGCAGGTTTTTCGATATACAAAAGTATCCTTGTGTGCATGCATTGGCGTCTTTCATTACATTCCAAAAATATGGAGGTAAGGATTTCGAGTTACATGAGTTGTGTTCTAAGTATTATTGGACGGAGCTGTGGGCAATTGCATATTGCAGAACAATTTATTTAGTACCTGATAAGTCTCGATGGGATGTCCTAGATGACGTCCAAGATATGGAGATCATGCCTCCGAATCGGAAAATAAGAGGGGGAAGAAAGAAAACAAAAAGGTATGCATCTGCTGGGGAAAAACGACCAAAAACTCGACCTAGGACGCAGAATAAAAGGCGCCGGAGACAAGGACTCCAATGGTTGTTATTTGGAGATAATGTTCATGTTTGATTCACCTCTTCATGTATCAATTGTGTTTGGTTTGAAACTTAATGTAAAACTTGGGTTGAAACTTAATTTGAAGTCTATTAATGTTTTCTTCTTTCAAAATATGTGTATATGAGAGCGTAGAACTGGCAGAACTAAGATAAAACTGGTAAAAATAATAAAATTGGTACTACCTAAAACCACTACATATTGTATAATACATATTGTATTGTAGTATAAATGAATAATTTTCGAAAATATACCAATTTTAATTTATTTATGAAAGAATCTCAACAAGTGTTTCCTTACACTTTTAATGTCACTTTGTAAATAATTACCAAGTAAGCATGAAAAAGTTATAGAATTATAAGTTTTAACTTATGAAGTTGCAAAAAGCTTGTAATTGTATGTTAGTTAAGTTTAATCAACTGTAAAACTAAAAAAGTAATGCTAAGGTTTAGTAAAACTAATTAAACTGAGAAACCTCTAAAGTACAACTATTTGCAAGTTGAGTGCAACCGCATTACTCGGTAAAACTGTGTGTGAACACACAGTGTGAACGCACACATCTTTTACACGTGGCCAGAATTTCGTTTTTCTTTCTTTCTTCACGAGAGCATGAAGATTTATTTATTTATCTTCACGTCAGCTCATTCTCATCCATTCATTCATTTTCTTCGAAACCTAAAAGTACAGAGAGAATCTCTTCTCTCATCTTCAAAGTCGAATTCTAGATCTATTTCTCTCCTTCTTAAACTATGGAACAATTTGAGGCCGACCCATACTATGCTGATCAAAAGAAGGCGAGGAAGTTAGAAGCGTGGCGACAAGCCGTAGCCGATGGTGATTTGGGCATGCCTCGAATTTGCCCATGTGGCAAACGAATCGTCAATGAGATCTCTCCAACAGAAACAGAGAAAAAGAGATGGTTTACTTGCGTTAAGTATAAGGTAAATTAAATTTAATCAAATACAATTGAGAGACCTGAGTATGATGTCTGTTCGTTGATATATTTTGCAGGATGATGGATTGCACAAGCGGAAAAATTGGGCTGATGCAATTGAAGAAGAAACCCAAACCATAAGGAAAGATGTTGATAACCATTGGGAGAGATTGAGGGAATTTGATCCCCATCATACTAAGATCTATAATTTGCAGATGGAGCTTAAGGAGAAGAGTGACGAGATTGTCAAACTAAAGGAGGAGTTGGCGTTGCTTACAACTCGAGTCGATCTCCTGGATAGGTTGTGTTTTGATTGATATTATCTGGGTCGATCTTATTCTACGTTGGTTTAAAACTTGTTGAATCAGTTTCTGTTTCTTATATTTTCCTTGAATTCTCTTGTTGAATCAGTTTCTTATCTTTCATGTGACTTCTCTTGTTGAATCATGATGTTCTATCTCTCTTTTATGTGACTTCTAGGATTATGCCTCCTTCTTGAATTGAATCGTGTTCTATATTTTTCTTATATGAATTCTCTAATTTTTGTTTAGTTTTACCAAAAATACGAACGGAAAATCCAAGAAAATAACGTAGTTTTGCATAGTTTTACTAGTAATACCAGTACCAATCGCAAATCCAACAAAATAACGAAGTTTTACATAGTTTTACTAGTACTACGATGAAAAATCAAAGAAAATAACCTAGTTTTACTACTTCTTAGACCTTTTCCTCTTCGTCCCTCTCCCTCCTTCTTGCGAAGTACTCGGTTGCTCATCAGCTACAGGCGCCTGACATGAAACCAAATTTTGTTAACACCTTCTAGTATTATCAAGTATTACTATAGTATTACGAAGTATTACCTTTGGTTTCTCTTGCTCTTTCACATATACTTCCAACGGTTCGATCCTTTTTCAAGCCCATCAATCTTCGCCGAAATGTTATCGAATTGGGTTTTCATATCCTGCTTCATGGTCCTTAGAAGATCCACCAACTCAATAGTATCTTCTCTCGGTTGTTCATTGGCGACTATTTCCTCATTCGCATCGTTTTGTCCTGAACGAGTAGCCACATCGGCTGTGTACATCTCCTCCAAAAGTACATGTAGTCCTCTACGAATGCGCCACATCCAACTGGCGACTACGACATCATGGGTATCCTCTTCCTCAGCTTCTTCCATGATTAAATCGAGAAGAGGAATTTCTTCATCATTATGAGGGATCACACTAGCAATTGCCTGTGTAAACGAGCATACTTTAGATACATTACAAACCAATTTATTCAAATGATTAATAATGGCAATTACTAGGATAACTAACCGTTGTTGTACCAAGTGTATCACCAATATTCTTTAGAGGAAAACCTTTCTGACCGGTACTCTTAAATTTCCTCATGCACATCCTAGGACAACTTTCATCCGCCTCAGGAATTTGGTCAACATAAGTGTTCGCCAAAATTGGAACTGCCCCAAATAGTAAAAACTACACAACACAAAGAAAAAAACTAAAATCAGCTTCACATATAAGAAATATCAATAATGAGAAGACTTCAAATTTTAAACTTACTAACCTCCAATGGAATACAGAAACCTGGAACAGGCCATAACGCATTCTCTTTAACCACGACCCCATCAAAATGCCTCATTGTATGGGAAATCTCTTCTAGCATGTTCTCGAATGATAATCTCCCCCAAGGAAAAGACACACAAAAACCTAGATCATTCACTGCGCTTACAACAAAATCATCAATACCCATGGCATCTCTCCCGAGTCTTTTGTATAGCCTGCAATGATGCTTCCTAAAAAGTAGAGAACCGCCATCTTCAACCTATCACGAGTACGATCTGGTTGCATTACCATTAGCTGTCTCCTCACATCTTCAAGTGTAATCTTTTTTTTCGTAAAAAATTTCCTTCGAAACTCGATACCGCCGGCTTCCTTGTAATCAAGTGGATAGCTCCGACAATCTAATCCAGACATCAAAGCATGTTCTCTCAGACCATACCGGATTGGAACACCATTCACAACAAACCATGCTTCCTTCTTTTTTTCGATTTTAGCTGTTCGAAGTAAGAGCAACCACATTCCCATAAGCTTGTGGTTTGGTTCCCTTGGCATGTGGAAAATGTGCTTGAATTGTGGATGTTTCTCAAACCAATCCCTCTCAGAACGAGTCAGTGGATACTCTAAATTATCCAGCGTTTTCAAGGTTTCAAAAATATGACACCTTGTCGATAGCTTGATTTTCTTGTTGTACTGACTAGGCTCGAAGTGCATTCCTAAAGGTTGCATCGCTTCTATTTCCTCTGATTCCTGCAACAATAACAGGTTTACATGAGTTATAAAAAATTATACAACAACTAGTTGTACCAGTTCTACTAGTTCTACACCACCTACTTGTACCAGTTCTACACCCAATAGTTGCACCAGTTCTACTAGTTCTACACCCGATAGTTGCACCAGTTCTACTAGTTCTACACCCAATAGTTGCACAGACTTGTTGTACTTACACTTGCATCGTTTTCTTCTTCTCCTTCATCGTTTTTTTCTTCCCCTTCTTCACCTTCTTCTCCTTCATTGTTTTCTTCTTCCCCTTCATCGTCTTCTTCTTCCCCTTCTTCACTTTCTTCTCCTTCATTGTTTTCTTCTTCCCCTTCATCGTCTTCTTCTTCCCCTTCTTCACCGTTTTCTTCTTCCACTTCATCTTTTTCTTCTTCCCCTTCACCGTTTCCTTCTTCCACTTCATATTTTTCTTCTTCCCCTTCATCGTTTCCTTCTTCCTCTTCATTGTTTCCTTCTTCTTCTCCATCGATTGATTCCACAGAAGTAGATCTCTCATTATCTCCTCCTTCTTCATCATCTTCTTCTTCATTACTTGATTCCGGAGTAGCGGATTTTGCTTTCTCTACTTCGTTCGCATTTTCTCTTCCGACCACCGGATTGGGTTCCTCCGAAACTCGACTTTCACTTTCTTCCGCCACCGTACTCAAAGCTCTCTCTCCTCCTACTATCGCCGGACTCAAACCCGACACACCTACTTCCGGCGAATCGGATTTTGCTTTCGAACCACCATCTCCTTCTGAGATCTTCTTCTCTTTCAAACGCTCACTCCTCCTTAGACGACCCCCCCTTGTTTTCACCATCTTCTTACTCAATTTTTGGTTGATTGAATGAAAACGAGAAAACCTAGTTCTACAGTTTCACCCAAATCACTCGATTCGAATTTCCCGAAGAAAGAGAAGGAGTGAGAGAGAGAGAGAGAGCAGTTTTAATTTACAGTTTTTTTTAAACAAAAAACCGATTCAGTTTTTTTTTATTTTGGGTCTTAGATCCGATTCAGTTTTTTGGGTGGATACTACCCAGGTATTTTTTGTAAATATCTAAATTTTCTTTGGACAAGAATGTAAAACAACACATTCTCGATTTTAAAAAAAAATCAAAAACAAAAGCCAAAAAATAGAGGGACTTATGAGATTGTCAGAATATTTTCAAAGAGACTCCAAGAAATTTCTTTGGCTATTCGCTTTTCTCTGGATATATTTTTAGAAAAGAGAAATTTTCTTTATTAATTTGCCAAACTATTTTTAGTTAGGGCGTTAATTAGAGCATATTGAAATCAAATACACCTGACCATCATACCTTAAAATATGATGCCCCAGTCAATTAGTACATGTACACAAGGAAAAAAAAAAATGATCATCTTCTTTCTCTATAGAGTTTCGCTGATTTTGAGTAGTGTTGATTCTTCGCGTCTATTTTAAGAGAATCCCCTGATGGTTTCACATCTTCAACAATACAGCAATATAATCTGGATATATATATATATATATATATATATTAATTTACTAAAGAAACTACGTAGAGATAGTGGTAGAGTGAAAAAAATAAATATAATAATAAACAACAACAAAGTATATTTTTATTGGCTGATAGAAATACAAGAAACAGGGGAGGCTTATTAATAGGATATCTTCTCATTATATAAGGGATCTTTTTGTATCATCCCAAATCATAATTTTTAATGAAAAAAGGAAAAAAAAAAAACAAACCAAACCCAAATACAATAGGAAAAAAAGAAAGAAAGAAGGAGATAAAATGCATTACAACACACATTATTTATTGATTACTTGCTACCATGTTTTTGATCATATATAACGACCATATGTTTTCTATAGAAAAAAACATATGCCTTTAATCATTGTGTGAACAAGGGGTTGTCCTGGAAAGACAATGGGCCAACATCCTTCGCTTAAACCTTCGAGTGCTTCGCAGCAAGCACGTTTTAGATGGCTGAAGTCCCAGTGCTGTATATCACCAATGGCATCGCTGCATCCCTGAGTCTGCTTGATTGAGTTGAAGCAATCTACTGGATTTATAAATAACTCTGTTTCTGCATTCAAACACGATATACTGATTAGTGTAATCCAAAACATCGTCATTACAACAGTTGTAACCTTTTTGTTCAAACCTAGCATTTTGTTTTCTTAATTATGAAAGATCAGAATAAAAAATAAAGCAAAATTTATTTATTAATAGATGTTTGTGTTTGCAATGTTAATTAGGATATGAGTGTTGATTTATATAGTAGAAATTTTTGGAAAGCTCAAAGACACTTTGGTTGGTAAAACACCAAACTTACCATTCATCCATCTTTAAGTGTCTCATTACTAATTACAAACATTATTACAAAGCATGCAAAAATTCATTTTCCAACCAAACTAAAGCAAGATATTATTATCATCATTATCATTTTTATTTGAGAAAGTGTTAGATAGCATATTATTTATATCCATCCAACATTTACAAGAATCTTTTTGTGAGGAAACTACAGAAACAGTATTATATATCAAGTGTTAATAGTACCAACCAAACTTCAAGTTAATTATGCATTTTGTTTTTCTTAATTTTCTAGTTCCTTGGCGTTCACATTTCGGCATGTTATTGCTTAATGAAGTTAGGCTTCTTAATCTTCATGCAATCATGCACCAATTGCGACTTAAAAAAAATAACAAATTAAGATTTACATTTGTTTATCCCCTGTACAGAATTAGGAGTTAATTAACTATCATTAATCTTATCTCCAACATCTATGTACGTTTGGTCATTCCCTAATCTTACTCTTGTGTGACAAAAGCTCATATTTACTACTACTACTAGTACTCATTAGCTAGTAGTCAGTGTGATATACTCTTGGGTAATAGATAAATTGGCTTCTTACTAATGAAATCTGTGAAGTCTGTCTTTTATATTACAGATTACTTTTCATTTTTGTCATCGTCTCAATTAACACACCAATTAGCTTTCCAACGTACACTTGACCCATTCCTGTTTGCTTTCTTTGATTGAACTCAATGGACAACACGCTCTACATGCTTCTTTCCCTTCCAAAAACAAGTTTATGTTCAAAGAATAAGAGACTTAAAATTTTATTATAAAAAAATGAAATGGAACGATTGAAAAATATATTCATGAGAACAAAATAAGAAACAGAGTCTACTAATAGAACAAGTACTACACGTACGCGAGAGTAAACTAAAAAAAAAATCAATTATAAAAAGGAACCAACGAAAAATTTAAAGTTTAAACATCGTTTTTTTTTTCTTTGTTTCTTTTTGTACAAACAACTTCAAACCTTCCTCTTGTGATGTTTTAATGAAAGGTAAAAACATTACATGTGTGATATAAGTTAGGCAAAATAAGTTCATCATCTAAGCACTACCAAAGTAAGTCTAAATCACAAGCATCTTTAGTTTAACTGACACACATAAAGCTAGGTTTCTTGAACTTCACCCGAGATCTAAGTTTCCCCAAAGACATTTTGGTGGTAAATTAAACACACCAAGCTTACCATCTATCTATTTTTAAATGTCTCATTACAAATTACAAACAATATTTTGTGAAAACATGTTAAATAACCAAATTAATCCAAGTAATTATATCTATATTGTTATTTAAAGCGTTGTAAATTCCTCCAACACTTACAATAATTATTTTTTTTAAAAGGAAAACAAAAACAACAATATTAAATTTTGTGCTTCTCAAATTTTAAGTTATATATATATATATATATATATATATATATACACAGATTCAATATATATATATAGATATACATATATGCGGTTTTAAGTTATATAGAGTCAAATTTAAATGCGGCTAACATGAAGTATCCTGTAATTTAAATGGAGTTTTGCTTAAGTGGATATGAGACAACCTTTGCAGAACTCTCTGCTATCGCATGCAACTCTAACACTAAAGAACTATTAACAAAATGGTGATACGTTTGCGTGTGCCTCAAGATATACAAAATTTTCACCCAATAAAGAGAACCCTATAACTGAAATAGCGTTTAAGACAAAGGAAATGAAAGCTGGAGCAGTTCTAGCAACTTTGATAAAGACAACTGTAAATCTCAGAGAAAAGCGTTGTTTGTCTTATTGATATGTAAAGAGTATATATAGATACAATAGACTTGATGCACAAGTAGAGAATATTGACTAAAGATATACACATTAAGATGGAACATATCCTTTTCCGTAACACTCCCCTTCAAGGTGGAGCGTGTAAGTTTAGAACGCCCAACTTGGACAGTAGATACTTGAATTGATCACATCCGAGGGCTTTAAAGAAGATGTCAGCCAGCTGTTCTTCAGTAGGGATATGAGCGGTAGTAATGGTACCAGAAGTAAGTTCATCACGAATGAAGTGACAATCACTCTCAATATGCTTTGTGCGTTCATGAAAAAAAGAGCTTGCTGTGATTTAAAGAGCTGCTTGACTATCACTGAATAAACGCATTGGCTGAGAATGATCGTCACCAAGGAACTGCAAAACTTCCTTTAGCCACAATAGCTCTGTACAAGTCATAGCCATAGTGCGATACTCTGCTTCAGCCAATGAAAGCGACACACGACTTTGCTTCTTTGTCTTCCATTGAAGTGGAGGATCACCAAGCATTACTATATAACCTGTAAAGGACCGTCTAGTAGAAAGACATTTATTAAAATCAGAATCGCAATAGGAATTCACTTGAAGAAGAGCCGTGGAAGATAGAACAACACCCTGGCCGGGTGAAGACTTCAAGTAACGAACCAAACGCTGAGCCGCATCCCAATGATCCGTAAGAGGTGTCTGCATAAACTGTGCAAGAATGTTGACAGCATAACTTAACTCCGGACGCGTATGAGTGAGATAAAGAAGACGTCCAACTAGACGCCGATATTGTGGCGGATCCGAGTGCGGTGCACCTTTAGAATCCAACAGCGTATGATTTTGCTCCAAAGGAGTATCAACCGGACAAGAGCCGGACAAACCACACTCGTCGATGACATCAAGATAATATTTGCATTGCGGGAGAAAGATGCCATCAGGTCCACGAGCAACTTCAATGCCAAGAAAGTATTTCAACATGCCTATATCCTTCATCTTGCAACAGCGGTATAAATAAGCTTTAAACGATTTGAGAACTACCGAATCAGCACCACAAACAATCAAGTCATCAACGTAGACAAGAACATGAAGAACAACAGCACCACACCGATAGGTAAACAGGGAATTGTCTTTGTGAGAACGGACAAAGCCATAGTTGAGAAGAGCTGTAGATAACTTGGAAAACCACCAGCGGGAGCTTGCCGAAGAACATAAATGGACTTTTTAAGTTTTCACACAAGAGACGGATCAGCTGGAAGAAAACCTGGAGGTGGTTTCATGTAGATATCCTCGTCAAGATCGCCATGTAAGAATGCATTGTGAACATCCATCTGATGGAGTCCAAATTTTAAACCGAAGCAACACCAAGTAAGGTACGAACGGTTTGAAGTTTAGCAACCAGAGCAAATGTCTCCAAAAAATCAACACCCTCTTTTTGGTGATTACCAAGAGCTAGTAACCTTGCCTTATACCATTCAAGGGTACCATCCGAATTAAACTTATGCTGATACACCCATTTAGATCCAAGAGCTTTTACGCCCGGTGGAAGATGTTCAAGCGTCTAGGGATGGTTAAGTTCGAGTGCGTCGATCTCCTTGCGCATAGCATCACACCATTCTAATAGTTGAACTACTTACTTATAAGTAACCGGTTCATCAACCATAGTCACGGCTGCAAGGAACTTTTGATGGGCATAGCTAAATTTGTCACAAGAAACATAGTGTGCTATAGGATAGAAACAAGTACCTGAAGATGCTGGAGTAGACGAAGGTTTGAGAGAGATGAGAGTTTCAGCGTGACGTGCGGAGTAAGCAACATAAGGTTTAAGCTGAGTAGACGACAACTTTGTGCGATGACCACGACCAAATGGTTCAGTGCCAACATCAAAATCATCAAAGGCAGCAGTAGATTCAGGAGATGTAACAACATCATTACTAGGAGCTGGAGGAGAGACAATAGCTGTAGTAGGCGGCGAATCAACAACTGTAGTAGGGATAGGTGTGGGAAGACTCCCCCTGTTTTCGAGAGTCGGAGGTGTTGTCTCGGCAACAGAATCATTTACGGACATAAGTGGTAGTGGAATGATCGGAGACGCAACATGCTGTTCGGAGACAGAAGGTGAACAAGACGGAAAACATCTTCGTTGAAGATAACATCACGCGAGACGAAAATATCTTTGGTCTCCATGTCATAAACACGCCAACCTTTTTGATTAGGAGGATAACCGAGAAAGATACATCTTCGACCTCATTCATGGAACTTATCACGACGAGAAGAATGGCGTTTGGCAAAACACAAGCAACCAAATACGCGAAGTTGTGCAAAATTCAGAGGAGTAGAATGAAGAAGCTCATGCGAGGTTTTATCTTGTAGAAGCGGAGTAGGAGTGCGATTGATTATAGACGCAGCCGTGAGGACACTCTCGCCCCAAAAACGAATTGGTAAGTCAGCTTGAAAGAGCAAAGAACGCGCCATGTTGAGAATATGACGATGTTTGCGTTCAACTCTCCCATTTTGTTGCGGAGTATAAACGCAAGAAGTTTGATGTAGAATGCCATGATTTTTTTAAAAAATGACGAAGACCAAGAAACTCACTCCCATTTTCACTACGAATGACTTTGATATTTTTTCCAAATTGTTGATGAGCCATGGCCACAAACTGTTTGAGATGAATGGCAACTTCGCTTTTGGCAAGAAGCAACTAAATCCACACGGCCCGAGAGTAGTTGTTGACAATACGATGCAGCGCATCTTTGCTTTGATCACGCCTCCCGTGAGTCTCGTCGTGATCAGGCCTCTTTACTATTTCCCATTTTGGATTTCATTATTATGGGCCTTTTATCTACGGTTGGACTTTATATGTTAGATTAGCTTCTTAATTATGCTAGGGTTTTGTTTTGTAATCTTCTTATTTAAGGAGCCGTGAGACTCTTTTGTATGTAATTATTGATTATTGAATAAACGTTGTTTTAAGAGAGCTTTGCGTAAAGCCTAGAGCGGAGGACTCTCAACCTTAAGAGATTGTGTTCAAGCCTTACAAGGAGGACTTGCAAAACCACGTCAAAATCGTTCCCAATCTCGGTCCTATCCTTATTGCTTCTTCGTCAAGTTATGACGTTCTAAGCAAGATCCGTTCGTGAATCCGAGTTCTCCTGGAGATCTAGCGTTCTTGTCCGTTAATGAAGCTTCCGCTCTCTATCACAATAGTAAGAAAATAGTGTGCTCCACACGTAGAAGCAATTTTGTAAGGTCCCTAGATATCACAATGTATCAAAGAAAAACATGTGTCCACTTTATTAGTACTCTCGGGAAAAACTAACTGCGTTTGTTTAGCTTGAATACAAACTTCGCAAAAATCATTATTATCACTACTATGGTGTGCAGAATCCGGTAAAGTAGATAAAAAAAACTAGATAAAATCTTCGTATATCCCCAAACGTTCATGCCAAAGAGTTCTTGTGGATTTCTTGACATTGTTGACGCATGCTGAAACCGCTCCACGAAAGTGATAAACCCCATCTCTCTCTTCACCTGCGCCAGTCAGCATCTTCGAAGTATGGTCCTGTATAACACACAATGTCTCAGTAAATAAAGCATAGCAGGACAGCTCACAAAAAATTCTAGCGAGAGAGATGAGAGTGCAAGAAAGATCATGATCATAGAGAACACGATTCAGTTTAATGTGATCTCCAAGGATCATCGTCCCTTCTTTAGTAGCGAAAGTATGTTTTCCATTGGGAAGAACAACAATACTTCTAGGAAAGTCATGCACATCCACAAGGAGATCATCATCACCTATCAAATGATGAGACGTTCCAGAGTCAAGTAAAAACTCAACACAAGAATGCTTACCGGAGAGCTTATCAGAACCAGAGGTTTGGTCAGGTTTTAACAAGTTCACAATAGCAGACCAGGTGGCCTTACTAACACCAGGTAAATCAGGGAGTTCAGCTTCAAAGCAAGCTTGAGCATTGTTAGCACAATAGGAAGTAGGAGAGGAACGCCCACGACTGCGTCCGCAGTAAGAGCCACGACCTTTACCTCGAGTGGAGTCGGATCGTGATCCTCCTCTAGTATCACCATGTTTCTCGATCCACCAATCGGGCAAGCCGTAAAGTTCAAAACATGTATCCACCGAGTGATTGGTACGGCCACAGTGAGTACATGGTCCTTGAGTTAGACGTGTAGCGGATGCAATAGCATTGACACCAACTTTCATAGTAAAACCGACGACATCAATACGTTCTTCTTTAGATCGAGCCACAATAAGATGGCATTCTTAAGCAATAATTTCATAGTAAACATGGTCAAGTGTTACATCGGTGTCGCAGTTGAGACGGCCAAGAATATTGGTACGTGTAGTACCAAACCGAGAAGCGTTGAGACCCATGAGAAATTGATGAATACACTCAAGATTTCGACGTGCTTGCTGCTTGAGACGTTGAGGACAGGACGGAGAATTGCAACAACAATCAATAAAAGGGCTCAAAATCATCAAGATCATCCCACATGACCTTGAGTTGGCCGAAATAATCAGCAACAGGCTAACCATCTTGAGCACATCGAGCAATAGAAGATTTGATTTGGTGAACAATAGAAGCATTCCCAACAGAGTAACGAACACGCAAATAGTCCCATAGGACTTTTGCGTTGACAACAAACGAGATCACCTTCTGGACTTGAGGATCTAAACTCGCATAGAGCCAGCCGCATAACATCGAGTTGACTTGAACCCACCGTTGGTAATAAGGAGAATCAGTAGCAGGTTTAAGAAGAGTACCATCGACAAGAACAAGTTTATGCTTTGCTGCGAGATTGTTGCGTGCAATCTTAGCCCACTTCTCATAGTTTTAACCATTAAGGAGAAACAGAGTAAGAACATGATGCGGCTGATCATTAGAGGATAGGTGGTAAGGAGAAGACGTGATCAATTCCTTAGTAGTAGTAGTAGAAAGAGCCGATGTTGTAGCCATCATGTATATAGGAGACAAAGAGTAGAATTAGAAAGAGACATCTAACAAATGTGCCATGTACAGTGAAAAATACGCTAAAGCCTTTCGAAATCTGCCATCTCGGTGGCATTGGCTGTGGAGTCAAATTACCCAATTGACCTTCAAAATCTGCCATCTCGATGGCATTGGGTTTGGAGTCAAATTACCCAATTGACCTTGGAGTAAACTGTTGAAAACAATAAAAAACTATCTCGTTTGTAAAACTCAAACGTCGTCTCTTCTTCTTTTCCGGTAATCGCATTTCCTCACTCGTTCCTTCTCCGGTAATCGCCTTTCCTCACTCGTCTTTCCGCATACTCGTCTCTACTAAGTCAAATCTTCTTCCGTAACCGCCGGTCGTCGTCACTCAAAATCTCCTTCGTCAGTTATTTCCGCCGGAAATCACTTCGCCTTCGCGGCTATGAGTTTCTCTACTCTTTTGGCCGTCGTCAGAGGGTACTTTTTTTTTTTTCCGCCGTTATATATTTATAGATATAAGGGATCTCTTTCAATTATAGTTCACTTATAACATCTTTTAATTATGTCACAGTAGTCGTCGAGGTTATCCAACAGATGCCTCTGATCCCGTCAACAACACAGCCAAAGAGTAAGCGTATTCAAAATTTTATTCTCAAATCTAGTGGACCACATCGGGCTATATTTTCCTCATATTGTGGACCAGATCTGTAAATATCTATATGTTGTCCATTATTAGGAATGTGGACGACAGTTATGTCTTTTAAAGTTGTCCACCATAACATGTCTACCGTATATTTTGTTCCCTACATTGTTGTAGTCTACCGTCCTTTACATATTGTCTATTACATTGTCATATATTTCTAATTTCTACCAGTCAATATTGTCCACCGATGTTCTATTGTCGAAGGTCTACTGTTAATTGTTGTCCTCTATTTCACCAACTTTATTTTCTTTCGGTCACTGTTGTCTACCGCTATTGTATTAGATATTGTCCTTTACATATTGTCTATTACACTGTTGTCCACCAACTTTATTGTCCTTCGTAAAACTTTTCCAATACGTCGTTTAAAGTAGTTGTCTATCTTTTAACAGGAACGTGAACCCCACACCGACAGTCTTGCGGACTAATAACGAAACGTTGCCTCCTCGCCTATTCACAGCTGATCGCTATCCTCAGAAAGGACGTATTAACTCTTAGTCGAAACCAGAGTATCTCCTTGACATTGTTGAAGTCTGGGATGGGACGAAAGAGTTTGATTGGCTTAAGTGGTCTTCCTTTGGTTTTTTGTTCCTCAGAAACATAATTAATTGGACATTATATTAAGATCAAAGTATTTTATTAAGAGCAAAGTAAGGTGTCCTCCAAACTTAATATGCTAACAACCGTTATGGCGGTCCATTTAAAAATTTTAATAACCCCCCGAAGTACATATGAGTAGTTCTTTAAAATGGCAGCCACCCCTTTCATATAAGAGTAGAGCATGTCTTCCTGTTGTTGCCAACTTTGAAACATCTACCACATTTGCGGATTTTCTTCTGCTTTCCTCCTTTTTGCTTGCCATATTAAACAATGATTATAACATGTTAGCTAGTAAACAAAAAAGTTCAAAGTCTGAAGCATAGAGAGAATTTACACTACTTACGTGATGCCCTTCCCCCTGAGATGGTATCCTTTTTTTACGTGGTCTTCTACCACCTCTTTTTGTGTTTGGTGGATTCACATCAACCTCCGTACATGTTTCTGGGACAACCGTGTCTTTCTCATTAGGGACTGGCATAATTATACCCTTATACTTGTTGGTCCACAGACCTACAAAATAATTTTCATCAACCAAAGTGTACTTATTAACTCTCCGAACTTGTGAGGCTGCCAAAGCGTGACAACAAGGAATCTTGAGCACGTCAAACCGCCTGCAGGTACATGTTTTATTCTCCAAATCCACTGTAAACACACAACCGATTATGTCGTTAACTTGATATATCCAATCACTGGCGGATGATACAGCACAATCCACCGACTCTTCTAAGTGGTCTATCAACATGTCCTCTATTTCTGGTGTACATCTTGTCTTCGTTTTACGTGCTTTTGTCCTCCTACACCAAAATCACCTCATCAACATAGCCCTTATGAATTCTACCATCGAAACAATAGGGTAATTCACCGCCCTAACCATTGCTGCATTTAGGGACTCAGAGATGTGGCTACTCATTACATTGTACCGATTTCCAGAGAAGTGAGAAAGAGTCCAATGAGACAAACCAATTTCTCTAAGATAGAGGGCACCTTTTACATTATCATGAAATGGTGGAGCATCTTTCAACAGCAAGGGGTCATGAACGGTAAGTATTGCAGATCTAGCTCTCTCAAACTCCTCATCCCCAATGCTGACCTGGCTACCTGTTCTTGGGTTTTCTTCCAAAACATTATCATTGCCTAAACCCTCCCTAAACACATCTAATTCATCACCCATCCTCAACCCAATGTTTCCTATTGCCGTCTCTCCTTCAACAGGCACAACACCCTCCACTGTACCCGTTCTTGCGTAAGGATCCCAGTCAAGTGGATAATCGTTGTTAATTCTCTCACTCCACTCATCGAAATTGTAATCTAGCTCATCATCAGAAACGCAAAAAGATCCTTCTACATCCCTCATATCTTCATCATTAGTAAATGTATTCGATGACCTAACTTCCACTTCTACCAGGCTGTCTTCTGTCGACAGGTCGGTCTGTGACGCATGAATTTCACTTGTCCTGTCAACGCTTAAATCTATCACAGCGTTACTCAAGCTGGACCCCAAAGAACATACCATCATATTACTCATCGGCCTGTTTGGACGACCTTCGATTTGTCCACCAGAATTCTCCAATAATGTCGTGGTGGACGTCAACCTTGTAGACATATAGTCGTCCATCAAAGTTGATGCTCTTTCTTGATCTTTATCGTGCGACTTTAGCCCTTCTTGTCCAACAGCTACGCCGTCGACTCTATCACCTTTTTCCTGTGCTTCTAATCCCTCCATATACGCTATCAGGACATCATCCGAAAGACCTTCTTCTTCCACCCCGCACACATTAGCCTCCACAACTTCCTTAACTGTAACGTACAACCTCATCCCAACAATAGCGCCAACTCAACATCGTTGCTTACTAAAACAGGGGTATTTTCCCATTACTTAATGGCCCTTTTTCACCTGAATCACAAAACGTCAAAACAACGCTACACTCCTTGTTTAAACGAAAAACGTTTTTTATGCATGTTTCAAACTTCCGGAAACATGTTTCAATTCCATATGACACACATCTTCCCATTTCCCCATGGGCAGGGAAAATTTTCCATTCTCCGGTTTCACAACATTCCCATTTGCCACGAAGGGCACAGACGGTTTCTTCCATGTCTTAAACCCTAAGTCCTGCCAAAAACCATGATTTTTTTTTTTTAAATTACACCTTTATATAAGTCCCACGATATTTACTGAGAGAACCTATACATCTCCCCAACCACCATCATTTATGGCGGACGACTATACCTTATATGGCTGCCTCGGAGGACAACACGTAAAGCTTTTCCGTCGAATTTTTGTCCACCACCACCACACAAATACTCACTACGGTCGTCTCCTAAAAAATCACCTCCAACTCTTGATTTCCAGGTTAAATTTTTTTGGTCCAATTTCTCACAATCTTTAAAGAACAGGATCCTCTGCAAACTATTCAACAAACACCCTATTATCCAACTCATAGGCATTAACTAGACGTCTTGTCAATCGCTAATGAGGCCGTTCAACTACACTGTTCATCCCGCCAATTTGGAGGGTCTATTAGTAATTCATACCATTCACTTACTTTTGTCCACATGGTTTACTGTCTACGTTGTATCTTGTCCACGGAATTATGTTTGGTTGACAACTTCAAATAAGATTACTAAAAGTCCACCAATTTTACACTTCATCTATAATTATATTCGTCACTTACTTTTCTCGATATTGTATCTTGTCCACATTGTATATAGTCCACGGATTTATGTTTGGTTTACAACTTCGAATAAGATTACGTAAAGTCCACCAATTTTACACTTCGTCTATAATTATATTTGTCCATAATAGCTTTATTGATTCTCGGGAAATTGTCCACATATTCTTCAGAACGTCCCGACTGCCGCGTTAACTCGCTCAGCTTCTCACCACGCGCCCTCTTCAACTCGCTCATGTTTTCTCCACGTGCCCGTCTCCTCTCCTCGTGTCGCCGTTCAACTAATGTAATAAGGGGGTAATCTAGTAAAACTTATACTGCCTGAATATGGCAGATTTGAATAGGTTTTTCCAATATGGCACATTGCAAAACAATTACAGAAAATATGGTATAAGTGGCAAAAATCCCAATTAGAAAACCTGTTTCTTTGAAAAACAAAAAACGGCAGAAAAGAAAAAAATTTAGATATTTAGGGTTTTGTAACTTGACTCTGATATCATATAAATCTCAGAGAAAAGCGTTGATTGTCTTATAACTTATTGATATGTAAATAGTATAAATAGATACAATAGACTTGATGCACAAATAGAGAATATTGACTAAAGATATAGAACATATACTTTTGCCTAACAACATATTCGATAGTTGTATCGGCAAGTTCCCACACAAAAAAGTCTCTATATAAATAACACTGATTTACAAAAATAGTGAAAAACAGACTCCTAATTATGTCGAAAACATTGAGATTGAGAACGATATATATAATTATATATATAGATCCCCTGAGATATATGCAAACGTTGGTCGGTAAGCTTGCGTGTGTTTCAAGACACATTAATCTTGATCGAAAGGTAACGCTGGCTGGTAAGCTTGTGTGTGTTTCAAGACGCATAAATCGTGTATAAGACAAGAAAATGAAGATCAAATTCAGAGCAAGAAAATGAAAAATCCACGGGTTCGTGTGGTGTGGATTGGACGTTAACACTGTATACAGTATATATAATTTCACATCTGTTACGTAAGACTGTTCAATAATTAATAGATCTAAATATATATATATATATATATATAGCAAGTTAAAAAGAATTAGTAATATTTTATTAATATAGTTATATAATAGCCAAAAATGTTCTACAGCTCTCTCGTGTCTTACAAGTTACAATGCAAGGGCTGTCAATATAAAATGAAAACATTATTACTTTTTACACTCACTTGTTATATCTTTACTTGGAGGGTGACTTTTTCATAGGATGATTAGAGCTCGCTGGATGTTTTGAAGTTACCTTTTCCATAATTTCGGGCATGAAAAATACCAAAAGGTGTTAGATCAATGGTTTTTCCTTTCCTCTCAGAGGCCATCCTGGCGAAAAGACCGATAGCTCTAGCCCATTTCACCATAGACCCGACCATTTCTGTCCTTTGTTCGAAAGTTATCTCATTGGAACCATGCTTCTTCATGTCAACCAAAAATTTTCCCATTGTCAACGAACCATCGATCATCCTCCACGAATCCACCTATCGCCCAAAAAACAATATATTTATAGATATATATATCTATCTCATATAAAACAGCGAGCGACGAACATCTGACAGATATATGTATATAGATATAGTTACTTATAGAACTTACAGATATCCCGCTGCCACCAGTTAATACAGACATAGCCTTGAAGAGCCTCTGAGATTTTATTGACATGTCCACCTTGAAATCTTTTGATCCGGATGATGCCGACTTGAAGCATGCCATGTAGTCCTCCAGCTTTACAAATAAATCCTTGAACTCTGTTGTCGCAGGACACTTACTCTCTAGGCTATCGATGAAGTGCGACATACCATTGTAAGCGAAAGGCTCAACGTCTTGGCCCTTTTTAGGGAGATTCTCCAAGTAATGGGGTAGTGAGAATGTTCCTTGTGTTTCATACATAGCTCTTTTAATAGGAGATTCTACACTCTTGTCATAGTCAATCCCAAAAGATGACAGATCAATAGATTGTCCTTTACTCTCGGAGGCGGCCTTAACGAATAGACCAATCCCTCGGGTCCATTCCACCATAGACACGATCAGTTCTTTTCTTTGTTCAAAAGTTAACTCCTGGGAACCGCTCTTCTTCATCTCCATCAAACCCTTCCCCATTGACAACAAGCCATCCACCAGATTCCACGAATCATCCTATCTCGCCAAAAGCAAAAACTATCATGATCACATACGTTACGTACCATATGAATATTGTATTAAAACTACTTACTGATGTTCCGCCTTTGCTAGTGTCGAAAACAGACATAGCCCTGAACAACTTTTCGGATTTTTCTGACAACTCCATCTTGATATCTTTTGACGACCCGGAACCGAAGGAGGCCATGTAATCCTTCAACGTTGCAAATAAATTCTTGAACTCTGCGGTTTTGGGACACATACCCTCCAGGTCCCCAAGGAAGTCCGACATACCTTTGTTTGCGAAAGCCTCAAAGTCTTTGCCCACTTTGGGAAATTTTTCCAAGTAATGGGGTAACGAGAAGGTCCCTTGTGTTTCATAAACGGTGCTTAACGTGACAAGTAACGTTAGACATATCGCTAATGAAATTCTTGCCATTTTCTTTTTCTTTTTTTTTTTTGTTTCTATCAATATATTATTTTCTTTTGGATTTTTAATGATCTTTGCTTTCTATGCTAACTGGGATTTATATAGATGCTTAAAAAGTGGTTGAAGGTCGTTAATTAATTAAGGAATTGTCAAAGAGACTCCAAGAAATTTCTTTGGCTATTCGCTTTTCTCTGGATATATTTTTAGAAAAGAGAAATTTTCTTTATTAATTTGCCAAACTATTTTTAGTTAGGGCGTTAATTAGAGCATATTGAAATCAAATACACCTGACCATCATACCTTAAAATATGATGAACCAGTCAATTAGTACATGTACACAAGGAAAAAAAAAATGATCATCTTCTTTCTCTATAGAGTTTCGCTGATTTTGAGTAGTGTTGATTCTTCGCGTCTATTTTAAGAGAATCCCCTGATGGTTTCACATCTTCAACAATACAGCAATATAATCTGGATATATATATATATATATATATATATATATATATATATATATTAATTTACTAAATAAACTACGTAGAGATAGTGGTAGAGTGAAAAAAATAAATATAATAATAAACAACAACAAAGTATATTTTTATTGGCTGATAGAAACACAAGAAACAGGGGAGGCTTATTAATAGGATATCTTCTCATTATATAAGGGATCTTTTGTATCATCCCAAATCATAATTTTTAATAAAAAAGAAAAAAAAAACAAACCAAACCCAAATACAATAGGAAAAAAGAAAGAAAGAAGGAGATAAAATGCATTACAACACACATTATTTATTGATTACTTGTTACCATGTTTTTGATCATAAAAAACATATGCCTTTAATCATTGTGTGAACAAGGGGTTGTCCTGGAAAGACAATGGGCCAACATCCTTCGCTTAAACCTTCGAGTGCTTCGCAGCAAGCACGTTTTAGATGGCTGAAGTCCCAGTGATGTATATCACCAATGGCATCGCTGCATCCCTGAGTCTGCTTGATTGAGTTGAAGCAATCTACTGGATTTATAAATAACTCTGTTTCTGCATTCAAACACGATATACTGATTAGTGTTATCCAAAACATCGATATATTGTCAAAGAGACTCCAAGAAATTTCTTTGGCTATTCGCTTTTCTCTGGATATATTTTTAGAAAAGAGAAATTTTCTTTATTAATTTGCCAAACTATTTTTAGTTAGGGCGTTAATTAGAGCATATTGAAATCAAATACACCTGACCATCATACCTTAAAATATGATGAACCAGTCAATTAGTACATGTACACAAGGAAAAAAAAAATGATCATCTTCTTTCTCTATAGAGTTTCGCTGATTTTGAGTAGTGTTGATTCTTCGCGTCTATTTTAAGAGAATCCCCTGATGGTTTCACATCTTCAACAATACAGCAATATAATCTGGATATATATATATATATATATATATATATATATATATATATATATATATATTAATTTACTAAATAAACTACGTAGAGATAGTGGTAGAGTGAAAAAAATAAATATAATAATAAACAACAACAAAGTATATTTTTATTGGCTGATAGAAACACAAGAAACAGGGGAGGCTTATTAATAGGATATCTTCTCATTATATAAGGGATCTTTTTGTATCATCCCAAATCATAATTTTTAATAAAAAAAGGAAAAAAAAAAACAAACCAAACCCAAATACAATAGGAAAAAAAGAAAGAAAGAAGGAGATAAAATGCATTACAACACACATTATTTATTGATTACTTGTTACCATGTTTTTGATCATAAAAAACATATGCCTTTAATCATTGTGTGAACAAGGGGTTGTCCTGGAAAGACAATGGGCCAACATCCTTCGCTTAAACCTTCGAGTGCTTCGCAGCAAGCACGTTTTAGATGGCTGAAGTCCCAGTGATGTATATCACCAATGGCATCGCTGCATCCCTGAGTCTGCTTGATTGAGTTGAAGCAATCTACTGGATTTATAAATAACTCTGTTTCTGCATTCAAACACGATATACTGATTAGTGTAATCCAAAACATCGTCATTACAACAGCTGTAACCTTTTTGTTCAAACCTAGCATTTTGTTTTCTTAATTATGAAAGATCAGAATAAAAAATAAAGCAAAAGTTATTTATTAATAGATGTTTGTGTTTGCAATGTTAGGATATGAGTGTTGATTTATATAGTAGAAATTTTTGGAAAGCTCAAAGACACTTTGGTTGGTAAAACACCAAACTTACCATTCATCCATCTTTAAGTGTCTCATTACTAATTACAAACATTATTACAAAGCATGCAAAAATTCATTTTCCAACCAAACTAAAGCAAGATATTATTATCATCATTATCATTTTTATTTGAGAAAGTGTTAGATAGCATATTATTTATATCCATCCAACATTTACAAGATTCTTTTTGTGAGGAAACTACAGAAACAGTATTATATATCAAGTGTTAATTGTACCAACCAAACTTCAAGTTAATTATGCATTTTGTTTTTCTTAATTTTCTAGTTCCTTGACGTTCACATTTCGGCATGTTATTGCTTAATGAAGTTAGGCTTCTTAATCTTCATGCAATCATGCACCAATTGCGACTTAAAAAAAATAACAAATTAAGATTTACATTTGTTTATCCCCTGTACAGAATTAGGAGTTAATTAACTATCATTAATCTTATCTCCAACATCTATGTACGTTTGGTCATTCCCTAATCTTACTCTTGTGTGACAAAAGCTCATATTTACTACTACTACTAGTACTCATTAGCTAGTAGTCAGTGTGATATACTCTTGGGTAATAGATAAATTGGCTTCTTACTAATGAAATCTGTGAAGTCTGTCTTTTATATTACAGATTACTTTTCATTTTTGTCATCGTCTCAATTAACACACCAATTAGCTTTCCAACGTACACTTGACCCATTCCTGTTTGCTTTCTTTGATTGAAATCAATGGACAACACGCTCTACATGCTTCTTTCCCTTCCAAAAACAAGTTTATGTTCAAAGAATAAGAGACTTAAAATTTTATTAAAAAAATGAAATGGAACGATTGAAAAATATATTCATGAGAACAAAATAAGAAACAGAGTCTACTAATAGAACAAGTACTACACGTACGCGAGAGTAAACTAAAAAAAAAATCAATTATAAAAAGGAACCAACGAAAAATTTAAAGTTTAAACATCGTTTTTTTTTTCTTTGTTTCTTTTTGTACAAACAACTTCAAACCTTCCTCTTGTGATGTTTTAATGAAAGGTAAAAACATTACATGTGTGATATAAGTTAGGCAAAATAAGTTCATCATCTAAGCACTACCAAAGTAAGTCTAAATCACAAGCATCTTTAGTTTAACTGACACACATAAAGCTAGGTTTCTTGAACTTCACCCGAGATCTAAGTTTCCCCAAAGACATTTTGGTGGTAAATTAAACACACCAAGCTTACCATCTATCTATTTTTAAATGTCTCATTACAAATTACAAACAATATTTTGTGAAAACATGTTAAATAACCAAATTAATCCAAGTAATTATATCTATATTGTTATTTAAAGCGTTGTAAATTCCTCCAACACTTACAATAATTATTTTTTTTTTAAAGGAAAACAAAAACAACAATATTAAATTTTGTGCTTCTCAAATTTTAAGTTATATATATAGATATATATATACACAGATTCAATATATATATATATATAGATATACTTATATGCGGTTTTAAGTTATATAGAGTCAAATTTAAATGCGGCTAACATGAAGTGTCCTGTAATTTAAATGGAGTTTTGCTTAAGTGGATATGAGACAACCTTTGCAGAACTCTCTGCTATCGCATGCAACTCTAACACTAAAGAACTATTAACAAAATGGTGATACGTTTGCGTGTGCCTCAAGATATGTAAAATTTTCTCCCAATAAAGAGAACCCTATAACTGAAAATAGCGTTTAAGACAAGGAAATGAAAGCTTGAGCAGTTCTAGCAACTTTGATAAAGACAACTGTAAATCTCAGAGAAAAGTGTTGTTTGTCTTATTGATATGTAAAAAGTATATATAGACACAATAGACTTGATGCACAAGTAGAGAATATTGACTAAAGATATACACATTAAGATGGAACATATCCTTTTCCCTAACACTCCCCCTCAAGGTGGAGCGTGTAAGTTTAGAACGCCCAACTTGGATCGTAGATACTTGAATTGATCACATCCGAGGGCTTTAGTGAAGATGTCAGCCAGCTGTTCTTCAGTAGGGATATGAGCGGTAGTAATGGTACCAGAAGTAAGTTCATCACGAATGAAGTGACAATCACTCACAATATGCTTTGTGCGTTCATGAAAAACAGAGTTTGCTGTGATTTGAAGAGCTGCTTGACTATCACTGAATAAACGTATTGGCTGAGAATGATCGACACCAAGGAACTGCAAAACTTCCTTTAGCCACAATAGCTTCGTACAAGTCATAGCCATGGTGCGATACTCTGCTTCAGCCGATGAAAGCGACACACGACTTTGCTTCTTTGTCTTCCATTGAAGTGGAGGATCACCAAGCATTATTATATAACCTGTATGGGACCGTCTAGTAGAAGGATATTTATTAAAATCAGAATCGCAATAGGCATTCACTTGAAGAGGAGCCGTGGAAGATAGAACAACACCCTGGCCGGGTGAAGACTTCAAGTAACGAACCAAATGCTGAGCCGCATCCCAATGATCCGTAAGAGGTGTCTGCATAAACTGTGCAAGAATGTTGACAGCATAACTTAATTCCGGACACGTATGAGTGATATACACAAGACGTCCAACTAGACGTCGATATTGTGCCGGATCCGAGTGCGGTGCACTTATAGAATCCAACAGCATATGAAAAAGCTCCAAAGGAGTATCAACCGGACACAAGCCAGACGAACCACACTCGTCGATGATATAAAGATAATATTTGCGTTGCGGGAGAAAGATGCCATCAGGTACACAAGCAACTTCAATGTCAAGAAAGTATTTCAACATGCCTAAATCCTTCATCTTGAAACAGCGGCATAAATAAGCTTTAAACGATTTGAGAACTGCCGAATCAGCACCACAAACAATCAAGTCATCAACGTAGACAAGAACATGAAGAACAACAGCACCACGCCGATAGGTAAACAAGGAATTGTCTTTGTGAGAACAGACAAAGACATAGTCGAGAAGAGCTGTAGATAACTTGGAAAACCAGCAGCGAGGAGCTTGCCGAACACCACAAATGGACTTTTTAAGTTTGCACACAAGAGACGGATAAGCTGGAAGAAAACCTAGAGATGGTTTCATGTAGATATCCTCGTCAAGATTGCCATGTAAGAATGCATTGTGAACATTCATCTGATAGAGTTCCCAATTTTTAACCGAAGCAACACCAAGTAAGGTACGAACGGAAGTTTAGCAACCGGAGCAAATGTCTTCGAAAAATCAACACCCTCTTTTTGGTGATTACCAAGAGCTACTAACCTCGCCATATACCGTTCAAGGGTACCATCCAAAGTAAACTTAAGCCGATACACCCATTTAGAGCCAAGATCTTTTACGCCCGGTGGAAGACGTTCAAGCGTCTAGGTCTCGTTAAGTTCGAGGTTCGAGTGCGTCGCTCTCCTTGCATATAGCATCATACCATTCTAATAGTTGAACTGCTTGCTTATAAGTAATCGGTTCATTGATATGTCTATATTTTGCATCTCCTTAGCTTGTATTTGTCATGCATTTAGCTAGGACAACTAGTCGTTTTGCATCATTTTAGAACCTCTTTCGTACACTTCGCATGTTTAGGAAGTTTCTGCATCATCCTTGCATACATTGTGCATTTCGGAGTATTTCAGGTGTCTAGGAGACGTTGGAAGCGCAGAGGATCGAGCCACGCTCAACCTCCACGATCGAGCCACGCTCAACCTCCACGATCGAGCCACGCTCAACCTGCACCAATCGAGCCACGCTCAACCTGCACCAATCGAGCCACTCTCATCTGCGCCAATCGAGCCACTCTAGAGGCACCACTCGAGTCGCCACTCGAGCCATCATTCGAGCCACCAGGCGAGGGATTCAGTTTTTGACGTCTTAACCAAAGTTGTAGAGAATTGAGTCGTCTTTCCAATGCCGTTTATTTCAAGTCGATCGGAGGCGTGGTTCAAGAGTTATCACCTTTTTAGTGGAGACATATACACCAATCGAGCCACTCTCGAGGCACCACTCGAGTCGCCACTCGAGCCATCATTCGAGCCACCGGGAGAGGGATTCAGCTTTTGATGTCTTCATCAAAGTTGTAGAGAATTGAGTCATCTTTCCAATGCCGTTTATTTCAAGTCGATCGGAGGCGTGGTTCAAGAGTTATCACCTTTTTAGTGGAGACATATACACCCAGTTCGAGTCGCCACCCGTCGACTCGACCCTCCAGCACGAGTCGCCACCCATTGACTCGACCCTCCAGCTCGAGCTGTTGCCCGTCGACTCGACCCTCCTCCACTCGAGCCAACACCATCCCCCACTCGAGCCACTACTCGTTCGCACATGTCAGGAAGATGTTCCGCCTTACACGCTTCAGGAGATTCCTAAACCGACGCTTCACCTTGTCGTTTCAAGTTTTAGGGATTGACATGTTTTTACTATAAATACATTTTGTTAAGTCTTGACTGGGGACACCTTAGTTTTTATCTCGTTTTTATTTTGTAAGGTTTTCCCTAGCCACCAAAAACGTACTCTGACTTTGTATCCCAATATCTTTGAACTTATTCAGTATTTTGATTTGATTTCTTCTACAAAATTGTTCATCTTATTTTAATCTGTCTCATTATGCTTGATTCAATGATTTCTGTGTTTGCATCCTTGACTATGATTTTCGGATCTGAGTAGTGCGGTAGTTCTTGAGGATGGGATAGATTAGGTGGAGGATCTTCGGATGTAGAGTGTTTAAGCTTTGATTATATGATTCCCTTCTGCACTAGAGTTAGGATTACTAGTTTCTCTCTGATCAATTGGGACTAGGTTCGAGACATTTCCACACCCAAAAGGTGTTTGATGAAATGTCTGACCAACTAGTGCCAGAGACTTACGTTCCTAGCCTAAGAGATTAGTTGTCTAGGATGTTTGTTGACGTGAATGAACTTGTTTGTCATGCCTGCTCAACCACGTTTCTCTAGCGAGAGTTAGGTATGGAAGTGGTTGAGTCTGAGTAGCTTTTGCCAAGAGATTGGATTAGCTAAGTTGTGATGTTCATTGTTTAGGGATAGTTTGCTTGTGGTATGTTAAACACTCTGTAGACTAGGATACTCCACCGACTTCAATTACCCCATCCTTAGGACTTCTTTCTTTTTAAATTTTATTACATTCCTGGAACTGTTTCGTTTGTTCATGCTTAGAATCGTTTTTGGTTTCACTTATTCATTTTCGCTTATTTTCATGCATTTGCGTTTCTAGTTCTGTGAGTCATTTTCGTTTTACATTTTGACCATTCTAGGACTGTTAGACAAACACTCTTTTTGAATTGGCTTGACTTGTGACTTCTTGATTGCATCTTGAGTGACTAGCATCATCCCATTTGGATTGACACCTTAAGTACTACAACTACATAAGGTTAATTGAACCTACTAGGACATACAAAAATCCTAGTATCAATTTGGCGCCGTTGCCATTTGGGATTCGTTTTGTTACATTTGAGATTTCAAGTTTTGCAAGATTAAGTTCTGTTACACTTATCATTCTGAGTACTGACTTGTTTTGGTTGTTTGCTTGTTTGTTTTGCATCTCAGGAACCTGTTGATTGCAGCGTTGCATGCACACCAGATCAAGAGCACATCAGAATCTCCTCCCTGCTATCGACGACATCAATCGGTTACAAAGACCACGACAAGCTCGTCCACCTACTGATCCTCCCGTACACGTCACTATGGAACAACCGCATGAACCACATCAGGGACCGCGAAACATTGGTGCTGGGGATGCACCGAACACTCACACTCAACGTGCTGGAATTGTCCCTCCCGCCGTGCAGAACAACAACTTCGAGATCAAAAGTGGTCTGATCACTATGATCCAAGGAAACAAGTTTCACGGGTTGCCTATGGAGGATCCACTTGACCACTTGGACGAGTTCGACCGTCTTTGCAGTCTCACGAAGATCAACGGCGTGAGTGAGGATGGTTACAAGTTGCGCCTCTTCCCATTCTCCCTTGGAGACAAAGCTCATCAATGGGAGAAAAACCTTCCCAAGGGATCAATCACCACCTGGGATGGTTGCAAGAAGGCATTCTTGGCCAAGTTTTTCTCCAACTCTAGAACAGCACGTCTTAGAAATGAGATTTCCAGCTTCACTCAGAAGAGCTCAGAATCATTCTGTGAAGCATGGGAGCGTTTCAAGGGTTACCACAGCCAGTGCCCACACCATGGTTTCAGCAACGAGTCATTACTGAGTACTCTCTACCGTGGTGTCCTCCCCAAAATACGTATGCTGCTTGACACCGCTTCTAACGGTAACTTCCTGAACAAGGACGTCGATGAAGGTTGGCAACTGGTGGAGAATCTCGCTCAGTCCGACGGCAACTACAATGAGGATTATGACCGCACATTTCGCGGCGACGCTGGGTCTGAAGAGAAGTACAAGAAGGACCTCAAGAATGTCAATGAAAAGCTTGACCGTATCTTGCTGAGTCAGCAGAGGAGCGTCCACTTCGTCTCTGAGGACGACCCTTTCCAAGTTCCAGATGGGGAGGGTGAGCAGAGTGAAGAGATCAGCTATGTTCACAATCAAGGTGGATACAACAAGGGTTACAACCCCTATCAGACGAACCCCAATTTGTCTTACCGGAGCACCAACGTTGCAAATCCACAGGATCAGGTGTACCCTCCTCAGCAGCAACAACAAGGTCAACAAAAACCTTTTGTGCATTACAATCAGGGATTCGTCCCTAAACAACAGTTCCAGCAAGGATACCAAGCTCCCTCAGGACCACCACCAGGATTCCGCCCTCAACCAGTACAGCCTACTCCAGCCCCAGATCAAGAAATAAAGCAAATGATGCAACAACTTCTTCAGGGTCAAGCTAGCGGATCTCTGGATACTGCTAAGAAGTTTGCTGAACTCAGTCAGCGAATGGAGTGTTCATACAATGATCTTAATGTCAAGTTTGAAGCTCTTAACTCCAAGATGAAGTACATGGAAGGCAAGACTGTTTCTACTTCTACCCCAACACTTGGCCAACTACCTGGAAAAGCAGTTCAAAATCCCAAAGACTATGCTACTATCCACGCCATCACCACCCAAGGTGTAGATGTACGGCTCACTGAGGACAATGAGAGTTTAGATGGGGAGGATTTTCTTCAAGATGTAGTTCAGATAAAGGATCCCGTCGAGGTGCTCAAGGATCCAATTAAGTCAGCCAAGCAATCTGATCCTGAAGCTACTAAAGAACCCGCTGCTCCCAAGGATAAACCTGTGAGATTCATTCCTCCACCATACAAGCCACCTCTACCATTTCCAGTGAGGTTTAAGAAGCAGCTTACTGAGAAGTATAAAGCTCTGTTCGAAAAACAAGTCAAGGAGATTGAACTTAGGATGCCTTTGCTTGATGCATTTGCACTTGTGCCTCAATATCAAAAGTTTTTAACTGACTTGGTAACCGAAAAGACCAAAGAGAAGGAGGATATAGCTAAAGGAGCTCAAGCTAAGGCTCTGGAAGATGAGAGGGTAGTACATGACATAGGTGGGGTTATTCATGAATGCAAGGCTGTTATTCAGAAGATGATTATCCCAAAGAAGCTAGAGGACCCTGGTTCTTTCACCTTGCCTTGTTCTCTAGGTCCATTGACATTCAAAAAGTGCCTATGTGACCTTGGTGCTTCAGTAAGCCTCATGCCACTCTCTGTAGCTCAGAGGCTAGGATTCAACGAATACAAGTCATGCAACCTCCGCTTAATATTGGCTGATAGGACTACTAGATTGCCTCATGGTCTATTAGAGAACCTGCCCATCAAAATTGGACAAGCTGAGATTCCTACTGACTTTGTGGTGCTGGAAATGGATGAAGAGCCTAAAGATCCACTAATCCTGGGAAGGCCTTTCTTAGCTACAGCTGGAGCAGTCATTGATGTAAAGAAGGGGATGATTGATCTCAATCTGGGTAACAACTTCAAGATGAAGTTTGATATCAAGGATTCTAAGAAGAAACCAACTATTGATGGACAGACCTTCGTGATTGAAGAGAAAGATCAGAAATCTGGGTTTGGCATCTTTGAGGATGTGAATGAGGCAGAAACAGAGGTTTTGGTAACCAAAGAGAAAACTCAAAGTGTCACTCGACCATTCTCCAACTCGAGTGTAGTCGTTACCCTCCCTACGCGTCGAGACATACTTCCTAATCACCAACCGCAAGAGACAAGTCCTCCCGCGCTTGACAGTTTATCTGAACCCCAAACAACCAAGATTTTAAGGGATACAGTGGCGGAGTTAACAGCCACGTTGGAGGAGATGAGAGGGCAAATCATGCAGCTCCAGGGTAAAGTTAAAATCTCTTCTCCAAGAAAAGCAAGACATAGGTTGGGGATAATGAAGAAGATAAGATCTTTTCTTCTTGAACCTGGGCAGAATGCTAAAGAGTATATGGTTAGACAAGACATTCTAGAGGGGTCTACAAAACTTGACTCGACCGACACCGGCACATCACGCTCGCGACTCGACCTTCCCGACTGCCTCACTCGAGCTGCTGTGCTCGCTGTTCCGAACCGACAAATTGAGCCGACATTCCCAACTGCCTCAATCGAGCCACATTCCGACTTCCTCTCTCGAGCCACTCACGACACCCGCTCGAGCCCACGTCTAGGCATGCACGGAGTTGAGCAGCAGATCAAACATCAAGGGGATTATCAGCCTGCAGAGGTGGTTGTGCTAGTATCAGATCATGGCGAGTCCAGAGTCGACGACATGCAGTGTGACGAGCAACCAAATGTTTATCAGAACACCCAAGCAGTAGAGCAGCAAGTCGACCAACCAGCTCAAGTCGCTCATGCGGATCCCGAACAAGAGGAAGGACAGAGTCAGTATCACGCTCCTCCTTGGGCGAGCACAGACTCGTTCTTCTACTACTGAGGTACTCCGACCCTCCCTTTGTACATACCATTTCATTCCTGCATTGTTTCTGTTGTGATTCTTAAATCCTCCTGCAAATTTTTCTTACACAGAGACTGTGTAATTTAAGTTTGGGGAGGGTTTGAGATGATGTATCTGATGTTGTGCTCTGTTATTCTTATTTTAATTTTGTGCATCATATCATGTTTGAGTTTGCATCCATCTATTGCATTTAAAAAAAAAAAAAAAAAAAAAACGAAAATTTCCACAAAAACAAAGTGTTCATGTAGTTTGCATTTGCATTTTAGGATTGAGTTTAGTGTTGTGCATGTAGGGTTGCTGCATTTAGCATAGGGGTTGATGATGATTGTAACCTTGTTACATGCTGGATTCAATAGGATAGAATCAAGGCCCTTGTTCTTAGTTCTTTGATGCTTGTTGATTGAACTTGAAAAAAGATTGAAACATGTTTTGAATTGATGTCATTCCCTATCTATCTGAACCTAATCCTGACTTGCAATTATCTTGTTATGCATTGAAGTTGAACTCATGGATACCATATACATACTTGGATTGTCTTTCACACTTTTGGCATCCTTGTCAATCCAAGTAGCTGATTCCCATCTTTGGAACAGTTCCCCGCACCCTTAACCAACCGTTCTTTCAAGCCAATTGTATTCTTGAGTGTCAGGCCTTTTCCGAGTTGAGCTTGTTAGAAAGTGTTAGGTTCTAACCGACAAGAGTAGGATCCTGTGTAGTTCTAGTTCGTGTTATCCGGACTAGTAGGACTAGGTGAGAACTCGATTTTGGGTATTGGGCATGGATTTGTGCAGAAAAGTGAAGAGTAAAAAGAAAGTAAAGGGTAGGAAGTCTATAGGAGGGGGTGTGTTTTCGCAGTTTACAAGTCTAGTAAAGATTTGGGTTGAGCAAAGTAAAAAGAGTTATTGGTTCTAGGCACAAAATAAAAAGATTGGACATAGAAAAGAAAGAAAAAAAAAAAGCTTAAGATGTCTAGAGTCCCTAGAAGAAAAGAAAACGAACCATAGTGATAATAAAGATTTCCCAATCCGCTAGAATGAAAAGAAGTGAACTCCTCCTAAGACTAAGTGTAAAAAGTTTGAGATGAAGTTTCTGATGAAGGGTAGAGATAGGACAAACTTTGGTTTGAAGTGTTCTTTGGGTAGACAGGGCGCTGCTCTTGTATGTATCAGTTGGTTTCAACCTTTAGCCTTCTCTTAAGCTCAACTCCTTTTCGTGAGAGAACCTTGTTCTATATTGATAAAACCACTTGATGAGGAGACCATCTATTTCTCTAACCTTTACCCTAGCCAAATGAGTTCAATGAAATTGTTTAGCTTGATTCACGGTTCTCTGTTAATGAATGTTAAAGGGGATGATTGATAGGATTGCATGTGTAGATTTGAAATAAAGTTCCTTCACCATGCATCTTAGAACTAAAAACAAGGACCTTGATTCTAACTACTCTATTCAGCGTGTTTTAGGTTCTGAGACCCCATCTTCACACCTCTCTTCCATACTTTGTTCTTGATAGTTTGCTTGAGGGCAAGCAAAGAATAAGTTTGGGGGAGTTGATATGTCTATATTTTGCATCTCCTTAGCTTGTATTTGTCATGCATTTAGCTAGGACAACTAGTCGTTTTGCATCATTTTAGAACCTCTTTCGTACACTTCGCATGTTTAGGAAGTTTCTGCATCATCCTTGCATACATTGTGCATTTCGGAGTATTTCAGGTGTCTAGGAGACGTTGGAAGCGCAGAGGATCGAGCCACGCTCAACCTCCACGATCGAGCCACGCTCAACCTCCACGATCGAGCCACGCTCAACCTGCACCAATCGAGCCACGCTCAACCTGCACCAATCGAGCCACTCTCATCTGCGCCAATCGAGCCACTCTAGAGGCACCACTCGAGTCGCCACTCGAGCCATCATTCGAGCCACCAGGCGAGGGATTCAGTTTTTGACGTCTTAACCAAAGTTGTAGAGAATTGAGTCGTCTTTCCAATGCCGTTTATTTCAAGTCGATCGGAGGCGTGGTTCAAGAGTTATCACCTTTTTAGTGGAGACATATACACCAATCGAGCCACTCTCGAGGCACCACTCGAGTCGCCACTCGAGCCATCATTCGAGCCACCGGGAGAGGGATTCAGCTTTTGATGTCTTCATCAAAGTTGTAGAGAATTGAGTCATCTTTCCAATGCCGTTTATTTCAAGTCGATCGGAGGCGTGGTTCAAGAGTTATCACCTTTTAGTGGAGACATATACACCCAGTTCGAGTCGCCACCCGTCGACTCGACCCTCCAGCACGAGTCGCCACCCATTGACTCGACCCTCCAGCTCGAGCTGTTGCCCGTCGACTCGACCCTCCTCCACTCGAGCCAACACCATCCCCACTCGAGCCACTACTCGTTCGCACATGTCAGGAAGATGTTCCGCCTTACACGCTTCAGGAGATTCCTAAACCGACGCTTCACCTTGTCGTTTCAAGTTTTAGGGATTTACATGTTTTTACTATAAATACATTTTGTTAAGTCTTGACTGGGGACATCTTAGTTTTTATCTCGTTTTTATTTTGTAAGGTTTTCCCTAGCCACCAAAAACGTACTCGACTTTGTATCCCAATATCTTTGAACTTATTCAGTATTTTGATTTGATTTCTTCTACAAAATTGTTCATCTTATTTTAATCTGTCTCATTATGCTTGATTCAATGATTTCTGTGTTTGCATCCTTGACTATGATTTTCGGATCTGAGTAGTGCGGTAGTTCTTGAGGATGGGATAGATTAGGTGGAGGATCTTCGGATGTAGAGTGTTTAAGCTTTGATTATATGATTCCCTTCTGCACTAGAGTTAGGATTACTAGTTTCTCTCTGATCAATTGGGACTAGGTTCGAGACATTTCCACACCCAAAAGGTGTTTGATGAAATGTCTGACCAACTAGTGCCAGAGACTTACGTTCCTAGCCTAAGAGATTAGTTGTCTAGGATGTTTGTTGACGTGAATGAACTTGTTTGTCATGTCTGCTCAACCACGTTTCTCTAGCGAGAGTTAGGTATGGAAGTGGTTGAGTCTGAGTAGCTTTTGCCAAGAGATTGGATTAGCTAAGTTGTGATGTTCATTGTTTAGGGATAGTTTGCTTGTGGTATGTTAAACACTCTGTAGACTAGGATACTCCACCGACTTCAATTACCCCATCCTTAGGACTTCTTTCTTTTTAAATTTTATTACATTCCTGGAACTGTTTCGTTTGTTCATGCTTAGAATCGTTTTTGGTTTCACTTATTCATTTTCGCTTATTTTCATGCATTTGCGTTTCTAGTTCTGTGAGTCATTTTCGTTTTACATTTTGACCATTCTAGGACTGTTAGACAAACACTCTTTTTGAATTGGCTTGACTTGTGACTTCTTGATTGCATCTTGAGTGACTAGCATCATCCCATTTGGATTGACACCTTAAGTACTACAACTACATAAGGTTAATTGAACCTACTAGGACATACAAAAATCCTAGTATCATTCATCAACCATAGTCACACTGCAAGGAACTTTTGATGGGCAGAGCTAAATTTGTCACAAGAAACATAGTGTTCTATAGGATAGAAACAAGTACATGAAGATGCTGGAGTAGACGAAGGTTTGAGAGAGATGAGAGTTTCAGAGTGACGTGCAGAGTAAGCAACATAAGGTTTAAGCCGAGTAGACGGCAACTTCGTGCGATGACCACGACCAAATGGTTCAGTACCAACATCAAAATCAACAGAATTCTCATCAGAGACAGCAGCGGATTCAGGAGATGTAACAACATCATTACTAGGAGCCGGAGGAGAGACAATAGTTGTAGTAGGCGGAGAATCAACGACTGTAGTAGGGATAGGTGTGGGAAGACTCCCCCTGTTTTCGAGAGTCGGAGGTGTTGTCTCAGAAACAAAATCATTTACAAAGATAAGCAGTAGTGGAATGACCGGAGACGCAACAGGCTGTTCGGAGATAGAAGGTGAACAAGATGGAAAAACATCTTCGTTGAAGATAAAATCACGTGAGACGAAAATATCTTTAGTCTCCATGTCATAAACACGCCAACCTTTTTGATTAGGAGGATAACCGAGAAAGATAAATCTTCGACCTCGTTCTTGGAACTTATCACGACGAGAAGAATGGCGTTTGGCAAAACACAAGCAACCAAATACGCGAAGTTGTGCAAAATTCAGAGGAGTAGAATGAAGAAGCTCATGCGAGGTTTTCTCTTGTAGAAGCGGAGTAGGAGTGCGATTGATTAAAGACGCAGCTGTGAGGACACTCTCGCCCCAAAAATGAATTGGTAAGTCAGCTTGAAAGAGCAAAGAACGCGCCATGTTGAGAATACGACGATGTTTGCGCTCAACTCTCCCATTTTGTTGCGGAGTATAAACGCAAGAAGTTTGATGTAGAATGCCATGATTTTTTTAAAAAATGACGATGACCAAGAAACTCACTCCCATTGTCACTACGAATGACTTTGATCTTTTTTCCAAATTGTTGATAAGCCATGGCCACAAACTGTTTGAAATGAATGGCAACTTTGCTTTTGGCTAGAAGCAAATAGGTCCACACGGACCGAGAGTAGTCGTTGACAATATGATGCAGCGCATCTTTGCTATGATCACGCCTCCCGTGAGTCTCGTCGTTATCAGGCCTCTTTACTATTTCCCGTTTTTGATTTCATTCTTATGGGCCTTATATCTACGGTTGGACTTTATATGTTAGATTAACTTCTTAATTATGCTAGGGTGTTGTTTTGTAATCTTCTTATTTAAGGAGTCGTGAGACTCTTTTGCATGTAATTATTGATTATTGAATAAATGTTGTTTTAAGAGAGCTTTGCGTAAAGCATAGAGAGGAGGACTCTCAACCCTAAGAGCTTGTGTTCAAGCCCTATAAGGAGGACTTGCAAAACCACGTCAAAATCGTTCCCAATCTCGGTCCTATCCTTATTGCTTCTTCGTCAATTTACGACATTCTAAGCAAGATCCGTTCGTGAATCCGAGTTCTCCTGGAGATCTAGCGTTCTTGTCCGTTAATGAAGCTTCCGCTCTCTATCAGTTGGTATCAGATTCATCATGTTCCTGGTGGTTTGATTTCCTTCCGGCGATGTCTCCGCAAAACATAACATGGGATGCGTTAGATATTTCTGAGTTTTATGGTGGAATTTCTAGTGATTCGTTATTAGAGTGGCTTTTGGAAGTTGAAGAAATTTTACAGTTTCACAAACTTTCGGATGATCGATTGGTTTCGTTTTTGGTGAAGAAAGTTCGAGGACAAGCCGCATCATGGTGGCAGTAGTTGAAGACTACACACAAGAGAGCTGGGAAAAGTCCTATCAAATCGTGGGATAAACTTAAGAAGAAACTCTGTGCAACCTATTTACCTCGTAATTATGACAGTATGGTGTTTAATCGTTTGAGAAACTTGAAACAAAGAGCACTATTTGTGGATGAGAACTCAGGGAATTGTCATCTTCAGAGCAAAGACTTCGTCGATGAGCTTAGACACGATGTTGAGTTATCCACTAAGAAGCAAGTCTATGATAAAGTTTCAAGTTTTGTTGTTCAAGATAATGCAGATTTTGGATCAAAGGTCGTGCATAAGTCATCTGAATTTGTGTTTTAAAAAAGTTGTGATCTTTGTCAAGCTAATCAACTAGAAGAAGACGTCGAAGATAATTTTGATTCGGAAGAAAAGAACGGTGTTGTCGACGATGAAGGAGATGCTGATCCTAACAACATCAAGGATGATGATCTTCTAAGCTTAGAAGAAAATAATTTTGCTGTCAACACAGGAAAAATAGATGAAGTCGATAATGACAAAGCCACGTCAAATAAGTTATACTACCAAAATTCTTTTGTTGATGACGACGAGTGTGAGTTACATGGTGATTATAGTCGAGACAGGGAAGTATTCTTTGATTTTGCAGCACAGCAGACTCTCATTGAAGATGTTCTTCCTACGACTGATAATAGTTGTGCTAAAAACACCAAAAATATGGATTTCGTCGAGATTGAAAGGGTACTACACACAAACTTTTCACCAATCGAATTGGTTGAAGTCATCGACCTATTTAGCAAGAAGGAAGACGATTCTCCTATGAATGAAAGAACCCATGTTGCCATGTTGGTTCTATAGATTCAACCGATTTTCATCGGCAGCTGATACTAGGATTTTTGTGTCTATCCTAGTAGGTTCAATTAACCTTATGTAGTTGTAGTACTTAAGGTGTCAATCCAAATGGGATGATGCTAGTCACTCAAGATGCAATCAAGAAGTCACAAGTTAAGCCAATTCAAAAAGAGTGTTTTTCTAACAATCCTAGAATGGTCAAAATATAAAACGGAAATGAGTCACAGAAACAGAAACGAAAATGTATGACAAGAAGCAAACAAGAATAAGCGAAACCGAAAACGATTCTAAGCATGAACAAATGAAACAGTCTCGGGAATGTAATATCAATCAAAAAGATAAAAGTCCTAAGGATGGGAGTAATCGATGTCGGTGGAGTATCCTAGTCTACAGAGTGTCTAACATACCACATGCAAAATATCCCTAAACAATGAACATCACAACCTAGCTAATCCAATATCTTGGCAAAAGCTACTCAGACTCAACCACTTCCATACCTAGCCCTCGCTAGAGGAACATGGTCGAGCAGGCATTACAAACAAGTTCATTCATGTCAACAAACATCCTAGACAACTAATCTCTTAGGCTAGGAACGTAAGTCTCTAGCACTAGTTGGTCAGACATTTCATCAAACACCTTTTAGGTGTGGAAATGTCTCGAACCTAGTCCCAATTGATCAGAGAGAAACTAGTATTTCTAACTCTAGTCTAGAAGGGAATCATACAACCAAAGCTTAAACACTCTACATCCTAAAATCTTCCACCTAATATATCCCATCCTCAAGAACTAACACACTACTCAGATCCGGAAATCATCACCAAAGATAAAAACTCAGAAAACATTGAAACAAGCATTCTTAGATAGGTAAAAATGAGATGAACAAGTTTGTAGAAGAAATCAAATGCAAAATACTCAATGTATTAAAAGATATCTGGATACAAAGTCTGAGAACGGTTTTGGAGGCTAGGTAAAACCTTCAGAACAAAATGAGATAAAAGATAAGATGATCTGGTCAAGACTTAACAAAATGTCTTTATAGTAAAAACATGTAAATCCCTAAAACTTAAAACGACAAGGTGAAGCGTCGGTTTAGGAATCTCCTGAAGCGTGTAAGGCGGAACGTCTTCCTGACATGTGCGAACGAGTAGTGGCTCGAGTGGGGGATGGTGGTGGCTCGAGTGGAGGAGGGTCGAGTCGATGGGCAGCAGCTCGAGCTGGAGGGTCGAGTCGACGGGTGGCGACTCGAGCTGGAGGGTCGAGTCGACGGGTGACGACTCGAGCTGGATGTATACGCTTTTACTAAAACGTTGATAACTTTTGAACCACATCTCCGATTGGCTCGAAATAAACGGCATTGGAAAGATGACTCAATTATCTACAACTTTGATCAAGACATCGAAAGCTGTATCCCCCGACCGGTGGCTCGAATGATGGCTTGATTGAGGTGGTTGAGGATGGCTCGATTGTGGAAGTTGAGGATGGCTCGATTGATGAGGTTGAGGATGGCTCGATTGATGCAGCTGGGAGTGGCTCGATTGCGGAGGTTGAGAGTGGCTCGATCGCGGAGGTTGAGTGTGGCTCGATCCTCTGCGCTTCCAACGTCTCCTAGACACCTGAAATACTCCGAAATGCACAATGTATGCAAGGATGATGCAGAAACTTCCTAAACATGCAAAGTGTACGAAAGAGGTTCTAAAATAATGCAAAACGACTAGGTGTCCTATCTAAATGCATGACAAATACAGGTTAAGGAGATGCAAAATATAGAGCAGCGTAACAGTGAGCCGCCAGATCATGGTCGCAACAGATTTTTGTTTCTTCGCTGTGTTTAAGACATGAATGGAGAGATTATTTTCACGAGGTTTGCAACTGAATCTATCAATCTAGTTGCTTATTCATGGGGTATTTCAGTCCTCAAACTAGGACACAAGGTTCTACTGCCAATGGTCACACATCATAGTTACATTGTTCCTTGGCCAATAGTATATCACAAGACTGTAGCAGTTCTACACTTTGTGTGCTACAAGAAAAATCCAGAGGATGAAAAATCACGTGAGAGTATTTTGCTGACGGAAGTTATGAAGTGGACTTTTGGAAACAAAACTTCAATGACAAATCTTTCTTGTTGTCAACATGACGTATATGGCGAAGACATGGATTATATTGATATTTTATTTTCCATCAAGGATTTGAATATCACTAAGGGGCAAATGGTGGATTCATGTGCTGTAAATAGCATAATTATGATTTTCTTTTCACGTGAGTTGATGAGAGTGACATATACGATCAGTAATCCCATGTGCCTCCTTCTTTGGACTGAAGCAAAAATTACAGAAACTTGTGAACGAATAACAAAGATTCAGCTGTTGTTTGCCGTGGAAGAGAGTGAACAGAGTCAGAGGAGTACCAGTCAAATTGTTTGCACGTGTTCTAGTAATTTTTTGTTGCTCTGTTCTCGGTCAATCTTTCGCTTTGCGAGTGTTGTTTTCCTCGTATTGATGCTATTGGTACTCACCCGATCAATTCCCAAGGGGGAAAGTATGTGGAATGGTGCTTACAAGTGGTAAAATTGATGGCCATACTCTGCTGCCGAGTAAGCCTTTGTTCGTCGTTAGCATACCCGTTGACACATCACTGGCAGCTACCATTGTCTCCTTGGAAATCTCTGATCATAGGGGTAATGGCCAATGAAGGGGTTGCTTATCAACTTACACACCATGAGCAGGTTAAAAGATTTAAAGAAGGTTTTATGCTACTTCATCATGCTTTGCCTACAATGTTGTTCGTCCCTATCATATTTTTCACCATGGAGTTGCATTGTGGAGTTTTTTCACGTAATAAGGAGAGCTGTTTTTACTCGCTTGGGTTCTTGTCACATGTCCACGACACTTTTTTCTTTGATTTTCGTTGCTTGTGATTCAAGTAAGTTGTTCACCACTGGAAAGTTCAGCTTCGTCGTAGATCGTTTCTCTCCAAAACCTCAGTTCGTGTTGGAAAAAGAGACTGCGTATACAGTTGCAACATCAATTGATGTTGTTGTGTTGCTATGGAAGTTACTTGACCACCACCTCATTTCTCGATGGTATCACGTAATTTATGGTCTAGTTCTGTGTGGACAGTTGGGTTTGTTAACTTTTCGATACAAGCTGCATTGCCATGGAGAAGTTCTCAATTTTGTTACATAATTACAAGGTCTTCATCAACATGCTCAAATGGTTTTGGCGAGTTCAGCCGCAAGGGAAAAAGCATCAAATGTAATATGGTTTTTAAAGTTGTTTGACCGAGGTCTTTTAGTACTGCAAGTACTTGGTCGTCATTCTTATGACTATCACCAAGCGTTGACATTTTCACCAAGAAAAGATAAAAGAAAGAACAATGAGGATCTCGTGGTCACACGTGTTCAAGGAAGCTTGGAAGGTACATTGGTTTTAACATGGGCTCTACATGGAGAAATTCTTCGCAAGCTGAATTTGAAACTGAAAAAGAAACTTCACGAAGTTCTTAAGCGAAAATATTATGAATTGGTGGACAAAGGGATGCTTCAAAGTTTTAAGATTCGGGTCGAATCTTTCTAACCCGCCGGAACTGATGCAGCACATCTTTGCTTTGATCACGCCTCCCGTGAGTCTCGTCGTGATCTACTATTTCACGTTTTGGATTTCATTCTTATGGGCCTTATATCTACGGTTGGACTTTATATGTTAGATGAGCTTCTTAATTATGCTAGGGTTTTGTTTTGTAATCTTCTTATTTAAGGAGCCGTGAGACTCTTTTGTATGTAATTATTGATTATTGAATAAACGTTGTTTTAAGAGAGTTTTGCCTAAAGCCTAGAGAGGAGGACTCTCAACCCTAAGAGCTTGTGTTCAAGTCCTGCAAGGAGGACTTGCAAAACCACGTCAAAATCGTTCCCGATCTCGGTCCTATACTTATTGCTTCTTCGTCAAGTTACGACGTTCTAAGCAAGATCCGTTCGTAAATCCGAGTTCTCCTAGAGATCTAGTGTTCTCATCCATTAATTAAGCTTCCACTCTCTATCACAAAAGTAAGAAAATAGTGTGCTCCACACGTAGAAGCAATTTTGTAAGGTCCCCAGATATTACAATGTATCAAAGAAAAACATGCGTCCACTTTATTAGTACTCTCGGGAAAGACTAACCGCGTTTGTTTAGCTTGAATACAAACTTCACAAAAATCATTATTATCACTACTATGGTGTGCAGAATCCGGTAAAGTAGATAAAAAAACTAGATAAAATCTTTGTAGATGGATATCCCAAACGTTCATGCCAAAGAGTTCTTGTGGATTTCTTGACATTGTTGAGGCATGCTGAAACCGCTCCACGAAAGTGATAAACCCCATCTCTCTCTTCACCTGCGCCAGTCAGCATCTTCGAAGTATGGTCCTGTATAACAAACAATGTATCAGTAAATAAAGCATAGCAGGACAGCTCACGACAAATTCTAGCGAGAGAGATGAGAGTGCAAGAAAGATCAGGATCATAGAGAACACAACTCATTTTAACGTGATCTCCAAGCATCATCGTCCCTTCTTTAGTAACGAAAGTATGTTTTCCATTGGGAAGAACAACAATACTTCTAGGAATGTCATGCGCATCCACAAGGAGATCATCATCACCTATCATATGATGAGACGCTCCAGAGTCAAGTAAAAACTCAACGAAAGAATGCTTACCGGAGAGCTTATCGCAACCAGAGGTTTGGTCAGGTTTTAACAAGTTCACAATAGCAGACCAGGTGGCCTTACTAACACCAGGTAAGTCAGGGAGTTCAGCTTCAGAGCGAGCTTGAGCATTGTTAGCACGATAGGAAGTAGGAGAGAAACGCCCACGACCGCATCTGCGGTAAGAGCCACGACCTTTAACTCGAGTGGAGTCGGATCGTGATCCTCTTCTAGTATCACCATGTTTCTCGATCCACCAATCGGGCAAGCCGTAAAGTTCAAAAAATGTATCCACCGAGTGATTGGTACGGCCACAGTGAGTACATGGTCCTTGAGTTAGACGTGTAGCAGATGCAATAGCATTGACACCAGCTTTCACAGCAAAACCAACGGCATCAATATGTTCTTCTTTAGATCGAGCCACAATAAGATGGCATTCTTCAGCAATAACTTCAGAGTAAACATGGTCAAGTGTTACATCGGTGTCGCGGTTGAGACGGCTAAGAATATTGGTACGTGTAGTACCAAACCGAGAAGCATCGAGACCCATGAGAAATTGATGAATACGCTCAAGATCTCGACGTGCTTGCTGCTTGAGACGTTGAGGACAGGACGGAGAATTGCAACAACAATCAATAAAGGGCTCAAAATCATTAAGATCATCCCACATGACCTTGAGTTGGCCGAAATAATCAGCAACAGGCTAACCATCTTGAGCACATCGAGCAATAGAAGATTTAACTTGGTGAACAAGAGAAGCATTCCCAATAGAGTAACGAACACGCAAATAGTCCCATAGGACTTTTGCGTTGTCAACAAACAAGATCACCTTCTGGACTTGAGGATCTAAACTCGCATAGAGCCAGACGCATAACATCGAGTTGATTTGAACCCACCGTTGGTAATCGGGAGAATCAGTAGCAGGTTTAAGAAGAGTACCATAGACAAGACCAAGTTTATGCTTTGCTTTGAGATTGTTGCGTGCAATCTTAGCCCACTTCTCATAGTTTTCACCATTAAGGAGAAACGGAGTAAGAACATGATGCGGCTGATCATTAGAGGATAGGTGGTAAGGAGAAGACGTGATCAATTCCTTAGTAGTAGTAGTAGAAAGAGCCGATATTGTATCCATCATGTAGATAGGAGACAAAGAGTAGAATTGGAAAACCTGTTTCCTTGAAAAACAAGAAACGGTGGAGAAGAAATTTTTTTAGATATTTAGGGTTTTGTAACTTGACTCTGATACCATGTAAATCTCAGAGAAAAGCGTTGTTTGTCTTACTGATATGTAAAAAGTATATATTGATACAATAGACTGGATACACAAATAGAGAATATTGACTAAAGATATACACAATAAGATATAGAACATATACTTTTGCCTAACAACATATTCGATAGTTGTATCGGCAAGTTCCCACACAAAAATGTCTCTATATAAATAACACTGATTTACAAAAATAGTAAAAAACAGACTCCTAATTATGTCGAAAATGAGATTGAGAACGATATATATAATTATATATATAGATCCCCTGAGATATATGCAAACGTTGGTCGGTAAGCTTCCGTGTGTTTCAAGACACATTAATCTTAATCGAAAGGTAACGCTGGCTGGTAAGCTTGTGTGTGTTTCAAGACGCATAAATCGTGTATAAGACAAGAAAATGAAGATCAAATTCATAGCAAGAAAATGAAAAACCCACGGGTTCGTGTGGTGTGGATTGGACGTTAACACTGTATACAGTATATATAATTTCACATCTGTTACGTAAGACTGTTCAATAATTAATAGATCTAAATATATATATATATATATATATAGCAAGTTAAAAAGAATTAGTAATATTTTATTAATATAGTTATATAATAGCCAAAAATGTTCTACAGCTCTCTCGTGTCTTACAAGTTACAATGCAAGGGCTGTCAATATAAAATGAAAACATTATTACTTTTTACACTCACTTGTTATATCTTTACTTGGAGGGTGACTTTTTTCATAGGATGATTAGAGCTCGCTGGATGTTTTGAAGTTACCTTTTCCATAATTTCGGGCATGAAAAATACCAAAAGGTGTTAGATCAATGGTTTTTCCTTTCCTCTCAGAGGCCATCCTGGCGAAAAGACCGATAGCTCTAGCCCATTTCACCATAGACCCGACCATTTCTGTCCTTTGTTCGAAAGTTATCTCATTGGAACCATGCTTCTTCATGTCAACCAAAAATTTTCCCATTGTCAACGAACCATCGATCATCCTCCACGAATCCACCTATCGCCCAAAAAACAATATATTTATAGATATATATATCTATCTCATATAAAACAGCGAGCGACGAACATCTGACAGATATATGTATATAGATATAGTTACTTATAGAACTTACAGATATCCCGCTGCCACCAGTTAATACAGACATAGCCTTGAAGAGCCTCTGAGATTTTATTGACATGTCCACCTTGAAATCTTTTGATCCGGATGATGCCGACTTGAAGCATGCCATGTAGTCCTCCAGCTTTACAAATAAATCCTTGAACTCTGTTGTCGCAGGACACTTACTCTCTAGGCTATCGATGAAGTGCGACATACCATTGTAAGCGAAAGGCTCAACGTCTTGGCCCTTTTTAGGGAGATTCTCCAAGTAATGGGGTAGTGAGAATGTTCCTTGTGTTTCATACATAGCTCTTTTAATAGGAGATTCTACACTCTTGTCATAGTCAATCCCAAAAGATGACAGATCAATAGATTGTCCTTTACTCTCGGAGGCGGCCTTAACGAATAGACCAATCCCTCGGGTCCATTCCACCATAGACACGATCAGTTCTTTTCTTTGTTCAAAAGTTAACTCCTGGGAACCGCTCTTCTTCATCTCCATCAAACCCTTCCCCATTGACAACAAGCCATCCACCAGATTCCACGAATCATCCTATCTCGCCAAAAGCAAAAACTATCATGATCACATACGTTACGTACCATATGAATATTGTATTAAAACTACTTACTGATGTTCCGCCTTTGCTAGTGTCGAAAACAGACATAGCCCTGAACAACTTTTCGGATTTTTCTGACAACTCCATCTTGATATCTTTTGACGACCCGGAACCGAAGGAGGCCATGTAATCCTTCAACGTTGCAAATAAATTCTTGAACTCTGCGGTTTTGGGACACATACCCTCCAGGTCCCCAAGGAAGTCCGACATACCTTTGTTTGCGAAAGCCTCAAAGTCTTTGCCCACTTTGGGAAATTTTTCCAAGTAATGGGGTAACGAGAAGGTCCCTTGTGTTTCATAAACGGTGCTTAACGTGACAAGTAACGTTAGACATATCGCTAATGAAATTCTTGCCATTTTCTTTTTCTTTTTTTTTTTTGTTTCTATCAATATATTATTTTCTTTTGGATTTTTTAATGATCTTTGCTTTCTATGCTAACTGGGATTTATATAGATGCTTAAAAAGTGGTTGAAGGTCGTTAATTAATTAAGGAATTGTCAAAGAGACTCCAAGAAATTTCTTTGGCTATTCGCTTTTCTCTTGATATATTTTTAGAAAAGAGAAATTTTCTTTATTAATTTGCCAAACTATTTTTAGTTAGGGCGTTAATTAGAGCATATTGAAATCAAATACACCTGACCATCATACCTTAAAATATGATGAACCAGTCAATTAGTACATGTACACAAGGAAAAAAAAAATGATCATCTTCTTTCTCTATAGAGTTTCGCTGATTTTGAGTAGTGTTGATTCTTCGCGTCTATTTTAAGAGAATCCCCGGATGGTTTCACATCTTCAACAATACAGCAATATAATCTGGATATATATATATATATATATATATTAATTTACTAAATAAACTACGTAGAGATAGTGGTAGAGTGAAAAAAATAAATATAATAATAAACAACAACAAAGTATATTTTTATTGGCTGATAGAAACACAAGAAACAGGGGAGGCTTATTAATAGGATATCTTCTCATTATATAAGGGATCTTTTTGTATCATCCCAAATCATAATTTTTAATAAAAAAAGGAAAAAAAAAAACAAACCAAACCCAAATACAATAGGAAAAAAAGAAAGAAAGAAGGAGATAAAATGCATTACAACACACATTATTTATTGATTACTTGTTACCATGTTTTTGATCATAAAAAACATATGCCTTTAATCATTGTGTGAACAAGGGGTTGTCCTGGAAAGACAATGGGCCAACATCCTTCGCTTAAACCTTCGAGTGCTTCGCAGCAAGCACGTTTTAGATGGCTGAAGTCCCAGTGATGTATATCACCAATGGCATCGCTGCATCCCTGAGTCTGCTTGATTGAGTTGAAGCAATCTACTGGATTTATAAATAACTCTGTTTCTGCATTCAAACACGATATACTGATTAGTGTTATCCAAAACATCGATATATTGTCAAAGAGACTCCAAGAAATTTCTTTGGCTATTCGCTTTCTCTGGATATATTTTTAGAAAAGAGAAATTTTCTTTATTAATTTGCCAAACTATTTTTAGTTAGGCGTTAATTAGAGCATATTGAAATCAAATACACCTGACCATCATACCTTAAAATATGATGAACCAGTCAATTAGTACATGTACACAAGGAAAAAAAAAATGATCATCTTCTTTCTCTATAGAGTTTCGCTGATTTTGAGTAGTGTTGATTCTTCGCGTCTATTTTAAGAGAATCCCCTGATGGTTTCACATCTTCAACAATACAGCAATATAATCTGGATATATATATATATATATATATATATCTATATATATCAATTTACTAAATAAACTGCGTAGAGATAGCGGTAGAGTGAAAAAAATAAATATAACAAACAACAACAAAATGTATTTTTATTGATAAAATAGGATATTTTCTCATCTTATTATATAGAATTTGATATCAAAATTATTCATTAACAAATCGTAACATATGTCAATTGTATCATTCAGATGTTGGCACATGTCAATTTTAAATTTATTAAAATTATAAAAAATAGTAATGTAAAAATTCAAAACCTACCATAAAAAGATTCATTATAAAAAATTATATATATATATATATATCATAAAATTCAAAATTCTAATATTGTTTACTTATTTTAATTTTAAGTTGCTAATTTTACAAGAAAAAATATTACTTTTTATTTAAGAAAAAATGATTGTGAAAATTATACAATTAATTACTGTTTTCAAAAATTATAAATACTCACTTTTACACAGAAAAATATTGTTGAAAAAAAAAAGATTGTCTTATATTTTTTTCATCAATCAAATAATTTATTCAAAAAGATTGATGTAGCAATATATAAGATAGAAGTATATAAGATTAAATATTGTAACTAATCTTTAATGTGTTAAATAAAGACAATTTGTTGGTAATAGCAAAGACTAAAAAACAAATTTTAACAGTAAAATATATTTGTGTGTATAAATACATTAGTGTAGATAGCCCTGAGACGGATCCAGATATCCGGGGTTTTTAGAGGTATCCGGATCCGGATCCGTATCCAGCGGATACTCAATAATACTATCCGTATCCGGATCTGAAAATCTCGGATATCCGTATAAAATTTGGATATCCGCGGATATATCCGGATCCGGTTCTTTTTTGTTTTTGTTCTCTTTAGAAAAGAACCCTAGCGCCAGATCCACGATCTCTCCTCTCTTGAAGAGTCCCCATCACTGTGAAGGCACAATAGGGAGAAGAAAACAGAGAAGACTAAGAGTAGCAGTACATATTACATGCGGAGGATGAAGAAAACAGCTGGTGGAGGAGGAAGGTTAGTGATGGTGACGGAAGCTGAAGAAGTCTGGTGACGGAGAATGAACAAGGCTGGTGATGGAGGAAGAAGGTTGATAGCTCTTTCTTTTTGATCGGCGTTAGGATTGAAGAGAAAAGTGGCCATTAGTTTTTTTTTGTTCTACCGAAGGTGAAAGTAGAGATTAGGGTTTTCTAATTTTCATCAAAATCTTTTATTTTTTATTGGACTTAAGCCCATATATATTAAAAAGTCCACTACATTAAGCCCAAACCCAACAAATATTTATGTAATATATATATAACCGGATCCGGATATCCGGTTCAAAATTTTTGTAATATTCGGATCCGTATCCGGATCCGGCCGGATATCCAAAATCAATATCCGAATCCGGATCCGTTCGACCGGATATCCGGTATTTTGGATCGGATAGCGGATTCGGATCCGGATAGCCGCCGGATCCGGATATTTAGTCTCAGGCCTAAGTGTAGATAGTAGATTTGTAAATTGATATATATTAGTGTATTATAGCAAAAAAAAAAAAAAACTATTTTCTATAACTAAAAGTCTATTTGTTTACTTTTATATATTGTTTTTACTTACGAAAATAACTAAATATATATTCTTTGTTAAATATAATTTAATTTTAATAACTTTGAACTCATCTACATCTATTTTATTTAACTAAAAGTGTATCTATTTACTGTTTTTTTGAATCAAAAAATTAAAAGGAAACTTCTCGGTTAGCTGCCCAAACCGGAAGGAAAGGATTTACATAAGAAACTTCAGAGATAAGAGAACATGAAGCACGGGCAAGACAATCCGCTTTTGTATTTGACGCACGCAGGATCCAAGAGATGGAGAATAGTGGGAAAGACTCCAGCGAGTTAAACTCATCGAGCAAGTTGGAGAAGGATGGCAATATTCAGAAGACTGCACCATAGTGAGTAACTCAGCACAATCAGTCTCAAAACGTTGACAAGCGATCCCTTCAACACGTATCCGCTCAATGACCCACAACAACATTTTTAACTCCGAATGCAGGGGGAGGGGCTCGGTTTTAGACACTTGGCCCCCAACAACAAGGTTCGCTCCTCACCAACGCAACACCACCAGCCCAATCATGAATGCATATTGGTTGCTTTCCAAGAACCATCAATCTGACAACGAGGTGAAGAAACCTGGACATCTGAATACGAAGATGGAGCTGACATGACTGCCGTAAAAGAGAACGCCTATTCCCATGTTAAATTATTGCCCAAAGTTTGAGTAGCTATATCATTCGCCTCTATCTCCTAACCTTGATTTTTTTTTATGGTCTTCCAGATTGCCCATAAAATTCATTGTTATTGAAGAAGTTGATCAGGATCGCCCTGTTGAAAGGCGTCCCTCCAGAAAACAAAATCCAAATTCGAGTACACCGATTCATATGGTAAACCCTCTGACAAGACCGGAGTCAGAGATAAATCTCAAACTTCACACGAACGAGGACATTCAAAATAAAAACATGATTAATAGTTTCAACTGTAGAGTCACATCTTTCAAATCAAATATCACATTGGACATCTCGGTGTATCTATTTACTTACTAAAAATATTTATTTTATATTCTTTGATAAAGTTAATTTTGTTTTAAAAATTATAAACCTGTACATTGGGCGGGTCCTAATCTAGTTATATAAGGGATCTTTTTATATCATCCAAAATCATAATTTTTAATAAAAAAGGGAATAAAAAAAATCAAATTAAACGCAAATACAATAGGAAAAAAAAAAAAAAAAGAAGATACAACGCATTACAACACACATTATTTATTGTTTACTAGCTCGCATGCTTTTTATCATAAATAACGACCATATGTTTTCTATAGAAAAAACCATATGCCTTTAATCACGTTGTGAACAAGGGGTTGTCCTGGAAAGACAATGGGCCAACATCCTTCGCTTAAACCTTCGAGTGCTTCGCAGCAAGCACGTTTTAGATGGCTGAAGTCCCAGTGATGTATATCACCAATGGCATCGCTGCATCCCTGAGTCTTCTTGATTGAGTTGAAGCAATCTATTGGATTTATAAATAACTCTGTTTCTGCATTCAAACACGATATACTGATTAGTGTAATCCAAAACATCGTCATTACAACAGTTGTAACCTTTTTGTTCAAACCTAGCATTTTGTTTTCTTAATTATGAAAGATAAGAATAAAAAATAAAGCAAAATTTATTTATTAATAGATGTTTGTGTTTGCAATGTTAGGATATGAGTGTTTGCAATGTTAGGATATGAGTGTTGATTTACATCTTCAACATTACAAACTACAAACAATATGTTTTGAAAAGGTGTTAAATAACCAAACCAATCCAAGTATTATCTCTATTTTCTTTTTTACAGCCGTTGTGTATTCCTCTAACATTTACAATAATTATTTTCTCTAAAGAAAAAAATATATATTAAATTTTGTGCTTCTCAAATTTTAAGTTATATACACACAGAATATATAAATATGTCCCGTAATTTAACATGAAGTGTTGCTTTAGAGCATATGACCCAACCTTTGCAGAATTCTTTGCTACCGCAACTCTACCCTCAACACTAAAGAACTATTAACAAAATGGTGATAAGTTTGCGTGTGTCTCAAGGCATAAATTTTTGATCAAAAAAAAAAGAGAACCCTATAAATGAAAATAGCTTTTAAGACAAGGGAATAAAAGCTTGAGCAGTTCTAGCAACTTTGATGAAGACATCTTCGAGAGTTGTATCGGCAAGTCCCCAGGCAAAGACTGTGAAGTTGGATTTGGCCTTTTCAACAGAGCGAAACACCTCAGCAATCCGAACCTCTTGCTTTGGGAGCTCGAATTTCTGAGTACCAGCAAGGTGATATATCTTCTTTGCGTTGGTAGAGACAGATTTAACCAATCTCTCTACCTCTTCCTCATGTTCTGAAGATGTTGTCATCGTGAACACGTATGATCCACCATATCTGCTTTTCAGTTCCTTGGAGTTTCCTATGCATTGCAAGCCTCCATCTACGAAAATTCCCAATCTGTCGCATAGAAATTCGGCTTCTTCCATCGAGTGAGCTGGAAATTAATGTTGTCTTAATGTTAAAACTAAGTTTATTTTAGGAGGCATATATATACTCAATTAGATTCCACAAGTTAAGAAACTAATGTATGTATACTTGTGAGAATTATTGCTGTGTTTTGTTTTGCACGCTTGATCACATTCCATAAGTTCTTCCTCGAGGCTGGATCAAGTCCTGTGCTAGGCTCATCCATATAAACCACCTAGTTTAGAGAGACGACTGAGGGTTTGTAAGTATATAATAAACTTGAGCCATTGCTTGAAAAAAAATCACACAACGTACTAACAAGAATTTACGTACCTTAGGGTTCCCGATAAGCGATATGGCCACGCTAAGCCTCCTTTTCATACCTCCGCTGTAATTACCAGCAGGTTTATCGCCAACTCCTCCATCGAAAAGGCTGACACTTTTGAGAGATTCATCCACAGCCTTGAAATGATCATATATATATATCCATAAATTATCATTGTCTTCAAGAATAACAACACATAAGATATGATAAGACAAAATCAGCAAGGTGTTGAACATATATACGTGTGTCAGACTAGAGCCCTTTATATTTTTAAGTCGCCCGTAAAAGAGAAGATGTTCCCTTCCTGTTAGCGTCTCCCAAAGCAGGCTGAAACCAACATGAGTGCATAAAAAGCAAAGCTTGGTAATGAAAAACAAAATTCAAAATTTATCGAGAGGATGATGTACTCATGTTGTGGGCATACGCCCATGCTCGTGTAGACTTTATTCATATCTTTGCATATATCCAAACCCTGAACCAAGGCTGTTCCGGATGACGGTCTGAGGAGCCCCGTCATCTAGTGCAACAGAAGAAAATACAGTAGTAGATTACAAAATCTGTTACTTGGAAACGTTTGTTTAATTTGAAAAACTGACAATAGTGATGAAAACTAACCATACTGATGAACGAAGTTTTACCAGCGCCATTAGGTCCAAGCATGCCGAAGCATTCTCCTAAAGGCACGCTTAGGTACAACCCTCTTACTGCCATTTTTGGCGGGTTACCATCTCTACCTGGATACACCTTTTTTAGGTCGTCACACAAGATCGCATGCCCTGTGCCACCTTCATTCCTTAATTTTTGGACCTTTTCCCTCTGATTATTTTTGTCAGAAGTGATTTGAAATCAGAGAAACATGGATAGACAAAAAAAAAAAAAAAAGAAAGACTTGACTTCTTCCTTACCTCTTGAGTGACATCATGTTTTTCCATATCTATGAAGACTTTTTTAGAATCCAGCCTTTGCACAGTAGGCCTCCTTGGTAGGGAAGAAGGTTTCTTGAAAGGGTTCACCAAGAAAAAGAAAGGGGACTTTCCGGATGAGAAAACTTGGTCGATATAGAAGGCTACAATGAGAACAAGAAACCACTCTACTGACATGATATAGAAAATTTCACTCATTCCGCTATCGCTGATATCTTGCCACTTCATCCCAGTTCCACGGGAGGCATATTGCGAGAACTCATACAACCCGCGGTATAGAGAAAATCCGGGATACAACTCCAAGCCAACAATATATTCTTCTGCAAATACATTGTAAGTAATAATAACCATGATCATTTTTTTTTTTTTTCTTAAAGCTAAGGTTACGTTGTTGACTTACCGGGGAATGATTCACTTTCAATCAGCTTTTGGAAAAGAAAGCTGCCTAAGAGCCCAGTTCCGTAGACCAGTATGTAAGCAACGACTACAATTAAGCCATACAAGAGAGAGAATCCATTCAAATTTCAACAATGGCATGTCTTAAGAGGAGATATTCATCAAAAAATGTGATGTTGAGTACCTGTTACCGTCTTAACCTTTGCGAATATCGAAGAAAATAGAAAGGCAATGGAGATTTGCAGATTTAAGTATATAAAATAGAAAACGAACTGAATGCTATAGCCATTGAGGCGGAAGAACCTGAGTCCTATCGCAGACCCGAAGCTCACCAAAGTAATAAGATACAACATAGATATGGTGAGAAAATAGGCATATGAAATCATCCAATATGGACCATCGCCTAGCCCGTGCATTTTCATTATAATTCTTAGACGCTCTTGTTTCTCATACACCAATGATGTCAAGATCACCTGCAAGATTTATTTGCATCTTGCTATTACATTCTATGGGATGATTCATTTAATGTCACACACATATATATATACTGTAAGAAAACTTACGGGAAACAAAAGAAGAACAACCCAAGTGAAGAAAAGTGGGCCAAGCATGGAGGCAATGTCTTGATTGTTTTTAGTTTCTTGTTTTGGAACTTCTTTGACAAACTCAAATAATATATTCGTCCCTAAGCCTTTTAGAAATTTAAGATAAGCATTTGAAATCTGCAAGGAGAGAAATACGTAGTAGCACGATGAGAGAATATGTCTTGAGAGTACATGATCACCATATGGTGTTATTTTTTACCAGATTGATAGAGCGGGGAACTCGGAGCAGCTTTACTCTCAGATCATCAGTGTAGGTTGAGTTATACCATATGGTCACATTGAAGTTTTTCCTATCAGTGCTCATGAGATCGTATGCTAAGGCAACGAAAAAGGCCCAGTCACACTCGGATGTTTAACATGGTAGGTATGTTTGTGTGTGCCTCGTAAAATTAATTTCAAACCCCCATATATAAGATAAAGTCATGAAATTAAAAGACATAATTTAACAAACCTGCAGCGACCTCATTTGTCATCCCCGCAGGGTTTCCCCTCCAACTACCCTTGTAAATTTCATCATTGACCTCTATAGAGTTATTTCTCCAGAGACATAACCCTTGAACACACTTCACATCTGTGATAATATATAATCTATCAAAGTGAAGAAAAATGCATTTCTCACTTCAAGAGCCTTGTCAAAATTATAGTACCTGCATGAATTTTTCCGATCGAGAGTGGCCATGTGGAGTTTGCACTGCACGAAGGTTGGATACTGTAAATAGGGATATCATTACCAATCCCTGGGTCTTCATAATTGTCTTTGCCTGCTGAAACTGTTGAACCCTGAAAGCCATGATGATCTCTCGAGTAAAAGAAGTGGTTACGTACGTTGAGAGATAAAGAGAATCATGCAATTAATGCACTCAGAGATAGCGAGAGCCATATATACCAAAACGTTATTGGCTAAAGTAGGCAAGAGGTTGGAGGAATTAACCACAAAAGAAGTGGTGAAGATATTCGTGGATAAAGCTTTTCCAAAGGACAATTTATCACCAGTGACAAGTATCGTTACAGGACAAGATCCTGTTACTCTGCATGACTTGTCAGGGAGGTCTCTGTAGGAAAAGAAATCGGCCTTAACAGAACGGAGTTCATCTTGTGGAATCTGCAACATCGGAGGCAACAATGGAGGGTTTGGGATGGCACAATTGACACCAAGTAAACCAGCGTTGCTTCCACAATCAGACATATCAGAGATACTCTTCATCAAAGAATCAAGAACCTTTTGAATTGCCAGCAGAATCAAGCAGAGGAAAAGTGGAACCAGGATGAGCCGAACATTCGTCCATATGTGTTTCCTCTGCCATTTCAGGGTTAGATCGCTCCTTGTTCAACACAAAACACTTTTATTTCTAAGAAACTTGGGCAATATAAAAAAACATACCTGGTAGGTTAAGTTCTTCCTAAGTAACGCATTGGCTTGCGTCCAAAAACTTGCCGGACTAGGATTCACCATTGATGAAGAAACAAAATAATCTCACTTCGTGTTTTTTTTCTTCTTGCCAATTGAATAATAGTTTCTTCTTTAAACTTTGATAAAGTTATTTTTAGTGCGAAAGAAATGTGGTCCCAATTGAATGCAAGAAAAAAAATATGTGGTCTCAATTTTACACATTTCAAGCTACGGATGAAATTTAGTCAACCTAAAAAAAAAGTGGAAACAAAAGATGGATTGCTTTTTTTTTTCTAGTATTAGTATGTGCGATGTGGGGGGGGGGCGGGCACCTATTAGAAAATAAATTTGGTATTCCTAAGACAAAATTATTTCAAAAAGAAAGAAAGACATTGATAATGATTTTGCAAGAAGGCTTGCCGCTTCTCTACCAGCAGTTCACGGCGTTGTTTAGGAAGAATCTATTGCTTTCATGGCGAAACAAGAGAGCCATGTTTCTTCAAATATTCTCTTCGTTCTTCTTCATCCTTCTCATATTTTGTATAGAGGAAGCCATGAAGGCAAGCGAAGCATCCTCATCAGCGTACAAGAATGTCACTGATCCTACACTAATGGTTTTCCCGCCGATTCTTCCTTGTGAGGACAAGTTCTTTGTGGAGCTCCCTTGTTATGACTTCGTGTGGAGTGGGAACCAAAGTCGTCGCGTGAATGATATAGTCTCTGCAATTATGGCTAACAATCCAGGGAGACCAATTCCAACCAACAAGGTAACACGCATATTACGGTGCCTACTTTTTTTTTTTTTTTTTGTTAAGATTATGCATGCATGTGACTATTATACAAGTAAATAATGTGTTGGATCTGATATGTTCAGGTTCAATCATTCAAGGAGCCAGACGAGGTAGATGCATGGCTTCTTTCACATCCGTTGCAAGTTCCAGGAGCTTTACATTTTGTGGAAAGGAATGCTACAGTAATCAGCTATGGTATTCAAACAAATTCTTCCGCGGAGACAAAACGTGGTCAGACTGAAGATCCAACGTTTAAGTTCCTTGTTCCTCTTCAAGTCGCTGCAGAGCGTGAAATCGCAAGGTCCTTGATTGGAGGTATACCATTCTTGAATCTCTGAGTACTACCGATTAATTCTTTACCGGCCAACACTAGTTTTCTTTTTTTTTTTCAGATCCAAAGTTTAGTTGGGGTTTTGGATTTAAGGAATTTGCGCGTCCAGCTATCATAGGTGAAAGTGTGTCTACAATCTCATTCATGGGACCTGTGTTCTTTCTTGCTTTCTCCATGTTTGGTTTTGTTCTCCAACTCGGTTCCCTTGTTACCGAGAAAGAGCTAAAACTTCGGCAGGCAATGACAATGATGGGTGTTTATGATTCTGCATACTGGTTGTCATGGCTCTTATGGGAAGGAATCCTTACCTTTGTCTCCTCACTTTTCTTGGTCCTCTTCGGAATGATGTTTCGGTTTGATTTTTTCTTGAACAACAGTTTTCTTGTTGTCTTCCTACTTTTTTTGCTTTTTCAGTTTAATATGGTACGTAAGAATTAACCTTCATGACATTCTAATAATTATCTTTCTAAGATGTTCCTGCATAGACGATCATGCATTTTTATGTTATCTTATTTATCATGTTGCTAGATTGGCCTTGCATTCGCGATATCATCTTTCATTAGGAAATCATCTTCAGCAACAACTGTCGGTTTCCTTGTGTTTCTGATTGGTTTTATAACACAGGTTTGCATGGTTTTTCTAGCTAATTAAAATATATTGTTAAATTGGTTTGTCAAATTAAAATCTTAAAATTCTTTTACTTAGTTGCAATTCTGACTACAGATTGTATCAGCTACTGGATTCCCTTATTCCAGCGCATATGCAGTTTCTCGCCGGGTGATGTGGTCTCTTTTTCCACCCAACACCTTTTCTGCGGGCCTTAAGATTCTTCTTGATGCAACCTCAACTCCCACAACCTCTGGAATTAGTTGGAGTAAAAGAGCCGTATGTGAAGGGAACCAAGCAACTTGTGTAATTTCGATTGTATGTGGTCACTCAAAATTAATTTTCTCTACACTAGTATTTACGTTGTCTATTAAAATTCTCAAACATCTTTTTTTTTTTCTTTTTCTTTGGTAGAACATTGTATACCAGTGGCTTCTTGGGACATTCCTGTTCTGGTTTGGTCTGGCTATCTATTTTGACAATATAATTCCCAACGCGTCCGGTGTAAGAAAACCAATCTTCTACTTTTTCGCACCTGGTTATTGGACTGGCAAAGGAGGCAACAAAGTGGAAGGTAATTTCTCCTCCCTCCCCCGGGCACTTAAGAAAAATATATTATATTCTTTGTGTTGGGAAACATAAGTATAACATGTTTCTACACTTTACAGAAGGTAGCATTTTTAGCTGTATTGGTTCAGTTCCACCTGCGGAGCATCATACGCCAGAGGACAAAGATGTGCTTGAAGAAGAGACAGAAGTTAAACAACAAGCAATGGATGGAATAGTTGATCCTAACATTGCAGTCCAGATACATGGTCTTGTGAAAACATATCCTGGAACAACAAAGCTTGGATGCTGCAAATGCACGAAAACTTCGCCTTTTCATGCTGTAAAGGTATTTCCTATAAAAAAAAATTTGTTCAGTCCATTGCAAAATTTAACATGGTAGTGCGTGTGTGTTCTATGCCAAGGTCATTGAACAAGTTCTAGTGTTCATTGTCCCTCGTGATATCCAACATGCAACAATGGGTAATTAATTCATTGAAATATGTTTTAGGGTTTGTGGTTGAATATTGCCAAAGATCAGTTGTTTTGTCTTCTTGGACCCAATGGCGCAGGGAAAACAACTTCTATTAGTTGTTTGACTGGCATTAACCCAGTTACTGGTGGTGATGGTAAGTATCTGTTAGACTTAAGCAAGTTCTCGAATCATTTTTAACCATTCTAATAAGATCCATTTGATTTTACTTAAAACAGCTCTTATTTATGGAGACTCCATAAGAAGTTCGGTGGGTATGTCTAACATTCGTAAAATGATAGGAGTGTGTCCCCAGGTAAGTCAGTTTCATAGGTGTTTCTAGCGTTGTCTTTTACACAATAATCTCTTACACAATACTTTTTTTCTCTCTTTTTTTTTTTTGTTTTTTCTTTAACAGTTTGATATTCTTTGGGATGCTTTGTCTAGTGAAGAGCACCTCCACCTCTTTGCTAGCATCAAAGGGTTGCCGCAAGAATCGATCGAATCGGTACATCACCGAAAATAGTATAAGATTTACTTTTCTTTTTACGGCTGCGAAGATGTTTAATTAATGATTTTATTGAAGTTTCTGGTTTATATATAATATGCAAACTTATCGGTTTCTTTTCCTAAAAAATTTCACTTATGTTATATAGACTGCTGAGAAGTTACTGGCGGACGTAAAACTGACTGGATCGGCGAAAGTTAGAGCAGGAAGTTATAGTGGTGGAATGAAACGTCGACTCAGTGTTGCAGTAGCACTCATTGGTGATCCCAAGCTGGTCTTCTTAGATGAACCGGCATGTCGAGTTGACACATTCTTGTTAAATTATATTGTTACGTACATAAAAGCAGTTTTAAGATTGGTTGTTTAATTTTACATGGATTGTAGACAACTGGAATGGACCCTATCACGAGGAGACATGTGTGGGACATTATACAAGAATCAAAGAAAGGTCGAGCCATTATACTAACAACGCATTCTATGGAGGAAGCTGATATTTTAAGTGATCGAATAGGGATCATGGCTAAAGGCAGGCTCCGTTGCATTGGGACCTCAATCAGGTTAAAATCCCGCTTTGGCACGGGATTTGTTGCTACCGTTAGCTTCATCGAAAGCAAAAATGACAATAACATCGCTACTGAAGCTTCGCACGAGCCATTGAAGAGATTCTTCAAAGAGGTACATACACTCAAAAGTATACTAGCAACCATTTTCTTTTTCTTTTTTCTTTTTCTTGTCGTCAAGCAACATTTTTTTTTTGGGTGCAAATATAACGTTTAGGTGCCTAAGCAAATTATATGATTTTCTTTTTTTTTTGGTTGGCAGCACCTGGAAGTTGAACCAACTGAAGAAAACAGAGCTTTCATGACTTTTGTTATCCCCCACGACAAAGAAAAACTCTTGACGGTACCAATTAAAGCTACTATAATTTCCATCTATCTATGCTAATCTATGATATATGTTCATCAAATATTGTTTTTTGTGATCTCAATGGTCAATAGGGTTTTTTTGAGGAGCTACAAAACAGAGAATCTGAATTTGGAATCTCGGACATCCAACTCGGTCTTGCGACTCTTGAAGAAGTGTTTCTGAATATCGCAAGACGTGCTGAACTAGAAACCGCAACAGCTGAAGGAAACATGGTTACTCTGGAGTTAAAATCAGGCATCTCACTAGAGGTTAATCAAAAATCCACATATACAAATTAGTCGACTTAATGCAGAGTTGAGACATTTATATTAATTACTGTATATATGGTTAATGTCTTAGATACCTGTGGGAGCAAGATTTGTTGGGATCCCTGAAACAGAAAACGCAGAGAATCCAAGTGGAGTAATGGTGGAAGTGTACTGGCAACAAGACGGGTCAGGATCGATGTGCATCTCAGGACACTCATCAGAGATGCGGGTACCACAGAATGTTCCGATGACACGTCCACCATCACCAAATGCATTAGGAGGACTTAAAGAGCTACGACAAGGTGTTCGTGGTATCGTGATTGATTTATGAATCTAAAAATTCAATACTTGTCGTTGTTGGAATCGTGAACAAAGATTCATAGCATAGAGGGTTAAAGTTGTACCAAAAGTTTACATTGAGTTTTTTGTTTGTTCAATATGACAAAAGTTAGTGGTTTAATTAGTTTGGTTACATGTATATATGTGTGCTCACAAGTACCTAGTTAATAATGTATAGCGATACAATAAACCCTGGCCTCAGAGATATTATTAACCGTTTATATATAGATGACGCCATGACGGAAAGAAATACTCGTCGTGTTGACAATGTCAAACACGATACACGTAAGACGAGCACGTACCATTACGTCCTTTTCATCTTTTAAAACAACAACACTCGTTGACGAACTAAAAACGCAAGGTTTTGAAAATTAAACAAACACGAGATTTTAAGAGAGTTAATTTGATTCTTTAACTCTATTATCACCTTAATTCCACGAGACAATAATTTGCAAGTACATTTATTAACTCGTCAAGCACGATTGCATGTTCCTTTATTTTCCTATGTAATGTAACGTAGGCATTTATGTACCGGTTTTGATTCTCTCAAAGTTTGTGCTACTCTATTTGATGACCAAAAAAAAAAAAAAACACACATTTTTTTGATATAAATCAAATCTGAAGTTGATTTCTATAGCGATTTAAACAGAAACTAATTCAGAATCATATATGCCTATATGGGATATCATAACGCCATGCATGTTTGGTTTAGACGTGTAGTATTGAAAAATTTCATATATATATATATATATATATATATATATATATATTAGCTAATCATTTGTTCCAAAAATAAATGATTAGCAAAATAGTTTTGTCGATAAAATAGTTTTACTCCTTACTAAAATAGTTTTGTCGATAAAATAATAAACTATGACAGTACATAACATATATTTATAGAATTTGTGAAGGGATAAAAATGAATAAAAGAAGAGGAACCAGAAACCAATTTAGCAAAACTTAACGGCATCGGGTATTCTTCGCTTTCAGCAATGGTATACATATACCATAAGAAAGTGTTTTAGAAAAGTAGTAGAAAACACAATAACAATAATAGTAATATTAGAACAATGGGATACAATTCTGTGTCCCTAATAGTAACAAGCCTGCTCGTGGTGATTACATCGCCAGTGGTTTTCGCTAACGATGCAGCACCAATTCCGCAGAACAAAGGCGGAATCGAGCAGTGGTTCAACACCAACGTCCCGTCGTTGGCTAGTAGAAAAAGTACATTAGATCCAGCTCTATTGGCCGCCGAGGCTAAGCCACGTATCATCAAGGCATGATATTATTAATAGAGACGTTTTCTTATGTTTTCAACAAACAACATGTTATTTATTTATTTTTGTCGTTATTGCGATATTTTAAATGATATTATTTAGGATTTTTGGGTTTTAGCATAAGATATATTTTGGACCTACGAGTGCAGGTGGAACAAAATGGAAGAGGCCAGTTCAAGACAATAACCGAAGCGATAAAGAGTGTACAGGCAGGGAACACTGGGCGTGTGATCATCAAGGTAGGTCCTGGTGTATACAAAGAGAAGGTCACAATAGATAGAAACAAGCCCTTCATCACACTGTACGGTCATCCAAATGCAATGCCGGTATTGACATACGATGGTACCGCATTACGATATGGGACAGTCGACAGCGCAACTCTCATTGTCTTGTCCGACTATTTCATGGCTATCAACATCATCGTTAAGGTAATATATATATCGTAAGATTTGTTCTTATATTTGTCTCGAAATATGTGGGCTAATCAGGACAGTTTATGATCTTCTTACATGTGACATTTTACTCTTGAAAGGAAAAAATAGTTTCAAAACATAATAACATTTTTTTTCTTTCAGAATTCTGCGCCTATGCCGAATGGTAAGATGAAGGGTGCACAAGCTTTATCTATGAGAATCTCTGGCAACAAAGCAGCTTTCTACAACTGTAAATTTTACGGTTATCAAGACACGATTTGCGATGACGCCGGAAACCATTTCTTCAAAGACTGCTACATCGAAGGCACATTTGATTTCATCTTTGGAAGCGGACGCTCTCTATACCTCGTACCTACCTAACTAGACCACTTGCTCAACCAATTCATGCTATATAAATACAATTTCGATAATCTTTAACGGTAATTTAATTTAAAAATAGGGTACACAACTTAACGTTGTGGGAGATGGAATCAGAGTGATCACAGCTCATGCGGGAAAAAGCGCGCAAGAGAAAACCGGATACACGTTCGTGCACTGCAAGGTTACAGGGACTGGAACCGGGATCTACTTGGGTCGAGCATGGATGAGCCACCCGAAGGTTGTTTACGCATACACCGATATGTCAAGTGTCGTGGACCCATCTGGATGGCAAGCAAACCGCGACACCGGACGTGACAAGTATGTATAGTCCAAACCATAGTATATCAATCAAAAACTCTATACATATATATATATATATAGTACATAATTTATTATTGCAAATTATTGATGAGCAGGACGGTGTTCTATGGAGAGTATAAGTGCACAGGACCAGGATCGCTCAAGGAGAAAAGAGTTAAGTTTACACAATACATTGACGACATTAAAGCTAAATACTTCATCTCGCTTGGCTACATCCAAGGATCCAGCTGGCTTCTTCCTCCTCCCTCCTTTGTAATGTAACTACCAAATTAATCAACATCTCCCTATCTACACTACTTTGTTTGATTTTTTTAAAAAAACATGTGTATAGAGGAGCTGAGGATTGTGTATTGTTTCGCTTTTACGAGGAATGAGAATCACTGGTTTATAACAAATCTCTACTTAGGTTTTAATGTTTAAAAAAAAAAAAAACTAAATTTTTTTAAAAAAAAATCCTCAAACTCGCATATAAAAATGGCAAATTAATTTAAAAGGTGTCCCAAAGCTTGAGGATTGCGCGCTATCAGGAAGTCTGAGATACAAAATTAGGGATATCGCCGTAGCATATGTTGGAGAAATGTAAATTCTTAAGGCTTCCTCATATTCCCTAGCAGGGCATGTAAGCTCATTGTTCTGAAGAAACAGAGTTTCCATGTACTTGAGATATCCAATTCTGCATGAATTTATGCTTTCAAGCTGCCTCAGGACACAGTGTTGGTGCCACTGAAGCTCTTCTTGCTGAGTACGGGTAGTAGATTAAGGGTTCCCAGTTCCCTTTCTACCATGGCTTTGTGTATCTAAATTGGGGCGTGAGGCTGATCTATGAGAAAGGCGGAAGAGTTTATCGCGGTCAATGACATCAAGAACCCTGATGGTATTAGTATCCATGCCCTTCGGAAACAGAGACTCTGTGGACTCTAGTGAAGTGCTTGTACATGAGTTGGGTGGTGTCGTGAACTGAACCAAGACTTCACCAAACACAGCCTAACATTTATACAGATCCTTTCTCTTTTTTTTCCTGATTCCGTTTAACTCCAATCTTTCTGTTAGGGAAGTTAACTCCAAGTTCATAATAGAGGCTGCAACCATCCAACAGATCCAGAAGCAGACCAGGATTGGAATTTTATTACTCTGTTTTCTGTTCTGATATGTTACTCAAACAGTTTGGTTTCTAAAGTTCCCTTCCTCTTGTGTCTATGTGCAGACTCTGTTGAACTAGTGGTGATACTTCCAGACATTTACGCAATACAGAGATACAGTACATGGCTCCGTGCCTAACACAACATCAAGTTTAACCATTCTCATTCCTGCTCCCGTATGGGGGTTTTCACTCGAGGTGTTAAAAACAAGCTACTCGCGCCACTACCTTGCGTGGCTGGGAAGCTTGAACCACACATACACACATGGTTCCATCCTTTTTCTGCTTCTCATTGAAACGGAACTGAAAACATTTAGAGCTCAGCAACAAAACATAATGTAACATGAAGGAAAACAATACATTTAACGGGAAACAAGCTTTTTTGCTTAATGGAGAAACCAAACATTACATGCCGTTTGATGTCACAACTCACAAGACGAACACAGCATGCCAGTTTCGAGTTGTTGGTTTATCTGGTACAGTGTATCTAGGTTGTTCTGGGAAGACAGTACTAACATTGTATCTAACTTCACTTGTGTGTGTATATACAGATGAAAAGATGCAATTATAAATATTCATCTATACATACCATTTTTAGTTACACTGACAGAAGTAGATAGTGTTGCAGAATTTAGTCGAAGGGATCGATTCGAGGGTCATGCTCACTCGCCATAGCCATGCCTGTGCACAAACATGTTGGGCACATCACCTGAGCATCAAACACATACAACTTAGTATCCACACCTTTAGGTTTTGGGTTTTTTTATAGGTTTTTGTTTTTGTGCTTTTACCTTTCCGGCACCTGAACAGTTTGAACATCTTTCTGTTTGGGGCGGTGATAGAGAATGATTCCCACCAGCAATAGTTGAGACTGGTTCAGCTAAAATAAGAGAACCTGTGCTAGAGCAACGAGCACAAGCTAGATACCCTGTGTTAATATAAGAAAATACAATTATTACACGGTCAAAAACAGATTCTAAAAACTCATTTGTTTTAGAAACCAACTTTTGAAAGCAAGAAACAAAGAACAAGTAAAAATCATAGTACCAGTTCCTAGACAATATTTGCATCTCTTGTGTTCTTGCTGCTTTACGTTGTTGACTTCAACTACCATCAAAGCCGAAATAACACCAACAGCTCCTCCAGAAAACGAAGCTACTATTGGATCCACTTGACTGTCATTCAAATCAACACACAAAATTAACCATCTTTAAAAGAGATATTATACTCCCCCAAAAAAAAAAAACACAGTTGAAAGAAACAAGTATGAAAACCTCAATTGCATAGGTAGATGAAGACTTTGAATAAAATCTGCATATGAAGTACCTCCAATACCTAGCTTCAGCTCTAACTGTGCCAAAAGATTACAAAAAGAAAACAATGATTATTAGAGAGAACAAATCCAATCTTGAGAAAGAAAAAAAAAAAACAACAAGCACTTACAGTAGGAGCTAGAAGGCCACCGAATAAGATAATCCCGGCAATGAGTGAAAAACAAGTTGCGTAGTAGACTTTCAAATTGGCAGCAGTCTGAAAACCAAATGCATATATATGATCAATTCATACAAGTAAACAAACAAATACTTGTAATAATGGGAAAAAGAAAGAAAAAAAACAAACCAATGGAGGTAAGAATGGGATAAAAGATGGGAAATTAGGTAATTCATGTTCTTGTTCCTCGTTTATGATACCAAGTTCTGTGTTTTTAATCCGTTGTTGTATTCTTAGCCTCCGTACCTAATATATATAAACAGTTAAAAGAGTCTCAAGGAGCTATAAAAGAAAAAAAAAAAGGTTTCCACTTTAAGAAACTACTGAAAGACGAGTGTAAGTAACCTCTTCCATATGCAAGAAGATCTTGTTTCGTCGGCTTCTAATGTTATCTTGAATCTCTTGTAATTGCATTTTCGCAAAGTCCTGTACTGTTTCAGGCCCTTCTATTATACAAAACCTTCACCCCACCAAACCAACCCAAAAATAAAAATCATAACTTTAAGTTTTTTTTGACCAATACCGCAATCGAAATATATAAACTGATCAAGCTAGTTGAGACTTACCCGGCAGCGAATTTGGATTCAGATTCAGATTCAGAGTCGAGGGAGGAAGATTCAGGGTTTAACGCAGTGAGTCGCCGCCATCTGAATCTCCGATTACGCCCTAGTGAAGATGATGATGATGATAGTTTATGCTCTGAACAACGTGGGTAGGTAACTGACAAAATCCTACCCAAACATGACATCTTTCAGAACCCTCAGATCAACTCAACTCAATTGTGAAGTCGAGACCCGAGAGAGAGAGAGAGACCACTTTGCTCAACTCAACTGTTGTTTGACGAATGTATGTACGTGGCGGGTTTATATTGGTTCTTATATTTTTACACTTGTTTTTATATAAAGAAAATAAAAATTTGTTTTGAGAAAACTTGTGGTGGAAGATTTTTTTTTTTTTTCTTTTTTTTTTTTTGTTTTCCCCTGAAACGAAAATTTATTGTAATGGATAATTTATGAATGTTTTCTTGCTATTATATAATAATTTTTCTCAAAATTAAAATGGTCTATATCTAAAGTATTACATGTGCAGAAAATATCCAATCAATGTAGTACATTTTCATTTGTAATTTACTAATCATTCTACACAAAAATTATTACATTATGTTTTCTACAACAATAACAACAACAACAGAAAAAATTATTATTATTATTGATACAGTAGTCAAACTTATAATATAGTACATGATTTTTATTTATAGAATTATACATACATGATCATGATGACTCATGAGTTTTGATCACATTATCTTAATACGAATGGGCCGGGTCAAATTAAGTTATTCATGATTGTTGTTAAGAGAAGGCCTTAAGGCTTTCTTAAAAGTATTTCGGATTTATTTAAACTTGTGTAATAAATAAAACGGAATCGTTTTAAAACAGAGTCAGGAGAGAAAACCCTAGCCAATTAACCTATAAATACAACTCCCAAAGTCACTAATCTCTCCAGCAGCAGCATCACTCCAATGTTGGGTTAATTTAGTTACTAATCCTCTTCTTTTTTAAAGTTCTTCTTCATCTTTTTGTTTGTTTCTGTTTTTTTGGTTTTTGGAAAAGAAATGAGAATCGTGGTGATGACTTCGTAAATATTCAAGCTCAACAGACCGCAATGCAGGACTTTTTCTTGTTTTTTCATGAAAAGTTTTGCGTGTCGATAATCCCGCTGAACTGAGCGATCTCTTCTTTTTCAAAAATTAAATATTTTTCATTTTCGTTTATTTTTATTGATTATTAAAAAAAAAAAAAAAATCTCGCTTTTAAAACTCTTGATTTTTTATTTTTTCCAAATTTTTTTTGGTAAAAATATGGAGTATTACAATGAGGATTTACAGCTCCCTCTTCTGATCTTTTGATTTTTTGAAGAAATTGGCTGGCAGAATCGAACCATAATTATTTATGTTGCCGTGACTGAGTAATATCCGCAATAGCCTTTCTTATTGTTGTGATGATGATTAGGGCATTTTATTGTTTTTGATGTTATCTTATACTATATTTTTGATCTTAATACATTTGAAGATGTAATACAAATCCTCAAGGGTGAAAAACGTTTAATATTTTAAATTGGACGCCATCTGGTTTACTAGAAAATCCTTGTGGATTAAAACGAATGTTTTGTTTACGTGCAAGATTCCACATATAAACTTCCAAAGTCGTGTTTGGTTGGATAAAGCCTTAAACTTTTGGACACAGGTTGAAAATGATGGTATGCAAATCTATTTCCTTGGATCTTAAGGTACATTTCAAAAATCAGAAATGAGAAATTAGAAGGTTGTCTCACCTGATATGATATGAAGGTTGTCATTCCATTCCAAAGTAGTATTTAGGCAATGGAGCGTATTCTTCAACAAATTTCATCTGCTCATTCGACGAAGAAGTTTGTTTTCTTATATATCTTTTCAACGCTATAAATATTCTTGCTGACGTATTATAACGTACATATCGTATTTGTAGTTTGTTACCAATATAATGTTACAAACGCGTGTATGAACATGTACATAGTCAAAGCACAAATGCATGTGTGATGCTTTTACATAAAAAATCAAATGATGAATTTTATGCTAAGTGACTAATAATAGAGGAAGTGGGTGCAAATAGTAGTGACTAGTGAGGGTTCAGCACGTGCCCCAACCTAAGCGTTACAGAGTGTGTTAGTTGTTTGTTACTAAACACACTAGTCGAACCCTTTGGGGGGCACTGGACCAAATCGAAAGTTTATATTAAAATTTCTCTTTTTAAAGTGAAAGCAATCAAACCTCTATATAAATATATATACAATAATGTTAAGCTCTATTAGAATATAACTTATTATGATATATACTAATGTAATACTGTTTTGTCTTCTTCAAACTAAATGATTATACAGTAACGTTGATAACTGATGGAGTATGTGTCATTATGACGTTATCTATTAGTTTAAATTTAACTAAAGGTTTCTCTTCCAATCTTTGCTTCACTGTATATATAATGTGAATGTAGCTTCATTTATAGGCGAGTCCATCTCTCAGCTGCCTGGTTAATTCAGATTCATCCAAGTTACTCCTCTGCTAGCTGTACTCATTTGAAATGCTATTTTCTCTCTTTTCTTACGTACATGTAACTGCTCTAGCTAGTGCCTACTCAAAATGGTATCTTTGTAAACTCAAAAGATAAATACAAGCACTATTCAGGAAAAAAAATGTGGCAAGAAAATCCTAACAAAAAAAAAAGAATGTAGCTTCATGCAAATCCGTGCGAGCAGTGGACGCTACATACTTATACAGTTTTTATTTATATACATGGTATGTAATATTTACAAGATGAAGTAAGTTTATACGATGTTAAAAGGTTAGGGGTGTATCAATTGTATATTATGCACCACATAGCTTATACATGTTCATGAGACATTTTCTGTAAGACAATACAGGGGATTGGACTATATGCTCGTGATTGGTCCAGATTCGCCAACCTCTTTAAGTCCACTGATAAAAATTGATCCATTAACATCACATATATGTAAATCCATTTTCTAGATATTTTGAAGCTTGAATAGAGGAATGTTGTAAGAAACACGATGTGATTATTATCATTTTTATTTTAAAAAATTTTAAAAACTTCGATGACAGTGAATTGGGAGCTTTCAGATTATTATGTTAGGGGTAGTCTTTTTAGAAGTATATGTATATGAATATTCGATCATATCCTAAAAGAGACATAACATATGGTAGTTGCTCCACCGTAGGAAGTTGTGCGTGTGGACCGCTTCACCGTTGAAAATATATAAAAAGTTGCCATCATTCCAAAAAGAATCCTTTAGATATTTCTTAGAGCCAAAAACATTCGTGTCTTCACTATAGATCTCAGTCGTTACAGGAACACAAAACACTAGTGTAAAACTTGTGGAATCAATATATATAATCGACAATCCACAGTATTTGCGAAAACAAACATTACACAATTCACAATTCACAAACGGCATTGAGACTTTCGTAAATATAAATTGTTCAAGTTTATATATATAGCATACAATAAATTAAAACAAAATAGCATTTCTCTATTAGCCAGTCAACTCAGAAAGAAAAATTTTACAAAAATTAAAACTTGATCTAAGATTGGCCAGTCCTATTCTCTGCATCTAAGATTTTAATCGAACTCTCCATCTAGTGTCTACGGACAGATGTTTCTTTCATGTGAATATTATCATCTTACCAAAAAGACCATCTCAAAAACACTGACCGACCTCATACCCTATGAATATTCAGTTTTGTGATCATTCCTATATATTCTTTTAAAAACAAACCTATACGATGAGGGCCATATGATGACAACGTACATATGTAATAAATCATTATTTTAAATGAATTATTTTTATGATAAAATCATACATGATCAAGCTACACTATATTTGGATTTTAGTGTTTAAATAAATTCAAAATTCTTTGAAAAGTTTTGACCATTTGAATTTGATTTAGCAACTGTGAGCTTATATGGTTTCTAAATTAGTTAGAATGGTCAATAGATTGACGAAAAGATGGTTAATAACTTAATACTATGTGCTCTATATAGTTTTTAATAAACGCGACATATCTATCTGATTTGCTCATCATTTTTGAACTAATTTAAGAATTAGTGGTCGCGTGACTAGTCTTAGAGATGAATTAATTATTTGATCTACCATTGTCAATGCCAATGGTGTTGATGTTATATGTTTGTGTTTGCTAGATATATAGATGATCATCATTATCATTATTGGCAGATCATGTACAAGCCGTATTTAAGAAAATTTCTAAGTGGGATTGACGTTGAGATGCATCTTAAATGGGTTCTTGAAGGATAATATTTTCTACTTTAAAGCAAAATCAAGTAGATCAGTAATATCAAATATTCAATCATTTCACTTGACTTTTTGTATATGTGTATATATGTAATACGATTACCGACTATAGTATGGAATAGAAAAATAAAGTCTTCAATCAATAATGATTAATCTCATACATTTATAGATAGGTTTTAACAGACAAATGAAAACAAGAAGATCAATCTATAAAATTTATTACGCATTGTCTATCCGTGCCAATACATTATAGCAATATATAGTCATAGTAATATTTAGTTTCTGGCTCTAAATCATGGTAATTAGTATCTTTGAAAAAAAGGTGGTTCATAGCTAGTGACTTCATGATTGATCTTGTAATTCTATTGTTAGGGCGGTGGTGCTAATTTACAGTTGATGATTACGTCTTAGTAAACAATTATATAACAAAAAAAAAGTTTGTAACTCACAACATGTGGTGGTGATGCAATTATACTGTTTTCTTATAACCTTTTTCTTCTATCAAGAAAAAAAAAAAAGTTATAATTTCTTTAGGTTCGAGTTTACATTTCACAAAATTAAGGGTGGGTCTGGCCCATCTCACACTATCAAACCAACTTGTCAATGACCGTTGCATTTCAATAATGGTTCATGTTGTTGCCTATAAATAGTGGCAGAAGCTTTCCTACAATAACTTCATAACAAAACAAGATTTTGAATTAAAAACATATAAGAAAATTTAGAAAATGATCAAAGGGCTCTTGTTGGTTTTGTTCTTTCTAGTCATTGCAAAGACTTCGGTTTCTCGTCCGTTCGCATGGTCTAGGGGTAACATGCCAGGCCAAAACTACCCAGGCGAAAGTGGATCAGGTCGTGGGCCCAATTGGGAGTACAACTGGGGTTGGGGCTCTGCTCCAGGTTCTGGATGGGGTTTCGGGTCAGGTTCAGGTAGATCACCAACAGGCTGGGGAAGAGGATCTGGATACGGGTATGGATCCGGATCCGGGTCAGGTAGCGGATATGGATATGGTTCTGGAGGTGGTGGAGCACACGGTGGTGGATATGGTTACGGAAGCGGAAATGGCCGTTCTGGTGGCGGCGGCGGCGGTGGTGGTTCCAACGGTGAAGTTGCCTCTTTAAGCCACAGTAGTAAGATTCATCCGTGATGATGTTTTGGTAAGTTCTCCCAACTAAAATGTTTTGGGAGGAGTATAAGTGTTTGTAATACAGTATTAAGATTATTAGGTTTGGTACCCTCCTAAATGTAACTTATATATCTCCCTTTGTCTTGTATGCTTTTATATATAAGATTATGTGCTCGTCGACGTATCTTATACCGTCTTTGCATGTCTCTAAAGGTGTGATCTCTTATAGTGTAATTTGTGTATTGTCTCCCAAACGCGTGTTTAGATAATTTTAAGACAAAAAAAAAGTTATATATATTATCTCTTAGATTTGGATTAAGTTCAACTTGTAAAAAAACTGTATCGGTTTTCCAAGATTTTATATTCGAATATCAATATATGGTCTCAAGAAATAATATGGTCGCTAAAATGCGCAAGACTAATATTATCTTAGATTTGAAGGTAATTTGAAATTATATAAGGTGAACAAAAAAAGAGTCCAAGAGAATCGATTCAAGAAGAGGCTTTCAAGAAACCAACCCCTTAAAGATACATTGAAAATTCTAAACTAACATCACTAAACAAGAACCCTCAGGATACAAAAGAGGGTTTACATCACAAAACGTGATAACAACCCCAATGCATATATGTAATCAAGCAGCAGCGAGTTGCTGCTTCTTGTTGTGATGAGTAGATAAAGAGTCGTCTTCGTGTGGATTCATCAAAAGTTTCGTCTTAAAAGAGCTTCTGAAGGAAAGAGAAGGATTTAGAAACAGAGATTTCATCTTCATCAACATCACCATCTCTCTTTGTAGAAAACAACAGTAATTGTTAAAAGTTGAAACGGTGACGTTTAACTGAAACTCGATTCCGAACAAGAAGTCAAGCTCAAGCATGTTCATCTCTTCTCTGCTTATTCCCCCAACTTTTGCATAATATCCATTGTTGTAACTCCTAAACTTGTCACGAATAATAAATAATCAACTGTTAATTTATAAGTAACTTATAACAAATTAGTTAGCCTCAGAATAAGTTACTTACAAGTCATCCATGAATTTGGCAGAGACCAAGACACTTGTGATTATAAGCCTATGAACATTATGGGAATTGATAGGCACAAATGGCTGCTTCTTCACGAACCGATCCAAATATATATACGCGACGATGTAACACGAATAGCTACAATTCGCATACTCGAAGATCCTCTCGAGATAGCTTCTGATTGATATGGAAGGTTTGGTTAATCCATGGAAACCTGAGATCATCTGTTTCTGGCTAAGCTTGTCGTTGGTCTCCGATACTCTTTGCAAGAGATACGACATTGCTGTTAAGACGCTTGGCATGATCTCAGCCATTGGTTCTTCGAGATCTTGATTCATTGTCTGGATCTGAACCTGATCAGCCACTCGATTGATGGAAAAAAATAAAAATAAAAGACAAAACAGAGCTCTCTGTTTCTGATGTGTTTATAAGTGTATTACATCACAATCACATTACATGTTTTAGTTTGGTTTTTTCGTATCTGTCTTTTTTTGCCTGTCATTTCAAGTGTTTATATAGACAGGATTTTAAATAAGATTGTGAATACTCCATTACTATATTCATTGAATTTTTGTTCACTAAGATTAGTTTTGAATTTACAATCTAGTAATTATGATTAGCTCATGGTTAAACCATGGGCCAGGGGACTTATTATTAATTCATCCGACTTCTGGTGTATTAAGTATAATTAACTAACTTAGCTTCTAAAACAAGGAAAACTATAGAAATTAGAAAATTAAAAAGAAAAAGCGGGGAAATCCAATGGAAAACAGTGGCAGATTTTTAGGGTTATTTTATCCATCTAAATTGTATAATTTTTTTCATACAAAAATGGTTGTAGTTCATTTGAAATTGAAATGCTTGTAGCAAATTTATATATGGTGGTGTCTAAAAGAGAAAAAGAAAAATACTCTTAATCTTGAGTTTTGACATTAGCAGGACATGACTAATTGATTGTGTTCGAGAAAACATCTACTATAACTTAAGACTTGGTTTCCTTGGAGACTTGGAGTTAAATTGGTTTACCTACCAAAGTAGCTTGCCCCTACGTTTTCATCACTTACATCTTTTATTTTCTTATAAACTGTACAAGTATGTCGGTCAGTGTGTATATATAAACATAGATTTCATGATAATCTTAACCAGTCAAAGAAAATAGTATAATGTAAGTTTTAGTGACCTATAATTGATACTAGATATAGAAGGTTAAGATGTCTACTATAAATTACTTTTTAAACTGTTGCAATTACATGTAGTTAAGATATATAATATGCTAATTAACTTGTTTCAGATGTTTTATGAAACTTCTTCTTCCACGAAGCTTCTTTTAGTTGACATTCGTGCATCATCAAACTTATTTTCTAGAAAGATAATAGTATTTTTGTTTGAAATCTTAACATGCAGTCTATTAAATTCGAAAAAAAAAATATAAAACCATTATCGTATCCTGATAGAATAATAATCTTGGTGTTCGACGAATGGACGAAACCGATGAACTTCTTTAATCACAACTGAGAGCATCTAAACAAAAGTGCGATTGAGAGAAAGCCACGTAAGAGAATTGCGAGGCTGAACTAAAAATTCGTGCTATTCACGTTAGAGAGATCATGAACAACACGTAGTCATCAATAATGTTTATTTATTTGCTCTTTTGTTATTATTATGCATAGATTTTAAAGATTTTTTTGTTTATCACACAAGATCACTGCCGCTTCTGTCTTTTTCACTTGCTTGAGTCCCCTTCGATTATATTATTCTTTTATATTTCGTATGAACGGTGCTTACTTTTTAGTTTATAATCAACTTATTCGTATTAGTTGAGACTTGAGAGTATGTCTCAAGCTGAGACATTTATTGAACTAAATCCAATAAAGTGGCTGATAGCTTAAAAGGTTTTTATCCACCACCCTTAACACAATGTTTAAGATAGATCATCCCACAGCGATAAAGAATTAACCTATGAATTCAAATGACTCTTTACTCTTTTTTACACGAACTGCTTTTTTTTTTAATAAAAGGGACAAGTATAACACAAGATGAACAATCTAAGGATTTGAAACACTCAGAATGTTTTATGAACAAGAACAAGACAAATAATTGCAATCTCTAAACACAACAATCTAAGGATTTGAAACAATAGATAAGTAGAAGCATCCTCTGCTTTTTTTTTTGTGTAGAAGCAAGGCTTTTTAGCCATAGCAGCGGATTGGGTCGTTGCAGCCTTTCGCACTGGATTGCTTAAGACCAAACCTCCCTCCTTTAGACAAGTATTGCTGGTTATGTTCCTCGGCTCTGTAAAATTTCTTAGCCGGTAATATCTCTGTCACAATCTTCCTATCAACTTGTTGCTGGTGACGCTCCAGTGACTCGCGTGCTAGTTTTTCTTGCTCAGAGTTGTAGAAATATATCCCTGATCTGTATTGGGTTCCCACATCATTTCCCTGATAAGGCAAGGATGCAATCATTAAGCTTTGCAGAAAACAAAAAATAAATAAACCGAATTAGAGTATGAAAGCAGAAAGCTTAGTAGATATAGAGAGTGCTATAGGCATCATATTAATTCAGTATATGGATCGTCAGGCTCAGTTTCAGAGAAAGAAGTCTTATACTCAAGAAACTGTCTCCAATAAGAAGGTTAATAACATTGAGATACTTCACTATAACAAACTAACAGCGTCCATAACAAGGTAGCTTCTTTAGTCTAGAGAACTATGAAGTAGTAGCTACCAACTAAGTCTTATAAGTGTATACATCACTATTCGATTCTACCAAAAAAAATAGTGATCTGCATAACTTGGCTAAGAACTGGTTAAGTGCTCTCTAAGAAACTACCAAAATACACATGAGCATGATGACCAAAGAGGAGAAGAACGATGGCCAAATTCATATCCACGACAACGAGATGATAGCTTCAAACATCAAACCCAAAAGATAATGTGAATCCAAACTCTAGATCTCAATCTAATTAGGGCTCATATTAAATAAAGCCCTAGAAAATATCAAGTTTTCAGATAACCATCTCAATTTCACAGAAGCAGAGCCCTAAAAAAACCCTTAAAAAAAACAAAATCTTCCTCAATCTCCAAAATCACAAGTTCTTCTAACAAAATCCAGACATGAAAAAGATAAAGACTTTAATTACCTGTCGATTCAAAGTGGTGGGATCATGTCTAGACCAGAACAAATCAAGCAGCGACTCATAACTACACTCTTTTGGATCATACTGAACACGAACCACCTCAGTATGATTCGTGGTGCCTGAACAAGCATCTTCGTAAGAAGGGTTGTGAGTGATCCCTTGAGAATACCCAACCTCTGTTTGAGTCACTCCTGGTACTCTCTGGTACGCTAATTCCACGCTCCAGAAACAACCGGCGCCGAATTGAGCAAACTGGTTTCCCGGCGCCGGAGAATCGTCGTCGGGACCTTGTGCGATTGGTGAAGGATGATCCACGTTGGTTTGTCTACTTGATCCTATACCGAGCTTGTTTAGTATGTTCATGGAGATATCTTGTAGACACAGAGACAGAGAGAAACAGAGGAGAGTGGTGAGGAGGAAACGTCGGCTCATCCTATGGAACAATTTTTTATCATGACGGTAATAAAATTCGCGATTGCGTTTGCGTTTGCGTTTTCAATAGCGATAGCTTTTTTTTTTTTTTTTCGCAAAAACAAATTTCATTATAACAGAAAAATTTTATTACAAAGACATATACAGAATTATCTTGACACAGTTATTACATACACAAATATATGCTCCATACATTAAAAAATGTTTTTTGTAGAGTAGATTTACTCGCTAACTGATCAAAAAATCCATTATTGTCCAACTTCATATTTGATTTCTCTTTAATATGGATTGAATACAACAATTTTTGGATGAAACTTCTTTTCACAAAACGTGGCGTTAAACTGGATGTGCCCTCATGTATACTATTATCGTATCACGCCAAGTACAGGATAGGTATGAGAAATCAGTAATAACTAACACGGGCACAAAACTAATTAAATATTCGATGGGTGAATTTGTATCGTTTTCAAAAGTTTTGTAAAATTGTGATTATGGAAATAAAAGAATATAAAAAGGTGAAGTGTACAATGGTAGAAGGTAAGTCTATTTGTAGAAGATACTATTACATCCAGGATCGAGTCCCGGTTCTTACGAATGTAGGAATTTAGTTAATGGGTTGGCTAGTTGTGGCCCAATGGTTAATAAAAAAAAAAAAATCTATACTGTTAAAGCTGAAGTACTCACTAGACTCAAATTGGACCATGACTTTGTTTTGGTAGGTTTTTCATTAAAAATGATTAGAGAATCACTTAATTTAATTAAATTAACCTATAGTTACAATTTTTCTTAATGACCATTATACACTTGGATCGACAACTAAATTATCACCGGGTTGGAACGCGAATCCTTTCTAACCCGGAAATAGAAGAAAAAAAAATCCACATATCTGTTTGTATTATTTAATCCCTAGAATTATTATGAATATTAATAATAATGAGAAATTTTTAATACTTATGGATTGTGACTTTGTTGCTTCCAAAATAATCAATAGATTAATACGAAATTGCATATATATGTAAACTTATTTGATTTGCTTTTATATTGTGAGATATTTACGGAAACAACAAATTAACTTAATACAATTAAATAAAAACAAATCATCATTTAGTTTATACTTTTCAATATTTCCGTAACGAAATTATAGTAATTAATTATGATTAGTATAGATGGAAAGAATAAAAAACGCAGAAATTATATATATATAAAGTTGTAAACCAATTTACTAAATATTTTGGAATATGGTTCATAATCATTATAAATATATGACTAATATGTTTTGAGTACAAATGAGTATGAATCTTGATTTATCAGGTATCCAAATTTAACAGTTTAATTTTGTTCTATATTTGAGCATATTTAAACTTTTAGAAAGTAAACATATTATAATATATTTATGTTTTTTAAAAAAGTTTAAGATATTATAAATATTAAAAAATTTATAGAATGTTTAAATTATTATAATATTTGAACTCCGTCGAAAGTTTAAAATATTATAATAAATTTAAAGTCTATAAAATATTTCAGTAATATTAATATTTTTACTCTTAAAAATTTTAAAATATAAAAAAAGTTTGAGTTGAACCCGTTAAAACAGGTATTTTTATCAAACTATAAATTAAATTGGTTTTTTACAATTTTGTTAAAAATTAACTTCTAAATGATAACCTAAAAAAAAAAATGATAACCTAAATATACCTAATCTCAGTATAAATACAATGGTTTCCTAACCATTGAAATATCTCACACTAAAATTTAACAATCAACTTCTCTTCTTTTGACTACAAACCAAAATAAAGAAAAACTCATCCTCTTACAAAACTACTATCTGAAATTGCGATGTGTCTATCTTATTACAAATACTATCCAATATTACAGAGTGTCTATTCTCTTACAAAACTACTATCCAATATTGCGGTGTATCTGTTTCCGTGAAAAGCTATATTTTACAAAATACTTACTCTATTAGGATTTCCAATTTACTGTATAACCCCAAATATACAAATAAACAATATATAAAAAAAAAGAAAATAAGTTAAAATAAAAAACTATATTACAAAAATACAAATTACAAAAAAATTTAACTAACAAAATATATAATCCCACCTAGTATATATTAAAAGACTGTAAAGAAATTTTTTTTGTCACTCTGAAACGAAGAGACGAGTAAGAATTTCAATTCAACGATTTGACAAAGTCATTATATCGATCCATATATACCAAAACCATAGGCTCTAAATTTGCAATCTAATCCGGAAATTGTTTTTTTCTTTTTCCTTCGAAAAAAAACACAAATGTAACTAAGGAATTACTAAAAATATAACAAATAAACTAATCAAGCTCTTCGCAAACAATCTTACAAAACATATTTGTTCTTAAAGAGTTTCGTAAAACACTGATCACAATCAAAGAAAAATAAATTAAAATGTATAGATCCACAAGTTGGAATAGAGTGACAGAAGATTACTCATCCGCACCGCCGAAAGGATTGTGGATGGGCTCAGTGATCGGTCCCCTTGACGAGAACGAACTACCTTCCTACAATAATCCACCGGATGAGATGATTAAGAATGAAAAGTCACGTACAAAGTTTGCAGAAAAAGCTATTCACATCATTCCTTTTGTCCTCCTTGCATGCGCTCTCGTACTTTGGCTCTTCTCAAATCCAGGTATTCACACTAATACACACAGATACAATTTTGAGAGCCAAAAGCATGCTTGTGCTGATCAAACCATGTCAGGATTTTAAAGTGAAAGGAAACAAAATGCATGTTGTTGACGCTTTAACCATGGAATAATTTGATATATTCAACATGAATCTTTAAAACGCAGAGTTTGACTAAGATTTCAAATGTGTTTTTTTTTTTTTTTTCCTTTTTCTAGGGCATCTACATTTGATAAGATAATTTGTTTCTGGTTTTTTAATATCTTTAACATATTTTGGGTTAATTATAAATGCAAATCTCAAATGGAATGGCAGAATTCCATTTTTTTTTCCTTTGCGTTTACACATGTTATAGTAAAAAATATATATATTTTCCAAACGAAAGGATGTTTGATTAGCAAAAAAACAGTTGTTGAACGTATACTGCAAAGTGCATAAGGTAGTTTGTCAATTTTAAGCTTCATAAAGTCATCATAACTCACAAAATAAATAAAATCACAATTTTTGTAGATGTGGTGGATGTTGGGATGAGAGAAGAATCTATAGCGGCTAGGATTGAAGGATTGACTATAGAAGGAGACATCGACAATGACAGCGATGGAACTCAAACTGGTTTCTTGGGCGCCACCTTAGAACTCGGAGATACAGACAAACCAAACCTCAATGATCGGACCAGACGAGGTTCAAGAAAATTGATCAAAGGCTTTTAGATAATATTATAATTGCACCCTCATTTTTTTTGGGATGAAACTTTTATTTTAATCTGCAAACTTTACCAATACTATGATTTTGTTTTTGCTTTTCCTTCTCTTTTTGGTTAATAAAGGAGCAGCTAAAATTTAAATTAAATCCAATTAAGTAATTTTTCTTTAATCTATTCTGAAAAAAAAAATGAAAAACATTGTACATAATCCGGCGACAAAACTCCTGAATATAGATATATAATCAAATAAAAACTCGTAACCAAAAATGAAATATACCTATATCATATGCTCAATTTCTGTTTTTTTTTTTCAAGTGTGATTTCATTTTACAGGAATAACACCATTACCCGTCATGTCAGTTGCTCCGGTAGCTTGTGGAGGTGGAGGCATACCGATACCAAGTTCCAAACCGTCTTTCTTTGTCATCATATTAGAAGCTTCATTCGGCTGAGATTGAGGTATACCCATCGGTACATGCCTTGGTACAGGTATACCAGAAGGGTGAACAAACCTAATCTGTTCAGGATTGGCGTAGTACATTGGATGCATATACATAAGAGGTGCAAAGTTGTAGTAAGGTGGTCCTGGTACGGTTTGGTAGACTGGCATTAACTCCATCGACAGATTCTGAAACCTGTTCGAAATCTCGGTTTGAGTCTGACCTTGCATCACCGGTTGTTGAGATCCGGTAACTAATTGTTTAGTTAGAGTCTGGGACGACGACGATGTTGATGCACCTTGAGAGTTTCTCTCTTTCTCCTTCAGTTCAATCAAACCAAAAAATTAAAACCCTAAAAATAAACAATTGACTTCGTCTAACGAATTACTTGAGAAGCAAGGCAATTAAAAAAAAAAGACCTGATCTTCGAGAGAGATGTCAAAGAGACTAGCACGTCTTTTTCTCTTGTCGTTAACTTTTAACCTAATAAAATATTTCTGAGCATGACTCGCAACTTGTGTCGGTGTTCTCGTCGGGACAAAACTCTTTGCGATTCCTCTCCAATCTCCTTTTCCAAGTTTGTTCAACCCGATTAAGAAATTACGATGTTCTTCTTCCGTCCATGGCTTCCCTGTGATTTTTAAACAATTATATTATAGTTTCATGAAATTAAAACTATCGATTAAAATTTAAAGAAAAAAAATTTACCCTTTTTCTTGTCATGAGCGGTTTTGGACTTCTTGGATTGAATCTGACCGTCGGAGTGGTAACCTGTATCTTCAACCGCGGCGATTGGATCACCGCTACCATTACTGTCATCGTTAGCAAGAAGAGCATCAAGGTTTCCCAAACTAAGACTCTTCCTTAACGCCGTAACCTCAGGCGGCCTAATCGGATCAGAAGATATGTTAACGCCGAACAGTTTAACGCTTCCCTTATTAACACCGCTTAGACAAGTACGTGCGTTATGGCCATTGTGACCACAGTGAGAACAAGTCTTCGCCGTCGTCACCGTCTCCTTCACCATATCTCTCTCTCTTTCTCTAATCGATCACAAGGAATTGGGAATCTTTAGGTCTCTCGCTAATTGTATTTATATCTCTTATTCTCTCTACGAGTTCATATATACGATATATATCCCGGATTTGCGTGAGCTGTTTTTTTGTGTTTTTTTTTCTTTTTTTACATTTTCTTATTTTCCTTAAGAGATAAAGCGTTTCCTTATTTATCATCTTTTTATTTTGGAAGTTTTTTTTTTACCAGAATTATTTATAAGGAAAAAAAATCCAGCAAAATCAGAGTAAGATCAATAATCAATGGTTGAGATTTTCTTAAGATATGATTTGGGGAGATTTCAGCCGTTAGATTGTGTTTCCAATTAAAGTTGTACTGGATATTATTATTAATCCCCGGGTATTTAGGTGAGGTGTTATATCGTATATTCGATATTTTTTTTTATTTAATTTGTTTCCTAAAGTTACCTATATTTTTATCAATATCAATCCTAATCCTTATGCAGTTGGAATTTACTTACTTTTATCTTAATCCATATTAGTTAATATCTCATATTTTATTTTTCACCGAAGATTTACATATTGTATATATATATATATATGTTATATATATTATCTAATAATATAAATATCAGTGGTTTCCTTAATGAAGAATAAAAAATGATTAACAAAATTATTGAATTTTACGATGAATTTGAGTATTGTTTTTATGATATATTAATTCATGTGGTCCAGCCTAAACGCATTTAGATCAAATTGTATATTTGGAAGTTTGTATCAATGTAGAAATACAAAGTCCTCGTTTCTTTAATTAGGGAAACTTCTTTATTAATTTTTTTTTTTAATAATTTGTTTATTGCGATCAGTGTGTGTTGATCTTACAAAATCTACGGTGGGATTAGTTTAATTTTCATACAAAAAAACCACAGTAATCTGACAAATCGAGAGAAGCCACATGTCTTGACGTGTTTTCATAATACGGTAATACCTTTGTAAATGATAAATTTATAATACGGTAATACCTTTTTAAATGATAAATTTACGCTTGGACTCTTTTAATCTGTATATAAGTTGGTACCCTTTAAATAACCTCCCAAGTCCCAAATGTCATATATGAATATGGTTTAAGTATTTTTTGTCACGAGAGGTAAAGTATTTATATGCAAAAGCTCCTACACGAGGAGCTTTTTGGTACTCTTTCATAAAAATAGATCGTGCTCTTTTAGTATCCATGGCGAATCGAAACTGATGAGACCTTTTAGTACAAGTACCTGGGCCGTAACACTTGGGAACAAGTGGTTTTTGCTCCACCACCATAACCTACCAATAAAGTTATAAAGGGAGAATTAGAGTAGCCCAGAGTTTAATTTTGTAATGCTCATATGCACACATTTCTTTTTCCCCGGCAATTTCTAAATGTTCAAAAAAAAAGAAGGAAAAATATCACATATATAGCACCTTTGATATCTCAGGGATTGACGCATGCTTAACTCCTTCGAGTGGTTTATCTTCTTCTGCCGGCTTATCTCCTTCAGTCGATTTCTCTATTTGTGGCGGCTTATCTACCTCCGCCGGCTTATCTTTTCCCGGCGGTTTATCTTCCTCTCCCAGCAGCTTGTCTTCCATCAATGGCATATCTCTTCCTGGCAGCTTATCTTCACCCGACGGCTTATGTATCTCTAACGGATTATCTCCTCCTGACCACTTGTCACCTCCTGCCAGCTTGTTAGCCCCCTCAGGCCTAACTCCTCGCGCATGCAAAGTACTTGTTGAATGCTCTTTTTTCCTAAGTGTCAATCACACTGTCTCATATACACGTAATGTTTAACATAACAAAAATAACAAAAACAAATGGTGATATGTATATAGGAATGTGGTCACGTATATAAAAATTGCATGAACAATTTCTGTTATGTGATGCATTATGTGAGCTTTTCTTGAAACCGAATGGTACGACTAAACCATTATAACAAGAGATAATTAATTACTTTTTCGAGGTAAAAATCTTGATTACTTAAGTAATTTACTTGTAGAGCCAGACAAGGAGGGCGATTCCGGATGCTCCGAGGCTACCAGAAGCTAAGAAAACCGTAGCCAAGACACCTGAAGTGATAACTGCCGGTACGAGAATCGGACTAAGAACCACAAAAACCGGCATCATAACGGCTAGAGCCACGGCCATGCCGGTGAAGGTTAAACCGGTGAGGATCATAAGGGATACAGCGGCTATACCGGCGTAAAGAGGCGGTTTGTCTTTCGTGTCGAAGAAATGCATTTGGCAGTAGAGAAATTTTGTTAAGACTCTGATTCTGTATAAAGAGTCTACGTGTACGACGCATATGTCTGAAGAGAGTATTGTCCATGCATGTAATGTAACTGACACCTTTGTGAGTGAAGTTGCTCTACGTCACGCCAAGTTAAGTTGCTTTTGTTTTTTGTTCACATTTAATTTGCCTCGTTCGTTTATTTTTCTTCTAACAGGGAATAATAAAAGGACCTTTGTGTTAATTGATTCTGTATTATACTAATAAAATACAGTATTAATTTTGGCAAGTTGATGTGTGAGCTCCTTCGCCGATCCAACGAAATAATAAATATTTTAGCCATGGCATATATGGCGTTGACCCTGGTCGCTTCTTTAGTCATAATGGTCAAACAATTCAACTTCATTTCTTGGATGAATCAAATTCAACATTCAAATTTGTAGTTATCTCTATTATATTATTTAAGCAATCCTATAAACAAATAACCTTAGTACATATAAGATATTACACAAAATGCCACTGTATTTTAATACAAAATATAATAACATAATCTTAATATTAATCTTTATTAAAAAAAATTTTAATATTAATTTGTGGTAATCAGAAAATGATTACCTAAAAAATAGCAACTATTAATTTATTAGATTACAAGAAATTATTAATAAAATAATTTTGGAATTATTTAATAAAATAATTTCGAAATTATGTAATAAAATAATTAAACAAATTTTATTTATCGTTTCAGAAATCTTAGGAAACAATAACAAACTATTTAGAAAAATCATAAAACTTAAATTTGTTTATAAAACTAATATTAAATATTTACATATCAAAATCATTTAATAATAATAAATATATATTAAAATTAAGATACAACATTGTTTCTATTTTTAAAATATATCTATATACTTATTTAAGCTATGTTGTTAAAAATTTAACCAATTCTGATGTGACATATTACGAAAATGCTATTGTATTTTAATTATTCTAATAAACAAAAGAAAAGTTTAGATTTATTTACAAAATAATAAAACTCTATTTATTGTTTCATAAATCTTAGGAAATAATAACAAACTATTTAATTAGCTAAAAATTAATTGTTTATACACAATATTCATTATATAAACAATACTAAGTGTATAATATTGATAATATACATAACATAATTGTAATTTTTACCTATAAAATTAATATATAACATGTTATACCAATAACTTCAATTTGTAAATTTGGTATATTAAGATCTTTAAACACGTTCACATTAATTTGTAATACCAAATCACGGGTCAATACATATTTTGTTGGGTTCTTTTAGCTTTACCGAATGTATAATTAACGAATTTGATATTGCACCAAACCAAAATAGTAGTACCAACTACGGGTTGAAATCAGAGTATGACCTTAAGCAAAATAAAATATATAATTTTATAAAATATATAGTATTAATCATTTTTCTACTATTATTTTGTAACAAAGAAATCTAAATTTACATAAATATTTTCTCACGCTGGTAACATTATTCTACAAAATATTAACGTGTATTTATGAGTCAGGTAATAAAACGGGTAATGAGACGGGTAACGGACGCTCAAAAATTAAATTAATATCCGTTACTCGATCATTATTCACGGATAATATAATTATTATACCTTTCACTCGACCCTAAAGCTACGGGTACCTTTTTTTAGGGCGGATACAAACCAAAAAATGGGTCGAATACGGGTATCGGTAGTAGTTTTCAGTCATACCTATTAGTAGTTTAATATAAATCAAAACTCACCATTTAGTACTATATTATATAATATGTAAATGAATAATACAACATAAAAATATTATTAACAAATAACAAAATATAAAAAAAAAGTTTTTCCGCGCTACCAGCGCGGGTAACTATCTAGTTCCATTGTATTTTAATTAGTCTCCTACAAATTTTTTTTTGAACAACGAGTTTCCTACAATTTTTGCAACCATAAATTATAATTTTTTGGTACTGGATGATTATTCATTCATTCTTGTCGACCATATGGTTTTAGAGCCTTTTAGAGGTCCAATTAATGATAATACTTCTGGTCATTAACAATGTATTTGAGGAAAAAAGAATTGATGATAAAAAAAAAAAAAATTTAGTATCCATGATGGGAGATGTGGAAAAAGCTCGAAATTGACGGTTTCCTTGAACAACTCTCTAAAAGAAGAAAAAAAACAAAAAACAAAAAAAAGAGGTTAATCAACAATTTTATTACAAAGGATATAAGTTTGTGCACAGAAAAAAAAAGGGAACATGAAAGAACTAAAACTAGTAAACCAAATCTAACCATTTTTTGTGGATCACCATAAACGAGAGACATGCACTACGTATACGTAATTAGTACTACATAAAGTACTACATAAATTCATATTGCGTTTGTTCAAAATATATATATATTGCTAGTGAGAATTTCGACCATCAAATAGCAAACAACGTTTCTGTGTTTTTGAGAGGAAGAATAACACAACAATGTCATCATCACATTTTGCTATTTTTTGCCTCTTCATGATTTCCCTCGTTCCTCTACATGAATGTATGTGTATGTATATATATAACTAATCATTCATCATCATCATCATCGATTGTAATCATATTTCTAATATCTAATTCTTGTTTTTCGATCTGTCTGGTTACAGTTGGAAACGCACAGGGTTCTGAAGCGAGCCTGCAGCAGTTAGAACCATCAATGTGTATTCGTGTATTATGTGCAAAAAACAAAAATCAAAAATGGTGTTTTTGCTGTGCCGGAGTGCCAAAGACCTGTCATCGTAATAAACGAGAATGTGCGGCTGTCTGCAAGCGCCCACCTCTCGACTAGCGCCCACCTTCCCGTAATTATATTTACTACCATTGCATGTCTACGTGCTACACCGGCTATTGTGAGTAGTGTACGCATTTTGTTTGAAATGGTTCTGAATCAATTTTAAGATACTTCCTAAAATCGTATGTAATCGGTTTTGGCCGACATAGCTAAATGCAATATGAAAACTTATAAACTGTATCAACTTTGAGTAGTTGAGAACTTGAGATGAAGAGGTGATATGTATATTGTGTGTTTGATTCATATATGTATATTCTCTAAGTCCTTTATTATTATTATTATTGTTAAAACCTCATACTTTATAAAATTATTGGAAATGTTCTCTATATTTTATTCACAGTGAAGCAATATAAACAACGAGTAGTTTACATGCATTATATTAGAGATCTCTATTTACCTGCAAATATGCAATAAAGCATTTTATAGAAATCAAATCTCAGAACTGTGAAAACGCATATGTGTGGCTAAGTCTATATGTTCAAGTGTGTGACTTTGAGGTTGTATGTGCATAAAGTAAGTAAGACACACAAGCTTTGTTGACAGGGTTCGGTTTTTCATACATCCCCTAGATCTAGTTAGAACAAATTCACTAGAACAAAATAGCATAACAAAATAGCAATTACAACTGCATATGATACAAGCACTACTATGCCTATCATTTTTTCTGGTTGAATAAAACATCAAAAGATCTTTCTATCTTGTTGATGGGGCGACACCACACATCCTGTGTACATCTCTCGAAACTATCTTGAAGCGTGCAAGTCTTCATGAAGCGCCTTCATGGTATTTATATCAATTGCATAACCCCTAGGGTTAGCAATTTTCTTATTATACAACAAATAGGAATTGAGAGATTAACAATTGCACAACCCCTAGGGTTGACAATTTTCCTATTATACAACAAATAGGAATTTCTTATTATACAATAAATAGGAAAGTTTCTCTTCATGATCCCATCTTGAATCTTCCATTCAAGATGTTCATCCAGCTCAACACTCGCCACTTGGCTTGTCCAAGTCTACCCCAAACTTCTGTACTCAAATTCTTCAATTCAGCTTCTTATACTACTTCATGTATTATTCTCGGAACTAGTAAAAGAGCTGCTTCAGACGTTTGATACCATGTTCGCTGTATCTGACCTCTTGGCTTGTCGAAGTTGTCTCCAAACTTCCGTATTTAACCTCTTCAAAATAGTCACACAGTTCGGCTTCCTGTATAACTTCATTTACTACCTCTTGTACTACTTTAGAACTTCGCATATGTTCTTACCGCAACTGCGTCAAGTAGTACCTCAACAACTTTGTTAGTTCTTCTCATTGTCTTCACACCATCTATAAGACATTTGTAATGATTCTATCTTATTTTTTCATATATCACAATAGTTGTATGACATCCTGGTTTAGTAGCAATCACATGACATGTTTGAGACAGCTTATAAAACTCAATCAACACATATACCTTCATTCAAACTGATGTAGAAACACTAAACTATTTTAGTCAGTCACTTCGTTACTTCTTCTTTCATAATTTATACAGTAATTTTCAATATATTATATATATTCATAATTAGACTTTTGAAGCTGGCAATACTATTAAAAAAAAAAAACTTTTTGATAGGTTTTCTATATACATTAAACACAAATTTTAAATACATCTCAATTAACTAATTCCACTAAAATTAAAATATTAATAATCCAAGTGTAGATATAAACTTAAAGTTTTAAAACTCTGTGCATATTAAAAATACAAAAGGAGTCATCATGATAACTTGATAAGTACTTTAAAATGACAAAAAGTCCACTTAACCCAAAAGAACAAAAGAAAAAAAAACGACGAAATATATAATCCAAGACAAGGAAATAAAAATGATTAACAAGTCCAAGACAAGGTAGTATGATCTTTCTCGGTCCGATCCACGAAACTCCCTCGAACCCTCTCTTTAGTTTTAAAGCTACTCTCTCACCTGCAGTACTATATATCACCATATTCCTCGTCACTCTTCTTCCCACTTCAACTCATTTACGAAAACACATCAAGAGAGTTGCTTAATTCAAGAGCAAAGATATGGCAACTAAACAAGAATCATTAGCCATCGAATTCATAAGCCAACACCTTCTCACAGACTTTGCTTCCAATGAAACCAAACCTACCAGTTTTACGTTTCACGAAACTGAACCATCTCTTTTTACCAATCAATTAGTTCACAGCTTTCACTCCGAGACAATCGACCAACCCCCTAAACCGAACTCGACCCTTAACCGACGTAAACCGCCGTTACCGAATCTATCCGTCCCGAGAACGGTCTCAACAAAGATGGAGATAACAGAGGAGGAAGAGAGGAGGCACTACAGGGGAGTGAGACGAAGACCTTGGGGTAAATACGCAGCGGAGATCAGAGATCCGAACAAAAAGGGTTCTAGGATTTGGCTTGGGACTTACGACACAGCCGTGGAAGCTGCAAGAGCTTATGACCAAGCAGCGTTTAAGTTACGTGGAAGAAAAGCAATCTTGAATTTTCCCCTCGATATTAGGGCTACGTCCGAAACTTGTTTTGAGGAAGGATTAGGGAAACGAAAGCGGGTTAACAGTTCTCCTCCACCGGAAGAGGAGAAGGCGGCTAGGGTTAAAGTGGAAGAGGAAGAAGAGAGTAATACGTCGGAGACGACGATGGAGAATGAGGTTGAGACGGTACCTTTGACGCCGTCAAGTTGGATGGGGTTTTGGGATGTGGGAGCAGGAGATGGTATCTTCAGTATTCCTCCGTTATCTCCGACGTCCCCCAACTTCTCCGTTATCTCCGTCACTTGAAAACGTCAACGGACGATTACGTTTTCACTTGCGTCACTCTCATTATTTCATTTAATTGTTTGTATATAATATAAAGGGTAGCGGTAGTGTGCAACTATCAAATTAGTAGTTCCCTTATTATTATTACCAATAATTTTATTCATTATTATTTTATTTTGAGAAGAATATTTGGATGTTGAAAATCTTATGAATTTATTGATTGTATAAAAAATATATATTTTTAGTTATTTGTTTTGTTAATTAAGTCGTACCTTTCATCTGCTAAAGTCAATAGATTGTAAAAATTGAGAAATTAAATCAGAGCTATACAAGTAAGTAGTGTGAAAGCGAAAGTGGAAAACACAATAATGAGTTGATTACACACAAATCTAAACGAAAAAACTAGATTTTTCAAAATTTCAATAGTAGAAGTAGAAAACACCAATCAAATAGAGAGATAATGCCGTCTTAAGATTATATCTACAAAGCATCCATAAAAGTGTATAATTAATATTCTCTTAGATTGTTATTATAAAATTAAGAAGGATGAACTAATTTAACAAAATTGTAAAGCTAACTGAGCAAGAGGGTAAGATTTGGTTTGTATAAGTGGAGGTGGAGCCCTATACGAAGTTAAGTAGAAACAAAGAAAATATCAAGTTGTTTCAAATCATATCCTAGCAAGTAGATAGACAAGACAACCCTACAAGAAAAAGCAATTTGATGAATTTGTCTCTCCTCTTTGGGTGGTGGTGGTAGTTATTAGGGAAGGCACTGCATAATACTATCATCTTATTGTTTTACTCTAATGTGAAAATTGCAAAATATCTTTTGATATTTAGAGTTTAAAAGAAAAATCATAACTTAGGATTCGAACCGTGCTCAAGGGATCAAACTCGAGAAGAATCAAATATGGATGATAGTGAAATTTGTCACCATCATAATGGACAAGATCAAGTTGGCACAACTTGGAAGGGTCCTGACAAAATATCTTAAGTTGTCTCCATAAATGTTTAATGGATAAGAATTGGACCCAGAGAGTTTAAACAGTGAGACACAAGAGAGAGAGAGAGACTTGTGTGACACCTCACCCATGGCTGCGAAAACACCTGTTTAGGATTCTTTTCTTTATATATCCCACAAAACGATCAAAACTTTTTATTCATACATATCACTTGCAAACTTTCTTCTTCTCCTGTCTTGTCTAGAAAAGAAAAGTAAAATAAAAATGGCGACTTTGGAGGAAAGCTCTGATATGGATGTAATACTACAGAAACATCTGTTTGACGACTTGATGATCCCTGATGATTTCATTGAAGATTTTGTCTTTGATGATACTGCTTTTGTCTCAGGACTCTGGTCTCTAGAACCCTTTAACCCACCAGTTCCTAAACTAGAACCTAGTTCCCCTGTTCTTGATCCTGATTCCTATGTCCAAGAGTTTCTGCAAGTGGAAGCAGAATCAACATCATCATCATCAACAACAACATCACCTGAGGTTGAGATTATCTCTAACCGGAAAAAAACAAAGAGGTTTGAAGAGATGACGAGACATTACAGAGGCGTGAGAAGGAGGCCATGGGGGAAATTTGCAGCAGAGATTCGAGATCCGGCCAAAAAAGGATCCAGGATTTGGTTGGGCACTTTTGAGAGTGATATTGATGCTGCAAGGGCTTATGACTATGCAGCTTTTAAGCTCAGGGGAAGAAAAGCTGTCCTCAACTTTCCTTTGGATGCTGGAAAGTATGATGCTCCGGTCAATTCATGCCGGAAGAGGAGGAGAAGCGATGTACCGCAGCCTCGAGGAACAAGAACGAGTACTTCATCATCGTCATTAAACTAATGGGAGTAGTGATGTTGTATTAGTATATATATAGGTCAATATCGTAAGTATGTGAAGCATCTTGTATAGAGCCAAGAAAATATTAGATTAGTGTACTGAAAAAAAAAAAAAAACTCTTGCAAAATATGTAATGAAGAGTTCTTGTAACAATGGAACCTTGTCTGTTTTCTCATGTCTTAAAAGAGCTTAAGGTTCTAGAAGCACAGTTCTTGTTCCAAATTCTGTTTTTTTTAGAATTTAAACTTCCTGGGAAGAGGACCTAAATAGATCGACTACTACATCTAGTTCTGTGGTACTTAATCCAACTTTAGCCTAAAATATCTTAACATAAGCCTAAAAAGAGAAACTTTAATCCAATGACACAATCAGTAGTATCGTACAGTGACTCCAGTATTCAATATCACTGAGGTCATTAGTTCACTAGTCCAGAAAGCGTGATTTCAGTGAATTGAGAACATGAACAAGTTGCAAGAGGGACCAAGGTTAAAGAATGTGTAGCAGCCAGAGTTTTGTCTCATGGTTGGGTACAAGTCAGCATTCATTTTTAATTATGACAAGGAATTCGATGGACCACACGCAACAGCTAATGGAGATGCACAAGTTGCAAAATGGAAAGTAAACAGACAAAGATATGTATTAACATCTCATCCCTGAGATGGATGTTTGAGTATTATTATTATGAATAACTTAATCAAAGTATTCTTATAATCAATGATATAACTCGTGGTTTGATAAAGCTATCTTTTATGCATATATGTCTTAGTTTACATTTGGAAGAACAGTTGATGAATATCATCTGACCTGTTTCTTAGATAGAAGATGTCTTCATGTTGTCAATCTTTTCTTGAGTTTCCATGTCCATCACATTCTGCAATGCTCCTTCACCAGTCAAGAAACTCGGTTGATTTGTCGATGCAAGGAGTCTAGCCCACATCCTATCCGTTAAGTTCACCGTATTTGTCACTTCAGTCACCCGCTGCAGAGGTAAAAACATGTCACTCAGTTAAAAAAATCATGGGATTCATTTTAACCGCAAAGGTTTAGGACTCCTCAATGATATACTTAGTCTAAGGATGATAAGCGAAGTGAAACGAAAAAAGCTTACAGAAATTGGGATGTAAGCATGTCTGCTGTTAACTGGTCCCACAGTAAAACCTGAGTACCCAGCCATTGCTCCATGAACTGCACTTTGGGCAAGAAGAGTGCAATACACATTGTCTGATGCATTACTCGGTATTGCTCTTATCATATACGTCGGGTCTGTTCAATAAGTAAATATGTCATGAAATGAACAAGAAGAGACTTAACAAGGTAGAGACAGTGAATCTGAAGATATACCTATGTACTTCATATTTATCATCATTTTCCGAACATTTGTAAAGTGATCCTGCAACATTGTGATCACAAAACTCATCTTAAATGTTTGAGGAAAACAACTAGAAACCATTTTCTTAACTTTTGTGTTTCGAACTACCTTTATCTGTTGAGTCAACCAAAGACCAACATCAAGCAAAAGTCTATTTCCTGACGCATCTTTAGTTTCAGATGCACGCATGCTTTGAGCAACATAATCCTGTCCAGCTCCTTCGGCTATCACAATGACCATGTGCCTGTTCTCTTTAAGTCGTTGCTCAATAAACTCAAAGAGCCCACCCTTTCCTTCAAGAAAAAATGGAGACTCTGGAATCAAGCAACAATCCTGTCGCATCCCAAAGCTGCCATTGTTATACAACAATAGAGAAGTTTTATAGTGACAATTTAACAATCAAAATTCTCAATTACCACATCACGGTTTGCTAAAGTTGCAATCATGGCTATAAAACCTGCAAAATTTATACAAAAAATTAAATTTCATATTCACATAAGAAAGTAGACCGCATGTGCCACAGAATGTTTACCGCTGTATCTTCCCATGAGCTTAACGATACCAACTCCATTTTCCACACTCTCAACTTCTACATGTGCGGCATTGATAGCTCGTTGTGCTTCCTCAACAGCGGTATCAAAGCCAAAAGATTTGTCAATCACCTAAAATAATGGGTGAAGAAGAGTGTATAAGAAACTCAATATGAGAGACAAGTAGACCCTTAAGCTGAAAACTATCAGTGCATATATACAGCAATATCATTGTCAATTGTCTTGGGAATGCCAGAAACCGCCACTTGAAGACCACGTCGCTCGACTTCCTTCACAGAATATGAAGCAAGTATCAATATAATTACTTAATGACATCCACGCAACAAATAGTAATACAATGTGATCATGAACAACCTGGTATATTTTCTCTGCGCCCTTTTGTGTCCCATCACCTCCAATAATATACACCTGATATACACATTGACAAGATATTAATAATGGCTCAATTTAAATACTAAAGAGAAAATGGATTATCAGTTATGTAAGCTACCTGATTAATTCCTCTATCTTGAATGTTATCAACAATCTTGGCTGTATCATGTCCTCCTCTTGAGGTTTGAAGAAAAGTGCCACCGCGTTTATGAATATCGTTAACTACTTTAGGCGTCAGGGTCATAGTGTTTGTAGAGTAAAAGCCTTTATATCCTCCCTGAATGCCAAGAATGTTATTGACACCATACATATTGTTCAACCCACATACAATTTCCCGTATAACTGTATTGATTCCAGGACACAAACCCCCGCAAGTCACTATGCAAGCTTTTACTTCATCTGATCTGAAATACACCTAAGAAACCAAAACTTAACAGGTTTCAGTAACGAAAAATCTTCACAAAGTTCAAGACTTTAAGACGAAATCATACTCGTTCTCGAGGCCCTGCTCGCCTAAAGTGTACTCCTCGTTTACTCCTCTTCTGGACTACAATCTAAAGATGAAAGAACTTGAGCAAGCAAAGAATATAAATTGACAAAAGACAAAAAAAAAAAGAGCTTAGAGAAAAAGCATCCAGCTTACGTTTTGTGCAACCACATCTTCGGAACTGACAAAGGTTCGCCTACAGAAACAGTAAGAAGAACACATTATAACCCTCGAAGGATCTATTAGCTTACTTAACTTTGCCATGTAGAAACTTCACTTACTTAACAATGGCGTATGCTTGGCTTTCTTTCAATGGATTTGGGTATGACTGTGATATCAATAACAAATCATGAATTAGGGAACTGACATTAACCCAGCAATAAAGTTGTTACCTTTTTAAGTGAACTAACATATTACACCAATCAAATCCTTAAATCTCCATTGCAGAAGTTAGAGATTTTCATATACCGGTAAATCAGGTAGGAATCTGGTCAAGTGAGGGACGTCTTCTAACACAAACCCATCGTCTTCCTCTGGTCTTAATCCATCATAGCACTGAGCTCTGATTAAGCTGTTCCTGTGCACGATTCGCGGCAAGACTGAAACTTTCTTCAGTTTCAAAGCAGGAAGCGGGACACCTCGCCGGTGAAGGACGTTCGAAGAAGGAATAAACGAGGAAAGATTAGGTTTTGCTGACCCAAGAAACGAAATCGAAGTTTCCATTTTGTACGGAGACACAAATCCGAAGTTGTGGGATTGAGAAAATAGATTTTTAGAGTCTCTGTTGAAACTTAAAACAGAGAGAGAGATCACCAAAACGAAGGAGTTCACACTATTCCGTCACAGAGACGGTAAAAGGTGTTCAATCCGAATCTAAACCGGAATCAAATCGATCCGAATCATTTCCAACCGAAATTTTATTTTGAATGTAAACCAAACCGGGCAAAAACCAGTTCTTTAACCAAAGTGCATAACACCATGTCGTTCATAATAAAAGCTATAACACACCATGCCGTTTTTTTATAAACCTGTTTTTTTTTTCCTATTCTTGCTGCACAGACCAAGAAGGCTATAATATACAACTTGAAGGACAATATACATTCAAGAAGATGATGTTCTATGATTACTAGAGGCCTTTTTCTGAGTCTTCGAGTTTCTTAGTTGGCTAAATTGGCTATTCTCTCAGGTATGATCCATCTTCAGTTACAACTACTTCTCTGTAGACATCCATCCACAAGCTAGAACTTGTGTATGTGTATTGTATCATCCCTGTGAAGACTCTCCCCTGTATAATCCGATCTACGCAAAAATGCATCTGACTGCTTGAAAGATTCAATCTTTCTCTCGTCATGTCTGTTCTACAAATTAGTGAGTTGGCTTGGAATCATTTCCTGATCTCTTCAAGTTTCCTCAATACTTGTTTAAAGCTCGGCCTAAGAGAAGGCGATGAAGAGCAACAAGACACTGCAAGCTGAAAGTACTCGAGAACACATTCTTCGGTCACGCCATTTCCATCTTTCACACATCTTCTAAGAATATCAGGACGGTACAAATCAGACAACCTATTATGATCAAGAACAGAACACGTTGGATTCTTGTTTATCGGCTCTTTACCAGTGACTAACTCAAGCATGATCACACCAAAACTATACACATCACTCTCCTTGCTTACTTCCTTCATCTTAATCAACTCAGGCGCTTTGTATCCTTCTGCAGCTAAAGCCTCTAAAATCTCTTGCCCAGCCGAAAAGTTCAAGAGCAAATGCAAACCGAAATCAGAGACTTTAGGCTTAAAACCCTGTTCTAAAAGAACGTTTTTGGACTTGAGATTTCCGTGAACAATCATCCCTGTGTGGAGATGATCAAGTCCTCTAGCTATTCCAATGGTTATACTCAAAATATTGCTCCATCTGTGTGCGTCAACATCTCCACCTGCCAAAACTATGCTCTGCTTATTAGAAAACATTATTGAATACTGATTAGATAATTTCATTCTCATGTTGATATTCTAAAGATATAAAGGAACAAGATCTATAAAGTTTTTGTCTTATATAACAAAAAAGTAGTTACCGACAAAAGATAGATCAATAATGGTTATCCTAGAGCAAGCTACATGTTACGATTTTATGAAAATGTAAAAAGAGAAAACAACTTCTTCTGTATTGGCTACAGTTACCAATATGATTCCATCTGACAAAAAATGGACTTATAAACGAAAATAGCGACGAATGGAATCAAGACAGCGAACAAGTTAAACCCATTTTTTGTCGGAAAGTTGGTTCCTTTTTCAATGTTTTCACGAGAAGAAACCAAAAAAACAAAAACAGAGAGTAGAAACTTACATTTGATGAACTCTGAAAGATTCCCTGAACCGAAGAAAGGATGAATCATAAGCTTCTCTCCTTTGTCTCCAACGTATAATCCTAACAAAGGAACCAAATTATCATGTCGGACGAATCCTAGCAACTCGACGACGCCATTAAACTCCTTAGAGTCTGATCTCACTGCACATAAAGGTCGAAGGAACCTAAGAACCCTAACTTTCCCACTTCTTTGCAACGTTGCTTTGTATAACGTCCCGTAGCTTGATTTACCAATGACTTCTCCAAGAGCATCGAGGATGTCGCAGATAGTTAAATCTTCTCCACCGTGGAAGATGGAAAGCTCCTCCTCCTCTGTTTCTGATCCAACGTCGTCTGAAAAGTCTTGTTTCTCGTAAGAAGATTCTACGTCGTGTTGAGCTTCATTGGTCTCTGTTTCTGTTCTTCTTCTGCAGAAGATGAAGAAGAGTATGATGATGGCTATTATGATCAAGAATGTTATCGGTAGAGATATCGCAAGTATCAGTTTTAGCAAATGGGAGTTTTTCATCTCATGGAAAAGTTTTAGTTATTTTGGATTTGGGGTATCAAGTGAGAGAGATATAAAGTTGGAATGTTTAGGTGTGAGAATATAGAAAAGGTATGAATAATTGAAACCTTTTTTTTGTTCACAGTAGTAGTGATACAGACTACAGAGAGATTTGTGATGTGAATAGGTTGTGTGATGGTAGATGAAGTAAATGATGATATATAGATCTGAAACATGTTTTAGTTGTATCAATGTGGACTTATGAGTTGTTTTTGTTTGCTATTATTGAAAAATCAAAAATGTGTTTTTATTCTCCTCCCAAAGTTCTCAACCAATTGTATAAAGTTTTATGACCTACCGGTATAATCCAAATTTGTTATAGGTCAATTTATTGGAAGGACTTTTTTTTTTTAACTTTGTCATATTATTAGAACTAAGATTTTGCCATTATGGCGTTGTACTTTGAAAAACGTATTTAGATTTTGTTTGGATTTTTGGGGTACTAAATAGGTCTAGGAAATGAGTAAATCATAAAAAGTTGATTTTAAAAATTGATGTAAAAAAAAAAATGTTAGTGTAGAGTTCAACAAGAGAAAATCTTAATTAGTATGGCAAAATTATTCTCCCACGTCGAATGGTCCTTTTGTAGCCCCACCAAACACCATACGTAACAAAGAAGGCCACGAGGGGACCTTCATGTCACTCGCCTTTCAACAACCACAACTCAATATGCATTATGCAACTTTGGTTTGGGAACAATTCTTTTGCTACTTTTTCCTTTTTTTCTATTTTATTGCATAATTTCTATTCTGATATATACTTGATCACTGCATATTTGGATTATCTATGTCAGTGTGTCTGTGTGTGTAAATTATCTATGTTGTAATCCATTCAAGTTCGTTAAAGGATTTCCATTTATGTTATAATTTCTTCATGGTAGTAACCAATATTTTTTTAAATAGTCTCAATCATTCCATGTAGATAAATTAGAGAATTCGTTGACAATGGTCAAATATTATCTCTATATTTCAGTATTTGTCTGGGTATTTATTATTCTATTTTCATATTTATGTCTTTCACAGCTGTATTATATAGAACCTACACCATTTAATCGTCTAGGTGGCAAATCTCACGTACACTTAACAATTACATTTAAGGATATCGAGTTTTTTTTGACAACAAAGTACAAGATCAGCTAAAATGAATCAATTGGTAGAAAAATTGTTTACATAAATAATCTGATGCGATTCCATTCTAACACGACGGGTCAGCTTGTCCGGACAACCATTCTGTGATCGGAGGATCATGACTACGGAAAATGATAAGAACTCTTTATTATCTTCTTCAATCACGTCCAAATATATCTTACAGCCATGTCACTCGGATGACGAAAATATCATCTTCAACAAAATCGAGTTTAGAAAAACCATATAAATTAGTTATTTTTTGTCGTGCATATAAGTTAGTTATTTTAAGCATAACAATTGTTAATTGAGGCTCATTTTTTTTTTTTTTTTGTTATGGGACAGATACATTGTTAGAGAAATAAACGAGTATACAAAATAGTAAAAGTTATGGGTATCTTCTTAGTGGAAAATATAAGCCAGCTTTACTATCCTATGGCCTATCTCATGTTTGATCAAAACCATACACAATTAAAGATTTTAAATCTGCAGATTTCGAATGCGCATTGGATTGGATTCATATAATACATTTTTTTGTATTGATATGCTAAGTTATGTATATTGACAAAAAAATACGATACAACAAAAATCAACACTCTTTATATTTTCATGCAAATGTGCAGTCAAAACCTATAATACAATAAAACAAATAAGGCAAATTTTACATACAAAAACTCGCATATTTCATCAACTTCTATCTTCTACTCGTGTGTGCGCAAGAATGGTATGACCAACAAAAAAAAAAAGCACACAAACACACAGATGACACAACGATGCATGTTTTTTTGTGGGCCAAACTTTAAATCACACCGATGCTGGTTAATTGACGAATTTAGCCGTATAAATCTGAAAACCTTAAACTATTACTTTATTTAATTAGTTGTGATCTCCACTCGTTAATTGCAGAAAGCAAAGAGTGATTAGGAAGAAGAGAATGATTAGGGAAAGGCAAATCCGTCATCGGAGATCTATGATTCTTCTGAAGCCACTCCTTAATGGCACTCTTCTCGTATGTATATCCATCCGCAGCAACGCATGGATTCTCCATCACATCCTAAATTCAACAATCAAACCATAAATCAAATCAAAACACAAACATAAATAACAAAACGTGAAATTAAGATATAAGATTTGATTATCATTTACCTTTGTTATTGGACAGTAGAAATGGCTTGGAGCGTTATGATGATGATGGTCAATTAGGTTTTCAGCAAACATGTTTCTTGCGTTAGACGCAACTTCCTTTATCCTTTCAAGAACCGGTAAAATTTCTTTCCCTAAATCAGGACGATCACGCTTTCTCATCTCCGCACATCTAAGCCCTATCATAACCATCTCTTTCGCTTCCTTAACCGGCCAATCTCCAGCAGTCTTATCTAAGATTTCGGTAAATTTCCCGGTTTGATCTCTCAAAGCTTTCTCTATAGTATGAGCTAACCCCATCGCAGATCTAGCTGTAACTAGCTGAAGAAGTATGATTCCAAACGCGTAAATATCAGATTCAGGGGTTACCACTCCGGTTCTTTGGTATTCAGGATCGATGTAGAAGAATGTTCCGACCGGACCGGTTTCGTTGAAAACCGTTGAGGCATGAGAAGGATCAAGGTTAACCATCTTGGAGAGTCCTACGTCTCCAATTTTGCTCACATTGTTCCGGTCTAGGAGTATATTGGCCGGTTTAAGATCTCGGTGGACGATTGGTCTTGGTTCGTTTGTGTGGAGAAAATAAAGAGCTGAAGCGATCTCCCAAGCTATTCTGAACCGCTCGAACCACCGTAAGGGAGGCGGTTGCGGTGTGTCAGCGTTTGGTCGGCGTTTCATGAGTCTTTCCTCAAGGTTTCCGTTGTGCATATACTCGTAGATTAAGCTGCCGCGTTCAGGACATGCGCCTAGGAGTAGAAGCAAGTGTGGGTGACGAATCTTGCTTAGAATCTCAAGCTGAAGAATTATTAACGAAAACGTCAGCAGAACAGTGATTTTTCTTGGAGGTTAAACAGTGAAAAAAAGGTTTGTTTAACTTTTTACCTCTTGGTGAAACTGTTTGGTTAAGCTACTTTTTTCAGAATGAAGAACCTTGACAGCAACTGTCGTGTGGTGCAAGTTACACCGATACACGCTTCCGTAACCACCTGTTCCGATCTTAAGTTCATCGGAGAATGATGACGTGGCATCAACGATCTCTTCCCAGTCAAATTTCATGTATTGTTGGCGTTGAAGAGGTCCGCCTTCAAGTGCATCCTCTAGCCTCTGCTTCTCTTTTCTAACCTCTTCCGCTCTTGCTTCCGCCTCAAGTTTCTCTTCGGTTTCTCTCTCAATGCATTCTCTCACGAGCTCAGCCTCATTTTCAGCTTCTTCTTGTCTCTCCCTCTCCATTTCCACCACTTCATCCGCTTCTTCTTCTCTTATCGTTAAGTTCTTGAACCTAGTAGCTTCCTCTAACCGCCGCTGGTTCAGATCTTTCATCTGAGAGACGAGAAAAAACAAAAGATTCAAATCATAATTCCGGTATCGGAAAAAACTACTTTCTAAAATGCATAAATATTGTAACTAACAACGAACCTTTTGAGAAGCATCAATGACTTCACTTTGAGCAACTGCATACATTCCTTTAATATGACGAAGTTCAATCTTCAGCTTCTCTAACTCAAAGTCCTTATTCACCTGCATGTTATAAGAATCCAACATTAGTAAAATTTAATGCATAACTTAGACTCACTTGTCAATTGGCTTTGAGAGACGAAAAATAAACCTGGCTACTAGATGAAGTAGGATCACTATAGGTACTTGAGCTTGAAGCCTCTTCCATCTGAGAGCTTCTCCAACTTTGTATATCACTTCCTCCATACCCAATCCCTGAGCTATTTGTTCGGTAAAAGCCTTTCTGGTTTAGTAAGTTCGATTCATCAACATCTAGAGACCCGGCTCTGTTATGACGATGATGAAGCGGATCATTGTTCTGTTTTACAATGTTTGTTCCAACCTTTTGGTTCACGGTTGAAAGTGCTTGGATTCTTTGAAAGAGTAAAGGTGTAGATGTGAACTGATGACTCGATGTCGAACTTACTGACCCTAAAACGTTAACAAACACCAATCAAATCAAACAGGTATAATAAAACCAAGTTTTCATTTGTGTCCTACAGAGTTAAGTTTTATACCTGAATGGCTACTTGAAGAGAACCGGCTTTCACTTCTATCATCAGCAATGCTCGTTTCGATGTCTACATCGGATTTACGAACATTGAGAAGCTTCCCTTTAGAGATAACATGAACTGTGCAAAATCTTGGTGTGACATCTGAAATTCTTGAAGACAAGTTGCTTCTCTTCAACTTCCTGTAAAAGAACATAAGACTTAAAGAATCGATCGAAAGCTCAGAGAAATCGAAAGTTAAGAGAGTGTTGAAATGTTACCATGAGAAGATGATAGAAGAGGAAGCTCCAATGACTAGCTCACTAATTCCATGATCTTGAACTGCTTTAGAGATTGCATCAGCTACATCGTCTGATTCAAGCACCATTATATCCAATTGAACCTTTTTACATATTCAGTATTATTCACAATTCATCAGAGTCTCAACAATAGAAACATGAAAACAGAAAATGCAATAAACTGTGACACACATACCTCTCTATGAGCAAACATGTCTCTACTTGGAAGAAGCATCTCTCTGGTTTTCCTATCAACATCTTTCTTGTAAACTGTTGTGGTCGAAGTCGAATCTTGTCTTCTGGTCGTATTCGAATCTCCTATTTTTTTAACAAACAAATCAGATCGAATTTTGTACTTACAACTTATGTAAAGCTCTATATAAATAGTAAGATAGATATGTAACTTACTAGGTTGGACATGTAAGAGCTTGAAGACGACATGTTCTTGAGAAGCAAATTGTTGAAGTGCCCATCGAACAACGCCTTTGGTTTTGCTATTGTTCCCTTTGATCGCAACTGCTACGAGTAAAGCTCCGTCTCCCATTTCTTGATTTTCAACGGCTGAGATATGAAGATACCAGCTGATGAATTTGACTTTGAAATCTTCAAGCTTCGGTTTCCTTAACCTCGTCTCGTCGTGCAGATGAATTAAAGAGCTTAAAAACAAATAAAAACAGAGAGAAGAGAGAGTCATGAATTGGTCTAGTTTTTATGTTAATTAAAATGTAATTTACAGAGACATTTTCTGGGCAAAAACAAAACAAGTTGAATCCTTAATGGATATAATAATTTATATGTAATAAAATAATAAAACATGGAACCAATTCAACGGTTAAGATCAATCATCAGGGTTTAAGCAATGGTTCCAGTTCCACCAGATAAGATGTGAAGATAGATACCTATTGAGTATTTGACTTCAAAAGCTTTTCCCAAAACTTGTGGGTGGATGACGATGATGATTCAACAGCTTCTTGACAAATGGAGATAAAAAGAGAGAGAGAGAGAGAGAAGAAGAAGAAGAAGACGAATCAAATTAGAGTCAGTGAAGAATGAATCTTCCTGATTAAATAAATGGGAGTTATATTGAAATTTATGCGCAAACCAGTTGAATTCTAAAGGATTATATGTATAATAATCCAACATTCAAAAAAAGTAATGATTCTAAAAAGAAAAAAAAAAACTGATGAGAGAATAATTGAAAATGTCAAAAGAAGTCTAGAAAGAGTTTTGTGTGTGTGAAACTGTGAATGAATATGTAATGTCTTTTCCGGTAAGTAGTACTAAACTTAAGGTTTTTTGAGTTAGAAAACGTGATGACGTTCAAAGTCAGAACAACTTGGCTTTTGTCGGACTGCCAACTTTTTTTTTACATTGTTGACTTTTCAATTTCTGAGGGTTGTTTGTTTGTTTGTTTGTTTGTTCAATTTATGAAAATATTTAAGTTTCATTTTCTGCCAAAATACAATTTTGTTTTTTGATTTTTCTCGTTCAACTAACTACAAATATGTCAATAAGGTTTTATCTTTTGCGAATCTTTTTTTTTATAATGACATGAAAGAGAATTTTTCGTATGACTATTTTCTTCTAAACGTTTGACTAATGAAATTAAGTTACGTAATCTATAACAAAGAGTTTTTCAACTCTAAAGATTTCATTTTTCTCGATTTAGGATGATTCCTCTTTTTTTCTTTTCAGAATCAATAAACGAATGAAAGCTTCTGCATCGGCACAGAGCCGGAAACATTTTTGGCGGCGACAACACAACCCGAAGCTCTATAGACAAGACTCACCTTGTGGATGGTATGAACTTCCCACATATACATAGATGCTCATTTTTTTTGTATACTCCAAAAGTTCATACTTAAAGCACAAATATATCCCAATGAACGAACGTTTTTAAAGTATCGATCTCATCTTGTGGTATAAATTTCCCACATATCCATCATCTCTCTCTCTGCAAGGAGCTCATTTCTTGGACGTACACTCCAGAATTTTTCATATTTTAAACACAAATATGTCCCATCAACCTTTTGAAACTCACGTACGAATATTCACCGTTTTAACATTGAGCTTGGCCGTGGTGTAATGAATGGATGTCATCATTCATTGTCAAACAAGACGCTTGACCTACTCATGAATCATGATATATATATGACAAAATAACCAACATGATGCAAGTTCTTGATAAACAAAAAATTGAAAATCTTACTAGACATTATACGTTACTTTCTTCAGAGTTATGCAAAATCTCAAAACATAAGTATGACGAAACAGAGATAAAATAAATAAAACCGCATTATTTTTCATTGGATTAATTACTTGTGGATGTCTTTATAGTCGAGTCCAATATGAAAGGTACTTTTTAGCATTTATTATGTGCATTCAATAGCATTTAAAGTTGGACGAAATAACCGGTGATAGTTATCTTATCTGAGATGCGGATGTTATTAAGAAGAAAACACAAAATTATGCGTTTGATTAATACAGTTCTAACTTTAAATTTTGATGATGTGATATTTTTTGACCCTTCAGTAATGGACATGTTTGACATGAGAGTAGTAGGTGCGTTGTTTCTATCTTTTACGGATGGTCCAAAACGAGTTTATTTTGTTGACTGGAAATTTGTAGTATAATGGTTTGTATTACTGTCAATATCATGTTTATAATAATTCGAATTCAGTTTATTCTACATCAACATTTGTTTTAGCTAACATAAATATTAGAAATATATAGAATGTAGAAACATGAGACAGATTCCATAACACAAGAAAACTAATTCAAAAGACATTTTTCTCTCTCTCCCTCTAAATTGTTGTAATTCTTGCATCTCATCACACAAAAGATAGATCCCCGGAACAGAGAGCAACACACAAAACAAGATTAGAGTAGTAAACACATTAAACGAATCCATCGTACTTATTTGTGGAGTCTCTTTCTCACTACTGTTTATTAGATTTCCACTCCATGATCGCTGAGTAAAGTGTGTAATTAGCAAGAAGGTTCTTGTTAGGCAATGGAAGGTTTGTTACCGGTGACGTATCTTTCTCTCTCAGCCATTCCTCTATAGCTTCCCGGTCGTACGTGTACCCATCCGCAGCCACGCACGGCTCGTTCATTACTCCCTGTTTCCAACATTACAAAATTAGGTTAAAAATCAGAAATGAGCTTTCTTGTGCTGCAAGTAATAATCACGGTTTTAGGGTTTATTTATTACCTTGATGAGTGGACAAATGAAGTGAGATGGAGGACCAGACAGAGTCCTCGAGAGAGAGTTTTGAGCTTTGTCGACGACTTTCCTAAGCCGCTCCAAAGCTGGGATGATCTGATCTTTAAGATCCGGTCTGTCTCTGCGTCTCAGTTCCGTACAACACAGTCCCAGAGCAGCTAACTCACGAGTCTCACTAATAGGCCAAGTCCCTGCTTTTACATCCAACAATGCCATAAACTCAGCATCGTCCCCAATCGCTTCTTCCACCATATGAGTGATCGCTATAGCCGGTTTCGCGGTTATCAGCTGTAAAATCACAACTCCTAGAGAGTACACATCTGATTTTGGTGAGATAATTCCGGTCCGCTGATACTCAGGATCGATGTAACAGAGCGTTCCCACGGGACTTGTTTTCTTGAAGACGGTTAGTTTAGAAGCTGCGTCGTCTTGGTTAACCATTGTGGAGAGACCAACGTCTCCTAGTTTGCTGACGAAGTTGTGGTCAAGCAAGATGTTTCCTGGTTTGAGGTCGCGGTGAATGATGGGTCTAGGCTTGGATTTGTGGAGGAAGACGAGCGCGGAAGCTACTTCCAAAGCGATCCTAAAACGCTCGAACCAAGGGATTGGAGGAGTGTCGTTGACTAGCATCAACCGGTCCTCTAAGCTTCCGTTGTCCATGTACTCGTACACGAGACAGCCTCGTTCAGGACATGCCCCGAGAAGGAGGACTAGATGAGGATGTCGGATTTTGCTCAAGATCTCAAGCTGTCAAAAGAGAAACACCAAACATTTAGACAACATTGGCTTAATCCTTTAGATTTTGGTCAATACTATATGCATATATTCTAACCTCTTGATCAAACTGTTTAGAGAGCTGAGTTTCTCCTGCGTGAAGGACCTTCACAGCACCTGTCGTGTGATGCAGATTACATTTGTATACGGTTCCATAGGCTCCGATTCCAATCTTGAGATTTTCCGCGAAGTCAGAAGTCGCGGCTGCGATTTCCTCCCAGGTATAATGTTGGTATTGGATCCCCGGAGAGACAAGAGAAGCCTGGAGCTTATCTTTCTCTCTAGCATCACGCTCTGCTTTGATCTCAGCTTCTCTTCTATGTAAAGCCTCTTTCATCATGAGTTCTTTAACCTTCTCCGCTTCCTTCATCGCTTCTTCGTACCTCTGCTTCTCCTTTGATGCGGTATCTTTCGCTACTTCTTCCATTTCCTTCAGCTCCACAAGCTTCTCGGATTCCATGAACCGCCGCTGGTTTAGCTCAGTTAGCTGCAATCAAATCAAGAGCACTTAACTCTTTATAAAAAAAAAGCAAAAAACACCAATGTCTATATGTGGCTCAAGAACTTGAATGAAACCTTATTCGAAGCATCCACAGTCTCGGTTTGAGCCATGGCATACATCTCTTGAACATGTTTCAGCTCAGCTCTCAGCTTCTCAATCTCAAAGCTCAGATTTACCTACACAATCAGATCCAGTTTCAGTTTCGAACCAAAACATGTTCTGCCTCTCTGGAGATACAGAATCAAGATCAAGACTCTGATTCAGCTAAATTCTGATCAAGACTCTGAATCAAGATCAAGATCAAGACTCTAGACTCTGACACTCAATTCTTGACAGAATCAAGAAAGAAGACAAATCAGTTTACCTGGTTATCAGTCACGGAATGGACACTGAGGAGTCCATCAGACATGTTAGAGGCACAATGAGAAACAAAAGAATAGTTCTCAGGAACCACTGCACCCCAATCCATATTAGCTAGCTCGTGGTTGTTGCTCGAAGACGAGCTCATGATCTCTCTCCGATCCTCGTGATCTCTCCATTTAGAAGCCCAGCTCATCGCGTGATAGGCATCTGTTCCCATTGGGAACGAGGCACTAAAGCTCTCATCCTTATTCTTCTTCACCTCATTACCGCTTTGTACAATCTCCATCCCTCTCCCTCTAGATACTTCCTCTTGGTCATTCTCACTAGAACTCGTCTCCATTTGAACCACCGCGCTGGTGCTCATCGAATGTTTTTGAGCAGGAAAAAGAGGAGAGACTCGGGATTGTGCTTCCGAAACAAACGAGAGAAAGTCTTGGTACTCTGTTGTTTTCGAGTTTCTACAAAAATCAGATAACTGACAGTTTTAAAGACTTTAGTTTCAATTTAACTGATGTCAAACTTACCAGAAGGGAGTCTAGGACTATCAGTTGAGCCACTCGTTGAACTGCTTCTCTCGGTTCTCTCGAATCGTATGCTTCCGCTAGCGTCTGAATCAGAAGGACGCACGGAAGCTAGTTTACCCTTAGAGACGACATAGACTGTGCAGAATCTAGGGACAGCTGTTGCTATCATAGATGACATATCGATCTTTCTTGAGAAGAATCCGCGAAGAGACATTCCTATTACCAGTTTGGTGACTCCTGTTCCAGCGATCTCTTCTGCTATCGCAGCTACAGGCTCGTGTGATTCCAGCACCAAAATCTCTACATGCACCTTTTTTTTTTTTTGTTCCATATATTCAGATTTTGGGAAAACAGAACAAAGTATAGAGAGTTTTAGATTTAAATCTTGAGACAGAACCATACCTTTCTCCTTTCGAACATTTTCTTGTATGGACGAAGCATCTCGTTTGTGTGCCAATCTACTTCTTGTTTGTAAGCTGATACTACATCGTCTCTAAGCTCTGACACAGATATCGCGTTCCCCACTGAAATCGAACCATACCCAAAATAAGAAAGACTCATTCCTTGTAACCAAAACATTGATCTTTTTCATAAATTATAAGAGATTCTGAGTCTTTTTAAGTCAATACTTACTTGGGGTAGGGATGTAAGTGACAGGAGGACGAACATAGAGCAATTTGAAATCAGAGAAGCCTTCAGGTACGAACTTCTCAAGAGCCCAAAATGCAACGTATTTGCTCTTCTTCTTTCCATTAATGGCTACCGCTACAACAGGAGATGGTGGAGGAGGTAGAGACAAGTGTTCGCTTAACGCTCTTGCTACTTTTTTCTCTTCCATTGTTTAATCCTGAAACTTTAAAAACAGTGTTTCAAACTCTTGCAAGAAGCTGGACATGTAAATATGCAGAATTCAGAGTCTGAGATAGACATGTAAATGTTTCAAAAGAGAAATGGAGCTTCAGGCAGAACAGAGCTTACCGTCTAGTTCTGTGTTCAAACAGAGAACAAGGAAAGAACCCTACAAGTCTGGTGATCTTAGGACATTTTCTTAAGAAGAAATAATTGACGCGAGAAGGGAAGGATTAGGACACAAGCAAGCACGTTGTTGCCGCCACAATCCCATATTTATACTGTTATATAGTCAGCTCACTAATTAATCCTTTTCTTTACTATCTATTTTTTTCTTCATACATTCAAACAAATAATACAAGACATTTTCTCTGTTTTAATTTTCTTTGGGTTTTAATTAGTGAAATAGCTTACTAAATCAAAATCGTTATATTCGCTTTTACGTTGGTATATACCTCGGGTTGCAGTTTTTGTAGTAAAATAAACAAAGTCAAACATATAAAATATTCTTTAGAAAAAAAAAATAAAAGAAAAATAATATGTCGAGAATCGGGAGAAATGAACTACAATAAACCTTTTAAAAACACAGATGTTAAAAGAAAAAAAAAAAACTTTATATACATCAAAAAAGAAAAATTACTAAAACATTGATTTCTCAAAATAATTGAAATTTAGAACCTACACTTATTATTTAATTTGAGTTTATGGATTAGACAAGGGGAATAAGATCAAGCTTGAAAAAAATGATAAGATGTCAATCTTAGGTATATTTAGTTGCCTACATGACATTCTCCTCAGTTTTTGTCACGTCTTATCTTTTTTTTTTTTTTTTTACTAATTTCTTACTTAACTTTATGATAATAATAATAATAATACAACAATTATACTAACATACAATTAAAAAAAATTGCAACAACTAGTTTATAGAATCGTAGAGGATATACCGAGGAATTCTCCTATTTTATTTATATGCACTCGTGTAATCAATAAAATTACAGAGAAAAGTCAACTATTGTTCATATGTTTTGTTGTTTACTGAAAAAAACATAAAACCTTAGTCTCTGTCTGATCTATTCAGACAGATCCCAGAACAGAGTTTCCTATGTTTTTTTCTTTAGTAAAAGCAAAAGAATACTTCGGGATACTCCAAGCAAGCTTGCCATTCCGTATTTCCAGACATGAACGTCGTGCCGTTTCTTTATTTACAAATTACAATGAGTTTTTATCAACCTTTCTATCCTATTATATGATCCATAACCAAATTTCAGGAAACTGATTTCATAAGATTAGTAGTATATAGTAGATACAATTTACCCGGTTTCATGGAAGCACTGTGAAGACTTGAACATCGTCCATGTTAGGGTTCTGGACTGAGTACTGAAACGTCCAGCCATGGCAAGCTCCTGCGTGAGAACCGTTCTTGTCAACAGCCACTACGGCTCCCACGAAATCTGGAAACTTCCTTGTGATTCTCGAGATTGCGTCTTTAGCAGCTTCTTCTGGTTTCATTCCTTGTCTCATGCTCTCCACGACTTGGTAACTAAAACCTCAACCAAGAAGAAGAAGAATCATCATAATAAGCTCGATTTAACAGATGAGAAAAGATAATAACCCTTTCATTTTTACATGCCATACACACTCAAGATTCAACTTTAGCGCCACAAGAATTAGACAAGATTCATTAGTGACCTTCACCTAGAGAAACCTAGCTATGTTGGTCATTATATTGCATTAAAGATAGGAACAAAAAACAAAAGTGTTCTTTTGTTCAAGGAGATTGGGTAGTTTACCAAGGGAGGAAGCGCATCATGGTGTCACCATCTCCAGTTGCACCACATCCACCTACTTCATCATCAGCATAGGCTGATGAACCGACAATAGGTCCATCACCAACCCTGTGTTTAACAATCAAGGCTTCAAATTTTCCGTCAAATCTTTACATGATATAAGATTTAAGTAAGCTATATTGATAACACATGAAATCCATTTTGAGTATATTCTTTAAACATTTCGAACAATTAGGAGGCAGATGAGATAGATAGGGTTGGTTTAGGTCAGAGACAATGGTCGGTTTAAACAGCATTACCTTCCAGGAATCTTGAATGTGGCTCCATTGGTCGATGTCCCAACAGCTATATGTCCCATCTACTGGAAGACTTACACTCAGATTTTCGCATCATGGAAACAAAAATGTATAGAGAATAATGTAACTGAAACTCATCTTACTTTGTCAATGACAGCCATCGATATGGTATCGTGATTATGAGGACCAACAAGAGGTATATACTCAATTTTTCCCATCTCGCAAGATTCAGTGTGTTTTTCACCAGAAACAGTCATAGCACCGTTGTTTGGCTTGTACGGTCCACAGTCATTTTCAGGGACTACGTTCTTCCTGAAATTGGGCTGACATCGATTCTCTTTCCAGTCCGACCATTTCTTTACGGATTCAGGAGAGCTTAGGTTCATGGGTCCAGGAAGACCCATGGAGATTGCAAATGCTGATGCTCCTTCTCCAGCCAGCAACGTGTGTTGAGAGTATTTCATCACTAGATTTGCAGCTCTAATACCGTCTTTAACATACTGCATTGCAGCAACAGCTCCAACCTCCATAGTCACCTATGAATGTCCTTAGCATAACCCAAAAATGTGAGTCATTCTTCAAGATCTTTGATTCGAATGGGACTTATATAGCGAGATACCGATGAATTTTATTACCCCATCCATGACTAAAGCATCAATCATTGTCTCACCATTCTCATTTGGACTTCCACCAGGCCCAACTATCAATACCAACAAAGAGAACTTTCACTTTCAGAGATAAACATTAGAGATGAAAATTCAAAAGATAGCACCAAGATGATAGCCCCCAAACCTGTACCGTCACAGCGAAGTTCCTCACAAGCAGAACAACCTTCCACAACAGCTTCTACTGCAGAGCTCCCATTATCAACTGCTCTCCAAGCGGCTCTAACAGCTTCAAGGAAAGGCCAAGTACTCACCACTACTGGAAACTTTTCAGATCTCACCAATTCCGCTTCAGCTACCTGTAACCCAACCATTCTTAGATAAACAGCCAGTGATTCGATTTCTGCCACCATTCTCAAAGTGAAAAAAAGCACTCAAATTTAGCAAAATCTAGCGTCCGAAACTAGAAAAATCTGAGATTTATCTCCACCAAGATGTAGAAAACCCAATATACGGATCCACCCACGTCTTAAAAGAGAGCAAAGATCCGATTTTTCTATCCCAGTTCCATTTGGCTTGAGATTTTCAGATATATACGTAAAATTCAATTCAGAGCGCTTACCGTAATTGGAGGCAGTAACAGAAGAAGAGTACAGACAAAACTCAAAGGATCGCTTCTCGCCATGGCTGTGACTCTGAGCTCAAGAAGCTATAGAAACGTCTAAACGACAATGTCTGCTATGTTGACTGTAAGGTCAATTGATCGGTCTACTCATGAGTCAATATGTTCGGTTTAATCGGTTACGTTTCATTTGGATATCAACTAACCGATTAGGTAACCACCGGTTATCTAATTGGAGCTTTAGCGTCAGAACACTCGAACATTTTAGCTAATTCAGGTTACGTCCAGTGTGCTTTCTATGACAAGGAAACAATCCGAATTCTTGATTTCTTATAAGAAAAACTTATCTTTCAAAACATCAGTTTCTAAAGTCTAAAACATGTTACAGAAGAACCAATGTGAAACGAAAGCTTATTTACTGAAATCACTAGTCAATCAATCATCATGCAGTTCAAAATGCATATGTTCTTGTAACGGTCATCTTCTTCTGGTTCGGTCCGGAAATTGAAAAATCATGGAAGGAACTGGCGAATTGAGAGAAAGATTTGGTTTAACCCTTTTATTGTTTTCACCTCCATACAGTCTCATCTGCATCCGTGAAAATCGCATTGTGATGTTCAATTAGGCACTGCACAACCTCAACAGCTCCAAAATCAACTTGAACGATATCATCTAGAGAGATTGATGAAGATGCATCTAAACCTTCTCCTTCGTCTGTCAACAACCATGAAAGATATAAATGACCATAATATAACTTTACTTCAATGGTAAACGTAATTTTGTGTTTACCTGAGAGCAAGTCCCATGGAGTAGCAGTTTCGAAGTCGTTGCTTTTCTTAGGACTCCTCGACGGGCGTTTCCAGTATTCACGATAAGATTCAGGTCTCTTGTCTTCTCGCCACATTATCACAGGTGCCATTTCCAAAGCTAGGCTATGCGAATCCATCTGACAAAATGCAAACAAATGTTTCCTCAATATTTAGATTACATATTTGATTCCTGAATTTGGAAGATTTTGAGAATCTAGAATCAGATATTAGTGTTAATTTCTTACTATCTTAAATGACTATAGATAAGATAGTCCTACCTTGTTAAGTAGTGATTTCTGGCTTACACGAAGCAATAGCGCTGTTATGAACTCCAATGTATTATAGTTCGCATTGGAAAGCTTTTGGAGTGACTTTCTCAGTCTGTGTACGCTCGACCTTGCATCTTTGATTTCATTATACAGCTCAAAAGTAGTTAGTGGTGTCGGAAGGCTAGCAAGATAGTATTTCATGAGTGCAGCAACATCAATTGGATTCACACCCTCAGGTATTGACGCTCTAGGATCTGCCAAACAAGTGATTAAACTAAATTACGATTTCTCCCTGAGCCATAAGTGTCGATAAGAAAACTTGTTGGAATGTTGGTTACCTTGATTGTACGTTGAAACCAATTGATGAATCAACTTTTTGTCTCCTTCGGCTTTGAACAAGCTCGGTGAATTAAGTCCTGAGTTTGAGAAAAACATACCACATTGATAACCTGATGTGAGAAGGTATGATGAGCTATAATAAAAGCCTTAAAATGATTGGTCCAAACATTATTACCTGTTAATATGAGATAATCTGCGCATTTAGTCAGTATAAATGGAATAGGCCTGCTTGACTCCTGCCGCTGGACAGTGATTTCAATCGCAACACCAAACACTGAGCACAAAACAAAAATCATATAGTGTTACCCTATTTTCCAACAAGCCGAGTGAATCTTAATCACTAATAGTTATCTCAAGAAAAAGGATAAATCGGAGACCATAGACCATAGAATTTTTGATAAACCCTTTAATCGCATTATCTTACCATCTGAGCTGGCAACTCCCTGCAGATTATAAAGAACAGATATCAGAGACCAAACTCAGATCAACGGCATAAAATCACATATCAGAATCAAATACCTTCTGCCACCTTTCTATATCCGTCAAAATGGTCTTGCTCTTCTGTGCAGTCTTTTTGGCCGCCTAAAGAGAAAACAAAGATCAGAGAATTATGCTGTCAGCAGAACTTAAAAAATGAAACTAAAAATACATTCTTGTTGTCAGAGTAAATTCAAGAAGCTATACCTCTTCCATTTTAATCTTTCCAACAGAAACCTTTTCCTTTGTCTCAGTTATACCCTTCCTGACCAAAGTCCCGGTTGTGGCAGCAGCTGTTATGAGGTGTTCTTGCACAGCATGTCTAGTTGCAGGCTGCTGAAGAATAGCCCACCGGCTTTTAAACAAGGTCCCAACTCTTTCAGCAACATCAGTAACATTCACTTTCGCATCCTTAGCGACTTCCCCCACAAAACTACCAGCTGATTGCCTGGCTTCCCTAAACTTCGTTCCTAATTCAGTAGAAACCATTATAGTAAGCTTTCCACCACAAAAACACACACAAACCAATAAAAAGAGAGAGAGGTTAGTACAATAATTATCAAACCTGATGAAGAAAAGAACCCACTAGTCTTCTCTTGCCATTGTTGTGAGATTAGAGAAGGCATTTTCCAATATCAAAACCCTCTTTTGATTCTGAAAAGTGAAAACAACTCATAAGCGTTATCATCATCCGTGTGATCAAATTCATAATTTAAATAAAAATCATATATACAGAAGAAACAAAAAACGTAGACTCCATTTCAATCTTTTCTACTACAGAAGACTAAAAGTCTAAATCCTTAAAACCTCTAACTCATAACGAATTCAACGTCAAGAAAAAAAAAATCGAGTCTTTTAACTGCAAAAGGGGATAACTTTATAGGAACATAAACCCTAATTTATATTCTCAAATCAATCATTTAAAAAGAACAAATTGAACAAAAGCAATCTGATCATCAAACCTTTGAAAAACCCCAGAAAAATCGAGATATCTGATGAATTTGAATCGAACTTAAAACCCAATTCCTTGACAAAGACGACGAAGACGAGAGAGATTCAGCGATACGATGAAGAAAAAAGGAATTGATCGCACTCCAGGAGAACAAAAGAAGGTTCCACCTTTTTTTAATTTCCCCCTGGAGAGAGCAGAGATTATTACAAAAAAAAAAAAAAAAAATGCCGTCTTTGAATTTTGAAAGTCTTCCTTTCCTTTTTTTTTTATTTAACTCCGTCACAGGCTGGTGACGGTAACAAATGTGTTGTAGGTGCCACGTGTATCTAGTTTTCTATTTTATAGGTCTTTTAACAACTGGTTACAGACTTGAAATTATTTACTTCTCCTTTTATCTCAATTGTGACCCAACCTTTCTAATTTGACACTTTATCCCATTAACCCCTTAATCTTTTGGAAAAAAGATGGCTAGCTACATGAACTAGAAGAGAAAATATGCTCACACATACCAAGTATATTATTGTATCTTCAGCTACATGAAATATATGTATTACATGGCGACATGCATGAACTATATGATGTTATGTGATCGACACCATAGACATACAATCCGGTTCACTGGTTGACTGATTCCGGCGAAGACCGACGTTGACTCCAGCGTTGACCAAAAAAAATGTATTAAATTCTTTTTTTCCTATTAAAAGTCAAAAATAAGAAATATTATATATAAACATTTTTGGTTTTTTCATGTACAAAAAGTATATTCAATTCAATATCTAAATATTTTTATATACCACCAATGTATTTATTTTTATAATTAGTTAATTTTTATTGTTAAAGCTAAACTAATAGTTAAATAAAAATCATTGATAATTATTTTCAAGATGTAATATAAAAGTATTTTCAAAAATACTCATATTCTATACCCTTTTACAAACATACCCTCAAATCAAATATATTGTTTTGCTAAAATGAATTTTTTGTATGTTTATCTTTTATACTCCCTCCGTTTCATAATATATGATGTCTAGAGGATTATTTTTGTTTCATAATATAGGATGTTTTCAACTTTCTATGCAATTTTTAGATTAATTCTATATTTTAGATTATGTAGTTTTGATTATGATTGGTTAATTTTTTTAAAAGTAACTTTTTCTTAATATGCGTGTTTCTACTAAAATATCCTATATTTTGAATCGGAGGGAGTATATTATAAGTAAATATTGTAAATTTATTTTGTTGTTGATTATATGTTGTTGTTGTTGATTTGCTAAAATGAACAAACTAAATCATTCTTATATTGATTTTGTAGTATTTAGATAATCTGATTAAAGATATATATATATATATATCTTGAAAATATTTATTAATGATTTTTATTTAATCATTAGTTTAGCTTTAAAAATAAATATTAACTAATTATAAGAATGAATACATTAAAGATATATAAAAATATTTAGATATTGAACTGAATATGTTTTTTAATCATGAAAAACCAAAAATGTTTATATATAATATTCCTTATATTTGATTTTTAATATGAAAAAAATAAAATTTAATACATTTTTTGGTCAACGCCGGAGTCAACGTCGGTTTTCGCGGAATCAGTCAACCGGCGTACCGGATTGTATGTTTATGGTGTTAACCACATAACGTCATATAGTTCATGCATGTGACCATGTAATACATATATTTTGTGTAGTTGAGTATACAATAATATATTTGGTATGTGTGACTATGTTTTTACGCAGTTAACCATCTTTTTTTCTAATGTTTTTTAGGCTATCTAATCAAAAACCAGTTACTGTCCGAGCAGGGATCGTTGTATTGTTCTTAGTGACATAATCTAAAAACAGAAATTAGATATTCGGAATAAAAATAATATATATTTTACATTATTGGTATTTGATAGTAATTTAATCGATCAACTTAATTCCACATGCCCATGAAAATGATGGTTTTTTTTTTCTAGTCAAATTTCAAAGCACAATATCAAAAAGATATTAAGGAATTAAACAATCAAAGTTTGCAACTTGGTACTTGGTAGGTCCAATCTCATCGTAAGAACTTTATCATCCAATCGTTGAAAAAAAGAAAACATAACCATCTCTTTCTTTCTTCTATGTTATTTTTTTCTTAAAATAAACCAAAGAAAAATACAAAGAAAAACATGATTATGAAAGTAAGACGAAGAAGAAAAATATAGCTATCGACTTGTCTACACTATAGAAAAGTCTTTCTTCACAAGTCTCTTATTGTCCAGTTTCGATATCTCTCATCAGCCAAAACAAAAACAAACAAAAGTTTCCACACTCAAGTCAATTAAAACACTTCAATTCTATGGTCCAACAACAACAAGTTTCTCTACCTTGAAAACTCAAACTTAGATTAGATATGACATACTAAAAACTAAAAACTAACAATTCACATACCCAATTTAAATATTATTTGTGTTGTGTTTGAGTGTCTCTCTATGTGAACATGGTAGAAGAAGAAGCAAGAAAAGAAGCCATGGCTAAATCAGAATCTGGTGGGAAGATAACTTTTTTTGTGGTGGCTTCATGTGTCATGGCCGCCATGGGAGGTGTCATCTTCGGCTATGACCTCGGAGTTTCAGGTTTGTATATATTCGTATAAACACTTATAGATTTCGATTGCTTCAACTCAAATATTGTGTTTATGTTTGCGTTTACAAGAAAAACACACACATATATATTTGAAGTAGAAAACAATTCACTTCAAAATAAATTATTTATGCAAATTGCAATATAAAAACGTCAAACGCAAACACTAAATCTAAACATGTTGTAACGATACCTGTATAGGTGGAGTGATGTCAATGGGGCCATTTCTGAAAAGATTCTTTCCAAAAGTGTATAAGCTCCAAGAAGAAGATAAAACAAGGAGAAGCGATAACCACTATTGTCTTTTCAATAGCCAACTTCTTACGTCTTTCACATCTTCTCTCTACGTTTCCGGTTTCGTCTCTACTCTACTAGCTTCGTCGGTCACTCGTTCTTGGGGCCGCAAGCCCTCTATATTTCTTGGCGGCTTGGCCTTTCTCGCCGGCTCAGTTCTCGGCGGCTCGGCTCAGAATGTTGCTATGCTCATCATTGCACGTCTCTTGCTCGGCGTTGGAGTTGGATTCGCAAACCAGGTGACAAAAGACATATTGGTTTTTAAGTTTTATAAACAAGAGTTACAGAGGTCAAGTTTAAAGTTTGATAATCATGTATGTGTTTAACAGTCGGTTCCTCTGTATCTCTCGGAGATGGCGCCGGCAAAATACAGAGGAGCAATTAGTAATGGTTTCCAGCTCTGTATCGGAATTGGATTCTTAACTGCAAATCTAATCAACTACGAAACTCAAAAGATCAAACATGGCTATGGTTGGAGAATCTCTTTAGCTACAGCTGCAATACCGGCTTCAATCCTCACGCTTGGCTCACTCTTTCTCCCTGAAACGCCCAACAGTATCATCCAGACCACGGGAGACGTGCGAAAAGCTGAGCTGATGCTCCGCCGTGTCCGTGGAACAAACAACGTTCAAGACGAGCTTACTGATCTCGTCGAAGCGAGTTCTGATTCTGCGACAGATTCAAACGCATTTGTTGTATTGCTTCAGAAAAAATATAGGCCTGAGTTAGTGATGGCTTTAGGGATACCTTTCTTTCAACAAGTTACGGGAATTAACGTTGTTGCTTTCTACGCACCTGTTTTGTTTAGAACCGTTGGGTTCGGAGAGAGTGGTTCGTTGATGTCAACACTCGTGACTGGAATCGTTGGCACAGCTTCCACGCTCTTGTCGATGCTCGTTGTGGACAGAATCGGTAGAAAGACTCTGTTTTTAATAGGAGGGTTACAGATGCTTGTGGCACAAGTTACCATCGGTGTGATCATTATGGTGGCTGAGGGTCACAACAACGGGGTAATAGGGGAAGGGTACGGTTACACAGTTGTTGTTTTAGTTTGTGTTTACGTGGCGGGGTTCGGTTGGTCGTGGGGGCCATTAGGGTGGCTTGTACCGAGCGAGATTTTCCCGTTGGAAATAAGATCTGCTGCGCAGAGTGTGACTGTGGCAGTGAGTTTTGTGTTTACTTTCGCCGTGGCTCAAAGCGTACCACCGATGTTGTGTAGGTTTCGAGCTGGGATTTTCTTCTTTTATGGAGGGTGGGTGGTTGTAATGACGGTGGCGGTGCAGCTCTTTTTGCCGGAGACTAAGAATGTTCCGATCGAAAAGGTGGCTGGACTCTGGGACAAGCATTGGTTTTGGAGGAGAATGACGAAGAAACGTGTTATTCAAGAAACCACCATACTTTAGGTCTTCTTAAGCTTAAAATCTCCATTATATATATGGTGAAATTGTATATTTTTATAACAAATCTATTTTTGCATACTATCCAAATCGATATAACTAAAACTCAATAACATTATACACATTTAGACCATATCCAATTTAAGGTGTGTTTTGTAACATAGTAAAACTAATGGTGAATAATGTAATACATTGAAAGTTATAGGACAAAGATGGGAAAAGCAGATAAAGTTACTAGGGGCAGAGAAGAAGAAAGGGGAGGGGCCATAAGAAAATGGCAGCATTGACTCTTCATCACTCTTGTCTTCAAGCGTCTGGACACCTGTTACGTCGTCTATATCACTCAAAATTCTCAAGCTTTCCACGAAATCCTCTCAAAGATCTCAGCTTTCGTCAAAGTCCTGCCGATTTCTCGAGTTTTCCGTTGTCTGCACGTAGCACTGCGTTTGCTGTACGAGCTCTGAGTACAGTCGCGGTGGAAGAGTCGCCGGAGAAGAAGATGGTGAAAGGTATTAGGGTTTACGAGCATGGCGGTCCTGAGGTTAGTAAATATTAGATTTTGAAGTTCCTGGTCGGATATAGGTTACTGGAATCATATTAGATTGCGATTGTGTGTCTCTCTATATGCTTCTGTGATTATGATTTAATTGATTCGAGATTCACTATAACCTCTAGTAAAAGATAATCGCATCTGAAAGATCCTAATTTTTTTGGTGAAACACAATCAAAGTGCTTTCAGCTTTTAGCAATTGGTAATTGAGCTTGAGTCGATATTTGATGGTTTTACTGTATCACTGATGTGTATTTGAGTTTATGTTGGCTCTGCTTTGAAACTATAATAGGTTCTGAAATGGGAAGATGTGGAAATAGGGGAACCAAAGGAGGGTGAGATACGTGTGAAGAACAAGGCGATCGGGCTTAACTTCATTGATGTTTACTTCAGGAAAGGTGTTTACAAGCCAGCTTCAATGCCCTTCACACCAGGTAATGTACATTACTAGAACCTAATGAGAGAAAGGAATATGAATTTTGTTTTATTTTTTTCTGAACTAATGTGTCATTGCTTATCATAGGTATGGAGGCTGTTGGAGAGGTGGTAGCTGTTGGCTCGGGATTGACTGGTAGAATGATTGGTGATCTCGTTGCTTACGCTGGAAATCCAATGGGTGCATATGCTGAGGAACAAATCCTTCCAGCGGATAAAGTGGTTCCTGTTCCTTCATCTATTGATCCTATTGTTGCAGCATCAATCATGCTCAAGGGTATGACTGCACAGTTTCTCCTTCGCCGTTGCTTCAAGGTTAGTTTTCATCTTACCTGTTTCTGTGAAAAGTTAGAAAGTTCGGTGTGAAGTTATAGGCAGAAGAAGACCAAAAGCTGGATTTTTGTATTCTTGCCTGTTGAACAGAGTAGAGTTATATTATATATAGATTCTTGCCTGTTGACTCCTATTTGTATTTGGAAAGGTCGAGAGTGGGCACACAATCCTTGTCCATGCTGCTGCTGGTGGAGTTGGTTCTTTGTTGTGTCAATGGGCAAATGCACTTGGAGCCACTGTCATTGGAACTGTCTCAACTAATGAAAAAGCTGCTCAAGCCAAAGAAGATGGATGCCACCATGTTATTATGTACAAAAACGAGGATTTTGTTTCCCGGGTCAACGACATTACATCTGGTAAAGGAGTCAATGTTGTTTATGACTCTGTGGGCAAAGACACTTTTAAGGTAATGTCACAGAGCCAGACTGTTTATGTTCTATATTAGGTTTTTTTTCGGATTTCTCATTGTGAATTTTTTTTTTTATAAATTTCCAGGGATCATTAGCATGTTTGAAGAGCCGAGGATACATGGTGAGCTTTGGACAATCTTCAGGATCTCCAGATCCGATTCCATTATCTGATCTTGCTCCAAAGTCGCTCTTCTTGACAAGACCTTCCATGATGCAATACAATGAAACTCGGGACGAGCTCTTGGAATGTGCGGGAGAGGTTTTCGCCAATGTTCAATCCGGTATCTTAAAGGCTCGTGTGAATCACAAGTACCCTCTGTCTCGAGTAGCTGACGCTCACGCAGATCTTGAGAATAGGTTAACCTCTGGCTCCGTTGTGCTCTTGCCGTGAAATCAAACTTAACGCAAAGATGTTAGTAAAATATCTTTCAATAAGAGCAGTGTGATTCCTTTGTAATGAAAAAAAATCTCAATTGTTGTACTTTCTTGGACCTCAATAAAACAAATAAATTAACGGGGCAAAACGTAAATAAATGGAAGTATGAGGGCTATTCGAGAAATAAATTGAAATATTACACAGAGGCAATCATCATCTCCTCAAATTTGACGGAATCTATAATTTCTCCAGCTTAAGGATTAGGGCTCGCAATCGAATCCTCGATTAGATTTTTTCTTCGATATAAACCACTGATTAGATCCGAATTCATCGCTATCTCAAAGTATGGTACTTTCGCAAAAGCTTCATGAAGCATTCAAAGGTACAGTTGAGAGGATCACAGGTCCACGTACGATCTCTGCGTTCAAGGAGAAGGGAGTACTCAGCGTCAGCGAGTTCGTACTCGCCGGAGATAATCTCGTCTCCAAGTGTCCTACCTGGTCCTGGTTAGTTCGAAATTTTTGATTTTTTTTTTTTTTTTATGGATGATATGAAGAATATACATAGTGGCCAATTTTGATTTTGAGTTCGTGAAATTTGTGATCTGTGCTATGTGAGCTTTGAGTTTTGATGAATATGGGTGAATGGGTCTCTCTGTGTTGCCGAAAAGTATAGACTTTTATTGAAATTATGTGAGATTGTGATGGGATCAATCAAAACAGTGGCTTTTCTGGTGGCAGCAAGGTTACATCTTCCTTGAATGGGACTTTTTTTAGATAGTTTTCTGATGTTTGATTGGTTTATTGGGCCAACTAGTTTTGCGCGTTATTATTATATGACTTCTAGTTCAAGCCAATTGGCGATATCTATATCTTTGCTTGAATAGGTAAGCCTTGACATAATGGCTTTTACTTTTGATTAGGGAATCTGGTGACCCAAGCAAAAGGAAGCCTTACTTGCCCTCGGACAAACAGTTTTTGATTACTAGAAATGGTAAATTTGAAATCTTTAGTGTTGCTTTCTGTTTAGTTTCTGAATGCACATTGTTTGATGGATTTTTTACGGGTTGGCAGTACCTTGTCTACGGAGAGCTGCATCTGTGGCGGAGGATTATGAAGCTGCTGGAGGTGAAGTGTTGGTTGATGATGAAGATAATGATGGTTGGCTGGCTACACATGGGAAACCGAAAGGTAAGTTTTGTATTGAGAGAGTAGTGCCTTCGAAATTCGACGTTTCCCTGATTTTACTCTTGTCTTAATCTTTTCCATAGATAAAGGCAAGGAAGATGAAAACTTGCCATCCATGGATGCCTTGGACATAAATGAGAAAAATGTTATCAAATCAATACCTACGTATTTTGGAGGTGGGGAGGAGGAAGATATTCCAGACATGGAGGAGTTTGATGAGGCTGACAATGTGGTAGAAGATGATCCAGTGAGTTTTGTCTTTGCAGTTTGCATTCAGCTTTTTATTGCTCTTTGATAAATGCTTATAAACTATACACTTGACTCGATTGAACACTGGCCGTGTGTAAGCTGTATTTTACCTTTGGTCTACCAATAGTTTTAATATTTTTATTCTTCCTTGAGTCAGGCAACTCTTCAGTCAACTTATCTTGTGGCTCATGAACCTGATGACGATAACATTCTCCGAACTCGGACATATGATCTCACCATAACGTAAGCATCCCGCGTTTCTTTCATATTCAAAGAATGTGTTCCTGCATTTTGACTTTTAGATACAGCTCTCATACTTTTGGCTCAGTAAAGGCAAACTTACGACTCTTCACTTTGGTTCAGGTATGATAAGTATTACCAAACTCCTCGTGTTTGGCTGACCGGTTATGATGAGGTTTGCATCTCGTTCATACTTCGTTTAATTCTAAAGTTCTTGGATTTTTTTTGCTTGTTTATGTTTCCTGTTATCTACTTAAAAACTGTGATGTCTCTTGTAGTCAAGGATGCTGCTGCAACCTGAACTTGTAATGGAGGATGTGAGCCAAGACCATGCTCGTAAAACGGTAAAAAAAAAGACGATCTCAACTGATTTAGATGACTTTTAGTAATGCCACCCGAAGTGTTCCCTCTTATGTCCTCTGAATCTGACCAATGTTCAATACTTTTGTGATCCTCGTTTATAATAATAATGGTAGGTCACAATTGAAGATCATCCACACTTGCCTGGGAAACATGCTTCAGTCCATCCATGTCGGCATGGAGCTGTTATGAAGAAAATCATTGATGTATTAATGTCGCGCGGAGTAGAACCTGAAGTTGACAAGTATGTGTTTTTCTTGCAAATAACTCTTATACTAGTTCAATGGGCTTGCTGGTAACCCCATTGCTTTTTTTTTGCCAGGTACCTCTTCCTGTTCTTGAAGTTCATGGCATCAGTTATTCCAACAATCGAGTATGATTACACAATGGACTTTGATCTCGGTAGCTCAAGCACCTAATACCAGGTGAGATCCCCTTTCTCGCTGAATATTTCCTTAATATACAATTACTTGGTGAATCTCCTACACAAGCTTTTTTCTTAAACTTGGACACACTTTTGCTTTTGATGTCTTGCTAGATTTAAACAAACGAGAAGCAATCACTGGTGTCATGGATGGCTCTGCACTGTACATAAAACAGAGTCCTCACTTTCATTTCGCTTCAAAAGAAACTGGTTTAAATCACCCGTTTATCTCAAGTTTACGCGGATGAATAGTATTTTGTGACGATACTCAGAAAACGGGTATATGATCAAAGCCGATTTCGTGTAGCTTAGAAAACGGAATGTGATTTAGTGTGTTAAGTACACTCGTGTTTTGGAAATGTTGGGTTTAATGTTTCAATGACATATATTGTGATTGAAATCACTGTTTTCCTTATTACACAACGAGTAGCACAAGTATCACTTTTCTTCTGCAGCGGTTTCAGCCGCAGAGGTCGCGCACTCACAATTGAAATATGAGATCTTAGTTTGACTGGGTATTATTATACTATCTACCTCTCGTCACTCGGGTAACTAAAACGATAAGAAGGACAACAATGGTGAGCAGAACACTCATCTGAAGTTTCTCCATCACCGGGGCAGCACCTGAAGCTAGCATAACTGTCTCATCTCCAGGAACAACATTGAAGAGGTCAGTGACGTACTTTGTGACTCTCTCCATGGCGTCCATGATTTTGATGGCACTTCTCTCAAACAACTTTCTTATACAACAATTTGGGGCTGATCCAGAGTCTTCTTCTGACCTCTCAACTGCATCATACATGAAGGGGAAAACTCTTTACATAATTATCAGTTCAGAACCAGAGTCCACTCTATCTTATTTTTCTTACCATTGCTTATGAGCTCCCGGACAACCTCATTATTCATCACTGCATCCCAAACAGCCCTGTCTGAAGTCAAAGCGATAACCATTCTCTGCAACATTAGACACGACACCAATGTCTCTGTCTCAGTTATTTTGTTTCTCAAAACCATGGACCTCAAGAGACAGCGAGAAAACAGAGAACCTGAACAGAAGGGTCGGTCTGAAACACATGAAAGGCGTCGTAGAATCTATCCAGCATATAAGGCTGTAGAAGACTAGTATTACAGAGCTGCAATGGAGGCTCAATCCAATCCACAGACTCCGACTCTGTAACCTGGTCTTCTGATTTTTCATCATCCTCATTGAACATCCTAAAAAGACAAAGATGAGTAGTACTTTAAATAAATCAAAGCAAAGAAGTTTTACTTTCAAACTCTTACAATTGAAGTGCAGAGAAGGCATCGTCAACTTCATCAAGCTCCGGAGCTTTATCCGTAATAAAACCAACCTCTTTATCTACAGCCACCCATTCATACTCTTCACCCTCCTCATCTCCGTTCGATCCATAACTCGCCTTCACCGGCTCAGATGATGAAACGAATGAAGACATGGGTGGTTTCTGATTGCCGAGACTGGTCACTGTAACAGCATCAGCTCTTCCGAAAGTCTCCAGCTCCTCTCCGCCGTCGATTCTGATTCCCATTTTGGTTTCTTGGTCTGAAAGCTGGAAACGGTGCTTAGATAATTTTTTAGTCAATAGAATAGTGTATTTGTTATTTGGGACGTAACTTCTCTTTTAGACCTCATACTTTTACGATTTTCCAAAATTTAGCCGCCTACTTATGCAATTATTCATCAACAACCCCAATATTTTTAGAATTGTACTGTTAAAGCCGATTTAAAATTGCGTAAGCTCACTAGCTCTTGCTGATAAAATCAACCGAGAGAAATAGTCCTTGTTCTTAGAAATCTCCATGAGTATCCTTCAAATCTTTTGTTGCACAAGATACTTGATCATGCTGTCCGAAGAATCAAGAGTTTTGCCAAACCAGGAGCCAAATCTTTGATTTGCTATAATAAGGTTTAAGTGGCTGATGAATATTGATTTTATCGAAAATGATATATTATAACTCAAGAAATGTATATAGATTCCAGCAGAGTCATCCAACAATCAAGTTATGACTTATGACAAAGCAAAACACTAACTTACTGACATCTTGTACCAGTTTTGACATAATGTTAATATATGCATACACGTTTACAAATCGACTGTGATTATTGAGGAAAACAAAAAAAAGAGAGATTAATAGGCATATGGGCTGTCCTCCAATTTTTTACCCCATTTTCTCCTACATGCAATCATAACATTTTTTGTTTTTAATTATGGGAAAAAAATAGAAAAGGAGAAGACAAGATTTTGAAATTGAAAAAATGATGATTAGGATTGTTGATTTAGGATCCCATGGGAGAAAATACTCATCTATTTTCAAAAAAAGTGAAACATCTATTTTTTTTCATGAACCAAATGATTACACGTTTTGATATCATAATTTTGTTTTGGTTATACCATCTAATCTGCTTAACAACTTTGAAAATGTTATGAAAATTTTATAGGCTAATGATATTGCATTATTGTCACTACTTTAAAAATATGATCATAACTTCAAGTTAAAGCATCTATGTGCCCACAACACATAAGACAAAATAAAGCATGGGCCAATGTTAATTTAAAATTTACTCAAATATGTGTGTGCTTGGTTTTACAAACTAATTTTGAGTGTTTTTAATTATACCAATAACAGAAACTAATTTAACAAACCTTTTTTTCATACAACCAAAAAGAGAGATTTGGTTAGTGGGGATGATCTAAGACTACTTAAACTATAGAACAAAACTGACATCTAATTTGGCTTTATCTGAGCAATTTGGAAATTAGTGTCAAATCAAATTTTATTTTATCTATTTGTTATGAGGTTGACTAAATTTACTTCTTTTCAATTATCTCAGCAAATGTTTTAATTCTTTTTAAATAAATATCTATATATTCCAACAAAAATGAATATATTGAGATCAAAGACTAGAAAGTTACGAATAAAATACCTTTTTTATCTAGTGATAAGTGTAGATATGTTGCATGTTGTATTTGCCGTAGTCATGAATTTTAATAATTATTAGCTCATTTGATATGAATACTTGATACTTGATATTCACACTTAAGATGACAAATCATTTCATTCTGAACCTAATAATAAAAATCCAAAAGTCTCGTTAACAAATGCTAAAATACAATACAAACGGTGCATGGTGTCATTTTTAAAATAAAAAAATACAAAGTTACAAACGGTGGTATTTCAAAAAGAAAAATATATATAGTTTTAAAAATGAGTCACATTTGAAATAACATTGTTATATATAAATAATAAATATAAATGGGCTCACTTCCATCAATCGTTTTCTTTCTCTCTTTATTTCATCCTCTTTGTTTACTTTTGAAGAATGTTCAATTCTTTCATCATTCTCTTGTTGAAACTTTTTATAATTATATTTCCTTTCTTTCCCACTTTATTTTGTTTCTTTTGTCTCGTGTACTTCCAAATTTAACAATTTCCTCTAAACTCGTATATTTTAACATATACCAAAAAAAATAACTTGAATACGATTGCTCTGTTACAAATTTTGAGTACCCAACGAGTGCTACTTTGAAGTATAACTCAATTCATACAAAACAAAAAAAACTAAAGGATGTGTCATTCGTTAATCGATGAAGTTACAACAATACGTGATCAGTCGCTTACATTACCATTACTTACACGGAGACGGAGACTATTGTTTTCAACAGTTCTCTTTCACTAAGCGAGATGGTAGTAAACAGGTGTGCAGATGGACTAGCTAAAGAGGGTCTACGATGGTTAGCCATGTAAATCACTTGAGACTTGAGAGTAATCAATAAAGATGTTTGTGATGCTTACTTGAAAAAGAGCAAGTTCAGTTGGGGGTAAAACCGTCATATGGCAAAAGGCAAAACATACCATACTGTTGTTGCGAAAAAGACACGCGTGGCCAAAACAACACTAACAAAAGAAAAAATGTAACGACGCATGCCTCTCTATACATTTTTATATTTCATTATTACATTCTGTTAATTTTTCTGAAAAAAAAAATCCCAAAAATTTGAGGACCATTGATTCTTTATAGGACGAGTTTGTAACGTATATCATTCTAATTGAGATGCTGTTCATTTTGACCTCCGAACTTCGAACTACGTAGAGAGTGATTGTAATTAATTTGAACCATAATAATTTAACAGTACGTATAAGAGACAATGAGTTTACATAAAGTGATATCGTATAGCAATATATATGCTCACGTACGTACGGAGCCTTTAAAGATTATATGCATAAGCGATAATTTAGGTGATTAGTTGGGAAATAATGAAATCTTTTTTATTGGAACTTTTGAATAAATGTGAGATATTTTTATGTCACCAAACCTTAATGATGAAAAGTGAATCTATAATGGCAAGCAACCATCATGATACAAAAACTATATGCCCCCCTTAAGTCAATTTCTACAGCTATAAACTTTATATACAGAGAGAGCATTGACAAAAGATTATATATATTTTCTTTCCATTGTGTGTGTTTATTGTTTAATAATAAAAATATAGTATACCGTAAGAAAAAGACATGGTGACCAGAAAAATAGAGATATATAAATAAAAGAAAAAGGCATAGTTTGGATTTCTTAGCAGTGCTAAATAAATTAAATGAGACAAATATTTGTAGTAGAAGAGGACCATTAGATTGCGATACTTTTAAGAAGAAATACATGAATAAAAATAGTATATATCAAAGAAAAAACATGAAAATAGATTGATCATGTACATAATGATGTATTGATAATTAGAAAACACGTAATTTTGAGGAATGCAAGAGGAGTAGAGACAAACTATTTTTAGTAGGAACAGGACGACCATGCGATTCAGATCATTTAAAATACAAAATAGAAAAAAAATGTTAGAATAGTGACTATAAAAATACGTATAGAATTCATGATCGTAACTAGTATGAATTTACAGTTAATGTCAGATAACTACAGTAGAACTTCTATAAATTAATAAGGTCGGGACCATAAAATTTTATTACTTATACAGGTTTTAATTTATCGATAAATTAATAATTATTAATTTATGAAGTGACAATTCATAAACTTAATTTTGGCTATCGTAATAGGATGGATGCCAATAATTTACTAGATTATCTATGTAAAAATGATATAAGTATAAGTTCATAATTAAGAAAAAATCACTGTTACTATCTTTCATGGTGATGATGAAGTTGAAGAAGATATTTCGGTACATTAATAACAAGTTATACGTAAAGAATCAATTATCGCGTATAAAACTTTCCATAATTTTTGGATGCGATTTGAGAAGACAACACCAGAAGTTTTGATGCAGTCAAAAATATTATTGATAAGCTCCAACAAGAATACAAATTTAATAATAAACAAACAACAATAGAGTCATATATTTCACTAGATTTTTTTAGATATACATATATATATATATATTTACTTGATTATTAATTTATGATATTGATGAGACCATATTTTTACATTGGGTTTTCAACAAAATTATTATTATTTTATTATTTTATTGAAATATGTTATTTTTTACATTGGCTTAACTCGGGACTGAAAAAATTTATTAATTTATAGCGAGTATTAATTTATAGAGATTCTAGGAGAAAACAATTTTGTGTAGTGATAATGTATATAAATCGAGTTTTTGTTGTCGTAGTTAAAGAAGTCTAAATTAAGTTTCTTTAAAGTTGGTAGATTTACGGTGGCATGTGGTTATGAATTGGCAAATACTCACCGAATTATCTATCATTTCACTAAAAGTAATAAAGAGAATGCACGCGTATTGTATCTCTCTATATATGCGTATGAATGGAAAAGCCTAAACGAATGGTGCTATGAAGTGGTTATGTAATCTTTGAATGTTTTGGGCGCGAGAATGGTGTTCGAACACAAAAAAAAAAAAAAAAAAAAATCATAATTCATATACATATATAAAAATACGCACCCATATACATACTTACTTGTATTGTAAAATGAGAGATATATATATAATAGTGACTGGGCATGAGAGTTTAAATACAGTCCACTTTAGCTTGAGAGTTAGTGGAGAGAGACAGAGGATTTTAGCTTTATTGGATCCTGTGAGTGTTGTGACTCAGATATAAAAATACATTCCACTTTCGCCTTACATTAGTATGTTTATTGCGTATATTGTACATTTTTGATTTCCGAACATTCTCAATTTGCCTGCAAAAGGGTTTTATAACTATAAATTCAAAGTGGAAAAATAATTCTAGTGAGGAGGAAAATAAAATAACTGGTTTTTAATATGAGTGGGCATTGTGTATTTTTTGTTTCTCATTTTCAAAGAACTCCACCCAAAATCAAATCTTCTACTGTATTTGTATGATATGGCCAAATTAACAAATACATTCATTTGGTTTACACGACATACCATAATGAATAAAAGTAACAATTTTTTTAAAAAGAAAGAACAAGTGTATCTATATTGAGTAGAACAGTTAAGTAATTTTGAAAAAAGGTAAGAAAAAAGTATAATGGAATGAGTTTTTTTTTTTTTTTTTGATTTTCTCTTTTCTTTTCATTTCTTCCCCCACACAAACCATAATGCCTTAACCAACAAAAGCCAGACCATTAGACGCACTCCATAATCATCACCTTCATCATGACTTCTTCTTCTTCTCTTCACCTCCTCCACCTTCTTCTTCTTCCTCTTCTTCAAACCCTTATATCCACCGTTGTTTATCCTAACACCTTTCTCAACCAACAACAATCTCATCACCACATTTAATTCATCACACTGTTTCACTTTTAGTTTCCTCCTAAAGCCATGATGGACAAGAAGAACACTTCTCCTTCTCTTGTTCATCTCTTCTTTCTCCTCCTTCTTCCTTTCTTCGCCTTCAATTCCTTAGCTCTCAAGGCCTCACCTCAGCTCTTATCTCTCCTTTCCCTCAAAACATCTCTCTCTGGCCCTCCCTCTGCTTTTCAAGACTGGAAAATTCCTACCGATGGTCAAACCGACGCCGTTCTGTGTTCTTGGTCTGGTGTAGTTTGTGATAATGCAACGGCTCAAGTCATTTCTCTTGACCTCTCTCACCGTAACCTCACGGGTCGTCTTCCTCCAAAGATTCGTTACTTGTCGAGCTTACTTTACTTGAATCTCAGTGGGAATTCCTTGGAAGGCTCGTTTCCAACTTCTATCTTTGATCTCACTAAGCTCACTACCTTAGACATCAGCCGTAACTCTTTCGATTCGAGTTTTCCTCCCGGAATCTCCAAGCTCAAGTTCTTAAAGGTTCTCAATGCCTACAGCAACAACTTCGAAGGTCTATTGCCTAGTGATGTCTCTCGTCTTCGTTTCTTGGAAGAGCTAAACTTTGGTGGGAGTTACTTCGAAGGAGAGATCCCTGCAGCTTACGGTGCTTTAAAGAGATTGAAGTTCATTTATTTAGCCGGAAATGTTCTCGGAGGTGAACTACCTCCGAGTTTGGGGCTCTTACAAGAGCTCCAACGCATGGAGATCGGTTATAATCACTTCACCGGAAGCATACCCTCAGAGTTTTCCTTACTCTCTAATCTCAAGTACTTTGACGTTTCCAACTGCAGCCTCTCTGGTCCTCTGCCTCAAGAACTCGGAAATCTCACAAAGCTCGAGAATATGCTCCTGTTCTTAAACGGTTTCACCGGTGAGATTCCGGAGAGTTATAGCAACTTGAAAGCACTCAAGTCTTTTGATGTTTCGATTAATCAGCTTTCTGGTAGTATCCCATCAGGCTTCTCAAGCTTAAAGAACCTCACATTGCTAAGCTTAATCAGCAATAACCTCTCAGGTGAAGTCCCTCAAGGAATCGGTGAACTCCCTCATCTAACTACATTGTCTCTATGGAACAATAACTTCACCGGAGTTTTGCCACAGAAGCTTGGATCAAACGGTAACCTTGAGATTATGGATGTCTCTAACAACTCATTCACCGGCACAATCCCTTCTTCTCTCTGCCATGGAAACAAGCTATACAAACTCATCCTCTTCTCCAACATGTTCCAAGGTGAATTACCAAAGAGCTTAGCTCGATGCAACTCTCTGTTCCGGTTTAGGATTCAGAACAATCGATTAAACGGTACAATTCCGATCGGATTCGGCTCTCTGCCTAACCTCACATTCGTCGATTTGAGTAACAACAGATTCACCGATCAAATTCCGGCGGATTTCGCCACCGCTCCTGTACTTCAATACTTGAATCTCTCAGCCAATTCCTTCCATAGTAAATTACCTGAAAACATATGGAAAGCTCCGAATCTACAGATCTTCTCAGCTAGTTTCAGTGATTTGATCGGTGAAATCCCAAACTACGTTGGTTGCAGAAGCTTCTACAGGATTGAGCTACAAGGAAACTCACTCAACGGAACGATTCCATGGGACATCGGACATTGCGAGAAGCTTCTCTGTTTGAATCTCAGCCAAAATCATCTCTCCGGAATCATTCCTTGGGAGATTTCAACTCTTCCGTCAATCGCCGACGTAGATCTTTCTCATAACCTTTTAACCGGAACCATCCCTTCCGATTTCGGAAGCTCCAAGACGATCACGACCTTCAACGTTTCGTATAATCAGCTCATCGGTCCGATTCCGAGCGGTTCGTTCGCTCATCTGAATCCATTCTTCTTCTCCTCAAACGAAGGTCTCTGTGGAGCTATCGTCGGAAAACCTTGCGATTCTGATAGGTTTAACGGCGGGGATTCAGATCTAGATGGTCATCGTAACGATCAGCGACCGAAGAAAACCGCCGGAGCTATTGTTTGGATACTGGCGGCGGCGATTGGAGTTGGATTCTTCGTTCTCGTCGCAGCTACTAGATGTTTCCAGAAAAGCTACGGAAACAGAGTTGACGGTGGTGGAAGAAACGGTGGAGATATAGGACCTTGGAAGCTAACGGCGTTTCAGAGACTAAATTTCACGGCGGATGATGTGGTGGAATGTCTCTCAAAGACAGATAGCATCCTCGGAATGGGATCAACGGGAACAGTGTACAAAGCAGAGATGCCTAACGGAGAAATAATCGCCGTGAAAAAACTCTGGGGGAAAAACAAAGAAAACGGCAAGATCCGGCGGCGGAAGAGCGGTGTATTGGCGGAGGTCGATGTTTTAGGGAACGTACGGCACCGGAACATCGTTCGTCTCCTTGGATGCTGCTCGAATCGAGATTGTACGATGCTTTTATACGAATACATGCCTAACGGAAGCTTAGATGATCTGCTTCACGGTGGTGATAAGACGATGAACGCGGCGGCGGAATGGACGGCGTTGTATCAGATCGCTATTGGTGTGGCTCAAGGGATCTGTTATCTCCACCATGATTGTGATCCGGTGATCGTACACCGTGACCTGAAACCTAGCAATATTCTACTCGACGGAGATATGGAGGCGCGTGTGGCTGATTTCGGCGTCGCGAAGCTGATTCAAACCGACGAATCCATGTCCGTCGTCGCCGGATCGTACGGTTACATTGCACCAGGTACCCTTCACTTTTCTGACTAATTCTTTACTTTTCCCTAAATTTTAAATTTTTGTACTTTTTTGTCCCATTGTTTTTATTATTCGAATTTTGTCCGTTTGTTAAAAACATTCTTTTTGTTGGGATGACAACATCTGACAATGTGACTAAAATTATAGTTTTGTTTGTGTTGTTTTGGTTTGGTTTTGCAGAGTATGCTTACACACTACAAGTGGATAAAAAGAGTGATATCTACAGTTACGGTGTGATTTTGTTAGAAATAATCACGGGAAAAAGATCGGTGGAACCAGAATTTGGTGAAGGTAACAGTATCGTCGATTGGGTTAGATCAAAGTTGAAGACGAAAGAAGATGTAGAAGAAGTTCTAGACAAAAGCATGGGTAGGTCGTGTAGTCTTATAAGAGAAGAGATGAAGCAAATGTTGAGGATAGCGTTGTTGTGTACGAGTCGGAATCCGACTGACCGACCACCAATGAGAGATGTGTTGTTGATTCTTCAAGAGGCAAAGCCGAAGAGGAAGACAGTAGGAGATAATGTGATCGTTCTTGGTGATGTTAGTGAGGTCAATTTCGAAGATGTTTGTAGTGGTAATGTTAAATCCCAAAAGATTGGAGTGTGATTATTTATATATTTGTATTTGGAGTTTTCAGTGTAGTTGTAGATTTTTTTTTTTTTTTTTTTTTTTTTTTTTTTTTGAAGGGGTGTTAACGTATATATATGAGTGTATTTTAGTTTTTGTTATTTTTTTTTTTGGGTTATATGAATGGAATGTTTAGAGCATGTGGATTCCTTGCATCGACAATACACTTTGAGGTGCAACAATAATATCATTGCTTTCTATCTTTAGAGCAAACTAGCATGCATTGATTTTGTAAGGAAAGTAAGAAACACATCATATATGGTAGCAATGTTAAAACTTGGTGATCTTGGCTGAGTAATTTATTTTTGGTTAAAAAAAAAAATATATAAATCATAATATTTGATGCTTAATTATTACTTCAGATGGAAAACACATTTTTTTTTTTTTTAGTTTTCCTAAATCAAATACCATTTGAAAAATTATCATCATATTATACTTTTTTTAATTCAAATAAAAAAATACAATTAATGTGTTGTGTTTGTTTTTGGAATTATAATATGTTGATTTTGTTGACTACAAATCGACATCACCCTATCTATAGTTTACTTCTTACTATGTGGATTATGCAGTATAGTCGAGTCGAATTCTAGACAAAAATATCACAAAAAATGAACAATTAACCATTTGACTAAACAAACTTCCTCATATGTTGACTAAGAATCAATTCAAAAATATTCCAATTTCGGTTATTATTCTTATTTTCATTGAAAGTTGTTCGTAGTTACCTTACTTATTATATGTATTCAATAATTAACACTTTTTAATATATATCTTTGACTCTAGTTGGTCAAAGAAAAATTAAATTTTAATTCATTTTTTAAAGTAGAAAAATATTTTCCAAAGGATGTTGGTTTTTTGTTTCTGATTAAACACATAATTAATAGTAATTTATCTAGGGGAATTTGCTTATCATGAGTTTAAATATGAAAGTAACACAATGATGCAGTTTGTACAAATTAAGTTGCATATCATGGTCATAAATCTTCTATACAAACCTAATAATTTTTAATGTTTTTCTTGCATTTAAAGCTTTTTATATATATTACATTATTACTACATCTCAAATTAAATTATTGTATTATTCGAATTAAACAAACAATTTTGAAAACAAAATAGACCAATAAATAAAAAGTAGAGAGCATGTTTTATTTAGTTCAAAAAAAAAAAACATATATTATTATTTGTTTTCCTAAAAGGACAAACGCCTCACAGATTCTATGATCCCTTGGAGGAATTCTGGAAGTTAATTGGTTGGAGAAACATATAATGAATCTTTTTGTGACCACCAAGTGCTTGACCAGAATCAAACACTCTCTTACAGATTTGACACTCATAATGTCGTCGAACCGCTGGCACATCTTGGTCAGAGATCTTCAATTTTTTGTTGCTGTGACTCGTTCGATGACCTCCCAATGCTTGATACGAACGTAAAATTTTTCCGCATATATCACACATATATTTACTTTGTTTCTTACCTTTTCTTTCTTTTGCACCGTAATATGCGTTTTCATCACCAGAATTGTCATCATTTTCATCGCTGTCTGCTGTTAGGTATCCCACATCTGAAGTGAGAAACTTAAGTATATCTCCATCTTCATTATCTTCATCTTCAAGAACGTACTCGTCATCACTATCTTCTGTACCTTCTTCAGAATCTATCTCAATATATTTTTCAATATCTTTTCCTTTTCTAGTTGATATCAAACTATCAGTCGACTTTGGATTCTGACAACTTTTTAACCACATGTCTTTCATTTGTAAAAGACATAAAGCTAGAGACTCCATAGAATTTTCCTTATCTAAATCGAGGACGAGTTTTTTCTTGAGAGTAGTTACTTGTTGTTCACCTTCTTTGTTTAGATCTGGTATCTGACCACCAACAACTTCATTGGTGTGGACAGATCTCATCAAAACTGTTTCATGAGTTCTGATGTTTGCTCCACGGTTGATGCGCGATCGTAGTGATGAAGTGATCGAGCTAGTTGATGATTTAGGAGAAAGTTTTCGATGAGATTTCATGTGACCACCTAGAGCTTTCCCATTTGTAAATGATTTCTTGCATACTTGACAAGTTTTTTTTTGATTGAGAAGTGAATTCATCATTGCAATGATAAACAAAAAAAAAAAAAAAAAAAACAAAGAAAAACCAGGGGTGAAGGCAAAAATTTTGATTGTTTTTTATGCAAGAAGCTTTGTTTTTGTATTTGTTACTATGTGATATTGTGAGTATGAGATACCTATATATTTATAGAGAGGCAAGAGTGTGGAACATGAGTAATTACACATAATCTATTCAAAAGGAGTAAACCACTTAACATAAGTGTTTGGTGTAATATGTTCCAACAATTACTTACCAGCATTTTTTTGTTTTGTTTTGGTCAACAATCATTTACGAGCTAATCTTTATTTTCTTTTGAAAAAAATAAGTTTTTATTTGTAAGAAAAAACTCTAAAATTAAGTTTTTATTTGCAAGTGTACCCTCAATATACATAAATATATAAAAAACCTATAGAGTCGAATATAATGTGTAATATAATCCTTATGTTTATAAGATATTGTACAATTGCATATATTAAGTTTCTCGTGGTGAGGGATTCAATTTAGTATTATCATAATATTTTTTAAAAAATTGAAAATTGGAACGAAAGATTATAGTGTATTAAATTAGACTTTGTAGACTTGATTTGCATTTTTTTGTAAGTTATTTGGTAATTTTCAATAAATGATACTTGAAGGGTTCTTTTTTACATTAACCCTCAAAATTAATGTTATTCCACATAAAATATAAAAAGTTCTAGTGGTACCAAAAAAGGAAACCAAGAATTTTCCTGTAATTATTAACAAAAAAAAACTTACTGATGATGTTACTTAGAGACAGTTTTCTGATACACACAACTAATACAAAATTTATCATCAATTATTCAACAACTTAATATTAATGCCTATTTAACTATTTATATTGTGATCATCTCTAATTCTCAATGTATTCTATGTCAAGTTGTAATCTTTTAGTTAGCATTGTATGTATATCATAGATTTTATTTTAATAAGTGGACTATTGGGCTGGGAAAGAATGTGGCTAAAAAAAGGCCCAGATATATTCGTCGTAGGATCTCTAGAAGATCGTACGGTCAAAACAGCCATAGTTAGCATACACGCGTCGTACAATAGGGTTCTCTCGTTCCCGCCCTACAGTCCCCTTCAATGGAACTTTGTTCTTTTCTAATTTATGTATCCAGCCGAGTGAGAGAGAGAGAGAAAAAAGCCCTAGAAATAACGCGATTAAGAAGCCATGGCGAAATCTGGGGCTCGAACTCGATCCAGTGATTCCTTCATCCAACAGCGTTCTGGGTCTGGTACGATTCTTCGAATCAAAGTTGAGAATTTCATGTGCCATGATAATCTCCAGATTGAGTTTGGCGAGTGGGTCAATTTCATCACCGGTCAAAACGGAAGTAAGTTTTTTTTTGATAGTTAGCTCTCGAATTGGTTCAATTTAATCACGAATACCTTATTGAGAACTGGGTTTCGCCGGATTTTGAAAATTTTTATTTCTTAATTTTGATTCACTGTGCTAACAGTTCAGCTTTGGTTTATTCGTGATTAAGAATCTTAGTTTCGATTAAAAGTTGTCAGATTCAATGGAATGTGAATCGACAATTAGAGTCTGTTTTTGGTGTTGGATAGTCTCTGTGTTAGGGTTTAATCGCTCACTGATCGATCTTTTCTGAATTGTTGATAAATAATAGCTACTTTCTTGTTTTTGGTTTTTAAAATTTGTCAGGTGGTAAGAGTGCGATACTGACTGCTCTATGTGTTGCATTTGGATGTCGAGCGAAAGGGACACAGCGTGCTGCCACTTTGAAGGATTTCATTAAAACTGGATGCAGGTTCGTACAGATCTTTCTCAGGTTTTTTTTTTTAGATTGTTTCTTTCTTGTCATGACTAACTGAAACTTTCAATCTCGTTGGGATTTCTTTTTGCAGTTATGCTGTTGTCCATGTAGAAATGAAAAACCAAGGAGAGGATGCTTTTAAGCCTGAAACTTATGGTGGTGTTATAATTATCGAACGCAGGATAACCGAGTCTACCACTTCTACCGTTCTCAAAGATTCTCTTGGTTAGTTCTGTACTCTACTCTCTTTATAAATTTATGGTTTTGACTTACATTTTGTCTCATAGCCCTCTACTGCTTGTTGTGATGACTGTCTCCGTTCTTATTCTCTTATTCACCAACTCTTTCTGTGTGTTATGTGCATATAAAATTATTGATTTTAAAAGGTTTTTCCTGTTTATTTATTTTCGGCAACATTTATTGTGCAGGAAGGAAAGTAAGTAACCGAAGGGAGGAGCTACGAGAACTTGTTGAACATTTTAATGTGAGGTTTAGTCATTCGTTCAATTTTAAAGAAAGTGTTTAAAGTGATATCAGAAATACTTGGCATATTCGTTGCTGTGTTCTTATTATATTTTTACATGGGTAGATTGATGTTGAAAATCCTTGCGTGGTAATGAGTCAAGACAAGAGCAGGGAGTTCTTGCATTCTGGGAATGACAAAGATAAATTCAAGGTATGTAATGTGAACTGGCATATTATTAAAGTCAACTATGTGTTGTTACTTAGGCTGAACAAACTTCGCTCTTTAGTTCTTTTTTAAGGCAACCCTTCTTCAGCAAGTCAATGATCTTCTCCAAAGCATCTACGAACACTTGAATACTGCAACTGCTATAGTTGATGAATTGGAGAACACAATTAGACCTATAGAAAAGGAGATCAGTGAGTTGCGTGGAAAGATAAAGAATATGGAACAAGTTGAAGAAATAGCTCAAAAGTTGCAGCAGTTGAAGAAGAAACTGGCTTGGTCATGGGTATATGATGTGGATAGGCAGCTCCAGGAGCAGATCGAGAAGATTGTGAAGCTTAAAGAACGTATACCGACTTGCCAAGCTAAAATAGATTGGGAACTGGTAAGCTACATATACTTTCCATCGTCTGAAATTTGGATGGCTATAAAAAAATCGAAAGTTGGCAATGCTGGTGTGCATTACAAGTTTTAACTTCTCTCTGATATCCTACCTAGCCATCGTAAGATAACACTGAAGTTTATTAGCTGTGTAAGAGAGAGAGTTTGATTATGTAGAGTCTTGAGGTATTTCCGCTCTAGAACTTTTTTATTGTTAATGCGTCCTATCTAGGTTTCATAAGTTCATGTGAAGTTTTGCCTGTAAAATGTTCAATTTTCTTAGAGCACAAACTTTTAACTCCGAATGTTTGGTTATAATGGACCATTTTTGTAGGGTAAAGTGGAATCGTTAAGGGATCGCTTGACAAAGAAGAAAGCTCAAGTTGCATGTCTGATGGATGAATCAACTGCAATGAAGAGGGAGATAGAGAGTTTTCACCAATCAGCCAAGACGGTCTGTAAACTTTGTTCTAAGAGGGACCTAGTATATTTTTTTGTTCAATGTTCGTTAAAAAAAAAGAGGCAAATGAAAATACTGAATTCATCAAATGCGCTGCATTATTATTCTTAGCTTAGATTAGTTTTGAAAAGTTGCTTTCGGTAAAAGTATTGTCCACATATTGTATGCGAGTTTTTGATATATCTTTTTTGTTTTTATTTTAGGCAGTACGGGAAAAGATAACTCTACAAGAAGAATTCCAATATAAATGCAATTATGTCCAAAAGATTAAGGATCGTGTTAGGAGGCTTGAACGACAGGTTGGAGATATCAATGAACAGACAATGAGAAGCACACAGGTCCTAAATACTGGTCACTTATATTATCTATAAAAAAAACTATGTTAGTTTTCTATTGTACTCAGTGTCTTGGCATAACGGGCAAGATATTGTGACGGTACATATATTTATGTACAGATATATCTGTGCATATTTCTCACAGGTTGATAGTGATGCAGGCTGAGCAATCTGAAATCGAGGAGAAACTAAAATATTTGGAGCAGGAGGTTGAGAAAGTTGAAACATTACTTTCCAGGTTATGATCTTAAATTTTATGTTTCCTTTTTTGTTTGCTTAGCCTTCGTGTCTGTAGTCTTCTCTCTCGTCTTCAAACATTTTTTAAATGTTTGATACTTTAGATTGAAAGATGAAGAGAACTGCTTTTTGGAAAAAGCGTTAGATGGGAGGAAAGAGGTGGAACTCATCGAAGATATGGTACAACTTTACTTTTCTTAGAATTTTCAGTTTCATATATGCAGGTTGTCTAGAATTATAATTAACACCTTGTTCATTTCTTTGGCCTTTTTGACTTCTAGATTAAAAACCATCAAAAGAGGCAAAGAAATGTAACCTCTAACATTAATGATATGAAGAAACATCAAACAAACAAGGTGCATCCTAAATTTCATCACAATTTTTCAATTGGATATAATGCCTCTTTCAGTAATATCTAATAGGCATACAAATACATGCATGCTCACTAGGTTACCGCATTTGGAGGGGACAGAGTCATTAATCTTCTGCAAGCTATTGAGAGACATCATCGTAGATTCAAAAAACCACCAATTGGTCCTATTGGCTCCCATGTGGTGAGTTTCTGCTTGTTTCATTTGGAAATCTGTGCTCGAAACAAATTAGTTCACATGTTGCCTCATATTGACCATGCATGTTTCAAGAAGAAACTGACATGTTCAATTGTTGTTGTAATAATAGTTTAATGTGAATATTTTGTGGGTTATAAAATCTCTTCTGATGGTGGATCATGTTCTGCAGACTTTGGTCGATGGCAATAAATGGGCATCTACAGTTGAACAAGCTCTTGGGAACCTATTAAATGCCTTCATTGTGACTGATCATAAAGATTCGCTCACTCTAAGAGGCTGTGCGAATGAAGCCAATTATAGAAACCTTAGGATTATCATCTATGACTTTTCGAGACCAAGGTTCAAAGTCTAATTAAGCATTTATGTATATTTGTTTAACCTTCTACACTGATGAAGGGGCAACATTGTGACTCAAATGATTGCTATCTTTATATTTATGCAGGCTAAATATACCAAGGCACATGATTCCTCAGACCGAACACCCTACCATTCTCTCTGTCATACACTCTGATAACCCAACCGTCATTAATGTTTTGGTGGATGTGGTTCGTACTTTCAAATTTTCCCTCCACTTACTAAATTTCTTTATTCTTACAGCCTGATATGAAGGTATTCACATCTTAGTACTATTTCCTGGATATTTCAGAGTGGTGTTGAGAGGCAAGTGCTTGCAGAGAATTATGAGGTGGGAAAGGCAGTTGCCTTTGGGAAAAGGCTTTCAAATCTGAAGGATGTATACACTTTAGACGGATACCGAATGTAAGTAAATTGTTAGATGCTATATCTTCACTTGCAAACAAAAACAATTTTTTTGCTTGGCCGGAGATTATCCTTTCCTCTTGAAATAGATTTTTGAGCTCTGACATACACCCCTCTTTCTGTGTCCTGGCTCTGGATTTCTCTAACATTTTCCATTATAAGAAAAACTTGAGAAGTGATCCAAAAGAATCTTTTTGTTTGACATTTTTTCATTTTCAAAACCCCTTAAATTCTTGAAGGGACCAGACCAGAACATGAGATATCTGACAGCCTTTCATCTACCATTTCTCAGTCGTGTAAATTAAGTTAGACCATCTAGGGGATATAGGACGATCTTCCTTAATCATAAACTAATTTCTAGCTACTCTTGCCTCAGGTTTTTTCGTGGGCCAGTCCAGACTACTCTTCCTCCTCCTCAATCTCGTAGACCTTCGCGACTCTGTGCTTCTTTTGATGAACAAATCAAGGATCTTGAAATAGAGGCCTCACTAGAACAAAACGAGATTAATCAATGCATGAGACGTAAGAGGGAGGCAGAGGAGAGTGTCGTGGAGCTTGAGCTGAAAATGCGCACACTGAAGGTAATGTCTCATTGATTAATCTGGTAGACATATCAAAACTAGAGTTTCCAGTCTTGATATATCTTAAGTGAAAGAATTAACTCGATTTTAATAAGCTTTAGTTCGCCCGTATTCATAGTCGCTTTCCATATGGTTTTTGTTTTGTTTTGTTTATACAGAAGCACCGCAGCCAAGCAGAGAACGTTTTGACGACAAAGGAACTCGAGATGCAGGATTTGAAGAATACAGTCGCTGCTGAGACCGAAGCATCACCTTCTTCAAGTGTTAACGAGCTTCAACTTGAAATCATGGTTTGTTGGTGAAACTATTTAATTGTCATTGTTTTTGCCTTCGTATCATTCCTGAATTTTTTTTGCACTTCTTTCTCTCTATCAGAAAGGTCGACAAGAGATAGAGGAGAAAGAAGCTTTGCTTGAGAAGCTTCAAAACTGTTTGGAAGAAGCTGAGTTAAAGGCTAATAAACTTACAGCTTCATTTGAGAACTTACGTGGTATGTCTGTGATACACCACTATTTCTCAAACACCTGTATATTTTTCTTGGTTTGTGATCGAACATGAATAGATCATCTTGATTGAGTGGCCGACTCTATTCTTACATTTTCCCGAAATGTGTGTAGAATCAGCCAAGGGTGAAATTGATGCCTTTGAGGAAGCAGAGAATGAGCTAAAGAAGATTGAGAAAGACCTTCAGTCTGCTGAAGCGGTACCCCTTCTTTCCTCTACGTAAAGATTTTGATTTTTTACTTTTGCATGCATAATGTAAGCGTGGTTCTGTTTCAGGAGAAAATTCATTACGAGAACATAATGAAAAACAAGGTCCTACCTGATATTAAGGAGGCTGAGGCCAACTACGAGGAGCTTAAAAATAAACGGAAGGTACAGATAAAAAGCGATTATATAGGAATTTTTCGAAATGACAAAATCAACTTCATTTCTATTAATCTCTTTTAAAGCCTCCTGCGTTGAAACCCGGGATGGCATTTTGTCTGGTCTCTTGAACTTAGCTACCAGACTAATGTGTATTGGCTGTAGATATATATATATATATATATATATATATATATATATATTTTTTAATCTTCTTGTAAGTTATTGCTCAGGTTTCCTTTCTTTAAAATTTCAGGAAAGCGACCAGAAGGCATCTGAAATTTGTCCTGAGAGTGAGATCGAAGCTTTGGGTCCCTGGGATGGGAGTACTCCTGAGCAGCTCAGTGCTCAGATTAATAGAATGAATCAGAGACTTCATCGTGAGAATCAGCAGTGCGTATTTTAGAATTGCCTTTTCAGCTCTTCTTTCACTCAGAATCGACCAGTGACAGTAATTTACATGCTTCAATTTTCTGGGTGCAGGTTTTCTGAATCAATTGATGACCTCAGGATGATGTATGAGAGCCTAGAGCGAAAGATTGCAAAGAAGCGCAAATCCTATCAAGACAATCGAGAAAAACTCATGGTTGAGTTTGCAGATATGTATATTGTTAAAGGTGTATGTGTTGTTGTAGCTGCATCATTTAATGTATTCGTTACTGTTTGATCAGGCCTGCAAAAATGCTCTAGATTCGCGGTGGGGCAAGTTTCAAAGAAATGCATCTCTTCTTCGGCGCCAGTTAACATGGCAGTAAGAGTTGCTTTCCCATTGCCAACTACATAGATAAACCTGTAGTTGGTTGTGTCATGAGATTAGTATGATTTCCATATGGTGCTTTCTTTGATGTTATTGTTGAATGCAGATTCAACGCTCACTTGGGAAAGAAAGGTATCAGTGGAAAAATCAAAGTCAGTTATGAGGATAAAACTTTATCCATAGAGGTAATTGACACTACCATGCTACGGTTTTTGCAGTTCACGTGCCCGTATCAGTATGTGATGGCTTTCTTTGTCGACAGGTTAAGATGCCTCAAGACGCAACAAGCAATGCTGTTCGAGATACCAAAGGTCTTTCAGGTGCTGCATCCTTCCTCGCTCTAAAAGATCCAACATATAACTCATTGCCATGTAAGAAATTTCCTATGTCAGCCATTGGTAAAGTCTAACGCTCTTCTCATTATATTAGGCGGAGAACGTTCTTTCTCGACTTTATGTTTTGCACTAGCTCTTCACGAGATGACGGAAGCCCCATTTCGAGCAATGGATGAGTTTGATGTGTTTATGGTATTATGTCCTTATAAGAATCCACTCGTTAGAAGCATATAACATTGGGATGAGACAACATTTTTAACTTTCCGATTTTTAAAAATATAGGATGCAGTCAGCCGGAAAATCAGCTTGGACGCACTGGTGGATTTTGCAATTGGACAAGGATCGCAATGGATGTTCATCACCCCTCATGATATCAGGTAGCAGATCAATTTCAATACCATGGAACTCTCTGTTTGTGAAGTGAATACTTGGATGAAACTCTCTCCTCTCTCTCTTACAGCATGGTGAAGGCGCACGAGAGGATAAAGAAGCAGCAAATGGCTGCTCCACGTTCTTGAAAACAAAATAACCTCTCCTTGTATAGCTTCATAAAGGTATACCACTATGCTCGCATCACTCACTTAAGCATATGATAATTGTGTGCATTTTGTTTTGCGAGTTCTCACTTTTGTGTTTCTTTCTCTGCCTCATCAGGGAATCCTAGGCTTTGAGTCAATACTACAACACTTATTTCCTCACTTCACATTTGCTTTCTCGACGATAACGAGCTGACGGGAAGTTTGAGAAGAGCTTTGTGTATTGATTGTTTTTGCAGGTGCCGAGTGAGACCCTTTATTTTTATTTTCGTTTCTATGACTATTATTTATACTCAAACTTTTGTAATTTATCTAATTTAATTGGCTTAAAATTTCAATTTTATCATTTCTTTTCTGATCGACAAAGTGAGACAGAATTTAAATCAATTGAATAACCATAGAGGGTGTTGGTACTGCTGAGTAATATATTTTCCTAATGAAACCTCATGAATTTTTTCGATATATATTCTATATATCTGATACTGCTAGTTCCATAACTATTTGATATCAATTAAATTGTTTGACGAGTTTTGCCATTTGGGTTCGGTTTTATCTAGAAACTTCCAATACAAAGTAAAAACACTTTCATGAACACTATAAAACCATGTTGTTTACATCACAAAACTAGAAAATACTACTAATACTTTAGGAGAGAATTCTTAAACAGTAGAGAAATTCTTAAACAGTACTTTACTCTTGGTTTATGCGTATAGATACAATCGATTAGAACATTCTGAATTTGGTAAAGATAGATATATATGTACTTGGATATTAAGAAGGGCCGGATGGTTAAAAAACGAAGAAATCATAACATTCGGCTTTGTGGCAATCCGATGAACAAATCAGTTTGGACATCCGATGTGTTCATGATTCCAGAACCACTGGAAGCTGCACTCTTCTCACTCACTAGGCTCCTTGACTGCATCCACAAGGGTTTTTCTTCAAACTGAAATCATAGTATATTTATCTTCCTAAATTAATCCATGAAAGATTAAAGAACTCATCAGAGATTAAAACAATTGGACAAAAATGCCAATTGATTTCTTTGTTAGTGAAATTAAATATCTGTATCAAATATTTTCAGCAATTAGATATCGAAGCAAATGATCAAGATATGTAGTCTAATGATTCGTACCACTGTCACTCAACGTCCGGATTAAATCCCGCATTGCATGTTGTTGACAATAAATATTTATAGAAAGAAATGTCGACCATGCATTTTTTTTTTTTTTACAGCAAATCTAAAGTCCATGTTTAAAGTGTATGCATCAATGAATAAAATGTATTCGTCCTTCGATTGTTTATATATGTATGTGTATAGCATGTGTACCATTTCGTGCAGGTGCAGCTTAGGTCTCTCGTTCACGAGTTCTCTCTCCTCTGCGATCTAATGAAGCAAGAAAAAAATCACTAGGAGAATTAGAAATATATCCACACAAAAAGCAATATAAACTAATTAGTAGTATAGATATTAAGTACCTCTTCTTTTAGTTTCTCTACCTCATCTTCATTTATTTTAGCCTGACAAAATCGTGAATCTAGAATGAATCATAGGTACACAAAGAAACATAGCGCGATGCGCTAGCTAGTTCCATGTATAGCTGATCATTTAGATTGAAACGCCAAACGTCTCACATAATATATATTATTGTATTTAATTTGTTAATTCTCAATGGAACTTTTACCTTTCTTGACCTGACAACAGCAAGGCTTTTCTCAAGCTGGATAGTTATCTCGTTGAGCTCATCCACCGAACACGAATCCAAATCTTGCCCCATCAGCTTCCTGAAATATTATATCGCGTTCTCACGTATGAGTGTATATAATATAATTATTTCTAAGCAAACATATGCAGTAGATATAAAAAGATTAGATAGTAACCGGCAATGAAGTTGAAGAAGGTCAATCCTGTTCACCATTACTGTGATTTCGTTCTTGAGATCCTGCACATATTGCTCTCTTTGAAATCTCTCTGCTGAAAAATACTCCCTTTTGTATATTTCACATCGTTCCATCATCTTCTGCATGCTACATTCATTTTTATTTTATTAGGATATATATATATATATATATATATATATATATATATATTAGTTTCCGAGTGTGTTAACATGATCCACAAGAATATTCACGGATATGCAAATTTGTATATGTTAGACATGTATATAAAACAAGTTGTCGTCACGCTTGACCTATCTCAGGAATCATGTCCATTGTCTTAATTTATCAATATATGGTTTCGACAAGGGGAAGAAATTTCTAAACATATGTCAATCTGTATCTTTAATTTTATTTGTGTGACTTGATTTCTTATATATATAGCAACCACTAACCAATGACACTTACATACATGTACGAACTACCGGCTAGGACGGTACCTTCACAAACATCAAAAGAATAAGCATTACATTATATATGTACAAGATAACGACCCCAAATTTTTCTTTGGATGGTCAAATCCATTAATTAGTAACCTCTCGAGTTTATTAAAGAAACGAACATTTTTACTACAAAACTTTCGGTTGGTCATCTTAACTCACGCAAATGTAGCTATTCGCAATTTGATAACAAAGAGTTAGAATTAGATCATTAGTAAAGTTAACCAAGAGACTCTAATGCATAGTTTCACAAAATGTCGGGGTTTTGATTATGATTGGTTTCACACTTGGTCACTGTGGCATGGCATCACATGACAGTATGAGATTTTGGACTAGTTTGGATTTATTAGTAGAAGAAACATACTTACCTATTAAAGATCCACACATACAGTATACTGTATAAGAATCATATATCATATTGAAGCTTCCTAATCTTAAAACGATTCAATTGTACTCTTAAAGTATGGCATGAACACTGATGAGATTTTTAATTATTATAAACGTGTCAAGTGGTTTCAGCATGAGTTCCAAGGCATACTAGGTTCAAAGTTCAAAAACGCTTTTTCTGGAAAACCCTAAATCATTTGCTCGTGCTTGAAGAAGAACTCAATTAAGGTAACATAAATATTTGTAAAATTAATTTTGATATGTTTTAATCCATTAAATAACTCTTCATGGTACTAGAGAAAAACTCTACATGATCAATAACAAAAACAAAAACAAAACCTTGAAAAAGGCATAATTTGGGGAAAAATAAATTCAACCGTTGAACTTGAAACAATATATATATATATATATATATATATATATATATATATATATATCTAGTACGATATTACTACTGAGTAAGCAAATCATAAAAACTTCTTTAATACTAAAAACATTATCAAAGTAAGCAAGAACAAAAGATATACAGTAGAACCTCTATAAATTAATACTCGATAAATTAATACTCTCTATAAAGTAATAAATTTCTCCGATCCCAAGTTGGGACTAGTGTAATTTTGGACACTATTCGATAATATAATAAAATAATATTTTTTTTGAAACTTCTTTGTAAATATATGGTCCCATCAATAATATAAATTAATAATTACATAAAATTATCTAAATATATGTATATATCTACACATTAATTTTTATTAGAGTTCATATTTTCATATTTTTATTATATAAAAATCTTTAAGTGCTATCGTCAAAACATGATAATTGTTATTTTCATTGTAATTTATTTTATAAAAATATTACTTATAGAAATTAAATCTTATTTTTAATATTTTTTTATTATATTAGAAAAATCTTTCTATAAATTAATAATTATTAATTTATCGATAAATTAAAACCTCTATAAATTGATAAAATTTCATGATCCCGACTTTATTAATTTATAGAGGTTTTACTGTATATATGGAGTATAATGTAAATGATAAAGAGTACTAATTAAGTGGATCAAAAAACTCAAAAATGATAAATAGATTGCTTACTTGGAGCTAGCGAAATCATATAATTTTCCTTTTTGAGAAAAGACAATGGCTGCGACTTGAGCATCGCATAGAACTGAAAGCTCGTGAGCTTTCTTCAAAAGACCTTTCCTACGCTTGGAGAAGGTGACTTGTCTGCTCGTGATATTCTCGATTCTTTTGATCTCGATCTTCTTTCTCACCATCCTCCTAGCAAGATTAGCAAATCCGTATATGAAACCCTAAAACCGATCAGTTTTTTTGAGAAAGTGTGTATAATAAATCAGTTTTTTTTAATAAAGAATGGATCCAAATCAAAACCGCAGAAATGGTTTCTTGATAACAGGAGGAAGATCCAAAGACTATATCAGTGCTCTTAACACAAAAGTTGAAAAATCAAGAAACCCCAAGAAAACCCTTTTTTCGAATTAAATCTATCAAGATTCGATTCAAAGGCCTAATAAAAAGAAAACAAGCCGACCAAGAAGATCTGTGATATTAAAAACGAATGCTTTTAACAAGAAAAAGAAGATGCAAATGAACAGAACAATAAACTTCGTAAACTATCCCTCGAAAGTCTTCTGTCTCCTTTTTTTTTTTTTGGGTCTACCTCTCCCAATGGAGGCACAAACCCTAAGTCGTTTAATTAATTAGTCTTTGCTTTTGCTCTCTGACTAATTAATTACTATCAGAGAGAAACAAAAAAAAGTATTGTTACAGATGCAGATGCTACTTCGATTCTTCCACACGTTGCCTGAGTCAACAGCATTAAACAAAAATAAGTAATTTTTAAGCTTCTGATTAAGAAATCTACATATGGTTTTTTACAAAAAAAAAAAAAAAAAACTACATATGGCTTTTTTTTTTTTTTTTTTGGGCAAGACTATATATAGACTATAGTAATAAATCATACTACTTACAAAGCGTTTGTGGGAGCGTTACGTGAGAAAAGCTAACTCTCAACGCCCATCAAAATTTGTTTTACCCCTTTCACACGTGTAAAGAAAAAGGGAAAACTGCTCTAAAAAGCTAAGCGTTATCAACAATTATCACTTATAATATATTATTTTTGAAACAAAAATATTCTGGTAAAAAAATATTTGACTTGAGTCCAAATAATCAACAATATATTCGAATATGCTTTCAATATTCCCTTATTCAAATTTAAAATTAACAATTTTTAATATATATAGAGAGCTCGTAGATATATATTTTTTTTTACTTTGGTTATTTGTTTCCGAACAATATATTTTTTTATTATTATTCTTTTTTAATAAAATTAGTCAAAAATAAATTTATTTCAAAACAAAGCATTTTATTTTTTTAAAAAAATTAGGTCACAGCTCCCAGCCCCCGCTCACAGCTCCCTACTCTCTGCCCCTGCTTCAGCTGCTTACCGTTGTTGCTCCCCACTCCGCTTTGCCAATCTAGCCTTTAGAGAATGGCTACCAATATAATGGTCCATACTCCATAGACTAAATATTGTCATTGTTGGTTTCTTAACATAAATCTCTAAAAGATGATGATTCATGTGTTTATTGACGCTACTCATCTTGGGTTTAAATTTCTTCCGAAAACAGAATACTTTAGAATAAACCCAAACCCTAAAGTTTACAAGCCTATTTGCGCGACATGACGATTGGGATGGGCTGGGCCAAATAAACTTGGACTCAATTCTCAATATGGGCTTATCATAATTTCATCACTATGCAAAAAAAAAAAGAAAACAGAGTAAAATATGTCCTCCTCCTCCTTGAGAAGTCTTTATCATTCAGATGTCGGAAACATCAACAGATATCATCAGAGAGAGAGGGAGAGAGATCATTGAGATTCGTAAAAGACTCTGAAAAACTTGTTTCTGAAAAGTTGAAGATGAAGGACAGAGGAGAGGAATCATCTTCAGGTTCTTCAAGAACAAACAACGGCGAACACGAACCTAGAGAAATCAACATCAGATCATTCTCTTCTGTTCCTTCTTCTCCTCGTAACGCTTCTTCTAAATACGATTTCGTCAAGGTTCGATTTTTAATCCTTCTTCTTTTATTCTTTCTTTCAAAGTTCTCTTTTTTTTTTTTTTTTTTCTTACTGACGAGACAAATTGTGTATGTTTTAGGTGAAAGTATGGCTTGGAGACAACGCAGATCACTACTATGTTCTGTCTCGGTTCCTAGTCTGTAGAATGTTAACTGTTACTAAGGTTTGTTCAATCTTCACACCCAAACCCTTTTTATGAATTTGGTTATGAGTGATTCTCACATTGGTTGGTTACAATGTTTGCTGATTTTTTTTTTGATTCAGATCCCAAATCATGAGGCTATAAAGATTTCTCTTGAGCTCAAGAAGCTTCTTATTGACAACAGTCTTCTTGATGTGTATGCCCCCCAATTCGTCTTATTAGCGACTTAACTTTACATACTTTCGCATGTTTGTGACATAACTTGCTTTTGTTTTTTTTTTTGTCTTTGCAGGTCTCAGTCTGATCTAGAAACCAATTTGTTTAAGGTCACCATACTTCACAGAATTGTCTTGTGAACGTTTCAAGTATTCTGATGATGATAGATGATTTCAATTTTTGCAGCTTATGGAGCGACGTGGTTATGGGGAAGAGTACATTAATCGTTACAATATGATGACAAAGTAATACAGCTTTATGTTTTTTTTTTCTTGTTCGATCATCTTTTCTCAAGTTTTATGTTTTTTCATTTTATACTTTTCTTTTTTTTGTGGGTTTTAGATTTCATCATCAAAGAGTGCCTCTTGTTATACTTGTTTGTGGAACAGCTTGTGTTGGCAAGTCCACTATAGCTACACAACTTGCTCAGAGACTTAACTTGCCAAACGTCTTACAGGTAACTTCTCAGTATCCATTTCTTCTTCTGTTCATTCTCATTTGTTTGTGGATTTTTTTTGAAAAATCGTTATGTGCTCTTTTTTGTTTCACAGACAGACATGGTATATGAGCTGCTTCGAACTGCAACTGAGTACGTTTTTCTCCTTTTTAGTTTATGTACATTCTTATCATCTAGTTACAGTCTCGTTCTTCGATAACATAGATTAGTGGATAAACATGTTTATTCCTGTTTAATTCAGTGCTCCATTGACATCAACTCCTGTATGGACTCGAGAATTTGGCTCATCAGAAGAGTTGATAACTGAATTCTGTAGAGAATGTAGAATTGTTCGAAAAGGTATTTCCTTTTGCTTTTGGAAGCTGTATGATTCTTTTGCTTTTGTTCTCAATTTTGTGTTTGTGGATTGTTACACTCTTTATTCTTGTTTTGTATGTGTGTGTGTTTTCACAATCCTCAATGGCTTGTGGTTTTTTAGGACTTGGTGGTGATTTGAAGAAAGCAATGAAAGATGGGAAACCAATTATAATTGAGGTAAAATTGTTTGTGAAAGCTTCATAAGTTTGATTATATTCCGGTTATTACACTTGTTTTCTAATCTTGGCCAAGTACTGTAATTACAGGGAAGACATTTAGATCCAAGCATATACTTAATGAATGATGAAAACAAAGCTCCATCAAATGATCCCGAGAAGAGCAGCAGCGCAGAAACAAACTCTTCAAGAGATTTAACATCGGACAAAAATCCCGAGGCAGGTTCTTCTGACACGAAAGAAACCGAGAATAGTACTGTGAAACCACATTCTCAGGACGAAGCCATGGCATCTACAGAAGCTATTGACCAGTCAGAAAAAGTTACACAATGTAAAATCGACCACATTCTTCTTACTTTTCAACATATCCTTTTTTCTTTTTGTGTGAAAATTCTTGCATTTGCTTCTTTGTGAGTGTTATAGTTCTATTTTGTTTTCTGTGTGTAGCTGAAAGTTCGAGAGATGCTGAAAAGAAAAGCAAAACTGCAGATGGAAGTGGAAAGACGAAATCTGGCCCTGAACCAATAGTCATATCTATTGTTTTAAAGATGTCTGAATTCGACCATAAGGTGAATCAAACTTTTGTTCCTTTCGAGCTATATGGAACTTGAAAACAAGTACTCTTTCTCAATTCTTTGTTTTGTTAATCTCATTTCCTCAGGCTTTGTTAGAGGAGTGGATCTCTTCCCGTACGTCTGGAGAGAAATATACATCCAAGGTATTAAGACAACCTGAAGCTTAAAAAAGATACTAAACTGATCTTGAAAGTTTTTATGAACACATGTTTGGCTTTTCTTGTTGCAGGAGAAAGATAGACTAATTACAAACCTAAAGACCATTGAAGACTACCTTTGTTCCTTCAATTCACAGGTTCGTTGGGTCCTTTTATCACTCATAATACTTTTCAGGTTTTTAAGGTTCTAACATTGCTTATTTGTGAAAATCAGGGAGTGACTGTTGTAAATATATCCGCCACCACATTCCCGCAGACATTAGATTGGCTTCACAACTATCTTCTTCAGGTAAAGAAGTCAAGCAAAATTCAAATCTTTGAAAATCTAAAATTCTCAACAGAAACAGTAAGTAACCATGTTCTTCATATGTTGTAGCGTATTGAGGAAGGGATCAGATCATCAGAGAATGAGGCGCCAAAGTAAGATTTGACTCATTCAGAAGAAGTCTCGAGGAGGCTAGAGTCGTCTTCTTCTCTACTGTAATCTTGTTTGAAAATTGTAATACAGTTACAAAAACAATTGAGATTAGAGGGATGTCAATGATTTTAGAAACATTTCGATAGCGAGTATTGTGTTCTATAGTGTCGCTGTCACTCGTTATAAAAACATTGTCAGACTAGTTCTTGCACATAAATTTGTTGCATGAACTAATACATGGATCTATCCCTATGTATGGGATCTGACATTATAGTAAAGTTCATTGATTATCCCATCTTTCAACATTATAGGACCATTGGTTCTCTGTCTTCATTTCGTTGAGGCTCTCGAATGTAGCTCTGCCTCGATGGCTCGATTCCTCCCTAAGAGTCAAAGAAAGAGAGATACTCTTCAGGCTGAACAATTAGTTCCACAACAATGAAAACAAGGTGGATGGAAACATGAATGACTTAGTGCAGAATCTTTAAATGGAAAAAAATGGAGATGCGGGGTATCGATCCCCGTACCTCTCGCATGCTAAGCGAGCGCTCTACCATCTGAGCTACATCCCCATTTGATTTTTAACCATAAATACATATATTTATTTTATAATACACTAGATAACGGTCTCTCCTCACAATCTTCTTTATAAAGTAGTCCCCGAGCAAGCATCCTAAACCCTAAACTTATCTTTGTCTCTGTTCCTATGTCTCTCTGATTCTAAACGCCGTTTCTTCTTCACAATCTTAAATTTCTTCTTTCTTTTGTTTTCAAGCTTAATTTGTTTTCATATTGAATTGACTTAGTTCTTGAGATACGTTTTTAATCACTTTGAAGTTTTTTTTTTTTTTCAAACACAAGTTTTATCATCATATTCTTTGAGTTCTGAGTTGTTTTGTAATTAAATTTGGGGGTTTGTGTTGTTTTGCAAGTGACGATGACAAGACAGGGACATCAGAAATTATAATCTGTGTTGACTATAGTCTATAATGGGAATCTCTCTGATGCTTCAACACATAATCTCTCTCATTACTTTCAAGAAAACCTTTTTTTTTTTTTAAGTTTGATTCAAAGTTTTAGCAAAGGCTTTACCAATGATGGAATTCAAATAATCATCAGATCTGATACATATATTGATTACAATCATTGATGCTGAGGTAAAGCCAAAAACTTTAACATAAGTCAGTCAACTCTTTCTTTCTTTATCTGTTTTGTTTTAGATCTAAACACACTAAACAATATTGAAACAGAGTAAAGGTCTTAAACCAGAGATGATCGACATTGTAGAAGCATGTTCCTCCTTACATTAAGTGATTGAATTGAAACTTTTGAAGACCTAATTAAGATTTACTAAACTGTAGAAATAAGACATATTTAGATTTCAATACAGATTGGTTCAATCTTAGGAGAGCTAATTGAAATTGCCATTTTGCTAGTTATAATGACTGATGAGGTGAAACTAAATGCAAATCCAATAATAATATCTACAGTTCAAGAATCCTTACGAAACGAAACGATCATGTCTTCATAGCATCACTTTTTCATATTGTTCCTCTGTTTTATAACCGAAGCTGCTGCTAGTTTGGTACTGTTTGAAGGAGTTTAGATTCATATTCAGTTCCCCGACCGATGCTAAAGCCGCCAGTTCTTTCTCGTCCAATCCCTTTGCTGGTCCGAGGCTGCATCTTTCACTCCCGTGCTTTTCCAAAGCTTTCTTGAACTTATTGATCTGCACATTTCAATCCATCATCAGCAAAAAAACGCCAATGATTTGAAAACTTCAAAACGTCTTTTTGATTATAAAGATTTTAGCTTACGGTGGCAATAGTGCAGCTAAAGCTACAGACTTTACCCTCTGCTCCTCTGTAAAACTTAAAGAAAGGAAGCACATGAACGTTAAGGCCATGACACATTGTCCTAAGCTCTTCTTGATTCACTTTGAGAAATATCACATCTGGGTTTGATTCAGCCAACTGACAGATCTGTTTTTATATATACCAAAACAAATCAAATATACTGAAAATCTCAGAAACCAAAAATTTAAAAAGTTGAAACTAATTGATACCTTAGGGTGGAGAGATTTGCAGCCACCACAACCAGGTGAGAAGAAATGTAGAACAACCAATCTATCATCGGCGTTTAACAAAGAGTCAACAAGATGATTAGCAGATTGAATCTCTAACATGTTGTGTTTCGTTGACTTTTCCCACCATCTCCTTCCTCTACTCGTACCAGTTGATGATGTCTTCACCTGAAACTAACCATTTCAAAACACAAAGCCGATTCAGAAATCTATATGAAACCACAAAGATTTAGACCAAAGAAACGAAAAAAGAGATGTCTTTGCTTACAGGAGCTACAGAAGAAGAAGAGAAGGTAGTAGTAAGGGTATGGTTGGTGAAATCTGGTGAAGCCATGTTGTGTTGTTGTTGTTGTTGTTGTTCCTTCAAATCAAGGCTCATAACAGGATAAAGTTTCGATTTTTTTGATGTATTATTCTCCTGAGAAAATGGAGAAAACCCATGATTGATTCCAAGAGATGAAATTGCTTCCATGTCAAAAATCTTTGTGTTTACAAAAAAAGTGAAACCAAACAAAAACTCAAAACACAGTTTCTGTAATCTGAGTTTTTTTTTTTTTTTAGACTTTGAATGAGAGAAATCACAAAAAGCTCATCACTTTATTGACCTCTCGATATCAATGAAAGAACAACAACAACAACGACACAGTTTATGCAGAAACTTGTGTAAGTTACTCGTAGGGTCTCCTTTGCTATTATCTCCAACAACTTTTTATCACTTTATCCATTTCCCATAATTTTTTCACCGTTGATTTCGTGATTTGTGCTATAATTACTGTTGACCAATTATCTTTTGAATGAAATTACTATTGGTCAGTAAAATCTAAAGATCCGGATTAGGGTGTTTTACTAGGATTTCATGATTATCCAAAACTACTATTTGTAAATGTTTTTTTTTTCCTTGTGGGTAAAGAAAGATAAGAACGATCATTGTCAGAGGCGTCGCATGAAAACGTGGAGCTGACTGTGTATGAGTCTTTTCCTCGTTGTATAGTGTCCCCCACTTGCCTTTTATACAAAACACAATTTAGGATGGTATGTTGCATATTTGTTGTAACTATCCAACTGGATGATGAATATATAAATATTTTATACTATATTTATATAATTACAAATAGGATTTACCAATTTTTTTTGAGGTGATCAAATAAGTTTTTAAAGATTTTTTTTTTTTTTGTAAGAGGAAGAAGAAAATTAATTTGTTAATATATGCGATAAAAAAGCTAGTTTTTAAAAATAAATGTTTGTTAAATTGTCAGACTCTAGATTTCCTCTTCTGTAATTTCTCATTATAAATTTGGTTTGTTTGCATTATCCATTATCTGAATTTTTTTTTTTTTTTTTTTTGATAAAAATAGTAAGATTGTGTGCAGCTGCAGCCCATAGTTTTTTTTTTTTTCTTGTTTAATTTTGGATTTGGAAGTAAAAATATGGTCCAAAATTACTCCAAAAGCGGCCCACAGGATTTAGATCCAAAACAATTGCCTAGAAACTAGGGGCTACATGGTATTAATATATTCAAGGTTTATTAATTTTTTAAAATTTTATGTTAAATATTCATCAATATAGTTTTAATACCTATTAAATTAAATCTTACAAAAATTTAGTTACATTAATTACGATAATAAAATCATACAGTAGATATTAGTAGTAATCTCAATCTTAATAGCAATAATTTAGATTTAATTCATTAGAAATAATCTATAACATCATTAAGCAAAAAAAAAACATAGTGGAAAATCTAATAAATACAACGTAAAATGTTAGAAAATATAAATAAATAACATCTAAAATAATGATAAAAGATAGTATAGGTAACCTACCTCACGACCTCTTTCTATATATGCTCGACGAGTTCGTTCTCTTGAATTGTTTGCCTCTTGACGTTTTCATAAGCATCTAATAATGCGTTATCAAATGCGGTATCGAAAAATTCATCAAATATGTTATCAAATGCTTCATCTAATGAAGAATTGAGTGGATTAGGAATAGGATACGACATGAAGAAGATGAAGACGACGTGAAGAAGAAGTTTCTTTGGTTCAAATTAAATAAATATATATATATATATATATATATATATATATATATAGGTAGAGAAAGAGATGTGATTTTTAAGAATGAAGAAGAAGAGCGGTGAGAAGAAACAGAGAGATTTATGTTTGGTTCTATAAAACAAAACAAGAGATTAATAAGAATGAAGAACTTTAGCAGTGTCCAATGGAATTGTGCATATCTAGGTGGTGAAATAACAAAGTCAAGACCAATGGTGCAACACAGAAGATTAACTACAGTGAAGCTATCCCTACGATCTATAAACATATAGAAAAAGAAGAATAGCTTGTTATTGATCAAGGTTTCTTCTTTCTCTGAAAGTTTGTTCTGTTTTCATAAGAAGACTTCTAAGCACTTCCATCTTTGATACTTTATTTCTTCACACCGAGAGGACGACCCATAGGCCATAGCTTGCTCCTCTCCGATCCATCTAGATCTATAGGACTCTCAGGATTAGAGCTTGAAGAATAAACACCAACATCATTCAGTTTTGTTCTTTTGGAGCTTCCACCACCCTCTGGGAGTTTTTGATCATGTCGATAGCTCCCTCCCTCCATGCATGCTCTATTGTAAAGTTAATCTTGTAGAGTTGTAGTCGTTGTAATAGAGTTTATATGCAACTTGAAAAACATCATCTTCGGATTGACCAGTTTTTTCTTTGCTCAAAGCTTGATCATATATAGCATCCAAAAATTTGCATACACTATGATTTATTTTTTTGCCATATTTGCTTGCAATTGTTCCAATTCCGTGTTGATAAGCCTGCAACAGAGGAGCTATTTGAAAGATATGTAGCAATCCGCTTTTGTTCATTACCCACAATTGGGTGTTTGCTAGTGGTTTAACCATGCTGGAGAGTTTGGAGTCAAAAAACAAACTTTTTATTATGTTTGAATTATTTTAATCAAGAGTTTCTAAACAAGGAATTCCAATGGGATTTGCTCTTGGTAACTCAATAACTTTTCCAAACTATACTCAAAACATATTTCGAGCAACTTTTGTTTTTGGGCCTTTTGTACAAGACCCATTAGACCATATTTATCGGTAGTATCAAGTAGAGGGGTTGTTAAATATTTTATGAATTAATTGTGTGTTTTTTTAAATATAAGAACCCATGATCTCTTTGATAAAATGTTCTCATTTATTGATAGGCTTTTATTTTGGGTCTCTTATTTTTGAAAATATTGTTTTTTAAATTTAAAAATTTTAAATAGAATAGAAGTGGCATAAATGTGTAAATATTTAAGATTTTATAAAATTAGAAAATATTGCATTTTAATTAATTTTTAAACATACAAAACATAATAAAAACATTAAAACATATTAGAACAGAAGTGTAATTTATAAACTACCCAAACTACCCTCAGAGACTTAGGGTAGTGTGCTATGCGCTTGATGCTTCTTAATCAACGGTTATTCAAACATATAAATGCACAAACGGCGAATGCAATCTAAGTAGAGAAGACAAAGCTGTACATTCCCATAGCAGATGCAATTACTGATAAATACAAGACAACCACATCACTAGTGACAATCATGTTCAGTGTCACAACAAATACATTCGAAAACAAAAAGAAACATGAGCTTAGAAAAATACCATGGCGAGTTCTGTTGTACATTTAGAAGCTTTCTCAGCTTCATTATCAAACATTCTCCTCCAGTCTGCAGATTCATCCATTGCTTCTCTATTAGCCAAATCAAACTGTTTCCTACACCAATTTTAAAAATCTCAAATCATACACATTTACTTGAATGATTCTAATACTAACCATAAAACCCCTAATTCCATAAAATGAAGCTGAGCTTAAATAACGAAAAGTAAATTCACATAAAAGTTGAAAAATCCAAAGCTACTCAAAATTGAAAACCAATCCAGAAAAAGCAATACTTTTAACAAATTAACTACACGAAAACAAAGACCTTACAATGATTTAAACTGAATCAAATAAAGAATTAGAATCGTAAACTGAACCAAAACAGAACAAAATACGAATCAGATCAAAATCATGAATTTATCAAATCAACATGCCACATACAATACGAATCAGATCAAAACAAAATACGAATCCAAGTATAGAGAAAAGACTTACGCAAATCCCTAATTTTCTAACTAACATCAAAAAACCCTAAATTGAGATCGAAAAACAAAGAACCCTAATCATAAAACACTCTGGGATTCATGCAATTGTACTAACAAACATACCTTTTGATTCCAATTGCTTCAATCTCTACCAATTTATTCGACAGAAACTTGATTCATGCAATTGGCGATTAGCTTCCAAATCGCCATCTTCTTCTCTCCAATCCCATCGAATCGCCTTCTCTCCATTCCCAACTGAATCCAAACCATTCTCTGTCCTTCGATTCAAACCCATGAAGCTTCTGATTCCAAATCTTTTTCTTGTTTCGGAGATTCCAATCGCGAGAGAACGAGAGAACGAGAGAGAGAGGAAAAAGAATAAAAACATTCGGATAAATATTTTTTTTCCTTTTTGTATTTTCTGTTCGGCCAACAGAGAGCTGACACGTATCAGTCTCTTAACCCATGATCCAATATACTATACAGGGGTGTTCTTACATTTTCTCTACTTTTGATTAATTTTATACCCCCCGATAATCATGCTCAAGGTTGGTCTCTTTCTACGTTTATACATGCTTGAATAATCTTGTTTATAGCGAAGTGATGGGTGATAATATTATATTTAGGGATGTGATTTTTTTTTTTTTTTTTTTTGTCAACAATTAGGGATGTTATTTTGTGGAATGATATGCGCATCATATTCCTTCTTTGCCTCGGCGAGAGGAATACTACTTTTTATAATATTTTTCAAGATATTTCACCCAATTTTGTTTTTGGTTTTGTTTTTCACCTTCTTTCGGCATTACCACCAAGGCTATTTTTACTCCACCACCAATGTTCCAGCTGATCTTGAGACTGCAACTTTGCAAGCCCACTGCCTCATAGCAGATGCTGAGAGACGAATTGTGAAGAATAACCATGTGATCATGGACTTGAAGTTTTACCTTTCCAACCTCAAGAAAGCTATCGAGTCGAAAAATGTTGACACAATGAAGACCCAGCTCAGAAAAATCGAAGAATACACTAAGAAACTAGACACCAACACTAAAAAAGAAGACAACAAGGACAAGTCTCCAGAACAACCTATTGGTACCACCATCATTAAAAAAATTGGTACGGGGAAATGGCACGTGGAAATTCAAGGAGAAGGCTTTGGTTCAAAACTTTCAGAATTGGGATCTAAATAATGAATCAGTTTTGGTTTTGTTTCAAGGAGTGTTAACCTTTTCTTTCTTTCTTTTTTTGAGATTTTCATGTGTTTCCTTTCTTTAAGTTTTATAGAGGAGCAAAGGGTAAAGTCTTTCGCTTTAGCTGCACTATTGCCACCGTATTTTCATCAAAATACAATTGAAGTATTTTATTGGTTTTTTTTTTGCAAATAATGCACTTTTTGATTGAAACTGATCCATAATTGAAATCTTACAAGAACCGAGTAGCAACTCAATAATTTTGATGTAAACGGTCGGGCGCTTAAGGGATTTTGTATGGACCTAAATCCGGAAATAGCTCATTGGGCATATATTAATAATTGAATACCCTTTAACAAAAAAAAAAAAAAAAACTCAATAATTTTACAAACTACACGTAAAACCAAGCATATAATGATCCCTTTTTAATAAAAGGAAAGTATACAACATTGTTTTGGTAGATTTTAAAATTTTAATGAATAGTTACAAATAGGTTATAAATTAATCCATATATTAATTGGTTACAAGTTAATAGTTCATATATTAATGGTAACAAATAAAACCTTAATTGTAACCAAAAATTTTATAAATAACAACATTTATTTTTAATTTGGTTTGAGTTTGAAGTATGACCAAAATAAAAAAATTTTATTTGAGACCGACAAGCCGGTCCGACCTACCGGTTCACAGATTTTTAGTAGGTTTTTCTGGTTTTTTGCGGGTTTTATTTGTTCAGTTTTTAGAGGTTACCCGAACCGAAATACCTATCGGGTTGCGGTTGAACCGGCCAACCGGTCGGTCTGGTCCTGTTTAAAAAACATTGATATAAATCATTCAGATCTCCATTCACCGAAATACATCTCTCATATTCATACCTTAAAAAAAAGAAAACAAAATGACAATCGTTTCTCAGTTTACAATGTTAAACCCTCTTATAAATTATATTCCCTCCGTTTCAAAATATATGATGTTCTAACTAAAACACGCAAATTAAGAAGTTTTTACTTTTATTAAGTTCAACCAGTCAGAAACAATCCTGCATAATATAAAATACTAAAGTAATCTAAAAATTGCATAAAAACTCTTATATTATAAAACAACAAACTTCTCTAAAACATCTTATATTTTGAAACATAATTTTATTTTAAAACTATAATATAAATAAAAGAAATTTCCGTGCTCTAGCACGGGTTCTAATCTAGTATAGTACTAAATCCTCTACAACCTAACTTACACACGCACATCATCGTCGATCCTCGAGTTTGAATGTGGGTTTATCTAACACTAACTCAAATCCATATGTTACAAATTTGATTTTTTTTTTAAACAGTTTTTTGTAATGCTTTGTGCTATTTTACATATGTAGTAGTATTTATGATTTGACTGTTTGATCATTTGCGCGCCCAAGTATCACACTTTTATTGAACTCCACAGTTCGGAGCCCAACATATGAAAATAGGTCAAAATAAGTAATCACCAGAAAAAGCTAGCTCCATTGATTTGTTCTTTAGGCCTAGCACTGTAGCACATGTTACAATTATGCATTTTTCTCATCGTCTTCTAATAAACTAACAGTTATGCTTGTTTTATCCGAGTTTTTTAACAAATGAGACAGGGTTATCGCTGTCATTAACCAAATTCAAAAATACTGCTAACACGATAACTACGACGCTAACTAGCTGAATCATAACTGTTGATGTATGAAATCGACAATATAAATAACACGGATCTTAGTGGAAATAAGTCGGAACTGGTCCTTTTATTAACGTGGAATTTGAGTAGGGTTTACAAAAAATGACAGTTAAGGAGCTAAGCGCAATTAATATGAAAATAATTGTTCTTCTCTTTCTAATTGCCCAAAAAGTGGATCCTTGGCTCTGACAATGACATCTGATATATATATTGTGATCTGTTGAGTCAAATCCAAGACATTCAAGCCCAAATGGGGGCAAAACCTATATCCAACAATAACACTGAATAATTTCGTTTCTTTTCTTTTAATTAGCAAATCTACTACGTAGTAAGTACAGTGAAAAACAATTGATGATACATTACTTATAATAGTTTTAGAAACCACTAGCTCCGATACTTTAATAGTTTAATTTCTATCTTGTTCTATAATTTGCAAAACTAAAGAATAGAAAAAATATATGCCATTAAACACAAATATACCGATTTGAGTTGGAAGCACGTACATGAACATATATATAATCTGGTCAACTCCGCTCGGGTTTTAATTAAGGTATTCATAATTAAGCTGGTTGGTTTTAATCTTCATCGTCTCTTCAACATGTAAGACACTTGGCCATTCGCCTAAATTTCTGGTATTAGGAAATAAAAATGACGTGGTATATTATAAATATTAAGTTGACTAAAAATACAAAATCAAAGGCTTACGACAAGCGAAGAGACCAGAAGGTCTTTGCAATCGTTCATATTGATACGTGGTCTTGTCTTACTGGATAATTTCCTTAAATAGAAATATTAGTAGCTTTCTTACCACCTAATTTGCAACATCTTCTATAAGCAGAATTTTAATTTTATTTAGCCGACCATATTTAATTTTATAAACATATTTTTTTTATCAATTGAAAATATTATCGACTTGTTTGACATTTTGTGCATACTAGTTCTTTAATTAGGCCGGATTTTCTAAAATAGAAAGTAAATGTCTGTTGCATAAAATATACTAGTATAGTACTATAACTAGCTAGGGTGAAATTACGAGTATTGAGTGCGTCTGATGTTATTATCAGAGCTTAGAAGCGTAGATGATCTTTCTTTTTACTACGTTTAGATACGTAATTGTGATAAATGCAGTGTCAGTGTGTCACTCTGATTTGGCTAAACTAAAAGAGCAAACAAATGAACATGAAACAAGTTGTAGAGAATATGCTATATTCTTCTAACTTTTTATTTCTTTTTTCATTTTTTATGATTTAGGTCAATACGTGAGATCCATTTTTTAGTTATCTATAGTTAGTGTTTAATTAATAGACGTGAGGCGCCAACTTATGCATTATGTAATTTCATTGCATGAAAAGGTGCATGCTACTTTTGAGTATATGGATAGAACAATAAAAAAATGTAATAGGCGCTGTCCCGCCATTTTCCTCAATCTTCGTTTGATATAAAAACTTATTTCTATAAATGTGGGAGTCACCAAATCGTTAGGAATTGTGCTCATAGAAGTATCCCACAATATTTGAATAAGACTTAATTATCTAATCCAAATTTTGATAGTTGGTTCGAGAAAGTTTATATATATATACTACTTTTAAAGTTTACAAAACTCACACATATCGTTAAGTCTTAAGTGAATCTAAATTTAATAGATGTTATTTAAAATTCTCACATTTCATATCTACGTTGCTAAAATAATCTTGTTTAAAACTTTTAATATATCAATATCATACATACTTTCCTAAACTCCTCTTGAATACTCGTATGTAAACTGTTAATAGGCGGTTGAAGGAAACGTAAAATGTGAAAGAAATGGTTTAGAGATCACGAGATTGATAATATTAGCATATAAATAACTACTCGTACCAATAGAGATTTCTTTCTATTTGTAATTGTTATTGGAGATAAAAGAAAAAAATCACGGGCTGGTGAAATGTAAACTGTACGATAATCTTAATTGTTTGGTAAAACTCAACTATGCCAAAGATGATAAATGGAGATATTTCTCGTGCTTATTATGTTCCACTTAATTTTAATATATGTATAATTATAGCAAATGGAAAATAAGAAATGGTGCTGCCTAAAACTTTGTGTGTTATATTTTCTGAATTATATATGTTTCTTATCAACCAATTTTATTACAATCAAAACGAAAAAATAAATGCTTTATTTTATTATTTTAAAGAAAAATCTTTATACATTTGACAGGTCCTTTCTTTCCATCATGGACAAAACAGTGTTGCATTTGGATTTTTTTCAATTCCATTTCCTTACAAACATAATTATTTTTTTTTTTTTGATGGTTTCATTTTCTTGTATTCTCTATCCGAACCTGAAAAATGGACCACTCATAAATTTATTTGTCTACTAATTTAGATATTACTAATTCAGATGCAACATTTAATGGTTTAATAACCAACTTAAAACAGATTCTACCATATCATCTTTTACTAGTACTAGTCAGTTCGTATTAACTCTGTGTGAACCAGAACCACGAACTACATCTTTATCCGACAAAATTACTTAAATTAGTATTTTTACCTCAATATTACTCACTTTCTCGATAATAGTTAGTCACGATCGTCGTAAAGTCAAAATATAGAATTTAAATTAGAATAGATATATTATAGTAGAATAATAACTTCAGTGGTCTATTGAGAATAAAATGGTTGATACAATTTTCATAGAAACATATATCTTCATACTAAGTTACGTTATGGAATCCGTCATATATTTTGGAACATAAACAGACAGCTACATGTAAAGATATACTGAACTAACTGGAATCTAGGCGAACATCCACCCTGAACACCTTTTCTAGTCCTAAATAAATGCTAATTTGATGGTACCAAAATCATAATGTGTTAGAAGTACACCGAACCCACTTCACTCTTCAAAATAGAAAGCTCTTTGTATTTCTTTGACCTTTTCGAAGTGTTTATTTTTTTATAATCGTAATAAAACTTTGACGAATAAAAGAACCAATAAAAGTACCAGCAGAGGCATCATTTGTCAATCATGCCTTCTTGATTCTTCTTTTGGAAAGAGAGTTTTAAAGTTAAATTATATTTATTGCTAAACATTACTATCTTACATATTAAATTGGTACCAAGTCATCTAAATTTCAACTTTTTAGTATTCTTATTTGCTTAACAAGCACGGACGACTTTGTAATTATAATTTGTTATTTGTTCGATCTCATAAAAGTGGTTAGATATATGGTTACTGAATAAAAATATACAAAGATAATTTATTTATCTATTTTTTTAAAAAAATATCTATTATAGATAAATGAAAAAAAAAGTTTATATAGTGAAATGTCTATACGAGAAAAGTTTAATATATATATATATATTTTGATGTCAGCATAGGTTAATATTTTAAAGTATGTTCCATAATTCTTCACAAACGAATAAAGAAATATATATCGAAAGCATGCATGAACATTAAAGTATTACTATTTTGATAGTCAGTGGCAGACCTATGTAGGAGGTTGGGGGGTCAGCTGACCCCCTAAATACTAAAATACTTTTGTTTTACATGTACATCAATGAAATATCAATAGCAAATTTGGTTTGTTCCCATAGGTTGACCTCCCCAAAACCTGAGTTCCATCCTCCCTTAGTACACAAATACCATTTTTTATACATTTTAACAGTTTCTAAGAAAAAACTGACCCCTCTAAAACTTTTTCCTGGGTCCGCCACTGTTGATAGTCACTAAACAGAAACTGTTTCCACCATAAATATTCAAAACCAAAAACAAAAAAAAAAAGTCAAAACCATATAGTTATTTCTCTGTAACTTATTTTTCCAAAAGGCATTCATGTCAATATATATTCATTGTATTACTTAACTGACGTAATTAGGTTGTAGATCATTCTTTGTATTTTTCAGTACAATTATAGTAACCATGCTTAATGCGTTAGATTCAAAGAATTATAATTATCCGTTCTCTTGTAAATTTGCAAATATATACTAGTATATAATTTTCTAGTTCCTATAGAATCTAAAATCAATTTTTTTTTAAAGGTCTGGTCATTTTTTTTTTTTCAAATTAAATTATTTTTTTACGAATATTTAAAAAAGCTCAGAAAAAGTTTTGTAAAAGGGGAAAGTGCTGAAACAACCTACCCAAGTTGCGTTACACACTACGTATCTTTCTCATCACACAAAAAAATGGGGAAATATTTTTTTTCCCTTTTCTCTCAAATTCTAAAAGAAAAAAAAAAACAAAATTTTCGTTTTTGACGTAATTTTCCTATAATTAAGAAAATGAAATATTGAAAATTTTGTTTTTTCTCCACTCCTTCAAAGTTTCAATCTTTATAGTTTCATTTGGCTCTTTTCCCTTTATATTTTTCCTCCTCTTCATCTTCCTAACCTTTCTCCCTAACTTCTCTGTTCATCTTTTTTTTTTTTTTTCAATCTCTATTTATAAAAATATCTTACATAGTATTCTCTAAATCCATATATTCTCTTCAACAAAACCGTTTCAAGATCAAAATCAAGAAACGTATTTAAGTTTTTTGATTTTGAATTATCAACTTGTTGTTGTTTTTTATTTCTAAGGGTTTAAGGTTTTCTTGGGTTGTGAGAAGAAACGATGGAGACTTTTTGTGGGTTTCAGAAAGAGGAAGAGCAGATGGATTTACCTCCAGGGTTCAGATTTCATCCAACAGATGAAGAACTCATAACTCACTATCTCCATAAGAAGGTTCTTGACATCAGCTTCTCAGCTAAAGCTATTGGTGAAGTTGATTTAAACAAATCGGAGCCATGGGAGTTACCATGTATGTTTTCAAGATCAACACCATATCAAGTTTTTTTTTAACATTCTTTGTCTTCTTTTTTGAGATCTTATGGTGTTGGAAGATTGAGTTTTGGGTATTTTTTTTTGTTGGTATATAGGGATGGCAAAAATTGGTGAGAAAGAATGGTATTTTTTCTGTGTGAGAGACAGAAAGTATCCGACCGGTTTAAGGACTAACCGAGCAACAGAAGCCGGTTATTGGAAGGCGACAGGGAAGGATAAGGAGATATACCGAGGCAAATCGCTTGTTGGGATGAAGAAGACACTTGTTTTCTATAGAGGAAGAGCTCCTAAAGGTCAGAAAACCAACTGGGTGATGCATGAGTACAGGCTTGAAGGAAAGTTCTCAGCCCATAACTTGCCCAAAACCGCAAAGGTTAACCCTAAAAAACCCTAACAATTACTCTGTTTTTGCTATCTCAAATCCTCTGTTTCTCCTCTGTTTTCATTTTGGTTTACTAATTTTTTGCTTTTTGTTTGCAGAATGAATGGGTGATTTGTAGGGTTTTTCAGAAGAGTGCAGGAGGGAAGAAGATCCCTATTTCAAGTCTAATCCGAATCGGTTCTCTTGGAACTGACTTTAACCCTACGCTTTTGCCCTCTTTAACCGATTCTTCACCTTACAACAACGATAAAACCAAAACAGAACCTGTCTACGTGCCCTGCTTCTCCAACCAAACGGATCAAAACCTAGGAACCACAACACTCAATTGCTTCAGTACCCCTGCTCTTAACTCGATCCAAACCGACATTTACCATAGGATCCCACTATATCAAACTCAATCCCTTCAGGCTTCCACGAATCTACTACATAGCCCGATTCTCGCGCAAGAACACTCAGTTCTACACGCTATGATCGAGAACAACAGAAGACAGAGCCACAAAACGATGAGTGTCTCACAAGAAACCGGAGTTTCGACTGACATGAACACTGATATTTCATCGGATTTTGAATTCGGTAAGAGACGGTTTGATACTCAAGAAGATCCGTCTTCCTCCACTGGACCTGTTGATCTTGAACCTTTCTGGAATTACTGAAGAAGATCCAAGAGAAGTCTCAACTCTATTAATTTTACTGTCAAAGAAAGTAAGAAAGCTTTTTTCACCTTTTTAGTGTGGTGTGTTAAAAGTTTGTATAGATTATTATCATCTCAACTTCCACTACTATACTATACTCAAATTTAAAGAAACTTAAGTATATGATTTGATATTTGAACGAAAATTATAAGTATATAATTTGATACTCGTTTAGAGGAGGAGAGTCTATTGGGTATTTATTAATAATACCTAACAATCTTACATATTTGACACCATGTATAATAACGACATTCTTGAATATAAAGTGTGCATCTGAATGAAAAGAATAGACAATTTGCCTATTGTATATACTTCGAACGTCCATCTTTTTTTTTCCATTGTGTCTACACACTCGTTGTAAAATTGAGTTCCACACGGACCACACCAATTATGACAATAGCTTTCAAACAAGCAGCAATAGAATATCCCAAGTTTTACTAGGAAAGACACTTCAAATTTGCATTTTCTATTGTAAGAAAAAGCAAAAAAAAAAAAAAAATATAGAGAGAATAAGGTATGTGGTATATTTCATATATGCATCCCTCATGTGGTTTATTAAAAAATTGGGAATGTATAAAGGGAAACACTATTTCCATGAATATAAATACCTTAATTCACGTAACGTATCAATTAGTAGAGTTTCAAAAGCATCTCAATTCTAATACTACTCGTAAACAGATGTGAAGAGAAATAAGTCTATTAGTTTTGTTAAGTCATATATCCTTTGACAAAAAAAAAGTATATTTTTGTATTAATTAAAAACTGAATACGAAATAATTACCATATAACAATGCTATAGAATTCTCGTAAGAATAAAATTTTATATTAAAAAAAAAACTATAAAAGGTAACTTTATGAAATGATATCCTTAGCACATCTTCTCTATCCATCTTTCCTTCGTCCCATGACGAATCTATTCCGTTATAAAGCTGTTATGCGTGATGCTTGAAATTTATATGTATTGTCTATATATTTATATTACGTAGCACATCTTTTTTATTTCGTATATATATTCTCTTCTTTTTTAGTCGTTCGACATCATATATTCTTTGTAACCTCCATATATATATATATTAGGTAAACCTAGTGATGCCCTCATGCCCATGTTAATCAATCGTCCAATCCATTAACGTTTTGACTAAAACGCTTAAGAATTCCTAAATCTAAACTCGGTATATATATATATATATATATATTTAGAAAACTATAGTATTGTTAGAGTTACAATTTGTTGTGGTATTATTAGGTTATTGTTTGGTTTCACTGCATATCGTTACAATGTCATCACAACAGTCACCAATTTACAGAAAACTAATTAACTCTGCGAAGTTCTATCTTGGCTATAATGGTGGACTAATGTTTATTGAAAGGTATCATTAGACAACCATATACATAAAATATAATTTAAAAAACTCAGGACTGAATATTATAATCTACATATCCTTTGTTTTAAGACACACTTTGAATTACCAAACAATAGGCGAGAGCAGGAGAGGTTGGATAGAGGCACGTGATGGTATGATCAGAACTAGAAATGAAATAAATTGAGTCCCACACGACATCTTCCTTAACACATCTTATTTTAACATTTCTCTTTTCTTTTCGTTTTTTTTTTCTTCTAATTTTTTGTTTTCTCATTTCACTCACCTAGGCCCTAACCTTTTGTCCTTTATATTTTTCCCTTATTGATCATTCTTTCCCTTTTGGTTTCTCTATACTATTACTATGTAATATTCTCGTCATATTTTAAGTTAAATTTTGTAATATGTACTTCCATTCCATCTTTTTGATAAAATAATGGTAGATGCGAAATGGTTACAAAAATTGATTTGGGTTCATATCATCAAGAATACTACAGTATTTACTTTCTACAATTAAGTTCTTTTTATTCTACAGATAAGCCAGTATATTAACCCGAAAAAATATAGAATACAAGATTTATGTAAAAGTGACTTCCTAGCTCCTATATACGTGGTGAAAAAAAAAAAAAAAAAGACAAAGCATAAGAAAAAACATGATATGCAATCTGCAGCAGAAATAATAAATTGTTGGAAAAGCAGATATAAAACATTTCATATAGTCTCTTATCAGTTTGATTTTGTCGATAATATAAAAAAACACTCAGAGCTGATATCTTGAAACACACACATACAAGTGAAAAAAAAATGAATTACTAATACCTTACAACCATCCATTGTTACTTAAATGACAACAAAATATTTATAGCTAGTTTCCCAAACCCACAGGAGGGTTGGATTAAAAATTTGTATTTTTCCAATTTGGGCTGCGTATTAAGATGAACTTGAAAATCTTACGTTCAAAGTTAATTGCGGGTTTTACATGGATACGTATTTTAACCACAACGTGTCATAATTAGATGTTAATTGTTCACCAGTTTATTTCCATTTACAAAAACAATTTATCCTTCTTTCTTAATAAGTTAATAATAGGATTACCTCCCAAAAGAATAAAAACAATAATAAGAATCAAGGGCTCGGTAAAAAAGAGTGATCAACCATATAATTTTCTTAACTTTTGTTTTTTTCTTAAAAAAGTAGACTACATGTTACATGAACTACTTCCATTTGTGATTTTAGTAAATTGATTGCAAAAAGGATTTTGCTTGGACCTAAATAAATAGTTATGGGTCTAGTACGTGGCCCGGGAATTCTTGGTGTTTTATAAACATATGTATTAACTGTTTGTTTTCGGAACCAAAATGGGAAATCTTGAACTTGAGTAAAACCGGTATTGAACCAAAATTATAAGTGAGCATACAACAAATCCATACAACAACAAAAATAGCTCTAACGTAGGTCCAGTAAAAGCCCAAAATGACCCAGACACTGATGCACTTATCAATCTTGCACACTACACAACCAGGTAAAATTTGTAAGGAAACTAGATCGAACCGTGGTTTTTGGTTTCAAGGTGATTACCCGTCAGCTACTAAAAGTTGGATTCGCTAGAAATCAGTTGCGGCCACTAGATAAACATGATCAGTAGCTGATACGTGTGGTTTTGCTCGATCATCTTGCTCTGATTATATTTTCCAAGTGTTTGGTCCAGTTCAACTCGTAATTAAGACTTAATAAGATATCTTATACTTCAAATGCACCCTTTGATTCTGAATGCATTTTATATTTAATCTGAAATGAAATCTCATTGGATTGACAAAAAAAAAGTCCCTCAAATGCACCCACAAAAATATACCTAAACAATGTGTTAATCACATGAAAACCTAAAAAGACTTTAGGCAAGTAAGAAAAATAGGCTACATCAGAATATCAGATTCATCTTATATTACAGAAATGATATTATATTTTTTCAATTATATTGATATCAAAAAATGTTTACAAAATATAAAAACATTCCAAAACAACCGTTCAACGCAAATGATATTTTCTAATTATGAAAATTTGAACCAACCTTAGTTGACACTTCTAAATTTATAGTTGTGGCGAATCCGTAAACATAATCTGTCCCCATATATCACAGATGAACTCGTACACATTTACCAATCAAATGTTGATTTATTTAGTTATACTATAAAAATCAGACAAGAAGTATTTTATATAAATTATCTTATCAGAAGGTGTGGTACAATTAGAAAATTGCATGCATGAGGAAACCCACAAACAGACTAGATACTTTATTAAAGCGATGATTCATCTGACATCCTCATTTATTTATTTTGTACTTGGATATTCTGTTTGGCGAGAAAAGATCCATCATCTTGTAATCTCTCATGTAATAAACAAATTTGTAGATTAAAAAATAAAAACTGAAGTACCAAACAAACAGCTATGAGCTATCAGCTATGTATACATAACAAAATTGATACTATAAGGTAAACATTGTATATTAATTAACAAAATATAACAATATATATATATAAAGAAAAAAGAAATGCAAGAGTAAGAGAACCGCATAAATCTTACCCAAGAGTACCCCCACCTTCCCATCGTTTCTTTACTTTTCATTTTTGTTTTTGTCTAAAAAGTAGCTAGCTCTTCATGTTGTGGTCTTTTAGCTACGCCAAATTCACTTATTATATAAATATAGTAATCCTGAAATGATAGGTAATTATAATCTTTTAGAAAATGTTGCATAATCTTTGAAAGAAAATGTATTTCGTAGGAATAAACTGAGAGAAAGAACAATAACTACACTTAAAAAGTTTGAAAATATGTTACTATTTGAAACAAGTTCTCTTTTTTTCTTCTAAAACATGGATCAGTTTAAAAACATACGGAATATATTTATATATGGGAAGTTTGTATTTCTGCATTTGAATAAACCAAAGAGGCGTGAATGTCCTTGCAGGTACCAACATTGATTATGATATTCATTTTTGTGTCTGATTAACAATTGTAAAAATGTAGCATAAAATCAAAATTGTGTTAATTAGACAAAACTGTTAGATAATCTAATAAACCCAAATTCCTCCAATTTTGTGCCAACGCAACCTGTCGTAGTTGATAGCACAGAGTCCTGTCAAAATGCCGGGTCCCTCTTTACAATGCTTTTTCTTGTTTTCTCCGTATCAATTGCGAAATAGTTTGTTCAAACTCTTAATAACCACGAAAATGACAACTCTTGGAACGAATACAGTTTGGACTTTGGAACCTGTAAGAAGATTTTATCATGGTTCCTAGGTATTCGGAACTCCGAAGGAAATAGGAATCTCCGAGGAGGGCAGCCAACTCAAAATACCCACAAAAGAAACTTGATCATAGAAATTTTTATTTGTCTAACAAAAAAAAAAATATGAGCAAGTGGATTCGTTCAAATTTCGATATGAATCTTTTCTTAATTATTATAAATAGGTTTATAATATTTTAGTTTCCTCCCCCCCTATACACTTGCATTTGTCTGTTGCATCAGTGTTGGAGAATCTTACGACCACTTGTGCTTGTAATTACGGGTAAATAATGCATAGCTCATTCTCATTTCAGTAACTGATGGTGGTGATTGGCAACCATATACCAGTATGACATAAGGATATACCGCTCGGTATCATTATGGGAAATTATCAAAACAATGTTTAAAAGTATTTTTTCAATTTTATTATATCGTTTTTAAAAATATATATCCACTATTTTATGATATTTTAAGTATTAACTATATAACCCCTTTGATCTCCACCTGTTAAAATTTGTATACCATTTTTTGTTACAAATCAGACAAGTTATTTTTCTCGACAATAACCTAATTTATGCATGGGTTTCTGATGATCCCACCACAGTAGAAGTCAGAAGAAAAAACATTATTGTTCTTTTTTGGTCAACAGTAAATCAGTAATAAAAAGGTTTATTCAAAAAAAAAAAAAAACCAAATAATGGATCCAACCACAGCAATATTATTTTAAAATTCAAACAAGTATGTGCCAATGGTGTATATTAAAAATATATAGGTGTTTGTTGGACGCAACTACTCGACCACTATACGCTAAAAAGCACTAACGCATCCTTGCGCACCACCGCCAGGCGGCACCACGCCACAAATAGTTGCATTGATTAATTAAATTTTTACTACTGAGTAAACGATCAAGAACCTTTAGGGCATTAGACTGGTGTCTTCCAAAGATCTTCCGATGCTTAAATCAAACGTAAATTTAACAGTATGGTAAGAAAATAAGTGCATGAGATGATATGCATTTATTTTTTTTTAGATTTTGAATAGTTAAGTGATGTTTAAATACTACACAGCGAGCAAAAATATGAAATATTCAGTTAAGGTATTTTTAGTATGATTAAATACTACACAGCGAGTTAGCGTATAGTATTTATAGAATTGACATGATGTCTCATATTAGTTATATTTTGGGTATGATAGTGAGATGTATGAGCTTCCCTCCGCTTAGTGATAACGATTTGCATAATTATTGATTGGTTAATAATGATGATCCACACGAATATATTTGTACCTCAAAATCTACGTAACGAGCTGTAATTGGTTGATATAAATAGATCAATCTCTATATATATATGTATATATGTATGTATGTACCCCCAACACATAACATGTAAATGTAAACGTATTGTTGTCATATTTGTCCCTATTTGTCATAACACTTTCTTTGCTAATAAAATTGTTTTTCTAACTAACTATTCGTAGTTGGAAATGACAAATTTATGAAAGAAAAAGGAATTGAGACCATAGCTGACAGCACAACTGAAAATAGTGATCTCCTGTCAGGTCATTAAAGATCCCTTTCAAAATAAAAAGTAGACAAATATTCCTTTCTTATTCACATAAAGAAAATAGTTTTTAGAAGGGAAAAAAATGTTAAATGTAAAAAGGGAAAATTCCAAAAGAACAGCCTCTTTAAATTTTTACTTTTGGGGTGTGTGGATGTTTCTTATTACGTTCGGGCTTTACTTTAGCTAATAATATTATTAGCCTAATACTCTGAAAGGTTAATAATATTATGGTTGAAAGGTTATTATCTATCACTTCAATTTACGGATACTGTCATGTTGTTATTATGTTTTATTTCAAGTCTGATTATATATATGCCCATGAAAACTATATAACTAATCTTTATTCTAATTAGTATTACCGATATTTGCAAACAACGTTACTAATTAACGAGTCCTAATTCTACGTCCGGATTCAGAATTAGTAGTGGCTTTAAGAACGAAACTAAATATTAGGCGTGAAGAAGTGTTTAATCATCTTTAACAAAAAAAAAAAAAGTGTTTAATCATGATACAAAAGGTAAAACAAAAAGACGATCAACTAAAATTTTTAAAAATTAAAAACAAAAAGAAGATCAACTTCGTGTGTGTTGTTTGACCAGAAAAAAAAACAATTTCGTGTGCTGTTAGGATCGGATTAATATAACAAAAGGTGTATATATTCGCATATGACCGTAACAGATTAAAGTGACAGTAGGAAAGAATAAACAAATTGTCCAAGAATGGTAGAGACACATCTTTAACAAAAAAATTAAAAAGAATGGTAGAGACACATAACATGTGGTTTTGAGTAGGTAACAGACAAATGAACCCCAAAAGCAACATTTTGAGTATAAAAAATTATTAAGCAAGTTTTCAGAGTCAGAAAATAGTTTTGCACCTAATAAAAATTATGAAGCAAGTTGTTAGAAGAACTGAAGCAATCTAAATGCTCGAATAAAACTTATAAGGATTATGATGAGTTTTCGTTTTCGAGGTAAGCTAAAGTATTAAAAGTTGGTTGACATTTGGAGATTGCTATGGTTTTGCTCAAAGGAAGGAACTACGAATAAATGAAGCCTCTTCTTATGGGACCATGGTCGACATGTATAATTGACTAGATCTTAGGAAGATAAGTTGGTCGAAAAGAATCAATGACTAAAATTTACCATATAGAAAAGAAAAGGCATCAGTGATCACTAACAATCCAAAACTGATAAATGATAATGCACTTTTTTTCAATATGACACTCTTAAGATCCTTCTTCATGTAGTCTTTTTACACATAATGGAGGTTGTGGAAACGTTAAAATTTCTAACATCAAGGTTAGCTTCCAAACAATGAAGTTTACGTTCAATCATTACAAATAACTAATCAAATGAATAGAGAATTATGTTTTTATTAAGAAAAAGAAAAAGAAAAAAACTATAGACGATGGAAATGAGAATATGTGAGAGGTTGTAAGAGACGAACAAAACAATAATAGAAGAACAACCAAAAGTGGCGAACAAATAGGACCCTACGCTGGGGGAAAAAAACACGTGATGTTACATTTACCCGTCAACTCTCACTGATGAACAATAATGTTAAGGAATTGTTCCTTAAAAAATCATTAATGTAAATCACTTTCTCGCTTGACTAGTACGTACTAGAATACATTACATCTTCTTCTTTTTTTTGCTGCATTTGCCTTTATAAAATTATATATTTTGATACTTATTTATGTTTTATAAACCACACATGGCACATTTTAAACAATACCCAAATATTTGCACATAATACAATCGGATCCTTCCTTAGAAGTAACATATAAATATATAATGTATAGTTGCAAAAGTCCATTTAGTTCTTCCCCTCCAACCCTCCATATTGGAACTATGACTCAGTTCTACAATAATAATTAAAGTGAATATAATTTTATAATTAACTTAAACTGTTTTGTCCTATAGGGAAATTGAATATGCAAGAAGATAGTACATTTTTTACGTGCAGAAAATTTTAAAATATGTCATCTCTCGTATAAGTGCATTCCCCTCTAGCTAATTAAAATACTTCAAAGTAAATAGTAACATACAACAACACCGCTTTTCAAACATTTATCTCATTGAAAAGATGACTACTTAGCTTTGATAATGTTATCTATTTATATAATTAAGTAATTTATTAATTACCAAAATATCTAAAAAATAATTTAGTATGTGTGTACGTTATATATAGAGGAGCTCGTAAGCTCACCACTATCACACAAGTCGTTTAGTCATCATGCCTCTTGGTTCATCTTCACAAGCTTCTTGATATCTCTATTTAGTGTTTTGCTATTTAAAAAAAAAAAAAATTGTACGTAAAAAAATGAAAACACGTAGTAGCTGTGTGGGTAGGATCCAACAACGTTTCTCGATCTGTTTAATATTCCGATGCATCAGAGTTCTCATTAACAGATCTATTTCTTTCTTATCTAGTTAAACAATACTCTCTGAAATTTTACTTTTCAAAAATATTTATATATTTCTCTCTATTTTTATATATTGAGTGTTTGTGAGAGATTATATGAAATTTACCCATTATTTGGTCATATATATCGGGAAAAAAAAATGTCAAGAAAGCCATGTTGTGTCGGAGAAGGGCTCAAGAAAGGGGCGTGGACCACCGAGGAGGATAAGAAACTCATATCCTACATCCACGACCACGGCGAAGGAGGCTGGCGCGACATTCCCCAAAAAGCTGGTTTGTACATGCACACACATCTAGACAGGATTAAATAGTTTTTTTATTTCATTTTAACAACTAATAATGATGAAGATGGTGTTTGATTAGGGTTGAAACGGTGTGGAAAGAGCTGTAGACTGCGATGGACAAATTACCTTAAACCTGAGATCAAAAGAGGCGAGTTTAGTTCTGAGGAAGAGCAGATTATCATCATGCTTCATGCTTCTCGAGGCAACAAGTACGTTTCTATGTTTATATATATAACAAACAAACAAAAAAATGTGTGCGCGTGTATCGATCCGATGGAATGTATAGAGAAATGCATGAAAAAAATTTGTATAATATTTACTTTAAATTGAAGACATGATCATCATCTTTATTCTGTCTTCGGTCTATCTATTCATCTTCTTTCCTCTAGGTGGTCGGTCATAGCGAGACATTTACCTAGAAGAACGGACAACGAGATCAAGAACTATTGGAACACCCATCTCAAAAAACGTTTGGTTGAGCAGGGTATTGATCCCGTGACTCACAAGCCACTAGCTTCTAATTCCAACCCAACGGTTCATGAGAATTTGAATTCCCTAAATGCCTCTAGTCCTGACAACCAATACTCACGGTCGAGCTCAATGCCTTCTCTGTCTCCACCTCTATCCGGTTGCAACATGGTTTCCGAGGTGACTGAGTTAAGCAACAATGATGGAACACCAATGCAAGGCGGCGGTTCCTTGAGTTGCAAGAAAAATTTCAAGAAATCGAGTTCTACATCAAGGCTATTGAACAAAGTTGCAGCTAAGGCCACTTCCATCAAAGATATATTGTCGGCTTCCATGGAAGGTAGCTTAAGTGCTACTACAATATCACATGCAAGCTTTTTCAATGGCTTCTCTGAGCAAATTCGCAGTGAAGAGGATAGTTCTAATGCATCCCTGACAAATCTCGCTGAATTTGATCCCTTCTCCCAATCATCATTGTACCCTGAGCATGAGATCAATGCTACTTCTGATCTCGACATGGGCCAGGATTATGATTTCTCACATTTTCTCGAAAAACTTGGGGTTAATAACCACGATGAGGAGAAGAATATGAATGTCGAGTACAACCATGATCTCCTTATGTCAGATGTTTCGCAAGAAGTCTCATCAACTAGCGTTGACGATCAAGACAACATGGTAGGAAACTTCGAGGGGTGGTCAAATTATCTGCTTGACCATGCCACTTTTATGTATGACACCGACTCAGATTCCCTCGAAAAGCATTTCATATGACTCTTCCTATCCAAGCAAAAAGGTTTCAAAACTATCTGAAGACGTATATCAATGGTTCTGTATCGATCCGAGGCTTGTCATTTTCTATAACTCGCTCCATGGAGATGTTGTGTATGTATCTAGTATTTGGGTTGGTCCAAGGTCTCACGGTTAATAATCCCAAGTTATTAATACGGTGCTAAATAAGGGATATATATCCGCAAGACAAAAAAAAAAGACAGAGGTTTGAGTTTAGGGTTTCTCTTACATTGAGAAGAGAAACCATTCATGTAACCTCGCGAATCAACTGAGAATCGATTTGCGCGCACGGGCCACGATGTTTGATACTATAATATCGTTATAATAATAAAGCTTGTTTTATTTATCTTAAATAATTTCGTATTAGTGTCCATTATAATCATCAGTGCGGCTTATAGTCATCATTATGCTCCTTTTTAGTTTTAATGCTCTTCTTTATGATTAATTCATTTTTTGACTCTAACTTTATTTTACATGGCATGAAAATAGTGGTACTGGTACCATTCGTTGGATTTGAGCCGACCACAACACATCCCTCTTCCCGATATATATAACTATTGTAGAATGAATAAGAAATGTTAATAAAAATGATAAAACTTTTTTTTTTTTACTCATTGCTAAAAAGGAAAAAGACATTGCAAGAAAAGTGATTTGTGTGGTCAATGTATGGGTCAATAAACAATTTATACATGAAAGCCAAAGATCACGAGGTGAGTTAGAGAGCTCTAATATAATTTATAATCCGACAAATTTTGTCTATCTTGTTTATGTTTAATAGTATAATTTATAATAATGTAATTTTTATTACTCTATCTTGTTTCAAATTAATTGTTTTTGATTTCATAGCGTATATTAAAAATATTTAATTTTTATGTTTTACTCTTGGTTTATGTATTTTTATTTATTTGAAATCATCAATTAATAAACTAAAAAGTAAATTTTAAAAATTTAATCCAAAATGTATTAAAAACATAAAACAACACTTAATTAGTAAGAAAGGAGGATAATATTTTTTAATGAATTTTTATAATATAAAGTATTATGTGCATATTGTTTTGACTACACAACGAAATTGAATTATAAATTTCATTTTTTATGTGGTATAATTTTTATTTATTCATCTTTATATAATTACAATTTTCAAACCTTAACATATTTACAAAAACATAATTTCATATCATAATGCACTCACTGATTCCAAATAAAGAAAAAGACTGATAAGACTTGTTAGAGTTTTTTTTTTTTTTTGGATATAATAAATCGGAGGAGTCTTGCTCACTTTTCATAATTGGCCTTTAGACCCACTCATCCCTCAATCATGTTTTGTAAAGAAAAATAATTGTACAATACCCCTATGATCTTACTAAGAGGCACAAAAACAATGCAACTTACGAGTTACGAGACCAAGTATCATCGTGATTGCTCTCGACCCCATATATACACATACATCCTATGTGTCTTGTGCATAGATCATCATCAGGAACTCTACATTTGTTTTTATCACAGTACTCTTTATATCAGAATCATATATTCCACCATCCTCCATAGTCCACGAGTGGTTCGTTATCATATCATAATGCACAACTTTACTTTGAAAAAGATTATGTGGATATATTATTTATACATAATAGGTTTTAACAATCTTAAACACGTTTTTGCTATATATGTCTCTTTTGTCGGCGTGTGGTGGAACTTTTAATCTAATTACGTAAGAAGATACTTATTGATACTAACCCTTTTGATTTTACAGGTTGTAAAAGAGCCCAAGCCACTTTTCATTACTATTGAAAGAATGTGAGTTGGGGTTAATCATATAGCAATATTAATTGTACTGTCTTTTAAAAATCCAATCCAATTTTTTCTTTTGACACAAACAAACTTTGCTTAACAATTGAACGATACATGTATATATATATCATCTAACCAAATAGTTAAAGTGCTAACAAAAAAAAAAAAGGAAGATGCTTTTTGTAAATCGACTTAAAATTAAGATAAAGCTACACACACACACTCAGATATTATTTAGGAGAAACTGCACAAACATAATTAGGCCTAATGCTAATGGTAATGGGCTTAACTTAAAAGGCTAAAATAGTATTGTAACGAATGTGGAGAGCCGTTGGATTCATTCAACACGTTAATAAATGGTTTGCTAACTAATCACATTTACGAGGTAATTTGAATCAGTTCAAGTAATGCAGAGATTACGATAAAATCTTGGGAAGCATCACTTTTTGACCAACGTTTTGAGTCGGCTCTTTTCTCTCCCTATAAATTAGCCATTTCTCAATCTAATTTTATAATACACTCTCAAACCTCCAAATTCTTGAGCAAAATAACATTTAAAGAAATGAATGGAAAAGGCAACAGCAGCGGTGGAGGAAAGAGTGGTGGAGATGGAGGAAAGACAGGTGGCGGTAGTGGAAACGGTGGAGGAGGAGGTAACATGGTAGCACCAGGTTCAAAGGGAGGTGCATACATCTCAAGAGGTGGATTTGAGAGTAACCCTCAAGGTTACTTTAGTAATCTGCATGGTAGTGGACAGAGCAAGAAGTGAGTGATGACTTCGAGTGTTGTATGTAATGAACTACAAGTATGATCCATCTTTTTTCATATATTCTCTAGTTCCTTAAATAAAAATGCGATGAAGTTCAAATAAGTATTGAATAAATGAATTTTATCTATATGATCATTTGTGTTATTGCTTCGTTTCCACTCTTCTTATTTTCTTAAAATCAATCTCGTTAGTCGTCGTCATGAAACATGCTTCTATGGGAAGATATATATATAGAGATCAAACAAAGATCATTGGCCTTCTTGGATCAAATAAATATATAATGGTTATATAATATCATCACAACTACCAAAACTATTAAATTTGGTTCAGTTTTTGACATTTGTGTATATTTGTTGACAAAAAAGTAAGATTTTAAACAATTGAATTTCATACATGTTATTTAAATTCTTGGTCAATTGTTGCAAATTGACTCTTGAATTCTTATTAGTATTTCTTTAATATTATTTTTTTTTTTTTTCAAATTATAAAAAGGGCCTAAAACAATATTATTATTAAAAAGGTTTGATTTGTAATAAAACTATTATCCTCTGATTTATTTACCTTTTAAAAAAATATCTTTTCTTTTTGACATCATTTAAAAAAAAGAAAAAATCTAAAATAATTAGATTTTGCAAAAAAAGACCATTCCCACAAATATTACAAGTCATACCCCCAATGGATACAGAGCCAACCGTTTGAGATAAGCTGCATCATCATTGGATCATCCGAAGAGGGTAAGGAAGACGTTACCCACGAGACCTCAATCACACGTGGCGGATTCTCAGATATTCTCTTTCTCTCTCTTTTTTTTTCTTTTTCCTGGGAAATAAAGTTTTCGTTTTTTTTGTTTGTTTGTTGGGTTTGAGAGGGAGAGAATTTGGTTGTAGAGGAGACAAAAGGAAGAAGATTTTGGGGTTTTGAATCCATTCTCATTACCCTATAACCCACCAAACTCTTTCAGGATTTCTAAGTGAGAGAAGAAACTTGAAATCTTTGATTCTTGGGATATGTCGAGCTCAGCCGCTTCCTTGTGTTGTTCATCAACTCAGGTCAATGGGTTTGGTCTTAGGCCTGAAAGGTCACTTCTTTACCAACCCACTTCCTTTTCTTTCTCCAGGTATATATATATATTCCGCTGCTCTTTCTGAGTTCTTAGAATCGAAAAGTTCATTCCTTTTTCTTTTTCTTTGAGGCTTTGAATTTCATGATTGGAATCGAAATCTTGAATTTTTGATCGATGTGACACTAAATACAGTTTGTTGTTGTTACTACGATTGCTCAGAGATTGGTTTGTTTAGTATCGTTGAATTGAAATTTGCTTAATTTATGTGGTTATTGAAGATTGTTTGATTTGTATCATTATGTCTTTCTTGTGTTTGTGGATATGTCCTGTTTGATCTCGAGAGAGCTACTCTGCATTAAACTGTTATCCTCAATTGACACTAACTTTGGTATGTAAAAAACTTATTGCAGAAGGAGAACTCATGGAATTGTCAAGGCTTCAGCTCGGGTTGATAAGTTTTCCAAAAGTGATATCATTGTTTCTCCCTCAATTCTCTCGGCTAACTTCGCCAAATTAGGCGAGCAGGTTTTTGTTGCCCTCCTTTTAGATTTGCTGTTTCAGTGACTTCCTGTTTCTCGCTATCTCCATTTCATTTCTTTTGCTCTCTCTGGCTTCTTCCAGGTGAAAGCAGTGGAGTTGGCAGGTTGTGATTGGATTCATGTTGATGTGATGGACGGTCGTTTTGTTCCCAACATTACAATTGGACCTCTCGTGGTTGATGCTTTGCGTCCTGTGACAGATCTCCCGTTGGATGTTCATCTTGTAAAGACTTGTTCCTTTTCTTATTTTGTCACTATATGGTTGCTTGGTGTTTAAAGTCACATTTCTGATTCAACATTTTTTGAAACCAGATGATTGTGGAACCTGAGCAGAGAGTACCGGATTTCATCAAAGCTGGTGCTGATATAGTCAGTGTGCATTGTGAACAGCAATCGACCATCCATTTGCATCGTACCGTCAATCAAGTACTGACATATTCATGCTTCTGCTTTATAAAAATTTCATTTGATGAGTATTCTTAAAATAATTATACCATGTGATGCTATACTGGTGTTTAGATCAAAAGCCTAGGGGCTAAAGCTGGAGTTGTCCTAAACCCTGGAACCCCGTTGAGTGCAATAGAGTATGTCTTGGATGGTGAGTTATTCTATCTTAGTAACACTTGCTTTGGCAAGAGGTGATAAGGTTATTCTCATTGGAGTATTATTTTGTTTCTGAAATCAGTGGTGGATCTGGTCTTGATAATGTCGGTCAACCCCGGGTTTGGTGGACAGAGCTTTATCGAAAGCCAAGTAAAGAAAATCTCGGACTTGAGAAAAATGTGTGCAGAGAAGGTATCTATCAAATAACTTCTCTCCTAGTGAAAGCCTCTTCTCTTCTCAAAACATTGTCTTGTTGTTTTAGGGAGTAAACCCATGGATTGAAGTTGATGGTGGTGTCACTCCAAAGAATGCATACAAGGTGAAGCTTGAATACTCTTCCCAGTTTCATCTTTAACTCACGTTTTCTTGCTGTAGATATTTGTGTGCCCTAGAGTTCTCTAGAATATGAATCTTTTGTGGGCTTTAATAGGTTATTGAGGCTGGAGCAAATGCTCTAGTAGCTGGATCAGCTGTATTTGGAGCTAAGGACTACGCAGAAGGTACAGAGATGAAACCGATGTATATACCACTTTATGGGTTTAGCCAGTAGGAAAACGTTCTAACATTGGTTCTGTTTGTTTATTTGAAACTTGTGCAGCTATAAAAGGAATTAAGGCAAGCAAGAGGCCAGAAGCTGTAGCTGTGTAATGCGAAGAAACAAACAAGCGTAAAAGACTTTGTTAAACTTAGGTTAATGTTAATGATTTCCCTGTATCCGTATAGTCCATGTTTGTATACTATCTTGCTCGCAGTACAACAATTTGAATCTTGAAATGAAAATTCCCAACTTTGAGCCTTGTCTGTTGTTTGCTGTTTCTTCCATTTCTTGGTGAGCAAATCCTGTTTCCGTGTATTCTCTATTGTCTATGGTGTGACCAGTTGCTATAACTTTTATTTCAGGAACAGTTCAGGTCAAAGACGATCACCGACCGAGATGTTGGCATTGTCTCTTCCAGTCACCATAAAATCCATAAGTATCAAACTCAATGTTTTCAATGTATACTGTTCTGTACCATTGTCTTGTAAATTGCGATTATAAGCAGATTCCATACATTTTGCAATGAAAATATTGTAATAAGAATTATGCGGTTACATATGTGTTTTTGACTATGGAAAATAAAGCATTTTCATTTGACTTGCGATCTTGCGACTCTCGCCCTAAAATTCAGTGACAATCACTATGCTCGATCTTGTGTAAAACGCTTTATCCTTATTTATATACAACGAAGAGCCTGAGATTGAACCAAAATATCATGAAGCTTGTAAGATTGACTTGCATGAGTTGCTGCTAATTAGCTGATAGATCCCAAACGGCTTGAATTGGTCAAGAAACAAGCTGATCTTAGATATCCATTCTCTTCGTAAAACCTGGCTAGCAACTGATTCACCAAAAGGTTAGGCAATGTCCCAGTTTTTATCATATCACAGTGCAACATCATTGTATCGATAATACGTTTTTCTTGGAGATGACCCTTCAACATCGAAATGTAACTCCATATATCCGGGGTTATCCCACCAGATCTCATGTCTGAGAAGCACCTGGTAGCTCGAAGAATGTAGCCGTTCTGACATAACCCTTGGATCAAGCATGTAAAACCCACATGATTCCAGCAGCTCCTCTGAACAAGGGATTTACCGGTTGCAGCTTGATTGTTTTCCAGATAAAAATCAATGGCATCAGACATTCTCCCTTCTTTCCAGAATCCATCTACTAAGCAAGCGAGCGTGTGATCATTGGGGTGGATTCCTGCCTCTGCCATGTCACTGTACAGCTTGAGTGCTTCTTTCATCTTGGCCTCCTTGAAGTGTGCATCGATCAAAGCTGTGTAGGTCACAACATCAGGAATTATACCTTTGATGGTCATCTCCGAGTACAAGCCCATTGCAGCTTTTATGTTCCTCACTTTGCAGTAACCGTCGATCAAAATAGAAAAGGTTAGAAGGTTGGGTTCTACGCCACTTGCTGTCATCTCTGAGCACAAATCCAGAGCTTTTTCCATATTGTATTCTTTACAAAACCCATGAATCAGTGAATTGTAAGTCACAGAGGTTGGGAAAATTCTCTCATTCTTCATCCTCTGAAATAACTGATTAGCTTCAGCTAGCCGATCTTCACTACAAAGCCCGTTGATAAGTATACTATAAGTGAATACATCAGGCACAAGATTTAAACTTTCCATCTCGGAAAGCAATCCCATTGCTTCCAACATGTCTCCTGATCTGCACTGCCCATGAATTAAACAGTTATAAACATATAAATTAGGATCAACCCCAAACTTCACCATATGCACCAAAAGGCTCCTCGCAGCAACCAATTCACGCGCTTTACAAAACCCATCAACCAATGTGCCAAAAACAACAACATTTGGCAACAGTTCAGCAACTTTGATCTCCTTATACAATGTGTAAGCTTGTCTCAGGTTACGTATCTTGCAGTAACCATCAATCATTGCACTGTAAGTATACAAGTTTGGAACAACGCCATGTTTCTTCATCAAGCTGAACATTTTATCTGCTTCCTCCATCTTATTTTCCCTACACAGATCACGGATATATATGGTATAGATATAAACATTTGGCTTGATCCCTAACGAAGTCATCTCATCAAGGAGTTTCTCTTTCTTGGAGGATAAGCCTTGTTTGAAACAGCATTGAAACAAAACAGAGTAAATGTGGACATCAGGGACCAAACCACGAGAGATCATAAGTTGGTAATCAACCCAGACTGAATCAAACCTTTTCTTTCTAACCAATCCATTCAAAATCGCAAGACAAGCTTTCGAATCCGGTGAACAACTCATCTCTCGACTCACCCAAAGGGCTTCTTCAAACAAACCCATCTCTAAAAGCTCCATAATCAATAGACTAAACACCCCAAGACTAAATTTTTCACTCTGAATATCCTCGAGAGCATTGAAAACTCTATAAGAAATATCAGTCGGCTCACTGTGGCGCCTAAGACTTTCTAGGAGGCTTTTTATCAAACACCTGGCGAGCATATACTTCTGAGCTCCGGTCAAAACGTGAATTACTTCCGAAATCTTTCGAAGATCCTTTTTCTTCGAGATCTCGAATCTCGTAGACGCTTTGAACAGCTTCAGCGCTTTTTCCGTGGATCTGCATTTCAGAATTGCTTCAACTAGACTCGAAGAAGAAGAAGAAGACGACAAAGATGCTGAATTTGACAGAGAAGTAGACTGAGATAACAATCTGAAGGTGAAAAATTGAAACTTGTAGATGTAAGCTAAAGAAGTTCTATGTTGAAGAAGCAAAAGCTTCAACATCTGGAGAAGAGAATGGTACTGAGTCCTCTGATTCTCGTCAAACTGAGAAAACTACACCTTCTTCGTAGAAGAACGGTACAATACTATCATCGGTTTAATCCGGTTAGTTTTGGTTTAATCCGGTTATTTTTGGTTTAATCTGATAATTTGTTGCTTAACACGGTCAATGAGTCAAAGGGGAGATGAACTTAAAAAACAAAACCTTGACTTGAAGAAGAACGTAAAAAACGAATCTTTACAGGTAAAGCTTTGGCCTTTTCCTAGCAAATTGGGCAAAAGGAAGTAAAACAAAACCCACCTTACCAAGTAATCTTCTCCGTATAAATCTCTCGCCGACCTCAATTTCGATAAAAAGTTCGATACTTTTTACATTTTCCGCTCAATTCAATCCGACTCTTTTAACAATGGTTGGTGTAACTCCAGCTGAGGATCGTTCAGAGATTGCTTTCTTCGACCTCGAGACGACAATTCCGTTCCGACCTGGGCAGCCGTACGCGATTCTGGAGTTTGGATCGATTTTGGTTTGTCCCAAGAAGCTAGTTGAGCTTCGAAACTACTCCATCCTGGTTCGTCCTGCTAATCTCGACTTCATCACGCCTCGTTCGGTTAAGTGCAACGGTATCAAACGTGAAGACGTTGAGTCAGCTCCTAGTTTTGCAGATATAGCTGATACCGTCTACGATATTCTCCATGGTATGGTATAGCTGAATTGGAACTAGAGACGAGATTTATGTTCTTTTTGAAGAATTGTGTTTGTGTAGGTGCAAAGGGAGATGAAAATGTCACAATTTGAGCTCAAATTTGTGAACTTTCTTGAGTTTTTTTTTTGTTTAGGTGTGTTGATGTTTTGGGGTTTTGGTTTATCTTGTAGGAAGGATATGGGCTGGTCACAATATATTGAAGTTCGATTGTCCAAGGATAAGAGAAGCATTTGCTGAGATTGGACGAGATCCACCTGTGCCAAAAGGCACCATTGACTCGTTGGCTTTGCTTACTCAAAGGTTTGGGAGGAGAGCTGGTGATATGAAGGTAGACAATGATCCTAGAGAGAGAAACATGATTTGTTCTGTGTATTTTTTATTTGCTTGATGGAGATTAGCTCTCGAATTCGAATTTGACAGTTTTTTTGAAGCTTATTCTGTTTTTCTGCATTGTTTGGACAGATGGCGACTTTGGCTAAATACTTTGGACTTGGCGACCAGACGCATAGGTAAGTTATATATGCGAGCTTTTTGCATTACGGTGTTTTCATAGGCGGCTTGAGTTCTAATGCTTGGCAAGTTTCTTTAATCTCTCAGGAGTCTGGACGATGTCAGGATGAATTTGGAGGTTCTCAAGTATTGTGCTACTGTTTTGTTCTTGGTATGCTCTCCATCTCCTTGGTATCTTGTGTTGTGTTGCAATCGCTTTGTTTCTGGGATTTTAGACTATATTTGATTTTAATGATGGATGCTATGTTTCAACAGGAATCAAGCCTTCCAGATGAACTTATAGAGAACTCGGTTAATGCTACTCCAGAAACAAGTTCAAGAAGGCGTAGGAATATCAAAACATCTCCTTTGCAATCTCCCACTGATCAGCAGACAGGAGAAAACAGTACAACTATACCTATTTTATCATTTGTTTCATCCCCAGAAGCTCAAACGGATCCGTTTGATATGAGCACTTTGAAAAACGAAATAGCGCCAGAGGTTCTTCAATCAGATGTTCTCATAGAAGAAAACAATCAGCAGTGTGAGGCTGTTGCCTCTGAGTCTGAGGGTACCAGTGACGAGGAAGGATTCTTTGAGCTAGATAAAATATCTATTTCAAGTATCAGAGCAACTCATGTCCCATTATATGATGGGAGCCAAACAACAAAGCTACAGCTCTTCCTTGGGGACAAACCCCTTCAGCTCCATTGTCCTCGTCTGAAAGTACGGTTTGGAATTAATGGGAAATTTTTTGACAAAGCTGGGAGACGGAGGCTGAACTTTTTAGTTGATCTGTATCCCAGTCTCTGCAGTGTACTGCAAGAATGCGACAGTGCTGCACAAACAATATCTGTTGATTCAGGCAGTGGTTCTGAGTGGAACCCGGCGATCATGCCAATGAAAGAATTTCTGAACTGTCCTACCGCAAGGATACAGTAAGTTCGCCTATATCTCCTTTTATTGGTTTCATTTAGAAACCATGTTTGCTTAGCATTTCTTGATTGTTTCTTTGTTTGTGCAGTATACCCACAGAGTTTAATGGAGATGTAGACCGGTATGCAGCTGAGATACACCAGAAAGAGTTCTCTGGAGCTACTGCTATTCAGAAACTCGTTTCTTGCAACCCTAAGGCTGAGGAGCTTGAGTCTTTGTTGAATCGTGGAACTGTTCTCGACGCTTTCTTGTCTCTGGAGCCATACGATTATCAGGAGAGAGCTGGAATCCGTTTAGTTGCCAGAAAGCTAGTTATATATCAGTAAACATTACATTACTCAATAGCACCACAGAGAGTAAGTTAAGAAATCAGAGTTTAGAAAGACCAATACTGCACTGCTGTTCAGTAGATAGCTAATTCTGTTCTTAGTTTCAAATTACTTCCTATCCAGATTTAGTTTGTCACATGCACATGGTTTCTTGTCTGTAACAGAAGTGCATTTGCAATCTTATGTCCATCGGAGTAATAAAAGAAGCTTTTCAGTTATGGAACACATGTCTCTGTCGATGGGTAATGATATATATTAAAACAGGTGAGAGTAACAATGTAAAAACAAGATTCAAGTAAATGATGATACCAGAAGAAGAAGAAAGGTTAATACACAATATACCAATGAACATGATAAAAACACATTATATGTTTATCAACGAACTAAGCTACACCCACAGAATGCTTTTTCAATGCTCTGACAAAGTTGAGCCGCAAGAGCCAACATTTCCTTCAAGAGGAACTAGATATCCGATGTTGTTTTGGCTGTAGCAGCAGAATCCTTTCTGTGTTAGTCGATCATCATGTACTGTTTGATAAGATGCAAGATGCAAGCAAATCGATATAACACAACATGGTTTTCAGTTCTTCTAATGTTTCTTTTAAGTTCCCAAAGCATCATCCTGAGGAGATGAATCCCGGTTCTCCTCTTCTTCTTCTTCTTCCTCCTCTTCCTCGTCATCATAGTCAGCAGAGTCAGGCTGCCCATTTAAATCAACATTCACGCCGTTCATCTTCCTAACAAACTGACCCTTAACACGTGGTCTCCTCTCAGCAAGGCGTTTCCTATTCACATACCTAATCTTTTTATCAAAACACCTTTGGTTCCTTTTTCTTCTAAATTTAAGCAGAGCTTCCTCTCTTCTGTCAAGTTTATTCACCCTCACCTCATTAGAAGAGTGATTTCCTGCCGGTGACCAAGAATGATGAACCATAGACATCTGACCATTCTGTAAAGACATCTGACTGTGCTGTAATGATGTGGTCATTGGGTGTGGGTGGTGGTAGTAAGGATATCCCGTCATTCCATTCGGATGATTAGGTGGGCAGTGAGGAAGTTGATGACCATACTGAGGCATCATGGCTGCTGATTGCATCATAACTTGGTTCATGACCCCATGCATATAGTAAGGATATGCATTTTGAGCAGAGAAACCTGAGCCATCAGTTTGAGATGAGTCCTTACTTCTGTTCATAGCAGCAACTGGGGCAGTATTTATATTTCCTTCTTGGTAGCTCCTACTATTAAACTCCATTGATGTTGGAAGCGTGCGTGACCGCTCAAGGGAATGTGGATAGCTGGTGCCATTCTGTAAGTTCTCTCCTTGAGAGTGGGTTTTCTCGGTCTCTTTACTTTTGCGAGCTTGTTTGGCGTTGTTGATCCCTCCACTAGCCACCGCTTGGAACTTCTCCGACAAACCTCGATGAAGATGAAGTGAGCCATTTTCATTGACAAGAGGAGGATCCTGACTGCTCGTTCTTAGGACAGTAGATTTGACATATGTGAAGAAAGCAGAGGACTCTCCGATCTTCAATCTACTTTTCTTTGGTACTGAAGAACATTGTGCTGTAAAAACACCCCAGCTATATCAGAATTCAAAGCTTAGAGACTAGCTATTAGAAAGTGCTACATCAAAGAGAAATAATCACCTGGATTACTATTTCTTTTCATTGGCTCATGGTGAGACCCAACATGATGACTTAGTGGAGGCTCTATAGCATTAACAGCAAGAGAAGAAGTGGCTGTTCCATCAGCACCAAGACCACCATCACCAGCTTGAACAGGAGCAATAGCAACAGACCACTACCAGTACAAGCATGAGCGCAAACTAAAAAAAATCAGTTCTTCTCCATTTCAGAGGGCTTTAAACTGTCAATTACTTTCTCACCTCATTTTCCTGGTGACTTATATTTCCTCTCTGCGGGTTGGTGGACCTGTGACTTCTATCATCTGTGTCGTCAGAGAACAGGTTGGTACTATTTGTGTTTGGATCACTTGGATCAGACCCCACGAGATCAAAATCATAGCTCAACATATTCTTCTCAGCAAGTCCTAGCTGCCAAAACAAACATATGAGATCAACCGCATTAACTTCATGCATCAACATCTTTTATTTTCACAAGACGACAGAAATCGCTATCAAGAAGTACTCGAAAAACAGTAAGACGTATATACAGAACATAAGACAAGCAAAACAAACCATGCGTCGTCTTCTCCACATGTGTGTCCACAAGTTCAGAAGCTCGTTGGTCCGAAGAGGCTTCACAAGGTAGTCAGCTGCACCTAGCTTCAAGCACTTTACCACGACAGGGACCTCGTCTTGCCTTGACATCACTTAAAAATGAAAATATTATAAGATTCGTTGGCATAAAGCTAATGATCATGCAGTTATATAAGCAGAGAAACCAAGAAGAAGGGCAAATAACACAGCTTACTTATCACAGGGATCCTCCGAAGATCTTTGTCTCGTGTGATGTACCTCAGCATCTTCATACCCTTGGCCATTGGGAGATCAATTTCTGCCAGTATTATATCGATATCAGGTCCCTCAGCATTAAGTGCGTCGATCACCTGCCTTGCTGATTTCACTGAAGTCACTGCATTCCAATGAAAATAAAAACCATTTCATCCAATGTATCATTCAAAAGGTACAAAGAAAGTAATAGACACTGTACAGATGCATTCAAAGGGATCAAATTTCTTATCTAATCATAGCTGAATGACCAATGAAACAACTGGATTCAAAAAGCATGCGTGTAACAAGAACAAGGCAAAGACCACAAGAAACCCTTAATGGATCTCCAATCTACTATAGTAGTAATTCCACAGTATGATGATGTCAAATAACAAAGTACAACAAACAAAAAAGGAACTTTGACAAGAAAAATAAGGAAAAAAGCAAAATTAGTTTGAAAATCATACCTTGGTAAGAACACTGAGAAAGGAGAGTAAAAACCTCTCCCAAGCTCTTGGAATCATTGTCACAAAGCAAAATCCTGACTCTGCTTCTATCAATGAACCCATCTCCTCCCTTACACTCACCGTTCAAATCCATGATCAGATTTACAAACTAAACCCAACACACACAAAAATATCTAAGGACAGAAAACAAAACTATCTTCCCCTAACCCCAAAAAAAAAAGAAAAAAACAGCCAACAATAGTAAGTGCTATGATACTTCCATGGCCAAATCAGAAGCTAGGGTTTCCGGTACAGTGTCCCTACAAAAGTCGCCTAATCTTATATCCCTACAAAGCAAACTTTAATCTCACAAGTCACAACCAAACAAAAACTAATCTTTTTATCCCCCAATCTAATCTTTTAGCCATGTGAAACCAAAACAAACAACAACAACAGAAAAGAAGCTAAATCTAAGAGCAAAGTGATGAAAAGACAACCCAACAACAACAACAAAAAAGTGAAAATTCTTGATTCTGTTTTCTTCACTATAAAGGAATCAAGAATCGATAAAGAAGAAACTCAACAAAATTCACCGGAGATCCGGCGTAACGCCGGCGGTGAGATGAGGAGGAGGAGGAGAGAGAGAGAAGGATAGTTTCCGACAAGAGAAGTGAGAAGACTCGTTTGTTTTGTTTTTGTCAATCAATTGTCAAATTATGAGACGCGAAAAAGAGGCAAATTTAGCGAGAGATCTGAGACCGTTGAATGAGGATAGAGTTGGACGGTGGAGATCAAAAGTTAGTGTCTTAAATAAAAATGGTGGGGACTTTAAGATATTTTTAGGCGCGTGGACATTAAAAAAGTGCAGCTACAACAAAAAAAAAAAGTGGTGTGGATAGTTTGGTAGAGATAGAGAAAAGGCCACGTCATCTTTTCAAAAATATCTTATGATATTTTTTTTTGATATTGTGGTTTGGAACATTTGATACAGATAAGAAGATGCACCTGCTCTGCATATCAAAAATCCAAAGATCGACACACATTTAAAAGATATATTGACCAGAAAAAAACCCATCAGAAACCAAACTTTTAGGTATTCGATTTTGAGGCTTTGTTTTTGGTTATCTAAATTCGTTGCACATACAAAAAAAGAAAGAAGAACAAACAAAGTCTCATCACACAATTCACGTATACTTTTAAAAGTTATGACACTTTCCAAAACTAAAGGGCATTGGATAAGAATGTGTAACACGTTTTAGATTTATAGTTACAAGACACTCTTATCATGGTGGTTATAGATGAGTTAGTTTAGCAATTGTGTGTTTCGTTAACATCTGAAAATGGTTGAAAATATTCAGCTAGATATCATCATTGAATATACGAAATTGAATAATTCATGAAATTTTATAGTTCTTGAAATTTCAACTTTGTAATATAATGTACATATGTGCAAGTTGCATTGCAAAAAGAAAAAAAGAAAAGAAGACATGAGCACGAGGGTCTTTCCTTTTACATCGTGTCATGTAATGTAAGTTCCATGGTTCTCTATATTGATTTTCTCACAAGATCATAATGTTAATTCACTTAATCTCGTCATCAGTGGTTGGGAGACAAATAAAATTGTTGTCATAATCATAAAAGTTATATAGTTTAATTTAGTAGGCTAAACTTTGTATTCCTGATTGGTTCTTCTATACAGCAGCGAATCTTGTTTCTACAGGTGGACCAACACGATGCATAAAATATTTAAGTTTGTTCACCGCAAGACACGTCTCGTCCCGGTTCAACTTTTTATTGCTACGTTTTGCCATCGACCATTGACCAAATTGCTTTATTCTGATGTCAAAATTATTCGTCAATTATATGCAATTTCTTTACTATTTCATCGGGAATTCGATTTTCCATTTAGAGAAAAAAAAATATGTTTCAGGGTAATCATTCCGGTTAAAATTTGGCTTATAACCATCGGATCCCGATTCTCGGTTTTATCCGGTCCGATTCCGGTTTTGAATTTATACGATTGAAGCTTTCAAGAGTGATGGAATGTAAAAGACCAAAATACCCTTATCAGACGCGGGCCGTGCAACAGATGTCTAAATTGTTTTGCCGTCTCTATATCTCTGCAAAATCAAATCTTTGTACTGGAATCTGAATTTTGTGTTCCCTAGAGAATTTTCACCGGAGCTGTGTGTACTCTGAGAACATGTAACTCCAGTGAAGATTTCACAGATCTTTCAATGTGTTATCTATCGAGACGTTCGAGAAGCACATGCACACCAAGTGTTTGATGAAATTCCTCAAAGAAGATGAGGTCTACAATCAGATCAAAAGGGTTTACGTTCCTAACAAACACTACAAAGCTGACACGTTATTTTTGCTCTCATCATTTAGTAAATCGATTGGACTGTACATCAACGGAGTTGCAGGAAGTTATTAGGATCGTTTCTTCCCCCATTGGTGGTCTAGATGACCTTGAAGAAAACTTGAACAAGGTTTCGGTTTCTCCATCATCCAACCTTATTACCCAAGTGATCGATTCTTGCAAGAACGAGACTTCACCGAGAAGGCTATTAAGGTTTTTCTCCTGGTCATGTAAAAGCCTAGGTTCTTCTAGTTTACACGACAAGGAATTCAACCATGTCCTAAGAGTATTAGCTGAGAAGAAAGATCATACAGCTATTCAGATACTCTTATCAGATATCAGGAAGCAGAACCGGGCCATGGACAAGCAAACGTTTAGCATTGTTGCTGAAACTCTTGTTAAGATTGGTAAAGAAGACGATGCAATAGGTATCTTCAAGATCTTGGACAAGTTTTCATGCCCACAAGATAGTTTCACTGTAACAGCTATTATAAGTGCTTTATGTTCCAAAGGACATGTGAAGAGAGCATTGGGAGTTATGCATCATCACAAGGATGTGATCTCTGGTAATGAATTGTCTGTGTACAGAAGTCTTTTATTCGGGTGGTCTGTACAAAGAAACGTCAAGGAAGCAAGAAGAGTTATACAAGATATGAAATCAGCTGGGGTTACACCTGATTTGTTCTGTTTCAACTCGTTGCTTACCTGTCTCTGTGAAAGAAACGTTGACCGAAACCCCTCTGGGCTTGTTCCTGAAGCTTTGAACATTATGTTGGAGATGAAGTCTTACAAAATCCAACCTACATCTATTAGTTATAATATATTGCTCTCATGTTTGGGAAGGACGAGGAGGGTGAAAGAGTCATGCCAGATTCTAGAGCAGATGAAGAGATCAGGATGTGATCCTGATACAGCGAGTTATTACTTTGTTGTGAGGGTTCTGTATTTGACAGGAAGGTTTGGTAAAGGCAACCAAATAGCAGATGAGATGATCGAGAGAGGACTGAGACCTGAACGCAAATTCTATTATGATCTGATCGGGGTTCTTTGCGGGGTTGAGCGGGTCAATTTTGCGCTTCAATTGTTTGAGAAGATGAAGAGAAGCTCTGTAGGTGGTTATGGTGCGGTTTATGATCTGCTCATACCAAAACTATGTAAAGGAGGAAACTTTGAGAAAGGAAAAGAGCTATGGGAAGAGGCAATGTCACTTGATGTTACACTTAGTTGCTCCATTGATGTGCTTGATCCATCTGTTACAGAGGTTTTCAAACCAATGAAGAAGAAAGAAGTGGAGGCTACAATGGTGGATCGCCGCTTACTTAACTTGAAGATTCATGCTAGAATGAACAAAACAAAGCCAAAACTGAAACCGAGACCGAAACGCAGGAGCAAAAAGAAGAAGAATATGGGGCATTGATTGATTTCTTCTAGCCATGTTTAGAACATCCGATGTAACAGCAATGTACCAGGTGATATCTTTGCTTTCAATAAATCTATAATGCAGAAGCATGGACTTGATATATATAATAGGTACTCGGAAAATTCATTATCATCAAACAAAGATTAAAGAAGATTGAAAAAAATCAATGTATACACAACATAATCTACAAGACAACCAAATGTCTTTTTTCTTTTTTAAAGATCACAAATTAAGTAAGAAAAATCTCATTTCCTTCAAAGTAGAGGAAAGAAATAAACTGAACCTGCAATTAGGAAAAGGAATTAAAAAAACAAACCATAAGGCTTTCGTTCATCCTACATCTCTGTGAAAGCCAAAACTAAACATGAGGGGGAAAAGAAAAATTAACCAAACAAGAGTTTCACATCGGAAACCACCATCGTCACGGCACTGGACGCGGCATTTCCTCGCCGGGGATATAATCCATTTCAATATTCATTGTAGTCTTATCATCCGACAAATCAACTTGAGCAGACGCTTCTTGAAGCTGCAAAGCATATTCAAGATTCCACAACACATCTCCCATTCCAGGCCGATCAACACCATACTCAGCTAGACATTTCTCTGCTGCCTCCACGAATTTCCTCAACGACCCTTTACTTATCGTTCCCACGATCTTTGGGTCGATGATTTTATCCAGCATACCTTTTCTATGCAAATTCATAGCATACTCTGCTAAGTTAACTTGTTCTCTAGGCAACTGTGGGTTTATCACTGGCCTCGCGCATAAAACCTCGAATAACACCACACCAAACGAGTAAACATCGGATTTATCAGTCAGTTGCTGTCTTCGGAAGTACTCGGGGTCTAAATACCCAAAACTACCCTTCACAGCGGTACTTACATGCCCTTGTTCCATAGGGGCGTCTTTGGAAAGTCCAAAGTCAGACACTTTAGCGACTAAGTTCTCGTCCAAGAGAATGTTAGTGGTCTTGACGTCACGGTGAATGATCCCTTGAGCCGCACCTGTGTGGAGATAGTGAAGCCCACGTGCTGATCCGATGCAAATCTCTAAACGTTGCTTCCAGGACAAGGTAGGTATAGGGGTAGGGTCATTTTCTTTGGAGCCGTATAGATGGTCACGTAGAGGACCGTTTGACATGTACTCATAAACAAGGATCATCTCTTTGTTCTCGTCGCAGAATCCGATTAGAGACACTAAATGTCTGTGTCTAAGTTTAGACAACATCTGAATCTCTGTCTGAAACTCTGTGATTCCTTGCTCTGAACCCTGACTCCCTCTTTTGATCGCTACTTGTGTCCCACCATCGATTTCTCCTATATACACTTTCCCAAATCCTCCAACTCCAATCACTGAATTCTCATCAAAGTTCTGCGTTGCGATCTGCAATTCGGTAAAAGGGAAGTACCGTCCTAATCCTTGATTAGAGAAGAAGCTAGAGAATCCATTGCTCTTGCTCTTCTTCGACCCGAAAATACTCATCCGCCTCGACGTCGTTGACCCGCCTTTACTCGATATGTAACTCGAGTGACTTGCGTGCAAAGGAAGCAACCACGACGAGAAACTATTCTGTTTTTGCCAGTCTTTAGGACGTCTCTGCCATCTAACAAGCAACACAACAACACCTAACAAAGCAGTTAGCGCCATAACGAATCCAATACCCGCAATGGCAAGCTTCTTAGACGACATCCCACCAATAGGTCCTTTGTATTTCCCATCAACTCCGAAAAGCCCATCTAAACTCCCAGCTGCATTGTTCAGCTTCATGATCTCTAAACCGTTAAGAATAGCATTCGGTTTACCCGTCTGAAGATTCGTACTCGGTCCAACCTGAATGAGGATCGAGCCATTGGTGATCGCAGACGCATTAAGCACGAAATCCGCGTAATAAGCAGTGCCTAAAGCGTTGGTTAGTGAGGAGAGATCGAGTCCGGAAATAGCAGAGAGCTTATTGATGAAAACGTTGAAGACAAGATCGTTAAGCGATTTGCTTACAATGTCACAAAAATGTAACCTAATGAAGTAGTCATGACCCGAATCAACACTCATTCTCCACGAGAGATTAAAGTTAGGTTGCGAGGTTTGCGCATCGGCCATTTCCTCTGCCGTGGCGTAAACCGGATGAGGAGCGATCAACACAGTAGCTCCACCGTCAGGGTAAGTAATGGTTTTAGGATCAACGGTGACATTTCTCGAACCTTGAGGGAACGTATTGTAAGGTTTATCAGAGATCCAAGTACGAGAAAGAGGATCAATCTTGGGAGATATCAAATCGCCGCCGATGTTTAAACGATGAGAGGTTTGAAGAGAGAAGCTGCTTAAACCTCTGAAATCAGGAGCTTGAGGAACAGAGGAAGCAGAGTCAGGGACAAGCTCATCGGGAACAGAGACGATCTCAACGGCGTTTATAAAAGCCGTTGAGCCTTTGTGAGGTTTGAAATATAGAGAGAGTTTCTCAGCTGCGTAGACGAGATACTCTTTGAAGACGACGGAAGAAGTGTCTCTTGTTGAGAAGTCGTGTAAGAGGACGGTGGTGTCGGTGGTGACGGAGAAGACAGAGTCTGTGAGGTTGTGGAGAGGATGAATGAGAGGGTAGAAATGGAGACGGATCCAGTGACGACCAGGTCGTGAGATGTAGAAAGAGTAAGTTGACTTGCCGGCGAAGATACGAGCGGTTAGGTATAAAGGAAGAGATGAGGTTGTGTTGGAGGTGGTGATTGGGATTGAGTCGACGGAGGTTTTGATGTCTTCGTCTGTTTGGAGAAACGATACGGATTGTTGATCGGATTTGAAGTTACGGCCGTCGGAGAGTTTTGTTTCGCTGGAGGAGCCGCAGTCGATGAGGTAGTTATCGGCTGGAGTGTACGTGGAATTGGATTTGACGGCGAAGATGAGGATGATGATGAGGAGGAAGATGATGGAAACGTGGGAGGAGAAATTACGAAAATCTCCTCCCATTATTTCCGGCGAGGATTTGACGGTGGTGGATGGTGGTGGGAGATAGGAGAGAATTAGAGGTTTAAACCATAAAGAAAACGAATGGTTTAGACAAAATTTGTACGTAAAATACGATTTATGGAAAAACTCTTGCCGCCGGGGAGATTACGATTATAATTATATAACGATTTTTGTTTTTTTTTTTAACTTTGATTTGTTAGAAAAATATTATTTTGTGTTGTTTTGTTGGGAGCACGTAAGGAGCAACGTGCAAAAGTGTATGTTAATTTTTTTTAATTATTGGAAAAAAAGAGAATTGATTATGGAGTCAAAAGTTTAATTAATGTTTTGGATAATTTTACATCAGATAAGTTTTCTTTTGAGTTTTACTATTACACAAACTAAACTTGAGGAACCAAATTGGTAGAGAGTTAAAGAAAAAGAAGAAAACTAAATAAATCAAACTTTTATCTTCCTTTACCGATTACTATAATTTTGTAATCAAATCTTATATATGTTAATCTCAACTCTTATATTCTTGTCAGTGTGACAACTGACAATTAAATCAATACTTTGTAAATTTTGTTTACCAAATCTATTTTGTTTGAACGCAAAACAAAATGTGAAAGAGAAAAAAATGTAAAATTGTACTTGTGCAGAAGCTTAGTGGACATAAAAAACGACACGCTGTGCAGAACTGAAAAGTCAAAATGCAATATCATTATCTGCATTTAATTTCCAAAGCCCATTTGGCTTTTTGGATTACTCCTGCCGCCTACGTGTCGTTTTCAAAAGAAAAGTGAAAGGTCAATATAATATTCGCCGCCTGTGGGGATCGAACCCACGACCACGTGGTTAAAAGCCACGCGCTCTACCACTGAGCTAAGAAGGCTGTTTTAACAGTTATCAAGATCTAACTAATAATAATATAATAATGCTTGTAAATGATATATATTTTTTTTCCTAGAAATCAAAGGTGTCTGCTTGCTTTATATGTTGGTTTTGGCTTTTTGTGCAGTTTAACCATATTAACAACTACAAGCTTGATATAGTCTGCCAAGCGGCCCGCGCCCACCAACTTGTACAAGAAGATGTTAAAGTACATGTTCCAACAAGATAAAGGGCCTTGTAACTGTGTGTGAGTGTCCTGTTTCTAGTGGATTGACATCTTCTCTATAAGGCCTTGTACTTTGAAGTATACGCTATATCATTCATCATCTATTATAATATTTTAGAAAATATGTTACAATATATATAAGTCAACAATACTGAAGTGTTATTTTCATAAACTACTGTACGTTGTTTGTTTGTCTCTCTTATAATTCGATAATTATTTCATACATACATACATACATACATAGCTCAACTGAACTATACAACTTGTTCGTCGTATAGTGTGTATGATTCTAATTTATAAGTCAACAACTTAAGTTTGGATAAACTCTGAGATTAATTTAATTTATACAATAAAACCATATGTATATAGTTTTATTTCTTGACCACCAAAGCTTTACAGATCAGAAGTAAATAATCCAGCCACCTTGCACGTGTTTTTTTTTTTACAATTATAATCATTCGAGTTAATCATATACTGGTGTTGACATTAACTATACTGTACATGTATCTATCTTTGATAACCTCAAAGAAATATATTCTACGTCAACCAATGAAACAAAAATAACGGTTTCTGTTTTTGGTAATGGTTGTATTTTTTGTATCTTTATATGTTTTTTTTTTTTTTTTACTATTTAGTACGATCTAGAGTGACGACATGTATAAACTTCGATTTGTGGTTTCATTTATCATTACAAACTCAAATGTATAATTGATTAGGTGGTAGATTACATGTCACAATACTCTGGATCGGTTGATAAAACAACACTATCCGAAATAACATTTAAACAATGATTGACGGGCTCTTCGTTATTCAAGTAATCAAGTTATATGTGGTAGTCATGATGATGGTGATTGTATAAACAATATACCAAATGTATTTTAAGAGAATTTTTATATATACTTAATCGATATCTAAATCTTATGGTACATTAAATGTTTTATATACAATTATGGTTGTTAATGTAGATTTAAAACTGCAAAACATAAATAGTAGGTTTCTTCTTATAATACGTAATAATATTTTACACAAGCTCCAGCCATCCAGGTTACTTCTAAGTTAAATAAAGAAAAACAAAAGATTAAAAACAAAGGTTATGGCCTTATGGGTATGGGGAATGTTGACTTACATACAATCTGGTGGTAGCATGTTGTCCATTCTAGTTGTTGGGGGGGGGGGGGGGGTCCTTCTAATCCCACCATACCAATTTTGGAAGTATTTCATCTATCACAAACACAAAACCGATATGGTCTAAATTTAGTTCTCCCTTTGCCATAATGAAATATATGTGATCAGCTTGGATTATATCAATGAAACACTAAAGTATAGAAGACCATGACATTTGCTTTTTCGTTTTTTTTTTTCCTGATTGTAGTACCACTTTTTTAAAAACTTACTGTTGTCAAGTCATTAATAAAACCACTAGTTAAATAATCATATATAGTATGAAATCAATATTCATGTGATAATTTCTTTTTCGTCTCTCGTAACTAGCAATATAATTACAAACCATAATACTTCAAAATGATAAGATAATAACTAATAGAATAAATCGGTAGTGTAAGAAAGAGGGCATGCCAACGCCATATTGGTTATTCACCTAACCATAGTGTCGTCAGATGTTCGGTTGTACTAAACACAGCAACGCCAAGACTTCAACCTTTTCTTTGAGATTCTACCATACTTATCAGTATAATATCATAATATTATACTATTTTTAATTGGAATATAGATATAAAAGTCTATTCAAAAATTGGTTGCGATGTTTTAATTTCTCCATATGTAATTAGGCAGGGTTCATCCGACTGAATGTTCTGTCTTTGTTATATAAAAATCATGAATCATTAATAGTATATATTCATTACTAATTGATACTACTTGATATATAAATCCAAAATTGCTAACACAAACACACAAATACACAATCACACATAGTAAAAACCGACAACTTATGCTTTAATTGATGTTACTAACTGATCGGATTTAATGACGTTTAGTTGGTAATGTAGCTTAGAATCAAACAATATAGCTCAAATGATTTAATTTCAGTCGATACCTATAACTAATTATTGATATTACTCCATTCAAGGTCTTAGAAGACATTTCGAGTTTAGTTTCCATGTAGATTTCTACCAAACAAAAAAAGAAAAAAAAAATGAAGAAAATGGGTTACCTGGTAAACGTGAAACCATTCAGCTAAATAAATTTGCAAAAAAAAAATTCATGCGAATTTTCTCGTTTAGTTCTTCTAATGAGACTCAATTATAATGGATCGTCACCCCTAAATTATTACAACATGCAATTAATTAAAAAGAACATTATCAAGAGTGGATGATAAGGAACAATATAATACTTATAATATATATAATATTTATTTTTAGTCAAATATATAATTAATTATATATAAGAAAATAATTAATTTCAAACAAGCAAATGGAGAACTCCCTAACTACCAAGTCCAAGTCAATAAGACTTCACACCAAATGCATGCCACATGTTGGAAAAAGTTTGATAATTTCTCTCTTCTATCTAATTGTATTTTTGCTCTTGGATGTTAAAATTTGTTAACTCTTAACTTGGTTATAAAGGTTTCATTATATATTATTATATTATCAAGAACACAATTGGTAATTAGTAATATATAATCGATCAAAATGATCTAAGGTTAGACTTTTCACTAAAGCTAAACTTAGTAGGTTTGGTATAACATATATATGATCAAGTCGCCTCAAGAGAAGTTCAAAAAGTTTGGAGATTTCTCACTCAAAAATCATTTTAAGTTGTTTTACATTATGAGAAAAGCATTCAAAAAGAGCACCATTTCTTTCCAATTTAAATTTTTTATTTTACTCTTTTTAGCTCTTATCATTATTCAATTTCTTGAAAGCTAAGCCTCCAGTTTCATCAAACCTATCATTATTAACCTTTCAATTGAATACTAATTCATAGAACTCACTCTCTCACAATTTAATACTATGTATCTACACACACACACACACATACATGTATGTATGTATATACAATGGAGTGTATAGCAAGCATCCAAAACCAATTAAAGCACTTAAGCATATCACACAAGCAAAAGACTTTTCAAAGGAATACATATCAAAAATTAAACCCAACAAACGAAAATTTTATTTCTTCCTAACAACATTACCTACGAAATAAATCTACATTATACCCAAAAGAACCTAACAAGGAAGTGTTTGTGTATTGTTTTATACTGAATTGTCTTCTACGCACACAAGAAAGATCCTATATTCCATGCGCAAAAAAAAACTTTGCTTTACAAATAAAAAAAGAGGTTCAAGTTTATTAACTTGTCTAAACAACTCCTCATCTTCAGGCAAAATCGGTTGGCCTATCTCCATTCCCTTCTCTAACACCCAACCCACAATTAAATTTTTAGCAAGAAATAAAATATATAATATAGAAAAATCATTACATATATTTTTATATAAATATATAAAGAAGACCTTCGTTGAGAAAGCCCTTTCAGGATTTGGTGGATCATTCAAGAAACACACACATCTTCGAATTTTTCTTTCAAAGTAAAGAAAAATAGCAAAAAAATTAGAATGAAGAAGACAATGGAGGAACCAAGCAAGCTTATGAGAAGATCAATCCACACTTTCCTCAAAAACTACCACCGTGTCACCACCGCAGCCGCTGTGGCTCTCCCTTTCTCAGCCGGTCTTCTCCTCTCTCAGCCTTTCTTCTCTTCTTCCTCTTCCATCCTTCACGCGAGGCTTAACACGCTCTTTCGTGGAGCAGGTTTCTCATCCTCTCTTGATTTCTTCAACATCTTGAGCCTTAAACTCTCACAAACCTTTTCTTCATCTTTGTTCACTCTCCCTTTCTCCCTCACTTTCCTCCTCTTCTCCAAAGCTTACGTTATCAAACTTCTATCAAACAACAACTCTGCTGATGATTCCTCTGTTTATTACTTTCGTCTTCTCAAAACTTATATTTGTAGCTTCTTCTTCCTTATCTCTGCAAACGCCTCTGCTTTTGCTCTGTTCTTCTTAGCATTCAATACCCTTGAAGCCTTTGGATTCTCTTCTAGAAACTTTTACACTTTCCTCTCCTTATCCTCAGCTATCATATACTCAATCATCATCGCAAACGCCTTTGTCATCTCCAATTTGGCCTTGGTCTCGTCACCTTCTTCTTCCTCAGGAGGATACACAAATATTCTCAAGGCGTGTCTTCTGATTCGGAAAAGAACTTCACCAGCATTGGCTCTTGCTCTGCCTACCAATCTCGGCTTAGCAGGAATCGAAGCTTTGTTTCAGTACCGTGTCGTGAGATCTTATTACAACGGAGACAGAGATATTACATCAATAGCTCTTGAAGGAACTTTCATAGCTTACTTATACGCACTCTTCTTGGTTCTTGACACCATAGTCAACTTCTTCTTTTACCAGAGCTGTATCAAGAACGAGGAGGATCAAAAGATTGGTAGAGAAGACGAGTACTCGATCAAGATCCAAATCAGCGAAACAGAGAACACCAAGATACACATCAAAGGATCAAAGGGTTTAGAGACAATCTTGTGACTGTCTTGTTTTGGTTGGATGTAATTATTGATTGATTAAGAAAAAAAAAGTGAAAAAACTTTACGAGATTATTGATTCTTTAAGGATAATCTTAAGTAGCTTTCACTTCAAAGAAGGGCAAAGGTAAACAGTAAAGAACAATCAGAGGATCTGCAGAAAAAAAAAAAAAACTCTCTGTTTCTGCTTTTCTTTATTTTAGTCCTTTTGTTCTTCTTTTATTTATATTTTATCCACATTGTAAAGTCAAATATAGCAGAAATTTCAATTAATGCAAAAATCTTTCACATTTGGTTAATCCTACAGTAATATTTCATTGCCGACATAATTTTGATTAGTTCAATTAATGCAAAATCTTTCACATTTGGTTAATCCTATTAGCAATGATTTTGATTACTTAACAGTTTTATGAAAGATGTTGACCTGATCTCACATTAACAAGAGTGTTTAGTTAGTGAGATAAGTTTCCAAGCACAAACCTTTCATTACAAAGATAGAAGAAGAAGTGTCATAGTTGTCTTTCAAATCGACAAAAGATGCGAAAGCAATTGAACACTTTCGTTTTGTTGTTTTCCTTTTGAATTAAAATACTAATAATACACTGAAATTGTGTTAATAATTTGATAAAAAAAGATTTAAACTTAAAAAGACAGTAGGGGCAAGTTGAGTGGTCTACATCAGTAATCTCTTCTCTTCACTTGAACCTCTCAAAATAATAATATGCCCTTAAATACAATAATTCAGTTCTACCTAAATTTTCTTCTAATGGAGAAAAAATAATATGGAATGAATCTAATTTACCTTAGTTAAAATAGTGGAATCTAGAAAATTGAGTGAAGGAAAGGGTTTTAGAGCATTTTAAGAAATAGGAGTATATAAGTAAAATATGGAATGAATCTAATTAACCTTTGTAAGTAAATTAAATGTTTGCTTCAAAAGAGATCAAAAACCAATCATGCAAAAAAAAAAACAAAAATATATACATCAAGCAAATTTTGTGGCTTACCAAACATATTAAGGATCATGGTTCATAATTTCTTTTAGGATGTATTTTCATAAAATCCAGGTCAGATCGACCGAATCGTATAATCTTCTCCTATTAAACCAGAAAGGCAGATAACAACCCTTAGACCGGATTTTCTGGTCAAACCGGCCGGTTCATGGTTTAAGAGAAAACACCTAGGGATTTCTAATTTTTTTTCTTCTAAAATATTATTATTATTATTATTACCCTAGGTAGACCATTTCTGTTTATTAGGGGATTTTCCTTTATTTATAGGATTCTATGTCCCTTCGTTTATACGGTTATTGCAGCTAAGCTTAATTTGCAAGTACATAACAGTTTATTGTCAAGTCCTCGTATGTTTCTTAGGTTACAAGGAAACAACTTGAGAAATAATTGTTTTTTGTAGCATTGAGTACCAAAAAAAAACAAGTTATTACTGAAAAATTGAGGCTCAACTTATTTGATTGATAAGTAATGATCGTTGTAATAGAAGTGATGAATTAGCTAACAGTTGTTTGTGAAAAACTTTTTAGTTTGCGTTAGCACTTAAACAACAACCAATAGCTTTATAATCCCTCCTCTTGCTAAAAAACCTCATATTCAGATATCATTCGTATGATTTGAATTAAAAAAGTTGGTAAAAAAAATGTAGCTGCTATAAATTTGGAGGAAGCCATGGGGAAAGACATCAGATCTAAAGACTGACTCCAATCGTGATGAGAAGCATAAGCTTGATCTGGGCTCCAAGCGGCAGTCAGGTCGCCATTAAAACGACGCCTGCTGTTGACTCAGTAAAGATGGAGCCTTATATTCGTAAAACATATATAAAACATTCGAAAAAACGTACAGATCTGTAAAACCAAGTTTCAAACGGAGAGAGATTGATGCGCAGAGAGAGAGGGATGAATTTGAGATTTGTATTATTGTATATATAGTGAAAGCGTGTGGGAGATTTGCAAAAACCCTAGCATTTTGTATTGTGTATAACGGGCTTTATTGAGGCCAATACGGCACCTATTACTTGGGCCCAATATAGCAATTAAATAAGACTATGTTTCTTAGCACTTGCTGATTCGATAGATCGACCACGACTTTGACTTACTCGTCAGGAGTCAGGACCACTGTAGTGATCAAACAATCTCTTTCAAATTGTGTTTCATCTAGTGGTCATCTTGTTTTGCTTTCTTAAATATCATTTTTGTGACTGATAACATAACTACCTGCGAATTTAGACATCAACAAGTTACAATACATATCACTGTCATACATGTTTTTGAATATTCAGTTTAAAGAGATTAGAAGCTAACCTTTATACTGTCCCTAAGAAACAGCAAAGATCTGTGAGTTTTTCGCATTTCATCGAATTGGCTCAATCTCTGGAAAGAGTTTTAGGCTACAGGCCTTGAAGCCTCGCTGTCTCTGATAAGTCTGCTATAACCAAGCTTAATGGGTTGAACCACTGCACTGTTCACACGGTTAACAGAATCCATAAAATTCGTTCGCGATAGCCACATCTAGCTTGCCTTCCTTTTTCGTTCATTCTTCTACTCCTGAAGTGTCAATATCCGTTGGCAGAATCACAGTTGGCTCTAACACAGTTGCAGCTAATGTTCCGGTAATAATGTGCGGAGGGGGAAACTCAACAGGATGGCATCCAGGCCAAACCGTTCTTGGTACAAAATACGACACATTGAGCTGCCATGGGAAGTGATTGGGATGAAAAGGACCACTTGTTACAGGGTAAGTACTTGTGGGGACTGTTTGAGTCTGTAAGGAGGTTCTTGGAATGATCATTTATAAATAGAAGTGTGAGGTTCTTGGAGAGAATCGAGAGATGATCCTGCGTGATCAGATTGTGTGAGTTTGTTAGAAGCTTCTCTTAGAGAGCCTGCGTGCTCTGTTACAGAGGATAAGAGAGTGAGAACGCAGGACGAACACAGAGCATACAAAAGACTCAAGAGAGAAACTTACTTGCCTAAGACGAACATTGCGCTTGCAACAACCTTTTGGTTTCGTTATGGACAATAACAGTATGAGAGTATACAGACCTGGTTAACTGTAAGCTACGGCTGTAATTCTGTGATAGGGACCCCAAACTGCCAAAAGTTTAGCAAGAGCCTAAAAGAGGAAAAAACAAAAGAGACAAAACAACAATATATTACGATGTACAAAGAAACAATATTACCTTTGTTCAATAGCATCTTCAAGCTTTCCTTTGTATAAAGCTGTTTTAGATGACTTCAGAAGTTGCGTTCCATCAGCAGATCATGCTGTTTGCTGCAGAGATTTAGAATAAAAAAGTCTGATCAATAACAATGGCTGAGTAACATATTAGAAAGAATCGAGATTTTTATAGAACATTTTTCAAATATCCTTAATCTTGTCTATTACCTTGTGCACTGGGACCAGATAGACCACATCTGTTTTCCGTAACCATGCTGGAGAATTCATGTCAAAAAAGTCCCTTCCAATCAACTCAATACCCACCTGAAAAAGAAAAAAAATATTAAACCACAATCCAATCAATTTACTAAATAGCAACAAGTTTATCACTCAATCAAATTTTCTGGTTAGAACATTCACAAATTACCTTATGGCATAATCCACAGAGAATGACAAACTTCTGTACTGTAGATCATTGTAAGTGAAGGCATTAAGATCATAATCATATCAATTTTTCCAAGAATTCCTCCAACCACCGGAAGATCCTCTGATGTACATTCCAAGTGTTCAGTGATGGAGCTGCAGTATTTTCAGGAATCCTAAGCATCATGTTCAAAACAGCAGCTACATTTATAGCTATGTTTTCAGTGTCAGTTAGCAAAGGCAGAAGTCACCGCTTGAGGATATGTTTAAGGGATCTTACTATCATCTCATGAACACAAAGGTGAATGCACATGTGACAACTTATCTGAAAGCTTCACCTGTTGTAACCATAACAAAAAAAAAAAAAAAAAAATCGATAATTAAGAAGAAAAAAAAATCATCTAAGAACCATGAGCTGCCATGAGACAAGAATAAGTTCATCAATAGCAAAATATGAACATTACGCATAGATAGATAGATAGATCGATCGATCATGGGCGAATCCACACCAATTCTATTTGGAACTGGACACATGAAAGAGCTTATTGAGTTGCCATCTCCCCCTGAATTCTCCCTCCTGTTGTCACATGACTCAATCAAAAATTATCATTCATGATCCGAAAATACACACACTCAATCAAAGACAAAACAAAGGAAAGACTTACAGTTAAAGCTACCAGATTTGCCATAGAGAGTGTCTTTGGTTCCTCCAAGCCGTGTGAGTGGGAGTCCTAGTTTACAAAACGAGACAGAGAAATGGCAACAAGGCATGGACAGAGAAATCAGTACAAGTATTTCGCCACACAATAGACGGAAACAAAAACGAGAGAGAAGCAGAGGAGAGAATTAGGGCTCAGAAGGAGGAATTAAATAGTTTACCAGTGAAGAACGAAGCAACGTCGTCGGAGAAAATAGAAGAAGTCGGGCGCTATACTATATATATCTATTATGTTTAGGGTTTTACTTCTCAGGAGCGTGCGTCCGTGATGTTGAAAATAGAAGATGGGCTACAACACCACATACGAAGAACACAAATAAATAAAAGAAAGAGAAAGAGAAGCAGAAGAGCTCACGAACAGAGTATGAATTATTTTACTAGTGAAGAAGACAACAGAATTAAGCTATGCGACAACGAGAGAAGAAGACGATTGCTCTAGTCTTATATATAGGGACTTCTCAGGGAAATGACTCTGATTAGTAAAGTAGTCTTTCCTTTTTCTTTTCTTTTTTTCTTGTTTTCAAAAATATTAAAAGTATTATTATTACCTTAGATTTTCCTTTTTTCAACGTTAACGTTCTTTTTTTTTCCTTTTCTTTTTTGCAATTTCCTTTGTTATTTATTTATTTATTTCTAACAATAATTTTCTTTCCTTTTTGTTTTAATTAAAAACCCAACAAACAAAATTTATCTTATTTTATTTTTCCCTTTTTTCTCTTTTAAATTAATTCTTATCCATTTTTGGTGCAAAAATAAATTCTTATCTTAATTTTATTTTTAGATAGTCTTTTCCAATTTTTTTTGCCTGAGGACAAATAGTAGCTTGTAGAATATATATATATATATATATATATATAGAATTTGATAACAATCAAACAAATATATATAATTTTAGAATAAAACAATGATTGATAACTATAGTATTTATGATGTGGAATTGTTCTTATTTGTGAAATTATTTTATCGTAATCTCTTTGAGTTAGTAATTCAAACGGCGAAAGTTCTTGAGACTTGGATCTTCAATCAGCGACATAACACACAATTAAAATATTTTAAATATATATATATATATATATACATATAATACTTTCCAATTAATATATATATATATATATTTAGTAGAATGACATAGATAAAGAATTACATTAATTAGATATTATGGTTCGTAAATAGCTTACCAAAATGTGATTAATGTGTGTATGGACTGAGCGAACATTAATCATAAACATATGCTATACTATATTTATTGGAAGATCGATAAAATCGACCGAAATTCTAAATCGAACAGTCTATACAACAATATGAAATCGACCGAAATTCTAAATCGAATAGTCTATACAACAATATAAAATCGACCGAAATTCTAAATCGAACAGTCTATACAACAATATAAAATCCGTCAGAATATGATTTTAGAATAATTAAATATTTGTCTAATTGTTGATAATGTCAGAAATTCGTATAATTCGTGATTATATAGAATTTTATAACACATTCGTATAATCATAATAAAGAAAATACACTTGTCGACAAAAAAAATGAAGAAAATAAACATGTATTTTTTTGATAAACAAAATAATTAAATAATAAACATGTATTATAAAATAATAATTCGATTGATGTTGTTAGATAAAAGCATTGGACTTGACGTGGGCTCTACGCCCATTAAAATAATAATTCGATTGATGTTGCTAGATAAAAACATTGGACTCGACGTGGGCTCTAAGCCCATTAAAGATTAGTATTTCCCAGAAATACTGCGGATTCCTCTGTTTTATTCTTTACCTTCGTCTTCGTCTTAGGGTTTCAATTTTGTTTTTCATAGTTTTAGTTCAGTTGAGTTTCTTCTTTCTTCTCAACCTCTCCCTCTGCTCATTTACTGCTTTGAGCTTTCTACGATTTCAAGTCGAAGACATATTCTCCTCTTTGCGTCTCAGTTTCTACAGAACTTTCAGGTTAGTTCCTCTGCTTTTATGATTTTAATTTTCAAAGTTGTCTGCTTTCTCTCTCGTGTCTGCTCAAATTGTATCCGTTTTTGTTTGTTTGCATCTGTATAATCGTTTCTCCTCCTGGGTCGATTCGAAAGTTTCTTACTTTTTAAATTTTTGTTAGCTCTAGAATGATATATATATATATATATATATGTGACATTATGGTGGAGATGATGGAATGATAAAGTAAAAGGTCTGAGCAGGTTATGAGTAAAGTGTGTAGCTTTTTGATGTTTAATTTTAGTTTCGGAGGAGACAAATCTTTAAAGAAGAGGGCCCTTGTCCATGCCTTGAGCCATGGCATATGTGGCTCCGCAAAATCTCCAACAATGAACCTGATTGGATTTCACCACTGCACCATGTGCTCTGTTGTGTTTAATCTGATGGGTCGATGTTTAAAGGCTTGGGGTTGCTTTCTACTATTGATTGCCGACCTAGAGTTCCTCCCTATATACATTAGTTTCCTCCTGCTTTTTATCATCAATTAGTTGCCCTCATAAGTCCTGCATTGATCAAAGACCTCCTTGACTGATCCACTTTTCTTCGACTCGGTTATTGTCTCTATTTTTTGTCTTTTGTTTATTTCATTTTCGTTTTTTGCTGCATGAGCTATTTTTGTGTGCATCTGTATAACAGTTTCTCCTCCCTAAATTGATTTATTTTTTCGTTACTGCAGCATTAAGAGTGTTTAAAATGGCTGGGGGATCAAAGAGGTCTAAAAGAGCAAGACTTAATGATAGTGAATCGGAAGACATAAGCGACGAAGAAAACGTTAAGGTATAATAGTTTTGTTGCTTTCGTCTGGTTTATGTTATTTTAGATGGCTGTGTAGGTGAATTTATTGTTTGGAATTTATTGTAGGTCAAAAGCGTGAGTGAAGATTATGAATTATCTGATGAGATGGAGGATGATGAAGTAGATAGCGAGGAAGATGATGAGGGAGATAGTGAGGATGATGACGAAGGAGATAGCGAGGAAGATGATGAAGGAGATAACAAGGAAGACGAGGATGGAGAAAGCGAGGAATTTGAAGATGGAATTGATAAAGAAAGTGAGAGTGGCGATGAAGGTGATGATGACAATAAAGATGCTGAGATGGAAGAGCTTGAGAAAGAGTACAAGGAGCTTCGTTCACAAGAACAGTAAGATTCCATTTGAGCTAATATTTTCTCAAGACTGTCATAGTGAATTCTTCTATTTGTTTCTAGAAATGGTAGATAGTCTTATCTAAGAGTGTTGGCTACATTTAGAAGTAGGTTCGAATTCATTCAAGCAATTGGATTTATTTAACAGACTTTTTTGTTGAAGGTTTATGTCAGATACTCTCTCTCTTAATCGTGGTGCACAGTTTAGTATTAAAATGAGCGAATAAGAGCCAAAAAGAATGTTCTTTGGTTAATAACTTGTTGCTGGTACAGGGATATATTGAGGAATCTGAAGCGTGATAAGGGTGAGGATGCTGTTAAAGGTCAAGCGGTGAAGAACCAGAAGGTATGACATTTTTCTACAGTTTGTGAAGTAGTCTAGTAGAAACCAAATGCATGCAGTTGCAGATGTATATTTTAATCTAGAGCGAATTTCGGTTTAAGACAATTCATCTTCATTTCTTTGTGCTCTATGTGAAGGCTCTTTGGGATAAAACTCTGGAGTTCAGATTCTTACTTCAGAAAACATTTAATAGTTCAAACAGATTGCCACAGGTACGCTATTCTCTTCTCCTTTTCTATTTATGGTTGTTTGTTTTATCATGCTTATGACAGAAGGTAATCCTCTTCAGGAGCCTGTGAAATCTTCGTTTTGTTCGGAAGATGAGAATGTCTCGGCAGCATATACAGATCTTCTTACTTCATCTAAGAAGACATTAGACTCCCTCTTGGAGTTGCAAGAGGTATGTATGCGTAGGCTTGATTCAGTAACTTTATACTGTCACTTAGTGTTTTGTCTCTCTGACACCTTTGGGTACTCTTTTTATCCAAATAATTATTTCTGCAGGCTTTGCTTGAGAAGAACCCCTCGGTTGATCTACAACAAGTGAATAGTATGCCTTATTTTACAGAAAACATAACTATTATCTTCATAAGAAAGGGTCCATCGTAACATCGCTGTTTTTCTATCTGGTCAGGAACAGCTAGTGCAGAATCCAATAAATCAGATACAGAAGATAGCGATGAATGGCAACAAATAGCTGACTTACAGAAAAGGTATATAAGCCTAACTGTACAACTTAAAAGTTCTTGTCCTGTCCGAGCAAAAGATTTCGATTTAGTAAAAAACTTGATTGACTTCATTCGGGAATCAGTCTCATTATGTTTTCTCTCATTGCTAACACAAATTTGGTCTTTGCTATATAGAATGTCTGTATTCCGAAACAAAGCTGTGGACAAATGGCAGAGAAGAACACAAGTCACAAGCGGTGCAGCTGCTATTAAAGGAAAGCTCCACGCCTTTAACCAGGTATAGACAACAAATCCCATAAATGTTTTTGCTCTTATACATCTGCGGATCAATCAGGAATCTAACTTGACCATTTTTTCTATAAAAAAAAACAGAATGTTAGTGAACAGGTTGCTTCATACATGAGGGATCCAAGTAGAATGATCAAACAAATGCAACAGTCAAGATCGACTGTTGCTGTTTTTGGAACTGTAAGTTTTTACTTTAATAAGAAAAGCATCCAAGATCAGCTTCGCTTCAGTAAGTTCTAATCTTGAAATTTCCATCCACAGGTCCCTGGGGAATCCATGGAACCAAATCAAGAGGTAGAGTAACAACTTTCTCTAACCAAGTCAACTGTATCAGGTCTTATTGCTTATCTTTATTAGGCCAATTGTCTAACATGTGTACTCTTTCTTGTTCAGGAAAGACAACTTGAAGGAGACCCTGAACTTATAGAAGATGCTGAATTCTATCAGCAGTTACTGAAGGAGTTCATTGAGACCATCGATCCAGCTTCCTCGGGTATACATCTTGGAATCATTAGATTGTTTATGTCCAACAACTGGAGTCTTTGCTCGTGTTGAAACTTGATTTGTAGTTATGGTTACCCGTAAAGTCTTTAGTATATAATGAAAATCTCTATTTTGCCAATGGCAGAAGCGGCTTACTACGCGATGAAGAAGTTTCAGACGAAGAAAAGGAAAGTTGTGGATCGGCGTGCCTCTAAGAGCAGAAAGATTAGGTAAATACCAACACACATAGTTTTCAAGCCTGTTTTCACTCCCAAATTCTCTCTTTTGAATAATTTCTGTGTAAAAAAAACAAAACAGGTATAATGTTCATGAGAAGATTGTCAACTTCATGGCACCACGACCAGCAAAGATACCTCCAAACACTGCGGATTTGCTGAAGAATCTGTTTGGTCTAAAGACCAGAAACAGTCTCTCTGAAGCATAAACTATTTTCAAACAAACCGCAATTTTGAAGCGTTAGAAAATATGAATATGACTTTATTTTTGTGTGGTGTTGTGTTGTGTTACTATTGATATCGTTTCGCATTGTAAGCCAGATTTGAAAGCATCTTGAGTTAATTTACATACACAATTTCTCAAGTGGATTTATTTTTGCATATTTATCTACTTTGTACGAATCGAAACCTTGTTTTCTTTTTCACTGGTTGGTAAAACTAACATCATAATTTAACTTTATATTAATAAATAAAAAGGTAAAGAAACTCGATGGTGTCACAAAAATTGATGTTTGTACTGTGTAGTAGTTGTGTGGAGTAAAGCTAAACGTAGTAAAGAGATCGTATAACTTTCTCACGGTGCTAGACGTAGTGCCCAAGAACCATAGAAATCGGCTATTTATCTTCCAATTATCCAACTTATTTCTAAATTGATTTATCTGTCTTCCAATAAGATAATATACTCTGCAAGTAACTTAAAAATAAAATAAAAAATAACAATATTTACTTGACCATCACGATAACAAATTGTTACCTGAACATTTTGCTATATATAGGATTTTAACAAGAAGAACCCTAAAAGCATAACAAAGAAGAAGAAAAAAACAAGAAAATGGCGACATGGTTTCTCATAATCTTCGTCTCTCTCACACTCTGCTTCCTTTTCAATCTCTTCCTCCATCGCACCACCACCAACTCTCTTCCTCTACCTCCTAACCCTAACTTGTTCCCAATCCTTGGTCCCTTCCAGTGGCTCCGTAAAGGCTTAAGTGGTTTAAACTCCTATCTCCGTTCCATCCACCACCGTCTCGGTCCCATCATCTCCCTCCGCATCTTCTCCGTCCCTGCAATCTTCGTCTCTGATCGTTCCTTAACTCACAAGGCACTCGTTTTACACGGCTATGTCTTCTCCGATCGTCCACCGGCGCTTCCAACCGGAAAGATCATCACTAGCAACCAACACACAGTCAGCTCAGGTACATACGGAGCCACGTGGCGACTTCTTCGTCGTAACCTAACCTCTGAGATTCTTAACCCATCTCGCGTCAAATCTTATTCCAAGGCTCGTCGCTCTGTTCTTGAAAACCTCTGTGACCGGATTCGTAATCACAGCGAAGAAGAGAAACCTATCGTCGTCGTTGATCATCTCCGTTACGCAATGTTCTCGCTTCTTGTTCTCATGTGTTTCGGTGATAAGCTTGAGGAAGAACAGATCAAACGAGTCGAGTTCGTTCAAAGAAGAGAGCTCCTCACGTTTTCAAGATTCAACATCCTCAACGTCTTCCCTAGTTTCACCAAACTGTTTCTGAGGAAGAGATGGGAAGAGTTTTATCAGATCAGGAGAGAGCATAAGGACGTGTTGCTTCCTCTGATTCGTTCCAGGAGAAAGATGATCGATCATTCTAAAGATTACGTACAGTCGTATGTAGATACTCTGCTTGATCTTGAGCTTCCTGAAGAGAAGAGGAAACTAAACGAAGACGAGATCGTGAGCTTATGCTCTGAGTTTCTCAACGCGGGGACTGATACAACAGCGACGACGCTTCAATGGATAATGGCGAATCTTGTGAAAAATCAAGAAATACAAGAGAAATTGTACAAAGAGATCAAAAGCGTAATCGGAGAAGATGAGAAAGAGATTGAGGAAGAAGAGATGAAGAAGATGCCGTATCTCAAAGCTGTGGTGTTAGAAGGACTTCGATTACATCCACCAGGACATTTACTGTTACCACACAGAGTAAGTGAAGACACTGAACTGGGAGGTTACAAAGTGCCAAAGAATGGTACGATTAACTTCAATGTAGCGATGATAGGGAGAGATCCAATGGAGTGGGATGAACCAATGGAGTTTAAACCGGAGAGATTCATCGGAGAAGATGAAGAAGCGGTTGAGGTGGATGTTACAGGAAGCAGAGGGATAAATATGATGCCATTTGGAGCTGGTAGGAGGATTTGTCCAGGGATTGGATTGGCCATGTTGCATTTGGAGTATGTTGTGGTGAATATGGTGAAGGAGTTTGAGTGGAAACAAGTTGAAGGTGATGAAGTTGACTTGTCTGAGAAATTTGAGTTCACTGTTGTTATGAAGTATCCTCTTAAGGCTCGTGCTGTGCCTAGAGTGAAGAAGACACTTCGTCCTGAGCTCATGGCTTAGAGACACAGAGCAGATATCATCATCTCTTGAGTTTGTTTTTTTTTTTTGTTTCAGTTTTTAATCTGTTGTTGGTCGAAACGTTGTCGTTTTAATAAATGCTGATAAAGCTATTTGTAAAACGTTGTCGTTTTAATGGCTCTCGTTTCTTAAAACCCTAGAGAATTTGAGTGAGACGAATAAAGCTCAACCAGTTTGTTCTAGATTTCAGATTTGCTAAACCCATCTGAACGGGTTTCTCTCTGATTCTTCTTACATACTCAATTAATCAATTTCATAGAACCATTTCTTTGGATTCCAGTGTATTTTCTCTTGCGTGTTTTGTTCGTAGTGTCTCTGTTTTTTTTTGTTTTCATCTGTATCAATGGTTTCTCCTGAAAGAAACGATTTTTATCAAATGGGTCGATTCCTTTCTTCTCCGTTGTTGCCTTAGATTTCGAAATTTTCTTGCTTTAAAGCTTCTGTTAGCTCTAGGATGAAGTTCTTTATATGACATTGTGGTGGAGATGATGAATGTTAAAGTAAAAGGTCTGAGCAGGTTCTGAGTAAAGTGTGTGGCTTTTTGGTGTTTTAATTTAGTTTCAAGGAGACAAATTTTTTAAACCTTAAACGGAGAGGGCCCTTGTCCATGCCTTGAGCTATGGTATCTGTGGCTCCGCAAACTCTCCAACAATGAACCAGATTCAACACGTGCTGTGTGTGAAATCTGATGGGTCGATTTTTAAAGGCGTGGGGTTGCTTTCTACTATTGATTGCCGATCTAGAATTCTCCCTATATAGTCTCCTTGTGCTTCTTTATCATCAATTAGCTGCCCTTTATAAGTCCTGCATTGATCAAAGATCTCTTTGACTGATCCACATGATATTATCTGTCTTGCTTTGTTGATGTTTGAAGCTTTTTACAAAGCTTGTTTGATTCTAGGCATAGTTTTTGGTTGATGTTTATGATTCCCACACTGTTATAGCATTTGCCAATTTTGTGGTAAAGCTGAAGAAGTATTCCATCTCTTTTAGTGTTTGTTTAATTGGGTTTGTCATTTTCTTAGCCATTTGAGTATTGAGGATTATTAGTCTCTCTGTACATTGATACTTTAGTGTCTCTCTTACGAGTGGGGTTGATTTGAAGAACTATTATTATGTGTGTATATCGGAAGAATGATGTGCTAAATTTTAATGATGCCCTGTTGCAATGTTTGGTTGGTTTAGTGAGCAGAGGAGACTGAGGAAAGAAAGAGATGGCTGGGCACAAGATCGCACACGCAACCTTGAAAGGTCCAAGTGTTGTGAAAGAGTTAGTTATCGGACTCGCACTGGGGCTAGCGGCTGGTGGACTATGGAAGATGCATCACTGGAACGAGCAGAGGAAAACAAGAGCATTCTATGATTTGCTTGAGAGAGGAGAGATTGGTGTTGTTGTAGCAGAGGAGTAGTTAGTAGTAGAGAGAGATTTGATGATGACGATCACCTCAATTTTTTTAGTGTTTGCTGTTAAAAAGGCTGCAATGTAAAAACATAAACATGATTTGATAAAATTATTTGTCAACGCCTATTTATTTACCAAAACAAGATCCCAAATATTTATGGTTTTGCCAGTATCTAAAACAAATTAACCCCATTCTATCTTAATTTAGTGTTAATCTAAAATTGATTTATTAGTAATCTTTCTAGAAGAAACGTGTTTTTTAATTTTATTTTTCTCTGTTCTTTGTGAAGAAGAAGAAGTAAATCTAAAAAGACAAAAGAGAGACACAGAAAGGGACGAATCAAAGAGACGGAGAAAGTACAGAGTAAAGACGGCGAAGTCTCAACTCCCATTTGCTTCGCTTCCTCTTCAAGCTTTCTGCTCTTTCTCTCTCTCTGTGAGACATCTTCCAAAATAACAGATCTTGAGTACGCCATTTTTTCTGGTCTGTTTCCCGAGCTTCTTGAGCAGAGAGAAGATCATCGCATCTCTGAAAAATCCTTGGATGCTCCATTCTTCGTAAAAGGTCTTCACTTTTTACCTTTTTAGAGGTAGGATTCAACAATGTTGGAAGCTACTCCACTAATTTTTTCTCTTTCGTTTTTGATTTCATCCTTTTCGGATCATGTTTCCGAGTTTCTTCCCTCGACGAGCACAGAAGATTGCTGTTTCCCTCCTTTCGACGAATCATTGCTGAAAATTTCAGTTTTTTTATTTATTTAAATGTTCCGTTTACAATGTTGTTTGTTGCTACTCAGTTCTGTTCTTAAAGGTGGTCTTTTTTTTTTTTTTTGGAACTGACCCTTTTTTGTTGTTTATAATAAGATTCTTTAGATATAGATCTTTAAGGGGCTGTCTTCATATAGTCAACTTTCATAGAGTTATGTATCAGTTGATTCACTCTTTCATTGTTTTAGACAAGGATAAAGTTAGTTTTTTTTTTTAACAGATGCCAAATCAAAACTGGTAAATGGTTTTCTTGATGCAATCCTCCTCTTTCTTGATACCGCAGGGTTTATGCTTTTTCCGGTGTTGAAATGAATCTTCCTAGAGTGCAAATGAAAAAGCAAGAGGACAGCTTGTGGAGTTTGTGTCCTGTTCAGGATATTGATACGGTTTTTGCCAATAGATTACTCTACTGTGATCTTTATTTTAGACACTACAAGGAAACGCTGAAACATACCATGCTTGGCCAAGAATCTATCTTTGAAAATCAGGTAAGCTTTCAATTTCTTTACATTGCCCTGTGAATATTACTCATTTATGAGTTTGTGCAATAGATGTTTGATTTCAGTGTTTCTAGTCTCTCTTATTATGTAATACTTGTCATTTCAGATCCACGAGCTTCATCGTCTGTATCAAAGGCAGAAGGATCTGATGATGGAAATGGAGGAAAACAACAACTGTTACACTCAACCTCAACATTTATTCCCTAATGCCAGGGGAAGAAGTATACACTGGATGGGTTCTATCATATCCACATCCAAAACTAGCGTTTGGCCACCAGAAGACGCATCTGCCAAGATTGATGAAGATGGAGTTTCTGGAGATGAGATTGATAAGTCTGGAGAGAAGGTCTTGGATCTTGAATCACCGTCTTACTTGTACCGAGATATATGGCAAGAAGAAGGTTCAAAGAATGTAGAAGTTCCCAGCTTTCCTAAAGATGATCAATCCACAAGAAACATGCCTCTTGAATCGGTTGTCCAGCCGGAAAGTGTGCAGCATTTAACCGGTTTGTCAAGGTTCAAATGTATACTTGACTTGAATGAACCTGCCAAGATCGGGGAAAATTCCGATTTTGAGCTTAATCAGTTACTAACTCCAGCCCAAACAAGGAGTGGAAGAGTAGAACCAGAAGTGCAAGAGCCGCTGATATCTACAAAGTGTCAAGCTGGTGAGATATGTTTACTATATGGTGGTACTTGATCATTATTTTTTGTAACATTGTTTTGATGTAATGAAAGCTATCAATGTCTTTTTGAGTTTGATGAGTCTATTATTTTGTGCAGAGAATGGAATCGACTTGAATATGTCTCCCCGTTCATCTGAAGAAGAAGCAACTATAATCAGGGTGATCAAATCAGAGCAACCTCAAGAGTTTGTTTCAGCTTCATTGCACGGATCAGAGCCATCACATTCACGAGCGATAGTTCTAGCGCTCCCATCTTCAAAAACCATTTCACTCTTCCACCAACGTTACTCACGGCCTAGGCCTAGGAAGAAAGCTAAACGTAGAGCAAAATCCAGAAGTGTTGAAAAGTTTCCTCGCAGCAAATCCAGGAAACGCTCAAATCTTGACTCAAACTTTGGTATCAATGAAGATGACAACCATTCACCGAGTCCTGCCTCATACATCCCTGATTCTGACCATTATCAAGAGCGTCTGGAGAAAGAAAGTGCAAAGTCTCTGCCTGAGGTTAAGAGAAGAAGTCGTCGTAAACCACACGTAGAAACAGGCAAGGTAATGGGGAAGATTTTCAGAACCAAATCAAAGACCAGAGGGAGCTATCTTGTTACAGAGGAAGAGGAACAAGATTTATCTGTAGCAGCAGCAAAGGCTTTAGTTGATATTTCATTATCAGATTTAGCTAAAATGTCCAGCATCAAAACCTCCTCTAATTGTATCACTCCTCTGCATTGGTTTGCTAAAATCGCATCTTCGGTTGTTGAAGACTCTTTGAGTGAAGTTGGACTAACCGGAGTCCACTCTGATTACCAAATAGACTATTTTGAGGCAAAGACATTGCAGTTAACAGAGATGAAGCCAAAGGAGCAAAGACCAAACATTTCAGTCTCGAACATTGTTCATCCTAAACACAAGCGGACCCTGCGCAGTCGAAGAAAGCGACAACAACACGACGATTTTCTTCAGAGCCTAAGAACTTTTACAGGAAACAGAGCCTCTCATGATCTGCAGAAGATGAGAAGGCTAATCGAAGCTTCTGAAACGAATGATACTCACTCCAGATTGATGGAAAATATGGTGATCGATTGGGGAACTATAAGAAAACGAAGAAGAGGCATCAGAAGTCCTGCTGCTTTTACCAGAACCTCCATACCTTTTTTGCTTTCAGGTTCTTGAAAAATCAAAGTCTAGTCGCACACCACATAGGAGATATACTGAAAAACTCAAAATTTTAAATGAGTGAAACTTTTGGGTTTAGCTTTCGCAAGTTCATCAAAAAAAGCAGATGAATTTAAAACTAGATGGTACTCAAAAAAGTTTATATATAAATATTCCAAAAGAAAGTTGAGATTTTTATTGCTTTATTATTATTCATTGCACAGAAGAAAAATGGTAAGATTTTTAAGGAGGAGAGAGTTGGGAAAAGTAAGGGTCTTGAAGAGTTTCTTGAAGAAGATCATCGTCGTCCCAAGAATCACGATAAGTCTCAAGATTCTCTATGGAGTTCAATATAGCATTTAGACACAACGTCTTTCTCCATTCCTCTAGATGTGGGAATCCAATGTAATCCGCGTATGTATCGTTATACTGCAAATATCCAGAACAGAGTCTTATCATGAGATGAAAAAGATGGGACTTTGAAAAGACTAAAAAAAAAAAAAAGGAGAAACTTTGTACGTTGAAATCGGCGAGGTCGTGAGTGTTGCGTTTAGGGATTCCTGCGGCTTCTTTGGAGCGGTAGAATTCGGAGATTGATTGCATCATTTGGTCCGAAGAAGGAAGAGATGTTTTGCCGGACAAAAGCTTTGCGATCCAAATCGCTTGTGACTCGAAGAATGGGAACCCTATCAACTGCAAAAGTTGAAACTTTTTTTAATGAGTGTTGTGTTTGAGTTAACCTAAGATATGTTAACGTGTTACTTGAAGATCAAGCAAGATCTTAACTAGACAATAACATATCTATAGAATGTATAAACCAAAATAATGATTAGTACGTATAAACCAAAATGATACCTTCCGAGGGATGCCGACAAAGGAGAGAGAAGGGGACAAATAGGGAGAGAAGGTATGTTCGAAGAGTGGACCAACTCTATTATCATCAACTTCTACTCTTCCTTTGCTCTCAAGAAACGGAAACTTGTAATCATACCTACACGTATTTTGTGCCCACATTTTTTTTAGTCTCTCTTCTTTAGTTAGTAAAACATAAAATTTCCAGACTGTAACAATAACAAGAAATGTTTATATCTATGTAAATTTATTCATGTAGAGTCTGTTCCACAATTCTGACAAATTTTTATTTTTCGTAACTATTCACATGTATTAATAAAAAAATCAAAATTTTAAGGAATAGAAGTGGAACGACTATGTCGACCCCAAGAAGTAGGGGATATGAAAAATGATCTTATCGCTGAGAGTATTTTGACAAGATTTGTTGTAGTCCACTCAAGTTCAACATTTGAGCCAAGCATTCTTAACTAGTATATTATAACTAATCCTAGACTGGTGTTTTTGACCTCTATAAAGGAAGTTCGAGTCACTTGACATATAAGGAGATGACCACTTGACCAAATTGGCTGTAGTAAGGTATTAATTATCTATACTATTGAAAATAAACATTAACTTACCCGGTACAGTATAAAATGGTGTCGGCTACAATACAAGACCCATCTTCGAAGATGACCCGTCCATCTTCCTCTAAAGATTCAATCTTACAACCATTTGAAAGCAATCAAATTAATATATTTTCTGTGAACTTAATATATGTGATGATGTGACAATGAGAGTGTACCTGAAGATGAAGATGGAAATTTTTATGTTTTGAAATGGCTTTAGACAAGCCAGGAGGAATGTCAAGTGATTTGGCACTTAGATGAACTTCCTTTGCCACTTTCACTAGCTCTATTGATATATCTTGCCCACTTATTGAACATCCAACGACCACTACAACCTACCATCATTATCATGCATGCATGCTATCATACATCATGAATTGGTCAAGTTTAAAATAAACTAATTGCTACAAATTATATAATTAATCACCTCATCATGAAAAGGATCAGGCACTCTGTAGATATGGCTATGAAGTTGCTTCCTCTTCCACAAATCCATTCCTATAAAAACAAAGATCATGAAAATACCGTTTATAATTGCTTATATTTTATAGGATAAGACTCCAAATATATAGCTTATATGTAAACCAATATTACCTTTGATTGAAGGCAATCTAGGAAAAGAGTAATGGCCAGATGCAACAACAACAGCATCAAACACTTCTTCCATAACTTCACCACTCTTCTTCTCTACACTCTTCACCATCCATCTCTTCATACGATCATCATCAGTATCATCATTCACCATCTCCACTAACTCAACCCTAACATTAAACCTAATCATCTCTTTTAACCCAAACACTTGACAAAAATCCTTAAGATACAACCAAAGCTCCTCATGCCCCGGGAATCTCCTCGCGTCTCTTCCTTCCTTTGCGTTGAAGGGGAAATCAGAGAAGCCCATCACCTCTCTCGGGGATGCCAACCTCAAGGATGAGTAAACACTGCTATGTACTTTTAGGGTTTTGGTTTTCCCCAGTGGTTCTTCTTCTTCCACGTTTGGTTGGTATAGCCACTGACCTCCGACATCGTCGTTTTGCTCCATCACAACCACTTCATGTCCTTCTTTCTTTAGCTCCCGCGCAGACACTAAACCTGATGGTCCTGCTCCTATCACACATACCCTCTTTGAGTGACTCTTATGTGGTTCTGTTATCACTAACACCATTTTTGTTGGTGGATAGAGATGAAATGATTTTGATTCGGTTCTCGTGCGCTCTCATCGGTCACGGGTCATGCATACTTTATGTAGGGCTTTTTTTTTTTTCTTTTCATTGGAGTATTAATCAATCCCGTATGTTTAGGGATTGATATATTTAGTTTCCCTTACATTGCTTTTGTATATTCGGGAGAATCATAGCATTTAGGTCCAGAGATACATCAATTATATTAAACGAGATTACTCTGTATATATGTATGTGAATCATTTATCAATAATAATACACACAGTATTCATCGAATTGTTCACTTTTCTTAGGGTCAACTTCTTTTTTTTTTTTTTTTTTTTTAGTAATTAACTGTAAATATTGCATTCAAAATAAAGGTTAAAAACCTAAAAGATCGTACGTGGAACGCAAAGGGCAAATCTTTGAAAAGAATCTGATTAGTGATTACAGTACTTTGCGAGGCGAATGAATCTAAATATATTAATATAATTTAAAGAAAGAGAGGTAGACAAAGAACACGTGGCAAGTGGTACAATCAAATTTATGTAATAAAGGTCATTTAATTTTTTTTTAGTACTTTATCTTTGTCAACAGACAACAATTAGTTGGTTGTTCATAAAATGTTATTTCCAAGCCAAATGTGTTTGGTTTTTATTTGTAAGAAAGCTCTTTTATTAGTTATTTTCCTACATCATTATTGATTAATCATGGATTTCTTCTTTACAATTGTTCAAATCTATAGATAACCTTTTTACTATGATCACATGTTGAAAACTGTATTCATTTTTGCTGGATTTTGCTCATCTTTTTTTATTCTATTTTTTTTTTCCAGAATAATGATGATCAAAATGCGTGGATATCGAAATTCAATAGTCTTTGTCTAAATTCCTTTTTTAAGGAATCAGAATATATAGTTGAATGAATTTATTAAAAAAAGTTAATCTACGACCATCTTCCTCTAGAGACTTAATCTACGACCATTTGAAACAAATAAAGCGATCAAAAAAATTAAAATAATTACTATACACTAATTTACTATATAATCTCAGTATATAATGATTGAATGAATGTATAATATCATATGTATAATATCATATGTGATATTGCCGGGAGTCATATAGTCTAGTGCTAAGTCGCATGTTTAATTTCCTGGACATCAAGGTCCGACCATGTTGTTATCCATGTGAGTTTAAAGTGGTCTCTAAAATAGGACTCGTGGAAAAAAAAAATGTAAATATTTGATGATGAGAGTCTACTTGAGGGTGAAGATAGAGATTTTGATGTTTTGAATTTGAAATGACTTTAGATAAGCCAGGAGGAATATCAAGTGATTTGGCACTTAAATGAACTTCCTTTGCCACTTTCACTAGCTCAATTGATATGTCTTGTCCACTTATTGAACATCCAACGACCACCACAACCTACCATCATTATCATGCATGCACGCTATCAAACATCATGAATGATCATCAAGTTTCTAATTGCTACAAATAATATAATTAATCACCTCATCACGAAAAGGGTCAGGCATTCTATAGATATGGCTATGAAGTTGCTTCCTCTTCCACAAATCCATTCCTATAAAACACCAAGATGGCATGAGAAACAATACGTTTCTAATTGCTTATGATTTTCTAGGATAAGTCTCCAAATACCTTTACATATAAACATATATAAACCAGAATTACCTTTGATGGAAGGCAGTCTAGGATAGGAGTAATGGCCAGATGCAACAACAACAGCATCAAACACTTCTTCCATAACTTGACCACTCTTCTTCTCTACACTCTTCACCATCCATCTCTTCATACGATCATCATCAGTATCATCATTCACCATCCCCTCAAACTCAACCCTAACATTAAACCTAATCATCTCTTTTAACCCAAACACTTGACAAAAATCCTTAAGGTACAACCAAAGCTCCTCATGCCCCGGGAATCTCCTCGCGTCTCTTCCTTCCTTCTCGTTGAACGGGAAATCAGAGAAGCCCATTACCTCTCTCGGAGAGGCCAACCTCAAGGATGAGTAAACACTGCTATGTACTTTTAGGGTTTTGCCTTTCCCAGTGGTTCTTCTTCTTCCACGTTTGGTTGGTGTAACCACTGACCTCCGACGTCGTCGTTTTGCTCGATCACAACAACTTCATGTCGTTCTTTCTTTAGCTCCCGCGCAGACACTAACCCTGATGGTCCTGCTCCTATCACACATACCCTCTTTGAGTGACTCTTAACTGGTTCTGTTCTCACTAACACCATTTTTGTTGGTGAATGGAGATGAAATGATTTTGATTTGGTTCTCGTGCGGTCTCATTGGTCACAGGTCAAGCTTTATATATATAGGGGTAAACTTTTTTTGGGGTCAACTTTTTTTGTTTGCCTATTTTTAGTAATTAACTTTGACTGATTTGTGTAAAATTTGTAAATCTATATTATTCAATTCTGAATTTTAAAAAATCTTCACAAATCTACTGTTACATAAAACAGTTAGTAGATTTGAATTTTAATGATTTTTAGAAATTTTAAAGGATTTGAAAAGATTTCTTTAGTTAAAAATATAGAAATTCAAATCTTATAAATTTTATGTGCGATTTGAAAGAATTTTGCAATAAATTATATTAATTTCTCTAAAATCATCGAAATCTAAATGATACGATTTAGTTTTCTAATCACTTCATTTCTAATTACTTATCTATTTATATACATATAGTTAGCTTTTCTCTCTTCTCATTTTGTCACCTAAGCAACATTTTCTTTATTTTAAAATAAACTTAAAATATTTGTTTAGTTCATAGTTATGTTACTTATAATTAAGAAAAATTATAAATAAATTAAAATTAATTATGTAAGATAAATAAAATGTTGAAATAAGAAAAAACAATATTATAAATTATTTACTAGTGGTAATAATATAATTCAACTTTTATTTTAAACTGATCATAGTTTAAGATTTTAAATGTTTTGATAAGTTTAAGACTACAAGTAAATTTTAAATTCATGGTAGAATAAAACAAAATCTATGTAATTGTATTTATAAAATTTTAAACAGGAAAAAAATGAAAGTGGAATATTAGCTTATACAATGATCAAAAAATAAAACAAATTTGATACCTCATAAATTGAATCAAATGTTCTTAATCCAAATTTGAGTATTGAAATATAGTAACTAAAGAAAAAGTAGTTATAATATGTCTTGAAAATCAATTTACAGTCTAATATATTTTTTATGTTAGCCAATAAAATGTGAAAAGAAAGTAGATATCAAAAGGCAACAAGTTCATCATAGATAATAACAAAAGAATTGTATTTAAAACTGTTTGAAAATAAATTACTAAAAATTAAAAAGATAATAATGCAAATGAATAAATTAAAATCTTTGACATCTCATTCATTGTGTGAAAGGAATGAGTTTGTTATTAGATTTCATGCCAGGTTTATACATTTGACCATATCATATACATAAAAGTAATGTTTTGGTCTCTTCTTATTGGTTGATTTTCATTTAATACTTTCTATTTTTTATTTGCTTTCTAATTGTTTAATTGCTTTAAACAATATTTAAGACCCAATTAACACAATACATTTAATTCATACATTAAAATTAAATTATAACTGAAAATAAAATAAATTATGCATTAATCATATTCCACCACTCAATTTTATTCAAACAAAATAAATAATATTTGTAACTCTATTAATTATAAATGTAACTTCCATCAATTCTTATCATATAAATAAGCATGGCCTCATTCTCTCATATTGACAATTTTTACTTTCTCATTTTCGCATTCTCTCATTCTCTTCCACAATATCTCAAATCATTTTCTGTTTTTATTTTTCTTTTCAATTTCTTATTTTTGTTGTATGGGTTACAAAAAACCAAATAGAATATCATTGTAAAGTTTTAATGCTAAATTTTAATTTTAGAGACTACATGATATATATATTTTACATTGTTCTTATTTTGAAAGATTCATCTTTATTATCTAATTTGGATTATCATATTATAAGTAATCATTCTCTCCTCCTCTCTCTCTCACCAATATCAAATGTTGTTATATCTAATATGTGTTGTATGAGTTTGATTATATATTTTAATTCATAAAGTATTATATATAATTAACATTGTTTCCAATTTTTATTTTATTTATATAAAAATAAAATATTTCTTTTATTTATATGAAAATAAAATATTTCTTTTATATTTCTTGCCTTTCTAATCTATTCATATTTATTTTTGAAATTTTATAGCTAAATATAAATTCACATTTGTTGGTTTTAACAAAAATCAAGTTTATTTGAGAATATGTTTTAAAAGGTTTATTTTCATTGTCTATTTTAGATTAGCATCTTATAAGTCATTATTTTCATACTCTTACAATATTCACCACACAATAAGGTCATGAAGTTGAAAAGATCCATCTCTAATTCTCTATATGTACTCTGGTTATCTCACATATTTATGTATCAATTTTAATAATTTAGAATGATCAATATAATTATCCATTTATAAAGTCTATTTTATTTTGTAAAGTCTATAAACTCTATTCATAAAATCTATTTTGTTTTGTGATCCAATAGATAATTATGTAAAGATCAATATAATATATATAAAAATATATAGTCTACAAAAAAAAAGTTATGTACTTCTTTTTTATTATATAAGGGATACAAGGAGTTTTGTGGAAGAAAACACTATATTGGGAAAAATATGTTCATTCCCTTTCTCATATTCTTGAGGAATCAATAATCTTTCGTTTGAAGAAGAGTAAAATTGAGTTTTTACTCTGTAACAAAGTCTGGTTACAAAGAACACTCACACCACATAAGAATACTATTCTTATTCACACACACAAAAAAAAAGAAGAAGTTAAAAACTTGTTTCGAACAGATTGAAAAGCTTTTAAGGAGTAAAGAGTTGAGAAAAATAAGGGTCTTGAAGAGTTTCTTGAAGGTAATCATCGTCGTCCCAAGCATCGCGATAAGTCTCAAGATTCTCTATGGAATTCAATATAGCTGATTTGCATAGCTTCCTTCGCCATTCTTCCAAGTGCGGAAATCCAATGTAATCCGCGTACTTATCGCTGTACTGGTAAAATAATTCAAACAACACATAAACATAAACTAATGTGAATGAATAAAAATCGATCTTTGAGAAAATTAAAGAAAAGAGCAACTGTAATATTTGTACGTTACATTAAAATCGGCGAGGTCGTGAGTGTAGCGTTTAGGGATTCCGGCGGCTTCTTTGGAGCGGTAGAATTCGGAGATTGAGTGCATCATCTCATCGCAGGAAGGAAGAGATGTTTTGCCGGACAAAAGCTTTGCGATCCACTTCGCTTGTGATTCAAAGAATGGGAACCCTATCAACTGCAAAATATTAAACTCTTTCCAATTAGTGTTGAGTTAGCCGAAGATATATGATAACAATATGATTAGTACGCAATAAACCAAATTAATTAGACCTTCCGAGGGATGCCGACAAAGGAGAGAGAAGGGGACAAATAGGGAGAGAAAGTATGTTCGAAGAGTGGACCAACTCTATTATCATCAACTTCCACTCTTCCTTTGCTCTCAAGAAATGGAAACTTGTAATCATACCTACACGTACTTTGTGCCCACATTTCTTTAGTCTCTCTTTTATTTTGTTAGTAAAACAATGATAAGAAATGTTTATATATACGTGTAATGTTTATATATAAATCTTTTTTCATATAAAATTCTAAGGGCTAAAAGCCTAAAACTGGAAGGAATATGTCGGCCGTAAGAAGTAGAGATAATAAATGAACTTGTCGTGGATAGCAATTTGGACAAGATTTATAGTCCATTCACCTCTCCGAAGGGAGATAATGCGAAACGGGGTAAAATTGAGTGCGGATGAACAAATTAATAGTGTATATAAAAAAAAAATTATTCTAATTTCGGTATTAGTCATATTTTTGTTTTTTGTTTCGTCATCTAGCCTTGGCCAAATCAACTCTAGTTATACTCAATAATTAGTCTCGGAATCGACTACTAAAAAATAACTGTCACGAAGGTTTGACAAAAGGTATAGCACCATTTTATATAAAATTAGTCCATACTTTTTTTTTTTTTGTCTTCGATTATGTTTTCTCTAATATAAATTCACCTACCAAACAAAACTTTATAAAAAAATTATCAACTTACCCGGTACAGTACAAAATGGTGTCGGCTACAATACATGACCCATCTTCGAAAATGACCCGTCCATCTTCCTCTAGAGACTTAATCTACGACCATTTGAAACAAATAATGCGATCAAAACAATTATTAAAATAATTACTATACACTAATTTATTATAGAATCTCAATATATAATTATATATAATGAATGAATGAATGTATAATATCATATGTGATAGTGCCGGGGGTCATGCAATTAATCGCACGTTTGATTTCCTGGACATCAAGGTTCGACCATGCATGGATGAAGATAGGACTCGTGGAAAAAAAATGTAAATATTAGATGATGAGAGTGTGTACTTGAGGATGAAGATAGAGATTTTGATGTTTTGAAATGACTTTAGATAAGCCAGGAGGAATATCAAGTGATTTGGCACTTAGATGAACTTCCTTTGCCACTTCCACGAGCTCAATTGATATGTCTTGTCCACTTACTGAGCACCCAACTACCACCACGACCTACCATCATCATCAATTCATCATCACCATGCATGCATGATGCATCATAGGGCATGCATCATCATTCCAATTAATACATCAAGCTCTTTAATTACTTAATTACCTCCCCACGAAAAGGATCAGGTACCCTATAAACATGGCCATGAAGTTGCTTCCTCTTCCACAAGTCCATTCCTATATAAACACCAAAACCAAGACTAGTAACAAGAATAATTTTCCAATATGAAAACGAGCTAATATGATCTTGATTATAAAAGATAAAAATTTGCATCAAACATGTATATACCTTTGATGGAAGGCAATCTAGGATAAGAGTAATGGCCAGATGCAACAACAACAGCATCAAACACTTCTTCCATAAACTCACCACTCTTCTTCTCTACACTCTTCACCATCCATCTCTTCATACGATCATCATCAGTATCATCATCCACCATCTTTACAAACTCAACCCTAACATTAAACTTAATCATCTCTCTTAACCCAAACACTTGACAAAAATCCTTGAGATACAAGCAAAGTTCCTCATGTCCCGGGAATCTCCTTGTGTCTCTTCCTTTTTTTGCGTTGAACGGAAAATCAGAGAACCCCATTACCTCTCTTGGTGTAGCCAACCTCAAGGATGAGTAAACGCTGCTATGTACTTTTAAGGTTTTGTTTTTTCCTAATGGATCTTCATCTTCCACGTTTGGTTGGTATAGCCATTGACCTCCTACGTCATGGTTTTGCTCCATCACCACCACTTTATGTCCTTCTTTCTTTAGTTCTCTCGCCGACACTAACCCTGATGGTCCTGCTCCTATCACACATACCGTCTTTGATTGACTCTTAAATGGCTCTGATGTCGCTAACACCATTTTGGTGGTGGTCGATGATAAAATGCTTTCGATTTGTTTCTCGTGGTTTCTTGGCTCACGGCTTGTTATCTTTATATAGGTGATTTTTTTTTTGTTAGTCAATTTATATAAGTTGTTTATTTTGACTATTATTGCATTGAAAAGTAACGTAACAAAACTGTACCTGGTGACAATTTTTTAATATATTTAATTTTCTATGTGGATGATCACTTTCTGAAAAGCTCGCATTTTATTACTTTTGTTATTTAGTGATTATCACATAAAGGTAGATATATTTATCAATACAAATTAATGGGGAAAAAATCATATTGCTTTATGAAGTAAACGAATACTAATTAATACTTTTAATTAAAGAGACGAGGTAGACAAGAAAAACGAGGAAAATGGTATAATCAAATTGATGAATTCAAAGGTCATGAAACAGCTCTTTTAAAAAGTTCAAAAACCAGATGCATGTATTGTAAACAAGGTTGTTTTTTGATTGAATAAATTTAACAATTCATTCAAAAAAAAAAAAAATTCAAACAACAGGGAAATATCTATTTAAGTATAACTTAATTATACCATTTGTTGACAAGAAAAAAAGAAACAGGGAAAATATCTATTTAATCATCTTGTTAAAGTTGAAGCAATAAAAAGATACTAACGATTATCTTCAATCCTCAACTCAACATCCACAAGTGGTGAAACTATATTACCAATTTAGCTACTATGGATGGGAGAATCTGGAAAGCAAGAAACAATATTGTTTTTAATAATTAGAGGGACAGCCCATCAAAAACAGTTCTATGGTCAAAATCAGAAGCAAAACAATACCATGATCTTTTACAACAAATGGATACACCTTATCAAAGGAATTCAGAAATTTGACATAACCATAGATGGACAGCACCACCGGATGGATTTGTAAAGTGCAACTTTGATGCAGAATATAACAACACAACTCACACGGCAACAGGTGGTTGGATTATTCGAAATAATTTGGGACTGCCTTTATCTTGGGGTGCAGCAAATCTCTCGTAGATCTCTTCACCATTAGAAGCAGAAGCAAAAGCAATGTTGGTTGCATTACAACAATCATGGATAATAGGCTATACATCAATCATATTAGAAGGGGATTGTGAAGCGCTAATAAACATCGTTAATTGCCGAACAAAACACCGACGGTTGATCAACATTCACCAAGACTTACAGTTTTGGATATCAAAGTTTCATTCCTGTAGCGATGTTTATATAAAGCGAAAGTGTAATAATGCAGCTCACTTATTAGTCCATGTAATTCTATTTTTTTTTTTTTTTATGCGGAATCTGTATGAAGCTAGTGTGGCTACAAGAACAATTATGTATTTATCAGCCCTAATTCAATATAAGAGTATTTTGCGTAAAAAAAAAAAAAAAATACTAACGAAAATAACTTTTTGTTGAAACAAAACATACCGAAGGAAATACTCGTAATCCATTATAAAAAAAAAATTCATTATTGTAGCTAGTGACAATACAACAAATAAGTAACCTATCCAGTGGGATGCTTAATCTTTGAGTTATGGAACTTGTTGGGCGTCACCAAAATACGCATTGTTTGAAATATTTATTTACCCCGTCAAATATCTCATTCCAATAAGCTACCTAATAATATTTTTACCAAAGCATGTCTTACAAGTTACTAAACTTTTACATTCATGATATTCTCTTTCGCCAAAAGCTAAAGAGGAGACAAAGTTTTTAGCTTTTCAACAAATCTTTCTTGGTAATATTATCAAATTATAAAATATATATACTTTTATATACAATAGACAAAGTCATGCATGGATCATATACAATGTGATATATAACTTACTTTTCAATTAGTTATCAAAAAAAAAAAAAAAAAAAAACTTACTTTTCAATTTTGTGGAGTATTTGAAAAGGTTTAAGGAAAGATGATTTGAGAATATTAACGCATTAAGCGCGCGATTACCAACATGAAAAGTTGCTTCAGTATTAGTTTACCTTTCAGTTTAAAATTCTTATTATAAATAAAATTTGCCGACGAAATAGTTTATGTGTAGTTGCTCATATATATAAATTAGTAGACACAGACCAATAAGAATTCGTCACCAACCTGAATAATTTTGCTTAATTAGGTCATATCATATATATATATATCTTCATAAAATATATCGAAGTTGTTAACAAATTCTTACAACTTTTTGAACATTATCTTCTCAATTACACAAGTCTTGTTTTTTAATATAAAAGAAAAGAAAAATGACAAGATTGTACGAATACGATGGGTTATCTGTCGAGAATGGGACAAAATGATTGACGTGAATATGCATGTTAACGTTTTGCATTAGTCTCTAGAATTACTACTTGGGCACAAACAAAAATGTGTTAAATACGGACAACTAATAGCAAAATTATTGGTTGAATGGTCACTACTCACTGCAATAATAGTGTAGTGGGTACGTATAGGATAATCTTAACAAACTCAAATATGTATAGTATTATTTAAGTTCTTCTTCTGAATCTTTGCGTAAAAAGAAAAAAAAAAAGAAAAAAAGTAAAAAAGTTATTGCGCAGCACAAATCGAAATGAAACCTGTTAATCGGATGCATTTATCTGATGTTTAGCAAGAGATTTAAACTTAATGATATTTTACAGTTTACAAGTTCATCGCAAACTGTGACAACATCTCGGCAAGATCCGGTAATAAGTAAGTTCTACAAGAAGTATCGAAGGAGAAGCTTCACGAAGACACTTCTTGGGCCTTTCAGCATCTTTCAAGCCCATCTAGAAACCCAGCTTTCACCTCATTAGCAATCTCCGGTTAAATTTAACCTGAACCGAGAGAGTTATTAATTAAACTGAAGTCAAACCTTAAACGAAAGTCACCATTAACCATTCTATCACGAAACACAGTAATGTAATAAAACCATCTTTTTTAAATAAAAACACGAATCATTTCTATTACCATTTTACTAAACTCCGGTTTGATCAATTCAAAACCATTTTATTAGTATATAATATTATTGTATGGTGATAATAAAAAGAAACCTTCTAGTATAAATCACAACTACACTTTTTTGGTACTGAAAGAAAGCGTTGGTTTTATATAGTTATAATTATGTGACCAAATATGTACATGAAGATTAGCATATAAGAATCACATGTTTTGATACTTGGCATGTTCCTGTACAGTGGAATAAGAATTTGGAGCTTATTTATTTATTATTGCTTGAAGAAAAAATTACCACATTTCCTCCTTCTCGTTGGTATTCAAGGGAATATAAGAACAAACATGTGAAGCCCAACAATATTGGAGTCTCTTGATTGGGAAAATCAAATGGATAATTTGGTTAAGCAAAGAAAACGAAGGTACACGTCCAAATCTCATCTCTCTCTTTCGTTGGATTAATTATGTTATTTTTATTAAATTTAACCAAAAAACAAAAACATTATATGCCCGAAAACAAAATCTTTTGCAGGGTCTCAATTACTGAGAAGAAACAGTCGGATTTTTCAATATCAGAACTGGACATAACCGGTAATTTTCACTTGGTTACCATTTGTTTTCATCTTTTAATAAAAAGATTTTGGATGTATAATAAAATTTTTGCTTTATTCTATATCAAATTGAAGATTACCCAGCATTAAACTGGCTGAAAAATCAATCATACTGGTATGAGAAAAATGACTACTACAACGAGAAAGAAAGTGAATTCGCAGTTTCTGTTGCGGCTGTTGCATTTGTCATTAGATCAATAGAAGTTGATAAACAAGAAGCAAAGAGAAGAAGAGATGAAATCAAGAAATTACGGACAAAGAAAACTAATCCGGCTGTAACTAATACCAAAGAAAAGAGGTTAAGCAAATCATACACTCAAGAGGTGAAAATTGGAGGTAATATTAATACAACTAATTAGCTAGTTTGGTTTACTATTATTTTTGATATCAAATTTACATTGGAACTATATCATGTAGTACTATTAAGTTATTGATAGTTTCATTTTTTTGCAGAGGAGAGTTTTAAAAAAAAATCGTTAGAGTACCTACCAGAAAACCGTCGGGCAAAAGAGATGGATTCATCCTCCAGAACAATAGGACTTGCGTTAGCCCCAAGTAAAGTAGATTCTTGGGAAAACACTCAAATTAAGAAAATAAGATTAAGGTAAAATTTTTATTCAGTTATTAATATTCAAAGTATATATGTGTACATCTTATCAATTTTCTAGACAATTAATAAACTCATGTTTGAAGGTATGAGAAAATGAAAGCTGAAATTGTGGGTTGGGAAAATGAGAGAAAATTAGCAGCTAATCTGAGAATGGAGAAAAGAAAGGTTATTCTCTATTAAATGACTAATTAATCAACTTTTTAATTATTGTGTTTATTCAAACGAGTAATATACTATTTTATTTTACATGTGGTGATAAAAGAGTGAATTGGAGAAGAGAAAAGATATAAACAATCAGCATTATAAGTCAAAATTAGCAAGGATTCAACTAATTGCTGATGGTGCCAAGAAACAGCTTGAGGAGAAGAGGAGGAACAAAGAAGCTCAAGTTCATGAAAAAGTCAAGAAAATGCATCGAACGGGCAAAGTTCCTAAAAATTATTTCTGCCTTCGTTGTTACTAAAAAATCAAATGATTTCTGTCAATGAATTAATTTATATATGTGTAACTATTTATGAAATAAAATTTGAGTAACTCAAATAATAAACAAAAACAAAGTACCCATAATTATGAATGTCTTTGGATATATATATCATCACCATGCGTAATATTGCTGTTTTCTTCTTATCTCTCCAATTAATGCCTAACATTTTTTTTTTTGATAAACTTTTCAATAAGAATCAATCAAATATTGATGTGATTGTTGATGTTTACACACGCTCTCTACCCTATTCCACACATGAAAATGTATCATACTAATAAGACAAGTAAACACTATCAAAAGGGACCAAAAAGGATTTTGATTGATTGATAAACTCTATTAATTAAATTTACTATGTGCTCTCAAAGGAAAATGAGGCATTCTTTGGTCCAACCTTGTTTCTCCAATGGTAAGTAGCAGCAACTGCTCGATGTGGTGGCGAGGACCACTCGCATTTACTATTCTCTCTTCTTATTTTGAAAAACTTGCAATAGATATTGTCGTTGTACAATTCTCTATCAATATATGGATGCGTGTTCTCTCAATTTATGACGTGAAGAGTTAGTTTTACCGATCCAAAAAGATGGATCCCGCGTTCCATGATAGGGATAATGACTGCACATAAATATAACACATTGTATTATAAATAGATATATCTCGTAGTTAATTACATTGACGAGATTAGAGCTCACTTAGTTTGACAAAGATGATGTTTTCCTTCAGATTTTAAAGCTATCCTCTCACTTTGTTTATTACTACTTGTGTGTGTTCTTGAAAGAACTTCAAGAAATATATAGAAACTTGAAATGAAAGAAACGTAACACATGGATACTTTGCAGGATAGGTTACGAACAATTTGCTAATACCACCTTTAATCTCAACACATTCAAATATCAAAAGAACAATGAATCTAATTCATATAGTACTACAGAGTTTGAACATCAAAAAAAAAGAAGAAGAAAAGATTGAAATTGAACAGATAGACTCTGAGGAGCGTTAGGATTCGCTGTCAAGAATCTAATGCGAGAATTTGATTGGCTGATGAACTTCATAGATAAACAATATTGGGTCCCAAATAACCATCCAATAATATATGTCCACGTGTGAGAACTATGACATCAGTTTGAAGCTGTCGGCCGTATAGCTCGAGCGGGTGGGTGAAATCACTTAAGATTCTGATGTGACATCAAATGATTGGGAAATCTCTCAATGCAAAAGGGTGATCTCGTATTTATCCATTTAACTAGACTTTTTTAATTTTCAATTTTTCTTTTTTTTTTTGGACTCAACATCATAGTATATTTCTCATTCATATCAACTTGTACTACCCACCAAGGCTTATAAGCCTCTCAAGTCTCAACTAGGTTGTAGCCAGTCTGATACACAACTTGTACTTTAACCAATGATTGAAAAAAAAGTCGAGATATATACATCAATCCATTTTACCTATTTACGAAACTTACCTAGGCATATTCGAAATTAAATAAGTGTAGCTCAATTTTTCAAAGTATATAAGACAAATAACAACAGAAACAAAAATTGTCAAGAGATCAAAAATTGGAAAACATAATACGACTTAGAAACCGAAAATATAATCTATTGTTATTGATATATATTTGTGGTCAAAATCCGGAACAAGGTCATTTGAGATTGTGAGATGGAAATGGACAGAGAAAGAATAGATTAAAAGAGGCTGAGAAGTGAGAACATATTGATTTATTCCTCTCAACTTGCATCAAATATCTAGTCGATGCATCAACCTCACATCTCACTCTCATTTTTGACATTCGAATACCATACTATAGTTTCGGATTCTAACGTGTTTACTCCAATAAATATATATATATATATATATATTGTTTTCTATTATTAATGCATCTCTATGTATATATATATTACAACTTCGTTTATAACGATGAAACTGACATTTTTTTAATACTAATAACGAAAATCTATTATTAGAAATGTGTTTGTTTCTAAATCGGTGAATCACACGCTTTGCTTTCTACCGAGTAGTCAATGCATGCAATGGAGAGATTTCAATGTGAGTCGGTTGAAAGTGAAATGACGTAAATGCCCTTATCTAATTAGTATGTTCTTTTGGCAATAGAGAGGGATGCTGGACTTGAGGGGCAAAACACAAACAATCCTTTGCCACACATATGTGCTCCGTCCACATAAAAACCATTTTGACGTGTTGCAGGGACCATTTTAGAGAGGGAGGAGACAAGAAGAGAGAGAGAGAGAGAGAGAGAGAGAGAGGCTCTTTATTATAACATCAATATGGATCAAAGACAGATACAATGCATGAGTTGTCGCTGTGATTGTGGAGAGTTTGCAAACAAAGAAGAAACAAGATTACAACATTTTCAAGCAAAGAAGAAAGAGAGAAGAAGAAGAGCCAAAAAGGGAAGAACATAAAAAAGGCTTATTGTCAGTTTATTCTGCAAACGTGCGGTCTAAGTAACACATGTACTCCTCTCTGTTTCTGACAAAGAACTCTCCTCCTCTGTCTTTGTTTCTACCAAAAAAAGAGACTTCTGTCTTTGTTTCTTACTCTCTTTCTCTCTCTCTTAACACAAAAACAATTTCCTTTTTTTGGTGACTCAGGTCGAATTACGGAGTGAAAGAGCTTACATGGGAGAATGGGCAATTAACCGTTCATGGTCTAGGCGAAGAAGTCGAACCAACAACCTCGAATGACCCTATATGGTCCAAAAGTCTCAACGGGTGTGAGACTTTGGAGTCTGTGGTTCATCAAGCGGCTCTACAGCAGCCAAGCAAGCTGCATCTGCAGAGTCCAAATGGTCCAAACAATAATTATGAGAGCAAAGACGGATCTTGTTCAAGAAAACGCGGTTATCCCCAAGAAATGGACCGTTGGTTCGCTGTTCAAGAAGAAAGCCACAGAGTTGGCCACAGCGTGACTGCAAGTGCGAGTGGTACCAATATGTCTTGGGCGTCTTTTGAATCTGGTCGGAGCTTGAAGACAGCTAGAACCGGAGACAGAGACTATTTCCGCTCTGGATCGGTAAGAACTATCAAAAAGTACTTCTCTTTCTTTGGAAAGATGACTGAAGAATTAACCAAAAGAGGAATATATATATACAGGAAACTCAAGATACTGAAGGAGATGAACAAGAGACGAGAGGGGATGCAGGGAGATCTAATGGACGACGGGGACGAGCAGCAGCGATTCACAACGAATCTGAAAGGGTAAATAAAACAATTACAGAACTTTTCTAAACAAGCAATACTGACTCTTAGTTTGATGCAGAGACGGCGTGATAGGATAAACCAGAGGATGAGAACACTTCAGAAGCTGCTTCCTACTGCAAGTAAGGTAAATCTATATATCCTAGAAGAAAACTACTTTTAAAGTTTAAGAATTTTTCTATCTCTGGAACGGTTTCTTTAACTCTATAACGTTATTTGGATATGTCAGGCGGATAAAGTATCAATCTTGGATGATGTAATCGAACACCTGAAACAGCTACAAGCACAAGTTCAGTTTATGAGCCTAAGAGCCAATTTGCCACAACAGATGATGATTCCGCAACTACCTCCACCACAATCAGTTCTCAGCATCCAACAGCAACAGCAACAACAACAACAACAACAACAACAGCAGCAGCAACAGTTTCAGATGTCGTTGCTTGCAACCATGGCTCGTATGGGAATGGGAGGCGGTGGCAATGCTTACGGAGGTTTAGTTCCTCCTCCTCCTCCTCCTCCACCACCACCATTGATGGTTCCTACTATGGCTAACAGAGACTGCACCAACGGTTCTTCAACCGCTTTAACTGATCCATACAGTGCCTTTTTCGCACAGGTAAAACCTTTTGTAAGTACTGTTTCCGAGAAAGGTGTTCATTGAGAGATATACAAATCTTGGCTCACTGTTGTTGTGGCTGTGATGATGCAGACAATGAATATGGATCTCTACAATAAAATGGCTGCAGCGATCTATAGACAACAGTCTGATCAGACTACAAAGGTAAATACGGGCATGCCCTCAAGTTCTTTGAATCACGAGAAAAGAGATTAGTCTAGCTATATACTTCTTGAAAGATTGTTGTATCGTGATTGTAAAAAAACTGTTTTGAGTATGGAAAAAAAAAAAGACTTGCAAAGATATAACTTGAAAGCTTTACAACTTCATCGTCTGATATCAAATTCAGTAATGGTCAAAGTGCATAATAAACTCTTTTGCTATTTTTGGGACAGTAACAAGAATATTATTATCTCTCTCTAAGAAAAATAAACCTGTTCTCGAAGTGTCCTGAATGTTAATAGATCATATGTGCACAAATAAACTTTTGTCTTGTTTCTTTTCACTCTTCGGAAACCAAAGGTCTAACCTTAGACGCAGATGTTGTGGCCTTGCTTTGACTTGATTTGTGAGATGTCTTATAAGTGTTCTGAAGAGAGATAACAGTTTCAAAAGCACCAATAAGAGCTTTCACTTTGTTCTTCCTCACCTTTGTGAGCTTATTAACTGTCTCCTCAATTACACTGTTAAACAATGTCACCATTTTCTTCTTCCCTTCTACTTTTTGATGCCTCAGAACAACCTTCTCACGTTTACTACTTTCGCAAGATTCGTTCTTCGTCTCAACTCCCAATCTTTTATCTTTAAGACTCTTCTTCTTTCCTTCGGTTTGTGTTTTCAGCTCCCGCACAACCCTCTTTTTGAACTTGATCCATTTAGGAGAAGAATCTTCAGGTTTCGGATCAAGAACCTTTCCTTTCTTGAAAGTCAGCTGCTGAGCTAGACTCACCTTTACTCCTGTCTTCTTAGGCCTAATAACCTTCTTCTCTGTTTTTGGATTTGCTTCAAGGTCTGCAGAACCAGTTTCTTTTTTCTTAGTCATCAAACCAGTACTGATCTTACCAGGAATCTGTTTAGTAGGACTAGAACCACGTTTAGGAGTAGTCAAGCTTTTATTTTCACTTTTCATGGTTTTCTTCTCACTTTGAACACCTTTGACGCTAGACTCACCAACACACACAGTCTTCTCTTTTACATCTTCACTGTCAACTGTCTGAGTCTTTGCCTTCTCCATATCCTTTGGAGCAGAAACCTTAGAACTTCCGGCCCCACTGACCTTTGAGACCTTCCCCATAGCAGCATTCGACTTCACACTTCTCAAGCCAGGAACCTTTTTAACAACAGAAGATGAACCACCACTCAGAGTACTCTCGGTTTCTTTATTTCTCCGAGCTCTATCATTGCTTTTAACGCTAGAACCATCAACTGATCTCGCAAGCTCACTACCATCTTTGGAGCTAGATTCTGAGTTCACAGAAGCCCATGGTTTTCTTTTCAGAGCCAATGTATCTCTCTTTGCAGCCACAGAACTCTCCAGTTTGGTACGAGGGATCTGCCTACTCGCACTTCCCAACGACTGCCTTGTCAAACTCGAAGTCTCAACTTTGATCACATCTGAGCCTTCAACACTCTTTCTCCTAACCATCTTCCACGGTTTCACAGCATCATCATCTTGATGATCACACCTCTTCCCATGTTTACATAAATCATGAATCGAACTCACACGATGATTCCCACGATAACGAGACTGAACCTGCGGTTTACTTGGTCGTGTACCTATTGTTCCAGTCGAGTAGCGTCTCGGAGTAGCACCTTGTGGCTTAGCCGGCACTTCATTGATCACTGGTATAATAATCTCTTCTTGATCTTTGGATACCACAGATGTAACATCTTCCGCATTCCCCACATCCGTTACATGTACCCTTTCCACAGAAACCTCTCCAGACATCTCCGGAGTATTTGTATCGCAAGAATTCTCAATCTCTTTAACCTCTGAAGTATTCTCCTCAGCCATTGGCAAACCAAACCTGTTCAGGAAACAGAGTGCATTACCAAAAAACATCAAATCAAATATAAAATTCATTCATATGACATTTATATCCATCCATATAAGAATGATGATCAATCATGAACAAAATCATCACGAAGAGAAACAGGAAAAAAATCACACAGAACATATTCAGATGAACAAAAGGGATACTTTGTGCCCTATTACCTATTCTGATCAGATTGTGGAATTTGACATCATAAAGAACCAAATCTCTAGAGAAAACAAATCTACCAATTTAGATGACTCAACAGTCTAATTTCAAAGAAGTATAATTTGTGTTGACTTCCAAGAGTCTCAATCATCGTTTGATCATCATAATCAATATCACATCATTACCTAAACGACAAAATTGATACTTGATCATGACGCATTACGAAGAATAATCACTTCTTGAATATGTATACAAAACGATAAAAAGTTTTGAATTCTGATCGGACAATGACCTAATTCTACAGAAGTAACGCAATAACTACTCCACACGTTTAAAAAAACCCTACCAAACAGTTTCAAATTCAAAAACCTAAACAAAACGTATATCAAAAGAAATCAAGAATCCAGAGAAATCGATACCTTTAGATTTGCTTCCTTCCTTACTTTATTATTCTCAGAGAATTACAACTGCAGAAGAAGAAGAAGAAGAAGACCAAAGAAATCGGAATAAGAAAATTTTGTGTAATGTATATATATGAGAGAAAGAAGGCTTGCTTGAAGTTTTGTTAAGTTGGAAACAAATAAAGAAGAAAGAAGAGATTTGATTGTTAGGAAAAAGGAAACACGCAGAAAACACAAACCAACCAGAGAAGAGAGGGAAGAAATCTTCTTCTTGTGCACAAAGTCTTGTGAGAGAGAGAGAGAGAGAGAGAGAGAGAGAGGGAGATGTCTGATTTTTATATATAATCTCTTCTTATTGTATTTTAGTTACTTTGGCTCAATTTATTATTTAATGTTTTCTTATATTTATCTAGTTTCTAATTTACTTAGATTTGATGCTTAACAAAAAAAACGAATCGGTGTTATTTGAAAGTATCATTAAGATCTCTATATACACAGTATTCTCCCATAAAAATAATTGGAAAAATGCATGAATATTTCTAAAAAAGTAGATCTCTTTCTTAGCATATAAGTGTTTCGGTGAAAGGTAAATATAATATATATATATATATATATATATATATATTTTGGCACAAAGGATAATTGACAATTTCATATAAGTTAATTTTTGTTAAAGAAAAGAAAAGAAAATAAATCACTGCTAAATCTCAAAACTGTGATTAACCCTACAACGAACGGCGGATATTTTAAGTTAAAGCACAAATATATATATATTTATATATATATATATATATATTCATGATTTTGTGCTTTAACAAATTTGTATCTGACTTTAATTCCTTTTTTATTTTTTTGTATTTTTCTTTTGACATAAATTGACTTTAATTTTTGAAGACATCAAATCATCATATGACATAGCTTTGGAGGGATCCGATACCTTAACTGAGTTTTTTTCTTTTTCTTTTTGTGGACAAAAAAAACTTAATATTTAGATTCTTGTATGATTTATTGGAAAATATAAGATCAAGGTGTTGTTGACCCAGGAACAATAATTATTTTTTTTTTAAATAGAGAATGTGGCCCCTAAAAATATTTCATAACAAGATAATTTGGGGATTTGGCCAAAAATTATACTATGTTAACTGAGAAGTTACATATATGAAACTTATTTTATCAAAGTGTAAAGAATTGCATTGTTATGTAGTTAATCTAAGGCAAATATTTAATTTTTCAGTAGATGTAAAAGTATAATTTTAATATTAGACTAATAAAATCTTTTAAACAATTATTAATTTCCTAAAAAGAAATATTTTCAATCTCTTATTAATGATGGACAAAATTTATTAATTAAAAGTAAGATTTGGAAAATTTTGTTAAGATTTTAAATTATAATTCTCCTATCATCTTTCTTTTATTTCATTTAAATAATTGTTTTGAATTATCATATAATACATATGATAAACATATATTTAAATTTTTTTCTGCATATGTTGTGATTTGAATTTTTTAAAGTAAAGATATATTACTCAATGTATGAAGAAAAATTGTTAATGTTTCATATCGCCGGATTGGTAAAACTAAATTTATGTGATTGACAAATTAAAAAATTTTATTTGCTCACAATTAGAGTATAACAATTACTATTTTAAAATAATTCACAAAATAATAATGCAAATACAACAAACAAACAATATAAAATGGTAATATACATCATACAAATTAAAATACTATAATATTCCAAAATAATTAGTATTTTAAAATATATATTTACCAAACATTTGCAATATTAAAAGTAATTATTGTCTCAAACAAAATAATTTTTTAAACTAGATATAACAATAATTTTTCTTATTATATTATAATTTTGAAGGAAATATTGATTCGTGCTTAATAACACGGAATATCTTCTAGTTTTTACTACGTCTCCCATTAATAATCCAATATCATATAATATGTGGTAAATTCTATAAATGAATGATTAATTTACCACAAGTCTTAAAACTTCAGTTTTTGTCTTCAAACATCAATAACTTGGGTCGGGCCGGGAGCATGTAGAAAACGTCTACGGTGATCAATCGTAATTAAGTAGTAGCTAATGTATTTATTTTATTATGGGTGTAATGTAACCAAGTCCATCAGATCCCTCCACCTCTGGACGTTGGAATGTGTGGTGGATAACTGGATATAGAGAAGCAAAACACTATCCTGCCCTTTAATTGTTCTCTCTCATTTAAGACATCAAAAATATCATGAGATGGAGACCGGATCTCAGTGGCGGAGCTAGAAATTACTGTTATAGGGGTCAAAAAAATTTTAGATAATCAAAACCTATTAATTTTATTTTTTGTAGGGGTCAATATGCATATTTATCACTATTTTATGGGGGTCAATATACATATTTTCAAGATTTTTTCTGATTTTTCTTCTAAAAATACAAGTAAAATTTTTTTTTTTGTAAATCCATAAGGATCAATTGACCCCTATGCTAACACACTGCCTTCGCCTCTGCCAGATCCTCTCTTAAGCAGGGCCGGCAAGACCTAAAGCATATTAAAACGTAAAAGGAAAAAGAAAAAAGGAAAAGCTCATGAAATACCAAAATAAAATTCGAACCTAACATATTAGACAGAACAAAAGACGACTGAGCCATCAGACCAAAGAGATTATTTGGTAATTTTTGGTCTTTCAATTATCTATATCTTTAGTGGCCTAAAGCAGGTGAGCTGATCAAAACCCACAGCCTCCTACGTATTTCCTTGATTTTGATTTTTGGGTGGTTTGAAACTACGTAACTTTTTGTTGTTGACTTTGTCACTGTTTTTAACTTGTAACCGGTATCTATGAGTTCGCACTAAATTAAAATCTGGTACACTTTCGGTTTTAGTAGAAACGGTTTAACCAGACCAATCACGATTTATTTCATAAACGAACTTAAAAGAAGAAGATGCGATAATTAGAGAGACTCTCTCTAACCTCTCTAATGAAGTGTTGTCAACGCCAAGAACAAAACAAAAAACTCTCTCTGCTTTTGAGTTCCCCAGCCACTAATCAAAGTCTCCATTTTTTTTTGTTTTAAACTTCAGACTTGGCTTTTTGTTTCTCTCCATGGATGCTGGATTCTAAAGGTCAGTTTCTATTCTGAGTTTAGTTTGATTTTGCTCTATATGTATATATCAATCATATTAACCATACAGTATCTCTCTTTCAAGCTCCAGATTTTTTTTTTAATTATATCTAAAAGACTACATGAAACTGATTTAATTATGAATTATGATGAAGGTTAACTAAGAGATTATAAGTTAGAAAATTACGTGGTTGACTTGATATTGACTTGTGCCATCGTCTTCATTGAGAGACTTAACTTGCTTTTTTTTGTGTTTTGTCTTATTCCAAACCCAGAAATAAGAGACTATATATTTCATTATTTAAAAATAAATATTAGTAATGATTATATCACCCAAAAAGGTCAACTAAAGTAATGCTCTTTGCCATGCGTGCCTCTGAGTGAGTCCTGACAACAATTTTTTGACTAATCTTAATGTAATTAATTAAGTATTTTGGCTAAATCTTACTGTATAGTCATTAAAACAAAAAAAACCTATATTAACAATCAAATTTTGCTAATTCACGGTGAAGTACACATATCACATACATATTTCAAACACTAAGAAATGTTTAGTTGAAAAGTTTAGGAATGGAAGAATTAATATTTACTCTCATAAGAATGAATGTACATAGAAATACATTTATATAGGGTATGAATTAACATATATAAGTATAACTAATAGAAGCATATAATATATATATACAAATCTCTATAATATATTTAGAATATCTTCTTTGATCATTAGGATTTTCTAGATACTTCTATATTACCATTGAACAAGCCTCCAAGTACTTCTCAAAAGAACTTTCCATAATAATATTCCGGTTTCCTGATTTGGCTTGAGTTGTATTCTTTCTGTTCTGTATTTTTATCTTGGCTATATTTTTCCATTTTCTTGTAACACTACTTCTTTACCATTTCTCAACTGGTTCCTACTGGTTTCTCTTACAGATCAAAACATAATCAAAGCGTGAGGCTCAAACAAACCAATAAAATGGGCTACAACGTTGTGCTCTTGAGTTGTATGCTTCTACTTACCGTTACTTTTGCTAGCGCCAACATGGAACGAGCCATCATGGTTATAGACGGTGCACGTCGAATCGCTGAGACTGATGAGAACTTTGTCTGCGCAACGCTTGATTGGTGGCCACCTGAAAAATGCAACTATGATCAGTGTCCTTGGGGTTACGCCTCTCTCATCAATTTGGTATATATAAAAAACACCTTTAAGCTTTTTGATCCCTTAATTACTTTAGGCTACTAAAAAGGTTAAACTCTTCTTTATTTAATCTTTTGAATGATCTCAGAACTTAGCTTCTCCCCTTCTTGCTAAAGCTATTCAAGGTTTGTGACCTCTATCACACAAACCGATACTCGATTCTCTTAAGACTTTTATTCACTGATATCTTCTGATTGTTGTTAGCTTTTAGGACGTTGAGGATAAGAATAGGTGGTTCCTTGCAAGATCAAGTGATCTACGACGTAGGAGACTTGAAGACTCCTTGCACTCAATTCAAGAAGACTGACGACGGTTTGTTCGGATTCTCTAAAGGATGTTTGTATATGAATCGCTGGGACGAACTTAACCATTTCTTCAACGCAACCGGGTAAGCATGTCATCCTTCCCATATCTGGTGGTTCTATGTGGGTCTATCCCACAGTGAACTAACTAACTCTTCACTATAATTCCGCAGAGCTATTGTTACTTTCGGTTTGAACGCTCTGTATGGGAGAGATAAACTTAGTGGAAACGCGTGGGGAGGGGATTGGGATCATATTAACACTCAGGATTTCATAAACTACACAGTCTCAAAGGGTTATGCTATAGACTCGTGGGAGTTTGGTAAAGAGAACTGCTCTCTGCTTGGTCTTTTGGCTATGTGCTTAATTACAACTTCTGTTGTGGGATCCTAACATTTGTTTTTCTTTGTTTCTTGTTCTTGACTAGGTAATGAGCTTAGTGGAAGTGGGATTGGTGCTAGCGTGAGTGTAGAGCTTTATGGGAAAGACTTGATTGTACTGAAAGATGTAATCAAGAACGTTTACAAGGATTCTCAGACCAAACCTTTGGTTGTAGCTCCAGGTGGATTCTATGAAGAAAAATGGTTCTCAGAGCTTCTTCGGCTCTCTGGACCCGGTGTTCTTGATATCTTGACTCATCATATATACAATCTAGGTCCAGGTCTGCATAAGAAAAATAAATCAATCTTTGTAGCATTACTACACAATGATGATTTTTATATTGAACTTAGTGTTGCAGGGAATGATCCTAAGCTAGTGAATAGGATATTAGATCCAAATTATTTGAGCGGGGTTTCGGGGACATTCGCGAATGTGAACCGAACAATCCAAGAACATGGATCTTGGGCTGCTGCTTGGGTTGGAGAAGCCGGTGGAGCCTTTAACAGCGGTGGCCGTCAGGTTTCAGAGACATTCATTAACAGCTTCTGGTAAGACAGAACCAAAATTCGCATTCTATATTTGGTCGGTTCTATAACTAAAAGAACGAACTCTGATCCTAAGGTACTTGGATCAGCTTGGTATGTCCGCGAAACATAACACCAAGGTATACTGCAGACAAGCTTTGGTCGGAGGTTTCTATGGTCTGCTCGAAAAGGAAACGTTTGTTCCCAATCCAGATTACTACAGGCTAGTACATAAACGATAAACCATAACTCCTAAACCAACATTATTGCTATATGCAAGCATAACATTAACTTCTTGATCTTGAAAAATTCGACCAGCGCCCTTCTTTGGCATCGTTTGATGGGTAAAGGCGTTCTAGACGTTCAGACAAATGCCTCGGAGTATCTACGAGCCTACGTTCATTGCTCCAAAAGAAGAGTGAGTGTATATCTCTCTGTTCTTGTATCCATCCTCTAGTTTCGGTTTTGTAACTGCTGAATATATCTATCATTTCAGACGGGTATAACACTTCTTCTGATTAATCTGAGTAAGCAAACAACGTTTACAGTCGGAGTCAGCAATGGCGTGAAGGTTATCTTGCAAGCAGAATCGATGAAGAAGAAATCCTTGTTGGAAACAATCAAGAGCAAGGTTTCTTGGGTCGGAAACAAAGCTTCTGATGGTTATTTGAACAGAGAAGAGTATCACTTGAGTCCACAAGATGGTGTTTTGCGCAGCAAGATAATGCTCTTGAACGGTAACCCTTTGGTACCTACAGCCACAGGAGATATCCCAGACCTTAAGCCAGCCCGGCACGGCGTGAAATCTCCGGTTTATGTCAATCCGTTGTCGATCTCATTCATCGTGTTACCTACCTTTGATGCTCCTGCCTGTTCTTGAATCTTGAAGAGAATGGTTATTGGTAAACATTCAAATATTGAAGAGCAATTGTATTATTCCAATCTAAATATTTCTCTTTTACTTTCAATAGTACAATCATTTGATTAAGGAGAAATATAGATTAGTGTAATGTGTCTAACTATACAATATAGAGATTAAAAACTTGTAGTCTTATGCTTTCTTTTCATTTTCAAAAATCAACAGACCATACAAAAAATAATAATAGTGGAGAGGACTAAATTGGAATCACTTCTAGTTAGTTCTCTGAGACGTTTTCTCGAGAACCTTCTAGAATCTTCTATCCGATCACACGGCAAAATCGGCATCAGAAACTTCTAGAACTTTGTGGGTACCAATAGGGTTCACGCCTGCCTTGAACATGTTGCCTTCAATGTACCTGCAACATCAAATCAGATCACCTATTGTCAAGAGTGGATATTCAAGTAAGAAAACCTTCAACATTTCACATTGTTCAATTTCTTATATTGTTTTGTCTGCGTAAAGCTTTGTTGTACCATAGGAAAATTGGGTGAGAACTCACATTTCTTTGAGGAATGGGTGCTTGTAGAATGCATCTGGGATTCTCCCGCTAAATTGGTTGTGGTCAAGGTACCTAGTTTCATCAACATTCATGATCCCATGAGAATGCATATTTCCTTATAGATAGTAAGCAAGTCACAGAAAAAGAGAAAGATCAGAAGTCTATCACAAAGACTTACAAGTATGTCAGTTTAGGAATATGAGCAATTGCAAAAGGAATGTTTCCTATAAATTTGTTGTAGGACAGGTACCTGCAAAACAAATTAAATGAAGATCAGAGACCTCCAGACACAGTTTACTGCAGATGACTTGGAGAATAAATTCTTGAGTTATGGTGCAGTGTAGAATGCTCTTACACAATCTCTAAGTTTGTCAGATTTGACAGTTGAGCAGGGATCCCTCCACTCAAATAGTTATTATTCAAGTACCTAAAGAAATCGAGAGTTAAAAAAGAGAACTCGTTGTATATAGTAATATATTAGATCAAAATGAAAGAGAGAGCTGAAGGGCGGATCCTGAAGGGATGCTTACAAGTTGCGAAGAGATGGAAAACTTCCATCAAAACGGATGAGCTCCCGTATAGTTCCCACCAGATGGTTGTTACCAACATCTCTGGAAAATAATGGGACACACACCAAACCAGGTCTCAGTAAATTCAAATGAAAGTAATGATAAAAGACACAAACTGTATGTAGAAAGATGGTGCTTGGTGTTTACAGGTGGCGGAGATTTTGCAGCGTGCCCAGTTCTCCTGGGATTCTACCAATGAGACGGTTTTCTTGAAGATATAGATACCGAAGCTCGGGAAGAGCAGCCAGTTCCTTTGGAATTTCTCCCTTGAAGCTATTGAAGCTCAAGTACCTTTAAGAAACAAAAGAAATCATAAATTGATTTGGATACAGATGGATGGCCAACCATTGGAAGCTAAAAAAGAAACACAAAGGTACTCACAAATGAGTTAGTCTCTTCAGCTCTCCAATCTCTGGGGGAATCACATCTTGTAGTTTATTCCACCTCAAGTTTCTAAGGGTAATAACAGAGTGAATGGTTAGGTGAAGTATTTGGAAAGATGAGCATAATATGATGATACAACTAAGAAAATCCTGTCACAGAATGTCACAGTTCAAATCTGTGTTTCTGAAGAAAATAGGATACTATTTTGAGTTTGGTCCCAGAGCAATATATAGAGATAAAATGAAATAGACAGGAAATCAACAATTTATTTGTAAGAGCACAAGGAACATACAGTACTTTCAGCCGTTTCAGTCGACCAATTTGTGGAGGGATTGGACCAGTCAACTTGTTGTTATGTAGATCCCTGAAAAACCAAACAAACCAAAACCATGTTCAATCTAACCTCTCAAACAGTAAATCTCTAAACAATTCATTGCACAACAATTAAAAAACTAGGTCGCAGGTAGCTATTTCAAAGAGTTGTCACATAGATCTACCTAACCACTCATTTATGAGGTTTTAGAAAGTAACTTACAGTCTAGTCAAATCCAAAAGATTAGTTACTGCAATGGGGAAAGGTCCAACAATCGAAACGGCATAAACTTCTCTGCAAAGCAAATCAGACAGATCAGGTAAATTAAGTTCATTGAAGTAAATCAGGTTGATGATACAGAAGAAAACACAGGCAGTGAGAAGAAAAAAAGAACATACAATTCAGTGACAACCCTATAGTCTCCTTGGGTAGAACAGGTGACACCAGACCAAGGTGGAAGGTCTCCATCTCCACAAGGATCATCACCGACCCATGAATACACCACTCTCCATCCCAAAGAGGCTTTGATTTCATTCAAAGCTTTCACTGTGCAAAGGATGAAACACAGATTAACTTATATAAAAGACAGTAGTAACACAGATCTAATCATTGTTCACCATTTGAGCTAAGCTCAGCTCAGATTAGATAGATGAGAAAGAAGAAAGAATCGAACTTTCATGATAAATCATGAAAATTGATAAGAGATAGAACAAATCTTGATAATGGGTGTCTTCCAAAATACGTGAAGAGCTATTAAAAATCGATGAAAGATCTCGATCCATAGATACACAAAACCAGATGGTGATAAAACGCAGAACTTACCATCTCGCTTCAACGTCTTGGATTGAGCAAGAGCAAAGAAGAGTGAGAAGACACAGATCAGAAGTAGCTCACGGCGAGAAGCCATAGTTGTGGTTTTTTATTTTTGATTAAACAGCCCAAAGTGGGAAAAGAGGAAAACAAAACGGATCTAAGAGGAGAGCGAAATTAAAAAAAAAAAGCCAATTTTTATTTTCTCTGCCTCATTTCAGATTCGTAAACCGAATTACGTGTTTTTCAAACCCGCTTCTCACCGACGGGTCTGGTAGCGACCCGGATTTTTCTTGTAAGTAAAATATGCTTTAGGCTCTCACTTGTTTTGTTTTGTTTCCCCAATTATATTTTACTTACAGATGAAACTCAATTATTAGAATCTTCGAGTAATTTGTTTCCCGAATTAGTTAAACATGTCCTAAAGACAAAAATGACAATGATTTGAAACATTAAAGCCATTACAACAAAATGCTTTAGGCTCACAATTTTGAATCTTTGATGTACTAAGCTAGTACCTATATATATATCTATGTTAATTATGATAATCACTACGTATTTGAACATAAACACTCAGTTTAATCTTAATTTACCTGAATAAAACTAACTGATAGTTTTTAGCCTCAGTGATATTAGGATGAGATACATTCCGGTTAACTCGTATTTGGTTGATCCAACCAAGCCTAAAAACCAAAGTCTGTTATGAAGTTGAAGATAACACATAGAAGAGATTACATTATTGAAAGACAAACCCCGCAGTTTCGATGTTTCATATACAGTTGAACCTCTATAAATTAATACTCTTTAAATTAATAATCGCTATAAATTAATAAATTCTTCCGGTCCCAACTTGGGCCGGTGTAAAAAATGACATATTTCGATAAAATAATAAAATAATAATTTTTTTGAAAACCCAGTGTAAAAATATGGTCTCATCAATATCATAAATTAATAATCAAGTAAATATATATATTTATATATTTAAGAAAATCTAGTGAAATATATGACTCTATTGTTGTTTGCTTATTATTAAATTTGTATTCTTGTTGGAACTTATCTATAATATTTCTGACTGCATCAAAACTTCTGGTGTTGTCTTCTCAAATCGCATCCAAAAATTATAGAAAATTTTATATGCGATAATTGATTCCTTACGTATAACTTGTTATTAATGTACCGAAATATCTTCTTCAACTTCATCATCACAATGAAAGATAGTAGTAGTGAATTTTTCTTAATTACGAACTTATACTTGTATCATTTTTACATGGATAATCTAGTAAACTATTGACATCCATCCTATTACGATAGCCAAAATTATTAATCAAATCATTAAGTTCATGAATTGTCACTTCATAAATTAATATTTTATTAATTTATCAATAAATTAATAATTATTAATTTATCGATAAATTAATAATTATTAATTTATCGATAAATTAAAACCTCTATAAGTTAATAAAATTTCACGGTTCCGACCTTATTAATTTATAGAGGTTTGACTGTATATAAAATCAAACACAAACCATAATATTCTTCATAAATGTCTCAACTAGAGAAAAAGCAAAACACACCGAGAAACAACAGGAGGAAGGTTCAGTTATCAGAACTGGAAGATGTGTCTCCACCAGATGAAGAAGACTCGCTGTTAAGTTTCTTCATTTCCTCGTACGCCCATTCAAGCCCGTGACAGTAATGCACCGGCGGATTAAACCTTGTATCACTTATATCATCTGCTAAGAAGGCACCATTCTCCACCAGAAACTTGACCGCTTCTCTCTTCCGCTCTTTGGCCGCAGCGTGGAGAGGTGTCCACCCGCACGAGCCCCATGTTTTGGCATCGATGTTGGCACCACGTTCAAGGAGCAAATCCATGACTTCAATGTGACCTCCCTCTGCTGCAAGGTGAAGTGCACTCACTCCTTTTGATTTCGGTCCCCATGCTAGAGCGTTCACATCCATTCCTTGGTCGAGAAGCTGTTTCACGGATTTCAGATCGCCTTTTCTGGCTTTGATGTGGAGCGGATTCCAGCCTCTGTCATCGACGTTTGATCTGGGAGATCGGCGTCTAAATGAGTTACGCCGGAGCGAGAATGCAGCCGGCTGTTCTTCAAGCATTTTTGGGTATGAGCTTAAGCTAAACAAGAACTAGCTTCGAAAGTAGGATACGGATCTGTGTAGTACTAAGAGACTCGAGTAGAAACTATAATTAAACCGGACTTCCACAAGAACTCAGCCAGCAGTATAAACTTATTCTATGAGGGGGACAGATTTACATGATATTGGTGTAAACCTATCTCTCACCCAAGAATGTCTAAAGAAGGTTACTACTTCAGGGCCAGGCTAAGGATGATTTGCAACACCACTATTCAGACTAGACACCGTAAGAAAGCAGACTACAAAGTTGAAACAGAGCAACTCAATTTAACGGGAGGCAGAGGAGTGATTGGCGATGCAGTAAGGGAAAGAAGGATTCAAACCAGGGCCGAAGACACTAAGCTTTTGAAGGATCGCAGATAAAGCCATAGACAGGGAAGAGAAAATGAGCATTACTTAGAAAAGAACTTAAAAGCCTAATGATTGTGAAAAGCCGTAGTGGAGCACGACCACATCGAGACTCAGAAAAAAAAACTCCAAATTACAGCCAAGAAAACAGTTGATGAGAGAACTATGATTTTAACCAAATCTGCCAACAAAAGAAAGAGGAGAAAACCAAAATTAGTGAAACAACATGAACAAAACAAATCACAGCACTTATATAAATCAATCTCTCCGTAATATAGCACAAATCCACAATAACAACACGTCAACACCCCAGAGAGTATGTATTCAATCCAATTACGGCAGTTATAGTTCACAAGACAAATCAATCGAATCAAGGAAACTAAGCAAGTAGAAATCGAAACATCAATCACCAATCAATCAAAGCCATCCAATTCCAAAAGGCACCTCCCAATTCGAAACACATATCAGAACATATCTATCCCAGCAAAACTGAGGAGGGTAAATCATACGAATCCAAAAAAAATTGAAATCAGGAAACTAAACAGAGAGACAGAGACGAATCAATTTCAAAGAAAGCTCAACGCATACTGAATCGAAGGGATCGAAACAGAAAAAAAAAAAAAAAGAGAAGAGCGTACCGTAACGAAGCGAGGAGAGACGGTGAAGGAAGCTCAGAAACAAAGATTTATCTTCTCGTCAGAGATCGGAGAATACAGAGTTTTTTTTTTTTTGGCAGTAGGGTTTTTTTTTTCGTCGAGATAAGAGAGAATCGAAGGCGTGACAGAGTCAGAATAAATATCAGTTTTGTTTACTATTTGTTAACAATTATGCCAGATCAATTCCTTCATTCACCTCTTAATAAAGAAACGCTTCTCGAACATATCGGCCCAATACAACAGGCCCATTCTATAACCGGTTTTTTTTTCTTTTTAATTCAAATCTAAAATTGATCCGGTTATTAAAATCAGTTTCCCCGGTTCAGTTTTGGGTAACCTAGGTTTGTCTATATTACCCAATTCGTCCTGCAATCAAAAACCTTCCAACGGAGAACCTCAACGACGAGCGAGCTCGGGAAATTTATAATCTCCGGCGATTTCAATTCGGTACGGTGTTATGTATTTCGAGCTCGTTATCATCAAATTCTATGCTTTTTGCTTTTAATTTTGTTGAATTTGGTCAGAACCTCTTGTTCGATTTCAGATGTATTATATTGGTTGTGGCTGCAAAATTTATCCCATTGTTCGTTTTTATGGTCTTTCTTGGTTTCTTCTTGAAGGGTTTGCTTTAGTTTGATTGGTTCATTTGCAGATTTTTCCAAAAAAATCTATTAGAGCTTATGTATCTAAATGTTAGAATTGGTTTCTCATACCCAAATCGGATTCGTGCGTATGAATTTTACTGGAATTGTATGATGATTAGTGAATCTCCTCACTCTTTGAAGAAAAATTTGGGTTCTTTTGCTTTATAAGTGATGTATCTTTCTCTTCCTTTTCGGCATTTTATTCCTGTTAATGTATTCTTCTTGTTAATTAATTGCAGTTTTAAGGGTTTAGTTTCCAATCTTGCAATGGTATCCAGAAGTGAAGTTCTCAGCCTCTGTCGTGCCATGCTTCGAGCGGGGCGTCAGTACCCTCATTACAACTTGAGGGAGTATACTAAGCGAAGGACCTTGGATGGCTTCCGCATGAACAAGAATCTCACTGACCAATCCAAGGTGAATGAGGCTTATGCTGAAGCTAAGGCACAATTTGTGGTTTTAGAGAGGTCTGTTAAGTTTCACTCCTTATATCCTCCCAAGACCAAGAACATCATGGAAGTCAAGCTTCAGTAGATGTATGTTTGTCGTTTCAATATCCTCCAAAGCTATTTCCTATGATTGGTCATGTTGGAACTACTTCACTTTAATTGGCTTTATAAGGTTTTGGCTACAATATGGTTGATGAACTATTGATGTTTGTATGAGATTATTCATTACTCTATTCCTAGCTATGAGAGATTGTCTACTTCTCATCATTAGTCTTTGTGTTTTATGGCTTCAGACATTATACAAGTGAAGAAGTGAACATTGTTGAAGATATGTCTTGGATTGGAGCTGAGATAAGACTAAAGGGAATGATGAGTTCCTGGCTTTTTTTGCTCTTCTTAATAATCTCATCTCACACGATTGTGCAGTTGTTACATAACAAATGTTCCAACTTGTCTGGAGTTTCTGTATTATGTCATATTTTAGCACTGATACTGTTAGGGTATAAATCTGTGATTCAAAACCCATAATATTTATCTATTGTCAGAATTTCTTGAGAAATCTTTATGATACAGATAAAACGATAGCAAAATTGCTTCTGTTTGAACAATAAGTTTTTTTTTTTTTGTTTTCTGCAATAAGATCAATTACAAAGACAGGCAGTAATGTATATAACATGATAAGAACCTTTTCAGGTTTAAAGAACAAAGTAACAGAGAATCAAACAAGAGAGGAATGAGTGTAATGAACATATAACTCTATTCATCTATTTTCCAAGCAAACGACGGCCGCGTTGGTTTGATTGTTGCACTCTGAAGTTGAGTTCGTCAACATCATCATGAAGATGGTCAAGTCCTTTGTTCTGTTTCTCGATCTCACTTCCCATGTCAACAGCCATGTTCTTTAGCTCACCGAGTATATCACTCAAGTCTGAAAGACCGTCGTCTTGCTTAGCTTTTTCCATCTGTAATAAACGAAAATATACATTTAGTGGTGTCAAAAAAAGACAGTGTTCTACTCAAATATATAAGAATCTTGCTTTCAGTGTTCATCAGCTCCTCATGTTTGGATTTTTGCGCATTTACATTACATGACACCAGATAGCGAGTTCATGCATCAAGAATAGTAATGTTCTTCTGAAAGGAAAAATAAAAGAGAGGAAAGAGAAGAATACGAACCTCCACTCTCTGATAGGCATCAGCTGATTCGGGGAGCGGTTCTCGGGTTCTTGATTGTCCCTTGGGTGCTGGGTTCAGTCCCAGTTTTTCCCTTTTCTCCAAGTGGTTCACTCTTCTAGTCGGTGAGTGATCTGCGCAAAACACAGAATGGGAATCAGCAATTAGATATAAGCAAAGAAACTGCAAGAAGAACTGAGGAGATATCAATGAACAAGAAGCAAACCTCTGGTTATGATGGGACCATTAATAGGACGAGTCTTCTTTGGCTTCCAAGTCTTTGAAAACATGCCTCCAAGGCTTCCAAGAAGCTTCTCACCCTGAAAACCAAAAAATCCAAATAATTCAACATCTCATGCCTCCAGGTTTTCTTATCTAACACCAACCAACTAATATTGAATTTTCCATTAATATAATCAAAGAAGAAAGAATGAAAAACTCACTCGACTGAGATCATGATCGATTTCAACAGCTTTATGGTGAGTCCTAGTGATTTGCTCGCCCTGATCATGCAACATAACCAAAGTTCTAGTAGCATCTGACCTAATATCCTCCGCAACCTTCAAACAACCCTGTACAGATTTCGTAGTCTCTTCAGCTTTGTACACAGCATAACCTTCAAGCTCCTGAACAGACTGGTTTTCAATACCACCAGAATCGCGGAAATTGTTCTTGTACTGGTATCTAGAGTTGGAAACCAACGACTGTTTTGATGATGAACCTCCTTTCTGAACCTCCCCATTATCAAAAGGGTTAGTCATATCAGCCAAAGAAGGTTCAGAGGTAGTCCTCTTTGAAGGGTTAAGGTTGTGTTTGTGGTCTGATTCATCATCAGAATCGAAAGGGTTAGGCTTGGAAGTCTTGTGATATCCAAGATCTACTGAGTTATGCTTTGATTTCCTCAAACCAAACATTATTATTCTCTCTCTTTGAGTATTAAAAAAAAAAATCACAGAACTTTTTGGTAACTAATAAACCTTTCCTGCAAAAATAAAAATAAAGTAGTAATCAGAATTTGATGCTTTATGATTCTAACTTGTAAGCTAAGAGACTAGAGAGTAAGACTTCAAAATAACGATATTACGATACGATTTAGTCGATCAAATTCCCCAAGTTGACATAGATAAAGGAGTAAAGCAACAAGTTTTAAAAAAACAGTAACAACCCAAAGTTGATTTCACTTGTAAGATGAGTTTAAACCTAATTTTGGGTATAATTTGGGCATAGTGGCGAACAAAGTTGATGAAAAGAAACCCAAGATCTACTACACAGATGGCGGCGAGGAAAATAAAGAACCTAGAATTGAGAAGAAAGGAGATCGAGGGCTAACCTTTGGATGTGAGAGAGAGAGAGAAGTGGAGTTGGAGAAGAAGATTGAAGATTTGGGGTTTTCTCTTAATGAATCGAAGAAAAGGACCAAATCAATGCGAAGAAGAAGAAGGGATCAAAGAAACAAAAGGGGAAAAGGAATTAACGCGGAGACGACTTTGGAACGACCCAAAGAAATTGAAGTTAAGAGTCTTTTTTTGGGTTCGTGTTGTTGACGAAATTTTTACGATTTTGGAGTGCAGAAGAAAATTACTAACAAGCAATTTTTTTTTTTTTTTGGAGATAAAGGATTTGATTTGATGAATCAATTAATTGATCAAATAAAATTTTATTTAATTCAAATATAAACGGTCATATACATATTCTTCTTTTTTTTTTCTTTCTTTTTGCGATAGCACATTCATTTTGAAATGGGAAATTCTATAACTACTTTCTAACGAAAAATAATAATTACTACAAAAGCAATTTGGATATTTTTAATTTTTTATCACGACAATAAAAACGATGTTGTGAAACAAGAAGTTTAGGGAAATCTCTTGTTCTTATTATTGAATGAAGTCTCAAGAGGTTACATATATATAGGTTTCGACTAGGGTATACATAGGACCGACCTAGGTTTAATACAAGGCCTCATGGGCTTTAGGACATGGCCAATGGGTCTAAGTACAATGGACCAGGGCTATAGGAACAACAGTGGGCCGGTTGAGTAGAGTCCACTAAGTGTTTTACAACACTCCCCCTTGGACGATACAACCGTGCCTATGCTCGGATGGGATCGCTGCAATGTGCTTAGGGGATGCTGCCTCATTAAAACCTTACCAGGAAAACCCATTGGGACAAAACCTTGGTGAAGGAAAAAGAGTACAGCACACATTGCTCCCCCTGTTCCAAACATCACTCTAAGTCCTTAAGCCTTCGCATTCCAATCTGGTGCGTGAGCTTCCTGAATGTTGTTGTCGGTAGTGCCTTGGTGAAGAGATCGGCTGAGTTGTCGCATGACTGAACTTGTACCACTTGAACTTCTCCGGCCTTTTGTAGTTCATGTGTGAAGAAGAACTTGGGCAGTATGTGCTTCGTCCGATCTCCCTTAATGTAACCGTCCTTGAGTTGTGCAATGCAGGCTGTGTTGTCCTCATAAATGATTGTTGCTGATTTGTCCTCGTCCATGCCACTGTCCGTCCGGATATGTTGAGTCATGGACCGTAACCACACACACTCACGGCTGGCTTCATGGATTGCTAAGATCTCTGCGTGGTTTGACGATGTGGCCACAAGGGTCTGCTTCATGGAACGCCAAGAGATCGCAGTACCACCGTGTGTAAACACATAACCCGTTTGTGATTTACCATTGTGTGGGTCGGATAGATAACCTGCATCAGCAAAACCAACTAAACCATCTTTGTTATAGTTAGTATAGTAAAGACCAAAGTCTGTCGTTCCTTGCAGGTAACGCAGAACATGTTTAATACCATTCCAGTGCCTTTTGGTCGGACAAGAACTATATCTTGCAAGGAGGTTCACGGCAAAACATATATCTGGCCTAGTGTGACTAGCCAAGAACATTAACGCTCCTATAGCACTGAGGTAAGGCACTTCAGGACCAAGAATTTCTTCATTGTCCCTCTTAGGAGCAAATGGATCTTTATCCACTTCTGTACTTCTCACAACCATTGGGCTAGTCAATGAGTGAGCTTGCTCCATATTAAACCTTTTGAGTACCTTTTCTGTATATGCCTTTTGATGCACAAGGATCCCATTATTTGTGTACTCAAGCTGTAATCCCAAACAGAATCTTGTCTTGCCTAGGTCTTTCATCTCAAATTCTTTCTTGAGATATTCAACAGTTTGGGCGATTTCCCCAGAGGTTCCAAGGATGTTTAAATCATCCACATATACTGCTATTATCACAAATCCTTTGTTTGCAAACTTCTTTATGAAGATGCATGGACTGATCGGGTCATTCTTATAGCCTTCCTTAGCTAAGTAGTCACTCAATCGGTTATACCACATTCGACCACTTTGTTTCAGCCCATAAAGCGATTTGTCTAGCCTTATGCAGTATTGGTCTCGAGAACCACTCTTCTTGTGTTCTATACCCTCTGGTAATCTCATATAAATTTCATTATCCAGTGGACCATACAAATATGCAGTTACAACATCCATTAACCGCAAATCCAGTTTTTCTCTTACAGCCAGACTTATTAGATATCTAAAAGTCGTTGCATCCATCACAGGGGAGTATGTCTCCTCATAATCTATTCCAGGTCTTTGAGAGAATCCTTGTGCTACAAGCCGTGCTTTGTATCTCACAATTTCATTCTTTTCATTTCTCTTTCTTACAAAGACCCACTTGTGTCCAACTGGTTTAATTTCAGGTGTTGTCCTTAAGATTCGACCAAACACACTTCTCTTCTTTAAAGAGTTTAACTCCACATCAATGGCTTCTTTCCATTTGAGCCAATCTTTACTTTGAGTGCACTCTAATATAGATGTGGGTTCTAGATCCTCATTTATCTCAAGTGCTACCTTGTATGCAAATATATCATCAATGTCGACATCTTTTCGGTTCCATTTCTTTCCAGACATTATATAATTGATTGATATCTCATTGTTATCAATCTCTTCAGGTTCTTGAGGTTCAGCGTCCTGAACATCACCTGGTACATTAGGGGTTTCCGCGGTAATGTCTGTTTGTTCTGTAATTCCCTGAACCTCGGTCTGTATTGCACCTTTTCTTTTCCGAGGTTCTTATCTTTGGAACCTAGTGGTCTACCTCGTTTCAAACGTGGCTTAGACTCTGTAGCAACTTGGTTATTGTGTTCCTTCTGAACATCAATACGTACTGGTGCATTGCAAGCCGGTATGTACGATTTTGTTACTCTCTTTGGGTCAGCAAAGGAATCTGGCAATTGATTAGCTAGCTGCTGTAAATGAATTATCTTTTGAACCTCTGCATCACAAGCTAGAGTTCGAGGATCTTGCCAATTTAAGGATGTTTGATTCCATGTTAATTCCTTGACCGGTTTGCTGGTCTCACCACCTAATGTAGGGAATTCGGACTCAACGAATTGACAGTCCGCGTATCTGGCCTTAAATAAATCTCCTGTCAATGGCTCAAGATACTTTATAATGGTGGGAGACTCATATCCAACATATATTCCCATCCTCCTTTGAGGTCCCATCTTAGTTCTCTGTGGTGGAGCAATAGGTGTATAAACGGCACAACCAAATGTTTTAAGATGGGACAAGTCTGGCTCTTGACCCGTTAATAATTGGGATGGTGAATATTTGTGTTCACTAGATGGCCTGATGCGTATGAGCTCTGCTGCATGTAAGACCGCGTGTCCCCAAACGGACACGGGAAGCTTCGATCGCATTAACAATGGTCGAGCTATCATTTGTATACGTTTAATGAAGGATTCAGCTAATCCGTTTTGTGTATGGACATGTGCTACAGGATGTTCCACACTCACCCCCATGGACATACAGTAATCATTAAACGCTTGGGATGTAAACTCACCAGCATTATCTAGACGTATAGTCTTAAGTGGAAAGTCTGGAAAGTGTGCTCTTAATCTAATGATTTGAGCTAAGAGCCTAGCAAATGCTAGGTTTCTTGTAGACAACAAGCATACGTGAGACCATCTGGTCGATGCATCTATCATCACCATGAAATATCTAAACGTCCCACATGGTGGGTGTATTGGTCCACATATGTCACCTTGTATCCTTTCCAGAAAGTTTAAAGTCTCTTTTGTGACTTTTACTGGTGAGGGTCTTATTATAAGTTTCCCTTGTGCACATGCAACACAAGTGAGATTTTTAGGGAAAACCTTTCTTTCTGTAAGATTGTGCCCATTCGAACTCTTTATTAATTTACGCATCATGTTCGAACCCGGGTGGCCAAGCCGGTCATGCCATAGAGTGAATTGTTCATTGAACATTTTGTGCTTTGCTAAGTTAGCTTCTATCATATTTATCCTAGCATGGTATAAACCAGTGGCTAGTGCAGGTATAGTCTCTAAGACCTTCTTTTGTCCTTTTACAATTTCTGTAATGTATAGGTACTCTTTTTCCTTCACCCTTGGTTTCAACATGAAAACCATTTATTCTTATATCTTTAAAGCTCAATAAGTTTCTCTTAGAGCTGGGTGAGTATAAGGCATCACTTATTTCAATATGTGTACCCTTAGGCAACAAAATGTGAGCCTGGCCGTAGCCTTCTATCAAAGAGACTGTACCCGCAATTGTACTAACATTTGCACTTTTCATTGTAAGATTGATAAAATATCTTTTGTCTCTTAGTATAGTGTGGCTGGATCCACTGTCCACCACTAGTTCACTCATATCCTCGGCCATTTCTATAAAGAGGATAATAATTTTGTGTTTTAACAAGACAAATTTTATAAAATAAAATCCATTGCATTTAAATCAAAGAAAATAATCCAATACATGAAATTAAATCATAAAAGCATAGAATTTAAACCAAAATAAAAACGAAATTCAAACACCATTCTTAAGGCAATCGGAAGTCTCATAATCTAGTAAGTCATCCTTCTCATGATCGAAGTCTCCTTCATCATCGAGGTGCACATAGTTAGCTTCTGGATTCTTCTTCTTTAGAACTTCTTGGTATGCATCAACGAGATGTTTGGGAGTTCTGCAGTTCTTGTACCAGTGGTTTGTCATACCACATCGGTGGCAGGTCGATTTGGCCTTGGTGTGTGGTTTAAAAGACCCACGGCCTAAACCACCACGTCCGCGGCCTCCTCGACCAGCCTGACCTCCTCGACCACCCCGTCCTCTGCCACCACGACCGCGACTAGCTTGGCCGTAGTGTCTTACTCTGTGGACGTAGTTGGTCTCGGTAGGTTCCTTAGGCTCTTTAGGCCCTACTGCAGCTTTCTTTCCCAACTCAACCTTATTAGCCTCCGGTAATGGGGTTGTACCAGGAGGTCTCATAGCATTGTTCATCATCAGCAGCTCATCATTCTGTTCAGCAATCAGCAATGCTTCAATGAGTTCCCCATAGTCAGCAAACCTTTCATTACGGTATTGTTGCTGAAGAACTCTGTTATGGAGACTGAAGGTAGACAATGTCTTCTCAATCAGTTCCTGCTCAGTCACCTCTCTCCCACACAACCTAAGGATTGAGACAATCCTAAAAAGCTCAGAGTTATACTCTTCCACGGATTTGTAATCCTGGATCCTTAGGTTTTTCCAGTCAAACTCTGCCTTTGGAAGGAGCACCGTCCTTTGGTGCCCATAACGGCTTTTAAGCTGTGTCCAAAGGGTTAGAGGGTCTCTTATAAAGAGGTACTGGCTCTTGAGAGAGTCGGCAATGTGATGATGTAGGTGCTGGAGGCACTTACTCTTTTTCTTGTTAGTGCACTCGACTGCATTGCTAATGCAATCGTCCAGACCGTTTGATTCAAGGTTGATCTCGGTGTCATTTGCCCATTGCAAGTAGTTCTTTCCTGAAGCTTGCAGGATTGGGTAGTCAAGACTCTTGAGGTTTGCCATCTGCATAAAGATAGACAACCGAAAGTTAGCATGCGATATTTAAGATCGAACCATGCAACAAATATTCAGGTCATGCGGTATTTGAGACCGTTACCATGCCTTAGGCTATGTGGTATTTAAGACCAAACATGCCATGCCTTATGTATATTTTCGTGGTTTAATTCTTATGCATGCAAGACAACAAAATGCATGCAACAAAGCTAGATGGATTTTCCTATTTAGATGTTTATGTCAAATATGTTTTAATTCCAGTTTCATGCTTTAACAAATAAGGGAGTTTAACAAAACTACTCTTGATCGGATTCAATTCTAGAACAAGGCTAATACATGCAGCCGATTTTTCTAGCAGCCTAACATGGTCCGATTTTATTTATGATGCATGAACAATCCAGTTTTAAATCACCTAGAACAGTTAGATCAACTCCTAACTTATGATCCTAACAACTTTTATTTCTAGGTTCTTATGCAACACAAACAATCAAGCAAATTCGGATTTTAAGCTTGAATTAATATGGTGCAATTGTCAATCAATCTAACATTCCTAACAATCTGATTTTAAGTCTTAGGATTTAGGAAAATAAACTTTGTTAGATTGTGTACTTGGATGTTTTAGGATTCTGTAGTTTTAAGTTCAATGTTCGATCATAAGGTTTTGAGGTAGTTCGAACTTTGTTTACCTTAGCACCTTAGGGTTCTGGATGGTTTGGACCGGGAGCTAAAGACCTCGGTATTCCACTCGATCAGCTCCTCGTGAACTCTCGGACAGATACTCGTACTGCTGTGTACTGCTCTCGGACAGATCCTCGTACCGCTATCGACCGTATCCTCGTACCGCTATCGATCGTATCCCGTACCGCTATCGATCGTATCTCGTACCGCTATCGATCGTGTCCGTGTACCGCTATCGATCGTGTCCGCGTACCGCTATCGATCGTGTTCGCGTACCGCTATCGATCGTATCTCGTACCGCTATCGATCGTGTCCGCGTACCGCTATCGATCGTGTCCGCGTACCGCTATCGATCGCCTTCGTGATCCGCTATCGATCGCCTTCGTGAACCGCTATCGATCGCCTTCGTGAACCGCTATCGATCACCTTCTCGAACCGCTATCGATCACCTTCTCGAACCGCTGTCGATCACTTTCTCGAACCGCTGTCGATCACTTTCTCGAACCGCTGTCGATCACTTTCTCGAACCGCTGTCGATCACTTTCTCGAACCGCTGTCGATCACTTTCTCGAACCACTGTCGATCACCTTCTGGAACCGCTCTCGATCACCTTCTGGAACCGCTCTCGATCAGATCCGCGAACGTATTTCGCTCCTCTCCTTGTTCCGCCTCGCGTATGTGCTCACCCCCGAACCGCGAACAGTTAACCTCGATCAAGTTATCGATAGAAACTTGATCACGAGCTAAGGGATGCTCGTGAACAAGGGGATCTTCGAACAGAAGAGGATTTGAGTCACGGATGGAAGTAAGAACAAAGGGACAAGGTCGGTTTTTGGGTTTTAGGAAGAGGGATGATCGGCGGCAGCTTTTAGGGTTTAGGGTTAGAGAGAGATCGGCGGCTGCTTAGGGTTTTTAGTGTTTTGAGTCTATCGTGCTGATAACGTGTTGTGAAACAAGAAGTTTAGGGAAATCTCTTGTTCTTATTATTGAATGAAGTCTCAAGAGGTTACATATATATAGGTTTCGACTAGGGTATACATAGGACCGACCTAGGTTTAATACAAGGCCTCATGGGCTTTAGGACATGGCCAATGGGCCTAAGTACAATGGACCAGGGCTATAGGAACAACAGTGGGCCGGTTGAGTAGAGTCCACTAAGTGTTTTACAACAAACGACAGAATTATAATAAAAAGAATACAATTTTATATAGGACATAATTGTGGATAATTAATAAAGAGAGAAAGACTCGGTTTATACCAATATGGTTTAGTTTTAAAAAAAATGGTTTAGTTTATAATTTGCATGAGCCATCCATCACACTCGCGATTTCCTTTTCTCGACGTTTGGGGTAAGTTGTCAACTTTGCCGATCCAAATAAGAAAGACCCTTCTTTGTTGAATTTGTCAAAAAAGAATATATGTATATTATTTGCATTCCCCACAATATACTACTTGAACATTAAAAAAGTTGTTTGCACAACAGCACAAAATGAGATTCAGACAAATACGATCAAATATGCATTCAACTCAAAAATAGCTTTTAAAAAAAAAAAAAAAAACGTTTTAAGCACAAGCCAAGAATTTTATCATTTGAGTTTTAAAATCTCGTTTTTCTTTTAAATAGACTTATCGGTTAGTTGTATTGTATTACAGCAATTTTTATTTTTACTATTTTTTAGAAAAATGAAGTTCAGTAAATCTCCCCGTTCAAGATTTTTACACGAGTTGAATTTAGATATTTTTCCTCTATTTTAGATTAAGTTGGAGGAATAGGTTTTTCTTAAAGTCAAGTCGGATTAGGTTAGACAATAAATCCACAAATGTTTTGATTTTATATAATAAAGTAAAGTTTCTTTTGTTTGTCCAAAAAAAAAGAAATTTACAAAATTTGTTTCGGCACCTGAAGAATTGACATATATAAAAAAAAAAATTAATTCCATTTTTCTAAAATATAATATTATCAAAAATCACTTATTATCATTTATGTGGTAAAGCTCCTTTAATAAGTGGTTTGTATCAATACTTTACGGAACCACCAAGGTGGCTAATCCCATATTTGTATCAACATTAAAAAGTTTAATAAAGGCAGAAGTTCAAAAAAAAAAAAAAAAAAGCTGTGTAGATACATTTATCCCAGTTAATTATTGTCATAGTTATACGTTATTTAGACTGAAATCAGATGATTGTCAAAGAAAAAAAAACTGAAATTAGATTTTTTAAAAAAGTGATGCATGGTGGCCAAACATTTAGGAAAAATAGGTTGGAACACAATGTCAAGTTTTAACTATTTTTAGTATAAAAATGTTGATGATATATATAACTTCATCACCCACTTAAAAAAATGAAACAGTATCTAATTTTATATTAAGAGACCGGTTTACATTAATCTTCAACACAGTTAAACCTAACATTTGGGTTTAATTGATATTAACAAATTTATACATTAACGTCAATTGATTTAGCAGTTATTTGTAACAAAGGAAAAAAAAACTTATTTACTAACTAGTAAACTACGGTGAGAGTGAGAATAATCTAACTTATACAATATCTTACAAGATCCTACAAGCATAGAGCCTATGGGGATAACAGAGAGCCTACAAGATTTGATGAATCGAAAGCTTATACAAAAAATATAATCTTCACCCATATCAGTGGTGGTATTTATATCAATTTAAAATTAATTTGTTTGTTCTTCAAAAAGAAAGAAACTCATAAATTTTTTTAATTAGATCAAATAATTTAATTTTATTGAATAACTCTATAATGGTATTTATTTAGTAATTGTACATGTGTGTCAAAGTTGTAAGTTTTATATTATACTTTTAAAATTTACATTTACTTTAATACATCGATACAAATTAATATTTTTTTCTGGTCAACCGAATTCATGTATTTTTTTTTTTAATAGTTTTTATGCAAAATAGTTATGAAGTTTTTATATAATATTCAATGATATAATAAATAGTAAATAATTTGAATATTGATAGTTACAATATTTATGATAATTATTATTAAAATTATTTGAAAATAACCAAATATAGTTTAATATATATTATTTATAAAATATTGTATAATTTATTATGTTTACCCACACATTATAGTATTTTTCTAGTAAATAAATATAGAGTCATCATCACACGCATATATTGTTTATGCATGATTCTTTGATAAGAAAGTCGATTTTGAAATTCTTGAAAACATGAATTGTTTTCCTAAATATAAGAAATTACCAGGTTATTTTACGAATTCTCCTTTGAAAAATCAATTAAAAACATTAGACCAAAATACATATACTTCAATTGATTAAAGATAATAGTGGCATATTGACTAAAATCAATAACAAATCAGTTTTAAATGTCATAGTCAATATTTATGGAAAAATTTAGATGATAAAGTGCCCACGAAGGCAACATTTTTGTTTCTATAATTCTAAATTTATATAGATGTTCATACTTAGCGTTTATTAAACAAGTTAGTGGTTCTAATTGATTTGAATTAGTCTTGGCCTTTGATTCATTATAACGTTGATGGTAGATTGGTAGAGACACTCGATGTCGACATGTCCCTTATCGTAGTACTCTATAGGATTATTTATTTATACAACGTGTAGCAAGAAATTTCATGCACAGAAAGTCATAATTGGATTATTGTAAAATTAATCTCAAAAGCTTATATATAGACCGGTCCAGCATTATTGCAAGAAAACAAAAATTATATGTACATTCGTTAACTAGATTAAGGATGGGTTTGAAAATGTCAAGCAATTCTCTTCTTCTATCTTTATTTCTTTTACTTCTTTGTCTCTTTTCTGAAATTGGAGCAATTGAGACCACTCACCAAAGGATAGGTTAGTGCCTTCTTATATCTGTTTATATTCTTTCTTTTTTTAGACTTGGTTTCTTCACTAAAGAAGAAGATCATTCCTGAAGCACACTAGCCTATGATCAATTATTATAGATAATAGATGTATAGAAGTAATATAAACTAATTTAAGAAAATAATAATAAAATTATTCTATAATTATGCGTCAATTATACTTATAAAATATACAAAACTAAAAGTAAATTTTGACTCTTTTTTTTGTACAATCATATAATAAAATTTTAATAAAATAAAAACTCACAAATATGTATGCAAAATCAGTGTTGAGTATCATTGTAAGCTTAATTTGTCACTCACAGTTGCATGTAAATGATATTGTGATTGAATTTATTTTCATTCAATTATAAAGCTTTTCATGTATTTTGTTCCATGAAAATGCTACAAAAAAACTTTGAAACTAGAACCTTTTAGTAATATATATTTAATACTATTAACTGTAAAATTTTTAACATGATACTTAAAAACTCTATAAATAACGATGCAATATTTAATTACTCCCTCTGTTTCACAAAGAATGTCATTCTGGAAATTTTTCTTTGTTTCACAAAGACTGTCACTTTATATTTCCAATGTGATTTTTAACATCAAATTTTCTAATTTACCCTTACCCCAAAGCTTTTTCTATTAAATTTTAATGATAAATTACTGATTAAATAGGGGGATATATGTATAATTCAAGTTTTTTTAATTTGTGTGTAATTGGTCAAAATGACACTCTTTGTGAAACAAAAGAAGTATTATTTTTTATGCTAATCTATTACTTAATAAAAATGACCTGTACAAATAAATAAAAATGAATTAAGTGAGTACATTAAATTGTTTTAATGTGTTCATTTGTTTCTGTCTGCATTATAATATGATAACATATATATATATATATATATAATATACATATCTACATTTGGATAGTGATCAACAACGACTAATAAGTTACAAAGCATAAATATAATATGATAAGTTTAATAATATTTTGCACTCAAAAATCGTAAAAGTTAATTAGTCTACTCTTCTCTTTATTTTGATCTTTTAACAGCTAGTTTATAGTTTTATTTATAAGTTATAACATTTTCGTTATTTGTTTTATTATTTCTAACATAACGTCCACATTGATCATTAGTAGCAGAACGTATTAGAGAGCTATCTGTATCTCCATCTTGTTCATGCGGAGGAGGCCAAGGAGGAGGAAGCAAAGGAACTATTTCATATCAACGTTCTTCATGCCCACGTCCACGTCCTTGCCCACCTCCACGTGCACGTTAGAACCTATAAATGGACGTAAAGAAGAAGCACAAGCAAATTGCAAATGAATAACTTATTTTATTTGCTTATGTTTCTATTTTACGTTTTTTTTTAAGAAATCTATGTTAAATTTTTACGTAATAAATCAGAAATGATATATTTTGCCAATATGCAAAAGAACATATAGGTTTCTCAAATCCTCATTCTCGTAGGTTTTCATTTGAAAAATCCATATGTTCCTCTTTATTTTTTACTATTTTAATAAGCGAGATTTCTATTAGAAATGTTATAACACGAACAATAAAATGAAAATTACTAAGACATTATAAAAAAAAAAAATCAAAGAGATGTAAAGGATTGCATAATCAAATATGCGTAATAAAGGGTTCTAGGGGTTCTCTGTGATAACAAATTAAAGTGTAGGATTGCTGAAAACAATTTGACTCATTTTTTATATAATAACTAGATTAACACCCGTGCTCTACCACGGGTTAAAATTTATTTTATTTATATTGTATTTTTATATAAAATATAATTTACGTTATTGTTTTTAAATGTTCTTTTTTTAATAAAACATTATGTAATAAAATCATATGCTAAATATGAAAGCTTGAAAAAAACACTTGTTTTTGTAAGTTTTATATTGTTAATGATTCTAGGTAAGTACCCGTGCTATAACACTGGTTAAATTTTATTTCGTAATCTATCTTGTAACCCACTATTTAACTTGTAACCAATCAATTTATCAATTTCGTAATATATCTTTAGTTAACGTTGTGGTTTATCGATAAAATCTGTGGAAAATAAATTTGTAATATTGTATTTAAAGATCATTGGAAACAACATGATATAAAACTAAAATCTTCCAAAAATACAGTTTGGAATATCCATGATTTTATTTGTTACCATTAATATATCAATTATCAAATTGGAATATCTCTAATATTTAGGTGTAACCATTAATATTAATATATGAATTAATCTATAATCTATCTATAAACTATTTGTAACCATTTGTAACCAAAAACTATGTTGTGTACTTCCCTTTTATTAAAAAAGGATACCCCATAAACTATAATCCTCTATATATTTATAGATAAACACTCTCACTAAAACCTAAAGTGTCGCGCTTACAGAACTCCTGCAAATTTTTTAATAAATGCTCTTACTTCTCATTATTATTTACATAAACATGCCATTAAAATATATGAAGTACTTTGTCTTCGTATTAATTTTTTAAAAGAGAATTTGTTAGAAATACCATTTTTGAGATACACCTTTTCAAAAATATCTTTTTTTTGAACATTTACATTGTTGCCCTCTTTTACACAAATATAATACGTAAAATTAATTTTTCGATTTTTTTTTAGGTTTAGGTTCTCATTTTTACATTTAGAGTATAGTTTTTAGGGGTTAGGGTTTAGAATTTAGTCATTTTATATATTAAAAAGGGTAACTTTGAAAATGGACAACACAAAAGGGTATTTTTGAAAAGTGACATACAAAATTGGGTATTTTTGAAAATCTCTCTTTTTAAAATGAAAGATTTAATCACCTATTAAAATCAGAAAATGTATTTAATTATCACTTTCATAACCTATTTAATTATTAAAAATAAATTACATTTACATTTCACAAAAAAAATTATAAACTATTTATTTAACTTTTTGAAATGCTAAACTTATTCTCCTACTTTGAAAAAGTCTAATGACTATTCAAATATATTTAAAATTTTTAATTGAATAAATTATCACAATAATCATAAAAGTAAATTACATACCACAAATAATTTAAACTTATTCACCTATTTAACTTTTTGAAGCGCAAAATTTATTCTCCGGTTAAAACAAATTCCCGAACTATTCAAGTATATTGAAATTTAATTATCTAACTATTCAAGTATATTTAAAATTAATTATCAAAATATAATTTTAAATATAGTCACCAATTTAAATTTTTGAAAAACAAAAATTTTGTCTCCTATTTAAAATTTTCAATAACTATCTAAATATATGTGACTCAGCGATCTTAACATGGTATTCATGTTATTAAAATTTTTGAAAACCCTAAACAATCATTTTTCCGTGTAACTTTTCACCAGAACTACACTTTTGATTATTTACCAATTTTTATACATTTTTTTCATTGCATTTTCTCTAGGATTAGTTTAAATAAAATCAACTAATTTAAAAAAGTATTACTTTATTTATTTAGTGGCATAGTGATGCAGATAATCATATGAAACATAAAAGATTTAAATTTGATTTAGAAACACAAAAAGACATTAAAATTTTCTCTACCAGATTAAAATACTTTTTCATGTTCAAATATTTCACGGGTAAAACCTATTTTACACAAAATAAGTTATCATACTTTATTTTCAGATTTTGTTTTACACAATTCGGCGCATACAATAAAAACAACATGTTCCTTTCTCTTGACCCATTCATTTATCCCTGTGATGTAAACTTGTAAATCATCAACTTGGCCCTGTTGAACTCGGCTCACAACAGGCATATCAAATAGAGCCAAACAAACAGTAGGAAGATTTTTGGTCAAAACAATCATTGCCTTTCAGATTCATCTCAATTTATCAAGATCTCTGAAATGTTGCTCAAGGCGTAATTACACACAGAAAACCCACATGAAGAAGCAGTTTCACTCTTCAAAAACTCAATTTCTATTATATATATACACAATCACAGACATGAAATCTATATCCCAATCTCCCATTCAAATTGGATTATGTACACTTGAAATGTATACAAATTCGAACCTTATGAGCTTAAGGCTTCCCTGAGGCATTAACTGTGATTCCAAGTTCAACTCGAACCTTTGCTGTTTTCTACGGCAGAAAGAGGTATTAAGCAAGTCGAGGGCTTGTTCTTCTCTATCTTGATCTTCACAAGAAAAAGGATATTTGTTAGGTTCCTTCAGGATCCTCCGATGGCTCATACTACAACAAAAAAAAAAGAGGAAAATATAAACAAGCAAGTACCTGTGACTCTAGATTGGCTATTCTTTGTAATGATGCTTGTTCAATGAATGCACGCCGCTTGCATTCTTCCTCCAATAAACATGTCATTTTATATCTTAATTCAGCCATTTCTTGTGTTAAGTCCTCTGCTTCTTCCTTGGCCTTTAGTTTCTCTTCTTTCAACTCATCCTTAGGCATAACAAAATAATTTTGAAACTAGTTAGAACATGTGCTATGCTGCAGAAAGGTTCATTCTAAAGATCATTTTGGTAATACCTTGAGCTCCCTTACAATTTTTTCGTATTCACATATCTCTCTAGCCATATCCTCCATTTTATCTCTCAGTCTCGCATCCTTGAAAACATCTGATTTCTTGATGATCTCATGGACACATTCTCTGTGAGACAAGAAATCAGCAGAGCTCAAAAAACCGAGCATAGCTTGATTGGATTTACTTCTTATAGGGCTTAAGCTGGAAACCTACCGGGCTTCATCAGGTATTGGAAGCATGTGGTTCAGTTCAGCAAAGAAACACTCTGCATTCACAGACGTTTCACTTTCACTTTCCAGTCGTTCTTTAAACCTTTGACAATATTCTTCGATGTTCCTTTCAGAGGCTAAACATCTCTCCCTCAGCTCTTTGTTTTGCTTTTCTAAGCACTCAGCATTCTCTTGTGCCTCTCGAGACTTCAACTGTAGCTCCTTGACTATATATCTTAACTTCTCGTTTTCTTGGATGCTTTCTCCTTGAACTTTCTTAGCATCAAAGAGTGCCTGCTCCAACGCTACTACATCAAGTTTCATGCTTTCTATTTCACACTGAGACTCCAATGTTAAGGATGAGACAGACTCCTCCAGCTTCTCAACAGAAAACCTAGACAAGTGTAGCTCAGTTTCTGTGCTCTCTAGTTCTTGCAACAACAGTAGTTGCTCAGATTTTGACGTACACAACTCTTCCCTCAAAAATTGAACTTCTTCTTCCAAATTCCCTGATTCAGTTACTTTGACTTCAAGATCGAGCACACGTTCACTCAGGTAGTTCACTTCTAGGCCTCTGACATTTACTTGATCCCGCAAGTAATCTGCAAGATAAAGAAAGTGTCTTTAGCTCATAAAATTTATATGTCTACACTTCAGTTTCATATCAGAATCTCAATTACCAATCTCCTGGTAGCAATTCAACAATTCCTTCTCCATTGTCTGGATTCTTCTCTTATCTTCTAAACGAGACTCAGACAACGAATTCGCATTCAGTTCCAACCTCTATGGTATAAAAAAAAAAGACAACAAAACTCAGAAAAAATATGAACAATCAATTCACAAAATACAAGTCTAAAAAAACACAAGAAGAATACTACTCTGACGAGTTCAACACTCTGGGACTGTGATTCTCTCAGCATCTCTTTTTCTTTCCTTAGCTGCCAATTACAATGAAAATATGAGATCACAACGCAAAAATATGATCTTGATCAATCAAAGAGACAGATATAAAATAAAATAAAAAACAAGATTCACACCTCCTTACATCTTGTTCCAATCTGCAAGAGTTCCTCAGCATAAAACGAGTTCTCAACATCGCTTCTTGAACTACTTCCCGAGCTATTTCTCGAGCTACTTCCCCAATTACTCGACATTAAAAAGACTAAATTTACAGAGAAGAACTGCAAATAAGCAAAGATTACGATTCATTAGCAACAACAAACTGTTTAAAAAACAAAACTTTCATGTTTTCTCAAATCTAACTAGATTGTAATTCAAAGCATAAGACTTTTCATATTACGGTGTGGAATCAAAAATCAAACGCAAAGACAAATGGTTTAAATACACGGAATCAGTTAATATAGACACATACTGTGTGAATTAGCCAAGTTCAGCAATGGAGGACTCTCTACTAATTACAAGAAAATAGAGCAAGATATATATTAAACTCAACTGGAAGAACAAAAGCAAAATAGGCAAGCTTTACCGTCGCCGTGACTTGACCGGAGCAACGGAGCAAGTAACTCCCTCCGACCCTTTCAGTACCAATGAATAAAAAAGTATTCTTTTTGCTTTCTCTCTGCTTTATTTTGAACAAGAGAAAGAAGATCCGGGTAAGTCGGGTCGGGTCGGGTAAGAAATCTGGGTGGCCCATATGAGCTGGTAGTGTTCTCTATAGTCTGATGGAGAGCTTAATGCATACATTATATTACAGACAAACCGAAAATTCTGTTGGATAATCCTGTCGTTATTTCCAATTTAATCGATAAACTTTCACAACAATGCCTAAATTTATATTCTTTCAATTTTATAAACTATACAATAATATTAACCAGAGAATAATAAATAGAGCTGCAAATTTTTTTTATATAGAATTGTTGACAACATAGGCTACATAGCATTACTAGAAAATTAACTTCAAGTTGTTATAAATTTTCAACAATTCAAATACTATCCTTAGATTTTTTAACATTATTTTAGTTCTTTTTCCCCCACAGGCGAGTCCAAAAGCTATCTGCTTGTCCCTTACTCTCTTCCCTATTGCCAGCCTCTCCAGGATGTTCCTTGCGCCCTGCACACAAGTTTTTAAAATCCTGTGCTGTAGGAAGATCCCGTCTTGTAGGAAAACGTTGATTCAGCTCATAATCCAAATTCTTGGCCACATTCACATTTGGTGGTGGCAGTTCTACTCTCACAGCCACAGGAATCACATCCAAACATCCTCTGTAACACAAGATCCAAGTAAATCAATTAGACAACACAGATATTGATCAAAATTCAAGACACATTACATTTTTATACAACTGTATGGCTGATTATTGGCTCTTACCTCGGTTCTTCAAGTGATCTAGACTCTCGGTTCTGTTTAGTGAACACACGCTGCACCATGTTCTCAGATACAGCGTGTCTTTCCTTTAAGTCCACTTTATCTTCAGGTGCCCCTCCAAACGTAAGATCATCGATCTTTACAAGTGTGTGCTCTTTAGTTATTTCTGTTTCTTGATTGGTTACTTCTTGGAACTGCTCCAATGCTTCTCTCCGTCGTTCTTGGTTGAATTCTTGTTGAGTTCTCCTTGAATTAACAAGTGCCTGCTACAGCGATATTTCAGCTAAGGTATAATATAGATATTTGAAATATTCATAATTAACAGCAGATTCCAAGTTCGCGAAAAGAAAACCAAACAGTAAAATTATAAACTCACCTCTGCTGGCTCCTTGACAACGGCAGAATGGTTCTGACTCTTCAGATGAGAATTAAAGGTGGTTTGGTTTTTGCACGGTACTTTCTTCGTTTTCTCTCCATGATCTTTAGAAAGCTTGGCTGGTCCCTTGGACGTATTGTCGTTCTTCACTGATTGTAGTTCCAAGTTCTGTCGGTGTTTTTTCCCATAGGTGTGATTTGCATATGTAACCTTGCTGTTGCAGCTCATCTGGCAGACTTCGCACCACACAGGCTGCAAACCCTCTGGTTCCTTCATAGGTTTGGTTGAAACACTGAACTGAGCATCATCGCTGGCTACAAACGCGACCTACATCATGAATAAAAAGTCAGAAGGGTTTGATTTTGATCAAAAGTAAAGAGGTAGAACAAGAAGTCAGCTGCCACTACGGTAGTATGCTTTTGCTAATATTGCTTGGCTTACCATCACCTTCTTTCCCTCCTTAACCTCCACTGAGTGCTCATTTGCTCTTTCGGACAGGTTTACAGGCTTGAAAATGCCATTAGAACGTTCCCTATGATAATAGTTGGAGAACATTTTTAACAAGGATTGTTTCAATTTGATATACTAAGCAAGCAAATCCAAGTTGGCAAAATTTACCTTGCTTCTCTGGGTACTTCAAAATCAGATTTTATGTCACCAGAGAAAAATTCTCCATTTGGAATCTGTTTGTTAACAGTCTCTACCTGGTCTTTAGCGCTTGGAAGAAGTTCTTTTACACTGCTTTCTGAGGTACCACAAATCTTTCTCAACTCTTCGTTTTGCTTCTCAAAGAACTTGGTCTGCTCTTGAGTGTTTTCAGACTGCGACTGAGGAACTGCGATTGTTTCTATTGATTGAGCTTTTAGTCGGACATATTTCTCTTCAATCTCCCTAGCATTAATGAGTTCCTGATCCAACTATATAAGTTTCATTATTTCTATACTTTTTGCAAATGTTATACTAAACTGGAAAATGTCAAATTCTCAAAATTACCAATAGTTAGAAACTTACTTGTGATTGTCGCACCATCACAACATGCTTTTCAAAGCACTTGCTATTCTCTTGAGCGTTTTGAGACTGCAACTGAGGCTCTGCAATTGTTTCTTGTGGTTGATCCGTTTCTCCGACACCTTTCTCTTCAAGCTTCTTAGAATCAATGATCCCCTGATCCAACTGTATTATATCAAGCATATGTTTTACTAAACTGTAAATTTTTCTCAGTTTTATATATACTAAGTTCTCGAATACACGAAGGTAAGAAACTTGCCTTTGATTGATTCAGCTTGGCAGCGTGCTTCTGACCCCTTAGATGAGAATCAAAGACAATTTGACTCTGGCACCCCACATTGCACAAACGACAAAAGTGATTAGCGTTTGCTTTAGGATGTACATTTATTTCTCTTGGTTGATCCTTGTCTTCAACACCTTTATCTTGAAGCTTCTTAAAATCAAGTAGTACCTGATACAAAGCTATTATATCAGCCCTATCTTTTACCAGACTGCCAACTTATCAATGTTAACTAATATCCCATATTCTAGAATAGCCAAAAGTTAGAAAATTGCCTCTGATTGATTCGCCATTGAAGCATGCTTCTCAAAGCCCTTAGTATTCTCTTGACCCTTTTGAGACTGCAACAGAGGCTCGGCAACACTTGGTTGATCCTTATCTCCAACATCTTTCTCTTGAAGCTTCTTAGAATCAATGAGTGCCTGAAACAACGCGCTTTAAAATCAGGCTTATGTTTTACCAAGCTTATAATTTACTATGCCTATAAATGCGTAAGTTCTCGAATAGCCAAGAGTTAGAAACTTGCCTGTGATTGACTCAGCATGTTAGTTGTATGCTTCTGACCCCTCAGATGAGAATCAAATACAACTTGACTCTGGCACACCACATTGCACATAAGACAAGCGAAATCAGCGTTTACCTTGGCTTTACCTTCAACCGCCTGCTTATTTATCTTATGTTTCGTTGGAACCTCCTTAGCAGGCTCAACTGGTCCCACCGAAATGTTTTTGGACTTCCCTGATTGCAGTTCCAAGTTGTTTCGGTGCCTTTTTCCATAGGTGTGATTTTTATATGCATCATTGTTGGTGCAGCTGATCTGGCAAACTTTGCACACCACAGGTTCCACAACCCCTTCTTGTGTGGGTTTGGCTGAAACACTGGCCATAGCTCGGCGACTTTCTACGTAGCCAGGCTGCACAAAAAAGGCAAACAAGTTAATTCTCTTTCCTTCTACTTTCCAGAAAAAAAATAACTAAACTTGAAGGAAAATGTGGTACATTGTGGAGAAGTGCGGTGAACTTGTCAGAGGTATCAAATGGTCTGCTGGCAGTAACAGATTCAACGGTGGCTCCTTTACCATTCTGGTGCATATTTACTCTCGTCTCTTGAGGTGATCCTCTTGGGAAGTGGTTTTCTCTGGTTTTATGATCCTTAGCATCTCCAGCGTCAGACGTTAAATCAGCTGGTTTGCTGGACTGAGCTTGTTCAGAAACAGGACTGTTGGACACTTGATAATTAGAGACAAGTCGAGAGGAGTCACGGGTTGTTCCACTGCTATTCTCAAGCATGTTTCTTCTCGTCTCCTGACGTAGTCCTCTCCGAACATGCTTTTCTCTGGCTTTGTTACCCTTCATGGCTCCAATCTCCGAACTTGAATCAGTTGGTTTGCTGGACTGAGCTTCTTTATTAGAGACATTGCGACGTACATTGTCGAGGACGAGTTGAGAGGATTCAGCACTTGTAAGAGGAGGACCACCAGAGGCTAGAGTTGTCCAGAGCCATACATCTTTAGCAGCAGCAACAAGCGGTGCAGAGGCCTGTGGAGGCTGAGCTAAAAGAATGTTATACCTCCTCATCCGTAGCTGATGAAGAGCATTGGAGAAGTCCCTATCACCAGAGATAAGCATAAAATTCGCTGGCGCAGCGTTGTCTACTGCCCAAAACAACATATCCACCAAAATTTTCTTATCGCTCGCATCTTTAGCTCCTACTCAAACAACCAAAACAACACAAACTCAATCTTATATCCCCAAACAAAAACTACCTAAATGCTTAAACTTTGATCAGATCATCTTCTAACAAAAACAGATCAATACCGTAATAGTAACCAAAATTGTCACAAACTCAACCAAACAAAATTCTCAATTCGAGGGGAAAAAAAAGAACAAAAGAGTCAAACTTTATGAGAAAGGAGACCTGCGGGGACATGATTAAGAGCAACACCAGTAGAAGAAAGAGCTTGTTGAACAGAGTGAGGGATGAGAGTGGTGTCACCATAAGCAGAAATCGAGACAGGTCCACAGTAATTCATCTTCAACAAAGCAGAACTCACATTCTGGGCAATCCTATGCGCATCCCAACCTTTAGGAACCTCACAATTCTCTATATCCCACCACACCGAAGTTTTGGCCTTCACGTAATCTGGCTCCGCCGTAGACATCGCCGTAGAAAGTTGTTCTAAAAAAAAAAGAAACAAAGAGTGAACCCAAAAAATAAAAATTCACACTTTTCTATCTCTCGTCTAGCTACAAGTCATCAGAGATCGGAGGGTTGGTAAGGTGATCGATCTCTTACCTCTGAGTTTAAGTAAAGAAGTTACCACTTAAGTTCTTTCCATGTTGACGAAGAAACCTTTCGCTTTTCACAAAGTCTGCTTTTTTTTTCTTCTTTTTTATGTATTTTGTTTTTTTCTTACGAACGATCGTACGAGCAACTTTTAAATACTGTGCTATTTGGACATTTTTTTATTATTAAATCCACGTCAGCAATTTGAAAACGCGCCAATCAAATCAGAAGAATCAGACATTGGAGAAGTTCAATGCTTCTTTAATAATAGCCGTTGTAGGCTCTGCAATATATCTCCTCCATCGGTAATTAGCGAAATATTTAAGCAGAGTCATAAAGCTGCTGTTATGCGTTTTAAGTAAAAATGATCTAGTTTCCATTCCCAAGTTATTATGGTCAGAACAGAATAGTAGTAATGTTTACTAATTTTCAATCTCAGACAATAATACGTTATAATTACCACACAAAACAAAATGAAAGAGGTTTTGTAACTTCAATTTACATAAAAATCTGAATGCTTCCGGAGCAAAAATCCATAGACCTTAAACACCAAGTTGGAGAGAGATTCAAAAACGCTAAATTACTTTCAAAATCTAATTAAAGAAACAGATTAGCGAGTATTTGTGGCTTGACTTTTGTGTTTGTTTTTGTGTTTCCGCCCTGAGATATGACTTTGATACATAGCTTCGTTCGGGGTATGGACCTGGCATAGCTTACAGAACAAGTTTTTTGGTTTGGCCTCGGGTTTGATTACACCAATGACATTAGCGCACTGACAACAAAAGAATCAATTAAGAAGAAACAAAAGGTTTTTCAGCTTGAGACTCTCAAAACTATCATCAACATTTGAGTTAACACATTAGTATTTGCCACATATAATATATTAATCTCGTTGAAGTGATCATCATCTTCACTTCATGAACTACTTAGGAGTGAAAATGATTCCTAAGGTGAACTCTAACTCTGTGCACGTTAAATAAGATAACAAACAAGCACAGTACTGCACACACAAATAAGAAAAACATTATATATAGTTGTACTGCGTAAATCTTAAGTGAGTATAAAAGACAATTTTGGAAATTTTGTCTTGTTCCAAAGGATGAAAGGAAGGTTCTAAAGAGCATCTGCGTAAATCTTTAGTGAGTATCTCAAAATATTTTATTTTAATTATATTTAAATAAAATTATTATTTATTTAAATAATTTAAAAAAAAAAAATTTAATCTACTAGAATTTGTCATATATATAAAACAGTTTCTCAAAATTTGAAGATATGTTTCTCACCTTTTCTTCTATTTTCTTTACATTTTTTATTATTCAATTAATAAAAATTTAGATGAGAAACCTTAATGGTCTAACTTCCTCAATTTACAAGTCAAGAACTAACGAGAAACAACTTAAAAACAACTAGAATATGAAATATCGTTTCGGTTTTCCCCAATATAAAAGAGACTATAAATGATGACTAAAATTCTGTTTTGTTTTAAAATTATTAGATTTGAGACTATTAATGATGACTTGTTTTGTATATGTGTAATAGATTAGGACCCGCGGTACATTGCGGGCAAAATTGCTTATAACTAAAATATTTAAATTATAAGTTGTATTTGTTGTTTAAATATGTTATAATTATATAACAATTGTTAAATAAACCATATAATACTGCAATATAATTTATATTTTACATGATATTTATTTAATCAATCTAATTAGATTTGTCTATTCTCAGATACCGACAGTGTTAACAAAATAATGAAATGATGTTTATCCCTATAACACTGAATTAATGATATTTTTTATTTATATAAATATCGATAAAACCTGTATCGCTATATAACCTCGTCTCGAGAAATTTTATCTCACACTATATCATCTTAATTTTTAATATTTATTGTGTATCTATGCTATAATATTTATTATATTTAACTTTTTAAAAGTTTTAAATATTTTTCACTAGATAAGAACCCGCCCGATGTGCGGGTTTAAAGTTTTGTAAATAAAATTAAATTTAGTAAAAATATATTAAAACTTATTTTACATTATTTATAAATTTTTTTTTTGCTATAGGCCTATAATACACTTATTTATATATATAAAAAAATCTTTTATATATGTTACCATTAAAAGTGTATATTTTACACCTAAGTATATTGTATGTTACAAATATATTATTTACCACTACCTAGCTATATGAACAAATTAAGTCAACTATTACATGTCTCTTTACTTCTACTTATGTATAGTTTCTTTAATCACTAAAACTGTTGGCTCAACAAACATTTTGAATATAAAATAAATTACATCACAATAGTGTACGACTAACCATGGAGAGAACCTCGGTTCTGTCCTCCTCCCTTATAGAGAGAACCTTGCGTCCAACCTCCTCCATCATGGAGAGAACCTTTGCCTTGACTTCCTCCCTTGAGGAGATAACCTTGCGTCCAACCTCCCGGCTAACTTTCAAAACCCAACTTTATAAAATAAGATATTTAACCTTTTAAAAATCTTTAAAATAAAAAACCGGAATAAACCAAATAAAAGTTTTTAAAATTTGAATGTCTGATAAATCAAGCTTTCTACTCATTTGTATTCGGAATCATTTTGGTCTCTTTTATATTATGACTCTGAACCATTGCCCAATTTGTTTAGATGATGTGGGATATTTTACCTGTGTTTTTTATTCCTCTATTGAGTAATGTATGTCCGTTTTAAAAATTTTGTATTACATCATATGCAGGAAAAAATCACAATTTTTATTAACTAAATGTATTATAGAATAATACATGATAAATTAAATATAAATTCAAATAAAAATGAAAGGGAATCATATATTTATGTTTAAATGAGGTAGAAATATTTCTTTAATTTTTAAATCTTACCTATAATTAATTTTGAAGTTTTGGTAACTAATATTAAAGTCAATGCATTAAATGTAAAAACTTTCCAAAAAGTGTTTTTGAGTAAAAATTGTTGCATGTGTGTTGCATGTGTGGTCTCTATACTATCAGGCTAGCAGCAGCAATCTGAAACTCTCTCCAATTATTATGATGTCTAATCACGCGTAGTTCTTTCTTGTATTGTAACCTTTTTAAACAGTTCATAGGCTCTCCGTTTCTATGCCAAAATTTGTTTTAGAACCTGAGTACGTAAAACACAAGCAAGACGAAAATGTAATAGTTGAAAGAACTTACAGTTTCGGTTGCCATTCCAAGAATTCGTCCAGCCAATTCCATTAAGATAAAAGGGTTCAAGATCTTCCATTCACTCTCCACATCCCACCAGTTTAATCGGTTTCCCCATATATACCTATTGATACCCAATTAACAGTAAACTATCAATGTAAAACGTTAAATAAGTAACTTTGTATGCCATAATTAATTAAAGAAGAAGAACACAAACCTCCATGAAAATCAAAGCAGCCTGATTGCCAATGTTGAGAGGTATGATATCACCCACCACAATGCCATAGATTGAAATGATTAACTCGTCTTCCACCTCTTGTCACCTGCAGCAATCAACACAGGTGTAGTGTCACTAAGGAGGGAACAAGAAAAAAAAAGATTATTAAGGGAAAAAAATTACATTGGTGCAAATCTATACCTCTACATGTATGTTTCTCTACTTTTCATCATTCAAATTTTGAAATGGAGAGGCTGTTTATAGCAACTGACAGCTGCAGAGGAGAAGAAAGCATCAGAACAATACTAAGAGTCATTATCAAAATTTCACATATTAAGACCAACTCCAACCCATCTTCATTTTCATCTCCAAAATGGAGTTTGGAATCAATTTTGCTCCAACCCATCTCCATTTCTATTTCTAAAATAGAGATCTCTATTTTTTTCTCTATATTTGGAGAATTTTACACTAAAATTTGGAGATCTATATTTTTAACTACAAAATGGAGTAGGGTTGGAAAAAAATTCATCTCCAAAATGGAGTTGCTCTATGGAGAAATGGGTTGGAGATGCCGTAAGTCAAACAAGTTAACATTACCTGTAACAAGAATCACTGGAAATGTAAATTATGTAATGCTTCCTCAATCACTGGATATTAGTTTCCAAATAGGCAACACTATGTCAGACGAAGATTAAATTGCAGTTGACGTTACACTTGTCAAAGTGGAAAGAGTCAGATTCTAATAAAACTGATTTCACTACAAACCTCTGTTTCTTTATCCCAAGTGCTAAAGACATTACCGCAACAGCCATCAAAGGGAGATCATGGCAAGCATCCGAAAGATTAAAAAAAAAAAAAAAAATGAGAACCAAGTATAAACGCCAGAAAATATAAGTTAAAGGTTCTTATTACATGATTATTCTATGTAATTACGAACTATGAATACAATAAAATGTTAGTAGAATGATTGTCAAAAAAAAAAAAAATGTTAGTAGAATATCACTTCAGCATCTCTCTATTCTATGACAAAACACTTCTCTCCCAAGCAAACTGGGTACGTAACTATCTTCCTCAATTTCTCAGCATCCACAAAGGACACACCACTATGTTTCCTCTCGGCATGTAAAGCTATAAAATTAACTAATCAAGAAAAGCTGAAATGTCAAAGGATCCACCACTATGTTTCTTCAGATATGTCGTAGCATGAAAACTTTATACTTCGCGTTCTTTAACTTTTATACTATGCGTCGAAAAAGGCTTTAACATTCTCGAAACACGCTTAGGTGCATTATATATTTTCACTATTTTCATCTGTAACAAACATTTTTAATGTCGCAGTATAAGTAACATCTTACAAGCATCACTGTTCGAACTAAGCACCTCTCAAGTCTCACATGACAGAGAGGTAGTGTGAGTGAGCCAACATGATAGTTGTCTTTGAGGAAAGGCAAGTCCTACCTTCCAACTCCAAAATAAGTGTGTACTTTTTTCCTCTACCGACTTTTTAAGTAAACAAAACCATTTTGCAAAATACAATTGAATACAAAACAAAAACAGAACTAATTTCATGAAATCAATAGGAAACGAGGTCAAAGATAAATATCAAATATATAGCCATAAGTCGCTCAGAATATAAAGAGAGGGGCAAAAGAAACAAAACTCATCAAAACAAAAAATGAGAGGGAATTCTACTACTGGTTTTCAAATGCAACTCATTCCACATAACTAAATTCCAAAACATAAACCTTAAACTTGGAGTTGATCATCTGTGATTTTGATTTAGACAGCAGCTGCAATCCTTCCAGCGACTTGATCGAGATCTCTCTGACCACTTGATGTGATCTTCCTCCCCCTGTTTTACATAAAGCAAATCATTAGCTAACAAATTTGTATTGATTTATTCCATAGGTGGGTGTATTAGTAGTAAATAAAGCATTAGCACATTATACAAAACCATACATACAGTTCATCTAGTGAGTATAAGAGATCACAGTTACAGTTTTTAGCACCTTTCTTAAGCGGATATAGAATCCAAACGTCTAAACTGTATTCCCTACCATTCCTTTGTACCAGTATCTAACTAAGTGAGGCTAAGGAAAGATCTAAAACCACAGATGATGATAAACTCACCCCTTAGTGTCAAGGTCGACAATGTTCATGGTCTGGAGTTGCTGAAGAATGTGACGAGCAATACCACCACTGCTCTTGCAGAAATGAGGTGGACGGCTTCCATTCCTCTTGCTTCCTCCATAGATCCTACGGAAGGCACCAACTCCAAGACCACCCCTTAGGTAGACTTTCCTGGCCATGGAAGCTAAAGAGTAGAAACTTGTTTAGAAAAACAGATACAAATACTAAGGCATAGCCTAAATCCACTATGTAGTAGAAGCCTTTTAACCACATGATGTAATAGATACATACCAGCTCTGATGTAGTACCAGTCAGGGTCATATGGAGCAAGCTCCTTAAGTTTACCAGTCTTGACGATGTCTGTCCACAGAGGCAGCTCAATCTACATCAAAGGAACAACATTTCTATCATATACAAAGCATCCAACCTATAGCTTTCACTGAAATGACACTAACGAATCAATGTTCAGACTTCTACAGTTACGATTCAAATACTTTAATGACCAGTTCAAGTTTCAATTTAGAAGCAGCGATCAGCGCAATCTAATGAGGTAATCGTAATCTCAAACACCAATCTAAAGACGATTCGTTTAGATAATTTACCTTGCCAGAGCGCTTGAGATGGGCAGCGTAAGCCTTGACGAACTCGTGTGGAGAGACATCCTTCACAGTTTTTCCTGTCGCCATTGTTGTAACGCCCTCTGAGATCGTTTTCTTCTTCTCCTCCTTGTTGCTGCGGCGTCGGCGCTGGCTGCTTGGAGTCTTCGAGACGGGATTGAGGAGAGGAACTATGATAAAACGAAATTAGGGTTTTTGATGAGTTTCTATGACACGAATTTACATAACTACCCTTATTATTTTGGGTCTTGCCTCTTGGGCCTATGACATATATGTTCGGCCTGTTATTTTGCAGTTTTCTCCTCAGTTTTTTTAGTTTTATTCACCGGTTTATATAATATAGTTTGACCAAACAAAATCACCGGTTAATTTGTATTACCCACGACAAAAAAACCAAAAAAATTAAAATACTAATTAAAATCTCGTACATAAAAGAGAAGCTAGGAAGACTCTTAAGTACCAATTACCAAATAGGTGCCCCAACAAAATGCTCAACGTGACCTGGGTAACACGAAATCGTATGTGCATTCCCATTGCACAACTCTTTGGGATGTCTTTGGTTTGTTTAGTGATATAAGCAAAAAAAAGAAAAGTTTTAATCGTTATTTTTGAGAGACACGGCTCTCTGCGGCGATCCTTTTAGAACCACAGAAACCCGACACGTGTCAGCTTTTGATTGGTTAAGTTATGTTTTGTTTTGTTTGTTTCTTTTTTTTAAAATATATTTTCTTCGTTTTCTTCTCTCTCTCACCAAATCGAAACGAGAGAAACACAAAATCAAAACATCGAAGTTCTGATCGTGGTCAAACAAAAATTCTGATCGTGGTCACACAAAAACTCTTCCTCTTCTCCGATTCAGAATCTCTGGGCGACACAAACTGGTTTCATCTCTCTATCTATCTGATTAAGCAATTTTGAAGCTTTGATTCGTAGTCGTTGGAGTTGTGGTGACTTGCGTTAATTGTGGAACTATCTGAACTCCTCTTTGGCGTTGTGGACCTACGGGAGCAACGGTGAGATTTTGAAGTTAACTTTTAATTTCAGTATGATCCGATCCAAGCTTATGTTCACAAAAGGGTTGGTTTGATCGTTTTGTATAGCTAGTTTTGGATCAATCTAGTGTACTAGGAACTGATATTGGCTAGGCTCTCTTCACATTTGCATATTTTTTTTGGTTTCTTTTCCCTTTGGTGATAATTGTTGATATGGGTTTTAGTTTGAATTTTGATTGGTAGTTAAAAATATGATGCTCTGGTGTGTGTTTCTGTATTTTTGATCTGGTAATGGTTTTTTACAAGTTTATCTGTAACAATTGAGTTCGAATTCATTGTATACTGATTGAGAGCATTTGATCTGTTGGTTTTTGTGATATAGTTAACTCAATGAGGAGTTTGCTTATTTACTTGATATTATCAGCTGAGATAACTTTGTTCCGGTTTGGTGTTAGTCATGTTACTATTATTGGGATTAAGTTCCATTTACTCTCTTCTGTATTTCTAAGTGGTTTTAGTTGATGTAATTTTGTGTCATGTAGATTTAGCATCTTTTCTTGTTCCTATTTGGTGTGTTCTATGTTTGAGTATAGATGATGACTTTAGAGGATGTGACTGCAATAAGAAAGTTCAATCCATTGTGGAGAAGAAAATCAGTGTTGTTTTAACTTTGAACAGATTCAATTTAGAGTGTCTAGGTGATTTTGGGGTAGAGTTTATCAGATATTACAGTTTCCCTCTCTTTGTTGGAAACACCAAATAGGATTCTCGTTTAACTCTTTTTGATGTCCCTTATACATATGCGTAACTGCAACTGATATGAATCCTAATGTCGATTGCAGGGGAAACTCTCAAAACCAATATCACAACACTAAGTCCTCTTGTTCTAGCAGATTCTCTTCTTTATGACTCTATTTGTGAAGAAGCTTTTTAATGGTAAAGTTAAACCTTCTAACAACAGTCCTTGGGAAGATTGTATTGACAAGTATCCAATAACGTTATCCAATAACGTTAAGTTATTAGGCTTAATTGAGGAACCGGCATTGTAAACTCATTCCATGGTTGTTTTTTTTTTTTTTAAGAAGAGATCCTTAGATTTGATCTTTGACAATGTCAATATAACCATTATCAAATTTATCAGTTCCTTGTGTTCAGTTTGTAAACGCAAAACAAAATTCAACATAGAACAAGAAATCAATGTTCAGTTTGTTTTTTTTATGAGTTTGGAATCAAGACACCCATCTTTAGGGATGACTAATGGAAGAATAAAACTAAAAACAATGGGATGAAGATGTAAACTTAAATTATTATTATTTTTAATATTATTAAAAGTTAGAGACACTAATTTGAGGATGTGCAATGGTTTTGCTTTAAGACCATTCTTGCCAATTCCGTGGATACGTCTAAACTCATTATCAGCCATTCCATCAATCTGAACTCTTCTGATACTCTCCCTCATCATATCGATATAGTAAACATAGAAGGGCTTAGATGACTCTAACCATCTAGAAGCCATTACAACCTCGTTGGTATGAATCTCTCCAGTGCACAAAGATGTCTTCTTGTCACAAGGCACAGAATAAGTCATGACGCTCGACCATTCTTGCTTCTCAGCATCTTGTAGAATCCACATACGCATCTCATGGGATTCACCGTAGCTTATACATGCTAATTTTCCTTGGTAATTAGTGAGTGTTGAATTACATGAGATTGCATTATAGTCTTCGGGTCCTTGAATAAACGCAATATTCTCGGATCCAACATCAAATCTAGCTATCCTTGTATGCCCAACTCCGTAGTATATAGCACCATCCATGCAAATCCCACCTTCTAAGTAGGCGTAGGGATCTGCGTTGGTCCAGATCTTTCTCCATCTGAACCTAAAGTTTAGCGAGAGAACCAGATGCTCCTGTCTTCTATCGCCGTCCCACCCATGGAACATCCTCACACACAACAATTTGTATTCATCTTTGACGGGATCGTACCCGAGACGCGCGTAGATGTCTCTTCCGTTGGACTCAGGAACGGGAAAAGTTTGTATATAATATCCATTGGTGGGTTACAAAGAACAACCGAAGAACCACGTGTGAAGCATACGAGTCCGTTTAGGGGGGGCAGATGTGATGTAGTCTAGATCCGAGATCGTGATGTCGTGTCTTGCGATAACTGTGGAGGATTTGTCGTCCTTTTGGTCTTCAGGAAGAAAAAACGCTTACCGGAATCCATGTCCTTGAATTTGAAAAGAAGACGAGGCCGAGTCTTTGACTGAGCCAGGAACAAGTCGGCTAAATATTTACTGCGGAGGATAGAGAACCAAAGCTTCGATACGGTACAAAACCGCATAAGGGATCTTGCCGGAAGTCTAGCGAGTATCTGGGAGGTAATTATTGTGGAGTTTTCAGCGTGAACTAGGTTACGTGACGGAGACGGTTGTGAATCTTCCATGGCGACTTGTAGTGGTTTGTAACACAAAAGCCCTCCTATACAACAACACAAAGCACTTTTTTTGTGTGATGGATGGCTTTTAATAAATAGAATTCGAACACAACCACCCGAACATACAGAATCTCATGCATATTCTAATATCTTATACTACATAATTCTTTTTTTTTTTTTTACATTTAAACATGTTAGTTTACCATATTTCATAATATGCTTGGTCATTGAAAAACGCTAATAATATGTTCTTTTCTAAAAATAAGTAAGTTTTGATAAATTATCACTAACAATAAGGTGTTGTTTCCAATTCAAGCAGTCGCTAGCAGAAAAATCAAATATAATCTACATCTCAATCTGGTTCGACCCGTTTACTACTAACAACAACTGTGTACCCGAAATCATCGTAGCGTTCAACAATTTTTTTGAAATCTTGTTGAATTATTCCAATTAAACGATAACACTATATGCTCCTAGTCGACTGCCCGGTCCACATGATGATGATACGGTTCATGTAACTCACTCTTACATTTAAGGATTTTGAGGTACCTTAAATAGGCAAAAATTCTTCCTTCAAATATATATTTGCACTTTTGCAGTGATAATGTTCCAAAATTTATCGTCTTCGTACACGCATGTGTTCAAAACCAAATTGAGTATCTTTAACTTAACAAAAAGAAGAAGAAAAAAAAACACTTTCTAATAGACATGTCGCAGCTGACAAAGGTCTTATTTCTTCATAACACATGTAAAAAAGAAAACATGGCTAAAGTTACAATGTATTTTTAGACATTTGATTACAACATAGTATTTGATTTCGAAATTCAGTTAAAAGTTTCCATTTAAACCCACATACATAACCGAAAATATTGAATTCCAATCTCAAGATAGCCCACCAAATCCCATTATCCATAACGAACCAAACACATTAAAATACTATTCCCTCCGTTCATAATATATGATATTTAAAAAATTATTTTTGTTTCATAATATATGAGATGTTTACAATTTTTTTATACAACTTTTAGATTAATTTTATATTTTATATTATGCAGTCTTGATTATAATTGGTTAAATTTTTTGAAAATAATTTTTTTTTAATATACGCTGTTTCTACTAAAATATTATATATTTTGAAATGGAGGAAATATAATATAACACATTTAAACGCATTAATTTTATTTTTAAGAAGGAAGTAAAAAAAAAAACAAAAAAAAAAGAAAAAGAAGGACCTTTCAGCTTCAACCTAAAGAACAAAGGCCGAAACAGTTAAACCCTCCGTCGGAGCTCAGATCACGAGCTACCGTCACCCAGCTACGAGGAGACTGTGAGTAAAAAGCGAAGATGGTAGGAGTAGAAAAGAGATCCGAGATGATGCATAATCTCTTCGGCGATCAATCCGAGGAAGAAGAAGAGATCGATTCCGAACATGAATCCAATCCTCAGCCTAATTACGCTTCCGTAACTCTCTCTCTCTCTCTCTCCCTCCTTCGTTTCATCACCTCGATTGTTTCAGATTTTGCCACTATTTTCTTTAATTTACACCTTGGGAATGTTTCGGTATGCGATTGGGGTTTCTCGAATTCTTTTAGGGTTTTAGGTGAATTGGCAAGAACCATTGCAATGTTTTTAGTCCTAATTCAGCTTCAGATCTTCTCGTAGATCAAATAGACTATGATATCGGCGAATTTAAAGTGGATCATGAGCTTTTTCTACTCCTTGGATTTTGTATGAAAAGCTGCAATGTGATTTATTTATTGTCTGATTCTATGGCATTACGTAGTCCATGATGTTGTTTTGATTTCTTGCCTTTTTCTATTAAACGATAAAATTTTCTGGTGATTTTGTGGCTGAGATTATTAATCTAAACTCCCATAGGATGAGGCCGAGGGAGGGATGGAGCCTGAAGGAGAAGGTGAAGCTGAGGTTGAAGTTCACGGTGAGGCTGAAGCTGAGTCTGATGGGGAACAGGGAGATGTAGAACTTGATCCTGGAGAAAGTGAGGGTGAGAGGGAGCAGAGTTCACAGGAGGTTGATGTTGCTGATCCACATGAGGAGAGTGAAGCAAGAGATAGTGATAGTGATAACAAAGAAGAAGAACATGTGGGTAGAGTAGCCAAAAACAGGAGACAGGCTGTTGTTGAGAGTGGATCAGAGAGGTCTGGTGATAAGCATTATGAGTCTGAAGATGAAGAGGTTGATCAGACTAGGAGTCCAAGGTACCCCTTTTTCCCTTTTTGTTTTGTTTTGTTTCCTAGCTGTTTTGTAGTTTCTTTTGTATTTTGTGCGGTCCTTAGGATTTGATAATACTTGCTAGTCATCTGAGGGTATTTGAGGTACCTTGAATTTTCTTTTTTTTCTTCTTATGAATCACTTTGTCTCCTGTACATGGATAAAATGGGATGGTGGGTAGATCACCTAGTGAGGAGAAAGAAGAGGCTCAAGTTGCACAGTCAGACGTAAATATTCGTAACGTATTTGGATCTTCGGATGATGAAGATGCAGAAGAATATGTCCGGAATGACGTTGAGCAGGATGAACATGTGAGTCTTGCTTTCAATATTACATTTCGGTTTACGGAATATCTGTTTCTATTCCAGTGTCTGCTTCATTTTAGAAACCATGTGAATTTGCATGTATATATGACGAGACGTCTGAATTTTTTAGAGATCGCCTATCGAAGATGAAGAGGGTTCTGAAAAGGATCTGAGACCCGATGATACGGGGCTTGATGATGATATGGCCCCTGAAGAGGATCCTCAATACGAGTCAGAAGCTGAGCATGTTGAACCTAGGTACAGGGAGAAGCCAGTTGGCCCCCCTTTGGAAGTGGAGGTTCCTTTCCGCCCTCCTCCAGGTGATCCACTTAAGGTATACCTGCTTTATGTTGCTAAAATATTCTTCGCTGACATGGCTTCAAATCAATAATGACCTATATGGTGTTTCCAAGTTATCAAAATGTGTCATGTCATTGTGGTTTGGGGAGTGAGAGTGTCCTATTCAGCCTTATATCTGAAATCCATTTTCTAGTTGTCTATCTGTGGTTAAGATGTTCTGTAACAAAAATGCGCTTCCTCCCATTACCATCTTCTTTGTGATCTTTTTTCAGATGACCATGATAAAAGTTTCCAATATCATGGGAATTGATCCAAAGCCATTTGATGCCAAAACATTTGTTGAAGAAGACACATTCGTGACAGATGAACCCGGAGCAAAGAAGCGTATTCGTCTGGAAAATAATATTGTTCGACATAGGTTTGTTAAGGGTCGAGATGGCAAAACATATGTAAGTGAACACTTCTTCGAAGCTTTCCGCTTATAATTTTTCCATCAAAGCTGCCATGAAGCTATGTATTTTGCGTATGGCAAGTACTTATGATCTACCAATTTCGTAAACTAGCGTCTCTTGGTATGTCTCTTGGTAAATAGAAATTGTTTTATGGTTAGTGATGTTGATACAGGTACATACTATTGATGCAATTCATGTATTTCATATTAGTTTACTAAGTGCCATTCATTATGATGTCTCAGTTCTTCTATTTCTTTAGGCTTGGAATCCTACTTATATAAATCCTACTCATAAACAATATTTCTTACTTTATTTGCAAATGCACTTATTTTCTTCTACTTTTTCTGAGTATACTAAAGTCACACTATGTTCGTATGCAGAGTGAAAGTAATGCTCGGTTTGTAAGGTGGTCAGATGGAAGCTTACAGCTATTGATAGGAAACGAAGTTCTTGATATAACTGAACAAGAAGCAAAACAAGACCAGAATCACCTCTTTACCAAACATGAAAAGGTGTTACTTCGTCATTCCTTCTGTCTTAGTTAGCCATTGATTTGTAGTTGCTCCAGCCTCCTAGGAATTGAAAGCATCCATGGAATTAACATCAACTAATTAATTTCAGAGGACCCGTACGATTCCTTATACTAAATGGCAAAAATTCTCATGAGGATACCAAATGTCTCCTTCACACCATCCAAATTATTAGTCTTGGTTCTGAGAATAAATCCAACTCTGCAATATCTCAAAGTGTTGTCTTATCTGGATGTTGTTGTAGGGTATCCTTCAATCGCAAGGAAGAATTATGAAGAAAATGAGATTTATCCCATCATCTCTAACGTCAAATTCCCATAGGCTTTTAACTGCCCTTGTTGACTCGAGGCACAAGAAGGCCTTCAAAGTTAAAAACTGTGTCACTGACATTGACCCTGAGAGGGAGAAAGAGAAGAGAGAAAGGGTAACCTCTTAATTGATGAGTTCAGACAATCCAACGATATTTCTCTTGTAGGGTTTATAGACTTTTCTCATTTAATATCTCAATTTATGAAGGCGGAAGGCCAAAACCTCAAGGCTAGTACAAAGCTGAGTCAGGCGAGGGAGAAGGTCAAGCGCAAGTATCCACTTCCTGTTCAAAGGAGACAACTTTCCACCGGCTACTTGGAGGATGCTCTTGATGAGGTATGTTTAATTAGTTTTGTGTATATTGTGTTCTTCCAATTTCTAAAGCAAAGATACTAGTAAACGACTGATTTTTTCCTGGAACCAGGATGACGAGACAGACCACTACGGTTCTCACCGCTCAAACCGTGGCTATGAGGAGGATCTCGAAGCTGAAGCACAACGGGAACGCCGAATTCTGAACGCCAAGAAGGTAAACTAGATAAAAACTCATATCTCTAGAATGCAAAAAACATAATTAGAAATTATACTACTACTTAACTGCTTCTCGCTGCGGTTAAATCAGAACAAAGGCATTCCGGGGAGGTCTTCAATGAATTCGGCCAGACCTTCCAGACGGCAAATGGAGTATTCTGAGAGTGAGAGAGAGGAATCTGAATATGAGACGGAAGAAGAAGAGGAAGAAAAGTCACCGGCCCGTAATGAATATGAGGAAGATGCAGAAGAAGATGAGGAGGAAATAGACGGAGGAAAATCTAACAGATATTCAGATGAAGACGAAGAAGAGGAAGAGGCTGCGGTAAGCAAATTAGAACATTCTTTTATTACTTGTCAATGAGTAAAAAGTTCATTGAGATTGTAATGTGTTGTTATTGTGTGGTGGTGGAATGTGCTTTATGCAGGGAGTTAGGGCAGAGAAGGATCACCGTGGAAGTGGCCGTAAAAGGAAAGGAATTGAGTCTGACGAGGAGGAGTCTCCACCGAGAAAAGCTCCAACACATCGCCGTAAGGCCATGATTGAAGACAGTGATGAAGATTAGTCATTTTCTTTAAATCTTTCACTTCCCTTTCGTCAATTTTTCACAATGTAGTCTGGAACTAGACTCGTTTTAATCAGAAATACATAGACATAAAATCATGGGGCTGTCGAGTTGATAAAATTTTGAATTCATGTAATAGATTGAAGTCTTGAAGATAATAACGTTCTGTAACGGTAATAAATAATTGATAAGTTTTGATAAGCAGACGTTTCAGAAGCAAATTAACAGGAAGTTCCAAATATAACGTATAGTCTGAATCATATTAGCTTTTACTAATATTGTAAAGCTCTTGATTTATTATCATGTAGCCCAAAAAGTATACCTAACACGTTATGTAAATTTTGGTGTTTATATATAACAAGAAAAAGAAAACAGTAATAATTAAAATTTCTACAATATTAAAAGAAATTCCATAAAAATATTGGGTTAGTACAATGATACAATTTATCATCTAATGGCTCTTCAGCGCCGTGCAGGTTGTTCAATGGAGTGTTCTTGCTCAAACCCCAAATAACAATCCGAAACCAAGATGAGTTTCGTATTCTGACCAAATATAAATACGAAAAATTCAGCAATAATATATGCAGGAAGTGTAAAAAAGAATGATTTAAGTTAGAGAAAATAAGAAGAAAATTCTACCTGGAAAGAGGTTATATTGGGAGGTAACTCCATACGTGTGGTCAGGCGACCAGTGAACGAAACTCTCTTCACAGCAAATAGCTCAGAAGTTGCAGTATCACCAAGAACCAACCACCACGCTTCGTCTTTCACCTATAATCCAAAATAAATGTGATGCATTTTCAATACATTTTTGTTTCGAGCTCAAACTAATTTGTGGTTAAAAGTCTTTAGTGAAACCTTTGGGAATCGAGGGGCCAGCGCCCTTGAGCTATTCCTCTTTGATATCTTCTCAATTCTGATTTCCAGCATTGAAGGCATTTTTTTGCCATCAGAATCCTTCTTCTGGAGTCTCACATTCATTCGGATTCGTGGAAATCGTTGGAGATCCTAATTAATACCAAAGAGTGTAGAGAAGAATTTGACTCCATGAGTGAACTGAAAAGTATTGGAAGCAGAAAGAAACAGTTGTGGTCAATTTGAGGGTACCTGAGATAATCTTGATGCAGGGAAGTTTCCGGTTACACTTTGTAGAGTTTCCTTTGGAATCTCTAATAGCTGATGCAGCGTGTGAATTCCTCTTGCGGTCAGAGATCCTAGAAGATCATCATTCATGCATGGGATCATCCATAATGACGAATCTTGATCGGACCACATACCCTATAATTAAACAGAGAACTAGATTATGTAAAAGCGTTCTCCTTACTTTGCAAAAGTGAAACGATTTGTTTTGGTCCTACTTCCGAGGAAATGGAACAAGCTAAGAGTAGTAATCTTCAGGATTATTACCTGCATGACCATTTGCAAAAGGCGCATACACGTCAGTGAACTTGAGAGCCATCCACTGTTTGCGCAGATATCAATCATGGCCTGGAGGATCCGAATGCTTTGATCCAGTACTGACTTTAAATCCGTGTTATAATCACTGATTGGGAGTGCTAACTGAGAGAAATGTGCCTGCTCATTGAATGACATGCATTAAAAATACAGTAACAATCATGAATTATATGATTCAATCATAGTCTCACTCAGTTTGGATTTTGTTTCATCCATCAGTGCAAAATAGTGTGAGAAAGTATATACCTGGAAGAGCAGATTCGCTTTGACATGAGGATCATCTAGATGATTATTATCCACGGGATACCGAACTTTATCTGATAGTGTTTTGTTGTAATTTTCCTAAGGAACCAAAGGGGATAAAGACGAAAATTTTAGACAGCATATCACTGAAAATACTTTTAAAGATAAACCATATATTCGTCAAGTAAAACAGTATAGACCATCAAAACATACCTCATTGTGCCGCACAGGAAGTTCATCATACTCAGAAGCACCAGCCAAGATATGCAAAAATGCCTAAAGGGCAGTGGTTGATGGTCAAAGAAAAACAAAAAAGAATAATCAAGATCTCCTATGTTGGATCAACTTCTTACCTCAAGCGATGTGTCAGAACCTATATTAGAGCCAAACATAGACACGGTCATGTAGCAAAGGTAATACTGTGACGCTATTGTACCCAGCATCATAGGCTCCACACTATTTTCATTTACTTTGAGGCATCCACTGTCTTCAAGATCATCAAATGTGTTTTGCACCAATCTACACAAAAAAAATTGCCCACATATACCAACGTTACAATGGTTCTAGTAAGAGAAATCTTCTTTATGTAATAACTTTGATATTTACCTTGATAAGTAGGAACAGACTGTTTCGTCTTGAGTACCTTCTAGCCCATAGTAAGCAGGATTAGCCATCTGTTACATCAATACCACATTGCGTCATGAACAGGGTATTCTGCAGTAACAGAAAAATCTGAAAGTAAAAAGAGAATCTGGCTGCAGGTGCCAAACTCTGTGGAGAGTTTCCAAGTCCGTGTTTTGAACTGATTATGGATTTAGCAAAATATCTCACGGAACAAGAATCAATTTTTCAAGTTGAATCTCGCTTTTTGATAGAACTGAAGCATATTTACCAGTCTACGGAACAAATACGTCCATGTAAGATAATGCACTGCATCTTCTTTGTTGCCTATTGTTCCAGATACTATTTCTGCGTTGAAGTGATCGTGCAGCTTCTCTTTCAAGCTACTTTCTACGGGGAATGGTTCGTACAAGAACTGCATGCAGAGTAAATATGATATCTTTAAGGTAAATTGTTGCAAAGGATACTAAAAATTGCCAAATAATTCCAATTGAGCTCGACCTTTTTGTAAAAACTTTTTTTAGGTTCATGTACAAGAATGACCGCTTTCCCATGTTGGTCAAATTGCGGACGCCCTGCACGTCCCATCATTTGCAAAATCTCAGTAAGAGGGAAGTCAACATATCTTTTGGTTTTCCCGTCAAAATATTCCGTCCCCTGATAAGAAACATTGCCAAAAACACAGTATTAAAGAGAATAGACAATGCATTACCGGAGAAAATCTAAGAAGGTGATCCCAAACATTATAATAGCAGAGGACCTTATTTTACCTTTATAATAACTAAGTGAGCTGGTAGGTTCACTCCCCATGCCAAGGTACTTGTTGAGACCAAAACCTGTAATGGAAGCATGGAATCCATCATCAATCGTAATGTAAAAATGTAACCATGGATACGGTGAAGGCAGGAGAGAGAATATGTTGATGAAATTGCCTGAATCTTGTTGTTCGTGAAAAGCTCTTCTACTGCAGATCTATCGTGGTCGTTTAAACCTGCATGATGCAATCCGATGCCGAATTGCAATGTATGTCGAAGGTTCTGGTCAGTTATCTGTGAGAGGACCATCTGCAAGTCTTCCTCTGACACACTCAGAAATTGCCGGGGATGTTCGTCGGAGGCTGCAAACTTCATTTCATAGGAAAAAGAAGATAAAACTTAGAGTAATATAGTCAAAAGATGATTTGGTATCTGAATTTGATGATAAATCATGCCTGAATTAGATCCAGTGCGGTAAGTCTTGTCTGTCTACGAGATGAAACAAAGATAAGAACAGGTTTTGTAGGTGAATGGGTACATATGGCTGCATATGCTGGCTTGTTCATGCTATTCATCCTTGGGCAGTAGTACTTTCCAGGATAACCCTGAAAGCAAAAAACAAGGTTAATACTGGATATCTCATGCTTGTACGGTTTCCTCGCATAGCTTTCAACCACCGACCGAAAATGGTAATTAAACAGCACAAGATACTTAAATTTTTGATAGTCAAATACAGTGTTGGAGACGTACATACAGTTTTTGTTAGTAATGCATTAACTGTTTGTAACCTTACCTGAATATGAACTTCAATTGGTACAGGCCTGACGCTTGGTTTAAAATTGAAAAGTCCGATCTCCCCGACACCCAACCAGTCAGCCAAATCTCTGAATGAAAAGTGACCATCAAGTCAAATCTAAACTTACGCTGGCCCAAGAAATCAAATGCTACAACCAGAAGATTTCAACACACAGAGCTTGAGAGAATAAGTTAAATTAACAGTTTTCATATCTTGGAACTGTAATTCAGGGAAACGGTTACAAAAAGAACTGAGAATATATAAGACTAAAACTGAAAGTCCTTCACTAACATATCACACAATAAGCATACTCAAAGAAAATAAATAGAAAAGAGCATATTCAAAGATACATGGAAGTGAAAATACAAACCCTGCATTTGCCAGAGCTGTCGAAAGACCAACAAACCGGACGGAGCGCTCTGTCTGTGATGATATATATCTCATCCTAGACACAATAACCTGCAAAACAAAATGTAGATCGAAAATAAATAGTGTGGAACACAGAACTACGAAAAAAACTGTTGCCGATAAGGTATCAGCTCTTCACCAACTCTATAGGTATATTACAGGTGTCATGATATAACTGGAAACTTCTAACCAATGGATGGAGCTTAGCATAAGAACTTAGACATGGATATAATCGTTTCTAAGCTTCTACCTCAAGTATGGGTCCTCTGTCGGCTCCAAGCAAGTGAATCTCATCCAATATAACAAGGCCGACCTAGATCACCAGAACATCATAAGTACAGTTCACAAACAAGGCAAGCCAATACAGCAATCTATTGACAAAAAATTTACCTTTTTGACATAACTTCGAGTATGCCAATTACGACTAATGCCATCCCACTTTTCAGGGGTAGATATTATGATATCTGCGGACAAGAGAGCTACTAAATCTGGAGTGTAATCTCCAGTCATTTCAACCTGTCGAAATGCAAGTGTTAGGAATAACATTTGGTAGCCAAGATACACAGCAATAACGGAAGTCTGCAAAATGTATTGATGCTCCGAGGCAATGTCCGCATACCATTTCTTTTCCAAGTGAAGCAACAAGATGCTTTTTCCAATCATTCATCCGTTCTCGAACAATAGCCTTCAGTGGTGCTATGTAAACAACCTGGATGCCACAAAAATTTAGGCATCTTCAGTAACATAATAGAACACTGGAAACTAATCCATGATCTGGTATCATTGTAGAGATTCATATCTACATTTCAATAGATAGATTATGTAAAAGGCCGGTAATTCAGCTGAATCATGTACAACAAACAGAAAAGTTAACTGGAAGTTTGGAACTAAATAATTGGTAAGCGTTAGGAGACTGACAACTCATACCTTCATATCAGGCTGGGTACTGAAGAGACGCAACATTGCAAGTTCAGCAGATATAGTTTTTCCACTTCCAGTTGGAGCTCCTACAAGAACATTGTTGTCTGTGTGATATAACACATGAAAAATCTGCAACACCAAACGATCAAATTTTCGGTTAACTAAAACAAGAATGATGAAGAAAAACATTTATGATAAAAATTAGGGAAGCAACAGGGGGGAATATGCTCAAACCTGAGTCTGTATTGGATTAAAATGCGAAAATTTGTAAAGCGATTCATACAATCTGTTCCCAAGAGACGTCACAGGGAGAGGTTTTAAGTCTAAAAGCTCTGTGTGAGACGTTCGTGCCTGAATGAAGAAGAATATTAGGATTACCTGACAGATAAATTAAGCGTAGAAATGATCTTCTAACTATTTCTGAAACAACAACCTCTAGAAGAAACATACCTCTGGTAGTGTAAGATTGTGGAAAGAGATTGTGAAGAAAGATTCTGCATGCAACCAAGAATCAGAAACCGCATGAACATAGTATTGAGGTGGATGTGGTTCAAATATCGGCACAGTAAAAGAAAGCTTCTGCGGTTCTCCTCTAGCCATCCGCTTCGTTAGTGTGAAAAGATCTGAGTGGTAGATATAATCATTCTCTGTGTCCTGTTGAAGAAATAGCAAGTGTTACTATGGAAATTTATCAACACTGCCAACAGTGTAAACAATTTTGAAGAAAGAACATCATTAGTTAACTAGCAAACATTTTTACAAATGGCATCTAGCATAGAATATTGTCTCTTCCTAGTGGTTTAGTAGTGCTATAAGATGAGATACTAAAACGTTACAAACATATGTCTTAACAGAGTTATATATTAGTACCTCAATGAGAATCCACCAACGAAGAGCAGCACCATGAAAACGATCCTTCCATATGAAATCTGGAGTTATAAGCAAATCCACCTGAAAATGGCAACAAAATAGATGATATTAGATAAGTTTTCATCTGAAAGATTATAAATTATTGAAGAATCTCATCGTTAGCTACCTTCAATACAGTGCGTGTAATTGGACTAACAGTAGCTTCCAACTGAATTGAAGGAAAATATCCTAGATGCTGCTTGACCAACTAAAATTTCCAATGAAGGAGAGAGGCACAAAATGTCAGTACTCATATATACATGCATTAACTTAGTGATTTTAAGATGTATATACCCTTCCCCCAGGATTGTAACGAATCAACGCTCCAATGTCTTTTTCCTCCATCTCATACAGACGGTCTAAGTCAGCCCCTCGCTCTTCAAGTTTTCTTAATGTCTGATCATTTGAGATGAATTAGAGAAAATTACTACATATCACAAGTAAAAATAGCATTCAGAAGCTTACATCAAAAGGTAGGTCCCTATCGAATTGCCGAAGAGGATGCTGATGGGGCCATAGTTGACGATCAACTGCCTTGCAGTATTCCAACATAAATAAAGTCATCTCACACCAGCCTTTGCGCAAGCATATCTCAAACAGAGCACGCATTATACGTGCTAAACTAGCACTAATGTATGAAGCATCAGAGACCAGAGAAAAGGCATCAATTGATCCACGGGATATGTACAACTGTAGATCATAAGGTCAGTATATCAGAACACAATATTAACCATCCGTTTCATCTCATAGGTATAATACTGCAATGATAGTGACAGTCAATCACCTGAATAAGAATTGAGATTTTTCCATGTTTGTTAGATGGTCCTCCCTTAACTTCTAAAGGACAGCAAGAACGTGCAAGAGTCTCAAGTTCATGCTGCTCTTCCTCTCTTACCACAATATTGTCAAATTCAGAAGAATGTGCAACCATATCAATTATCTATAGAAGAGAATTTGAAATCAGTAAGTAATGGAAAAACTTTAGTTACACAGCAAAGAACAAGGAAAATATTCAAAAAACAGAATGATTCTAACAAACCTCGCTTTCATTCATGTGCCGCTTCAACATTTCATTGTAAGTTTCAACACTAGAATATTGAATATAGAAGTGACTTGCAACCCGTCCAAGCTCGGTACAGTAAAAATTTCCACTTTTCTCGTCGAACCTCATCATCTTAGCTTTGTCCAGTGAACGTGCAGCATCAGCCACAAGGGCTCGTTGCTTCAACGATAAAGAAGGATCGGCAATTATCTGTGAGAGTAGAACTGTCAGAATGGTTTTAGGCACATATATAATTGTAGCACAATCCCATCAGGAGTGTCATTATGATATGATTCAAAAACACACTATGACACAAACAAAATCTAGAACTAAGATCTCCATGTACACCACTAGAGATTACAAAAAATAAAGTTTCAAATATTAAACACCAAAATGCAAAGAATAACGCACCTCGTCCCATCCAACGCCATAAGCCAAAGGATTTAACTTCATCCGAATTGACAAATATGTATATCCAAGCCAAGCACAGGCTTCCTTTACATTAGTCACAGTTCCCAATACCACTTCTGCGTTTAAATTATCTTTCAAGGAGCTTATGAACTGCAAATAAGAATTACAATGAAGCTTCACCTTCTGGCCAAAGATATTGAGAGATCAAACTACAAATGCAGGTTTCTGCACTAAGATGACAGACCGAACCACTATTAGGTTTCTGTCCAAATACCTGACTTTCTATGGGAAGCTGACTCGTCAGCAGCCGGAGATAGTATGCTAGCTTGTCGTGGGATGTGATGATAATTCCCTCACCACTTTTATCAAACTGTGGTCTCCCAGCCCTTCCGAAGATCTAAATGCATATAATAGCATGATACATTTATACCAAAGATATAACAATCTCATACCCTTTTCTAAAGAAGTACTTTTCCTTTACCTGCATGACATCAAGCATTCCCAAGTCTTTCCACCCACCAGCCTTCGCATCATACAGTTGAGTTCCCTGGAAATCAACCAAACATATTGAGCTATAAAGTAATGTGATATAGACTATAGTTGCATATAAGAAGACCACTTGTTGATCTCCCAAAAGAGAAACTTCTCTTTCCACAGATTAGAGTGAACTTCGGCTATACAAAAAACCACCACATAAGCATACCTTGATTACGACTGTGTGTGCAGGCAGATTAACACCCCACGCAAGAGTTGCAGTGCAAACAAGCACCTGTATGACCAAAACAAGTTCACGAAAATAAGTATTTTAATAGTAAAGAGCAAGCAGACAAAAATGTTTTGTACCTTTAAGAGACCATCAGAAAACAGCCTCTCCGTAAGTGTTCTATCAGATCGCAACATCCCAGCATGATGAATTCCGAAGCCAGCTTCAAAGAATTTGACAACATCCTTATTTCTGGACTTCATAACGTCTTTCTGAGATACATCAAAAACAATCCTGAGAAATTAACACCAACAATCACGTTGAAAAGATGCTGTATACTCCATTTGTTTTACCTTCATCAGTTGAAATTGAGGATGAGTCTCATTAACGAACAAATCCTGATTTTCATATTGCCGGGCAAGATCAACCTGCCAAATTGAAAAAATTAAAGTCATGTACTTCTAGATGTGGATTCTGAAATCCTTTGAAAACCCATATTTTCAGCGAGATCATCTTCATACACAATATTTAAGATTTCAGGAAACCCACAATCACAAATGCATGCGTTTTGGACACATCAGGTAAAAAGTAGAAGCTGAATATAAAAAGGTAAAATATCATTTACCAGTTTCTCAGCTGTTTTTGAAGTGTCTTTTCGGGAATGAACAAAAATCATCGCTTGATGACCTTGTTTAATTGAATCAACAACCTATCATGAAAGCATTACCAGGCTGATAAGTGACTTGTCCATTTTCACATAAATAAAAAAGAGTCTTTTCTTGAGATAGAGACCTTTTTGTAGCATATCTCATTTAACAATACGTTTCTAGCAGCAAAGTTATGCTCAGTGATGCCTATGTACTGTTGAGCTAAGGGAACTGGGCGATAACTCGAATCAAAATAGAAGAGGCCAGTGTCTGGATTCACTCGTAGAAACTGAGCAACCTGGAATCCACCCCACAAAAAGGTTAAATTTGACCGACCCTAATTTCCTGAGACTAAATAGGATATGTGAAGTAAAACATCGTGACAGAGATATGTATCATGTTGCAAAAGACCTGTAGGTAGCTAGGTAAAGTGGCTGACAGGCCTACAATTCTTATCATTGTTTGTGTTGACTCCACCTGACAAACAAAGCAAAAGGCAGCCAGATGTTAACCTGCTGCAACATAAGGAGTGGAATTACAACTTCAAGAATTACTTTAGGAAAACTAATTTTCACGGCCAAGACATTACCTGACGGAGGGTCCGAGCAACTAGGGCCTCTATCACTGCTCCTCTGTCATCATTCAGAAGATGCACTTCATCAATGATCAATAGTTTTACTAGCATTGACAATGACATGTCACTGCTTTTGCGAGTAATGACATCCCATTTCTCTGGTGTTGTCACTATCATCTAATTCACAATTTATAAATAAACAGGTAAATATCAGTCCCTACATGTCTCCACAAGAAACTTAAGCACAGTTAAACTGAAACCTGAGTCTCTTCAAGTTCAGTCTTCGTGAGTTGCATATCCCCTGTAAGCTCCTTCACAACCATATTTAATGGAGCCAGACGACGGCTAAATGCTGACGTGACCTCTGCCGCTAAAGCCTACAAAGAACAAAATAGCAAAATAAAAAGTTAACAAAAAAATTCATCCATAAGATTATGTTAACCTGTTTTTTACCTTCATAGGAGCTACATAAACAATCTTAAACTCGTTTTTGTGCAAGTAGCCATCCCTGAAGTGTTGTTTGATCTGCAAGATCATTTCAAACATATCTATAAGTAAAATATGAAATAAATTAGTGTGATTATAACAATAAATCACCTTTTCTACAATATATTAACCAGGAAATTGAAAACTTACCTCATGTAGAACAGAAATCATAGCTATATTCGTTTTACCAGCTCCTGTTGGAGCACAGACCTACATAGTGCAGAATATAGTTATGCTTGACTAGGTAACTGACGTTTTTCGGTATGGACACAAGTTATTCATATGACTCACCAATATATTCTCATTGGTATAGTAAACTGTCTGAAATATGCGACTCTGAATACGGTTTAAAGACTTGTAACCATGAAAAGCAGCTTGAGCGAAGTCATCTAACTCTTTTATCTCAATCTGGAAACATGTAATAATTTATAGTTAGATGCATGCAATCTGGCAGAAAAAACTACAATGCCATCCATATCAATAGAATGTGCGGAGAAAATACTTGACGATAACTTTTCCGCATGAAAAAATGTCACTTTAAGACATTTTCATCTGCCACTGGATATGGATAAGACGTACCAGCTTCTCGCCAGGTTTCATTTGTGCAGTAGGAGTTGGCGGGATAAAGACTTCCTCATATCCTTTTAAGTGCTTCCTTACAGTACCTTGAGGAAGGGCCAATGCAAGAGAATTCGCTTCTCCAGAACCGATCAAATCCTCAAATGCAGTCTTCTTTTCACTTGCCTCAAGTAAAGAAGAAAAATTGGCCTCTGATATTTCACTCTCTAAACCAAGCTCAGCATTTCGTTTGTTTTTCTTTTCCTCTTTACGCCGAAGTTTTTCAATTTGCTTTGCAGACTCTGTTTGGACAGTGACCTGAAAGGTGGCTCAGTGCAATCATTACTGTGGCCAAAGAAAAAGAATTGTACCAAACATCACAAAGGAAGGCCTCACACATATAGCCGTACCTGTGTGCCATAGGTTGGCATCCGAGATTGGGCGTTTGAAGCTGTTTTGTCAGATTTGAGAACCATTTGACCATGATGGATAGCATCAACAAGCTCTTTCCGATGCTGAAAAAGGAATAAACAAGTCAGATACCATTCACATTTCTTAAACACTTGAAATCAGAATATAACTTTAGTATATACCTAAGTAACAGCCTTTTTACTATACATAGGTGCGCACACAGACACATACACCATAAAAATTGGTTAACAAGATCATTATTTCACCCAAAAAAATATAAACATAGTTGTGGCACTTAAATATAATGGTAACCCACGAGAAGAGTATACCATACTGCAAGAGCGTAGAATCTAAAGAAATCAGGCAGAAAGTATGAAACCAAAGACTTCAGATGAACGAGCAATATACCAAGCTAAGGCCTTACCATAATAAGGTATTGAACAGTCTCAAATGCGCTATCCCCAACAAGATCCAGCAGATCCCCAGCTATCTGCAGAAAAAAGTATTTATCATCTACTTTCTTTGGAAAATATGATACTCGAGGAACAGGTATTGTAGGTCCGAAAATAACATACCTCCTCACCAGGTTTATCGGAATCCAGAAACCTGCATATAGCCATAGCCAGTTCTTCACGAGAAAGTTGTGAATTGGTTTCTCTAACCATTTGACCACACGCATCTCTTAGCCAACTTAAATCGAACTTTCCTGCACTTAGATTCTTTGACATGTTGCTGACATCACTCCATCCTTCAGAAAATGATGCACGAGTGTCATTGCTTTCCACATCCTGAAATCCTTTTTCGTCAACAGCTTCCACCAGAAAACGAGCAGGTAGATTGAAAACAAGGTCGGCACCAAACTCAGCTCCTCCATCAACTTCGTTAGTGTATTCTTCAGACTGATGTGTAGGCTGTATTGAGTAAAGTGCCTGAGCTAAGGAGGCCGCGTTTTTTACATTAGCATCTGATACAGCATGACCGACAAGATTTTGCAACTCTAACCTGTTGAATATAAGCAAACCCCAATTACCTCTGAACACCCTAAAGAATTAGAAAAGCTTGGCTACTTGCATAAAGCAATCTTCGAATACTTACTTCTTTTCGGCAATGCTTTTATTATCATCGATATCACTGTCCTCCTCCACTGGCTTGCCAAACAGACGATAAGCAGCAAAAGCAACCTCACGAAACTCATCAGATGGAACTTCCCGATCAATCAACTCCACTACAGCTCCAGTAAACTGCTTGTATGCTTGTCGCACTTCAGGAGAAGCTGTCACACCAATTCCAATTAATATACACAAAACGCCACCTCGTATTCTCTTTACAGAAATAACCAGAAAATATATAGATACAATCAGAAAAATCACCTCCTTCCCATTGATGGACTATCCTCCTAGCAAGGTCAGATTCATCAAGACGATTCCCAGAGCTGAAATCGTAAACACGCCGGTTCAATTCAAATCAAGTATTTAATTTCCAAATACAATGTGATCACCAGATTATACAAACTACCAAATTCAGTACAAAGCCAAACATATAATAGAGAAACAGCTAAAAACCCTAATAAACGAGTGGAATTAGTTCAAAATAAGTGTGAAATTCAGGAATTTGGGGGAAAAGCTCGACCTGCGAGGCTTAATAAGAGTTTGGAGTATAGTTTTACGGCGAAGGTAAGCCTGATCGATATCGAATGGCTCTCTGAGAGAGCTTGTCAAGCGAGGAATCTGAACCAACATGACAAAAGAAACCCTGTGATTGCGTCGTTTAAGCTTCTTCTTCTTCTTCTCTGTGTTTTTTAATTTCACCTCTGGTCGCCGAGGAAGAAGGCGATCGCTTACGTTTTAGAAAACGCCGTCGCTTTGATACTTGAAGAACAGTTTTGTTGAGAGTTAGGACCCGTGAACCGACCCGCTAATAATATACGGGTTCATTAAAACGATGACGTTTTAAGGATTTTATGACATAACACAACAATGTGGACCATGATTTAATTATTCCTTATTTTTTAGGTAAGAGAGAGTTTTTGAATTTCAAAACAAAGACAATTAAAATAAAAATAAAAAGACAAAAATTCTGAACATTTCACTGCACATATTGTGTTCTCTTCTCTCTATTATGAATTTTGATTATGTCGATTTTATATTTTTAAAAAATACATGGAGAATACAACGTAACCCCAACATGAACAAGAATATTTTATGAAATTCAGCTTTTTTTCACCGCCTACAAACACAAAATATGACCTTTTCAATATTTTAAGTATGTATATAATTATTTAATACCGAATAATACGATATCTCTTTAATTTTAAAATATCAAATATACGTACAAAAAGTCTACACGAGCTAAGTTCTTTAATGATGTAAAAAAAAAGCACTCAAAGGGTTTTGAGAAGAGACAAGAAGACACAGAACAAGTAGCCACTAGCCACTCTCACCTCACCACCCCTCTCTAGCTACTTGCTCTATCTCTCTCTCTCTCTCTCTCTGTTCTTTTTTCTCTTCTTCTTCTTTCTTGCTCTAGAGATCTCTATCTCCATCCTTTTCTCTCTCTCTCTAGAAAGATAACATTGACATTTTGTCTGAACGCATCTATGGCTCCTCTGGTGCTTTCACTTCTCCTTCTAGCCCTGGCCGGACATTCTAGTAAGAACTTTCCACTCTTCTTCAGATTTCTTTGCTTATAGTAGTCTTATCTCTTTTTCACTCTTAAAGCCTTTTTGGTTCTGGTTCTGGTCTGAAAAAAGGTTTTTGTACCACTTAAGGGTTTTACTGTTCCTGTGTGTTCTGCCATTGCTAGACAGACTTAAAAAAAAAAAAAAAAGTTACCATTATTTTCAACAAAGTATGAAGTATATCATTGTTATTTCTCATATCTTCCTGCTATTTCCTTGATTATAATTTAATTTAAAGAATGAGAAAGAAAGAAAAAAAAACAAGATTTGTCCTCTGCTCAACTCATTTTTAATCTTCCTTTCCTTTTTTCAAGTCTGCAGCTTTTTTCTTATGGACTGAAATATGTTTTTTCTTGGGAAAAGTTCACAAACTATTAATAGAAATCTTGCTGGTTAATCTGATCTGCTTGTTTCTTGATTTTTAATGGTGATTTCAAGATTTCCCCAAATCTTGTTGGTTTCACATTACAGAACAAAGAAGATGCAGTTATCTATATATTTCTTCATCACTTCTAATGTATGGGGGCTTTCTTGTGGTTTTGTAGGTGCCTCTTGGTGTGTATGTAAAACAGGACTGAGTGATACAGTGCTACAGTCAACCCTAGACTATGCCTGTGGAAATGGAGCAGATTGTAATCCTATTAAACCAAAACAGTCTTGCTTCAACCCTGACAACGTTAGGTCCCATTGCAGCTATGCAGTCAATAGCTTCTTCCAAAAGAAGGGTCAATCATCTGGCACTTGTGATTTTAAAGGCACTGCCACTCCCACCACCTCCGATCCCAGTTAGTCTCTCTCAACCATATCCTCATTTTTGGTATTCAATGTGTTTTAATTAGAACCAGGGGGGAGCCCAATGATAAAAAGAAACTTGCTTTTTTGGAGTGATTGTTAGGAGTCATGTGGTGTTCAAATTATTGATAGTTACAGAAAGTTGGAGGCTTTCGTTTTTGTCACTATTGGTATTGAAGATTCTGAGACAAAATGGATACGCCAAATACATAATAAAGACTCTATTTATAGCTTCAAGTTTGTGGATAATAATCAACCATCTTAACATTGTTCTGCGTTTTGTTTTCACAGGTTATACAGGATGTCCCTTCCCTACTAGTGCCAGGTATGCTTCTGATTCAAATGGCCTTATTAAGAAACTGGAAAAAAAAAAAAAACGTTTTGCATTTTTTTTGGGACCAAAACCAAGAATTTTGATCAACCTTTATTCTATATTTGTGGCAAAGAGAAAAAGTAGATTAAAGTTTTGATTTGGGTCCCAATTTACAACTTTTTTGTTTTGTTTTTGTTTACTTTTGTTTTGAAAGAGATAGCATCATTCACATCAGTTTAATATAGAAAACTCAAAACAGCATCATCAATATTACTTAAATAGACTAAAGGAAATAGAATTAGTAATGTAATATTGACTCTATTGTTAACAGTTTCGATTACTTCATCTGTGTTTAAGACCCTTTTAACTGGAAGTGTTCAACATGAGCCTAAAAGTACGCAATTTCCTTTATTTCTTTATTAAAACTTTTGATCATATCTATAATCAAATCAAATGCTTTATTGGAATTACAGTTTGAACGCATGATCATGTTCTTTACTAATATGGCCGTATACTCAATGGCACTTTAAACCTTTATTCTCTAGAACCCATCAAAGACCCTTAAGTTGTTAGAAACTGAGGCTTTTCTTTTCGTTAGCGTTTCTGACTTCTGAGTATAACATGAATTTGCTTTGAAGAGCCTTTTTTAAAGCAATGTCTTTCATAAGTTGTTGTTTCTTGTCTGATTGATATATACTCTTATGTTCTTCTTCCAGCGGCTCTGGTGGCTCTAGTGGCGGCAGCACCAGCATGTCACCTGGCACATCCAGTCCAAAAAGTAGCTCAACCACCACCACACTTCCTGGAAGTGGTACCAACAGTCCTTATGGAGGGACCTCAACCAATGGAGCTTTTGGAGGCAATAGCACAGGAATCAACACAGGGACAGGGATAAACCCGGATTACACGACAGAAAACAGCGCGTTCTCTCTCAAGAACTCAAGCAAATCGTTCATCGGCCTTCTCTTCTTGATCGCTTCAAGTGTTGCTGTTCTTTCTTGATGCTCTAAGGATATGTATGTTCTCTGGTTTTGTGGGTGCACTTTAGTTATCGTTTCGAGGACATGGGTCTAGTTTAGTGGTAACCTCTGTCTCTGTGTTATGGGTCTATGTTATGTTTTTTTGTTGTAAGAAGATTTCAGCTCTTGCTTTTACCCGTACCTCTTGACGGTTGTGGTAGATTTGATGCAAGTGAAAAAATTTATATATATGATCTTATCTCCGCTCATATATAATATAATTTTATTACATTGAAATGAATTAATTTTTGGTCTGATAAAACACCAATTACGTGTATAAACATTCTATTTGGTTCGATTAATGGTGCTTTAACATCGTTAAAATGTCATTTTTTCTTGAGATTCGAAAGTAAAAACGTAGAGAGATCTCAATCCATGCGTGTCATACACTAAACAAAAAAAGTTGTATATAGCATCAGACATCAGTTAATATAGCATCATAAAACCAGAACACTAAACTAGAATATTAGCGGCATTAAAATTGGTGCTTTTGCTGACTTGTTTAGAGCCAATAAAGTAAAACTGTAAAAAGTGGTACTAATTACTATTATTAGTACAATATTATTTTGAGTTTACAACAGTTAAGCCATCCATTTACTATTTTACACTAAACGTGTTTAACATCAATAATAAAATGATGCTACCATAATTTCGATCAGAGAATCAATATACATTTGACGTCTGTTGGATATATGTTCAACTGTAAAATAAATTCGATGCTTCTTAATCGTAAAACTTGAAATGTTATAAATTTAAAAGTAGTCACTAGACCTAACACAAAGCACTGGTTATGGTCACTAACTCACTATTGTAACTTAGGTTCCGCTTGCGTTTCGTCGTTATGCATCAGTCTATATATTCCGTAGATATGCACCAGTATGTTCTTTGTCACCATCCCAACGCTGTTAAAAAAGTGTAGTAGTTTTTTTTTAACTTTATGGTCAACTATGTGATGATGTGGTGTTAAGAGATATACTTGAATTTTTGTTTATTATTTTGCTGTCTGTAATATGAGAAGAACTATTTTCACTGATGTAATTTTTTCAAGTGTCTATATAATAACTTTTTACAGTGCAACCAATATATTTAATTTTTTGAAGCTGTCAATCACATATGAAAAGACATTTTGGGAAATAAATTCAAAAATTGTAACCTATGGAGCTAGCCAAAATAGTGATTTAAGTTGAGAGGTAAGTAAAGACTGACGAAGACATTCGTCGATAGGAGTGCAGAGTAGGTTATGATGGGTTGACGACAAAGGAAAAAAAGAGAATAGGTTATGGGTTATTATGAAGATTTTAAGAAGTTGAGGGTCTTTTTAAAAATTAAGTTAGAGAAAGGACGAATATTGCAATTTTCGTTTTTTAAAACATTTCTTCTTCCGTGTGATGACTCTTCTCACTCTCTCTCTCTCTTGCTGGTCCCTCAAAGCTCTCCACCTCTCCCCACATTTCTTCTCTATTCTCTCTCTAAACCCATTTCTTTCCACCAAAAATCGAAACTTTCCGGTGAGTTTTTAACATTAGAGCTTCGTACGACTCAAAGCATACCGTAGTATGGTATGTAGCAGCACCGTCTCTGTTTTTTCTTTTTTTCTTTTCCATCTTCTGCTCCGTCTTCGTTCTTGATTTTTTTTTTCATTACCATTGTTGCTTCTTTGGTTCCGTAATTCACAAGCAAGGGTGTTACAGATCTTTGTCTGGGGATTTTGTGATAGTTTGGTTCTTCACTGGACTAACTGATTTTTCTGGTGTATCTACATTTTGGTATCACGCGTTTGGCAACTGTACTAAAATGGGTTTTTGGGGGATGTGTAGGGTTTCTAATCTAGGGTTTCCTTTTTTGGGAAATCTTTTACTGAACATGGAACATAAATGAGAATCCTTGGCTTTCGGAGGTTACTTGTCTTCGATTTTGCTTTTGTTAAAGGTTGCTAATTTTTTCCCTGAAAGGGGAGATTAGTGTTGTAAGATGTTCCTTTTGAAATGAGTTCTGGCTTGGTCAAGTATGATCATAACCTTTCTCTAATTTGAGTTGCAACATGTTAAATGTACTGTGTTGAGCAAGGATTTTTCCTTTTTTTGATTCCCCTGTGTATTGATTTTTTTTTCGTTCTGAGTGAGCTTTCCTTTCTTGTTTGAAATACTCGGATTTGATTTCCTGTGCGTGTTTATATAAGTTAAGATTTTGGTTTTTGACATGAGTTATGGCTAGATCGAATCTATCAAAGGTAACTATGGCTTCTCTTTGATGAGTTGCAAAATCGTATTGGCGTTACTCTTAAATTAAAAAATTTCCTTTTTGAGTCTCTTGTTTGAAATACTCGAACCAGTCTTACTGTACATGTCATTTGGCCAGTGATCCGAGCAACTTGCTTCTCTTTGATGAGTTTCAAAATCATGTTTGCTTTACACTCTTGATCAATGATTTTCTTATTGGTCGAAGCATTATATTATCTCCTTTAAAGGACGAACAGTGCATCTAGTTTAGAAGTGTTGAGGGATCAAGAGTTAGTCCCAAACGGTAGTTAGTTAACAAAGAACAATAGAGATGGAAAACTGTCTGCATACCCATATCGTTATGCCTTTATATGGCTCCTGATGGACCTGATCTGTCTTTAGGTTGTATGTATGTATCATTTGTATGGCTTTACTACACTGGTCTTTTCTATTGCTTTTCAAAAATTCCATGTTTGAGTATGTGGGATCCCTTGAGTAACTGTATATATTCGTTTGCTTCCCAAGCTGGTGTTTACTTGCTGATGATTCTCTTTTACTGCAACTATTGTAGAAGTCAATTTGTGAAACATGTGGACATCGAGGATGGAAGGAGTTACTTGTAACTTGCTCGCAATGCCGTATAGCCTGTGAACACCGGTGAGAAGTAATATCATATCTTATAAGTTTTGCTTATGTAGTCAAATGAATATTTTGATTGTCTTTCACTAATTCTCTTTCGATTTTATCTCTATTTTCCAGTTATTGCATGCGGGGAAATTCATTTGAGACCTCAATACATTTTGTCTGTGCTGGTTGTTCGATGAGACCTGTTCAAAACAAACATACTTCAGTTTCTATCAAAGCAGTACCTAGAAGTATTAGGAATAAAGTGCGGGTGGAATCCTCAAATCCAGTTCCCAAATGGAAGAAAATTCCTGAATCATCAAAGATGAAGTTGATTTCACCAGACGAAGTCAGAAAACTTTCATGTGGAGGCAATAAATCAATTTTTAAAGTACCAAGACCAGTTTCAGCTCGTTCTGCAATGGGTTTAACAAAACAAACTGCTTGGTTTCCAAGAGCTAGGAGTTTTAATTCTGCAGTGGGGGCTCACAAAACCAATACAACTCTCCGTCCACCTAAAAAGGTTGAGCCTCTTAGTCCGCGTACTCCGCAGATTCGTCCAGGATTCATAAGACAATCTTCTAAGGCACAAGCAGTAGTAGAAGGTGGAGTCTTGTGCTTCTTCTCTTTATGGGTTTTCTTAATTATCTATTTCCTTTTTAAAGGCCTAATATCCCACACTTCTTTTACTCGGAAGACTAAAACACATTTTGAAAAAATTTTGGGTTTTTAAAGGATCAAAATCGAAAGTTGGTGATGGAGCTAAATATCACGGTTCCAACGAGATATGCCGATCAATCTTATCAGATAAATTGTTGCAATTACTTCCGTATCGCCCAGCTTTGCAGCCGACTTGGAAGTAAGTTACTGATCACTCCAAACAATATTTCCTCTTGTCCTACTAAATATGTTCTATGCTACAGTCAGATCTCTTCCTAATTTCCATGGGATATGTATGCAGATTACCCTTTTCTTTCACTCATTGTGCTTAGCCTTATCTGCATTCTTAAAAAGGAAATCTCTGTAGTTTCTTTAGCATGAGGCTGTGTTACATTGCTGAAAAGCCTGAAACTGAAGATGTGCATACTTTATAATTTTCTCTTTCTGCCACTATACCAGGGGACGCATTATGGACTCTGGTACACCATCTGAATTTAATGGCGAGTTCTTAGCTCAACCGGCATCTAAAGTCCGTGCAAAGGCCTACAGACTGTCAAAGGGGATTCCTGTCGTACTCAAGGTCAAATTGGTTCCTATAGGCAATCTTCTGAGTGATTTGTTTGTGAACAGAAACCCTGGGCTTTCAGATGTCGATATGTACATTTTCCCATATGACAAGAACACAAAAAGGTACACATGCCTCTTTTTCTACAAAGGACAAGCTTCATGTTCATAGTTATCACAAAACTTACTATTCTTGCAGGTTTACCGAGGAACGTGATTATCTCTTCGAGGCCATGAGGACTCGCAATGCCATGATCAAAATTAACACTAATGGCACACCACTGTTGATATTCTCTTCAAAACTACTGGACAAGTCCTCCCAGAGTAAGTCTAATGCATTCTTGCAGATTTGTCACTGGCTTCAAGAATGAATAAAACCCGTTTTGTGTTTGCAGCTATCATCAAGATGCAGAAGAAAACAAATAATTTTCTTTGGGGAATTTTTCTCCTGACAAAGAAGTCTTTAGCACTGCTTCCAGGAACCTCCAGTCAAACTACTCAACATTTTGATGTAGGTTATTTCCTTCTTTTTCTAAATCTAAGAACCTTCCAAGTTCCAGTTAGTAGATTCAGTTTGGTTGGAGAGCTTCATCATCATAGCTTTAATATTAAGTCTCCAAGTGAGATTGTTCTCGTCTCTGATGTTATGTATTTTCTTTCATTGCCTCTGGTAGAATCAGCCTTTATTCAGACATACCAACCACCGGAGTTCTGGGAAGCAATTGCAGCGACATTACAAGGAGAGGGATTGATTCAATGCGTGTGTCGAGTGGCTCAAAGAAATTTTTTTATAGATTAATGCTACTAATCTCTGCTTGTGTTGTGTCTATTGTGGTGTAAGAAGCAAAGATTTCAGCTCTAAACTCATGTGTTCCTAATAAAGAAGGTTATATTTGTTAATATTTTTCCATTGACGGTAAATGGTAAACTTTATTCATATATACAGTTGATCCCAAACTTACTCCATAAACAAAAGTAATGAAATTTTACTATTTTAAACAAAAAAAACACATATAAATACGGATTTTCATTTTCTATTTATATATGTAATTTGATTAATCAATATTACCACAGATTCTGCTGCGAACTTGTAATTTGAACTTGGCTTTAGTATATAAATCAAGCAAGATTCAAGTTTTGGGTTTCAAGCACAAAAGAGGAAAACAAAAACTGTTTCTTATAACTCAAGAAAACGATAGAAACCTGGTTTTCAGTCAACGCCATTGAAGAAACCCTTTGATCAATAACAATGGACGCCGACGAAAGTGGATATGAGGCTGGATCAGAAGCTTCACAAACTTCTTCAGGGTCAGAGATAAGCCTTACCGAGGTAAAACGCTAAACCCAAATTGCATTTTCGACTAAACTTACTTATGGTTTACATCTCTTCTTGTAATCAGAAATCATTGTGTGCATCTTTCTGAGAATAGTCTCTTCCTCTCTCTGTCTGGGATTCAGTAGCAAGATTCAGAGAATACCGTTTCCTAATTCGTAATCTTTAATTTTGCTACGTATAGAGAAAGAAGCCTTGTGAGATTTGCGGTAGTAATGCTGATGACGATAAGATAATGACATGTTTCAACTGCGAAGACACACGAGAGCATACGTAAAGATCAATTTCATTCTTCTCTTTCTCAAAATATTTAAAGGATTATGTTATATTACAGTTAACACACGAATCTTAATTTCCATTATTTGTTGTTTGTATGTATATGTTTCAGTTATTGCTCGAGGGTGATGAAACATCATGTTCCTAGGATATGGATATGCGATGGGTGTTTTAACTCAGGTCGCCGAGTTCGAGTTGCTACAAATTCAAGAGGTTATGGCATTGTGCCTATTCGTCGTCGTATTGCTCAAACTGCTACATCATCAAGAACTAGTTATCAAGTTGTTGATAGCGAAGTTGTTCATGATCACAACATGACTACATGCGAATCTGGTAGTCAAGCTCCACAGGCACATGCCAGTCCAGTAGGTAACGAAGGGTCTTCTTCTCATGTGCCCATGGATACATCTCCATTCAAAATACCAGACTTGAATCTGCCCTCTGATTCCGGTTCTGAGATCTAAATGATTGCTTATTCAGAGAGGTTTGTGTAGCTTGACCGATGACGTGAGAGACATCTATGGATTTAGGGTTGTTTTTAAAAAGCTTTTCTTTTTTCTTCTTGGGTCACAAGTCATTTTGATTCCAGCTAGCTACTTTGATTGATCGTCGTCATTTTGACTCTTGTTGTGTATGCTTTATTTGAATTTTGTCTCACAAGTAGGCCATTTTAGGAAACTTTTAATTTTCTTCGATTAAAAGTTTCAATCTTTTTTGCAACAATCTTTTTTGAAAAATGTTACATACACTAATTATCAATACTTGATTTTTTTTTTGTTTATTGACAGCCAATATTTCAAATTAAGAGTAAGAAGAAGACACATAAGTATATTAGAAAACTGTGGTAAAATTACATATATATATATATATATATATATATAAAGTTGACTTTTCTTTCTTCTCCTTCCTCCACCTCATCACTTTTTATTTTCAATTTTAAAAAATTAATCCATATCATCAAAGTAACAAAAAATCTAAAGTTAATGCATCAATTAATTTACTCATTTTTGTAATACTTTTGTTATTAATTAAAAACAATAATGTACAATAATTTAAATTAAAATATAAACCAAAAACAAAATGAAAAAAAATATAAAACAAAAAAAATATAAAACAAAATAAAATATGAATAGAGATTACATAAATATAAAATTAGATATTTCTATCATAACATATAACAATTGTGTACATATTTGTAGAAGACTAGAAATAGGAGAAAAATAAAGTTATCATATATTTAATGAAACAACAATTACTTTTAAAAAGTTACAATTATTAGGATACAAAAATAAGAGTTTCTTTAAAAAAAAAATTTAAGATTTTTTTAAAATTGAGAGGTTAATCAATTTTTGGTCTTAAATTATAAATTCATGTTATCGATTAAAAGTCGGTAAATATTCTTATTTTCAATTATAATATAATATAATATATATATATATATATATATATATATATTTAAAACTTCAGACTATGTTTGTTATTGTTAAATTATAAATTCAAGTTACCGATTAAAATCAGACAGATTTGGTGCATATTATTATTTAGAATTCTAAATATAATAAAAAAAATTCATATAGTATGAGTGATCTTTACTATTAATTGCTTTAAAAATTAAAAAATGGTGAAATTTGTTAAACAAATGTATAAGGTTTTTTGAAATAAAACATACTAAAAAACTTTATTATCAACATCACACACACCAAAAAAAATAGTGAAAATACTAAAAAAAGGTTAAGAAAGCTATATGTAAGAAAAACAAATATAATAGTATTGGTAGATTTTGTTTTTAATCGCTTAAATCATATAATAAACTATTAAACACATAAGTTTGACCAGGAGGAAACAAAGTGAGCCACTAAACTAGTAAACAGATAAGTTTGCAGCTTCCTCTGTAACTCATAAGGTGAATAATTAATAAATTAGATAATACCAATTCCTTAGATATCGGAGATCAAAATATTAATTATTTGCTAAAAAAAAATTATTGTATATATAACCATGAAATTTATACCCAATATATAAATACTACAATTTGAAATATAATTTTTGTATATATCATAATATTAAGAAGAAAAAAATAGATAATACCAACTTTTTAGATATCGGAGAACAAAACATTAATTATTTGCTAAAAAACTTATTGTTTAAATAACCGTGAAATTTATACCCAATACATAAATACTACAATTTGAAATATAATTTTTTATATATATCATAATATTAAGAAAAAAATGGATAATACTAATTCCTTAGATATCGGAGATCAAAACATTAATTATTTGCTAAAAAAAGTTAGTGTACAAATAACCCTGAAATTTATACCCAATGTATAAATACTACAATTTGAAATATAATTTTTGTATATATCATAATATTAAGAAAAAAAATGGATAATACCAATTCTTTAGATATCTTTGATCAAAACTTATTGTAAAAATAACCGTGAAATTTATATCCAATATATAAATACTACAATTTGAAATATATTTTTTTGTATACCCTGTAATATAATTTTTTTTTGGATAATACGAATTCCGAGATTAAAACATTGATTGTGAAATTTATATCAAATATATAAATACCACAATTTGAAATATACACTTTTGTATATATCATAATATTAAGAAAAAGAAAAAAGAAAAAAAAAACAATAATTCAAGATTTGGGTTTGGGGAGAAGCAAGAAAAGGTTTGTTAAACCCAAATTCGTCGTCGCTCGCTCTCGAGAAAAAAAAACTGACTCTTCGATTTCAAGAAAACCAAGAAAGATCGAAACTTTGGGTTTCAAAAGACCAATTTGGATTTTCTTGTTTTGTTTTGACTGATTGATTTGATAACAATGGTGATGGACAAAAGTGGTTACGAGTCTGGATCAAAAGATTCGCCATTTACTTCAGATTTTAACCTTTCCGATTCCGCGGTAAAATTGCTTCTTCGTTTTCCGATTTTCTTGTTCTGGGTTTTCGATTTTTTATGAAAGCAATTGCATTTATACTTGCCCTGTAATCAAGAATCGAGTTTTTTTTTTTTGCATCTTTTTTAGGGTTTCTTGATTTCTGAGTCTTTCTTTCTTTAATGTTCTTTCTTTGTGTTAAATTGTATAGATTTAGCAAGATTTCGGATTGCTTTATCACTGATCTTTAACTTGCTACATATGTATAGAAGAAGAAGAAGAAGAAGAAGAAGATCAAGAAGAAGCCTTGCGAAGTATGCGGAAGTGTTGCTGATGAGCTTTCCATAATGATATGCTGCCAGTGCAGAGATACAAGAGAGCATACGTAATATTGACTCATTTTGCTTTATTATACTTGTTACTGTTTACTCATTTTGTTAATGTTCTTTGATATAATCTTTTTCTTTGTTTTTTGTGTGTGATTAAGTTACTGCGCCAGGGTGCTGTTACATCATGTTCCTCGTATTTGGCTCTGTGAAGAGTGCCGTAATCCTTCATCTGCTAATCCTCAAGTAAAAGAAGCTGCTCAGTTATCAAGAACGGTTCAAATGGAACAAGTTGTTTTTTTTTTTTTCTTTTTTTCCATTGGTTCTTGACAATGGAACAGTTTGATAAATAGAAACTTTGTTAACCACAACAACTTGTTCCAGGTTCCTATTGATCGTCAAACTGCTCCATCATCATTAAGAACTAATCAAGTTGTGGATAGCAAAGATTGGATTGAAGCTGATCCATCATCAAGAACTAATCAAGTTCTGGATAAGAAAGATTGGATGGGAGCTGCTCCATCATCAAGAACTAATCAAGTAGTGCCTGTTATTCATCAGCACACTACAGAAGAATCAACTCCACGCTTGCTCACTAGGTGATGAAACCAATCTCTTTTCCGCTTCAACTAATCTTCAGTTTCTCTCCCTCCCTTTGATGAAAAATTGAAGAAGATTGATCTGTGTCTTGACTCTTGATTTATCAATATCTTCAGTGTTCAAGCCCATGTGGGAAAGATTGCAACCACAATACGTTGATTTCTCCACTGATTCAAAATCTGACGACTAAACGCTTCATTTCAAAAAGACTCGTGTTGTTAACAGTCATCTTAATCTAGGTGTTTTTAAAAGGCATTAGCTTAACTTTTTTTTTTCTTGAGTCACAAGTCATTTTGTTAGCTTACTGAGATTGGACTTATTTTTAGTCATTTGGGATAGAGTCATATACTATGTGACTAATGAATGTACATAACCAAATTCTTCTTCCTACTCAATGAAGCTAGGAGTTAAAGATGGTATCATCACTTCTTCCCCCATTTAATTAATTTTTGTTTGCTTATATATGTATATGCTACCACACAAAGTCGTACGAACGCATATGTATCTCCAAGGAAGGACCCATTACCATTTATGAAAAAAGAGGCCATGGAACACGAAGTTTCCTAGAAATATGATAAGAGATGCTTTGATGACAATATATGGACTCGTAATCGAGGTTGCCAAATATAGGAAACCTTTCGTATAGCTTTTCAGGACTAGCCAGGCAGGACCCGTTTATTAAACGTACATTTATGTTTTTTTTTCTTTGTTGTTGTTAATTACTATATACATTTCAAATTTACATGTTTATATGATAAAAAAATGTCACATACCCAAATCCAAGTTTCATAAATTTCAGTTGTTTAACACGCCATTAAAAAAAACCCATTTTAGAGGTATGAATTACCCAAAAGTTAAATGTACCAAAACATTACTATAGAAGCTCAAACATATGAATCGTTTTCTCCTTGACTCCTTTTACTAGCACATGGGCTTTTTTGTAAAATTTAGAAAAGTTGGCATTTTCTTTAATAGTTAAAGAATATGAGGGGCCTTTATAGTTAAAAAAAGTAATTTAGATATAGGGGTGATATCCGTAAATATCAAATTCTCAGAGAGTGAGAAAGATAAATTGTCGTCTTCTTCATTCCCCTCTCTTCCCCACACCTTCGGCTCCACTCTCTCTCTCTCTCTCTTACTTTCTCTCTCCACAGTGTGTATATGTTTCTTCCCCTTTTCAACGACAAAAACTCACCGGCGGTTTCGATTTCACTGTAAGTAAGTTGAATCGTTTCGGTATCTGAAAACTCACATTCTGATTTTTTTTTTTCACTCATCTCCCCTGTGTTCGTCGTGTATTCTCTCAGGTTTACTGATCATTTTTTTTTTTACTCGCTTTATATTTCGTACTACGCAAGCAAAAAAAAAGTAGTCTTTGATGATTCTCTGAAAAATCTTCGCTCTTCGGCTAACTGATTCTCTGTTTCCGCTTTATCTGCTCTGTTTCGTTGTCACGCGTTCCGTACTTTTCACCCGCTTAATGGGTTTCGTTAGGATTTTGTAATCTAGGGTTTCGATTTATAGAACCTCTCTACTGTACACACGATTCCTTCTAGAGTCGTTGGTTTTGTATATAGAGTTAGTTACCTGAATCAGTTTGTGAGAAGAGACATCTTCGGTTGGCTGATTTTTTGATTAAAGTTTCTTTTTTTTGTTTTGTTTTGTTTTGTTTAGGTGAAAGGTTGAGAATTTATCATCAATTCAGAATGAGTCCTGGTCAGTTGCCATCAGATTCGATCAAAGTAGTTCCTGGTAGGAGTAAGGTGAGGGTTGAATCTTCAAATCCAGTTCCTAGAGGGAATCCAATATCTAGACCTTCAAAAGTTAAGTTGATTTCACCCGTTGAAGCTATGAAACTTTCATCTGGAAGCAATGTAATGCCGGTTTCTCCTGTTAAGCGTGCTCGTGCGAGTTATCAAGTACCAAACTCTGTCCCAGTTCGTCGAACTACTCAAACACCAACAAGACCTGTCCTGGCTCGACCAACTTCTGAAGCACCAAGACATGTAGCGGATCGTCCACCTCCTGAAGCACCAAGACCTGTTCCGGCTCAATCAATTCCTAAAACACCAATACATGTCCCGTCTCGTTCAATTTCTGAAGCACCAAGACCTGTCCAGGCTCGTCCAACTCCTGAAGCACCAAGACATGTCCCGTCTCGTCCAATTTCTGAAGCACCAAGACATGTCCCGGCTCAACCAACTCCTAAAGCACCAACACATGTCCCGTCTAGTCCAATTTCTGAAGCACCAAGACCTGTCCAGGCTCGTTCAACTCCTGAAGCACCAAGACATGTCCCGGCTCAACCAACTCCTAATGCACCAACACATGTCCCGTCTAGTCCAATTTCTGAAGCACCAAGACCTGTCCAGGCTCGTTCAACTCCTGAAGCACCAAGACATGTCCCCGCTCGTCCAACTCGTGAAGCACCAAGACGAGTCTTGGCTTTTCCTGCAGAAGGTTTCAGAAAAGAAATTGTTTGCGGTCTTCGAGCTCTGAGTCTGACTACTGTACCAGCGAGACAAAAAACCACTCCAAGGCTCCTTCAATCAATGACGATTGAGCCTCCTAGTCCACGTGCTTTGCAGATTCGTGCAATAATCAAGCAACAAGCTGCTAATGCTACACAAGTTGTAGAAGGTGATATCTTTTGCTCCTCTTTCCTTTCTGAAAGCCAAAGAATCCTAAACTTGTTTGCATTGGATGGCTAAAAAACATGTCTTGTTTTTTCTTGGTTTCTCTAGGGACAATTGTGGAAGTTGGTGATAAAGCTAAAGATTATGGTTTCAAAGAGATACGTCAATCAGTCTCTAATGAAACACTATCGGAGCTACTTCTATTTCTACCAGCTCAGCACCCTACTTGGAAGTGAGTTACTTGACACTTAATATTATTTTTTGAACCAGACATGTGTTTTGTTAGAAACGTCAACTAGACCACTGTATGTTGCTAGATTATTGCCATTACGCATACTACTTCAACTATTTCACAGTATGCATATGCTACTTGGTTGAAACTTAAGATTTGCAAATGCCGAAACTTGCTGCGTTTTCTAGAGCATGACCATATTAAGACTCGTGATGTCGTATTGCACTTGTATTGTGACCTAATTTGATTCCTTTGTAGACTATAGGATCTTTAGACCTTTACAAGTTACTAGCTCAACAGTTCCTCTTTGCTTGTGTTAAAATGAACTCTTCCTTTTAACAACTGTACCAGTGGACGCATTATGGATTCTGCCACACCGCCTGAGTTTGACTGCGAGTTTTTGGCTAAACCGGCATCCAATATCACGAGGAAGGCACTTAGACTTTCTAAGGCGATTCCTGCATTACTCAAGGTCGAATTGCTTCCTACATGCCACATTCTTATTGATCTGTTTGGCAGAATCCCAACGCTATTGAATGTCGAAGTGTACCTTTTCCCAGATGAGAAGAAAACAGAGAGGTACTCAAAAGCCCTTTTCTATGAAGGACAAACTTCTTCTTCTTGTTGAATCGCTGTTATCAGAAAACTTATTTAATCAGGGTATGTACACTCATTCTTCAGGTTTAAAGAGGAATATACTCATCTGTTTGAGGCTATAGCAACTCGCAATGCCATGATTAAAATTGGTATAAACGGCTGTGAGTTGTTGATATTCTCCTCGACGCTATTGGACAAGACCTCCCAGTGTATGCCTACTGTATTACTACAGATGTTTTTTTTTTTGTCCTGAATAACTTACATTTTGTGTTTGCCAGAAAAAAAAAAAAAAAAAGAACTTCCATTTTGTGTTTGCAGTTCTCATCAATACGCAGAAGAAAACAAAATACTTCCTTTGGGGTTTTTTTCTCCAGACCAAAAACTCACTAGCACTTGTTCCCGGAACTGCTTCACAAATTGATAAAGAGTTTGATGATGGGGATGTTGTTGACATGGATATAGACACTGAATGCCTTACCACGAGTGTGGTTCTGAAGCTTATAGCAGAATCACAAAACGATCCCTCAAGATCACCGGAGAAGTTGAGAAAACAAGCAAGTTTACCTCCTGGTTTCGAGAAGATATGGGCACCACCGTTGGCGAAACTTAATATACAAGGAACTTTAAACACTCTGACTGATCAAACCGTGTCCTCTGGAATAGTGCGTAACCAATCAGGGAAGTGGTTGTTTGGATACATTAGGTGCCATAAGAGCATCTCTCAAGTTGCAGCTGGGCTTTTGGCTATATACCATGGCCTCAAATTTCTATGGGACAGCGGTTTCCGAAGAATTCAATTGGAGACAACAAGCTTTGAGATCATCAATGCTCTAACAACAAAATCGTGCTTGTCTCCTAAGAGTAGAACGATTCTGGGATCGTGCAAGGACATGATCTTGAGGGAATGGGAGTGTCACATTTACCAAATCTCCAAAGAAGAGAACTCGTGTGCAGAATGGCTAGCCAGCAGATCAGAAGAACAGCCTCAAGGATTAGTTTTCTTCGAATACCCTCCTCGAGGCCTTGTGGATCTTCTGGAGAAAGACCAGCTTGCAGCTAGATAAGCTGCTTCAGCTTTGAGGTACAGTCACAGTGAACAGCTTAGAGGTACATAGCTTGATTTAGTAGTTTGACCTTTTGAGAATACATGAAGATTTTGAGTGTTAATGAGAAGTCGTAGTCGTAAGTACAGTTTGGAGTTTCATTGTAAAGAGCACAAGTACACAAACGTTTTCGTGAAGTGAAGAATCAAAGTAACTGTAGAGTTTCACACTCCTGATTCAGTGTTGCTCCTTCTCTTCAGCTTTAGTTTAGGCAGTCTTTAAGTACAATTGCACATTTAACATCCCTCAATATACTTTTTTCCACGGAAACCAAATTTTTACTCTTACAAAGTAAAAGATTATTATGATTAACTGTAAAATTCGCCGTTTGCAGAAAAATGGGTTTAGATATTACGACGGTTCACCAATTCTAAAATGGTTTCTGCGGTTCAACCGGACATTGGTTTTAGTAGAATATGACGTGTCAGAGTTTGATTGGTTAAGTTGCTAGGTTTTCCACTTTCCCTCCAAAGAAGCTCTTAAATGAAGAAAACTAAAACTAAAATAAATAAAAGATATTTCAAAACACAAAATAATATAATAAGCTCCTTGTTGATCCCTTCAGCTTCTCTCACTATTCTTCAAAAGAGTAAGACTGTCACATCACATCTCCCATAGATGACAATGGCCGGCGAATCTTCCGGCAAGAACTGCGGAGACTGCGACGGTAAAGTCGCCGGGAAAAGCCAGCGAAAAGTGGGTCTTGTTTACGACGAGACGATGTGCAAACACGACACACCAGACGGTGAGGTTCACGTAGAGTGTCCCGACCGCATCAGATTTATCTGGGAAAAGCTTCAGCTTTCCGGAGTCACTCAAAGGTTCATACTTTTCCTCTTCTCCTGCGATTTTGTTGTCTTGTTGGAGTTTAAGCCCTGGTAAATGCAGAAACTTAGCCAAATTTGATTTTTTTTTTCCTGACATTTGATTTTCTAAATCTGAATTTTGTTCTATATATAATGTTTCTATTCTCTTGTACTTAAGATTCTTTCATGATAATATTTGTCTTTTACTTAAGGGTTATTGGCGGTTTTGGGTTTGACTTATGTGAAGAAAGTTTCTATTCCTTTCTTTTTTTGTTTTCACTCATAAAATCTATCAATTAGAGTCAAGGTGGAATATAGTCTCTCGGGAGTGTATCCATCAAGATCTGTTCTTGGATTTTGCTTATTTTTGCATTCTCTGTAAGGACAATGTTGGTGTCTCCTTTTGCAGATGTATGGTTCTTGGTGGTACCAAAGCGGAAGATAAGCATCTCAAATTGGTTCACGCAAAGAAACATGTTAACTTGGTGAAGAATATTAGCACAAAACAGAAAGATTCTCGTAGAGACAAGATTGCTTCACAGTTGGATTCGATATATCTGAATAAAGGTTCATCTGAAGCAGCATATCTTGCAGCTGGATCTGTTGTAGAGGTATATACTAGATGCATACGAGTTGTCTCTTTTACAAAAGCAGATTCAAGACTGTTAGGATGATTCCGATTGACGATTGATGTTTTCTTGCAATATGAAACAGGTGGCGGAGAAAGTTGCAAAAGGAGAGTTAGATTGTGGCTTTGCTATTGTCAGGCCCCCAGGACACCATGCTGAGGCAGATGAAGCCAGGGGTTTTTGTTTATTCAACAATGTTGCCGTTGCTGCTAGTTATTTACTAAACCAAAGAGTAACGACATCTATTGACTTTTGAGATGCTTTTAGTATCTTTTACTTGCTCTCAGTATTATATGGTCACATTCCTTTGGTGTATTTGTTCTTATGTTCTTGTGCTTTTATTGAATGCAGCCGGATCTAGGTATCAAGAAAATTATGATTGTTGATTGGGATATCCATCACGGAAATGGTACACAGAAGATGTTCTGGAAAGATCCCCGCGTACTAGTATTCTCTGTTCATAGGTATGTATCTGCAGCCTCTGTCTACTCTTCTTTCCAAGCTACTTTTTCACATAATCTTTCTTATTGAAATGCACTTGTTGCTAGGTTTGACCGTGGAAGTTTTTATCCATCGGGTCGTGATGGGGATTATAACATGGTTGGGGAAGGTCCAGGTGAAGGGTTTAACATAAACGTTCCATGGGAACAAGGTGGATGTGGAGATGCAGATTATCTTGCGGTATGGAACAATATCTTGATTCCTGTGACGAAGGAATATAATCCCGATGTTATTTTGGTTTCAGCTGGATTTGATGCAGGTATATATGGTCTAAGCATTTATTTCAAGGCTATGCCACAGTAAGAGGCGTGTAACCTTTTCAATTTCCTCTTAACAGCTATCGGTGATCCGCTTGGGGGTTGTTGTGTTACACCATATGGATATTCAGTTATGCTGAAGAAGGTTGTGTTTAAGTGAACTCCCTCTTTTCTCCTTTGTTTGTATTTGTGTTCCAGCACTGAAAATAACAAAGGCTACATAATCTACACTTGGATTTGGCCTCATAAAATTTGTTTAACCAATGTTCTTTCAGCTGATGGAGTTTGCACAAGGAAAGATAGTGCTGGCGTTAGAGGGAGGGTACAATCTTGAGTCAATGGCAAAGTCTTCAGTCGCATGTGTCCAAGTTTTGCTTAAAGAAAAACCAATTCGATGTTCTTCTGGAGCATACCCATTAGAATCTACATGGCGTGTTATACAAGCGGTATGGCTCTAACTTTCTCATTAGACAATCTGAAACAATCTTGTATGAATTGGCTACGATTCTCTTTTAAGATCAGTTTTCTGTCATAAAATATTGTATAGCGCCTATGTTACTAGTTGACAAAGCTCGTCTGTTTCTTGTGGGTTTAGGTACGCAAGCGACTATGTGCATATTGGCCTTCACTTGCAGATATATTATCGTCAAAGCTGATTGATCATAAAACTCGTATTCCAGTTGGGTACCTTTCTTCTTGTCTACCATCATCTACAGTTAGTGGCGCTAGGACAGAAGGTCCTAACCTGACCGTGCGTCCCTCCTTAGAGTCCAGTTATCTTTTGCCCCACTCACATCTCTCTGTGGCCAAAAAAAGAAAGGCTCCCGCTTCTGGTTCGACCTCAAGCTATCGGTTCTCAGAGATGGAGGATGTTATGGTAGAGAAGGTTCTTCCGTCTTTTCACGAAGAGCTGAAGGGTATGGAGTTCGATGATCGCATCGCTTTCGGCAAAGAAAGTTCCTTAAAGGCAAGTCAAGTTTCAGTCTTCCTCTGCCTCACCTTGTTGTTTTCTCTTTCAGGCAATTTTGATGTTTGATCACCTTGCTAAAGAGAATAGGGAGATGAGGCACAAATATTCTGCTGCTTCTGACGCGTTGATGGCGTCTAATGAGAATTTAAAGAATAAGTACAGAAAGAAACTCAGCTGACGCTCTCCTTCGTCGTGAAGTGGAAGAGTTGAAGTCTCTATTGGCTGCTCGAGATGGAGAACTGGAGGCAAGTAGAAAAGAGTTAAAGGCCAAAAAGAAGGAGCTAGAAACAAAAGAGAAAGCGCGGCTAATGTTGGTTCGGACTCGGGAGGATGAAATTTGTGGTCTTCATGCTAAAATAGAAAGTTTGGTGCAGGAGGGAGATGAGGCAGTAGTAAAACCTGAACGTCTAGATAAGGAACTCCAAGATGATAGGTTAAGAAGCCGAGTTGGGAATGGATCTTTGGCATTGTCTCACGAGTCCAATGAAGACATGGACTCGGACAAGCTCGAACCCATGTCTCAGGAGTTCAATGAAGACACGGACTCGGAAGATCTCGAAAACCTTGAGGACTTCAAGAAAACCTGGGAACGTATTAGAGAGAACTGGATAACAAGCATTAAAAAAGTTAAAGCAAGTGGGGGTTCTTGCCACCGTCGCATCAGGTATCACCAATCAGTACCAAGTGTATCGTCGATGGGAGAAGCAGGGTACTCTACTAGGTTGGGAGCTTGAGGTCGTAGCAGAAAAATACCACAAGCTTCGCGCGTTGCTTGATAAGGTCGGGCAGAGCGACGTTTACCCTTCTGTAGAAGTGTATGAGAAGAGCTGGAACGATGTACTTGCTAACCATCGCCCACCTGTGACTCGTGAAGACGCCTCTTCCCCAACAGTCACAGTAAGCACTAAGCGTAGGAACCGGAAAAGGGTCCGGCGCAACGACTCATAATAAAACACATATCTCGATTTAGTAACAACAGTGGAGTTTCATTGTAACCACTGTAACCAAACAATGTTTTTACTTGACAAGTGACGAGAGATCTTGAAGAACAACAGTAACGGAGAAAGTAAAAAAGAACAATTAAAAAATCAAGTTTGTTTTCTGGATTAGTTAATTTAGTTTTATCGCCGGTCCACTGGTTTCTGGAGTTCAATTGGTCAATCAAGTCCGGTTTGGTTCTTCTAGAACAATGTGACGTGTCAGATTTTGTTTGGTTGAGATACTAATTAAGTTTCCCCATTCCCTCCAAAGGATCTCCAAAAAAGTCAAACCTCCAAAAAAAAAAAAAAATGAAAAAAAAATATAAATAAAATACTTTGAAGCTTTTCAGAGTGAGAGAGGAAAAGATTCAGACCATTCTCTCTGATCGTCGTCGAACGATAAGATAAGACTGTCACATCTCCCTGATTATGGCCATGGCCGGAGAATCTTCCGGCATTAAATACGGAGATTGTGACGGTAAAGTCGTCGGAAAAGTCGAGCGAAAGGTGGGTCTTATTTACGACGAGACTATGTGCAAACACGACACACCTGACGGCGAGGATCACCCTGAGTGTCCCGATCGCATCAGAGTTATATGGGAGAAGCTTCAGCTCGCCGGAGTTTCTCAAAGGTTCATCCTTTTTTTTTCTCTCACTCTCTTCCCGTGCCGCCTCTGTTGTTTGTTTGATCAATAAAGCCCTAGAAAAAAAAAAATACTCAATCTTAGTCAAATTGGGTAATTTCTGATTCTCTCATCTGAGATATGGATCCCAATCTGTTTGGTAATGACATTTAAGTGTCTCAATTTAAATATTGTCAAATCGTTCATTTGCTGCTGAATTTGATTCTATATAGGTGTGTTTCATCATAGCTCATTAATTAGACTGTTCATTAGAGTAATTTGGCAGCCCATTTGTTAACTATCCATCACAATTTTTGTTTCGGGAGTGTATCCAATTCCAACTATGAACTATCCATCACAATTTTTGTTATTTTTTTCCTTTTGCAGATGTGTAGTTCTTGGTAGTAGCAAAGCAGAAGATAAGCATCTCCAGTTGGTTCACACAAAGGACCATGTTAATTTAGTTAAGACTCTTAGCACGAAACAGAAAGATTATCGGAGAAACAAGATTGCTTCACAGCTGAATTCGATTTATCTCAACGGAGCTTCATCTGAAGCCGCATATCTTGCTGCTGGTTCTGTTGTTAAGGTAACAAACAAACAACAGTAGCTGCTTCATATACAAATGACTTGTTCCTATCTTATTGGAAGATTGAAAACTGCTACATATATTTTGATATGTAACAGTGTTTTCTTGCAAACTTAACAGGTGGCAGAGAAAGTTGCACAAGGAGAGTTAGATTCTGGCTTTGCTATTGTCAGGCCTCCTGGACACCATGCTGAGACAGATGAAGCCATGGGTTTTTGTTTATTCAATAATGTTGCTGTTGCTGCTAGTTATTTGCTAAACGACAGAGTAAAGACTTCTATTGACTTTTGAGATGTCGTTGTTTTTTCTTACTTACATTCAAATTCTTTTGGTGTGCCTCTTACCAAGTTCTTCTGGATTTTCTTGAATGCAGCCGGATCTAGGCGTCAACAAAATTTTGATTGTTGATTGGGATGTCCATCACGGAAATGGTACACAGAAGATGTTCTGGAAAGATCCTCGTGTACTATTTTTCTCTGTTCATAGGTATGTAATTGTGACCTTTGTTTACTCTTCTTTTGACGCAGCTTGTCATTATTTATACTTGGGAAAGTAACTGGAACGCATTTGTGGTTAGGCATGAGTATGGAAGTTTCTATCCAGCAGGGGATGATGGAGATTATGACATGGTTGGGGAAGGTCCAGGTGAAGGGTTTAACATAAACGTTCCATGGGATCAAGGACGATGTGGAGATGCAGATTATCTTGCCGCATGGGACCATATCTTGATTCCTGTGGCGAGGGAATTTAACCCTGATATCATATTGCTCTCAGCTGGATTTGATGCAGGTACATATGGTAAAGTAGTTTCTTATTCAGGGTTTTGTTACGTTCAGAGTTGTGTAACCTTTTCAAACTCCTCTTTACAGCTATTGGTGATCCCCTCGGAGGTTGTCGCGTGACACCATATGGATATTCAGTTATGCTGAAGAAGGTTGGTGTTGAAGTGAACTCCCTCTTATTTTCATTGTTTGTATTTGCGTTTTACGGGTCTCAAGCACTGAAACTAACACTTCTTGGTTTAGCTGGTTTTTTATTTCTGAGCTACGTACTTGGATTTGATATCATTCTGTTTCACCAATGTTCTCTCAGCTGATGGAGTTTGCACAAGGAAAGATAGTGCTGGCATTAGAAGGAGGGTACAATCTTGCCTCAATTGCAAAGTCTTCACTTGCATGTGTCCAAGTTTTGCTTGAAGACAAAGAAGTTCAAGCTTCTTCTGAAGTATACCCATTCGAGTCTACATGGCGTGTCATACAAGCGGTATCCCTCTATATCATCTTATCTTCTTACTTTCTCATTTCATAATCTGAATCAACTTTATTTCTCTTTCCAGCTATTTTTTCGGTCATATATATTCTATAGTGCCTACGTTTCTTGTTGACAAAAATCATCTGTTTCTTGTGGGTTTAGGTACGCAAAAGGCTATGCGCATATTGGCCTTCACTTGCAGATGAATTATCGTGGAAGCTGGTGAATCAGAAAACTCCTACTCCAGTTGGGCACCCTTCTTTCTGTCAACTATTTTCATTTTCATTGTTCATCAAAGACCGTTTCCTTGCCAGATCGGATTTCGAAAAACCTCACTTCTTTATCACTTAGCAACCACTTCTTAAATTCTTTGCCTCTTTACTAATTTTCCTCTGCTTAATTGTCTTTTTAGAGACAGATTCTGTATTTCTTTCTTATCACAGACTTTCGTTTGTTTGTTCATTATAGATTATCCTTATCTCAAGCTCCGACTCTGAAACTGAAGACGACGCCCAAGGACTCCTGGATCAGATGTCGAAACTCAGCATTGAAAACCACCAAGTAGAAACTGCATGTACATCTTGGAGAGCTGATCTTGCAAAGGTTGACGTTTGGTATGCTTCTTTTGGATCCAACATGTGGAAACCGAGGTTTCTTTGCTATATTCAAGGGGGACTGGTAAGTAACCCTGTTTTGTTTTGTTTTGGGGTCGAGTCTGAGCTTTGGTCTTAATCGACACATATATGGCTGTCTCTTTTTATTTTCAGGTCGAAGGAATGAAAAAGGCATGTGTTGGTTCAATGGATAAAAGTCCACCAAAGGAAATAGTGTGGGAAACATTTCCACATAGATTGTTCTTTGGCCGTGAATCTTCAGCTAGCTGGGGTGTAGGCGGAGTTGGTTTCGCCAATCCCCTTGCTAATCACAATGATCAAAGTCACATGTGTTTGTACAGAATCACGTTAAGTTTGACCACTCTTCATCTCAGTTTCTACTTTCCATATGTAATTCGTTTGGTGAACTTTTCCACTTATTCACTGTGTTTTTTTTTGTTTTGAACAGGCTTGAGCAGTTCAACGACGTTTTGCGTCAAGAAAATGGTTTGAATGTAGATACTGATTTGCCAGTCTTTGATCTAGCTGCTCTGCAGTTAGCAGAGAACAAAGGAGCCATAACACCTGAAGCTGTTTCGGTTAGTCAGATGATAAATGTTGATTGATACACTAATAGAAACATGTAATAATCACACATTCGCACTTATACACATTGTCTACAGAATAGTTGGTATGGATCTGTTGTCTGCTTGGGGAAAGAATGCGACATTCCTATACTTACAATGACGTAAGATTTCATTATTCTTTTACCTTTTGCTGCTGAGAAACCGAATTAAACTGCGAGACGAATAATCTCGACTAACTTCATTTTTTTCCTGCGGTTTCTCAATAACTTTTATGTTTGCAGTTGCACGCCTTCTGTGTTTGAGAAGTTCAAATCCGGTGAGATCCCTCTAAAACCTCCTGCAAAAGCCTATGCCAACACTTTTATAAGGGGCCTTGTGGAAGGAGGAAGATTCTCTGAAGAAGAAGCTGAGGCTTACATTGACAAAGCTGCGTCTACACCTCTCTGATGTATTATTTATACCCAGAAACCACTGACGGTGTGGAGCCTTAGGTTTCTGGGTTATTCAATTAGGATTAAAACTACAGGTTAAGAAATATTGTTAAGACTTTATGAGTATGTCTTCTGAAAGAAAGATTGTTTCCTCTCGTGGCTTTGAGTTTGCTCCCTAAGCAAACTCCTGTATGTATACTGTATTTTAGTTATCTTCGGTTTTAGGCTATATCGTGAAGGTCTAGTTTATGTGGCTTGTGTAGAGATCATTAAAACCTGTATGATTTGTATTAAATGCCGGTTTAAAATGCAAATCAATATTATGAATTCGTCTTACGTATTTGATGTATAATTTGTTTAGAATACAAATTTGTGGTCTTGGTGCCAAAATAGAGAGTTTGCTGCGGGAGCGAGATGAGGCGGTAGCAACAGCTGAACGCCTAGATAAGGAACACCAATAAAATAGATCAAGAAGCCGACTTGATCTCGAACCCGATCTTGAAACCCTGTCGCTGGAGTTAAAGAAAGAGATATACCTTGTCTTCAAGAAGTTCAAAAAGAGTATGAGCTTTACATCGAGGAGTTAAAGAAAGAAAGGGAGCTTGCCATCACCGCAGCAGTGATCACCACTTGGTATCAGATATGTCGCAAATGGAAGAGCCAGGGTATTCTCAGTTGGGAGCTTAGATTCGCAATAGAAGTATATATACCACAAGCTTCGCTCGTTGGTTGAAAAGTGCGGTAATTAGAGCCACATTTAAGGTTCTGTAGAAATGTATGAGGAGAAGTGGGAGAAGATTGTTGTTCCTCGTGGCCAACCTAAAATCCCTAGCCACTCGTGAAACGCCTCTTCCCAATGGACTAAGCATAGGTTTAGCAATTCGGCCTTTTGTAAAAAAGTAGTCTGAAGTAGAGCAGTGGAGTTTTATTGTAACCACAAGACCCCGGCCCTTTTGTCATTGTAACCAAACGATGTTTACTTGACAACAAGTAACGAGAGATATTTGAAGAAGAACAGTGAACTGTTGTCTGTTGAGTTTTCAGCTATAAAGTTTAGGCGCTATCTTCAAGTTCTCAACTACAACTGCTCACTGGCTCACTTCCAGATTAGCTTTATTTCTGGTTCACTGGTTCTACAGAAAAAATATGACGTCCAATGAATAAACCTCAGAACTTGTTCGTTTCCTACTAATGTCCATTTCCAAGAAACAAAACAATCAAAACGTGGCAAAAAAATAAAAAGGAAAAAAAAGAGAGAAAGGGAAAATAAATAAAATTACTTGTGACGCTTGAGAGACAAAGTCACCAAACAAAAACATGGACTCAATCTTCTTCACACATTCGTCGAACGATAAGACTGTCACATCACATTCACATATCTCGGTTATGGCCATGGCCGGGGAATCTTCCGGTAAAAACTACGATAATATGGACGGTGATGAAGTCGCCGGGAAAAGCCAGCGAAAGGTGGGTCTTGTTTACGACGAGACAATGTGCAAACACGACACACCTGACGGTGAAGATCACCCTGAGTGTCCCGACCGCATCAGAGTTATATGGGAGATGCTTCAGCTCGCCGGGGTTTCTCAAAGGTTCATCCTTTTTCTCTCTCTCCCTCTCTCTTCTCCTGCGCCGCCATTGTTCTTTGTTTGTTTGTTTGTTTGTTTGTATGCTACTGATGAATAGGGTTTAAGGTGTGTTTCCTAGCTCATTAATTGGCCTTTGGTTCGAGTTATTTTTCCCATGAAGTTTCTAGTCCTGTCTTGATTAATGATGTTTTCACTTTTGTTTAACTTTCACTCTTTAATTAAGACTATTCATTAGAGTAATTTGGCAGCCCATTGGTTAGTAATACTATTCACATTTGTTGTTTTTGTTTTGTCCTTTTGCAGATGTGTGGTTCTTGATAGTATCAAAGCAGAAGATAAGCATCTCCAATTGGTTCACACAAAGGACCATGTTAAATTAGTTAAGACTCTTAGCACGAAACAGAAAGATTATCAGAGAAACAAGATTGCTTCACAGTTGAATTCGATTTATCTAAACGAAGGTTCATCTGAAGCCGCATATCTTGCTGCTGGATCTGTTATTAAGGTAACAAACAAACAACAGTGGCTGCAATTTACAGATGACTTGTTCCTATCTTACTGGAAGATACAAAACAACTTGCTAGATATTTTGATATGTAAGAATATTTTTCTTGCAACTTAACAGGTGGCAGAGAAAGTTGCACAAGGAGAGTTAGATTCTGGATTTGCTTTTGTCAGGCCTCCTGGACACCATGCTGAGACAGATGAAGCCATGGGTTTTTGTTTATTCAATAATGTTGCTGTTGCTGCTAGTTATTTACTAAACCAAAGAGTAAAGACTTCTATTGACTTTTGTGATATTCTCTTACTTACATTCAAATTCGTAGGCCATGCACATTCTTTTGGTGTACCTGTTACCAACTTCTTTTGGACTTTCTTGAATGCAGCCGGATCTAGGTGTCAACAAAATTCTGATTGTTGATTGGGATGTCCATCACGGAAATGGTACACAGAAGATGTTCTGGAAAGATCCTCGTGTATTATTTTTCTCTGTTCATAGGTATGCAATTATGACCTTTGTTTACTCTTCTTTTGACGCAGCTTGTCATTATTTATACTTGGGAAAGTAACTGGAACGCATTTGTGGTTAGGCATGAGTATGGAAGTTTCTATCCAGCAGGGGATGATGGAGATTATGACATGGTTGGGGAAGGTCCAGGTGAAGGGTTTAACATAAACGTTCCATGGGATCAAGGACAATGTGGTGATGCAGATTATCTTGCCGCATGGGACCATATCTTGATTCCTGTGGCAAGGGAATTTAACCCTGATATTATATTGCTCTCAGCTGGATTTAATGCAGGTATATATATGGTTTTAAGCATTTTTTTTTTTCAAGGCTTTGTTACGTTCAGAGTTGTGTAACCTTTTAAAACTCCTCTTAACAGCTATTGGTGATCCCCTCGGAGGTTGTCGTGTGACACCATATGGATATTCAGTTATGTTGAAGAAGGTTGGTGTCGAACTGAACTCCCTCTTTTTTTCATTGTTTGTATTTGCGTTTCTTTGTTTAGCTGGTTGTTTATCCCTGAGCTACGTAATCTATACTCTTGGATTTGATATCATTCTATGTTTCACCAATGTTCTCTCAGCTGTTGGAGTTTGCAGATGGAAAGATTGTGATGGCATTAGAAGGAGGGTACAATCTTGACTCAGTTGCAAAGTCTTCACTTGCATGTGTCCAAGTTTTGCTTGAAGACAAAGATATTCAAGCTTCTTCCGAAGCATACCCATTGGAGTCTACATGGCGTGTCATACAAGGGGTATGGCTCTATATCATCTTATCTTCTTAATTACTTTCTCATTTTATAATCTGAAACAACATTATTTCTCTTTCAATTCCAGCTATTTTTTTCGGTCATATTTAATTATATAATATAGTGCCCATGTTACTAGTTGACAATTCTCATCTGTTTCTTGTGTGTTTAGGTACGCAAAAGACTATGCGCATATTGGCCTTCACTTGCAGACGAATTATCGTGGAAGCTGATTAATCAGAAACCTCCTACTCCAGTTGGGAACCCTTCTTTTTGTCAACCCTTTCCATTTTCATTGTTTATCACTTAGCAACCACTTCGAGACAGTTTCTATATTTCTTCTTATCACAGAATTTCTTTAATTTATTCATTATATATAGATTATCCTGGCTTCAAACTCCGACTCCGAAACTGAAGAGGACCCTCAGGGACTCCAGGATCAGATGTCGAAACTCAGCATTGAAAACCACCAAGTAGATACTGCATCTACATCTTGGAGAGCTGATCTCGCAAAGGTTGACGTTTGGTATGCTTCTTTTGGATCCAACATGTGGAAACCAAGGTTTCTTTGCTATATTCAAGGGGGACAGGTAAGTGACCCTGTTTTGTTTATTTTGGGTCTGAGACTCTGAGCTTTGGTCTTAACTGACACATATATGCTGTCTCTGTATTTATTTTCAGGTCGATGGATTGAAAAAGGCATGTGTTGGTTCAATAGATAAAAGTCCACCAAAGGAAATAGTGTGGAAAACATTTCCACATAGGCTGTTCTTTGGCCGTGAACATACAGCTAGGTGGGGTGTAGGCGGAGTTGCTTTTGCCAATCCCCTTGCTAATCACAATGATCAAATTCACATGTGTTTGTACAGAATCACGTTAAGTGTACCACCACTCTTCATCTCAGTTTCGGTTCACTTTTTATATGTAAATACATTTGGTGATCTTTTCTACTTATTCCCTATATGTGTGGTTTTTTGTTTTGAACAGGCTTGAGCAGTTCAACGACGTTCTGCGTCAAGAAAATGCTTTGAATGTAGATACTGATTTGCCAGTCTTTGATCTAGCTGCTCTGCAGTTAGCAGAGAACAAAGGAGCCGTTATACCTGAAGCTGTTTCGGTTAGTCAGATTACAAATGTTGGTTGATACACAGTAATAGAAACATGTAATAATCATACACTTATTATACACGTCGTTTACAGGATAGTTGGTATGGATCTGTTGTCTGCTTGGGGAAAGAATGCGACATTCCTATATTTACAATGACGTAAGTTTTTATATATCTTTTCTCTTTTGCTGCTGAGAAAACAGAGTTAAACTGCCGACTAACTTCATTTTTTTTCGCCTGCGGTTTATCAATAACTTTATTTGTTTGCAGTTGCACGCATTCTGTGGTTGAGAAGTTCAAATCCGGTGAGTTCCCTCTCAAACCTCCTGCAAAAGCCTATGCCTACACTTTAATAAGGGGACTTGTGGAAGGAGGAAGATTCTCTGAAGAAGAAGCTGAGGCTTACATAGACAAAGCTGCGTCTACACCTCTCTGATGTATTATTTACCCCAGAAACCGCTCAAGATTTGGAGCTTAAGGTTTCTGAGATATTCATTTAGGATTAAAAAACCACTGGTTAAGAAATTTTCAGTATGTCACTTGGGCCAAGACGCCAAGTGACTTGGCTGTGATACGCGCAAACTCTGTATGTATAATTTACTAAATGCTTCGGTATGGTGAAGCAGTATTGGGTCGAGTTTATGTGGGATGTGTAGCAGGATCATAAACCCTGTATGGTTTGTATTACATGCCGGTTCAGAATGCAAATCAATAATTAAATATGATTTAAGTACAGGTTCTTTTTCCAATTTTGTTTAAGTAGAAGCTCCATTGGTTAATAAATGCATATTAGTATAAAGCCGGTCACAGTATCCTTTTTAGATATTATATACTGTAGTAAACATTGTTGCAGTTTAGTCTTTACAAAATTTGACATAAAAAATGAAAAAAAAAATTGAAAAAAAGAACTACTTAAAACGTGATATATTTATGTAAAAAGCTCGACATATTGGAAAATATATGTGTTGTTCTTATAATTATAACTAGATAGTTATACGGGAAATATTTGAGTAAAATTTACTGTAATTTGTTAGTTATAAAATTATAGTAGAAGTTTTATTTGATTTACTCTTATATTTTATAATATTTTTACATTTAATTAACTTAGTTTCATACTCTGATTTTAATCTGGTACATGATACAATGTTCAGATCCCTAAATTATATAAATTTGGTAAAATCTAATAAAATATAAATATGTTAGACGTTAAATTGTAAATCATTTGAATTTTTAATCCAAAATCATTTTCATATTAACTTATGAGTTATGTCATTGTACATCATTTGAATCCTCGTCTTAAATATGAAAAATGGGCAAAATGATAATATCTTTGATGTTTATGTTGTGAGCTATAACTATAATATACTTATAAGTGTTTGTAATATTTTGTAAAGAGAGTAAAAAATAATAAAGAGAGAGAGAAATTTCACATTATCACTCTTCTATAACTTCTTATTTATATAACTTTTTATTTATAGTAAACTACAAAACACATGAATCACACACCTATTCATTTGGTAACAGACAAGTGATAAGTTAATGTAAAATTACATGAACAAGTGTGATGACAAGTGTGATGACATATGTTTTGTGATGAATTAATCATATTTTGTATTTTATAATAGTTTCCTAGTTGTTTGGCTTTATTCAACAACTTAACCTTTTTGTATTTTTCTTTTAAAGAAAATAATATAAGTGTTTAATGAAAAACATTATTATTTGATATTTGGGAATTTAATAACCTTACAGGTTTTTTTTTCTCACTAACTGGCCGTATCGTCGTCGTTATTATTGTATCAAAACGAAGCTCCTCCTATGGAAGATAATACTAAACAAATAAAAACACAGAGCCGTTCGTTCGTGAGCTCGTCTTGTCTTAATTTTACAGATTCGATTGTACCCACTTCCGACAAAGATTCCACCTTTTCCCCGATTGTTAGATATCTTAGACCTTGAGCTTCTCCATTGGTGTTAATTGATCAATTCTTCAAGCTACACAACCAAGGTCTCTCTTCTTCTTCTTCTTGTTCTCTTCGTTCCTTAAAGTTGTCTGTTCCATCTCTGACGGAAAAATCGAAGCTTTCTGGGGTTTTGGAAGATGACTATTGCTCAGTAATTCGATTTCGGGATAGTTCGATACAAAGTTTGGTTTTTTTGGGGATTTGCTCTCTCAACTTGAGTCATACATTTTGTATACGGGTTTCTAGGTCTCGACTTGAGGTTCCTCGTGTTGAATTAGCTAGATAAGATTAGGATTTAGTCTGTGCACTTGACAAGTTAAAGCTCTGAGCTTTAGATATGAATTTGGAGTTCCTTCATTGGAACGAACAACCGGATTATCTACTCTTCAGTTTTGGGTTGCTCTCTTGATTCTTCAAGACAAGAGAGTAAGAAATGGATATATGGTTAATAGCTGCGACTGCTGCTACGGGGTATATAGCTAAGCAATTACAGAATGTGACCAAAGGTAAAAGTAGTATTCTTGAATCTTCTTCGGATGATGTGAAGTCTGAATCTCCTCCTAGGTGCCTGCTTAGCAGATTGGTAAGAGGCAAGAAGACTAATGAAACCAAGCTTGAGGATGAGAAAATGATATCATATTGGGAAAATTCAGATGCATCTACGAGTGGGGAGAATTTGGGATGTTACGATACTAACCATTCAGATTCTTTGTTTAGTTTGATGCCAGAGTTCTCTGAGCTTGAACATGGGAATTGGAAAACCAGTGCTACTCTTGCAGGTGATACACAGTTCAACTCTTCATTTAGGCAGAGAACATCCATTAGGAGAAACCAGCGGTATAGGCGATTAACCAAACCTTTGAGTTCGCTGGATAGCTGCTTAATGTCTCGGTTTCATAGAGAGCAAATGACCATGGAAGATTACATGACTAGCCCGTTTCCATCGCCACACGCTTCAGTTTTAAGGCCATTACTCGTTACTGATGGTACTCGTGTAATTAGTAAGAGCATTGCAGATTCGTTGTGGCTGAGCCAACATATTACCCTCAATGAAGATAAGGCTACACAAAGTTGCGAAATCCCTGGATTAGAGTCTTCGGTTGAGAAAAGAGTGGGAAATGAGACGAGCAAGAGTAGAAAGCATGGTAAAGTTGTTGCATTCTTTATATTGTAACTATTTATGCTCGAAGATTGAAAAGATTGTTCATGACGATTGAGTTTCCTATTTTCTTTCAGGACTAGGTAATGCAACAGTGTTGCTACAAATTGGGATCTCGATTGGCATCATGTCCTCGTTCATGGCAAACCAAGCCGAAGTGAGCAAAGTCAAACAAGAACTGAAGCAAACAGAGAACTTGGTGCATGATTTAGAAGATGAGCTCGAGATGAAAGACTCGTTGATAGTGAAGGAGATAGATATTGAAAAGGCAGCTGAGAATTCAGAATCTATAAGTAATATTGAAGCAGAGCTTGAAGCTGAACTTGAAAGGCTAGAAATCAACATAAACTCTTCCAACATTGAGACAAGACTCTCTGATTTGATCGAGGTGTGTTGTCTACACTTTTCAACTATGCTATTTGCTTTTGCCTTGCTTGAATCACCAAATTTCAAAGTTTAATATTGTAATTTCTAATTTGAACTTTTTTTGTAGATGGAGCCGGATTGTGAGGTAGAATTTGCACAGGGTGAACTGAGAGCTGATCGGGTTAAAGGGAAGCATTTAGATGAAACTGAGTCCAACCAAGACCCAAGTGGTGACTCCACGCCTGACTCAGGAAACTATGCTGTCTCACCTCGTGAATTGAGCTTGCGGTTGCATAAAGTTATCAATTCACGTCTTGAGAAACGGATTGAAGAGCTTGAGTCTGCACTCCACGAGAGCCAAAGGAAGGTGGAACAGCTGGTCATGGAATCAGAGAGCAAGAAGAAGTCATGGTCAAGGTTATGGGAACACCGTGAAGTGATGACGTATAAGAGTGACTCGAAAATCCCAGTTGCTATAGAGCACACCAAGACTAATCTTACTGAGATCCAACCCCTGGTTATGAACTTAACTGGAGAAGCACTTGATGCATTCAATGAGTCTTACGACGAATTGATGAAAATAAACGATGACTCGGAAGATGATGATGATGATTTACAGTTGGAGTTGCAAGAGAGCGGGATTCACCTAGAAGATTTCTCTTCAACAAACAAAAGCTCACCTTGGAGCCACCAGAAGGATGATTCGAAGGTGCAAGAGCAGGAGCTGCTAGACCTTATTGGTATTGAAGACGAAGAAGAAGAAGAAAGCAGCGACTTTGAGAGTGAAATGGAGAAGCAACTGATACAGCAGATTGTTGAGAAAACAAAACAAGGGTCTCCTGTTGTGCTAAATGCTCAGAAGATGCTATTTCTCATGGAAGAAACTGAACATAAGCTGTAACATAGGCAACAACAGAGTTCGGAATTTTTGAAGTCTGATTAGTGTTTACTGTGTAGACCATAAGAAAACAAATCTCACTTTTTTTTGTTTAGAATTCAATGGATAACTTCAGAAACAATCTCAAACTACAACTTATTTTCAAGATAGAAATAGCAGATTGTTACTAGATAAAGTGTTTTCCTCGGAAAAATTCAGAGTAACTACTACTAATCATAGAAATTAATATGAAAACACCAAGTCTTGACAACATTTTTGGCTACTTGCTTCAAGCTCTTTTGGCAACATCAGTGTCATCTTCGAAATCTCCTTCCACTGGTCCGTTCTCCATCTTAATTTCACTTTTCTCCATGCTTCCAAATTGATCTTCACCGCCAAATTGGCTACCGGTAGCAAACTGAGTATTGTCACCACCAAACTGCGAGTTGTTGGCAACAGGGTTTCCTCCAAACTGGCTATCTCCAGCAAACCCACCATTATTGCTACCGTAAGTATTGGCACTACCATAACCACTACTTCCATTATAGTCACCAACAGCCCCTGCAGTTGCACTTGGAACCTCACCATAAGTGTTGCCGCTAGATCCAAATCCACCGCTTGCACCATAACCACCACCAGCTCCGTGACCAGTAGCATCGCCGCTTCCATAGCCACCAGCACCACTGCTTCCATAGCCACCAGCGTTGCCGCCATAGCCTCCAGCATTGTTGCCATAGCCTCCAGCACTGCCGCCATAGCCTCCAGCATTGCTGCCATAGCCTCCAGCATTGCCGCCACCATAGCCACCACCGCCGCCGTAGCCACCAGCACCGCTGCCGCCATAGCCACCAGCACTGCCACCTCCATAGCCACCGCCTCCATAGCCCCCACCTCCAAAACCACCACCACTTGTTCTATCATTTGCATAATTTACTTTAACAACCCGGCCATGGAGATCCTGAGGGAGGATTAAGGCAATGGATCAAACAGGGAAATTTATCAATGAATGTTAAACTCAACAAAAAATAACTTCCACTATCAGATACGAAATTATCAAAAACTGTGAATGTGAATATTAGAAATGAAAGGTCAACCCAACGAGACACCAGAAAGCTCATAGACATTTTTTTACTCTCTCAAAAATTCAGATCAGCAATTGAACTTACCCGTCCATCCAAAGCCTGGATAGCACTAGAGGCCGCTTCTGAAGAGGTGAATGTAACAAATCCGAATCCCCTCGACCTACCAGTTTCACGATCCAAAATAACCCTAGCTGTGTAGAAAACATAGAGGCTGGGTTAGCAAAGGCAACTAACCAAACAAACAAGTGCCTAAATTGTTCACTAACACACTGCAGTAACATTCACAAGAACTATAAACAGATCAGTGGCTTACTTTCAACGACTTCACCATATTTAGTGAAAGCTTCTCTTAAGCTATCCTCATCCATGCTATAAGCCATACCTTACAACAGAAACGAAAACAAAATCACAAAGTTAGGTAACGAAATAACAAAAAATCAAGTACCCAATTCTTCATTCTCCAAAGAGTTACTAAAGCTAGACTAGACTCACCTCCAATAAAGAGCTTAGAAGATGACATACACCTTATAGCCTGAAAAAGCGAGGGGCTTGATAGAGAAACCTGAGCATTGAGTTGCTTGCTCGTTGTCTGCTTCAATATGTTCCCGAATTTACTCAAAAAAGCCATCTCCTTTAGATATCTAACGTGGAAAAGACAAATACTTTAGCCACCGATCATACCATTTCCTCTTTCTCTACTCATACACATATAGGCAAGTTTCATAATTTTCTAAATCAAAGGCTTTATAAATTCTAATCAGACTTTACAAGGAACCAAAAAGTGAATTCAGAATCGAAACACAAAGCAGATATGTCATTCAGTAGCAAAGATCGGAACTAAAAAACTCGAAGAAAATGAAAAGCGAAGAAATGACAGAGATCATTCAAAATCAGAGACGAGATAACCTTTTATAACAGCTAAAGGTGAGAACTAAACTAGGGTTTATGAGAAAGATATGAGCTTGAAGAGTGAAAAAGTACCTCAATACTCAATACTTCGCTTCCTCTGTGAGATTTCTCGATTTTGTTAAAACCCTACTTGACCGAGGTTTATGTAGCCAAGTTGTACGATCTAAGTTAATCGTGACCGTTCAATAGAAAAAGCTATTTCATTAGGTCGTCATTTGTTTTACGTGACAGCTCAGTAGCTATAGCGAATAAATCTCCTTTTGTAAATGGGCCTTATCCTTCTCATAAGACAAATCTTCTCTTTTTTACTTGAGGCCCATATATATATTGCTTAAAGTGTAACAACCCGACTCACATGACCCGAAACTAAATGATGGGTTGACCCGAAACATGAAATATACTCAAAAAAAGTTGTAGCTTTTTAGGGTTTTGTGGTCTCCGCTAAGTCAGTCACTCTCTCTCTCACATTTGCTCTTTTCTCTCTTTACCAAGTTTCCGCCGCTCACCAAAAACTACACACAGCCATGGCAAATTCTGACCGTATCCTTCGATTCTCTCTATTCTTTTGTTTTCGCTTTACCAGTTTTTATGTTGTCAAAGGCTTTTCTCTGAAACGCAACAAAAAAAAAAAGTTTTCTTTTTGTTCAAAGGGTTTAATATATAAGTTGATCTTTTGATTTCTAGCTGGATCTGTTGTTACATCTTGTTGTTCTACGATAAATTTAGATTTCTGTAGTTAGTTTTACGTGTATTGTTATAAAAAACTTTAACTTTTTAGGGTTTATGGTAGATCTGATGTTCTGTTTCTCAAAATTGTTATTCCTTGACTTTGAATATATACAGTTGCTTCAGATATGCTTCACAATTTGTCGCTTGATCCAAAAATCAAGTCTTTGGCTCCTGATTCTGATAATAAGGTGTGTTTCTGGGGCTCATCTTATGTGTATTTTGCTCATATGTGCTCTTTTTCATTTTGGCCATGTAATTGAGACTGTTAGCCTTTCTGATTCACGTTTCTCTGAGTTTTTGTCTAATAATTTAAGATTATTCCTCTTATGTGTTCACTAAGAGTTGTTTTTGGATTGGACTTATGAAGGGTTGTGTCCATTTTCGTTGCAGGGGGCTTTTGGCGGAAACGGTAATGAATTCTTACTCAGTGAAGAGCTAGTGGAGGCTACCAAGAATGGTAAACCTAGTCTGTTATCTAAAGATGGAGGTTTAACCAAGGACAAGGTTTCAAACCCGAAGAAACTCGGTTACCAGAACTCAGCTTATAACGCAAAGGGTTCATATGGAAAAGGTGCCTACTCTTATGGGTTCTATTCTCCAGCATATCAGTACCCAAGATATGGTTACAGTGGGAGCTATGGTTCAGGGAAGAGCAATCTTCAGTATCAGTACCTAGTATGTCCTTTTCTCATTCATTCATTTGGAAACATGATAACTTGGTATGTAGTCTTGACTTACTTATTCATTGATTTATTATCATCTTATTGTGCAGGCTCAGCATGGAAGATCAGCTGGTGCAGGTCAATCTTATGGGTACATGGATAACCTTTACTCAAATTATGCGATGTGTGGACCTTACTCGAATGGCTATGGATATGGCTCTTACGGTTATGATGCATGGAAGCACATGCCTAATTGGTATGCGGTTAACAACAATTCCTACAAGACAAGAAATGGGTTTCAAGGATATGGCAAAGAAAACATCGAGGGATTGAATGAGCTGAATAGAGGGCCACGAGCTAAGGGTTTCAACAGCCTAGAGGGTTCAAAGGTGATGACTGTTTCTTCTAAGGAGCAGAGTGTTACTGAAACTGAGAAACTCAGCGAAGATGGGTCTCTTTTAGAGCCCAAGGACTACAATAAGAAAGATTTCCCTGAGACATATTCAGAAGCGAAGTTTTTTGTCATCAAATCGTATAGTGAAGATGATATCCATAAAAGTATCAAATACAATGTTTGGTCCAGCACTCCCAATGGTAACAAGAAGCTGGATGCTTCATATAACGAGGCAAAACAGAAGTCAGATGGCTGCCCTGTGTTTCTACTCTTCTCTGTGAGTGGATATAAAACTTTCAGTATTTCATTAATCACTCGATGGTATTCCAATTTTAGTTGTAGAGTTCTGATGTTTTCATCTGTTTCACAGGTAAACACAAGTGGACAATTTGTTGGTTTAGCCGAGATGGTAGGCCCAGTCGATTTCAATAAGACTGTGGAATACTGGCAACAGGACAAATGGATTGGTTGCTTCCCTGTTAAGTGGCATTTCGTTAAAGATATCCCTAACAGCTCCTTGAGGCATATTACTCTGGAGAACAATGAGAACAAGCCGGTTACAAATAGCAGAGACACACAGGAAGTATGTCTGATCACTGTGTTATCTATCATTCGTGTATTCGAACAGGTGATCTATTATTTATTTTGAACCCACAATGACCTTTTTGTCTGCAGGTAAAGCTAGAGCAAGGAATTAAAGTCATCAAGATTTTTAAGGAGCATGCAAGCAAGACATGTATCCTCGACGATTTTGTGTTTTACGAGAGTCGCCAAAAGATTATCCAAGAGAGGAAAAGCAAACATGTGCAGATCAAAAAACAGGTAACAATCCTCTTATACCAACGTCTTGGTGAAATTGGTTCAGAAATAAGGGAATGTCTAACTGATTTTGGTATTTGTGCAGGCTTTGGTGGCCAATGCAGACAAGGGAAACAGTGTAACAAAATATAATCTTGTGAAACCCCAAGAGTCTACGACAGCCTTAGATGATGCAGCAGCTCTAGGAGTTGCGACTGAAGTGGTGAAAGAGAACGAGTTAGCCGTTGAAAAGACTGCTGTTGCTACTGCCTGCTGAACCAACCTTTGGTTGTAAGGGGGAACTGGGTGGGCTGTTTTAGGCTATTTAGGGCGTTTCCCTAGTTTTGTTTCCATTCCAGAGTTTGAAGACTTTTTTGTTTTGTTTTGTTGGAACCAAGTTGCGAGGGTAGTGGCTTAGTAGATGAAGTTTTGGCATGAGCATTCATCATCTTTCAATTAATCTCTATCTTTTTAGTGATGGTCCAATATATAAGGATATGTGCAAAGATTGATGTTGAATCTGCTTATTCAATCTTATATTTCTTTCAGCCAGGACCAGTTAAAGATACATTTTGCATCTCCCATATTTGAATGCAGGAATTAAAGTCAAACGGTCAATGACTGGTTAAGCCAAGGCCAAACTTTGACGCAAGATATCAAACTTTTACTCAAAAATTGTCGAACTTTAAGGTTTTGCTTTTGTCAGTACATGAGAAAATCCTGTAAGTCAAGACACTTCTCGCTTGAAAAGTAGATGGACATTGGCAAGGTCTCATCAAAATCTTCCAAGAGAGAAGTCATCTTTCAGTCTTTCACTGCAGGCTCACTAGCAAATAGCAACCTAATCTGCGCCAGTCAGAAGAAGTATTAAACAATTCCAACAACGAATACACAAGCATCCCGTAAGGAATATGGGTTGAGTACTACGATGAATGCCAAGAATTGAAGACTTCCATACATCAGAAATTGTTCATTTTATCATCAGGTAATATATACATCAGAAACCGTTGTTCTCCATTCTATCATTTTATCAAAGCTATATTGCAGCTTTCATGTTGGCAAAAGCAGGACATACCCAAATCTGGTGGTTTCAACAATTTCTGCCGAAGAGGACCATATCACCCCCGATTAATTATATCATGCAAATAAAATTACATCCCCACAATGGAGTATAAAAATTATACAACCTTATTTACATGAGCTGTGCAACCACAAATCACTGCAGAAGTAAGTAAATAACAAAAGATCATAAGAACAAAGATAGAGTCCATTAGGCTCGAGTTATCTTCGTCATCTCCGACGAGAGCTGCGCAATGATCTGGGAGATGGCAAACACTCAAAGAGATCAAGGAGCATATTCTCAATGTCTTCACAAGTGTATCGGATATGTTTTTCGCCTATACGAGTTGCATTTCTTCCAAGAAATCCCCTGTAAGACTGAACAACCTTGACAGAGGTCGAGATATGGAGATCATCGCGGAGCTCTGGATCAGGGACTGACCAACGGGTTTGATTCTTGTAAACATCATCGAAGGCAAGACTGAAAAGCCTGCATCTTTCTCTCAGTGTTCTTCTTTCAGAGTTGTTGTTGTCTGTGAGCAAAGCGAGTATAGAGCTCCATGTGGATCTCTCGTAGTTTGTGACATCACGTTGATACCTTGCAATGTGCTTCCTGATCCATTCGTCTCCAAACAAGTGTCTGAGCTCTGATCCTTTTACCTTCTGGACCATGTAACGGAAGTTGTTCATCAGAAAAATGGATTTGAGTGATTCGTCTGCGTAAAGCTGAGCTTTTTGCTCGAGGCTGGATTCCAGAGTTGTGACGATGGACCGGAGGTGTCTGGCCATTGGTGAGAATGTCGAAGGGAGGATGTCTTGTCCTGTTTTCTCGAGGATTGAGTCGTCAACCTTTATGTTCTGAAGAAGCGAGTTTAAGGTATCAGTGTACTCCGGGAGAAGCTTCAGGTAGTTCATTACATACCTGGTCAGGTGATGAATACCTCCTCCAGGAAAGGCGCGTGCGGATTCATTTGAGGCTATTGCATCTTTGAACTTTAAAAAGGTTGCGGTTGTATGATCACCTAACTTTTTTGATACCTCGTGGAATGCCATTCTAAGAAACGAGCCTGTCTCATCCGGGAAGAGGTTATCAACATCCAAGAGAATCTCTGCTGAAACCTCATACATACTAAGGAAGCGCTCAAGCATTTCTGGCTGGCAAGATCTCAGCGCTACAGCTTCACCAAAGTTAAGGAGAGAAAGAACAGTATCTTTTGAGATTTCTATGAAGCAGGCGGAAGAAATTGACTCAAAGTCTCCCAAGATCTGTTCACAGAGCTGTTTTTCACTGGGGAGATAGACCTGAGAAATGATCTTAACAACCCTTGTCCATTTTCTCATTGCACCATTCAAATCCTCCCATCCCATTTTAAGAACATCGACACAGCTAAATCTTTCCATTTCGAGAGTGAGCATATACTCATCCAGAGCTTCTCTTTGAATGCTGGTCAAAGCTTCACAGAAAGCTTGATGATACTCACAAGCAAACATGGCGTTTGCAATAGCTTTGATGTGAGGAAGGACGCTGGGATCAACCAAATCAGAATTATTGAATTCCGATATCTGTTCATCATCTTCGTGGGAAGAAGATTCGACAACAACTTCATCATCTAGGGAGACAAAGGACTCGTCATACACAAGATCCTTTCCACGGGAACTAACAGCCAAGTATTCAGGCTGTACATGCTGTTTGTGCTGATGCAGAACATCACAGAGCTCTTTCTCAAGCCTCATCATCGCGATGTCAAGAGCAACCGTAGCTTGGTTGTAAACATCTTTCTCCTTCTGATTAGTTTTGATGGGCAAAGCTTTGAAACCCATAACAACTGTTTGAACATCATACAAGGCTTGAAAGAACTGATCAGCTTCAGACGGACCAGCTTCCAATATCGTAGAGTGGTTTGTTTCCCAACTGAGGATGGTCTTCACAGCTTCTTTGAATCTCTCCTCGATCTCAGAGAATCCAGTATCTTCAACTTTGGTATCAGCAATCCCAAATGTCGACAGATGCGACTCTAGATCAGTTAAGAGCTTTCTCAGATTGGCATCAAGGTTGTTATCAGACGCCCTCAGTGCCTTTACAACATGGTGACATGCTTCAAAGACATGATTTTTCACTCCGGAAACAGGAAGCTTGGATTCAAACTCACCCATACCCAAGCCAAAGACTAGAGACTAGAGTTTAAAGGTGAAAAGCAGAGCAGTAAAGATCTATACTAATGGAAACTGTTTGATCAAACCACAAAGAACGTATAACTAAAGAATTTTGTTCTGATAAACTAAGGGCCGTTTTTGTATAAGAATAATGACTAAATAAGCTTAATCCCAATAGACTAGACTTGAAAAAAAACAAAACTTTTTTAAGTCATCTGGGAATGAAGTAAACAGAGAGGAAGAGGAATCCCCACATGAACATGGTAAAAACCATAACTACTTAAGCTTAATCCAATTGACATACTTTGTGGTAAAAGATGAGTGAAGAAGCCCTCTTCAAATCCAACATCTCTTCCTCCTCACAAGACCATACTATATAAGAAACCCACACAACACCCCCCCAATGAAAAAGTCAAGTCAACGGCTTTCCTATAACCACCTCTCTTGCTTGCTTCTGCAAACAAAAGGACAAATTTTTAGAAACTTTTGATTTCACAGAAACATTTTAGCCATACACCACTTTGTTGATCAAACAGAGTAACGTACCGTGAAATGAGCTCGATCCGAAAAGATCCAACCTTTTCGGGAAGAAGCAAAAAAATTGATAAAAAAAAAACTTGTGATTTCGATTTCCTATATCAGCAAAGAAGGGGTTTGTTTGAAGAAAAAGCTAGAGAATTTAGGCAAGATTCTTGTGGAAGAAGAAGAAGAAGAAGGAAAAGAGAAAAATATGTGGTGGAAGCAACTCTATATATAAAAATAAAAATCAAAAACAAAGTTGTAAATTGGAATTTGTATTCGAACGGAGACGAACCCGTAATTTCGTTAGATAGCGAAACGTCGAAGAAAAAAAATGATAAAATTTGAAGGCCGCATACTGAGGGGTGGATGATTCGGCCATTGACTTCCACATATTGAGGGACGAACATTTAACTGAAGTTTAGGGGTAGAAATTTAATTAAGCAAACTTTGAAATCACCCTACTACTTCATGTTAGTTACTAATATCACCCCATGGCTAATTGAAACTTAATTTGTTTCGACTTGATTTTACGAAATTAACAATTTTATTTCATTCTAGTGGGTTTTTTTTTTATGATAATGTAATCGTTAGTGGTAAAATAGAATTTTCATTACCGAGAATTTTTTAATTGTTTCGTTTGGGTTTATTATAGTCACTGAAACAATTAGGGATAACTTATATAAGTTTCAGGAAAATAAGGGGTACAACTATAAATTGCTATATAAAGGTTGATTAGTAATAGTCAATACTTTGAGGTTTGACTAGCTCGTGAGGAAGAAATTGGCGGGTACATGTATTGATCTGAACCGTCCGATTAATAATTGACGGCTCAAAATGAGTAGTTGACAACAGCTCATAGGTGACAACATTTTGGTTTAATTTTTCTCTTCATACTGTATAAATTAAATTAAAATGTTTGGCTCACGCAAGACGCAATGCCAATATGTTAATACTCCCTGGAGTATTAATATGAATGTGGGTTGATTTAGAAACTATGAATAATAGTATTTGTTGGAAATAACATATGTAAATTGGTTAATTGTTGGAAACACTTTTTCTAGTTAACTTAGTTATTTATTCATCGTAACGTGATATGCGGTTTATCAATTTAACATGCGAACTTTTGAACCTCGATCAGACGTGGAAACAGCTACTAATACACTTGGGACAGTGATGTTTTGTGATTAAGATGCATCACGTTTAACGACAAAACCTTATTTACTCCATATCAAAAGATTTCGATGCCAATGACATGAATAATAATAAAATCTTAGAAATTTGTGTGTTACATGGAGTCATGTAGCTTTACAGTCTCGCTTACAAATTGAAAATCTCAAATAAAGTATTTTAACAAATGTTACGACTATACCTAAGTTAAACTAATGCATATGATACATATTTCATAATCTTACGTTACGTGGTAGACGATCTCCAAGATATACTAATATATATATGCTGTGGACCTGTGGTGTGAGCGAATATGCCATTGCCACAACATTACAAGAGAACACTCTGAGGTGATACATACAATACAAATCATACTTGATAGATTTGTTTTCTACGGAGACTACAGTGCAACGTTGCTATAAAAAAAATCCTATAAGTTAGTCAAGTATTTTCACATTGGTTTCATGGTTAAAGTTCAATCGGATTAGCAGTTACCACAGTTGAATATGTTAACATTTGAACAAATTTGCACTAGATTTCTAAATCACTTGAATCGGCTGTAATGATAATCTTCAACTTTATATCTGTAGTTCGTAATCATAACTTTTCGTAACAGATATTGTTCTTAAACGATGGTAGTCTCTTCTAATTACTTTCGTGATGTTAGCAACAGCGAATCAATGTAATCAACTAAGAAGAGACTATTAATCAAGAAGTAGTAAGCAAACCATAAAACTAATTCAATTCAAACTTAAAACCACATTAACGAAATTCTCCAGGGCTTCATTACATAAACTCATTAGTATATCCATTAAATAAAAACATGACAAACATTAAACACAACAACTAGAAAATCTAAACAAAAGTATTTTCCAGAGTTCTTGTTTCAGTCTGTGTAAGCTCCAGAACAGAAAAAGGGCTAGATTAATAAACTTCTTTCGAGTGAGTCTGACATCCATGAGATGCATATTCGAGCATTCATCACAAGGTTCATGACTATGCATCACATACTTGTTCGGTTTTGCATTTAGCGTCTAGAGACTACATAAGCTCACACTGTTATGTTTTCATTTCCTCTAAAAAAGTGTAGTCACACAAAATTCACAGTGAGCTCTCAGACACACAGTAGCATATCACTAATATGTTGATCTTCAACATCATCAAAACAAGTAATCTTTTGTCTTATAAGTTATATCAGAAACTATTTGGAATGATCTATATAGTCAAACCTCTTGGACGTTTATTTCCCTGAACGCGAGCAATTACATGTCAGTTTCTTCTTTCTACACGCAGCACCACATGTGTAACAGAACTCGTGTTTGCATCTGCCAAGAAGAAAAGAAAGATAATTAAAGTCAAATTTGAACACAGATAATATAAAACCAGGCTAAATAACAAATGTCAAATACCTGCAAGTCATTTGTATGCATCCGCCACCATGTTGAACGATTCTCTGACACTGGGAACACTTTTTCCATCCCTCAGTCTTCAAAAAAGACTCCAAAAGCGTCGCGTCAGATTTCAGGTAAGACTCCGAGTTCTTGAACTCATCGCAAGTCTTCTTGTAATGCCATGGAACATGGCATTTTTTTGCAGAAAGACAAGCCGCACTCCATGCACTTCCGTTCTTCTGACTGCCGAGGATTAATGCGTACGAGATCGAGGTTCCGACATCAAAAAGGAACAAGAAGGGTTGGGACAATAGACTCTATCTTTAACCGGTATCGCCTTCTCCTTCTTGCGCTGGATCATAATCCTAATAGCATTAGCATCAGCAAAATCTCTACAATCCTCTGGCACAAGATCATTCTCGCAATCCGGGTAAGGGCAGATTGCTGTGTTCCCTCGTAGAATTTGTTCAGATGAGAAGGGCTTCCTCATGCACGTAACGCAGATACGGTGAAAGCAGCCAGTCACCTCAAACTTATCATTAGGTGAAACGTAAGCGTAGCAAACTGGACAACTCTCATACTCGGTGTCGCCTTCATACCATCTAGTTTGGGAAGCTATAGCATCTTTTGCTAGCTTAATGACAGAATTGATGTCTCTGCTTTCAGCAGTAAGTGCCTGACAAGACGTGAATCTTGTCTTAATAACACTTGATCCAAAAGTTCTGCTACAATTGACTCGTTCGGTGTAGCTTTACGAGTAACCTGGAAAAAAAAAACATGAGAGCTAGGCGTGAATAACAAACACACGTACAGGAGGATATTGGATTCAAGGTAAAAGAAGAAGAGAGAAACTTACGTAGCCCAAAACATTGGAGTCGTCACAGAAGAATTGGATATTTTCCACACCAAGTTCCAAAGCCCATTTAAAGCCGTGAATGATGGCAGCCAGTTCAGCAGCTTCCGGGTGTGCTAGCTCTTTCTTTCTCAGAGCTTTATTAATCTCCAGTTTCGTGTTATCGTGGGAGTCACAGAGGGACAAACCTAAACCAACGACCAGCATCATATCATCCTTAATAAGCTCTTCACTCACCAAACCCTTGGAGTTTAACCGATAGGTATGATTTGAATCAAGATCAAGCTTGGTCTCGTCCTGAGCTAACAAAGGGTCTTTACTTTCTTGATCCACGCGTTTAAGATCATCCGCATTCTTTATCGCTAATTCCAAGTCATTATCCATGGCGATGTCGGTATCTGCACGAAAACAAAACCAAAGTGGTTGGATTTATAAATTTTATATTCAACCCACTAAGAGAAACCTAAACCTAGAATTAAAACTCGAAGATTTGACGCTCACATACCTCAAAAACACACTTAAAGCCAAAGCTTGAATCAATACTCAGACACGTTGATGGAATCAAGCAAGAATCTCGCAGTAATTGTAAAGCTAGCGCCCAAGCGAAGCAGAGAGATCTTCTTGGAGAACAAGAGAGATTGGATGAAACTGTTATGCTCTCGTAGGGTTTGCCTGTATTTAGGCTTTGGTAACACATATATGCGTTCTCTAAACTATTTAAGAAAAGCCCATTAACAAAAATATACTAAAAAGGAAAAATGCGGCCCATTAACAAAAATAAGGAAAGATATATTGAAAAAAAGAAGCGGTAGAAGTTTTTGCCAAAAAAAAGAGAAGCCGCGGGGTTGGAATTGAATAGCTCCCGCTTAAAACACTCTCTCCCCTTTTACAAAAACCCTCCCACCTCTCTTTGAGTCCCTCACTCACTCATACCTTTTCGTCTACCACCAAATTTTCATTTAAGCCTACATTAATCTGACGTTTCAATCGAGAGAGAGAAAAAAATGCAGACAGCTTCGGTGACCCCAGATGCTATTTCCTCCGTTTTGTCGAACCCTTCCTTTGATTCTTCCTCTGATCGTCTTGAGATCGTTGTTCAAGTTGTGGATCTTAAACCTATCGGCAATAGATATACGTAAGTTTCATTTATGTGGGTGAGATTTAATTTCCCTTTTATCTTACTTGTACCGGCTCTAGAGTCTTAGATCAGTGTTTATAGCTCTGAATTTGAGTTAAAGATCTGGGTTTTTGTAAAGATTAGTTTTTTATTTATTGTAATCACTAATTTTAGGGTTTTGGTTACGGATCTGTTATAGTAGTGTTGATTTTGTTCTGTATTAGGGTTTTTTTTAGTGTTTTGGTGGAATTGGATCTGATTGTGTTCGTATTGATTCTGGGTTGTGAGACAGATTTAGTGCAAATGACGGGAAGACAAAAGTGAAAGCAATTTTTACAGCTTCACTGACACCTGAGATTATATCTGGCAAGATTCAAAATCTTTGTCTCATTCGTCTCATCGATTTCACTGTTAACGACATATCAAGCAAATCAACTAAGTAAGAAGACTTCTTTTTCTTTACATTGATTAGAGCATCACTTTGTTGTTTTGAATTCTTTGGAACCAGCAGTTACTAATATACATATGTGTGTTTCTCTATTGTCTCTGTGTGTCAGATATTTCCTTGTGACAAAATGTGAGGCTGTTGGTTCTGTGCTTGATTCTGAGATTAACTTGGAGAGTAAGAGCCAAGAGGAGGAGGAGGAGGCTAGTACTGAGCCCAAGAGGCAGAAACTAGAGCATTCTCCTGCTCCTGTCACTCCTGTGAGTGATGTTAAAATGGATGTTTCTACTGGTATCACTTTGAAACCTAAGCAAGAATTTGTATCCAAATCAGCTTCTCAGATCATGAGTGAACAAAGGGGAAAGTAAGCAACTTCTCTCTCTTTCTCTCTCTTTTTTATTCTTTGTATGTATGAGTGTTTGCTTTAACTTGTTTGGGTTTTTTTGCAGTGCTGCACCAGCTGCAAGAATGTCTATGACTAGAAGGGTTCATCCACTTGTGTCCTTGAATCCCTATCAAGGAAACTGGACCATCAAAGTCAGAGTTACAAACAAGGGAGTCATGAGAAACTACAAAAACGCTAGAGGAGAAGGATGTGTCTTCAACGTTGAACTAACTGATGAAGAAGTAAGAACTATTACATCTCAAACTTGGTATACACCTTTTATGCCGTTTACTCATTTTTGACTGTTGATATATAGGGAACACAAATTCAAGCAACAATGTTTAATGATGCTGCAAGGAAGTTCTATGACAGATTCCAGTTAGGAAAGGTTTATTATATATCAAGGGGAACACTTAAACTTGCTAACAAGCAGTTCAAGACTGTTCAGAATGATTATGAGATGACACTGAATGATAATTCAGAGGTTGAGGAAGCTAGTAGCGAAGAAATGTTCATCCCTGAGACTAAATTCAACTTTATTCCCATTGAAGAGTTGGGGATGTATGTCAATCAGAAGGAGCTTATTGGTAAGAGCTGTTTTTTGATTGAACGTTCTTATTTCTTTCTGATGTAAATTATACATTAGTTCTGATAATAAAACTTGCATGTTTTGCTATTTCTAGATCTTATCGGAGTTGTTCAAAGTGTATCTCCTACCATGAGTATTAGAAGGAGAACTGACAACGAGATGATTCCTAAGAGGGATATAACTTTGGCTGATGAGTCAAAGAAAACTGTCGTGGTGTCCCTGTGGAACGACCTTGCAACTGGCATAGGTCAAGAACTACTAGACATGGCTGATAAGTCACCTGTGATTGCAATCAAGTCTCTCAAAGTTGGAGATTTTCAAGGTAATGTGGATTTGATCATTGATAGTATTGAAAAGTAATGTTGATGTCATACTTGTTTGAACCTATTGCTGATAGAATCCAATCTCCCCAGGTGTTTCGTTGTCCACCATCAGCAGAAGCAATGTGGTTATAAACCCAGAATCACCAGAAGCTAAAAAGTTGAAATCTTGGTATGCCTTTTAGATTGAGTTAGCTGGTAAAATAAAAAGGTGAAACTTGTCTGTCTTTATTTAATTATCTTTCTCTTTGACATTTGCAGGTTTGATTCTGAAGGCAAAGAAGTATCCATGTCTTCCATTGGTTCAGGGATGAGCCCATTAGCCAAGAGTGGATCTCGGTCTATCTATACTGACAGAGTCCTTCTTTCTCACATCACAAGCAACCCATCTTTAGGCGAAGAAAAGGTACTAATCACTGAAATTCAAGATCTGGACCGAAGTTGCTTAATTATAGAGTTACTAACTTATATTATGAAACTTGGATTTCTGTTGCAGCCTGTATTTCTCAGCACTAGGGCTTACATAAGCTTCATCAAACCAGACCAGACAATGTGGTACCAAGCTTGTAAGACTTGTAACAAGAAAGTGACGGAAGCACTTGACTCTGGTTACTGGTGTGAAGGATGCCAGAAAAAATATGAAGAATGCAGCTTAAGGTAAGATAACTCAGATTCATAGAACAAACAAAACTTGGATAGACTTTAAACTTAACTTAGAAATCTGAAAATATGTCAACTTTGGTTGTTGCTAGGTACATAATGGCTGTGAAAGTCACCGACTCATCTGGAGAAACTTGGATTTCCTCATTCAACGATGAAGCAGAGAAGATTCTTGGATGTTCAGCTGATGAGCTCAACAAACTAAGATCAGAGGTAAGGAAACAAAACCATATAAAAAGCTAGAGCTATATAAGCAAGCATTCCGCATGTCATGACAAATCTAATTTGTTTGCAGGAAGGTGAAGTGAATGAATATCAGACAAAACTGAAAGAAGCAACCTGGTCATGTCATGCCTTCCGAATTAGTGTCACGCAGAATGAGTATAACGGAGAGAAGAGGCAGAGGGTCACTGTGAAAGGAGTAGCTCCTGTTGATTTTGCTGCTGAAACAAGATTATTGCTCCAAGACATCTCCAACAAAAACATCAACAAAGCATCTCAGTCGTTGTTTTAAGTTTTCATATTTTTTTTCCATAAAACGTCTCAAAACTTTGCTTGTAATATAAAATTATTTTACCCCCCCCCCCCAACTGTTTGTTCATCATAACTTAAAAACTTGTTCTTTACCTTTCCAATCAGAAAAGTCCAATTAGATGGGCTTTTTGTTAAGAACAAAGTTATTTAAACAAGGCCCAGAGTTGGCCCAATCAGGCTATTAAAATAAGACTATAACTAAAACCCTTGATAGCCAAACAAAACTCGCTCTTTTTGTTTTGTTTTGTTTTGTCTCATTCGTTGTTCACTAGAGTCTCTTGTGATTTGTACCCTAAGCGCAGCTCGATTTATCTAAAGCCCTGAGTCTCGCCGGAAATCTTAAAAGACGCGATTTTTCTTAACGCCGCTTGATACACTTAGAGTCTTTGAGGTCCAGGAGATAGCGAATTTGTCGGTGAGTATTGAAAATGGAGGAAGAGAACGAAGTGGTGAAGACGTTTGCAGAACTTGGTGTGCGTGAGGAGCTTGTGAAAGCTTGTGAGAGATTGGGTTGGAAGAACCCTTCCAAAATTCAAGCCGAAGCCCTTCCTTATGCTCTTGAAGGTAACGCCTTTTGTGCGGTTACACTCTTTTGTTTGTTTAATACTTTGTGAATGATTCTCATTGATGTTTCCGTACGATTCTGAGGTTCCTAGTTCTGTGTTTATGTCTTTCCGAGATTGAAAAGGTTGAAACTTTTTGATTATTAGGGTTTATATCATTGCAACTAATTGGAATCTGATGTTTTAATGTCTCGTTTAGGGAAAGATGTTATTGGACTTGCGCAAACTGGTTCTGGTAAAACTGGAGCCTTTGCAATTCCTATATTGCAAGCACTTCTCGAGTATGTTTATGATTCTGAGCCTAAGAAAGGACGTAGACCTGATCCTGCCTTCTTTGCTTGTGTTTTATCTCCAACTCGGTATGATTTGCTTCCCCAGTTTCTTCAAGCGTTTACTTTGTTTGCTCATAATTATTGTGTTTGATTCTTCTGTGTTCCTTCTCTCTAGAGAGCTTGCAATTCAGATTGCTGAGCAGTTTGAAGCTCTAGGTGCTGATATAAGTCTTAGGTGTGCTGTGGTAAGCTCATGCTTTTAACTATGTTTACCGTAATTCGAATGTTCCTGTTATAACAGTAGTTGAATAGGTTTAAAACTAAATTTGTTTCCTCATTTTTTCAGCTTGTTGGAGGTATTGACAGAATGCAACAAACTATTGCTCTTGGGAAACGGCCTCATGTTATTGTACGTTTTTCTGTTCTAATCTTATGGTTATTTTGTTTCAGTCACTGCACTTATCATAAGTGAACTTAGTAGCTAACTATGGTATGTTGTTTCATAGGTTGCAACACCTGGTCGTCTTTGGGATCATATGTCTGACACAAAAGGCTTTTCTCTGAAATCATTGAAATATCTGGTATACTAATGCTTATCTTTGGTGGTCTTTTTTGGTTTGGTTTAGTCTGTTCTTAGATCGTATCATTTTGGTATTTACCTCACATTGTTCAACAGGTTCTTGATGAAGCAGATAGGCTGCTGAATGAAGATTTTGAGAAATCTCTTAACCAGATTTTGGAAGAGATCCCTCGTGAACGTAAAACATTTCTTTTCTCAGCGACTATGACTAAAAAGGTAGGAACCTTTCTTGACAGTGGTGTGGTTTTAATCGATCAAACTGTCTCTCTCTAATCTTTTGGAGTGGAAGATAAAGGAATAATTTATTTAAGTCACGAATTTGTTTTGTCCTTTTAGGTTCGAAAACTTCAAAGGGCATGTTTGAGGAATCCTGTGAAGGTATGGAGACACAGAGTGACTTGATTTCTTTTGTCACAGGCTCACAGCTATCATAGTTTTAGGTATAACAGTTGTATGTTCTTTGCTTTCTTTCAGATTGAAGCTGCCTCCAAATACTCCACAGTCGATACTCTTAAGCAGCAGTATCGTTTTGTTGCTGCTAAATACAAGGTAGTACCTTAACTACATAACAAAGCGTTGTAAATAGATAATAGCAAGCACATAAGAGGTTTTTATTATCTTCAACTATAGTTAGCTTATTTATCCACTGTAACAGGATTGCTATCTTGTATACATTCTGAGTGAAATGCCTGACTCAACATCAATGATTTTCACCCGAACATGTGATGGTACTCGTTTTCTGGCTTTGGTGCTTCGGAGTCTTGGTTTTAGAGCCGTTCCAATCAGTGGTCAAATGACTCAGGTAAATGATGCACTCCTGTTTCTAAACATTTCTGGACTTTTTCTCTCGAGATTTTCTCATTCTTTTCGAAATATTGACAGTCGAAGAGACTGGGAGCTTTGAATAAGTTTAAAGCAGGGGAATGTAATATCTTGGTTTGTACCGATGTGGCTAGTAGAGGGCTCGATATCCCATCAGTTGATGTGGTAATCAACTATGACATTCCCACAAATTCAAAGGTTAGCCCTTTTCTTATTCAGATGAATAGGATATCTTCTTTCTTGTTTCTCATGAATCCATGATCTTGAGAACACACATTGATCTTCCAAATTTGGTTCATAGGATTATATCCACAGAGTAGGAAGAACCGCTCGTGCTGGACGTTCTGGTGTCGGGATATCACTTGTAAACCAGTATGAGCTCGAATGGTTTATACAAATAGAAAAACTCATTGGTAAGTAAATAAACCTGCGAGAGCTTTTTATTATTTTGTTTTCTCATGGGATACAGACATTTGACTATGCTTGGACGCTCAGGCAAAAAACTACCAGAATATCCTGCTGAGGAAGACGAAGTCTTATCATTGTTGGAGAGAGTTCAAGAAGCGAAAAAGCTATCCGCAATGGTAAATATTTACTCTGCACTTTTACTACTACATGTAAGAAGGTTTAGACGTTTTATGCTTTTAACTTAATTAATAAATAAAATATGTGTGTTTTGTGTGTGGTATGTTATAGAATATGAAAGAGTCAGGAGGTAGGAAGAAGAGAAGGGGAGAAGATGATGAAGAGAGTGAGAGGTTCTTGGGAGGTAACAAGGACAGAGGAGGTGGCCAAGACAAGAAATCTTCTAAGAAGTTCAAACGATAAAATGACTCTGTTTCTATTGTTTCCCGGCAACTCCACTCACCAAAGTTTTGAATTCAAGTTTTCCTTATGAACTTGGGAATTTTAATCAATTTTTGTACTCGCAATCTGTTTGCTTTGTTTCTTAAAGACACTATTTAAGTATTTATGCTATGAAATATTAATAGAGGTTTAAAGGCTCTGGTGTCTGTTCTTGGTTGCTCTGTAGCACTTTGTTTAAAATATCTTATCAGCAGAAATCTGGTTTAATGCATCTAAATTAGATGATCTAATAGTGAATCAGATAAGCAGGTCTTGTTCACTTCGTCTGCTCTAACTTTGACTACAAAAAACTAAGAACACAACTTTATAATGGATTTCTTATGAAATTGAATGTTTATGAGGTACAATACCCAAAGAAAGATTTAAGGATGAAAAACAAAAACGAGGAAAAAAAAATGCAGGAATATTGAAAAACTAAACCCGATTTAAAGAAAAAAAAAAAAAAAGAAGAAGCCAAAAAAGGACTTACCACATCAACTCAACTCAAGTAGTAGGCAAGAAAAGATGCAAAACAAAAAAATTAAAACTACTCTCTTGTAGATTGGGGGAACCATTAATAGCAAAGTCAAGATGAAGCACCACCTCGAGGCGCACCACGACCTCCTTCTCCACGGCCTCCTCTTCCACCCCCTCCGTTTTGAGGAACCCTTTGGTAACCTTCTCCTCCATTTCGTGGGTTTGAGCTCTTTGGTCTGCCGGAAAACTCACCCCCTCCTCGTCCATAGCCTCCTCCTCTTCCTCCACCACCACGTCCTCCTTTGAAACTTTCGTTTCTGAAGCTTCCTCTCCCGGGAAAGTATCTTCCCCTACTACCTCCATTGTTGCCTCCCCCTGCAAAATAACACATCTTTTAAATACAACAATAAATCTTCACAAAACCAGTTTTTTACTTAATGAGGTCTCTCATGTTTCTTACCTCGACTGTTTGTTTTCTTCTCCTCTACAACAGCTTGACGATCCCCAATTGTAACCGGTGAGGCCTACATGTACCAACCCAAAGAGTCAAGACTTTTGGAATGAACCATAACATACAGCAGATGCATGAGCTAGGAAAGACTTAGGATTAAACGTGGTAAAAAGAAGAGATAAAATCAAGGCTGTGGGCTTACATCAAGCGCACTCTGCTTTCCGCTAGCTGTTTCAAATTCCACAAAACCAAAACAGAAACCTTGCTGCTGAGAGTCACAAAAACGTGTAAGGAACCAATAAGGCGAGGTGTTTAGGAAGAGATTGTAGAATTTATATATCAAACCTTATTGCTTCTGACTTGAATCCCCTCGACCTTGATTGCACCAAAGTTTTTGAAAACCTCTTCAAGTTGTGTTGGTGTGGAGTCAAAAGGTAAATTTCGGACATAAATCGAATGACCATCATCTGTAATAACAAGTAGACAAAAATCAATAACCAAAGGAATTACGCATATTCAAAAAGCCCACATGCAGAAAAAAGAATTTACGGACCATCCACATCAACATGGCTACTATTTTGAACATTCTCAAGAGCTGAAGCCTCGGGTGCTGCTACAGGCTCAGCAGGACGAGCGGTCTGCTTCTGGTTGGTATTGGCTGGAGCTGCTCTTGGCTTGTTCCGACCAACGTGTGTTGGTGCTGGACCGCTTTTCATTAGTTTGAGCTGTTGAAACAAATAAAGCCTTCGTAAGGTTTACTAAAAAATGATAAAAATCTTAGGAAACAACAAAAGTTAGTTTGTAGGACTCACGATTGAAGCATAAGAATGCTTAGGAGCATCTCCTTGAGGCACTGATAAAACTTCATTATGGCTTAATTGAGTTGGAGGTTCGATAGGCTCAACGTCAACAACAACTCCTTCATCTTTATCAGAAGGATCATACACCTCTGCGACATTGTCAAGATCTTCCTCCTCAATGGAAGCAACTGGCTCAGGTTCTACCTCAGCCTCGTGACTAACGTTAACACGTTCTGACAAGAAGTACGGTAATGTTAATATCCTAACCTAAATAACCGAGTGCTATCTAGTAAGGAAAACAAAAAATAACATTGATCTTTCATCATACCTGGTTCCACAGGAGCCTGAACATCCCTGGTGGTTCCATTGATGGCGACAGAACGGGCTTGTGTGGTTACCTCTTTCTCCTCGAGGAAACGAAACACGTCATTCAAGACAAAGTATCCCTTGTCCTGTGGAGCTAAGAAAAAAGTTTGACTAAACTTCTTCCTCACATTATCATTTCCAGTCAAGCGTCCTGTAACCAGCACGATAACACCCCTCTCATGAGACTCCTGCGCATCCGCAGTTTCTATCTCGGCCGTGTAGTCTTCATATTTCAATGAAAGAATCTTATCATTGATCGCCTGAAGTCCAAAGTGGAACCAATATTAATATGTAACTTAGAGAAGAGAGCAATATGGCAAATGTTAAATAGTAATTGACTTATTAATAATCTCACTTGCATAGTTGTGACAGTAGTCACAGCACCATTAACATCAGGTCGGGTTAGCAAGCTCGAATCCTGATAAAACCGATGGACTAAACCAGGAGATTGGTGAAGAATATGATAGTATTGCTCCACAAAGGCACGACCAACAACCTCAGCACCAGGGGAAGGGTTAGCTTCCTGCTGTGCCATCTACACTCAACATATATATACACACAGAGTAAGAATCAAATTTTACATAACTTAAAAGTTGAACATTAACAATTAATCAAGTGTTTTTTTAGTAATTTTTGGAGACAAATCTTCTCTAAACTAAATCGTTTTGATCAATAACCTAAAAGGCTGATTCGATTTCGTAGAACTCAGAATTAAAAGTCAACGATCTAATTAGAAAGTATAATGATTTCACTGTTCAAGATGAAATTAAAGCTCAAACACACACAAAAACCCTAATATGAATAAAGATCATAACACTTATCAACAAGAACAACACGAATTCAGAGACGAAGCAGCAGTAATTAATAAAAACAGATGATGTTTTATGACAAAAGTGAATCGAGGAGAAAAAAAAAAGTATATATTTTAAAGAACGAGTCAGATCAAGCTCGATATAGAAAGAAAACCCAAAAAGAGATTAAGATTGGAGCAAATCAAGAAAGAGTAAAAGAAACAGATCGAATGAGGAAATTAGTGTAGTTGTGTACTTACAGTGATCTGAGGGGGGGAGAAGGACAAAGAGAGATCTGCTGCAGATGCTACGAAACAGAGGAGAGGACGAGCGAGATAGCGACAGACGGAGAAAGAGAGAGAAAGTGAAAAAGGAGTGAGAGGAGGAACAAAAGTACGGACTTTAGTTTTAGTTCAGTTCAGTTCGGTTTGGTCCGGCCCACGAAGACTTTAAACTTTTGGGCTTCTTGTTCTAGTTCTGTCTTGTTTCTGTTTTTAGAAAAATATTTGGTCTTTCTTGTTCATTTTTAGAAACTTGCTAAAATAAAATTTATATGCAGTGTTAATCTTGCGAATGTGTTTGGGTTGCAGGATAAAGTTTATGGAACCGTCACATATTTCGTAACTTACGACATATCCTAAAAAATTTATGATAACAATTCCAATTTCTGAGTCATTGCAAGAATAAATTCATAATGTGGACTCCATCTTTGATGAGACATATGGTTAACTTGGAATGGAAGGTGCTACTCATGACAACTGAAGAATGACTAGTTACTGGAATAGGGAAAAAAAAAATCTTATAAAATATTGTTATTATATCTCGTATTTTTTTGGGGTATAACATGTTGAGTTAGCTAAAATTATTTAAAAGTTTTGAAAAAAAAAAAAATCTCTATATTATAATTTAAACTCTATTTTGTGGTAGGAGGGACTGCACCAGCAATTCTTGAACATTGTTCCCTTAGCATGGAAGAGAAAAATGGATTGAATGGAATTTTAGCATGCAATTGGCTTCGACATCCAAAAATGCTTTGCAACAAGCAAGACCTATGTTACCGAAATTTCCGGTGAATATGGATTGAGAAATCTCTGTAACACATCCTGGAATATCCATCACCACTGACCAACATTTTGTTATGTCAGGTAACCCTGGCACACCCGGAATTAGTTGAAATGGAAAAGGAAAAGGAAATGGAGCCGGAAACTGCGGTAGTTGAGCGTTTACAGAGACCATAACACAAATGGCTGACAGAAGAAAAAACATATTTTTGATAGACATGATGAGACATTGGACACTAGAAAAGAAAGCCCTTCACAAATATATTTCTTTATCAGGATTAGTTTTGATGGATGAACAAATAGTACAATCGTTGTTTATTTATATGGGAAGCAATAAAAGCTACTGTATCAATTACTTTGAAGAAACTTCTTTGGATTTTAATTAGTTGATATTAGATATAATTTAGCCATTCATAGTATATTAATTAATGTTGACTATGTTTAACGTATATAGCTAGTCAGATATATGTTTAATGTTGGATTTGTTATTGATTGATGAACAACAATAATTTTCGACTAATGTTAGGGATGCAAGTAACTTCGACTTCCAAAAATTCTTTACAACAAGCTAGACCTATGTTACCAAAATTTTCGGTGACTATGGATTGAGAAATCTCAGCAATGCATTCGGGAATATTCATTATTGTTGACCAACATTTACTATACTATGTAATCCTGGCAGAGCCGGCCCCAAGCACATGCTTGCGACCGTGAAATAATATCTAATTTTTCGGCCCTCCATTTGTATAAATGTTTTGTTAGTGTAGTGGTAAAAGTCATGTCAGAAGTAAGAGAGGTCTTATGTTTGAACCCTTTACACCATCTTTTTAAGATTTTTTTTTTTCTTTTCTTTGGTCCATTAAAAAATCAGCTTTTAACATGGTGTTGAGCTTGTGGCCTCAGTATGTTGTGCGACGGCCCTAAATCCTGGCATACCAGGATTTGGTAAGGATGGAAATGGAAATGGGAAAGGATAGTGTGGTAGTAGTATTTGAGCATTTACCGAAACCACAATGCATATAACCGATACAAGAAAAATCACGTTTTTAATATCCATGATGAAGAAAATATAGGAAGTTTCAAATATGGTGGTAAATACAAATGATTCTTTTCTCGAGTATGTTTCTGAATGATGAAGAATACTAACATCCTTAGTTATATATATTTACGGGAAGAAATGAGCAATTGAGCATTGGTATTAGACTATTTTAGTTTTCGTTTTGAAACGTTTCGTATTTTTATTAGGTAATTAATTAATTAGCAGTTTCGTTTTTTATCTCCAGTTTGATTAGCAGTTTCTAAATCAGAAATAAACATTAATTGGAAAGTATTTAGTATTTGACAATATGTGATTTGATTGAGGAGATGAAATATAACCGAGGACCTTTACTCAAACCCGAGTAGCTCAGAATTATTCGATTTTGATTTGATACACTAAGCTCAACTAAAACTGCTAAGAGGATTTTTATGAACTCACATTTTCTGTATAAATGTTTATTCTGATACTAGATGCAAGATTAAATTCATAACTTGATGTTTGATGAGATATGGTTAACTTGGAATGGAAGGTGCTATGATGACAATTGAAGAATTACCGGAATGGAAAAAAAAATGTAAATATAAAAATACTTCTGAAATGCTGTTATTATATCTCGTATTTTTTTGGGGTATAACAAGTTGAATTAGCTAAAGTTACATAAAATTTTTGAAAATAAAAAGGCATCTCTATATTATAATTTAAACTCTACTTTGTGGTAGGAGGGGCTGCACCAGCAATTCTTGAACATTGTTCCTTTAACATAGGAGGGAAAAATGGATTGAATGGAATTTTTGGCATGCAATTGGCTTCAACATCCAAAAATGCTTTGCAACAAGCAGGACCTATGTTACCGAACTTTCCGGTGAATATGGATTGAGAAATCTCTGTAACACATCCAGGAATATCCATCACCACTGACCAACATTTTGTTATGTCAGGTAATCCTGACACACCCGGAATTAGTTGAAATGGAAAAGGAAAAGGAAATGGAGCCGGAAACTGCGGTAGTTGAGCGTTTACCGAGACCATAACACAAATGGCTGACAGAAGAAAAAACATATTTTTGATAGACATGATGAGATATTGGACACTAGAAAAGAAAGCCTTTCACAAATATGTTTCTTTATCAGGATTGGTTTTGATGGATGAACAAATAGTACAATCGTTGTTTATTTATATGGGAAGCAATAAAAGCTAATGTATCAATTACTTTGAAGAAACGTCTTTGGATTTTAATTAGTTGATATTAGATATAATTTAGCCGTTCATAGTATATTAATTAATGTTGACTATGTTTAACGTATATAGCTAGTCAGATATATGTTTAATGCTGGATTTATTATTGATTGATGAACAGCAATAAAATTACTAGATGAAATGAAACGGAATAGTGGTATTAGCCACATTTTTACTCCCTTCAATCATCTTAAAATTTTAATTAATAAATTGGTTTTGTTATAATATTTTTTTTATTTTTTATTTTGAATATATGTCTTATTCAAGTTCGAATTCTAAAAGTTCCATACACTTAATGGAGTTTCGTTTGGGGGTGAGATTTTCGTGACCAAATATGTTCCAGCAATTTTTGAGCATTATTCCTTCAAAATAGGAGGGAAAACGGATTAACCGGAACTTTAGGGATGCAAGTAACTTCGACTTCCAAAAACTCTTTACAACAAGCTGGACCTATGTTACCAAAATTTCCGGTGACTATGGATTGAGAAATCTCAGCAATGCATCCGGGAATATTCATTATTGTTGACCAACATTTACTATACTATGCAATCCTGGCAGTGCCGGCCCCAAGCACATGCTTGCGACCGTGAAATAATATCTAATTTTTCGGCGCTCTATTTGTATAAATGTTTTGTTAGTGTAGTGGTAAAGTCATGTAAGAAGTAAGAGAGGTCTTATGTTCAAACCCTTTACACCATCTTTTTAAGATTTTTTCTTTCTTTTCTTTGGTCCATTAAAAAATCAGCTTTTAACATGGTGTTGAGCTTGTGGCCTCAGTATGCTGTGCGACGGCTCTGAATCCTGGCATACTAGGATTTGGTAAGAATGGAAATGGAAATGGGAAAGGATAGTGTGGTAGTAGTATTTGAGCATTTACCGAAACCACAATACATATAACCGATACAAGAAAAATCACGTTTTTAATATCCATGATGAAGAAAATATAGGAAGTTTCAAATATAGTGGTAAGTACAAATGATTCTTTTCTCGAGTATGTTTCTGAATGATGAAGAATACTAACATCCTTAGTTATATCTATTAACGGGAAGAAATGAGCAATTGAGCATTGGTATTAGACTATTTTAGTTTTCGTTTTGAAACGTTTCGTATTTTTATTAGGTAATTAATTAATTAGCAGTTTCGTTTTTTATCTCCAGTTTGATTAGCAGTTTCTAAATCAGAAATAAACATTAATTGGAAAGTATTTAGTATTTGACCATATGTGATTTGATTGAGGAGATGAAATATAACCGATGACCTTTAATCAAACCCGAGTAGCTCAGAATTATTCGGTTTTGATTTGATACACTAAGCTCAACTAAAACTGCTAAGAGGATTTTATGAACTCACATTTTCTGTATAAATGTTTATTCTGATACTAGATGCAAGATTAAATTCATAACTTGATGTTTGATGAGATATGGTTAACTTGGAATGGAAGGTGCTATGATGACAATTGAAGAATTACCGGAATGGAAAAAAAAAATGTAAATATAAAAATACTTCTGAAATGCTGTTATTATATCTCGTATTTTTTTGGGGTATAACAAGTTGAATTAGCTAAAGTTACATAAAATTTTTGAAAAATAAAAAGGCATCTCTATATTATAATTTAAACTCTACTTGTGGTAGGAGGGGCTGCACCAGCAATTCTTGAACATTGTTCCTTTAGCATAGGAGGGAAAAATGGATTGAATGGAATTTTTGGCATGCAATTGGCTTCAACATCCAAAAATGCTTTGCAACAAGCAGGACCTATGTTACCGAACTTTCCAGTGAATATGGATTGAGAAATCTCTGTAACACATCCAGGAATATCCATCACCACTGACCAACATTTTGTTATGTCAGGTAATCCTGGCACACCCGGAATTAGTTGAAATGGAAAAGGAAAAGGAAATGGAGCCGGAAACTGCGGTAGTTGAGCGTTTACCAAGACCATAACACAAATGGCTGACAGAAGAAAAAACATATTTTTGATAGACATGATGAGATATTGGACACTAGAAAAGAAAGCCTTTCACAAATATGTTTCTTTATCAGGATTGGTTTTGATGGATGAACAAATAGTACAATCGTTGTTTATTTATATGGGAAGCAATAAAAGCTAATGTATCAATTACTTTGAAGAAACGTCTTTGGATTTTAATTAGTTGATATTAGATATAATTTAGCCGTTCATAGTATATTAATTAATGTTGACTATGTTTAACGTATATAGCTAGTCAGATATATGTTTAATGCTGGATTTATTATTGATTGATGAACAGCAATAAAATTACTAGATGAAATGAAACGGAACAGTGGTATTAGCCACATTTTTACTCCCTTCAATCATCTTAAAATTTTAATTAATAAATTGGTTTTGTTATAATAATTTTTTTATTTTGAATATATGTCTTATTCAAGTTCGAATTCTAAAAGTTCCATACACTTAATGGAGTTTTGTTTGGGGGTGAGATTTTCGTGACCAAATATGTTCCAGCAATTTTTGAGCATTATTCCTTCAAAATAGGAGGGAAAACGGATTAACCGGAACTTTAGGGATGCAAGTAACTTCGACTTCCAAAAACTCTTTACAACAAGCTGGACCTATGTTACCAAAATTTCCGGTGACTATGGATTGAGAAATCTCAGCAATGCATCCGGGAATATTCATTATTGTTGACCAACATTTACTATACTATGTAATCCTGGCAGAGCCGGCCCCAAGCACATGCTTGCGGCCGTGAAATAATATCTAATTTTTCGGCCCTCTATTTGTATAAATGTTTTGTTAGTGTAGTGGTAAAAGTCATGTAAGAAGTAAGAGAGGTCTTATGTTCAAACCCTTTACACCATCTTTTTAAGATTTTTTCTTTCTTTTCTTTGGTCCATTAAAAAATCAGCTTTTAACATGGTGTTGAGCTTGTGGCCTCAGTATGCTGTGCGACGGCTCTGAATCCTGGCATACTAGGATTTGGTAAGAATGGAAATGGAAATGGGAAAGGATAGTGTGGTAGTAGTATTTGAGCATTTACCGAAACCACAATACATATAACCGATACAAGAAAAATCACGTTTTTAATATCCATGATGAAGAAAATATAGGAAGTTTCAAATATAGTGGTAAGTACAAATGATTCTTTTCTCGAGTATGTTTCTGAATGATGAAGAATACTAACATCCTTAGTTATATATATTAACGGGAAGAAATGAGCAATTGAGCATTGGTATTAGACTATTTTAGTTTTCGTTTTGAAACGTTTCATATTTTTATTAGGTAATTAATTAATTAGCAGTTTCGTTTTTTATCTCCAGTTTGATTAGCAGTTTCTAAATCAGAAATAAACATTAATTGGAAAGTATTTAGTATTTGACCATATGTGATTTGATTGAGGAGATGAAATATAACCGATGACCTTTAATCAAACCCGAGTAGCTCAAAATTATTCGGTTTTGATTTGATACACTAAGCTCAACTAAAACTGCTAAGAGGATTTTTATGAACTCACATTTTCTGTATAAATGTTTATTCTGATACTATATGCAAGATTAAATTCATAACTTGATGTTTGATGAGATATGGTTAACTCGGAATGGAAGGTGCTATGATGACAATTGAAGAATTACCGGAATGGAAAAAAGTAAATATAAAAAGACTTCTGAAATGCTGTTATTATATATCGTATTTTTTTGGGGTATAGCAAGTTGAATTAGCTAAAGTTACATAAAATTTTTGAAAAATAAAAAGGCATCTCTATATTATAATTTTAACTCTATTTTGTGGTAGGAGGGGCTACACCAGCAATTCCTGAACATTGTTCCTTTAGCATAGGAGGGAAAAATGGATTGAATGGAATTTTTGGCATGCAATTAGCTTCAACATCCAAAAATGCTTTGCAACAAGCAGGACCTATGTTACCGAACTTTCCGGTGAATATGGATTGAGAAATCTCTGTAACACATCCAGGAATATCCATCACCACTGACCAACATTTTGTTATGTCAGGTAATCCTGGCACACCCGGAATTGGTTGAAATGGAAAAGGAAAAGGAAATGGAGCCGGAAACTGCGGTAGTTGAGCGTTTACCGAGACCATAACACAAATGGCTGACAGAAGAAAAAACACATTTTTGATAGACATGATAAGATATTGCACACTAGGAAAGAAAGCCCTTCACAAATATGTTTCTTTATCAAGATTGGTTTTGATGGATGAACAAATAGTACAATAGTTGTTTATTTATATTGGAGGCAATAAAAGCTACTGTATCAATTACTTTGAAGAAACGTCTTTGGATTTTAATTAGTTGATATTAGATATAATTTAGCCGTTCATAGTATATTAATTAATGTTGACTATGTTTAACGTATATGGCTAGTCAGATATATGTTTAATGCTGTATTAGTTATTGATTGATGAACAACAATAAGATTACTAGATGAAATGAAACGGAACAGTGGTATTAGCCACGTTTTTACTCCCTTCAATCATCTTTAAATTTTATTTAATAATTTTTTTTTGTTATAATAATTTTTTATTTTTTATTTTGAATATATGTCTTATTCAAGTTCGATTCTAAAAGTTCGATACACTTAATGGAGTTTTGTTTCGGGGTGAGATTTTCGTGACCAAATATGTTCTGAAAATTATTTGAGGTTTAGCTATTGTTTAGCATAGTATCATGAGAATCTGAACCTGAACGGTGAACAATCATAGAGCCATATCTGGTTGTGTAATTGTTATCTCTAGTCTAGTACACTTGGAAATATATCGACTTTATTTTTTTCTTCTAGTTTACTGGTTCTATTTCTCTATGTAAAAAGAGAGGATAATCACTGTGACTTGAGTATTTTCGGTTTCCTTTGTTTTTTCTCTTTCAAATTGTGATTTGTGGTTTTGATTCTTGTTTACTTCAAAAAGAACTTTCATGCAACTTAGTTAATGAGGTGTGACTTGCTACATCGTAGAATATGATTTTGTAGTTTTGAAAAGTGACTAAATATATCATTGCATCTTCTCAAAAAAAATATCATTGCATACAATATCATAAATCAACTTTATTGTTCAACTAAAATTTAAACTAACAATGTTTTATCATAGAACTATCTTAACAAATCTAATTTGTGGTAGGAGGAACTGCTCCAACAATTCTTGAGCATTGTTCCTTCGACATATGAGGAAAAAACGGATTAATTGGAATTTTCGGGATGCAATTCATTTCGATTTCCAAAAATGCTTTGCAGCAAGTTGGTCCTATGTTACCAAACTTTCTAGTGATTATGGATTGAGAAATCTCAGCAATGCATCCATGAATATCCATTAACGTTGACCAACATTATCCAAATATTCCCCTATATGATACGACATTACAATTAGAAAGTATTGAGTATTGACCATATGTGATTTGATAAAGGAGATGCAATCAATATAACCGATGGCCTTTAATCAAACCGGAATGGCTCAGAATTAATTCCATTAGAACCGGTTAATAATCATTCGGTTCTGATTTGATTTGAATCAAGATTTAGTACACGCTAAGTTCAATAAAAAAATGCTAAGAGGATTTGTATGAACTCACATTTTCTGTATAAATGTTTTCTCTGATACTAGCGCATAAATGATTTACAAACAATGCATGGGAGGTACAGTTTGAGTCAAGGGATTGCTTTATCTTTTTCTAGATCCAAGCTCGAAAAGCATTTATCTGCAATAATTAATTTTACAATTGTCTCCTATGCTTATTGCTCCCCCCAGACATTAAAGGCACTACTTCAGTACTCCATCACAGTAACTTTCTTACTGCATTATCTCTTCCTTTTGGCAGGTTCATATCTTCCGCTTTGTCTCCTCTCAATCCCTCGAGCCTATTTGGCTTACCGACAACAGAGGAATCCAAACTGATATATTACAAACGAAATTCAACATAACATAATCAATTCGTTCTACACCTTATAAGTACCATATCCATTTTTATCCGTATATAAAAGCCAATACTTGTCTTGGCATATAAGACCTTGTGTATTTTGTCTTATACGAACCCGTGAATTTTTATATTTATTTTTTCCATATATGAAGAGATAGTTGGTTTGCTATTGATAATAGTAAAAAAACACAGAGAGAAACGAGTAGTTTGAGTGCAGAAAACTCTGAAGATACCTTTACTGCATCAATAATACAAAAAGGAGAAGCAGTTATGTATGTATGTATGTCTGTCATAATGTCAGCATCAGCATGTATATATATATATATATATATATATATATATAAGGGGGTATGTATTTATGTGGTTAAATAAGTTTACTTTTTGGTGGGTTTTACTCCTTTTGGTGTTGTCTCTTGCAAGGACATGTCTTTGTCTGTCTCAGCATGAGCCTTCTGCATTTACTGACGTTCAGACCCGAAAACGACGGCTCAGTACCAAAAGACAAAAAGAAGAAGAGGTTCTTAGGCTTTCGTGTACTGTACTGTTGATTGTTGATAATGAACGACGACACCGTTTTCATTCTTTTGTTTTGATTCTCTCTTCTAGTATAGGATAGTAATAGAAGAGAGATGTGGATGTTATGATTCGTTGATATCACATAATAATGCAAGTATGCAAATTTGGATATTTTTTTTCACCATCTGTTAGAATTCTGGTATTTAGTCCGATTTGTGACTCTCTACACGGTCTGATGGCGATAGCTTAAGACCAACTTGTCCAACATTTGTTTTTTTTTCCTTCCTTCTTTTTTTCTGGAAAATTATACAATATTCCATTTTCGTTCTCATAATACAAAAGCTTGTATATTATGGAGTTGAAATTTAAGACTCTGTTAGTATTATATATTAGATCATAATTCAGCAACTTGGCAAAAAAAAAAGATTGTTAGGAGTGTGCTAATTATTCTTTTGAGTAATAGTATAATTTCATTATATAGGTTTGAAAATAATTATGCTATTATTGACCTAAAATGTCTTGATGGTTAAAGATTTAAAGACAGCATGTTGTGAATTTTAGATGCAATCATTCAAGAATCGGTATTCCCACGTCAAAATAAAAAACTGTCCAATTCGCTCTCTAAAAAACAAGAAATGAGTTTATTATACTGATCATAATATGTATGGTTATCACTATATAAGCCACATAAGTGAATATACATATGTCTTCCATCATATTAAGCCCTAAAGGTTGTCGTAAGATAGAATCAATCATATATACAAAAAGAATTTTTGGTTGCAAAAATGAAAAATCTGGTAGGAACAAAAACAAATTGTTATATATATCTAGTTTTTACCGATAGTAAACTGCGAGGCTTATTTATTTATTTATTATATGCGGCTAATTAGTATTTAGTACCATTATATTTTCTTCTCCAACATCTACAACTTTTCTTTTACAAGTCGTTAATATTCAATTTAAATTCTGCTGTAAGAGAAATTCCTATATGTTGAAGAAAAGTACAAACATGCATCGTAATTAGTATATAATATATATACATATAGAGTGAGTTAGGGTTTCTAGTGCCTAACTATATTTAGTTTGAGATATAATATGGCAAGGAAAAACAAACCTGGTAATTAAAAAACGAAGCACATGGAGAATTTAATAATTGAACAGACTGAAATTTTAAAAATTTGGCAGCGGTTTGGCATAACTCAGCATAAAGTCAGAAGTGTCGAAACATCTATATGTATATATTAATTGTCTGTATAAGGATCACAAGATCCTTTTATGCTCGGAAAGTAGGGGAAAATCAAACCCAGAAGCTCAAGTCCCGTCATCATCAATCATCATTTCTCTACTTCTTCGTTTGTGCAGTCCAGAGACTTTTGATACCCCATATATACGACCATACTTATATATTAGTATACGGACCTATATATATATATATATATATATATATGATTCGGATGCTTTTTTTCAATTTGTCAACATACATATATAGAGAACGTTAAGTTGAGGAAGGATAAGAAGTTCCGATTCTTAGGAATTAAAGTGTATAAAATACAGAACATTAAGTTGAAGACGCCTGGTACGAACTATATATTATTACAATTAAATAATGGTACGAAGTACAAAATATTAAAATTAAAGTTTGCAAACCCTTCATTAATAGAAAGAAAATAAAATAAAAATATTACAAATAATGATTCGGAACTTATTTAAAATCATCATATACACATAATTCGATGCAAAATCCTCTATCATACGTTACAGAAATTCTATACAATTAATATGACAAAAAATTTCCTTGGTGATCAAAGAAAAAAACATTATGATATAAATTTCCTTACTTTATTGATAATATATATATATATAGTTTTGTTTGATATAAATCGCGAAATCCCGTGAATCATAACATAAGGGCGTTTAAGTTTTTTTTTTGTAGCTAAAATGCTAAACAAGATCAATTGTGAAAATATTTATAATAAACTTTCGTTAAGATCATAAAGAAAACGATAATCAATTTAAGAAGATCACGTTTTGGCTTTCACAGGCGTTAACAACCAAGTAATTCCATCGGCAATGGCTAATAAAGGAGGCTTTGTATGTAGTGGGCTAGCTGCTTTAGCTGACGGGTAGGTTTGGCAAGCAAGTTGTTGTTTGGACGAAATTTTGTTGCCACAAATTTCACCATAAAACTTCTGAACATATTGCGAAATTAATTTTGTTGCGACATATTTGAAAATAAACGCAGAACTTAGACCAATATTCCACTGACAATTTATACAAAACTTGGTACGTACAAGTCTATCACGTTACCAAAAAACAGTAAAACATTTTTCTTTGTTTATTAGAAAATTCCACAATGTCCAAAAATATGCTTACAAATTACAATGCCTTTGTTATAAAGGATTCTAAGCACTTTCTTAAAATGATTTGTGACATTTGGAAAATAAATATAATGTGGCGTTCCTTAGAATATTCTTTACATACAATGAACAATGACCAAAAAATTTCTGCTCACTAAAAATTATATTATATGTTAACGTTAGTGGAGAACGTTTTCAAGAAATTTTTTCTGCTAAACAGTACAATTTTAATTTCCAGTTCAAATTATGTTACAATGAATACCATCTCAAGATTATGAATATATTAAGTATTTATTGTTGCAACGAATCTGTATTAACCGGAGTTTTGAATTTGAAACCATATCTGAATTCACAATATTCGTAGGAACAACCAGTGGCTTAAAGGAGCGGTCAATTATAGAAGACTTTATATATATCAGTGATCAAGTTGGATACAAAGAGGAAAGAAAATGGTGTGATTTGTGAGCAAAAATCTCAGTGGCAAAGACACTTACAAGAGAAAGTGGTCCACATATCTCTTTGTGAGTATTTAAGCATTAGATGCTTTAAAGAAAAACCTATACTCGTTGGTCCATTCTCTATCTCCGAGACAGACCCTTACCTCCTCTAGCTGTCAATCTATTATATTTAGACATATGTATATGTTGTTATTAAAGAAGAAAAAACTACATATATAAAACATTACCCACAAGTAATTAATTAGAAGTAAAAGCAATACTCCCAACAGTTTGATTTTAACAAGTCTAGATTTCATTATCACTAAAATTAGGGTTTCAACAAGTTGCTTCGTTAATATTCAACAATTTATTTAACAGTCAAAATAATTGGGAAAAATGGTATATCCAAATGTCACATATATAAATTGGTCCTTCCATTATTATTATCTTGATATTTAAAATTTTGAAAATTTGTAAACATCTTCAAATTCTTTTTATGTTTACAGTACAACCTCTTTTTAAATTCTCGTTACCGTTTAGAATTACTCAGAATCATTCTAATATTTTTCATACAAACTAAGAAAAATATATAATATTTTCTTTTATTTGTTAGTAAACTAAAATAATTTCTCTCTAATTAATAAAATAAGATTTGATAATAAATTATATACAATTTAAGAAAAATAAATGTCTAAAGCCAAGGAAATAAAAGGGAACCAAAACAGCTAAAATATTTAAATTTATTGTAAAGGTTTTATTTTTTTTGTCAACTATTGTAAAGTAATTTAGAAAAAAAGAGTTATGTGAGTGTAAACGAAGCATGCACATTCCCATCACAGCATCAATACATTACATAAATTGCACCTCTTTTGTCCTTCTGCCCAAATTCCTTTCATACCAAAAAAAAAAAAACCCTAGGGATTGGAATACAAAATAAATATATATTTAATTCATTTTATTATTTAACTTCCCCAATCATTATAATACATATATAATTCGAGTTTCCAAAAAAAGAAAAAGAAATACTTCACATTCCTCTGCCTCCTTATCTCTTTCTTATTCTCCATCTCCTCCCCTTCGTCTGCTAGGATCTTCAACTAGGACTCAAGCTTAGCTGAAGTCTTCAATATCGATGTAAGAACATATAGATAATCTTTGACTTGTCTTAATTTCAAATTCTTATGAGTTTCTTTTCTTAGATATGCTAACTCAAAAAAGAGTTCAATCATGTCTATTTTGCTTTAATTTGTTATTCATGTGAATTTTCCTCCAAAACTTTTTTAAAAAAGCAACAATTTCATCACTCCAACTCAATTCCATTTCATAAGAAGCTAACAACAACTAATTCTTCTCTTTTTGATTTTTTTTTTTCTATTAAATTGGCCAATTTCGTCCCTTCTCTTGTTTCAGATCTGTTCTTTACACCAGCTTAATTGAGTGAAGAAAGATCTTATTGAGTTGAATTAAAAAGAGATGAGAACAAGAGAATGCAACGAAGAGGAGATTCATGCAAAGCAAGAAGGAGATAGTAATCAAAATCATCAAGTAAACTTAAACCACATGTTGCTACAGCAACAGCCGAGTTCAGTATCATCGTCAAGGCAATGGACTTCAGCTTTTAGGAATCCAAGAATCGTTCGAGTATCGAGAACATTCGGTGGCAAAGACAGACACAGCAAAGTATGTACAGTCCGTGGTCTTCGAGACCGGAGGATAAGGTTGTCAGTACCTACAGCGATTCAACTCTACGACCTTCAAGATCGATTAGGGTTGAGTCAGCCAAGCAAAGTCATTGATTGGTTACTCGAAGCAGCAAAAGATGACGTCGACAAGCTCCCTCCTCTACAATTCCCACATGGTTTTAACCAAATGTATCCAAATCTCATGTTTGGTAACTCCGGGTTCGGAGAATCGCCATCGTCAACTTCATCAACAACGTTTCCAGGAAGCAATCTTGGGTTCTTGGAAAACTGGGATCTTGGTGGTTCTTCAAGAACAAGATCAAGAATCACGGATACTACTACGACCCATAGAGAAAGTTTCGATCTAGATAAAGGGAAATGGATCAAACACGACGAGAATAGTAATCAAGATCACCAAGGGTTCAATCATCAGCATTTCCCACTGACCAATCCTTACAACAACACTTCTTCTTATTACAACCTCGGACATCTTCAACAGTCGTTAGAACAATCCGGTAATAACGTTACTGTCGCAATATCTAATGTTGCTGCTAATAACAACAATAATCTCAATTTGCCTCCTCCTTCCTCGTCTGCTGCCGGAGACGGATCTCAGCTTTTTTTCGGTCCTACACCTCCGGCTATGAGCTCTCTATTTCCGACATACCCTTCGTTTCTCGGAGCTTCTCATCATCATCATCATCAAGTCGTAGATGGAGCTGGCCATCTTCAGCTCTTTAGCTCGAATTCAAATACGGCGTCGCAACAACAGATGATGACGGGTAATACGAGTTTGATTAGACCATTTCATCATTTGATGAGCTCAAATCATGAAACGAATCGTCATAGTAGCGATAATGATTCCGATTCATGAAAGGTTTTCTATATCTTACACTATACATAAATATGTTATATATATATATGTATACGCATTCTTCTATATTTTTATTGTTGGGTTGGTTTATATATCTTCCTCGTGTATGTATAGAAATTATAATAATCTCCGATATGGATTGGAACAAAGACATTCACAATGCGAGGATGGTTTTTATATTTATAAATTTTTGAGTTTTGATATATGTTTATTTAGTTCTTTGCTTGCTTTTGAAATTGGATGAATTATCCTTGAATGTATTTTTGTATTTCATTTATGAATACAGTACTTTATATAGTTATTCGAATAGATTAAATGAATTGTACAATATAGGTATCTAATAACTGTCTAGTACTTTCATCGATCTTCATCATGAATAAAATTTAGATTAGTAAATCTTCTTAATTAATGGACCTAAGTACACATAGCTTCAATAGCATATATGGATTTCAATGGACCTAGGTTTGCGGTTACATTTGTTTTAATGAATTAGAGTTAACACTAAGGCATATACAATGCAAACACTGTGATTAGATTCAAAACATATCAGCGGTTGGTTGATACCGCACACTTAGCTACCGTCAGCTGTGAGACATGTTAGTTGTCATGGGACATTGATGCAAATGTATACAGCATGTTTGTCCCGCCATTGCTTGGAATATGCTAATTCCTCCGTTGTATGATCGATTTGGCGCGCCTTCCTCATCTTATCATTTGATCTGCTTCACATATAAATATCAAGTACTACTTGTATTAGTGAAAGCATGTTTCCATGCTTTTTTTTTAACTTGTAATCTCAAAATGTTGTCCCTTTGAAGGCAAGAAGGTCAATAAGTTTTTTTTTTTTTTTTAAACAGATTGATGTTTAACTCAATAAGTTTCTGATAAAATATTCTTGAAAATATGATATCACAATTGCTATAAAACATTTTGCCCAAATGTTGTCAAAATATTATCGTATGATTTTATCTCAATTTTCAGTTTGCAATCACTAATAAATATTCAGTACTTTAATATAATCATAACTATGAAGTTTTAATTAATATATTTATATCAATAAATTAAAGAAAGTCATTTGGTGCATAATTCAAATGAAAGAAACAGAAAAGGGGTCGTTGCTTGTCATATGTGTCAGAAAATCACCAATAAGTTTCAAATAATTTTCATGTCCACCAATCATTCTTTTTAATAGAACTACGTATATATGTAAGATTGTACGGGAAGATTACGAATGTATTCATACGAACTATATATATACATAACACGCATAGTCTATATATAGATAGAACATTAGAAGTATAGATATAGGTTTCTGTTCACAATGCCTAGATGCACGGCAATAGATAATGCGTGCCAAACCCTAGCCTCGTGTGTGTATATATGCGTCACACCTATAAATCTACAATCATGTACGTATCTCATATGCATCCATATGTGAGTATGTACTAAATTACTTATTAAGATAGTGACGGTTACCAAAAAAAAGTGAGCATGTCATTGTCTATATATATAAGAATCAATTAGCCAAAATTTTTTTTATGTAAGCCAAATTTGTTGAGATAGCTAGAGTTTTCCACATCTCCGTATTTGCTGACTTTTGATCAAGTTTTAAACGATCAAAGTTCAAAATAATTGTTGGTAGTCTTTTAGTCGACATACGACTGATTTCAATAAGAGAGCTAATAAATGTGATGGGTTTATATTCATAAGTACGTTCACATTTCACGTGTGTGTGAGACTGTGTGTGAGGGAGAGAGATTCTATTTAGGTCAAAGCAATGCAGAGATGCATGTTTGATAATTTCACTGACTTTATTTTACTGAACAATCCATATATGGTTGATAATCTTGACACATGATATATATGAGTCGAGCCTACTTTAGAACCTGAAGTTCTTGGTCATATATAATACCACCAAAGTTAAATAAATAATAATGAATACGTAAAGAAAAAGAGAAGTGGATGATGGTGAGTATTGGGATTGGAGGGTCAGAGAAGGAAAGGGAAAGAAGAGGAGCAGTTAAGACAGCAACTGAATTGCAGTCAAGCACTGATCCCTATCTTCCATTATCAGTCATCTCTCTCTTTCTCTCTCTTTCTTTTTCAGTCTCTCTCTCTCTCTCTCTCTCTCTCTCTCTCTCTCTCTCTCTCTCTCTCCAATTTGTGGGGGCCATTATAACCTTCCATTTTTTAAATTATTGGTTTTGAAAATATAACTTATTTTCCTTTTGGGTGGTCCTTTTGATCTTTTATAAATCATGTGTTTCGATATATATAGATGGGCACACACTTGTCAAGAAAATTCAAAGATTTGCCAATATATATATATATATATATATTACTCTGTATATATATCTTTTCAACCAAGATTCTAACTAAATACTTACACCACATCTCTGCTTATAGATATGGGTTGAAATTTATATTCTGATACTTCAAAAAGGGTATTATTGCACTTGTTCTTTGTTGTGTAGTAGTATTAATTCATTGACCTATAATATATCTATCTTCCTTCAGTTCTCTAAGGTATATACGACAAATTCTAACATTTATACGTATGTGTCAAAGTGAGGATGCCCATTAAAATATCAAAACTTATGATGCGATCATATAATATAAATAACATTTCCTAAGCGATATATCGAGACTAGTGTTTTTTTTTTTAAGGATTAAATTTAAAGGGAATAAGACAACTGATGATTTCGAGTGGTAGACCGTAGACATATTCTTGATGACCAATTGAAAACTTCCGTAAAATGTAACCAGTGGATGTAATGCCCTCAAATTATAATGTTATGAATAAGGTATAATGGTAGGCGTTTATCTTATCTTACATAAAAATTAGTGTATAATATATATCGTAGTGATATGGGAATTGTGTAGTTGCTCAAGAGAATCAATACGTTTTTAGAATGTAGAATTGGCAAGAGATAATTTATCGTAAATAGGATAATTTATGGTCCATATGATTATAAACTTCATTTTCATCACCGGCATGCTTCAAAGTTAAGAGAGGAAGAAAAAAAAAAACAGGTCCACTTTATTTCATTTTCAAATAATTCAATCACTTAGGCATGCAATTCTTTTTGTTTTCTCCTTTTTCTTTTTCAATTCTTTTTTTCTTTCTTTCTTTTATTATTTATGGTACATTTTTTCTTATCCTGTTTTCTGTATATACAGGCGACGATAAGAAAGTAAAATATTTCCTGAGAAAACTTTTACCGATCTGTAGTTTTTACTTTTAATTTGGTCTCCTCGAAAGAAATGCAATGACTCGACGACATGGAGATCTATGTGAATCTCATTACTCAATTGATTGTATAATACACAGTTCTATCATACTTTAAATTTTACGATTCTAATTATATGTGTGTTTTCTAGTTATGGCTAAAATAACTGAACTTATGTGATCTCCATGTATATATGTCGATATAGTCTATAAACATGAGTGCTTCCGTCATTTCTTGAGTTAGGTTATAAACATATTTACGGAGTATTATTTAAACCCTTAAAAAAAACATATATATTATTTCACTAACTCACAAGTTATTCAAATCTTTCATAGAGAATAAAAGTACAGGTCCGAAGCGAGCGTCGTCCTACTATCATCAACTGACAATATATATTTGCTGTTTGGTAATTTTCAAGCTTGTAAGGAGCCGACATTCTTTATTTGTATAATTTGTAAAGAACCGACATTTTTAATGGTATATTATTGTATCATATGTTGATCATATGAATTTTTGGGTTAGTGTTGTGTGTTTACGTTCATAGGAATCAAAACACTGTTTACCCCAAAAAAAAAAAAAGGAATCAAAACACTAATTTAATAATTTTGTAGATTAGGAAACTGAGAATCATATTGGTATATGAAATATTGCTGTCTCCGACAATCTTAGCTCACATATTAAGATGTTTATTAGTTTATGATATTTAATAGTATTAAATTACATCTTGTAAAAGTAAAATGAATTTAAATCCAATGTTGATTTTTTTTGAGCAAAAGATTCAATGTTGTTAAGACAGAGATTTCTTCTCTGTTTTGGTTTTTTAAAAGGTAAAAGTAAATGACGACGACGTGAGAGGACCGGCGGTGTACTACCACGCCATAAGCGGCTAATTAAGCGCAAAACAAAACGCACTCAATAACATTTTCTGAAGGGTGTGAAACAAATAAAAGCCCCCGGCGAGGATCGAACTCGCGGCCTTTCGCTTACGAAGCGAACGCAATACCACTATGCTACGGAGGCTTTACGACCTTGTGAATCTAACATTATTCTCTAGTATGAATATTCTCCACTTTTTCTTCTTCCAAACCGCCTTTATTGATGGATTTTTCATCTGCAGACGTATTAGCGACTTCATCATCATCATCTACAGACGGGTTGTTACCTTTTTTTTCCTTTTCAATGCCAAAATCGTAGTTGTTTACGGATACAACTGCTCTAATAGCATTTTGTGTGGTTTTCTTTTCAATATCGGGTGATATCTGTTGAAGGAGATGACTCGGAAAGAATTTTTTATAAAACATTTTTTTTTTGCTTTCTCTCATATTAAATGGTGTGTTCAAGATTACGATATATGATATTTCATTCACCATATTTGTTGATTGGAATTTCTAATATTCTTAAATTGTCAATTCATAATTTTTGTTTTAAAAGTTTATCACATAACTACTTGTTATCATGATTATGTTCACGCGTGAGATACTTTCACTAAAGTATCATATTGATAAACTAGAGAATATTGATGAGATGTCTTAACGAATGTTGTAGTGTGCTTTTATTGGATCATAGTAATTTGTGAGAACAACATTGTTGAATTAACTCGATTTTTTTAAAAAAAAAACAGTAAGAAGCTCTTTTATTAAAAGACTAACATGATAAAATTCTATTTTGTTGTAGGAGGAACCGCTCCAACAATTCTTGAACAATGGTCCTTAATGATATGAGGAAAGAATGGACTGAATGGAAACTTTGGAATGCAGTTGGCTCTAGCTTCTAGAAATGCCTTGCAACAAGCAGGACCTATATTGCCAAGTTGTCCAGTCAATATAGATTGAGATACTTCTGCGATACATCCTGGAATATTTATCACTGATGACCAACATTTTGTTATGTCAGGTAGTAATCCTGGCATACCATGAATTGGTTGAAATGGAAAAGGAAAGGGAATTGGAAGCTGTGGTAGCTGAGCATTTACGGAGGCTATGATGCATACTACCACTAGGAGTGAAATCACACTTTTGATAGACATAATGAGAATAAAAAGCCTTATATAGAATAAAACCTAATAGAGATGTTTAGTGCTCGGTTTTGTTTTGATTGATGAACAACAATAAGATCCTTTGCTTATTTATATGGAATGAAACGAAACTATGGCATTAACTATCTTTAATAAAACGTCTTTGAATTCTCTTTATTATAAGGTTAAATAGAGTTGAAACCCCCAAGTATGAAACGAGCAACATTAACTAACAAACCTTTAATGTGAATCGAACTTATTCTGGTCTCGTTTCCATGAGGATTAGCTTTAGCTGGTAAAATTAAAACTTTGATGTATTTCGTCACCGTAAACTGTACATACGACACAGTCCTCATTTAATATGGACACTGCAAAAAAAAAAATGGAGGTGCGGGGAATCGAACCCCGTGCCTCTCGCATGCGAAGCGAGCGCTCTACCATATGAGCTACACCCCCAATCGATAAACTGCTGATAATTAAATTAATTATTTTGGTTACATTTAAACTTACAAATGGGCTCAAAACGAGCCCCAAAGTGAAGCCCAATAACTCGTGATGTTCCCAAATCTTGAATTAGGGTTTTAGTCTACTTCCCTTTCTCACACTCTCTCTCTGGTTTTTCTCTCACTAAAAATCAGAAAATGCCGCCGTCGTTACCGTCTCTGCAACTCCGGCGACTACTCCTCCGTAGCATCGTCACCTCTTCCTCCTCCTCCGCCTCCGCCAATACTCTCCAATCTCAGTCCCGTCTCATTTCTTCCAAACCATCGTTTCCTCCTCTACCACCTTCCCGTTCCTCAATATTCTCAACATTTCCTTCTAGATTCTTCTCATCTGAAACAAATGCGGACTCAGGAACTTCAGATCCGAGCCAGATCGCTCTCTCTTTCTCCAAGGAGCTCACCGGGAACCCAGACGCCGAGTCTGACTCCATATCGAAGAGACTCAATCTCAGCTTCTCCCACGTCACGCCGTGTCCAGATTCGATTCTTCAAACACTCAATATCTCCCCTGAAGCTGGCCGCGCTGTTCTAGGCTTTAACGAGTGGTTGGATACGATCGATGCCTTCTCCCATACAGATGAAACAGTTTCGTATTTCGTCGATTACTTCGGTCGTCGGAAAGATTTCAAAGGGATGTTAGAGATCATCTCGAAATACAAAGGTATCGCCGGAGGTAAAACGCTAGAATCTGCGATTGATAGGTTGGTTCGAGCTGGTAGACCTAAGCAGGTATCTGATTTCTTCGAGAAGATGGAGAACGATTACAGTTTGAAACGTGATAAAGAGTCACTTACTTTGGTGGTGAAGAAGCTTTGTGAGAAAGGTCACGCGAGTATCGCTGAGAAGATGGTGAAGAACACAGCTAACGATATATTTCCTGATGAGAATATTTGTGATTTGTTGATTAGTGGTTGGTGTAATGCTGAGAAGCTTGATGAAGCAACTAGGTTAGCTGGTGAGATGTCTAGAGGAGGGTTTGAGATTGGAACCAAAGCTTATAACTTGATGCTTGATTGTGTTTGTAAGCTTTGTAGGAAGAAAGATCCGTTTAAGCTTCAACCTGAAGTAGAGAAGGTTTTACTAGAAATGGAGTTTCGTGGTGTGCCTAGAGATACAGAGACGTTCAATGTGTTGATTAACAATCTTTGTAAACTCAGGAGAACTGAAGAAGCGATGACATTGTTTGGTAGGATGAGTGAATGGGGTTGTCAACCAGATGCTGAGACGTACATTGTTCTGATCAAGAGTTTATATCAAGCAGCTAGGATTGGTGAAGGAGATGAAATGATTGATAAGATGAAATCAGCAGGGTACGGTGAGTCTTTGACTAAGAAAGAGTATTACGGGTTTTTGAAGATATTGTGTGGGATTGAGAGGCTTGAGCATGCAATGAGTGTGTTTAAGAGCATGAAAGCGAATGGTATCAAACCTGGGATCAAGACTTATGATTTGTTGATGGGGAAAATGTGTGCTAATAACCAGCTGACTAGAGCTAATGGTTTGTACAAAGAAGCTGCTAAGAAAGGTATCGCTGTTAGTCCTAAGGAATACAGAGTTGATCCGCGGTTTTTGAAAAAGAAGAGCAAGGAAGTGGACAGCAATGTGAAGAAGAGGGAGACTTTGCCTGAGAAAACCGCCAGGAAGAAGAAACGGCTCAAGCAGATCAATATGAGTTTTGTTAAGAAACCGCACAACAAGATGAGACGAAGAATGTGATGCTGAAATGATATTCAACATCTGTTCTAAAGATTATTATTGTCTTTGTTCTTTCCTCTTTTTATGACTTTGTCAAGAGAATTCGTCTTTTTTTGCTTGGTCACGAGCAAATAGCTTCAATAATCTTTTGTTCGCCTCAATGTAAACGTTTACCCAGAGTTTTTGCTTGGCTCAGGAATCGGAGATAAAATTAAGTTTGTGGTAAAATTATTGCTTTTCTCGTACACCCAAGTTGAGTTTAGGATCAAGTAATCATTGTTAATTACGATTTATTGAAGTTAATACAAGATCCCGGGGATAAAGGCATATTTAAATGGTACTACAACTGTAATGATGTGTAATTTTGTACCCGCTTGATGTAGTCAAAGTCGTCGCCTTGATCTATCTTCTTACAAAGTCTCTCCCTCTCTCTCTCTCTTCACTTCTGATTTCTGAACAACAACAATGGAGTCTCTGTTCTCAGCTATGATCGTCCTGCTATTGGTGTCCTTTACTTGTTTGATTTCTTCAGGTAAATCTCTGAATGTGAAGAAGAAAATCTCTATCCTTCTACACATTCACCTTCATTTGTCTCTTCCAAAAACTTATAAAGTCATTTGTGTTCTCTGATCTGCAGAAGCTCGCTACAGCAACAACGGAAACATCACAGTCAAATGGGATCTCATGAACTGGACGCCTGATGGCTACGTTGTAAGTTCTTCTCCTTCTTCTTCTTCCTGTCTCACAAATTCGTAGATTCTGCTGTAACTTCAAGATTGAATCCATATCAGGCAGTGGTTACAGCCTACAATTACCAGAAACAACGTTCGGTTCCAGGATGGACAATGAGCTGGAGATGGACTAAGAAAGAAGTGATCTGGAGCATGATTGGTGCACAAACCACTGAGCAAGGAGATTGTTCCAAGTTCAAATTCAACATCCCGCATTCCTGCATGCGTAAGCCAATAGTCGTCGATTTGCTTCCCGGAACTCCTTACAACCAGCAGATCGCTAATTGCTGCAAAAACGGTATCTTGAAACCCGGTTTAGAAAGTTCATTCCAGTTAGCCGTTGGTAATGCTGGTACCTCGAGTAAGACTGCTCGGATGCCTGTAAACTTCACGTTCACGGCACCTAAACAACAGTACATCTGTGGACCGACTAAGAACGTTAGACCAACCAGGTTTATAACTGCAGACAAAAGGAGAATGACTAGAGCCATGAGTAAGTTTCCCACCAGAAACAAAACCTCGACAAATCTGTAATTCTGATTCTGACAACCACCTGCTTTGTTTTTTGTTCTTTGCAGTGACCTGGAACATTACTTGCGTTTTTCACAAGGCAACATGAAACAACAGAACTCTCCAAAGAAAATATCTTATCTAAGCAAATCTATCTCCATAGTTTCTATAGTTTTGTAATATCATGTATGCTTCATGTTTTATGAAAATAAAAACACTACTTTGAATTCTCTTCTAGACGGATTCCTTCCAGAACCGAATGGATCTGTCGGTTCCACAAGTAACAAAGACTGATTCAACAGGCGAATGCTCGATCCACCGCGGTGTACCGTTATGGTTTGAAGGCCATTTTGCCACTTTTTCTGCAGTTCTGGCATCCCATGTAACAACCTCATTGCTTGCTTCATCTATGGAGATTACAAACTCTTCAGTTTCGTTAAAGATTGCCTGCATAACACAACAGTGAAGATCGTTTAAAATTAATCGGACACAGTGAATATTTTCGTCTCAAAAGGTTTGGAAAATTGGTTACCTGAGACCGCAGTTTTATTCGCTTTGCTCCGAGATATTCCTTTACCATTCGACCTGAACCTATTTCCCATAACTTAACCGTAAAGTCCTTACCGGATGAGAGAACAAACCTAACAAAAGCCATATGATTAGTAGTGATTTCTAAGAGAAAATCTATTGAATCTTCTTCTTACCTTTGATCTTTAGTGAACACTGCGCTTGTGACCTCAGATTTTCCATGTGCACCGCTAATGGAACGTATACACTTAGCGGTGACCCCGTCATAAAGTCGAATAGCTCCATCCTTTGAGGCTGTAACATAGATGGATCCCGTGGAAGAATATCGCACCTGAAAAAAACCAAGAATCTCACAGCCATGAATCCATGTTCATTACAAGAGATGATTATAGAATGCACAATAAAGATTGATCAGATAACTACCTGATTAATGGCTCCATTTACTCCACTATCTGGGACATTTGAAGGAAGAAAGCACTGATATGTGTTTACGTCGTACAGATGTGGAATTGAATGATCGGTTCCTGTAAAGGCCAAGTTTTCTTATTTACAATATACTGAATAGATCCTCATCTGGATCATTGTTTAAGTTCAAAGAGAAAAAGGTTTCACAAGATGGTCTCTACTATATACAATCACCTGCAAGAAGAAACTCTCCTGACGGATGAAAAGATACAGAGCGCACGTTATGTGTATCCTGCAGACTTAAGAGTTAATGGTTTGATGACATGCGGTGTTTTTTGCACCATGTAGCTAAGCAGAAACTGATAACAATCACGATCTCTACCTGAAAAACTTTGAATGCTCGTTTAGCTGTGGTTTTCGAGAAGTCGAAGAACCTATAAAAGTCATTAGAAAGACACAAAAAAGAGGTGAACACTAAATTTTCTTGTAATCACTGCAAGAAGTCTATTTAGGTAGAGAAACGGAAACAAAAGAATAGATACTTTATACAGTTGTCTTTGGCACTGGATATTAGGATCGTGCTCCGAGGGTGGAAATCAAGATCGTTTAATGGCTACAAATGATAGTCACATGAATAAGAGATACTAAAGAATTAAAAAGAAAGAGGCAGAAATGGAAAAAGGAAAGGCTTACTTCAGCATGATCATAAAAAGTCCGTATTAACGGTCGAGCTTGAGTATCTCCTGAAAGCATCTGTTTTACTTTTGGCACCTGAAAGAAAACAATATGGAACAGCCCCCACAGAACTATCAATTCCTGATGATGCTTACTACAAGGTAGGTACAACGAAAAAGGAAAAAAATCTCAGTACCTCAAAGAGCTTAATTGATGTGTCTGCACCACCAGTTGCAAAAAACATTCCATCAGGACTAAATCTTGCACACCTAACAACGCTCTATAAAATTCATAAGCTTATCAGCCAAACTAAAAAAAAGCTCGAAGGTAACCAAAAGTTGTGTGACTTGTGTCAACTGAGACATATATGTATACCTTATGCTCTGACAGCGTCTTGGATTCATGCTTTGGGATAGTCTTTGATGAGCTTTTCACATGAGTAACACTAGTTGGACAAATACCAAACATTATTTAGATGATTAACAGTTTTAATTTCATGTATTAAGAAACAGAACTAAATGGACAAAGAAACAGAAATCACCTGAAGTCAATAGAAGCTGTTCTAGGAGTAGTGGTTGATCCATAAGAACATGGTAACAAGACTGATGAAGAAAGACCTCTCAATGTCCCGTTGTTCTCCGCTGCAAGACCCTGTTCTCATCTCAGAACCAAACACTCCAAAACCATGACTCAGAGATACTACAGAAAGTGGAAGAAAGGGAAAAAAAAAAAGTACCTTTGCAACAAGCTCTAGAAGACGGTTTGGAGGAACTTCTATATCCAATGGTGTCATTGTCGCTGATGCAACCGCACTTGCCGCCTAAAAATTTAGATCCCAAAATCAAAACTTTAACCATTTCACAGTACTGAAAAATCCAAACTTGAGCACTTAATCCAAAACAAATATATCTGATTGCATTTTCAAAGTTTCACACTTTAAAAAAAAAAAAAAAAAGAATCCAAAAATAGATATGCTCAGAAACCCCAATTTATGTATGCTACATGGGTGTATGTAAAGATATAAAAATTAGAATCAGAGTAAGATGAAGAATATAAGCAAAGGACACACCTGTGAGAGATTGTGATGACGGAGATGAGCTACGATGAGAGCATTGAGCTGTCTAAAAATATTGCCATCTTGCAGAGCCTGATCCAAATCGCCACTATTCACCATTTCTTAATCACTTCAAAAAAACCTTCCCAGTTCCCACACAAGTTCAGTTCGAATCCAGAGTCGCCATTTCTTCTGAAGCTTCTTAACTCTGTAAACAACAAACCACTGTCTTCCTTCCATCCTCCTATACCTCTCAGTTCAGAACAAAGAACCAAAATGGGCCCAAAATTAAAACCTGGGCTGAAATTCTAAACATAATGGGCCTTTAAGGAATTCGATCATGTGCATGACACGTGCGTAACGGTCGCAAAGAAAGCAAAAAAATTTGAATTCGTATCTGAGCGGCGCTTATAGTAAACATTCCATTAGAGTATTAATTTGTTGCCTTTTTTTATTATTATTATCAACCTCTCAAAAAAACAAAAAGCCCTCTTCTCTCTTTCTCTCTCTCTCCATCTTCAAAATTTGAAATCTCTCAGAGCCTCCTCCATCCATGTTTCTCATTTCTTGAGAATTTTCCTCTCGAGAATATTCACCCAGCTCTCTCCTACGTTTCTGTATTCGGATCTACATTTTCGTCGGAGTTGGGGGATTTGTTTCTGGATTTAATCCCGTACCCAAGGAATCTGGGTTTCTGCGATTGAACCGGCGGCGGAAAAGGACGATGGAGAGCACAGAGTGCGTTAGGGTTGCTGTAAATATCCGGCCGTTAATTACACCGGAGCTTTTAAACGGTTGCTCAGATTGCATTACCGTAGCCCCAAAAGAGCCTCAAGTAATTCAAATTTGATGGGTTTTTTTCTTTCGTTTCTTCGTTTCTGAATAGATCCGAATATTAGAATAGGTTATAATATTTGGGATTTGATTATTGGTTCAATCTGGGAAATGAATTTTATGCGTGAATGAGAAAAATTATTAGGTTTTTCTTTAAAGGGTTGTGAAGAGATTTGAATTTATAAAAAGGCTGTGAATATTGTAGAATCGATGATTCTTTGTAAGTTTATTATAATTGTTGTTGAAAGAACTCATTTTTTGTCTTTGTGTATTGAACAGGTTCATATTGGCTCACATACGTTTACTTATGATTTCGTTTATGGAAATGCTGGCTACCCGTGCTCAAAGATTTATGATCATTGCGTTGCTCCACTTGTGGACGCGCTATTCAAAGGATACAATGCAACTGTTCTTGCTTATGGCCAGGTTTGTTTTGCAAAATTTCTCTAAACTCTGCATTTTCTTGAAGCTAAATGATGGTTTGACTTATCAAATTGTTTGTTTGTTTGTTTATTGAAGACTGGTTCAGGGAAAACATACACCATGGGTACTAATTATAGTGGAGATGGCACAAACGGTGGAGTTATACCAAACGTTATGGAAGATATATTTAAAAGAGTGGAGACCACCACCAAAGACTCTGAACTGTTGATACGAGTGTCTTTTATTGAGGTAAAAACATCTGCTGAGCTTTGTTGTTCATCGAGATCTAATTTTGTAAAATTTTCTGTTCTGATACAGATTAAGCCTTTAAATGCAGATTTTTAAGGAAGAAGTTTTCGATTTGCTTGACTCAAATTCCTCGGCCCTCCTAAAAAATGACAGTGGGGTTCAAGCAAAGCACACTGCCCTCTCGAGAGCTCCAATTCAAATTAGGGAAACTGCCAGTGGAGGAATAACATTGGCTGGCGTTACAGAGGCAGAAGTCAAGACGAAAGAAGAGATGGGCTCGTATCTAGCACGCGGCTCTTTGTCTCGAGCTACTGGCAGCACAAACATGAATAGCCAATCAAGGTGAATCTATTATCTGAAATTGCACTATAATTCACTCAGATAAAGAGAAAATTTCATTGTTAGATCAGATCTATAAGTATGCTAATGTAGTGTTTGGTTCTTGCCTTTTTAGTCGGTCCCATGCAATCTTCACAATCACATTGGAACAAAAGAAGATTTCCAGCGGTTCTTTCACAACAACTGAACATGGAGGTGAAGATATCCTATGTGCAAAGCTTCATTTGGTTGATTTAGCGGGGTCAGAACGTGCAAAACGAACAGGAGCTGATGGGATGCGTTTGAAAGAAGGTTACCTTATGTCTATCTTTGAGCTCTATATTATTCTTTCTGGTTTCTTAAAAGAGACTATGGCGACTCTAGAAGATTCATTTTCTGTATATTTACACAGGTATTCACATTAACAAAGGTCTACTAGCACTTGGAAATGTTATTAGTGCACTTGGAGATGAGAAAAAGAGAAAGGAAGGAGGTCATGTTCCTTACCGTGACAGCAAGTTAACTCGTTTGCTTCAGGTATCAAGGTTTCTTATGTTTCTGCCAGTTGAACTATATGTTCTTGTGTATATATATGGTTTTGAAGAAGAATGCTAATGCTAATAATCTGTTATTCAGGATTCTTTAGGTGGCAATAGCAAAACTGTGATGATTGGTATGGGTTTTTCAAACATTTCAATTACTGATCCAAGCATTAGACAACAACTGTTTTCATCCTTCTATTAGATAACGTAACTTATGATCTCTAAATGTTGCAGCTTGTGTAAGTCCAGCTGATACAAATGCTGAGGAAACTTTAAATACGCTCAAATACGCAAATCGTGCTCGCAATATTCAAAACAAAGCAGTGGTACGTATATACTAGTTCTTGCTTTTAATTATGAATGCTCAGCAATATATTTCATTTCTGGCCTAACCTACCTGTAATTTTTTGCGATACTTAGATCAATCGAGACCCAGCAACAGCACAAATGCAAAGAATGCGGAGTCAAATTGAGCAGCTGCAGACAGAACTCTTGTTCTATCGGGGTGATAGCGGTGCTTTTGATGAGCTACAGGTATTCCATCTGATCTAAGACGAGCAGTAACAGTTTATGTTTGTCACATTTTCTAATACTTGACAATATGAATAACCTTCCTTAGATTCTCAAGCATAAAATATCACTCCTTGAGGCAAGCAACCGTGAGCTACAAAACGAACTTCAAGAACGGAGAGTCGCTTCTGAGCATTTCTCAAAGCGTGCTTATGATGCTCAGGTTTTTCTTCTACTCATTCTTTTTTTTTTTAATGGATCAAAGCACATATGACATCTAGCATTTTACATTTTATTTTCATCCGTTTAGGTTGATAAGGACAAACTCATAATGATTATTGAATCTGTTCGCAATGGTAAATCCTTGGATGAAATTGAATCGTGCCAAAATGAGGTGAGATGTCCTTTATGATTCTTTTGTTGAAATGTATGACCAAGTGGATTTTTTCGCTAAAGTGTCTAATTTTCCAGGACGTTGGTTTGGTGAAGAAGTACGTTTCAAAAATTCAAGAGCTAGAAGGAGAGCTGTTGCATATCAAAAACTTGAAGAAATCCAGCAACTGCCAATATTCAGATGATTCCTGTGATGATGGGCCTCGTTCGAACAATGTCTTGTTTCCCTCGTCTAATGAGTCGTCGGATTGTGAAGATAAAGTGATTGATGTCACGGGTTAGTACCTCAACTAATGTTTTAGCATTTATTTTTCGTGCACTTAGATGCTACAAACCACAACTTGTTTATCTACTTTCAGATTGTTAGCCCTGGTTTAATATATGAGAAGTGATCTCTGTAATCTCCGTTTGAGTAGCTTTACCTTGTATGCAGTTGAACTTGAACTTCAAGAAAAGGAGATTGAGCATTGCTCACTGCAAGAGAAGTTGGATATGGAGCTTAAGGAATTAGATAAGAGACTTGAAGAAAAGGAGGTACTATTCTAATTTTTGGAGTGTGCTCCTTTTTAGTCTTTCATCTGTTTCCTTGCGTAAGTATGAGTAAACTTTGATTTTTCATGAAGGCTGAAATGAAGCGGTTTTCAAGTGGTGGTACATCTGTTCTCAAACATTATGAGAAAAAAGTTCATGACCTAGAACAGGAAAAAAGAGCACTGCAGGTTGGTATTATGTGGTTTATATTGTATATTTAGTGAAATTTATGAACCTTAACTGACTAAATCACACATGCATGCAGAGAGAAATTGAAGGTTTGAAACAGAACCTTGCTAGCATACCATCAGGAGATGGTGCCCAGAAACAGAAGGAAGATTATTATCAGAAACTGCAGACGCTTGAAACTCAGGTAACTTCCGTTTTATTTATTAGTTATACTCGTGTTCACAGATATTTTTCCATAATGCATTGTCTTTTGTGTCTTTAGTTTTCTGTTCTGAAGAAGAAACAAGAAGCACAGTCTCAGCTTTTGAGACAAAGGCAGAAAAGTGATGATGTGGCAGGAAAATTGCAGGATGAAATACAAAGAATTAAGTCCCAAAAGGTAAGGTGTTCTATTTTTTGTAGTGATCTTTATTCGAGACTCACTATAGATATGTTTATGCCTGTATGTCTTAAGTATGCTAATCTGATTTGGTTCTACTTTTCAGGTGCAATTACAGCAAAAGATTAAGCAGGAGTCAGAACAGTTCAGGACTTGGAAGGCTTCGAGAGAGAAGGAAGTAATGCAGGTATATTTGACTAACAGTTTAGCTAATTACGAGTTTTTTTCTTGATGACTCGAGGCTTAGTTGATTTGATTGATTGATGAGTATGTCTGACTCTTGTTCCACTACTGAACTAGCTAGTCAAATGTCATTCTGTCATTTGTCACCTGTAGTCAAATGTGACCAGTGCCAGTGCTTGTAAATATTTGACTTCAAGATCTCGGACTTGATTCTAGTTCAAAGGAAATTTTGACTTACTTATTCAGAAATTTATTGTGTATTGTAACATTCATTTATATCATTTTTTTGAATTTAACCAGCTCAAAAAAGAGGGAAGGAGAAATGAGTATGAGATGCACAAACTCATGGCTTTGAATCAAAAACAGAAGTTGGTGAGAACATTTATAAACTTCCAGACCAATAGTATTGATCTTTTCTATTATCATGGCTGCTCAAAGTCTGGTTTTATCAGGTTTTGCAAAGAAAGACAGAAGAGGCATCTCAGGCGACAAAAAGACTTAAAGAGCTTTTAGAAACTCGAAAGGGGTCTTCACGTGAAGCTTTAAGTGAGGATTTTTCGTATAACATGAATTACTATGATCACCTTTGTTTGTATGTCTGATAAAAGCTACTAACTGCGTATCCTACTATATATACAGGTGGGGCAAGTGTTAATGGTCCTGGAACTCAGGTAACACCTGCCAAATTCTTTGAAACCGATGCTTTGTTTTTCTAGTTACTGACTAAAATTAGAGAGTTTGATCAACGGTGATTGTTCTGGTTAGTTTGTAATTGTTAACTTAAAATTTACTCCATTTGCAGGCATTGATGCAAGCAATTGAGCATGAGATTGAAGTCACAGTTCATGTTCATGAAGTGCGTTCTGAATACGAGAGGCAAATGGAAGAGTATGTCTTGCATTAATGCTTGTTTCACGATTCATCGCCTGACAAAAAGTTTTTTTTTGTGATTTCCTACTAAACTGTCTCAAATAACACTGACTATAATTCAGGAGAGCAAGAATGGCTAAGGAAGCTGCACGGTTAAGAGAAGAAAGGGATCTGCTCAAGAATGCCCAAATAAGGTGAGTGATCTGGGCAAGAAAAAGATTTTGCATAAATCAGGACCAATTCATGATGAAAGAAATATAGTAAACAATGTGTCTTCTCTGGCTTAGCAGCGTTCATGGTGACACTATGTCTCCTGGTGCAAGAAACTCAAGGATTTTTGCTCTGGAGAATATGCTTGCCACCTCATCCAACACTCTCGTCTCCATGGCATCACAGTTATCTGAAGCAGAAGAGCGCGAACGTGTGTTTGGTGGAAGAGGGAGGTGGAACCAAGTTAGAACGCTAGGTGACGCAAAGAGTATCATGAACTATCTGTTCAATTTGGCATCAACTGCGAGGTAGAATCCCAATTAGTGACTGATGATTTTGATAATAAGTTGCTTGTTGAGGATCATCTTCAAAATATGATGCATAACTCATCCTACTTTCTTCTTTCTGTCCATTATTTAACTTTGAAGGTGTCTAGCCCGAGATAAAGAGGCAGATTGCAGAGAAAAAGATGTCCTTATAAGAGACCTTAAAGAGAAAATAGTAAAGTTTAGCAGTTATGTTAGATACTTGGAGATCCAAAGAGCAGACCTCGTGCATCAAGGGAAAGCACAGGTTAGTAGAAAACATCTTCTATATTGTTTAATTAAACAGTTAATGTCTTATCCTTGTAGCTGAATATAGCATATAAAACCATTGGCGTTCCATATTACAGGCCTCGGAGTTGAAGAAATTGTACGCAGAAAATAACCTAAACAATGAGCATAGTTTGAAAAAGCAGGAAACCCGAAACTCGACTATAGTTCTTGAGGACATGGATACATCTGATTCTGAAACGTCAGACCATGAACGGGAAGATCCAGATCTTGATGACGAATGGAAACCTGAACTTGAATCAGAGCGTGATTCAGAGCTGGAATCGGCTATAAAGCTGAATAGGAAACGAAACTTCAAAGTGGGAAGACGGCGCTCGAGTGTGGTCATGAGGCGTTCATATGAAGAGAACCTGGAAGCTCCTTCAGATGATGCAGTGAAATCCACATCATCATCTGACGTATGTTGTTGCACTTGCAGTAGGAGCTCCTCGTGCAAGACTATGAAGTGTCAGTGCCGAGCTACAAAGGGATCTTGTGGTCCGTCATGTGGATGTTCTGCAGTGAAATGCTCCAACAGAAACGCAGATGGGATGCAGAGCAACATCTCGGAACCAGAAGCCTTGGAGAGCTCGCAAGAATCTGATGAGAAGGATAAAGACCAACAACAACAAGTCCTTGCTTCACGCGGAGCTATGCTGCTACAGAACGCTCTTGCTGACAAGCCAGGGGAGGAGAGAAATGATGATGGAGGAACAAGAAGAAGAAGAAAACCTCTATCAGACATAGGAAACACGACGGTAAAAATTATATTGTTGATTAATTCCATTTTATCTGTTTGATGTAGCTTCGAAACAACAGCTTTCTGATTTTATGAAATTTGGTTTCAGGGTAAATCGAATGTGCCAAGGCCAAGCCAAAGAAAGAAGTGGAAGAAGACGGTGCTTCAGCTTGTCCCTGTTGGTCCACCAGCACCACCAACTTCATCTCAGGAACAAGCTAATCCGGTGAGTTTAGACATGGAAGCAGCAACAAAGCCGGAAAACAGCGGCACTGGAGAGTCAATGAAACTGAAGCTACCAAGAGCGATGAGTTCAGCGTCTTCTAATGGCAGCAACTTGCTGAGAGAAAGAAACGCAGATCAAAACGGCGGCGGAGAGTCAGTGCAGAACAATTCGGGTAGGGTAAGTGGAAGTAGAACTTCAGATGAAAAGGAGAACCACACTCGTCGGATCTAAAGAGGAAACAGAGACGTCGCTTGAGGTGCAAGAAAGACTGGGTTTGAAATCTTTTCAAGGGTTTGACTGTTTCTTTTGTTTTTTGGGTGATGATGAGAACATAACAAACGTACTTTTTTTAGGGTTGTGAATTCAGATTATGTTGTGAAAATGCATGCTAATCAGCAGAGATACACGAACAAAGGCAGAGTTCTTTTTTTGGTTGTCTATTAAAATCATTCAAAATGTCAAAACGCATAACAACGGCTCAAAACCATATATAGCCAGCACTGATTTTTTTTTTCCCCTTTGCGTTTTCTTGACAAACCCGAGTTTCATCATCATCTTCTTAATCTTTACGAAACCACTTACTGACACGTGGACGGTGATGATGAAATGACATTCAACAGCCACGGTTAGTAGCGGTCCAGTCCACAGACGGATTTGTCCGCCCCAATCGCTGCAACCATTCACACCCTAAAACTCAAAAAAAAAATCTCATTTTAGATTTACCGTGAAAAAGTTGTAAAGTTTGTTACGATTCTTTCTCGAGGTGGCGAGTAATTCATCGAAGAGCGTGTTGAGTTGGCGATTGATACATCAAAGAGCGGAGCGTGTTCTTCTCAAGGTGAATTTGGAAGTCCACATTGGATTCTCGATTGAGTTTGTATTCGTTGAATTTGGTTGAATAAAATTGATCTTGGTGTTAATTTGGTGTGATTCGTGACCTTTTCTTGTCATATATATCTCCAGAGGAAAGGCGATGAAGACTACAATTTGCGTTGTTGTTTGCGAGGTTCTTTGCTTTACACTTCTACTTTCCGGCAGCTGCACAAGAAATGTCCAAACTCTCAATTGCGATTCTGCGACTGCGGCCACCGACTCTGACCTTTCCGAGATGGAGAGAGGCCACGGTACTCAGGTTAGGGCTAATAGTACGAATCTGTTAAGATTTTTATGGGAAGTAGAGTATTTGGTTCAGAATCTTCATAGTTAACCTAACATATAAAATATTGTTATCAGCTTGGTGGTGATGGTGTTTCGCAGGTAACGCTTCAAGATACTACCCCAACAAATCATCAGGTTAGAGAGTTTTTTTCGTTCTTTTTTTCTTTCTTTTTTTATTTCTTTTTTCTATTTTGATGGAAAATACAAAAGCAATAAATGCAAAATTTGAACAAAAGAGATAGAAAATGGATCAAGGCATAGATGAGCCTTGGACCACGAAATGGACTGATAAAAGGGGGCTTGGAAGTGTCACTTATGCCTCATTAAAAATCTTGTCAAAAAAACCCAATGGAACAAAACTTGACAAAGGAAAGAGAGTGCAAACACAACACTTATCTCTTTACTGAACACTCTGAGCTGTGATCATCGTAAAAGATGTTTGAGCCACGTCTTCTTACTTCTTGTCCAGCTCTATAAGTAGCCCATTGATTTCTTGATTGAACCTCTTGGATCTTGATCTTGTTAAAGGACCCGCCAGAACGATCATGCTTCCTCTGGTACAAGCTGTTCCTCGGCTACAAGTTGCTCATCGACTACAAGCTCCTCCTTGAATTTGTCTCGTTCATGTGGTTGGGTTGGGCTTGCCATGATCTCATCACATACGTAAAATTACCAATCCAAAAAACAACCGTCATAGATAATACCAAAAAAATTTAGGGATCCAAAAGACTACTAGAGTTAACATGGTAAAATTGGTAATACAACTAGAGTTAGTGTGGTCCACTGGTCCCTAAGATGTGTTGTACACCGGAGCACCTCCAAGATATCTTGCTCTGTTTCCGTAACATCAAATACTCATCTATGAAAGGGCATATGTATACCCCAATTCCTTTTGGAATAGATAATTGTTTCTGGACTGGAGGACGACCACGACCTTGTCCAGGTGGACGGCCACGTCGACGTGCAGTAGCTGAGCCTTCAGGTGCAGGAGCACTAGAAGATACTGAAAATGTTGATGTAGTTGCAGAGCTTATAGTTAACTTTAGTAGTCTTTTGAATCTGTAAATTTTACATTAGCTTATAGTTATTCATATAATTTCTTCCATTAGTGTGCTATATTCTTAGTTTGTTTTTTTATTTCGGTCATCTCACCCAAACTTTAATGTGTACACATAAAAAAAAAAAAAAACGGGAAACCATAATAAAAAGCATGCAGCCTCCCTAGACTGGTAGGCAACTTTGGTTCGCTTGGAAGTCGTCATCAAAGTCTACTGCATAGACAGCCACAGCAAAAGGGCCATGAACACAATGGAAGAGGGTAATCCAACATAGAAAGCGGGTATGGGAGACACAATAGAGTAGAAAGCCGACGAGAGCAACCCCAAAGACATGACTCACGCATTCAGCAACGAAGAAACCGGAATCTGAGGGTGCCCTGGGCCCGACACCAGCGCCATTGATGTAGAAGAGTGACAAAAAAATTCCCCACATAATTTGGTCGTCGTTCAAGGGGATCCTGTTTAGCCTTATGTACATGAACGCTGCAAGAGTGGCCGACACGATGAGTATGTGCATGATGATGACGTAAAGTATTTGCTTCCCGGACCTGCCATGCCAGAAGATAACATATATGCAATGAAGCCATTAATTAGTTGGAAATCAAATAGCCATAGGAACCGCAAGAAAGAAAAGAATAATCATTGATCCACTCACCATGTACATTTAGTTTTAGCCATCGTTTTGCTCTCCTCCATGATGAGTATTGTACAACAAAACTCTTATGGAAGCAAATCAAGCTACGCACCACAGCAAAAACTTTCCTATCTTGCAGCTTAGGTGATGGTAAAACCTGCTCCTTCTGGTATGACAAATGGACTCCTTTTGGGGACCTCATCACCTTCTTAGGAGCCGGAGAACATCAAAGAATTGGTCTCCCTTTAGACTCCACCGTGGCACAAGCTCACTCGGAGGATGGATGGAATATCAGGGGAGCTCGAACTCATAATACAGAGCTCCTCCTAACCCATCTCACTGAAGTAACCATCTCTGAAAACGTCAAGGACGTTTATCTATGGGCTAAACCGAATGGGGACCCCCAAGATCGTTTTGGCTTCTCTGATACTTGGAACTTATGCAGAACAACAGCTCGTCAGGTGCCTTGGCATAAGCAAGTTTGGTTTACAGGTTCTATCCCCAAGCATTCTTTTATCATGTGGCTTTGTTGTTTAGATCGAATGCCTACTCTATCTAGACTTCGAAACTGGGGACTGGTTGAAGATGACACCTGCCATCTTTGCGAAATCTACTTTGAAAATAGGGACCATCTCTTCCTGAGGTGTCCTTATAGTTTTGACTTGTGGAGATGGTGTCTCGCTAGGCTACAAATACCCTTCATGGGTTTCAATACGTGGGAGCGTTTTCTCTTATGGCTTAAGACCCCTTCTATTGAAGAGAAGAAGAATCCCCTAAAGCTCATTGCAGCTCAAGCGGTGGTGTACTCCATTTGGCATGAAAGAAACGCTCGCATATTCACTGGTATTCGCACTCCGGTTGAAGGTCTTTTCACCCAGCTCGACCGTCGAATTCGGCTCACCTGCTCTGCAAGACACTCCAACCCGAAGCTTCAAGACATGCTCCTGCTGTGGTTTCGAACCTCCCCACTCTCGCCACCACCTCTGTAACTCTTCTCCTCTTTCTTTCTTTTATTTGTTCTAGTACCGGGCTTGTTCACCCCGGATTTATACCTGTTGCTGCAGGCACCTATTACTCTATGTAACTGATAGCTTATTATGATTATAATATCAGAAATTTTAAGAAAAAAAAAACAAAACTCTTAAACCACACAATTTGTTAGCCAGTCCTTGATAATATATATATATATGCGTTCAACATCCTATTCCAACTCCAAGTAGGATTTCAAATATGTTTTCTGTTTGAATTTTATTGAGGGATATATGTAAAAATATAATCTCTTAGAATAAGGATTAGTGCACATAATCTGTCTTATCAATTATGGTGGCCAAGCTACTGAATACGATGGGATTTTGGATGATATTCGATTTCTCTCCCTTAAGTTTATGTCTATTTTCTGTTGTTATGTACCTCGTTCAGAGAACTCAAAGGCTGATGCCTTGGCAAAAGCTAGTCTACTGTCGTGTAATGGCTCCCCCATGGTTGGAGTTTGATCATTTTCTAATTAATGAATGGTTTTCAAAAAAAAAAAAAAAAAAAGAATCCAAATCATTCGTCAATATTAAATCAGCTTGCATGAAATAAAGTTTGAGAGTTCTGTTGATTGATTTTTGATGTGGATGATGTTGACGATATATATATGTGTTTGTGAATGTGTTGCCACACGATAATGATTGTGTCAAATCCAAATTGAACCATTTGATGTGCCAAGTATAATTCTTTTTGTTTGGTATGCTCAACTGTATCTCTTCTTTTTTTTTATGTATCATCTAAGATGCACTTACCGGTTTTGGACAATACAATTGACACCAAGTTTCTGTTGTTTGACAATCTAGCAATGCAAATATTCCAAGTTTATGTTGTTTCAAAATTAAGCAATGCAAATAACCTTATACTTGTCATGCTCAAACTCATGACAAGGTTTAAAAGCGGGAACATATAATTCAAATCTTGACTACGTCCATGTAAATCTTATTCATCTTTTAATTTGTATATCTATATCTAACATGTTCAGTATATATCTGTCTAATTCTAATATACAAGCTTCCAATTTCTGGTTTGTATTGAGAAAGATTATACTTATCAATGAAATGATCCACATAAAAATTCATAACCCCGCATTTGATCTACCTTAATCATAAACATATATATAAGACATAAATAGTACTACCCACAAACATTAAACAAAAAAAAATACTACTTCTAATAAAGTGTATTTTGTATGTGATGTGATAAAATTATATATATTTTTTCTTTATATTAAACACAATCCATTCACACACAAATATGTATTAATGTTTCAAAGAGAGTCGGTACAATCCACACATAATTTTTTGTAAATATAATTGTTTTTTTTTTTTGTTTTTTAACACTTAAACCTTTATACTTAAATGTAATCATTAGCCCTGGGCGTTCGGTTTAACCGGTTTATTCGGATCGGGTTATTCGGTTTTGCAAAAATTCGGGTTTTAAAAAATCTCACCGAATAGATTCGAATTAAAATTCGGTTCGGATCGGTTCGGAAGTCGGTTTATTCGAATCGGTTATTGACTAAAATTTCTATTCCGAAATTGAACCGAAATTTTTCTCATTCGGTTTAGTCGGTTTTTGTTCGGTTTACTTTTTGTAAGAAAAAATATTTAGAAGGCAAAATAGCCCAATAACAATAACCCAATTGACAAAATTAAAAGACCAAACCTAAAAAACCTTATACCCAAACCAAATTACAATAACCAAGCCCAAATCCGTCCAAATCTAGGGTTTTTGGTTTGCCACCAGCGTGGGAGAGGGCGACGGCAACGGCGACCGTGGCTCCGCCGCGTGAACTGCCGTTAACTGTGATTTCAGGTTCCTCATCTCCGTCTCATTGTTGTCGTGAGAAGCCATCTACAAAACTCATAAATTTTAGTATTAGATCTAGGCAAAGACTTCTATAGCAAATGGATAAATAAACAAAACAAAACGATCCTAATTAGAGATACGTTTAAAACTCTGAAATAAACAAAACGAACTAATTAGGATTAGGATTTGAACTAATACATCTGGAATAAATCTAGAAGAATAAAGGGAAGAGGTAAGAAACAGAAGAAGAGAACAAAGCAATCGATTTGAACAAAGTTAGGGTTATGTTATCAATCTGAAATCGTTCAGAAGAAAAAGAGATGAGTTCTAGACGATGATGATGGAGGAGATACGTAATGAAGATGATGAGTGATTGAGTCATATCAGATTCAAAGGTTTACCTTTCACCATTTTTCCACAGAGAGAGCTTTTTGCTCGCTAAAGAGGCAGCCGCAGGAAGAAAAATGAAAGGAGATTAGGTTAAAAAAAAATAAACCTTATATATTTCGGTTTATGTAAAACCGATCGGTTATGCTTTGCCGAACCGAACCGAACCGTTAACCGAATTCTCAAATTAATTTCGCCGATCGGTTTTCTTTCCTTCACACTTCGGGCGCTGATAACCGAAACAATCGGTTTGTCCGGTTCGGTTTAATCGAGTTTTGCCGATTGCCCAAGACTAGTAATCATGATACAAAGCAGAGTTAAGAAAATTTGGGACATGGTTATAATTAATTGTAGAAACACCCCACCCAAATTTTACCATATCGAACTTGTTCATCCAATATTGGATGTCTCTCAGCCAATTGTAGGTAGCGAAATGTTGTGTCTTTCCTTGTAATATTGCTGTGGCTTCTTTATTATCTCCTTCCATGTGTATCTTTGTGTATCCTTGTGCTGAAGCATGTATGTAACTAAAGGTAAAATTATATAAAACATATTATTCTTTGCAGAAAATAATACAATATTAAAACCCAATATTGTCTATTATTAGAAATCATATTAAAATCTAAAAAATCATATACAACTAAAGAATAAAAATCAGAAAGTTGAATCAATAATTTTAAACACAGCAGTTAAAACAGTAATGTAGTTATTCACAAATCAATACGGGTTTTGCTGGTTTGTATTTTAGTTTATCAAACTTAACTTGAACTGAAATGGTGTATTTGTCAGGTTGACTCATTCGACCACATACAAAAAAGTTTAAATACATAACATTATAAAAACAGAAAATTAATTAAATAAAAATACTATTATTATATAAACTAATAAACATAAAATTATGTAAATATTTCCGCGCTTCAAACAGTGGGTGACTATCTAGTTATTTTAGTATTTTTGATAAATTTTAATTATAAATCAAGTTTAATAAAGTATTTGGTGTTTTTAAAATTTATATAATTATATATTATATTTATTATGTTTTAACCACTATTTTATTTGTTGGTCAGTCAATCTTAAAACTGTCGCAAACACACCAATTTTAAAACATTAAATCAGCCACTCAAAATGCTTAATAGTGCTTGAAACCGTAATTATTAGTTTCCACAATCTTTCATAACCGCAAACGCTGCGTTTGAACTATTCATATCTTCTATATTGTATACATTGACCAATTATTTCCTAAACATAATTTTACTTTTTTTTTTCTGTTTTGTTTTGTTTTTGTAACTTATACTATAATATAATGTTGAAAAGAACCACTTGTTTTGTAAATTGCTATAATGCGTAGTGTAGTATGGTTGTTACGACTATATCCCAATACCATACCAAATTCTAATATTTGTCAAATAGTATAAACTAAACAAGATGAGAGATCCACCGACACATTATATTTCGTAATTGACGTTGAATAATTGAATAATAATATCACTTATGTTTATAACTTTATATTCATGCAAAAAAAAAAAAAAGTCGTTTGTGCAAAAATTTGGATTCCAAGTTTCGAAGTAAACTATATCAGTATGTGGTAAAAACTTAATTGTCACAACACTCATTATAATTTAATAAAAAACACAAGTATAGTTATACGATTCAGAAAAAACCAAAAAAAAAAAAGAATAATTGAAATAATATCTCTCCACCGACAGCAGAAAACACTGTCAATGACCCACGTTCCTCTTAAAGCTGTCGTCTTCGGGTAATATCTTCCGGTATTAAACTAACTTCTAACCAAAATTACGTATATGCCCCTTTCTCATGCATAAAACAGGAAATTAAAATAATGTAAGATTCCTTAATACTATTCCTGTTTTTTTATAAAAGATTGTCACCTACACCAACTATACCACAATACATGACTACACATGCGAACTTTAAAAATGTATACTCAACTATATGAAGTATATGTATTGCATGACCACATATACTAACTACATGATGACATGTGCTCAGTTCATGATGACATATACTAACTACATGATGACACTACATGATGACATGTGAAACAGAATGAAACTTTAAAAGTGTCATTCTGGAGATTTTTTTTGTTTCACAAAGAATATCACTTTACAATTCCAATACATTATTTTATATTTTCAATGCATCTTTTACACTATATTTCTTAGTTTTACTCTTAATTTATAACTAAATTAATCTATTAAAAACTTATTAAATAAAGGCATATATATATATTTTAATATTTTTTTAATTTGTGTGAAAAGTGTCAGAATGACACTATTTGTAAAACAGAGGGAGTATTATAAAATTGTTATCATAGAAGCAAGACAAGAATTAATGCTCTAATTAACACGATGGTTATGTTTCTTTAATCGGAAATCAAAATAATCAAAGTCCCCATAATGATATAAGGGTATAATTGTCAAATCGCCGATCCCGACTCAAGTTTTACTAAAACAGCCACTAGCCAGCCCAGCCAGATCCCAATTTTTTCTCATAGCCTTCTCTTCTCTCGTTCGTATTCTCTCACCAAAGCTACACACAAAAAAAAAACAAAGTCTTGCTGCTATCTTTCTCTCTATAAGTCCACTCCTCCTTCAAGCAAAGCCACCTTCCTCTTCTTCTTCTTCTTCTTCTTACTTTGAGATTGGTTTTTAAGATTTAGCCAGACCCATCTAAGGGATCTGGAACAAAGCTTCGTGCTCTGATCAACATAGAATTTTTTTAAAATGGAGTCTTTCTTCTCCAGATCCACTTCCATCGTCGCTAAATTGAGTTTCTTGGCGTTATGGATCGTCTTCTTGATTTCTTCATCTTCTTATACTTCTACAGGTTTACTATCTTATTCTCATTATCACTACCAATTGTTCTGTTTACTCATCGTCTTAAAGCTTCTTTCAGCTTCCCCATCTTACTTCTTGATTGAGATTATGGATTTAAAGATCATTTTCTTGAACTGAGACTATGTTTAGCATCTTGGTATCTTCAAATTTAACTGATTTTGTTTGTTATGAAGTGATAAAGAGATCTGATTAATCCTTTACTTTGAACTGATTGAGATTAACATAGATCTTTACTCAATTATTATTTGCATTGTGTTCAGATCCTAAAAATCAACACTTTTCAATTCCCATATTTGTGCTTTCCTATGTTTTTACTAGATCAGTCAGTTCTGCTTGTATAAGAGGAAAAAACAGAGATTCAAGTTTGCTGATCCAAAAATAGAAACTTTCTGAAAAGTATTTAAAATCTTAATCATGCAGAAGAAATCTTTTGGTCTATTTCTTCTACAAACCAATTTGTAATAATCTTGAGATTGAAACAATTACAATATCGGTGAGCTAAGCTGGATCAGGATAAACAAGATTCTGACTTTCGTTGAATCCTTTTTTATTTTATTGCAGAAGCATATGATGCGCTTGATCCAGAAGGGAACATTACAATGAAATGGGATGTCATGAGTTGGACTCCTGATGGCTATGTTGTAAGTTTAACAACTAGAACAAAAAAGATTTAACCTTACTTAATCGTTTTCGATTCATCTAAACTGTTTTATGTGTTCGTTCCAGGCTGTGGTTACCATGTTCAACTTCCAGAAATACAGACACATTCAAACTCCAGGATGGACATTAGGTTGGAAATGGGCTAAGAAGGAAGTTATTTGGAGTATGGTTGGAGCACAAACAACCGAACAAGGTAACTGAAATGTTTCCAGGTTCCAGTAACTTTAACTTTTGACTGTGGTGGTGAATTATCTGGGGAAATGATGTAATGTGTAAAACAGGTGATTGTTCAAAGTACAAAGGAAACATTCCGCATTGTTGTAAGAAAGATCCAACGGTTGTAGATTTGCTCCCGGGGACTCCTTATAACCAGCAGATTGCTAATTGCTGTAAAGGCGGTGTCATGAACTCATGGGTTCAAGATCCTGCCACTGCAGCTAGCTCGTTCCAGATCAGTGTTGGCGCGGCTGGAACCACAAACAAAACCGTTCGGGTGCCAAGAAACTTCACTCTCCTTGGACCTGGTCCAGGTTACACTTGTGGTCCAGCAAAGATTGTGAGACCAACAAAATTTGTCACAACGGACACACGCAGAACCACTCAAGCTATGAGTAAGAGAACTAAGACTACTTTTTTAGAAAACGTTATTGTTTAACATTGTTTCTAATCTAACATTGTTTGAAATTACTGCAGTGACATGGAACATTACGTGCACATACTCGCAGTTCCTTGCTCAAAGAACTCCGACTTGTTGCGTCTCTTTATCTTCTTTCTACAATGAAACCATTGTCGGATGTCCAACTTGTGCTTGTGGATGCCAAAACAACAGAACCGAATCTGGTGCCTGCCTCGAGTAAGTTATTCAAATCAATGTTCAATTCCCGCTCTTTTGTTCTCTGTTCAATTTTGAATCATAAAGTCTCATACTTTAATGTAATGGCAGCCCGGATACACCACACTTGGCCTCAGTTGTGTCACCGCCGACAAAGAAAGGAGTGATATTACCGCCACTAGTGCAATGCACAAGACACATGTGCCCTATCCGAGTGCATTGGCACGTGAAGCAGAACTACAAAGAGTATTGGCGAGTGAAGATCACAATCACAAACTTCAACTATAGATTGAACTACACACAATGGAACCTCGTAGCTCAACACCCAAATCTTGACAACATCACTCAGATCTTCAGCTTCAATTACAAATCTCTCACTCCTTACGCTGGATTAAGTAAGTACAGAGGAACAAAAAAAAAAGGAACTCCTCTCTTCTCTCTCCCTCTATGCTTATCTCTCAAAGACTTAACTTTTTTGATGATTTTGGTATTTTTTTTGCAGACGATACAGCAATGTTATGGGGAGTGAAGTTCTACAATGATTTCTTATCAGAAGCAGGGCCACTTGGGAATGTTCAATCAGAGATATTGTTCCGTAAAGATCTATCAACCTTCACATTCGAAAAAGGTTGGGCTTTTCCTCGCAGGATTTACTTCAATGGTGACAACTGCGTCATGCCTCCTCCTGACTCTTACCCTTTTCTTCCCAACGGTGGTTTCCGCCCAAAATACTCATTCTTCGCCGCCGTGCTTCTCCCTATCATTGTCTTATTCCTCTTCTCCGCTTAATCTCAGATTTACGGTTTTGCCACTGGGGTATTACGGTTAGGGTTTCTACGGTGGAGTGGTACAAACGTTATTTATGATTCTTTCGTGTCTTACAAACTATAAATCTTTTGATACATTTTTTTTTTAATATATATAGTTTTCAACTTTGTTTTTTCTTTTTTTTCTTTTTTCCATTTTATATCTTTTGTGTTCAGTAACATTGTCGGTCCGTCCTTGTAGAAAATATCATAGATATTGTAAACTTCTTTTTCCCTAATGTTATATTTTACTTTATGTTATTGACTTATGTTAGATAAAGTGTGATCTAAATCTATAATTCTATACTAATGGAAAGAAAAAAAATGAATGATAAAAACTTATAACGCGAAACGAAAAACACACCAGAATGATTTTGTTATTTTAGAAAAGCATTGGGTGAAAATTTTCAATCTTTTATACTACACTAGGCTTGACCTCAACATTGTTACCCTCTGTTAGAATATTCGTCAAGGGAAAAACCCACGCTGCAGGGCCATCGAGAATCCCATATCTTGGACTTCGAGCTCTTTTCGCAATCCACGATTTACCTCAACTACTTGAGTTTCTTTTTTACAAAAACAAAGATGATCCCACAAAACAACAGAACATTGATCTGAATCTGATCTGATCTGATATCGAAACAGAGAAGGGAACTATACTATGATATCTATTACAGATACTCGTACCGATCATTATCTATGATTATTCCAATCAATCAATCCCAATGATCTCTCTCAATTAGTGTATAGAATATTTACTTGCTATAGATACTTTGTATATAATGTCTCTATTGTACTCATCAATAAACATACATTCAGCTCATACAATATCAACAGCTGCTGCTTCCATATTCTAAAGATCTCAAGTATTTCTTGAACTCCCAGTGATGAAAGAAGACGATGCACAAATGGTTTTAATGGTCTTTGTGTAGTATGTTCCAGTATTTAAAATTGATTTGATTCTTTATCTACCACTGTAACACAGCCAACATCTTTCTATTGTTACTTCCGTTTCCCCAATGTTTGCAACACTTTTATTCTATTCAAAACTTGTAACTGAAGCAACAGAGGTTTTGTTCCTTTCTTGCATGTAACAAACTAACAATGAACCATTTATTGATATATATATGGATGTAGAAATCTGAATCTGGATATTATTACATAAACACTCAAACTCTAAAAATTATAGAAGACGATGGACCAAAACCACTTTGTTGATACAACATTGCGTCAATTTCATCTCCATCCTTAAGCTTCAGCTAACAAAAAAAAAAACACATTGAAAAAAACGGATCAATTTCAACTGACATACGTATCGTATATATTATAAGAATCTTTGAGCTCAGTCTGAGCTGCTCAGATGATAATATGTACGTCATCCGGAGTATGGTACTCTCGAATTCTCGAGCCATCCAATAGAAAGCGAAATGTGTTCCACTCGACACCTCTCATATCGCTGTAATATTGCATCAACTTAAGCAACTTAGTCTTCCTTCTCACCTTGAACACTCTAACCCCTTCCTCGTCCTATATCCAAACATGCTATTAGTTAGGTTAATGTAGAATATGTATAGCAACAATCAAATCTTACATGAAATCTTACCTGACCCTTCACGTTCAAAGTAACATGAGTTGACACCGATGCAACATTACGCTTTGCCCCTTCCTTCTTCACCTTCCTCCTCTCATAAACATTGGCCGTCGTTGACATTTTCTCTGATCAGATCTTTCAATTTCTCAAGAAGTGGAAACATAGAAATGAACCATTATATATACATGAAGTTTTGGTTAGAAGAATGATCATCAAAAATTAACATTGGGAATAGCAATATTATGAATCAATCATACATTTATTTATTTTTACCGATGAGTTTATTTCTACAATTAAATGAATTATGGAGTAGTGTCTCTTTTCATCTTCCATTCAAAAAAAAAACAAAAACAAAAAAAAAAAAAGATGAGAAGAAGAGACACTACATAATTCATTTAATTGTAGAGATATACTCATCGGTAGTAAAAATGTATGACTGATTCATAATATTGCTATTCCCAATGTTAATTTTCCAAGTTCATTCTTTTAACCAAAACTTCATTAACTAACTACTTAGGATAAATACCCAAATTGCTTTCGTCAGATACGTCTGTCTCTTTCTCCCCGGAGAGACAAGGAAGTAGTAGAAATGTTGAAGAGGAGAGGCTGTTTCCCTCTCCTAGAGAAAGAAGTTCTCATGTTTGCTTTTGGCAATGAGCTAGCTTAACCTAATACGTTCAACGCACATTGACTGATTATAAGTAGTGAATAGAGATCCTAACAGGTAAACCCACCCTATTTATACCCACCCCATTTGTGTGTAAATTCATTAACCCCATTTAAGGTCTTTGACCCATTTAATATTTCCTTTTGTTTTAAACTATTCTAGATTAGTACTCGCACTAAGTGCGGGTTTGTTTATATCTATATATATGCATTTATTGCAATACTTTTTTTTGCTTCTTATATTTTCACATTTGAAAGATTAAAAATTATATATTAACAAACAAAAATAAAAAAATTTTGTGAGGAGGCAAAGAATAGTAAATTTTGTTTAAAGCTAAATCTTATTCTAAAGTGATTTTTGTAGACGAAAACTATTAGCATATATTTTTTAGGAAGTAAAATAATCATATACTATTTGCACATTTGATTCGTAGATAAAAACATTTAAACATCCTACAATTTTTGTCTAAAACTTAGGTATTTAGATATATTTGTATTTAAGCTTCTTAACTAGCCCTGGGCGTTCGGGTACCCGAACCCGATCGGGTACCCGAACCCGATCGGGTTCGGATCTTCGGATTTTCGGATCTTCGGATATATGAAAATAGGATCCGATCGGGTATTTTATAGAATCGGGTTCGGGTTTTATCCGACCGGGTTCGGATAATTTCGGATACACCCGAAATCCGAAGTCAATTTCGGATATCCGATGGATTTCGAGTATTTTTATCCGAAATTGATAAAAATACCCGAAATAGGTACACAAAACCCGAACACATACAAATATACCCGAATCAGCATATAACTCAAAATTGAAAGTCTTAAAGAGTTTAGAGATTCAAAGAGAATGCAAGTCTAAATTCTTAAGTTCAAAAGAGAGAAACAAGTAGATAAAGTTTAAAAGAAAGAAACAAGTAGATAAAACAAGTAGACCAGTCTTCTAATCATTCTTCTTCTTCTGCCATGTAACATGCTCAATAGCCTTCTTCTTCAGATTCAAACTCTGAAAATAAACAAACAAATATTAGAAACTCTATATTGTAAGTAAGTAATTAACATGGCATAAAGAGATAAGAAAAGAGACCTCTTTGAAGCTCATCTTCAAACTCAACTTCTGCAAGAATTTGAGCATTTGTAAGCACCTTTTCTTCAAACTTTATGTCTTGTTTTAACCATTGTTCAGTACACATAAGAACCTCCACCATGTAGTGTGTAAGACAACTTCTGTAGGGATCTATTATCCTTCCACTATTGCTAAAAGCACTTTCAGAAGCAACAGATGACACTTGCATTGCAAATAGATCTTTAGCCATCAGAGATAAAACAGGGTACCTTGAACTATTGACCTTCCACCAAGAGAGTACATCATACTCAACTCCCATCATCAAATCTGGATTCTCAACTTCTTCTCTCAGATATGTATCTAGTTCATTAGTATCTCTAACTCCAATAGTTCTGAGCAATGTATCATACTTCTGCTCCATCGGGTTGTATCCATCAAATTCATCATCGACCGAGTCAAATAAGTCTTGATGTCTCTCTCGAATACTCTGAGATGAGCACTGAGACTGAGTTTGTTCCGCAGATGTTGTTGCTTCAGCATATCTTTCACTATACTCTTTATACATATCACGCATTATAGCCTTAACTGAATCCTTCATTGCCTTAGCTTCTACAGTATCTACCCCATACAACTCCTCAAAACACAAATTTGCAAACTGCATCTTTTTTCTCGGATCCATAACACTAACAATAATCAACATCCTGTTAATGTTCTTCAACCCACCCCAATACTTATCAAATTTATCAAACATTTTCTCAGCATTTAACTTCACATCGCTATCCCCACTAACACAAAGTAACTGAAGCTTCACAGCAATGTTAACTATCTCGCCATAACACTGATGTGCATTCATAGTAGTTGAGGCGGATACTACCAATGTAGCCTTATAGAAAACATTAAGAAACTTAACTAACCTCTCAATTTTACGCCAATCTTGACTCAAAGGAGGTCCAATCCTTTTTTCGCCATCAACATACTCCAAGAAGTGATCATTGTAAAGCTTATCCTCAAACTCCATTTTATCAAATGCTCCTTTAAACTTCATCGCCCTTGTCAGCATCAAATACGTAGAATTCCACCTTGTGCAAACATCTAGTGGCATACTACCCTTTGAGAACTTACCATTTTCAACTTTTTGCTGAAACGCCTTTCTTCTATTTGGTCCTGACCTGACATATGAGATATCATTACGGACTGCAGCCACACTAGAGTCGATTTCAGTCAATCCATCCTTCACTATCAAGTTTATAATATGACCAGCGCACCTAAGATGCATGAAATCTCCATCCATAACCAGAGAATCATGTGCTACCTCAGAGAAGCTTGATTGAAACTGACTCAGAGCATTGCTATTAGCAGTTGCATTGTCAACAGTGACACTGAACACCTTCTCTATCCCCCATTCAGCAAGACATTCTAGAAGGGTGTTTGCAATCGTCGTACCTTTGTGATCTACCACATTCTTAAATCCAATGATTAGCTTCTTCAATCGCCATTGTTTGTCAATGTAGTGTGCTGTGATAACCATGTAACTTGAACCTATAAGAAAAAAAAATAATAGTAAGTATATGTTATTAAAAAAATACCCGTAAGTATAAGTGTGCTAATATCATAATTTTAGTTTTTAAAAAAGTACATGTTACCGAAGAAACCCAAATATCAGTGGTCAATGAGACTCTTTGCTTATTAGCCAAAAACCATTGCCTAAGAGTAGCCTTCCTCTCCACATACATTTTCACAATATCTCTTGTTGTTGTCCTTCTTGAATGTGGTTTATAGAGGTTAACCTAAATGAATTACATATAATAAAAGACTGATTAGATCAATCATATCAGGAAAAATGTATTAAATCATTCACATAATCAAAGACAAAGTGACTGACCTTATCGCAAAAAAATTTTAACGCCACTCCTTCTACAAAAGACAATGGCAACTCTCCTATCACCAACATTTGATTGAGTGCTTCTCTGAAAACATGCTCAGGGACTTTTGCATACTGGATATTTCCTTCCTTATTAATCACTTGCTGTCCTCCTGTAGCATCTTGACCTTCTTCCCATGCCTTGTAGGCCTTACATATTTTGAGATGGTTCCACAAGTTCTTGGTCCCTGATTTTGTTGCACATCCTAATTCCTTTCCACAATAGTTACACTTACACCTGTTACGGCTGCCTGCTAATCTTGTGAAATGTGTCCATACACCAGACCTTGGTGCTAGTGTCCTTGGTGCCTTGTTTTGCTCAGCAGTAGTGCCACCATCAGATCCACTTCCCTGAGTTTGTTTCCTTTTTCCTCTTGCTCTCGGTTTCGGTGTCATCATTTCTTCTTCATCGTTTAAATCATCATCGCTATAAACTTCGTTCACCGGGTTTGACGAACCCATCTGCATATCATATTAACAGAGATAGCAAAGTCAGAGACTCAAAGAAACAAAGCAACATCAAAGACGATCATATACCATATACGAATCTAAGAGAAATCAGATGGTTTTAACTTAAAACCATATACGAACCATATAGAGTTGCAGAAGAAACAAATCATATAAACAGAGAAATCAGATGGTTTTAACTGATAGCAACATCAAAGCAGTTTCAAACATACAACATCAAAGCAACATCAAAGTACAAATCATATAAACAGAGAAACAAAGCAACATCAAAGACGATCAAAGATATCAGACTCTAAACAAATATCGGACTCTAAACAACATCAAAGATAGTTGCAGAAGACGATCAAATATAGAGTTGCAGTAAATATAGGGTAATTAAACTCATGTTTCAGTTTCAGACAAGTATAGAACAAAGAATCAAAGGAAGATGAGTTTCAAATTAAAGAACAAACCTGTGATTTTCTTCGAGAATTCGCAGATGGAGGGGAAGATGCTATTCGATTTAGGGTTTCCAGCTTGAACAAATGAGATTAATATCTGGTTTTATTGGGTAAAAGCAAAAGTAGCTTCGATTTTGAAGCTGGGTAGTCGAACAGGCTATAACAAGTTTGAAATCGATAGAAACAAAGAAAATAAAAGGGGATTAGGGATTAGGGGGTTTATGGGTGTCTATTATCTTCGGGTTTCTTCGGGTTTGGTTCGGATATCGGGTATTACCCGAACCTGATCGGATATCTGATCTTAAGAAAAATCAAATCCGATCGGGTATTTTACCCTATCCGAACCCGAACCGAACTGCTCACTTCGGGTCGGGTTCGGGTTCGGGTTTCGGATTCGGTTATTATGCCCAGGGCTATTCTTAACTAAATACCATCGGACTATCAAATTCTCTTTTATCAAAAATATTTTCATACAACTTGGTTAATTCTTTAATGGTTATAATTAAGATAGACAACTTCTCTTCTTGCTAGCTATTCAATTTTTTGAATATAATTCTAGAATTTAATTTTCAATAAGAATTTATTTTAATTTTCTTCTTTTTTTTCTCTGTATTTTCCTCAACCAACATATAATTGATTTAACTATCTTTCATTTGATAGTGAACAATCTTTTTCATATATAAAATATTATTTCTATAAAGACACATTTTTATGAATTTCTCTACAATATTCACCAAATTTCCAATCATTGCTCTCTTCAAATTGTTAAGAAATTCTAACACCTAAACCATATGTTCATATCTTCATGGTTTATCCTAAGAGGACGAAGCAAATCTTTGGTTTTATTCTCGATACTTTTTTTTTTTATCTTTTGGTGATGCATCTACTTACTTAAAAAATACATCAACATGTTCTAAATTTCTCTAGATTTTTTATATAAATATTAAAACAGTTTGTAATATGAAAAATAATAAAAGACAGGAAAGATATTTCAGATTCCTCTTTAATTTTAAATATGTTTGTTTTAATTTGGGTTGATAGTTGGTACTCTTCACGGCTGACATGATCAATCTTTCATAGTATAGATTTTACCGTTAAAAAAAAGGTTCAATCTTCTACTAAAAACTAAAAAGGTTGAAAACTGAATAGGGCTGCTGAGCATTTTGGGGACATCTTATGTAATAACAGTTGATGGACCTTCAACTAGGCCCAGTTTCCTCTTAAGAAGAATCCACAGACAACAACAGAAAATACTCAATTATTTTTACATTTTTTATATTTTCCTTAGTTTGTTTGACCTATTCTGCTTTCTATTAAATATTTTGGAATAAAATATTTGTAAAACAATTATTTCATTTTTAAAATAAATAAATAATGAGCTGTGACTTTTTCAAAATATAATTATTAGGAATCTGTAGGTATCAGTATCATTAAAGAAAGGAAAAAAAAATAGGAAGAGATAATGGGACTCGAAATATGGAACTTTGATTAGTTGTGTGGCAGAGAGAATCTCATCCAAAATGAGACAAAGCGAGAAGTTGCTTTAGAAAAGTTTGTGTGCGTTGTCGATTCCATATTTGCATCTAAACCCTAAAATCACAAACCCATCCATAAAAGTAAACAAAGCAAGAAACTCTCAAAGCATTTGATGTGAAGTTTGATTATTCCTAGCTCTCACTTTGCAATATCATCATGTTTATACACATAAACTTTATTCTTTTCTTGGTTAACAAATTATATCACTCTAGAAGTTCACTATATATGTAATTACCATTTTGCCAAGAAACACATATCAAGCTTAATTACATTCATTTATATCATTTTCTATGCCAAGGATTCCAAGACAAATTAACAACTTAATTCAAATTTACGTCGTTGTCATATTAAAACTTCACACGGATTTCTCCTTTGATTTGATTTCTAGGGTGACCAATTAAAGTACTTTTTGTCGTTTTCCTATCAAAAGATGTAACACTGTAGATTATTTATTCATAATCTTCCCTGTCGAATGGTTTTAAATCTCGACTGGGTTCTCAACTACGTGTCAGGTTTTGATTCCTCCAAAAACAACTTCGATAAAAGGAAACTGGCCTTTTTGGCAAAATTAGAAAATAATGGCTATTACTTAGCTTTTCTAAAAACATTACTTGGTGGTGTCACCCCTATTCAAAAAAATAGATATACTACGGTGAGGTCTGAAAAGCATCTAACGCTGATAGCTCACTTGATTAGCATATACTTTGTGAAAGGCGGTCAATTCTTATGCCAAGGTTCGAATAAATTGCAAGCAAAGAGACGATTTACGTCTTAACATGGTATTTCTTAACTGATGATGATACTTCAGTTAAATTATTTCCAAAGTATATGTGTGTCTTTTCTATCTCCCTTCACTTTTTGTTATAGGCCCTTATGATGAAAAAAAAAAAAAAAAAAAATTCTCTTAATATTTGTTTTCTTATCAATATATATATATTGGCCTAGAGATAATCACTTTTCAGTTTTCACCATACCATATGCGTACGAATTATCATGTACGAGTGTGGTCACGCACAGAAAAAAAAGACAAGGCGTGATGTTAAAATGGTCCTAAGTTGACATATATATGTTCGTAAATGAAAAGCTTTAAACGATTCATATATCTAAAAAAAATTCAAATTTCACAAAAGGATGATTCGCTATAAATATTAATAAGGAAAATATGAGGTTTATGTCCACTATATATTGGTATATAAGTTTGACAAGACAACGTGCGATATATTATATGCGGTCTTGAGATGTGGACTTAACATAAGGTATGAGCAGAAAAAAAGATCCAAAGTTTTGATCTAAGAGGGCAAACATATAACGTACTAAAGAGAGAGCCAAATTTATGTTAATAACGATTCAGAGAAATTAAATACGTTTAGGTACTATCCATCCATTTAGATGTTTAGGGCTCATCAACACCCAAATGTGGTCCATTTCTTTTTGTTCATGTGGTCCAATTTTGGTATATACTATATAGTCTATAATACATTTTATTCGGACGAGTATTTGTCTATGCCAAAATATTGCCCCAACACCCTAATATATACATATATATATGATCGTATAGAATTATATACTAGTAATAAATACTATTTAAAAAATTGCTGAATATCATATTTTATTATTTTCTTTACTTATATATACGCTCCCAAGAATAACTTTCAAAGTATTTGATTATTATGTAAACGGAAAGTTGTTCTTGAGCCAAAAAAGAAAAAAGAAAAAAAGAATAACGTTCATTTAATGTATAAGTTATTTATACAATATCTCTACCCAAAGTTCTAATGCAGAAATATTCGTATTAATAAATATTTTGAGTTATTACATTTATCGTGTCAGTTTAGAATGGTTTAGTTAGCTCAGCCTAACAAAAAAAAAAAAAAAATCAGGTTGGTAAATAATCCAAGTACTAGAGGTTCTGAGGTAGCCAGTAACTATTTTTAGATATTTTCAAGAAACAAAATTTTAGGTTGAAAATTGCTTTTCGTTTTATAATACAAATTTTAGATTTTGGATTGCTTATTACAATTTATCACAGACTTCACTTCAGAATTTTAAAAGTACAATAATTTTGCTTCTTAAGACGTCCCATTGACAACTTTTTTTTTTTTTGGTTTGTTGTTAAAATGCTCTCTTTAGAAACAAGGAACTTTCTTTACAGAACCCCTATATAATTATTTTACGTACATGAAAGCAGCTGAGCATGTGAACCAAACAAATGAGCTAGAGAAGAAAGGCAAACCATTAGAGATGTTGAATAAGCAAAATCTAGATTCAGGATTTGCATACCACAATTTTTTCAAACTTTTGAAAATATAATAATTTTCTTTATTAAAGCGTGTCATAGTTTCTGTAATTTGTTTTTTTTCTGAAGTAGAAACTTTTTTTTACTAAACTAATTGAAGTACAAAAGAAGAAGAAGAAGAAAGCCTCTGGGAGGAGGAAAGACAAGACTTCAGCCACAGTCACACAGTTCTGATAAAAACAGTAACAACAATAAAAAGAGAGTAATTGTAGTTGGGAGAAGTTGTTATTCTAACCAAATTTTGAGTGCAAAGAGTAGTTGATCGCCAAGTACTTTTTCGATTCTGTTCAGAATTTGAGATTTTGAAGAGACCAAACTCCGAAAACATTAAGAATTACCAATCTTCCAATACATAGTAATTAGGAATATATATTTTTCCTGTTCTAACGGCGCTCGACATGAATTTTGATGGTTTGTGATCAACAAAAGTGGGAGAACATAAGAGCAACATAAAATAAGATTACGTCTGAAAGTAAAGTAAAAATAATTAATTACGGCGGTGATTCATTCATTCAGTTACCACTTCTTACATAAGATTCTTTTTTTGTTGTTGTTGATATATGTACAAAACTAAGTTATCTTGGGTATGAGACTATCATCAGTTATCCTCAATTCGTTGGATCAGTTACCAAATATTAAAATAGGTTCACTTTTCAGACCAATAATATTTGTGTGTGTGTGTGTGTGTATATCGATATCACACAGAGGTCTCAGGTCAGACATATAATAGTCATGGGACCCGACATGAATGTTGTTTTGTTAATTTCTTATCGGAACACGTTCCATATTCAATAACCACTCAAAAAGTTGAACCTCCAGACGGAATTATTTGGTCATAAAGCTTTAGTGTTAAGTGTTAATCCTACACAAATTATAGTAACAGTGAGTTCTTAACTGTCAGAGAAGTATTAATTGTCTTAAGATAGTACTGTGTTTTCTTACATTTATATTGACTACAATAGTACGTTACTAGTTAAGCATTAAAGGATCTTTTAATTTTATTTAAGAAAACCCTTTGCATTGTATATTTTAAAAAACTCCATCTACCAAATTGCAATGGGTCTAAATTATTTATATCAGACCTGACCTAGCTAGTTATATAGAGTATAAGAAAATGGTAAATAGTCTTAAGAGACTTTTCCTACATTGAGAGTATCATACGTTTGAGATTCTCTTCCCATAAATAGGCCACTTTTTATTGGTCAAAAGAGAAATTATAAAAAAAAAATATTAAGTCATGAATTGGTTTTATATACTTTTTGTTTTTCCTTTTATCGACAATGTATGCATATTGGTTGGTCCAAAAGATCAACACAAGCTGATTGAACTCCATTTATTATCTGTAAGTTTTGTTGGTTCATCAGCAGCTGAATTGCCTAGCTTTCTTTTAAGTTTCGTAGGTTCATCACTTGATTGCAAACTTTAAAAAGTTCCGCCTGATTAATTGTACAGATTTACCCATATAAAGTTACTGTATCTTTCCAAGGGTTTTTTACAATTTGCATTTTTGAATATTTATATGTTTTTTTTTTTTCTGTAGAAACTACATAATAGTAGTAGGAATTAAATATTTATTCTCCTTAAATACCCCAATGAGTTCTTTGGTCTGTTTTCTTAAACCTTAAAAACCATGGCAAAAGTCCGTACGGTACGGACACAAAATATATGTAAGCTTAAAGGGAGGCACGAAACAACTAACGAACGAGTTAGTATTATTTATCACAGTAAAAAAAAAAAGAACGAATGAGAAGTCGACAACACATCTGATGGTTTATTTCCCAAACAGCCCTTAAACTTTATCTCCCCACTCTGGTCTTTTTCCACTCTATGTTGGCTTTTTTATTACTCTTTTTTTTTTTTTTTCCACAAATACCAATCGTCTAATGTATTCACGTCACATAGCGTATTTATATACCACATCACTTACGTCACTGTGGACTCACGCGATACCCAACAAAAGTCCACACGAGAAAAGAAAGAAAGAAAGAAAGAAAGAAAAAAAAAGAAAATTAGCTATTATCACATTCAACACAAAAGATACCCAGAGAGACATAAGAAAGAAAGAGAGAGAGAGATACTTTGGTCATTTCAGGGTTGTCGTTTCTCTCTCTTGTTCTTGAGGGTTTGAGGAGAGAGAGAGAGAGAGAGAAAGAGAAAGAGAGAAAGATGGGAAGGGGTAGGGTTCAGCTGAAGAGGATAGAGAACAAGATTAATAGGCAAGTTACTTTCTCCAAGAGAAGGTCTGGTTTGCTCAAGAAAGCTCATGAGATCTCTGTTCTCTGCGATGCTGAGGTTGCTCTCATCGTCTTCTCTTCCAAAGGCAAACTCTTCGAATATTCCACCGACTCTTGGTAATTTTTTTTATATAACTTTTAATATTAGAAGATATCACATCGATCATATCCTATATCTGTTTTTTACGATTTTTAGCCAGAATTTTATTTATTTATTTATTCGTACGTCTCGATCTCGATCGTCGTCAGCCTTGGAACTAAATCCAAATCTTGTGTCTTGGTCTTTCATTTCTACTGTAGATTTGGTTGTTCCCTAAGAAGTGGCTTGAGAAATTAGGGTTTTTTTTGTTTGTTTTGGGATTTTACGTACGGACGCATGAAAAAGCTGTTCATGTTCTCCTTTATCTATCCAATTGAAAATAGCATAAAATTATGAAACTTGGTACACCGACTCACGATTTGATTGCCTCTTTTGATGTATGGAAGCACGTGCACACAGACACGTACGCAGATGTATGTATATAATATGTATAAATTATACTTAAGTATAGCATAGATTTGAAAGAAAGGTTGATTTGAAACGATGAAATAAAGCACTTACGAGGATGTGCTATAATCCACTGGATAATAACATAACGTTAAACATATGTATGTAAGTTCGTACTGATATAAATGCGTTTTGTGTAAGTGTGTATACATGTTTGTTTGTACGATATCATATATAGATATAATATATAATGATCAAACCATTTGCTTTGATAACCGAGTCAGGAGGGAAACTCGAATCTTAAATTGAATTTGTACGTATGTTTTCTATGATGTTTGTGGACTCACCAAAAACCAGGTTTTATATACATTTTTGTGTTATATGCTTATTTTTAGCTATCCTTTGTCGGTATACCAAACAAGGTAAATTTTGGCTGGCCACTTTGCAAACAAATGTTACACATTGTAACATGTGAAATTATAATGATATATATATGGATCAAATTAATAAAACGTTTGACTTTTTTTTTCTGAATTATAGCATGGAGAGGATACTTGAACGCTATGATCGCTATTTATACTCAGACAAACAACTTGTTGGCCGAGAGGTTTCGCAGAGTGTAAGTTTAACCATATGTCTCTTTTAGTACTACTTAATTATGTTATCTTTGTTGTAGTAACTAGTGTCTGTCATATACCAATGTTGTAGGAAAACTGGGTTCTAGAACATGCTAAGCTCAAGGCAAGGGTTGAGGTACTTGAGAAGAACAAAAGGTATATATATTAAGATACATGTGTCACACCGTATTAACTTTTAGTGCATAATGTCAAATATCTATGTGCTTAATTATCAAATTGAAAGTAAAACGTACATTTACAATACTTGTCCAAGTTCAACTAGATTTTGGGGTTGAACTTAAACTTCTGATGTAATTCAACTGCTTACCGCAGTACTTACTGTTAAAATATTCTAATACATAATTAACATAAGACATAACTAACAGGAAATGCATGCGTATTTTCTCGTATCTTATGATAGTATATGGTAATCGAGAAAATTGCGATTTGTGTCTTAAATCCTCAAAAAGTTTATTTTCTGTAAGGCAATTTTATCATTAAAACTAGCTGAGGCATGGTATCTCAAGGTAGGGAAGGTATATCGTTGTACAGGTAGCATATCCTTAGCGAAACAAGCAAAATTTTCTTGTATAATCAGTAGTCACAAAATGTAAATGTGCAGGAATTTCATGGGGGAAGATCTCGATTCATTGAGCTTAAAGGAGCTCCAAAGCTTAGAGCATCAGCTTGATGCTGCTATCAAGAGCATTAGGTCAAGAAAGGTAAAAGGGGAACGTTGATACATATAATCTACATAAGCTGTTGATATAAATTTTGAGTTTTGCAATGAATTCAAGTTTGAAATTTGTGTTGTTTCATTAAAATATTGTCTAATTTATTGCAGAACCAAGCTATGTTCGAATCCATATCTGCGCTTCAGAAGAAGGTAGTGTCAACTATTTGTTTTCACATATATATGAAGCTAATTTACTAGTCTTTACTATTTAGTATGGTTGCAAATACTATTGTTCCACAGTTCATCGTCGTAAAAGTGATTCATTCTTTTCGAAATTACTTTACCTGTTTTATTTAAATTAATCAGGATAAGGCTTTGCAAGATCACAACAATTCGCTTCTCAAAAAGGTACAACTCTAATTTTGAATTAAGTGGTTATAAATGAGTTAAAAGTTGCGAACTGGATCTCACCAATTTTTTATTAAAAGATTATGTTCAACAATATTTTATAACTATACCATAAAAATATAAGAATATATGTCTTTAATTACTACAAAGAGATTTCTCTATACAGTTTTAGAGCACTATTATATAAATAAAATGTAATAAACCAACGTGTATATATATATTTTATTAGTGGTTTTTTTATAACATAATCATAGACGACATATATCTGAGTGGAGAATTTTAATGATATATGTACGATAGACAAATGATTATTTGGTTTTTAATCTTCAATCAGTTGTTATTTTCTATAGTAAAACCTATAACAAAACATACAAGTCATGCAACCGGTAGTTTTGAGACACATGTAGTATTAGTGTATTACTAACTTATGGCAAAATGATGAGTATATGTAGATTAAAGAGAGGGAGAAGAAAACGGGTCAGCAAGAAGGACAACTAAACCAATTCTCCAACTCTTCTTCAGTTCTTCTGCCCCAATACTGCGTAACCTCCTCCAGGTCTTGTCTCGTCTCTCTCTCAGTAATATTACAAACTAGATTACCTGCAGTGTACATATAATTTAAATATATGTTTGTATGAACTTCTTCTCAATGAATGATTCTGATGAATGTATTATTAAATGGGCAGAGATGGCTTTGTCGAGAGAGTTGGGGGAGAGAACGGCAGTGCACCGTCGTTGACAGAACCAAACTCTCTTCTTCCGGCTTGGATGTTACGCCCTACCACCACGAATGAGTAGAATTATCTCTCTATATAATTATATACATGATAATATAATAATTAATGTTTAATATTTTCATAACATATATCAGCATTTTTTTTGGTGACTTAATTATATTACTCATTATTAATATTGATATATGTTTTAGTTATCTAATCATATTTTATATGTATTTATGCAATTCCAATGTCAAGACGTACGTACGTAAGCTAATACATCATTAGATTCACTGCGTCTTCTTAAGAACAAAATATTCATGTATATGATCTTGGTAATGATTTCTCATGAATGATGTAACCTCTTTTTACTGTGGTGAACACAATTTATCAATATTCTACATTTGTAAATGTGCTCACTTTGTTTTACACTTTATGAAAATCTCATATTCGATTTTTTTATAAATTTTACTCTTATTTATTGTAAATGTGCTCATTATGTTGCACTTTAAAGTTGTCGAAGCAAGGTACCGCATGACACACATGATTATTATGATTTTTGAAAAAAAACAATAGAAAAAGTTTGTGCAAATATTGATAGTTATTCAAAATTTGCAAAACAATCCAATATTGTTTGTATATACATATATATATATATATACATGTGCTCTATGTATATTGTATAGTATAGAACTATAGATTAGTGTAAGCAGACAAAGAAATAGATTCTATGGTGGTATATATATAGATATATTATATTTTAAAATATATTAAATATATATAACAAAATGAATATTTGTGAAGTCCAACGTTATTGATCATGTCAATTGGTCAGAATCAAATAATCAAAATTGAGGAAAACTGGTTGAATAGTATGCAACTTCTAGAAAATTATTAAATGGTGCGAGTGTGGATGGACGAAACGTCTAATTCTTTTTTTTTTTTTTTTTTTTTTCATAGCTAAATTTTTTTCCTCTTCAATAGTTCATCGTTTGGTCAACAGATTCTAGGTTGAGGGACAAAAAAATGAAGATCAACGGATACTAGGTTTAGAAAAGATACTTATAAAATTATTCAATGCTAATTAAATCATGTAGATTTCCATGTTGATCATCTTGAACTTTAAGAAACCCTAAATAAATCTAACTTTCTGAAATTTTAATTTTTAATTGATTTAAATCAGGTAACAAAAAAGGAAAAATCGATAGATATTTTTAATGTAATGTTAAATTATATTTAAACGAAAAGTAAACGTTTTATGAAGCTTTTTAATGCAGTTTAGAAAGTGTTTTTATAGCTTACAGTGGAAAAACTCTAGCAAGAAAAACGAGCAGCGAATCAGAGTTGGATGCTGGTATCTCCTCCATCTTTGAGTGTACTCAGCCGACTGCGGATATTTTTGTCTATCATCTTCACCAGGTGATCTTCTGTGGAAGGCTGCTCACCATGAAGATGGTTGTTTCTCTCCATCCAGATGGAACCGTGTTGTCTTATCCAGTTTTTGACCATCGAGTAATGTAAGAATTTTTTGCCATTGAGTAACAAACTTGTCCGGGTATAGTCGTTTCACTAGTGTCTCCCAGACCCTGCAAGAATGTTATTGAAACAGTAATTTAACATTGAATGTTATTTTTGGTTTTAGTGTTACATTTGAAGGTATATATGTTTTATCCGAAAAAAAAATTATATTTGCATATATAACAAAAAAATCATAATTTATCATCTTTCAAAATCTATTAATTTGCTCTAGTTAAAAAAAAAAAATAGTTAGGAAAAAAGACTTGTGATAGAAGCGGTAAGCCAAATGATTTTAATAAGTGAAAAATGAATATCATTGCTAACAAGAATAGTAAAACTTATTATATATAAATTATAGAATAAAAATTAAAAAAAATAAGAAAAATATGTTAGAAAAAATATTTAAAATCTTAAACGAACACCAAAGCAATGGGGAAATTTTCCTTTTACCATTCAAAAGCCAACGCAAGGAATACAAATCTTTTAGCTTTACAATTCAGGAATGTCCAACCATAATAATTAGTATATATACAACCAAAGTTGTACGCTATTTGTTCTTAGGCCTGGCCTACCCAAAGACTTTAGGACACATGAACAAGACTGAGTCAAATGTATGGAGGCGAAGACTCTGTTGACTCAGAAAAAGAGCAAAAAGTCTACGAGTCTAAAGTTCTTAACCCTTCTTCGACGTTCAGTAATAACGAACAATTCAACATTAAACTTTCATAGATACACACAGACACACTCACAGACAAAAAATTAACAGCGACGTACATCTTTGCTCAAGAAAAAATGCGGTTTATCTCTTGTTTGATACTACAACTTGTTCTTGTCCTGAAACTAAAAACGCTTGTCGTATTGTCTCAGAACATCATAAACGGCTCTGTTCCTGTCGGAGGATCTCTCACCGCTTCAGAGTCCCAACAATTCTCGAGTTCATGGCGTTCCCCTTCCGGTGACTTTGCTTTCGGGTTCCGCAAGATCCAACCAAACGATGGTTTCACTCTATCCATTTGGTTCGACAAGATTTCTGATAAGACCATCGTGTGGCACGCAAAAGCCGTCAACACAGCCACTGGTCTCGTCCCTGATGGTTCGAAGGTTACATTAACCGCAGATGAGGGTCTGGTTATCACTAACACTCGAGGTCAGCAGCTGTGGAGATCGTTGAGTGGTGGCTCTGTTTCTCGAGGGCGCATAACTGACGACGGAAACTTTGTTCTGTTCCGAGATTCGGACGAGGTTGTGTGGTCAAGCTTCGATAACCCCACCGACACTTTGTTACCTAATCAGGTACTTATAGTTCTTTACTTCTTTTATAACGAAATGATTCGACCTAAGATGGAGAAATTCCTTTTGGCTTTAGCTTATTAAGTAACAATTTATATAATCATGCTATAGATAATATATATTCATCATGCTATATAACAATTTATATAATCATGCTATATAACAATTTATATAATCATGCTATAGATAATAAATAAACTTTTTCTTTTTGACAAATATGATTATATATTAAGGTAGAAACGCAATCTAAAAAGAAAAAGGTTTAGCACTATTAAGGCCGGTACTTCTAATGATCCCTATTGTCAAAAAGACTTTTTAGTTGTTTTAAAATCGACTTAATTGATTAACATGTGTACTCGTATGTAATCTTACGGATGGTTATTATTAATGAACGTAACGCAGAATATAGAAGTTGGAAAGAATCTGTCATCTCGTATGACAGAGACAAGTTTCAAGAAAGGAAGATTCAGCCTACGTCTAAATAACGATGGAAATCTTCAGCTTCTCACTCTCAATGCTGAGACCGTCTCAGAATCAGACATATACTTTAAGTACTACGAAAGTAATACGAAGGATCCAAACAGCCCCGGAATTAGATTAATCTACAGCCAGTCAGGGTACATGTATGTTCTTCAAACGAACAATTCAACATTTGTTCTCAAAGAAAAAGATGAGGAGTCTTCTAGAGACGTCTATCGCCGTGCCGTTTTACATTTCGACGGGGTTTTTGCTGAGTACTATCATCCCAAAGGTGGGCAGGAGAACAGTGGGTGGGTGTTTGATTGGGCTGTGCCAGATAATATATGTGGGCACGCTGATCCACTTGGAGTTACGGCTTGTGGGTATAATAATATATGCAGTTTAAGTAACAACCAGAGGCCGAAATGTGTATGTCCTGAGAGGTTCGTGCTGAAGGACCCTAGCAATGAGTATGGTGATTGCGTGCCGGATTTTGAGATGCAGACTTGTGGGTTGGAAAATAACCAAACTGCAAACTCAGATGTGAAGCTTTACGAGTTTATTACTTTAGAGAAGACGAATTGGCCGTATGGTGATTACGAGAGTTACACCAACTATGATGAAGAAAGATGTAAAGCTGCTTGTCTTAACGACTGTTTCTGTGTTGCGGTTGTTTTTGGAACCAATCGTGATCTTAAATGTTGGAAGAAGAAGTTTCCATTGTCTCACGGTATAAGAACTCCGACTGGTGATGGCGATACATTCATTAAGGTTCTAAACCGCGCCATCGCTGATGGTCCAATTACAGAAAAGAGAGCAAAAAACCGTGACTGGTTAATCATTGCTTGTTCGGTTATACTTGGAACTTCAGCTTTTGTGATATTCATATTTATTGCTCTGTACAAAAGAAAGAAAAAGAAGATTAAGACGTTGAAGAAGAATGAATCAAGAGGTACTACAAATGAGTTGAATCTGAGGGTCTTTACATACGGAGAGCTCGTGGAAGCTACAGGAGATTTCGCGGAAGAGCTTGGAAGAGGAGCGTTTGGAATCGTTTACAAAGGATTCATTAAAGTTAACGGTGATTCAGACGTTACCGTGGCTGTCAAAAAACTAGATCGTCTTGCTCAAGATAACGAGAAAGAGTTCAATAACGAGGTTAATAAAGTGATCGGTCAGATTCACCACAAGAACCTAGTAAGGCTCATTGGCTTCTGTAACGAAGGACAGATCCGGATGATCGTTTACGAGTTCTTACCGCACGGAACACTAGCCAGTTTTCTCTTCAGGCGCCCGAGACCAAGATGGGAAGCTAGAAAGAGAATCGCCGCGGACATTGCCCGTGGAATCTTATATCTACACGAAGAGTGCAGCGAGCAGATAATACACTGCGACATAAAACCGCAAAACATACTTCTAGATGAGTATTACATTCCTCGGATCTCAGACTTTGGTCTAGCGAAGCTTTTGATGCTGAACCAAACGCATACGCTCACGAACATCCGTGGAACAAAAGGTTATGTTGCAGCCGAATGGTTCAAGAAGGGTCCCATTACATCCAAAGTAGATGTTTATAGCTATGGGGTGATGCTTTTAGAAATCGTGTGCTGCAAGAAAGCCGTTGATCTTGAAGATAACATAATTCTCATCCATTGGGCTTACGATTGCTTTCGACATGGAAGGTTGGAAGATCTAATTGAGGAAGATTCAGAGGCGATGGACGACATGCAGACTGTGGAGAGATATGTGAGAATAGCTATATGGTGTATACAAGAAGAGTCAGAGATGAGACCTAACATGAGAAATGTTACACATATGCTTGAAGGTGTGACTGAAGTTCATGATCCTCCAAATCCGTCTCCTTATAGCACTTTCACTTGTACTGATGAGTCTATGTCTAGTGGTTCTGTGTCACTTGTTTGATAAGTTGATACTTTTGTATCAAAAAATATTATGTTGTAATAAGTTTATATACTTAATAGTACGGTTGAAAGAATAACATATTTGTTATTATGTTGATACATATAAGTATAACATACTCAGCACCACCGTGTGACACAAGTTGCTATACAATTAGAATTTCTTTAAAGAAATTGAATACACTCGTACGTAATTATATAAACTAACCAAAGAGTTTCATTATGTGATATTATGTTATACTTGAACATTTGACGTAGCGGAAGTGCTTATAAAGTTATAATAATTGTTATTGCTATAGAGAAAAGGAAAAGGGACTGGGAACAAATTAGCATTCTTTGTTTCTTTCTAAAGGACGACTATGTAATCAGTAATCACAACACACTATACTACATTTGTTCATAACCCTTAAAAAGACTCTATTGACTTTTCAAAATCTGGTTTATTTTATGAAGATGTCTAAATTATACTTAACCCCTTTGATACGTTCAGTAGTAAACTAATCAATCAACATTAAACCTTTATACACACAAACTTTTTTTTTTTTTTTTGGTAAATTAATAACAGACTTTAAAGTCTTCTTAACCCTTTTTCGACGTTCAGTAAACAATTCAACATTAAACTTATATATATACTACACACACTTTAATATATACTACACAAACTCGCAGACAAAAATTTACCAACGACGTACATCTTTGCTCAATAAAAATGCGGTTTATATCTTCTTTGATACAACTTGTTCTTGTCCTGAAACTAAAAACACTTGTCGTTCTGTCTCAGAACATCATAAACGCAACGAAAACAAATGTGTTAGCTTAATATTTCAATTCAGGAATGTCCAACCATGAAAATTTAATAAATATACAACCAAAGTTGTACGCTAATCCTACTTTAAAACACATGTTCAGATCATCTCTAATGTATATCTTTATTTTTTTCTCTAACATAAAGTAACTTAAAAATAGAACATTATTTTTCTCCAATGTATTACTCTACTTTTAACTCTAAAATAGAGTTAGTATAAAAAGATAAATGTGAAAATTAGAGTTGCTCTATTCCTATCATAAACTCTATTTTAGAGTAAAATATAAAATATGGTTAAAGCAAATGCTGTTCTATAATAGAGATTTAACTCTAAAATAGAGTGTGGTTGGAGATGTCCTGAGGACTTAATGTATGAAGAAAAGACTGTATTAATGACTCTTTCAAAATCTGTTTTGTTGACTCAGAGAAAGATCAAAAACTCTAGACTCTAAAGTCTTCTTAACCCTTCTTCGACGTTCAGTAAACAATTCAACATTAAACTTTTATATATACAAACACTCGCAAACGTACAACAATTTAACATTTATATATACACAGACACACTCGCAAGTCGCAAACAACAAATTAAAAGCGACGTACATCTTGGCTCAAGAAAAATGCGGTTTATCTCTTGTTTGATACTACAACTTGTTTTTGTCCTGAAACTAAACACACTTATTGTTCTGTCTCAGAACATCATAAACGGCACTGTTCCTGTCGGAGGATCTCTCACCGCTTCAGAGTCCCAACAATTCTCCAGTTCATGGCGTTCCCCTTCCGGTGACTTCGCTTTCGGGTTCCGCAAGATCCAACCAAACGATGGTTTCACTCTATCCATTTGGTTCGACAAGATTTCTGATAAGACCATCGTGTGGCACGCTCAAGCTGTCAACACAGCCACTGGTCTCGTCCCTGATGGTTCGAAGGTTACATTAACCGCAGATGAGGGTCTGGTTATCACTGACCCTCGAGGTCAGCAGCTGTGGAGATCGTTGAGTGATGGCTCTGTTTCTCGTGGGCAAATAACTGACGACGGAAACTTTGTTCTGTTCAGGGATTCTGACGAGGTTGTGTGGTCGAGTTTTGATAACCCCACCGACACTTTGTTACCTAATCAGGTACGTAGTTCTTTACTTCTTTTTATATCGAATGACACGACCTAAGATGGAGAGATTCCTTTTGGCTTTAGCTTATTAATTAACAATTTATATAATCATGATACGAAGATAATATATATTCTATTTACTAAAATAAATAAACAATTTTATATCTTTCTGACAAATATTAAGTTAGAAACGCAATCTAAAAAAAATAGCATTATTAAGGCCAGTACTTCTATGATCCTAATCCATGTAAAAGAGACTTTTTAGTTGATATTTTTTTTTTGGTTTGATTTAGAGTCGACTTAATTAATTTGTGTACTCGTAATCAATGTTACGGATGGGAATTAAATAATTAATGATGCAGAATATAGAAGTTGGAAAGAATCTGTCATCTCGTAGGACGGAGACAAGCTTCAAGAAAGGAAGATTCAGGTTACGGCTAGGTGAAGATGGAAATCTTCAGCTTCTCATTCTCAATGCCGAGACTGTCTCAGAATCAGACGAATACTTTAATTACTACGAAAGTAAAACGAATGATCCGAACAACCCCGGAATTCGATTAATCTACAACGAGTCAGGGTACATGTATGTTCTTCAAAAGAACAACTCAAGATTCGTTGTCAAAGAGAAAGATGAGGAATCTTCTAAAGACTTCTATCGTCGTGCCGTTCTACATTTCGACGGGGTTTTTGCTGAGTACTATCATCCCAAAGGGGGGCAGGAGAATGGTGAGTGGGTGCTTGATTGGGCTGTACCAGAAAATATATGTAACCACCCTAATACACTTGGGAATACGGCTTGTGGGTATAATAGTATATGCAGTTTAAGTAACAACCAGAGGCCGAAATGTGAATGTCCTGAGAGGTTTGTGTTGAAGGATCCTAGCAATGAGTATGGTGATTGTGTGCCAGATTTTGAGATGCAACCTTGTGTATCAAAAAATAACCAAACCGCCAAGTCAGATGTGAATCGTTACGGGTTTATTACTTTAGAAAGGACGAATTGGGTGTTCGGGGATTACGAGAGTTACGCCAACTATGATGAAGAAAGATGTAAAAAATCTTGTCTTGACGACTGTTTATGTGCTGCGGTTGTTTTTGGAAACATTCGGGATCTAAAATGTTGGAAGAAGAAGTTTCCATTGTCTCACGGTGAAAGATCTCCCCGTGGTGATAGCTATACGTTCATTAAGGTTCTAAATAGCGCCATCGCGGAAGGTCCAGTTACCAGAAAGAGAGAGGAAAATCGTGACTGGTTTATCATTGCTTGTTTGGTTCTACTTGGAACTTCAGCTTTTTTGAATTTCATATTTATTGCTCTGTACAAAAAGAAGAAGAAGAAGAGTAAGACATTGAAGAAGAATGAATCAAGAGATATCAGTGCTGCATATGAGTTGAATCTGAGGATTTTTACATACGGAGAGCTCGTGGAAGCTACAGGAAATTTCAAAGAAGAGCTTGGAAGAGGAGGTTTTGGGATCGTTTACAAAGGATTTTTAAAAGTTAACGGTGATTCTGAAGTTCCCGTGGCAGTCAAGAAACTAGATCGTCCTGCTCAAGATAACGAGAAAGAGTTCAATACTGAGGTTAAAGTGATCGGTCAGATTCACCACAAGAACCTAGTAAGGCTCATTGGCTTCTGTAATGATGGACAGACCCGGATGATCGTTTATGAGTTCTTACCGCACGGAACACTAGCCAGTTTTCTCTTCAGGCGTCCGAGACCAAGATGGGAAGCTAGAAAGAGAATTGCGGCGGACATTGCCCGTGGAATCTTGTATCTACACGAAGAGTGCATCGAGCAGATAATACACTGCGACATAAAACCGCAAAACATACTTCTAGATGAGTATTACATTCCTCGGATCTCAGACTTTGGTCTAGCGAAGCTTTTGATGTTGAACCAAACGCATACGCTCACAAACATCCGTGGAACGAAAGGTTATGTTGCAGCCGAATGGTTCAAGAAGGGCCCCATTACATCCAAAGTAGATGTTTATAGCTACGGAGTGATGCTTTTAGAAATCGTGTGCTGCAAGAAAGCTGTCGATCTTGAAGATAACAGAATTCTTATCCATTGGGCTTACGATTGCTTTCAGCATGGAAGGTTGAAAGATCTGATTGAGGACGATTCAGAGGCGATGGACGACATGGGGACTGTGGAAAGATATGTGAGAATAGCAATATGGTGTATACAAGAAGAGCCAGAGATGAGACCTAACATGAGAAATGTTACACAGATGCTGGAAGGTGTGACTCAAGTTCATGATCCTCCAAATCCGTCTCCTAATAGCACTTTCACTTGTACTGATGAGTCTCTGTCTGGTGGTTCTGTGTCACTTGTTTGATAAGTTGATACTTTTGTATCGAATAATATTATGTTTTAATAAGTTGATATACTTAATAGTACGGTTGAAAGAATAACATATGTGCTAATTGTTAGTATGTTGATCCAACATACTCAGCAGCATCGTGTGACACAAGTTGCTACGATTATAATTTTTCTAAAGATATATATTGAATAGATTGTAATTATATAAATATAAACTAACAAAATTGTAGTTCCAATAAATTAATTAGGTGAAATTATATTATATTATACTAGAATATTTGACGTAGTGGAAACTGGAAGTGCTCATAAATTTACGACAATAATTATCGCTATATATTGCTAAAAAGAAAAGGGATTGGTAACAAATTAGTATTTTGTTTCTTTCTACAAGGACTATGTAATCACAACTACATTTGTTCATACCCTTAAAAAGACTCTAGAACACATGTCCACGACTCTGTTGACTTTTCAAAATCTGGTTCATTTTCAGCACGAAAACGTGTTGGGTCCAGGTAAGTCTCGTTCTCTCTTGCGCTTTACAGATTGTTTCAATTTTTTATATTTGGGGATTTTTTTTTATTTTAATGACTTAGTTGTAACTTTTGAGGTTGATTTGTAGATTTTAAATCTAATAAGAATTAAAATTTCAGATAAATTAGGGTTTATAAGTTTTGGATTTAGATTTGAGAGTGATTTAAACCTGTTTTACCTGCAGCTATACAATTCCTCACAAAAAAGTCTGGTTTCCAGATAACCACCAGATAATTTTGGTAGTAATCCTAATCACTATTAGATAGAATATATAGTCATACTGTTTCAACCCTGAATGCTTGATTTACATTTTCTTACAGTCTATAGAAGCCGTGAACACTATTGAGGATTGCAAACAAACTAAGTTCTACGTTCACAGCGTTCATCGTTTTTTTTGTAGCTTCTTATGGAAAAGTTTCAGTTTTTAGTAATGGAGCCTATTCTTTTTGCTTTTATTTTTGTTCAGGCTCAGGTGATCCAAGCAGTGAACCCTCAATAGTCTCATTGATCTTCTTCTTTGTGTCACTCATGGTAGTTTTCTCTTTTGCAGGGATAATCCGAGACTCAACCCTCAACAGTCTCATTCTCTTCTTCATTTGTGTGTTGGTTATAGGCTAAAAAAAAAAAAAAAGATATATTTATGTGTATGTTTTGGTGTCGGGTTGCTAATTGGCAGTGGCACTTGGGGAAGATACTTTTGTTGATGATGTGTATGTTTTGTTGCCACTTTCGACGAGGTAAGTTCCTTTTAACTTGTTTTAATTTTTTTATATGATATGTGACTTTCTTTAGGTTCATTTGGTTTTGAAAGTTAAACCATTTCTTAATGGAGATAGAGCAGCTTTTCTTTTCTAAAACTGCTGAACTTTTTTTCGTATCTTCTTGTGTGCTCCAAATTCTAGAGATAGAGAAGCTTCTCTTTTCTTCTAATCACAAGACATGTTAGTATTTTGTATGGTTAGTTAGTACATTAGTGTGATTTTTCTTGTTTTTTCTAAACGTACTACGTTACAGGTTTTTGCATTGAAAGATATATGATAGTGAAATTAAGCATTAAACTTGTTTAGTTGGTTTGGTTTATGAAACATCAATTGGTGAATCGTTAGTTGTTTGATTTCCTGCTGGTTCATGATGTTCAGTTTCATGTTCAAGGCTTGTCTTACTTGCAGTTACCATCTATTATTCATACTGATACTTGTTTTTCTTTTATTTAGATCATGTTCATGAGGTATAGAAAGAGACAAATTAACTCTTCTGTGATTCACAACTTTCAGGGTAAGTATTCTTTCCTTTATACTCTTGTTAAACCTTCAAGTCTGTAGCTATTGATACATTTGTTTCAACTTAATTTGGTTATATCCATTTGATTCTCAGAACCTCCTCATATAAGTAATTGGTTATATATATGAATCACCGATGCTAGATACAAGTAATGGTTCTGTATTATCTGATTATAGAGGAAGTGTGAATGTATAAAGGATATTGAATTGTTGAATATATATATATAATATCTATGTACAAACTATATTCTGTTTCAGTTGGCTCATTTGTGACTGCTTGATGTGTTTCTTGTTTTCTTTTCCAGCTCTAGTTCTCCTACTCAATTCACCATCTGTAAGTAAACCTCTTTCAATTTTAGTTTCAGTATCATGAATCAATGTGTGTGTGTGTGGAAACTATGCAGTTTGTTGACGACTTTCAAAGGTATTAGAAGCACAGTGAGCAGCTGAAAAGAAAGACTTGACATTCATTATCACAGAGTGTATCAAAGGTTTTTAAGGATGCTAGTGTTATTCTTCCAAAACTTTAAGTTACAAAAATTAGTTATTTATTTTATGTAATGTAACTATGTATGTAAAATCTGTTTTTGGAATGAATGTTCTCCATAATTTATATAATTGTTTTTTATAATTTATCGTTGCAACTTTGTTACAGATCTTTTTACAACACGTAGCTAATTAGTTACAGTTTATATTGATATCAATCGAAACAAATTGTTACTAACGCGTAGCTAACTCTTACGGAAGATCCAAAGCTATATGTGAAATATATGCAACAAACTACTTGTCCCAATTAGTAACAAGTTAATGACAATCACCCTTGAAGATTTTTGTGAGTATGTAGCCACAACAATTTTTGTGCCGTTTCGTAGCCATTTGCTACTAATACGTTTGACGGTATTTGTCTCAAATCGGGGTAAATAACTGTATCAATTAGTGGCAAATGGCTACAAGTTCGGCTGTATCTAATCTATAGCAAGTAGCGACGAATTGCGATAAAGGATCAGTTTGTGACGAGTAAATAATTACTAATTGTTTTTGTAACAAATCTGTAACAATTTCTTTTTGGCTATGGAAAACAAGTTATTCCTACACAATTTTTGGTAACTATACAACTTATTTTTACTAGTGCAAAGGGTGGTCTCTAATATCAGTCTATTAGAAGTATGTTTTACACATCAAACTGGCTGATAACAAATCAAAATCTTTTACACATAGACATGTAGTTAAACCTAAGCGTGAATTCTAACATGTCCCCAATCATAAATCTTTAACTAGACAAATGGGAGTCATCAGGGATAACCTTTTATTCACATGTGAATTTAGTTAGTTTTTTACTTAATTGCCCGGCCCGCAACTTACTTTGGTGACCAGACCACATCGACACTAGCCTGATTAGACATGTAGCGCTCATCATCAGCTGTGCTGCAGCAACCCTTCGCAGATTCTCTCATTCGGCTCGCCTTTCAAACGACGAATCTATCTCACCAGAAAAAAAAAAAAAAAAAGCGAGAATTATTGGAGCCTCGACGATACGAAAATGTTATACATATCAGATAATGGGCTACATATACAGGCCCATGTTCCTAGGTTATATATGTAGATTCTATAAATAAATAAATAAAAACTCATGTGCACTGCCACCATAAATGGCATCCATGTCTCTCTAGCCACCATTCAAATGGTTATGCCGTCTTCTTGAATCTTGACACACGAAAATTGAATTAAATAATTTGACAGCTGAAAATGGAAAAATGAAAAAAATTAAATTGAAATTTCTAATAGCAGTGTTTCTTAACTATGATAGCATTTACTGCCCAATTATTACAATTCCAGGAAAAAAAATTGTTATTTCCTTTTATTCCAATAAATATTAAATGCATTCATGTGTTGCACATTGTAACCCCCTTCCCCAATTCATGGCAATCCATTGTCTTGTCTCTTACTATTTTTTTTTTTTTCAAATTTCAAATCATTCTTCTTCTCCCTCATAATAAATTCTTTCTCTCCCTTCTGAAAACTTTTTTCTTAAAGAAGCCTCAAAACACACACAAAAACACTATTTCTCGTGAACCATAACAGCTAGACATGGCTTCATCACAGTGGACAATACCAAAACTTGTGACTTGGAGAGTCAAAGATTGGGCTTCCTGTTTCTTGGCTTGCAAGATTCCTCTAGGTCTTTCTTCTTCTTCTTCTATTCTCTTGTTTCTAATTTCATTATTTTAGACTATTGTTTAAAAGTTATATATTTGCGAATTTATATTTATAGATGTAGATGAAGATGGAGTTAATAATAGTAACGGAAACACTACGAGCAACAACAGTAATCTAACGTTTAAGAGGATAAAGAGGAAGATGAAGAGTACTAAGAAGAAGAGATCAGAGAGGAAACTCAGTCTAAGCCCACCGGGGACACGTCATCATCATCTTCATCTAAGAAGCAGCAGCGTTTCTCCTACGACGTCGGCGTCTCAGCACCGTCGGTTGAGCTGGCCGCAGCAACCAGTTTCTGACGAATCTGGATTCATTGTGTTCTGCTTCGACCGTGAAGATGGAGGTTTCGATGTGGTTAAAGAGGGTAAACAAGAGAAAGAATCGTCTCCGGGAAAGTCACCGAGGACGGTGAATCGTAAGGTTCGTTGTCCAAAAACAAAAATCAATATTGTTTTATAATGTTTAAAAACTTACTGTTAAAGTTTTGAAACGTAGCCTACAAATACTAAGTAAATACTACGCTTTTAACTTTTAACTGCTTTTTTTTAAGAACAGCTAATTTATAAAGATCAAGGAATAGGAGAAACAGAGAAGAATAATAACTCGGCGGAGATTAAAGGAACAGAACAAGAGCAGAGCGATAACACGTCAAGTCAAGAAACTGAAGATGTCTCTTGTGATGTTACAGAAGTAATGCTTTTTCTTAAGATATTTCAACTTCACAGTACATAAGAATTTACCATTTTGATGTATTTATTTGTTTTGTTTTGTGCTGTTTCAGAAAACAAAAGAAGAAGCAGAAGGAGAAGAGATTGATGCATCTGATAAATCGAGCGGGTCTAACACCTCAGACGAAGGAAGGGGTTCTTTTGCGTTTCCCATGTGAGTTTTCAAACAACAAGAAACGGGTTTTAACAATTTTTGTTTACATTGTTTGGAGATTAAGGTTCAATTAATTGATTATTTGGGATTGAAAATGGATGCAGATTAGGAGTAGAGTGGATGGGAAGCCCTGTTAAGATGCCTGAATCAGATGACTTGTCTCCCAAGAAACAAAAGCCAGTTGCTTTAGGTTTCCAATGCTGTAGATTCTGAAATAATAGTTTAAGACATTTCCAAAAAGTTTTTACTCTGTTTCTGAGTACAGAATTACTCTAGTTTACAATCTTTGATAAGTCAAGAAGTGAAAAGATGAAATGAAATTATCATGATATGTCTTGAAGGTTTACAACATTACAATATTCTTAAATTTGATATTCTTATTCTTCCTCCTCATGTACATCTGTTTTTAAAATCGTTCAATCTTTCAACGGTCAAGAAAGATGTAAAACACTTCTCTAGTGTTACCCATTAGATTTTGCTAAATTATTTTTAAAAGTTACACATTTATTAGCACTAAAACGGGCATTATAATTTAACAACCATATTAACTCATCAAGTTACCTTATAGTATTTACTATATTACCTATTTACAATCTGATGTCAAAAAAAAAAAAAAAAAAAAAGAGTATTGTACAATTTATTACAATTGCAACGTTTTAAAGTATAGGGTCTTATCGACAGCAATAACAATTATACAAGGTCCTTACGAGCAATAATTCTATCTTAATTACGGAAACGTCGTCGTTTTAATAAGCCTCATACACAGTCACATCTTAAAACCCACCGGTAGAGATGAAACTCCGATGAAACGATGGCACCGTTAAGCCACCGCTTACGTAGCTTCACGCGCCGTTTCTCCTCCTCCCGGAGCACTCAAAGAAGCGGCGGAGGAACCACTACCAAAGTACCTACACTCTACACAAGCCCAGATATCGATTCTAGTCCCGTCACACTCCAGCTCCTCTCATGGGGACGAGGCGCTTCAGGTCAGCTCGGCGGCGGAATCGAAGAGATTCGAATGTATCCGTCTCCCGTCGCTAATCTTCTCCTCCGCTCTGATCAATCCTTCTCACTCGCTCAAACTCCTGGAAGAATCGACGCCGCCGATCCATCGAGTTTTCGAGTTGGAATCTCTTGCGGATTGTTCCACTCTGGTTTAACCATCGACGGAGATCTATGGATTTGGGGAAAAGGTGACGGAGGTAGGCTAGGGTTTGGCCAAGAGAACTCTGTGTTCGTCCCCAATTTAAACCCGCTTTTCGAGGAACGTTCGATTCGATCTATAGCTCTTGGTGGTTTGCATTCAGTAGCTTTAACTCATCAGGGAGATGTATTCACTTGGTAAGCTCAAGCTTTGATCTTAATTTGAGTTTTTGGAATCAATACTGTTTTGTGCAAGTTGATGCAATGCCAATAGATTTTTGTGTTTGTGTTTGTGTTTGATCTTTTTGCTTCTGCATAATGTGATTGGGGTTCCATATATTAAAAATGAAGTTGTTAGGGGTTATGGTGGCTTTGGTGCGCTTGGACATAAGGTTTACACTAGAGAACTCGTTCCTCGACGTGTTGATGGCTCTTGGGACTGCAAAATCTCTGCCATTGCAACCAGTGGAACTCATACTGCTGCTATTACCGAATCAGGTTTCCACATGCTTTCTCTTCTTGCTATATAGTTCTCTGCAGTTATTGACATAGCCAAATTTATTCTCTTTTTCTCAAAATCTAGACTCGTTCATACTTCATAGCGTTGTTATTGTTGGTTTTAACTGTTTGATATATTAGTATTAGAATTTCTGTATAACTCTTAACCGGGCATGTTTTTGGTTTTAGGAGAGCTATATATGTGGGGAAGAGAAGAAGGAGACGGCAGACTAGGACTCGGACCAGGCAGAGGACCAAACGAAGCTGGTGGGCTTAGTGTTCCTTCAAAGGTCAAAGCTTTAACAGTTCCCGTAGCCTCTGTCTCCTGTGGTGGTTTCTTCACAATGGCTCTTACACAAGAGGGACAACTCTGGAACTGGGGAGGTAAAAACCAAACTAATGCATTAGTTTCCTACCATTGTTAGTGTAAAAAAGAATTCAATGAATCTTTCTGTATCAGCAAATTCCAATTATGAGCTCGGACGCGGTGATAACTTGGGAGGTTGGAAACCAATGCCGGTTCCCAGTTTAGAAGGCGTTCGTATCACCCAGGTTGCGTGCGGTGGATATCACTCTCTTGCCTTAACCGGTAAACAATCTTCTGCAAACGGAGCAATATCTCTGATTGGTTTTTACAAGGTTGATTTGAAATTTGCTTGGTGTGAAAACAGAGGAAGGGAAAGTACTCTCGTGGGGACATGGTGGACACGGCCAATTGGGTAATTCCTCGCTGCGTAACCAGAGAACTCCTACAGAAATCGAAGCGTTAGCAGACAAAAAGATCGTTTTCATCGCTTGTGGAGGTTCCTCTTCTGCAGCGATAACAGGTATACATAAGAAAGCTATAGTTATACTCATTTAACATGATAAATTACTCAAAAAACACTAAAACATGGGATTGATTTTTCGACAGATGGAGGCGAACTCTGGATGTGGGGAAACGCTAAAGATTTCCAGTTAGGAGTTCCAGGACTCCCGGAGATCCAAACTACTCCATTTGAAGTTAATTTCTTAACTGAAGAAGATGAGGGTCGACCACACAAGGTTATCTCAGTTTCCATTGGTGCTTCACATGCTCTGTGTTTGGTCTCAAGATCACATTAATAAACACTTTGGTAGACAACAATAAGCGTCTCACTTAGAAACAGAGTACATTGAGGTTCAACTCAAATCAATGTTGTTTGTGATATACATTTGAAATGGCAACGCAGTGGTATTCAATATACGTGTATGATTTATACAAATAAATGAACAAGATCGAATAGACAATTCTTGACTGCAGGGGTGAACCCATCAATTGGAGCAGCAACCAACCTTTTTAACGGCAGAGACATCGTCTTTTGAACCAACATTGATGGTCTGTCCTTTGGGAAGAGCAGCAGGATCATCTCCTCTATCCAACGCTTTCCGGCTAACAACACGGTAAATCTGAGAAAGCACTTCGGTGAAAGCATTCTCGACGTTCAACGATTCGAGAGCCGATGTCTCCATGAAGAAAGTGTTCTCCCTCTCCGCAAAAGCCTTAGCATCTTCCGTTGAAACAGCTCGCAGGTGACGAAGATCCGCTTTGTTACCAACGAACATGATGACGATATTTGAATCTGTGTGATCTCTAAGCTCTTTTAACCATCTTTCAACGTTCTCAAAGGTCACATGTCTTGTAACGTCGTACACAAGCAACGCTCCTACAGCTCCTCTGTAGTATGCACTTGTGATTGCTCGATATCTTCAAAAATCATCAAATCAAATCAAGAAAATGGATACATGGATCAAGAAGCGTGATGAATGATATGATATGAAATGTACCTTTCTTGGCCGGCGGTATCCCAAATCTGGGCTTTGACGATCTTATCATCGACTTGGATGCTACGGGTGGCGAATTCGACACCGATGGTGGATTTAGATTCGAGACTGAACTCATTGCGTGTGAATCGAGAAAGGAGGTTGGATTTCCCGACGCCGGAATCTCCGATTAACACAACCTTGAAGAGGTAATCGTAGTCGTCGTCGGCTCTATATGAAGCCATTGTGAGATTGTGGATCTCCTTCGAAAAGCTTATGAGATCTGAGATTTTAGCGCGTATCGAACCAAAAGGGAAAGATGAATAATAATGAAAAGAAGAGTTTCAAATTTTCAAGAAACTTACAAAAATGTGAAGAAAAAAAAAAAAAATCGCGGAGATCCGGATCCGACTTGGGTCCGGGTATGGGTCGTTATCCAAACCCTTTATTTGAGTCCAGTAAATTTGTTTTATTTGTTTTCTACCTGAGATTGATTTTTTTTTTTTTTTTTTGTCTTATTTTTTATCTAGTTATATCGATGTAATGTAAGTTATTTCTATTCACATTTTCACCGACTTTTTTGTTTTGGTTTTATAATAGTTCAAAACTTCAAAAACACACAAACGATATTACATATTTGACATATGTTGGTTGAGATTATGAATCAATTTTCATTACAAGCTTGTTTATTGTATTTAATTGATTACAAAAATATATGAAAGTTAGCTTAAATTTTTTTGGTTGGAGTTATTACTAATTTATGTTGAATTTATAGACCTTTCTTTTAAAAAAAAAAACAAATATGAGTTGGCCTTCATTTAGAATTTTATTTTATTTAATACAATAACAGATAAAAGAAATGAATAGTCTGATCATGAATTCGAAAAAAAAAAAAAAAAAAAATGTTTATAGAAGTTTTAGATATTGGAGACACAATAATAACATTGAGCTTTTAATCATTATTTCTTTAGATTTTATCTGTAAACGATTCTCTGGATTATTAAAATCGTAAAGTTCAATCATAACCTTAATAGAAAACTTTTTTTTTGTATAACTCTAAAGAGTGATCCATTTTTATGTAATTTGTGTTTGTTATAAAGCAAAGAAATAATAAGTGTTCCCGGTGATTAGACTCTGTTAGACTGTTTGTTACATACAAAAACAGTCATGTCAAATCCCCGTTAGGACGAGCGGTCATCGATGATCGAACCATACGTTTGATTCAAAGACTAAGAATGAACCACATTTTCAATATAACTCCAACTGTTTCAGTTTTTATCCCAGCTCAGCAGCCTACTATGCCTTAAATAGTTTGAGCTATGATTTGGGAGAATCTTAAGAGTGCTCTTGAAAAATCCTACTTGCGTATGTGCTAATTGTGCATGTGAGATCATCTATGATCCTCCCACACTTCTCTACCATCTCTACAACTCTCTAATACATCTTGCGGTTTTAAAGAGATGACTGGAAAATGGCTAAGCGTTGATACGCAAACCTTTCCAATTTGATCTACTAAAACGTTCAGCCCGAATACAGTTAGGCCGTGATCAAGCAACGTTTATCATTCATTAATCTGTAAGAATAACACTAACTACTAGACAGTATTGTTAAGTAAGTAATAACCATCCACCAAAACTTGTGGTTTGTATTAAGTGTAACTGTAACCATCATAGATATAGGAGTGGACTTATAGAGTAGCTATGAATGTCCTCTGATTTGTCAAATGATCGAGTCCATCGACGAAACAAAATACAGAAAAATACAAGTAGAAATCATGAAACAATAATAAAACGAAAAATGAGTATAATTAAGGGGAACATGGTGGAGTCATACACCAACCCACAGACAATCCCAAGCTCTCCCAACCGCCCAACCAAACTTTCCCGTGTGTGATTTGTATGAGATTTTACAACTTATGCACATGTCCTAATGGACCTACTCTCCTCTCCAAGTGTTTCCCTACAACGACCACCACCTACCTAATATGGACCCCTCAACATCATCACCATTGATTCGGAGGGTGTGTCACCCAATCCAATCCAATCCAATCCAACGACGTATTTACGTGCTCTGCGTTTTCACTGATCTAACGGCCCACAATCAGATGATCCGTACTCTTTTATCTCTCTCTCTCTCTCCGCTTAATTAGATCTTTGAAGTTTGAAGTCTTCTTCTTCTACGAGCGAGCGATATAGAGAAAACGACGAACCGACCTCCATATATAAGTACGTCAGCCATCGACGTTACGACACGTGAAGTGGGTTCCAGTTTTAAAGCCACGTGGATCACAATGCCGCCCATGAGGCTCGTCACTAACACGTGGGTCCCATGCGCAAAGTCGCTCGTCCGTTGCTTTGCGCTGTTCCTACGCGACGGCACGGCTCTCTCGTTTTATTTTCTTTCCGTACAATTCCCTTCTGAAAACTTTTTCTATAATTCGCCCATTCAGAAATCTCAAAATATTCCCATTACAAAAAAAAAAACATTTGTCTCTTTTTTTTTTCTTTTCTGTCAACAACAAACCTAAGAGATTACTCTTTCGAGTTAATCATTAGTTATATATAGTTAATAGAAATGGAGTTATACTATAATAGAAGATCATTTTTAGTTTTTTCTATTACCTAGTGGAAGCTGTGATTTTGAATATATAGTTTGTTTAATTATCCGATTATAAAATTCCATCATATGTTTCCAAAGATATTATAAGATAAGATAAGAATTTTGCATATTGTTTATATAAGTGCTAGCTTAATTAGACGGAACTTAGCTACATTGAACCTGCACAGTCTTAATGACTAATGATTAGTGAGTCATACTAAGAAGAACACATAAACAAAGAATCAAACGTAAAAGAAAAACAAATAAACAAAGAAGCAGAAGCGACGTACGATTTTGTATGCCCAATAAAATATATAAATTTATTAGATACATCAATGGAAACAACCAAAAGAAAGAAAAAAAAATCCCAGAAAAATTAAAACCTTATCAAATATACAACGATAAGTAAAAACGGCTAGTTCCAAAACTGAACCTAAGCCATATTAAAACCATGCCCATGTAAATTCGCACTCTTGGACTATACCAAAAACTAACCAAAAAAAAAAAAGAGAGGTAAAGTTTATATATGGGAAAAAAAAATTTACAAGCAGTCATATAATTATATAATAAATCCCGTTTTAAACCCATTATGATAAAATAAAATAAAAACCACTTCATCGAACTTTTTTTACCTTATGTGTATAGAATATAATACTATATTTTTTGGGGTTAAGAAGAAGAAGAAGAAGCTATGTTGAGAGACTCAAGTCTCAAGGCAGGTAGAGACCGTTCTGATCTTGGTCAGAAGACGTCCATTGACTTTGACTCCAGTATGCATGATCAACGGTGCTAGTTAGATCAAACAGTGTTTGATCTCCTCCTCCACTTCCCCAATCCAACGGTTCAAATCCCATATTTGGATCAGAAGATCTTCCTTGAAACTCAACCTGAGCCGTTCGATCCCCAAACTGTTGCTGCTGTACAGTTTCACTCTCCAACTTCAGATGATCATCTTGGTTTACGAACTTGCCCCCGAATCCAAACGGAGTCGTTTCGATCGCCGACGCCGTCGTAAAACCTCCGATCTCTGAGAAAACTCCACCGTCCGATGAGCTTTGTCCGAGCAACGTCGACCACTCGATCCCGTTACCATACAGTTTAAGATTAGGCATGTCAAAACCGGGGACAACCGACGAAGCAACCTCCGCCACCGCGGTGACGGATACGGCGGCGACGGTGGTAGAGTTAGACGCTGTGAGAGAAGAGCTCTCGCTGCTAGAGTGAGATCCGGTACTCGATTTGTCCTCCACGTTATGTTCTTGCTGCGTCGTGGTTGGTAATTTGTCGGCAGAGGAAGAAGACGTAGGCTGCTTTGTTTTCGATCTTTTAGCTTTCCGGCAACCACCTCCGACGGGGACGTTACGTAGAACACCACCTTTAGTCCAGTAACGACGACAGTTCTTGCAAAAGTGTCGAGGCTGAGAAAGATTGTAATTGTTATAGTAACAGAACTTTGTGTTAAGAGAGTTACAACGAGGACACTTGAGAGATTGATGATGGTTAAGTATACTGTTCTGATGAGCTCTCATCCTCCGATCTCCACCTCCTCCACCGCCGATTCCTCCACCGAAAAACCTCCCTCCTCCTCCTCCTCCTCCACCACCGCCACCTCCGGTCATCGAGTAATCATGAATATCTTGCATTTCGTAGAGAGTGATGATAAAGAAAAAATATACAATCTAAGCAAGTTTGGGTTTTCGAATTGGGAGGTTATTACAGTGGAGAAGGTAAGAGAAATAGAAAGAGAGAGAGAGATAGAGGTGAAGTGGTAAGCATGGGAAAGACTTCTTCTGAAACTCTCTGACAAAGCATATCTTTCATATGTCCGAACAGGCAGTTTATCTTTCACAATGACGGTTTTGCCCATGCGATATTTTGTATTTTACAATCCCTTCGCGTGGCTGTATTCAGAAGTTAGCTTCGAGTCCAAAAATTTGGCCCCATCAAATTATGTATGTATTAAATTTTAATATCTTCGCATTTAAATGATTTGTTATATTTCGGTTGTATATATTTATTTGTATGCCCAAAGAGTCGCATCAAAATATCCAATGATTGATAAATAAAAAAATAAAATAAAAATAAAGAATTTATACATCTTTTGTTTTCACATCGAATTATATTGAATCGCAAAAGCTTCGGAATATTTATGCGATGATATTTTTAACTGAACATTCTTTGAAAGTAAATTTTATATGGTTTAGCGATCGATGATACATACTATTACATTGTTTCCTTAAACAAGTTACTTGTGGAAAGCAAATTTACTTCGTGTGAGAGGTTAATATCTTCTAACGAAATTTTATATAAGGAGATCATGTAATTAATAAAATATGATTTTAAAATCAATACTATTCCAGAAACTTTTTAAAATGATTTTCATCTGGAAAAAAAAATGAATTAGAAGTCTAATTTCTAAATCCCATATCATAAGGAAAATGTTTTGAAATGAGTTGACTAGTGTTTACGTGTATACATATGCTATATAAATTGTATTTAATCTTTAAATATAATCCTCGTACTGAGTCTAGACATATCACATATATAGTCTCACTGAACTACGTTGCTTGAAAAAAAGAATAGTTTCTTATGTTCTTATGATTTTGTAATTAAATATATTAAGTATGGAATTTAACTTTGCGTGTGAAATTGAAACAAAAACATAAATAGGTATTTTCGCGAGAGGCTTCTTTTGGAATTTGAAGTTACGCGTAGAGCTTTTGATTGCGCATTGTTTTCAGAAACTTTTTGTATTGGAAATATAATGGAGGCAATGTCAAAAGGTAAAATCCCTTGCTTCAACTACAAGGAAACTAACATCTAAATATCTTATATATATCGTCTAACATTTGTTGTAAGTTTAAGGTTTGAACAGTGAAATATAGTTGCCACTAGCCACAATTTAATTACAAAGCCAATCTTTCAATAATTATTTATTATAGTATTAGTTTTAGCGTATATATCGCTTTCAGATGCACGAATATGACATCAAACTTGAATAGTGTGATTTTAACAATTGTCATAGTGGTACAACAGTCCTTCGTAAAATGCTTTGCTTTCGTTCAAAACCTTACTATATTAATATTTTTTTCTTTCCAAAATAGATATCTTCCGTTTGAGTTATAACTGATTCATCATAGTCTAATCTTTTAATTAACACGTCAATTTCACAAAGAAATTTTTTGAAAAGATGGATTTGAAACGTATAACAAATTTAACCCTAATCATAATAATAGTGGGGCAAGATTTTTGTTGAATTGGGAAGGAATGATCTAAGCGGTTGATATGGATGGATAAGAGGGCACGTGGAGGGTGAATAAACGTAAGAGTTTGATGTCCACATAAATTGGGTTGTCGACTTGTCGGCCACCCCGCTTTATCTGCTGATTCAAAGAGCTCTGTGGCCTGTTCCAGTGGTTCCTCTTGTACCACGTCACCGTATATCTCTTAAGAATGATAAAACTACTTGGTAATGAGAATGTAGCGTATGTGTACAAATGTGGTACTTGTAATCGCAATTATTTGTCCGGTTGTCATATTAAGTAATCGCAACTATTTTTGCACATCCTAACCAAATTTAGATCTACAGTCCATGGTTTTATGAATGTTTAATAGGCCTTTCAAAATATTTATAGTACATCTGTACATATGATAGATAAACCCGTCGTTTAAACCAAAATGCCGTACCTTGTTATAATTCATATTTGGTAGAACCAAATATAGTCTCACGTTTGGTGTTCAGTTACCATATTTGTAATTTTTGAACTGAAGTAATTAAACTATGTAAGATAAATTATTTCTCAATGATCATTTTTAACATTATGTATAAAATTCGAAGGGATCAACCGTTCGCATTAATTTGAACGTACATATATCCCTTGAAATATCCATGGTTTTCATATTTCATACTGGATGATGTCCGTATAATTTCAGAAATTATGAAATCGACCAGTATTTTAGTGGAAAGAGCAAGTAGGACCACTAAAGTGGGTAAGCAAATGTCGGGTGGAAAGTGCAAACTGCAAACACAACAATAGTGACATGAAGACATATAGTAACACAATGCTCATCGCTCCATATCTCATAGATGCATGACAGTGATAACAATTAGCAGTGAATGACATATCTATAGTTTGTGTTTTTATAATCAAAGACAGTGATGAATGATGATTGAAAGCAATGAAGTATTATATATACTGCTCGTATTGTTTTAGTAATAGATTATACAATGGTAATAACAAAATCATATTTTTGTAACTACTCCGTTGATAACGACGATATTAATATTTCTTAACAATATTTTTGCCCAAAAAAATAAAACAAATTTGTTTTGCTGAAAAAGACAAGACACACAAATCTTTTAATTAATACAGAAGGTTATGAGATCTCGACTTAGAGACACATGGTAATTACTAGAATATCAAGTCACTTAAATTATACCAACTGACGAAAATAATAGACTGGAAATATAGATAGACCTCCAAAGATTATAAACTTTTAATGGCTTAAACCTTGGGTTTGGTTTGGTGAGTTTGGTCCGTAAGCTGGCTGTATGAGACTTGTGTCTAATTAACTAACTTAATTTCCACACTAACAAAAAACAATAACTTATTGAACTAATCGGGTACTATATATATATTATATTTTTCTGTTTTTGGTTAAGAATGTATATATTCACAATATTCAATCCATGTATAATGTATTGGAAGCCTTTCAAAGGCAACCCTAAAGAAGATAATGAAGGAGACACATGATAAGGTGCGGTAACCAAACTACATGCATTGGAAGCCTTTCAAAGGCAACCCGAAGAAACTGAGTCGTCACTCATAGAGAATTTCAAAGCACTTGATCAAACATTTCTTCATCATCTTATTATACTAATAAGACGACGACTTATAATTAAGCGTAATTTTGTACCATAATGTAATACTTGATAGTACTGATTAAGATCGAAATGACCACAATTAAATGCACCATAATGAAAATCGTTCATTGTCCTCAGAACTAACACAATCGATATTGAAGAACCTCACATAGCTTTCAGTACATATTGCTCAAAGAAGATGAATTTAACATCAATATTTTAAAATTTGTGTACTTTTCGGGAAAATGTCGCCAGAAAAAGGTTCTTTTTATTTATTATAAAGACAAAGAAAAAACTTTTGTTATACTATTATTTTTCTTTATTCTAAGGTTTATTTTTAATTTAAAGTCGATTGTTTGACTTGAATTATTAGATAGAGATCGTCGTAGTGATTTTTGCTATGTAAAATCGTCGTTCTAATTTGAGCAACTGAACCAGATGGTTAATGCAATTATATATACAAATGTTTGAAAATAGCATATGACCATCAATTAATTACCGTAAAATGCTTATCTTAGATGTCTAATTGAACTATACTCATATTTTTAATATTGTCTAAATTATGCGACTGAACAAAATGATTTCATTTTGGAAAAATAAGTGATCGAATTGACATAAATATATAGAAACGTCTTGTATATCCTCTATTTATAGTGTTCATGCAAGAAGAACCTTGTTCATCACACATGCGCTTCGATACGACGTGGCTATACTTATCACAAAATCTTATTGTAATTTGTAACATTCACACGGATTCTTCTATACATGTTCGTGGACGTCAAAAACATTAACTACACACCTATGCCTCACATGCATGTGCACGGTCCAGTGTCCACACTGCACGCATCAAAGTATTTTTCTAATGTCGACTATTTGAAGAATCTAATGAAATCATTTTTTACATTTCACTAGTCTGTTCTATGTATGGCCTTCAACTTGACAGATTTGGCTTCGCTTAGAAATCATATGTAACGAATATTATTTGGTTATTAATTTTAAGGTAACTAATATTAGCAAACAAAAAGCGGCGGTAAGAGATTTTTCTGCGTGATTTTAAAACGTTGATAAAATCATATAACAGATATAAAATATCAAATATGATATCTGTTAAAAATATGAACAGTTGAGATTTATTTACAAAAAAAAAAAAAATATGAACAGTTGAGATTTATTTTATTTTTTTAAAACACATGCAATAATAAATAAATCGACTCGTCAGTTTTTGCAAATAATAGGGTTTACCATATAGACTTATAGTAATGCTTTGTTTTTTTTTTTTTGTAAAACTACTAGTAGTATAGTATTGCTCAAATGAAAAAAAAAAACAGAGTATATATCCTTTTATCAAACAAAAATCAGGGTCTCATTCATACCAAGGAAAAAAATTCAGTAAATTAAACATTAAATATTATAAATAGAAATGGAAATGAAGGGGGAAAAAAGGTTGACCCCACTGAGACATAGGAGGTGAACTGCACACTAATTGGTACACACAGGTGTCCTTGGCTAGCCAAGAGAACTATCAAATTCAAAATCCATACGGACCATACTAATACGGCTATGCGTACAAAATACATATACATACAGTACATTGGTACAGTCACAGACCTGCTTTTTCATCTTATCTATACAATAAATTCCGAAATTTGATACGACCATCTAGAATTTATGAGTAATTTGTTTAGCATTGAGAGCTATGAGAAAAACGATATTTATAAATTAATTATAGAAATGGTATGATCAGTAATATACTATTTTAGGGCAAAGATACTGTGTATCTGTATCAGTGTATCCTACTAGTAATACATGTGAGAGAGTGTTTGCTAAAACGACGAGGGGAGATGTGTCAGTGAGTTGAGTGGAAAGGTCACCATCAATGCTCAAGGTTCAGTCGTCGGTGGTCGGTTGAGATAGCAAAGTCTTCAACAGGCCCATGGGTCCTAGCTCGTTTATACCATCATCACAACTGTCACGTGATCATTGGGGCCACCCATCAGGCCCATCTCCCATCACATCTCACACAGCTCTCTCGTCTATCATACTTCCATTTATACACATACTCGCATACATACAAATACACACACACACATACGGCTAGAAAACAAACAGATTGTGATATATTTTGATTTGGATTGATTTTTCAGGATTGTTTTCAATATGAAAGGTCGATGTCTTTTGTTTTTGTTTGTTGTGAATGTCGAAATGTGATTTTTATTGACATATTGCGGATAGTTGAGAGCATCAATTCATCAATTTCATCATCTAAAAGATCTGTTTTGAGTGTTCCAAATCATTTGCCGTATTGAATGTTTTTTTTTTTATGTATCAATCTCTCTTTTGTCGTGTTCAAAGGTCTAAGATACTATATAGGGAGTATGATATTTATTGAAACACAATGATCTTCAAATCTATTCATTCAGAATGTCTATGCAAACAACAACAAACACTAATCAGCATGATGGTATTAATAGAGCCGTATTTTGGGTAGGTTTTATGTTACTTATAAGAGAACCATGTTTATTTTACTTTGACGATAACGAGAGAAGAGAGATGGATGAGAGCTACAACTTTTGTTTTCACGTCAAATTACAAAGGCCGAACTTAAAAAGCCTCGTAATTAGGTCCAACCCACTCGAAGATAAATTTCACTACTAGTTAGAAGGAAAAGAAAAAAAAGATACATTTCACTACTAGTTCACCTAATTCAGTAAGATAAAATGTTATCTATCACTTTTATATATAAACAACAACTTTAGTGTTGGAGAATCAGTTGGTTCGACAGACGATTTCATCATACTGACATTGCTCAAAATTCTATATGAATGGAAAAAAAGCTATCCTGATGTCTTTTTAGCTCCCATACGTTTTGACAAAAAAAAAAAAAAAAAAAAAAAAAAAAAAAAAAAAAAAAGCTCCCATACGTAATGATCTCTACAACCTAAGATTGATTTTACCATGCAAACAAATATTCTTCTTCCTTTGCTTTTTTAAATTTTACTGAATGTGAACTTTTCTTAATTTACCAAATTTTTTTTATCCATTCTAACTCGTCAACCTAGACTACCATACAATCTCAAGTTTAACTATTCTATCTATACATATTACAAATCAGTATTTTCCATTTTAACTATTTAACATGAACATACACACTAATTCAATTTTAACTATTTCACTTAACTGCAATATGTGAGAGTCGGAACCGCACTCTCCAGTTTACTGAAGGTTTGTGTGGATGTCCTACTCGCCGTAACGAGCTCCGAAGTAGTGCACACTAGCTAGAGTGAATATTACCAAGTCATGTTTATTGCTTTCGTTGGATATCTCCCTTTTTTTCATAGTAACTTATTTTTTTAATACTTGTTATTACATCATCTAACTCAACTTAATCTCCAATCCATAAATTAGGCACAATCTTTTACTCCCTCTTTGACCAAAATTCTATGCGTTACGTTCTCAGATTAGCTCGCTAACATTTAGTCATTTTCCTACTTTGGACTTCATGACGCTCAAAGTGGATGTTTTGGACGAGTGTTGAGCTCAGTACAAACAAAGAAATTTTGAACAAAAGGATCGTGCGAGGAGCTTCTCAATCCAATTATTAGATCATTTGCTCTCTTATACTCAATGGACGAGGTAGTAGTGATTCTCGAGAGAGGAGCCGTAGTGATCCCGTCATTATGGATGTTCCTACCTAACTTCCTGATGGATACATAGAATCTTACCACATATTCATCAATCAGTCATCCCATATCATTGCCAAGATTGTATGTCTTTTTTAAACCTACTCAAGTCTAAACCGTTAAGACCTCTTAAAGGTTCTAACCAGGAAGCACGCAGATCCCAAAAACGGATTATTTCTCTTCCAACTTCGCTACTAGGCCTCATACATCAATATGGGGGGCCTCACCCTTTAATGGGCCGGGCGACGGCTTGTAATCTGAGCCGGAGTGTGGGATCCGATACCAACACAAAAGAAAAATCAAGTTTTACTATTCCGTCTATACATATTATTACTAAGATTTCTTTCCATTTAAACTATTTTAACCTAAAATGCAATACTGATTTTCAATTTTAACTATTCTACCTAAACTACAATTAGTACAATACAATAATTCAATTTTAATTGTTATAAATATTTAATCTACATATATATACATGGTATAATCATTTCTATATAAAATTGTTATATAGTACGTAAACACACATCAAATGGTTCCTCATTTTTACAAAATTGATCGAATTTTACCAAGTAGAGAGTAATAATCCAACATAAAATTAGTTAATTAAGCGGGAAAAGAACTAAATTTTTTATTAACTTGGTTTTCATTATCAAATTTAGTATAAATTTATATTATTATAGAAAGACAATAAAAACCTAGCTTTTCACTTAAATTAAAAGGATACTACACAAATTCTTCTCAAAGTCATCAGTCAAAAAGCTTTTCAAAAAAAACCCCAAGAGTTGAAACGTATGACGAGCGAGAGTGCCACATCTCCGGCGATACCGCCTCCGCCGGAACATCAGCCTCTGCCGCAGAATTCAGTCGCACTTCCCACTCCGCCGCCGCCCCAAATCACGGTACTCTGCTCCGCATCTCTGCTCTCCCTAAAGAGTGTTAATTTACACTACGATCTGTATAATAACTCTGATTGTGTTGCAGACGGAGGATATTGTGAACAGTAACGGAATACTAACAGATCAATTGATTGATGAAGAACCATCTTTTCACAAGTAATTTCTAAAAATTCCAAACTTTTTTTTGGTGCATTGTGTTCTTCGGGACTGTAAAGAACCTAAATTGACACCAAAGTTCGTATTTTTTAAGATATCTCATAAGCGAAGAGTATGCTGACAAGTATCGAAAGTACGAAGATGGGTTTAAGCAGTTTCTTGTGGAGAAGTACTTCTCTGGAGGTTAGTTTGTTTTTTTGTATTGTCTCCCATTGTTCTTTGGAGTTTGAAAAGTTCATAAAGATTTGATCTTTTTTGGGTGTTGTTGTTGTTGTTGTTGTTGTTGTTGTTGTTGTTTCAGATGATATGTATGAGGAGATAACAACAGTTGATGGTGCGACCATTTATTCAAGCAAGTAAGCAATTTAGATTGGTGTTGGAAACAGAGATCTTGTCATATGAGTTTTAGAGGGTGTTGTAATTTGGGATTGATACTCTTTTATCATCTTGGTTTTTTGGTTAATGCTTTCAGGTGGCCTTCCTTGGCTTCGTTTGCAGACCCGGATGCTTCCTTTGTAGACCCTGTACAATGTATTGTTGAAGATGAAGAAGTAGAAGCAGAAGTAGTAGAAGTGGAAGCAGAAGCAGAAGTAGAAGCAGGAGAAGAAGTTGAGGAAGTAGAAGAAGTAGAGGAAGTAGGAGAAGTAGAAGAACTAGGAGAGCTAGAAGATGAGAGCGTAGATTCAGCTACTGCAGGAATACCCAATGGTCAAATCTCCAATGGAGGTAGTGTCTTAGAGAAGAAGGACAATTGTTGATGTAGGGTACGAAACCAAAAATGCACGTTCTAGTTCGTTTTCGGTGTTGACATTGTTTGAATGAACCTTTTGCTAAAATTGATTTGCTTCATAGACCAGTATATGAAACCAGTATTGAGGTAAGGTAACTGTGAAACCAGTATATAATAGCTATTTGCAGTGTTGTTATCTGTAATCTATACACAAATGACAGTAAGTAGTTGCAGTATTGTCTTCTAGAAGTCACAAATATATGAGTCAATCACAGTACTACTGGCTTAAACTTAAGTACACATCAAGAACGAGAAGAGTGGGATATGAAACTTTTATCTTAACCAAAGGGGCTGTTGTTGGTGGGACGGTTTGACGTTTCTCCTCTTAGATGATGATTCACATTGCGGTCATTGATGTTGGTCTCAGCATTTCTCATAGGTAAAAGCACATCTGCCATGAGCAAGTGAAAGGAAGAGATTTTCTCTTTTAGCTGTGAGTTCTCTTGCAGGACCTGGTGGTTGCTTTCCAACAAGTTGATGACTTTCTCAGATAAGTGATGATTCAACATCATGAGCTGTTCAACTTGTTGCTGGAGCTCTTCAACCTGCTTCTTCTTGCGTATACGTGACCTTCTTGCAGATTCTCGGTTAGAGACCATTCTTCTCGCCCTTCTTTCTTCTGGAGGGAGCGCCTCGTTATGGAAAATGTTTAATGCATTTGGGTCTGACTGAGACTGATTGTTGTTGCTGCGGGTCGAGGCTGACTGCAATTGGACATTGAAGTCAGTGTTTGGTAGGAATGCTGAGTTGAAATGGTCGTCTTGTAATGGGACTCCTTCAAAAATATCGAAAGAATGAGAACGATGGACACCAGACTCCATGTAGGGTTTTAGATTTCTAATCATCAAACTGAATATACTCTGTGATGCAGGAATCAGAAACACCAAAAAGTGACAGATGGAGAAGATAGAATGTAGGGAAAGAGAAAGAATGTGAGAGAGATTGTGTAGGCTCTTACATAAGATTGGTGGAGGCTATATAATGACAAATAAATTAACTTGCATGAAGACAACTGTAATGACATTTCTTGCGTAGCATTTGAAACTTTCTAATAACAAAACTATCTTAGTGACACTTTTTGACAAAATTTCACTTATTTACATCTTTGTCAAGGTTATTGTGTATCTTTTCTTGTGGGCATTTTTTTGTTTCTCAAGGTAACCTCTTTTTTCACTGTTCTTGTAAATCATTTATTTCACAACATTTTTATATGTGATGCATGAGCCGTTTTAGTCACATTTAACTTGATCTATCAACACAATCTCCATATAAAATTGTTTTTGATCATTTGAAAATCTATAAAAAAAAAAAAAAAAAAGAGATGAATATTAGATGTATTAATTGTTCTTAGTTGTGTTCAACTCAACTCATTGGTTTATTCATAAGTTTTCATTATGTGCGGATCCGACGTATGCTAATTCGTGTGTAATACAATAATGTGTCATCATCAATTCATCATGACTTCGTAGCGAAGGAGGTCGGTGGATGCTAACTTGCACGTTTTTAGCTATTTTTACTCACAATGTTACTGTTCCAATTCTATTCGTCAATTTAGAAAATCCTAAGATTAGGAAAAGTAAACAAAAAAAGAAAATGCGATTCCAAATTGATATTACCTTAGTGCCATTAGCGTAAGTTAATCTAACTGTCTACCTACTTGTACAAAGATAATGTTAACTTTGTAGGGTTGTTTTGGTTCATTCCTTTTTTAGTTTTTTATGTACAGTAATTGGATTCATAATCATATAAGAAGAAAATATTGCCCGATAGTAATATACAACCTACTGCATATAAAGTCAAAAGTAAAAAAAAAAAAACATTAAAGGAATAAACTTTGAATTTCAAGGCTAAATTCACACATTAATTAAAGAGAGATAATGATGCTTTAACAGCTTTGAAAATGTGAACCAAAAATGTGATTAACGTTACGGAGAGGCAATGTCTTGTATCCAGAAACGGACAATGACTCTCTTTTTATGCAAGTTTCGTCTTAGCCAACTTGAAGCCACTGAGAGGTTCCTATCCCTCATGTCTTCAGTACTCATATCACACTTACAGGCTTACAGCAAAAGAATCTTTAGATGGTCAAATGACAAGGACCATTCTTATAAAACAAGAGTATGATCTAATGAAATTTTGCTGATAGATCACAATCACACAGACACAGTCTAAACACTAAGCAATATTTTTACATGCTGAAACGTAGCCAATATCATCAAAATGTGCCAGTTTAATTGATTTTATGACGTATAGCTTAGAAAATGTAGCCAATATCTTGTAAGAGAGAATAAAAATACGAATAATTTTGTTCATATAAGATATGTGATTATCTTCAACAATCTACAGGCTCTTAAGAGTTAAGACCTACTAGTCAAGTTATCCTATTAATTACACGAGCAAGTTATCATCTTCTTCTCTCGTTAAACCCTAACTTTCAGGGTCTTCAAAAACCTTGATCCTGCTCAGTCTTTTAATCTGAAGGCAGCTCAAAACGACAAACAGGGCATGTGTTCCTAATCCCAAGCCATGGAACAATACATTCACTATGATACTTATGTCTACAAGGCAACTCTGCAACCTCCTCACCCAAACTCATCTCTTCTTTGCAAACCGCACAACAACACATCCCGTCACCGTTCTCCATCACAACATCCTCATTCGTCAAAGGAAACACTTTCAGATTCTTTACGAATGATTTCGATGCTGGAGGCTTACCAAGACCAGATGAAATCTCAGCTTCAAACAACATATCATACTCTGTTGTTTGAAGATCATAATCTTCTTCATCATCATCATCTACTTCCTCACGATCAATATCACCAATGTATAACTCCATGTTGCTTTCTGCATCATCTAGGTTAAACTCGAGACTAGTAGAATTCAACAAAACTTCCCAGCCTAGACTACTACTTCCCCTTCTCCTCTCACTTATAGCTAGATCTTCTAAAGAGATTGTGGCTGTAACAGAGACTGATACCGAATTGTTATCATCAGCTTCTTCTGCTAAAACACTTAAAACCTCCCTTTCTTCATCATCACCATCAACTTCTTCCCACTCGAACTCCTCGTTGCTCATTCCTAACTCTTCCAATTGAAGTGAATCCCAACAAAGAGGTAATCTCACACTAGCATCATCTTCTTCATCCCCATTCACATACTCATCATCTTCATTCATATCTATTCCACAAATCTCCCAATCCTCCTCCTCCGCCGGCTCATCTCCATCATCAGAATCAACACCAGATTCCACCGTAACTATAACATCGCCTGACTCAAACCCTAATAACCTCATCTCAATCTCATCAACGAAACCGTGTTCATTAAGGTTAACAACAAGATCATCACTATTATCAACGAAACCGCTACTAGATTCTAACTCCAAACCAAAATCATGTATCTCGAAATTTTCGAAATCGTCGATTCCGTCATCATTATCAAGCGGACTTACATGAGATTGCTCAACGCGCTGGTGGAACAGATCCATGACAAAGCTACGCCTATCGAGCAGATCAAGACCTTCATCGGCCGTGAATACTACTAAATCGGAAACCGTAACGTCGCCGGAAGAAAAATCGGATTCGGAGACGTAGAGATCGACGTTGTCCGATTGAACCCAGTGAGAAAGCGATTGATCTCTCAGGTGATCATGTGGACTGCGTCGGTGGTGGTGGTGGTAATGGTTGAAAACGGCATCGTTAGCATCGTGGATCTGAAGGTAAGACATCTCCGTCATATTTTCCGGCCTTGAATTGGATCTCTCTCTCGCTTTTAATTGTTTTGAGAATTGTATTTAATTGACGAAAATTTACAAAAGTGCCACTGATTTATGTTATATTGGGCCAAAGTTAAATGGGCTTATTGGAACTGATTTGAGTTTTCTTTTTTACTGGGGAATAGTGACTGGTAAATATTGGGGGAGGAGTACTTTTTGTGCAGGTTGGCTAAAAAAGAATTTAGTTTTGTTTTAGTGAAATTGTGTGATTATACGTAATAACGTGATATTTGGTTTAAAAACATATTATCATACGATCATAATTAACAATGTATCATGAATAAATGGGTATGGCCAAGTGATTTTGGATTAAAAAAAAAAAAAAAGTGTGTAAGAGCTTTTTTATTGTTTATGTTTTTTTGCATTACATGTTTTCTTTTATGATTAAGTAAATAATACTTTAATTTACTTTGAACGCAGAAGTGAATCTGTTTTATTCACACAACCAAAAAAGGAATGGTCTTATATATTTTGTATTCAACCTCGTAATATATAATTTTGTTTGATTTGTACATGTTTGTTTTAATGATTATGTGAATTTAAAATTTATATCTATTTTCTTTTGTTAAGACGATTGGAAGCAAAGTATCATTAGTCAAATTGTATATCTTTATGAGGTAGAATATACGATTTTATTCGATCTGATATATCGATGTCAATTATATATGATATCTATTTCTTAAAAAAGAAAATGAAAAGTGACTATCATCACTAACGATAATATATAGATATATTCATATTTTATGTCTCTAATAAATAATAGACGTGAGATATTTTTCATCTATACTCAAATAAAAACTAATTTGGCAAATTTGACCTACAATAGACTAAAATACCACTATATGTAACAATTAATTGAAAGGAAAAAAAACATGAGAAGGGGAAAAACAAGTTTTATGTCGAATTTTCTAGGAAGTTGTACGTTCTCTAAGTCCCATCGAATGATAATTGGCCATCGATCTTTTAAGTTTTAAGGTCGTTTTCTAATCCTGGTCTTTAAATTCTAAGGGTTAGTCTATTCCTCAAGTCTCACAAAATTCAAGTCAAAATATTATTTATTTTTTATATTCAGTTGATCAGTTTTTTATTATTTTATTATTATACTTTTTGAAATTGATATATATATTTTTAAAAAGATCGGAAATAAAATATCATTATTGACAATATTAGTCTGTGTTTTTTATAAATAATCAAGCCTCCTAAAGAATATACAACTTTGCTCGATTTGATATATACATGTTTGTTTCGATAATTATATAAAGTAAATTTGATACCTATTTTTTAAAATAAAATATTGAAAAGTGAATATCATCATTGACGGTAACATATAGACTTTATCATATCTTATGTAAGTGAAAATTTAATATATGTCTTATGAGACATTGAAAATGTGCATGTACGTAGTTAGAGATCACTGCAATACTTTTTAGAAATATCTCTAATAAATAATAACAATAAAATTTCTGCCAAATTTGAGCTATGATAGTCAAAAATATCATTATATGCAACAATTAAACATATACATTAGTCATGTTTTCTTACTAAATGGTGCGACAGCCATAGCGACAGAGTGTCATGAAAAGAAAAAATAAATTAAGCGACATCAAAGTTTATAATTAACTGTTTCAGATGAATTGCTGAAGGTAGAAAATGAGTCCGGATGATATTACATAAGTCGTTGAAATTAACAACGACACTACAGTCATTATCAACGTTTGTTATTTGCCACAACTTTTCTCTTATTAGTGTGTTTTCCTCTTTTTCCCAAAACTGTTTTTTTTTCTATTTTGTCAATGCGATAGCGTTTGGTAAAAGAACATAACTATATGAAATATATTGATTATGGTGGAAGATGTCGATTCTTTTTAATATTTGATAAGATGTAAAAAGTATCTATTGCATACAAAATATTGAGAATTACTGTGTGGTAGACGAAAAATGTAAAATTAATAAGGTATATCTATATATTTTATGTATAATTTGAGGTTAGAATTTATAAGCATAAAAAAGTGAGAATAATTTATCAGTGAGAAAAAAGCATCACGTGAAGATGCCCTTGGAAAGTAAAACCAAATTTTGAAATTTACATCACTTTATATAAATTATAATCTCATTCTTCACATCCACATGAGTTTTTTTTTAGTATCCCAAAACGACTGTGTTAAAAACAAGAGGCTCTGGTCGTCGGTCTTCTACATTTCTTGGCCGGTGCTGGTTTAATTTTCTTTTGTGGTTTTTTAACCCATACAAAATTGCAAATATTGCAATTGCATAATAAAATACAATTATGTAGTTTCCAATTCTATTATTTATTTCACGATACAACCTTTTTTTTTAAATCAATAATATTAATCCTTTTATATATGTCATATCATATTTTTTTTATCAATAGTTATGTTTTTACATTTGGTTTGTAGGATTAATATTCTACACCAAAACATCTCTTATGTACGTCTTCGGTTTGGTACAAAAACCAATCCGGTCTACTTGTAGTTGAAAACTACGTCGACACTTTGACTAATCAACTTGTAAGACCACTTTCTAGGGTTTAGTAACAGCCTTCTTTTCTTCGAATTAGAATACGATATGTTTGCATGTGTGATACATGTAAATCGTATTTTTTCCACAATATATTTTATATCAGAAAAACGGAGGAAGCAATTCTAAAAGTACACGTAAATAAATCTTTATCTATTAGTATTAAATGAAAATGTAGACACCATTCATTAAAACATAATAGAAGTAATTAAGTACGTACTACTGTCACATGGATTAATGAAAAAACTACTACAGTATGTAATTCAGAACACAATACAAGAAGGATTCCTAAAACCAAGGCTTTGAACAACATTGGACTTGGCACCTGTTATTTTTGTCTTTATTTAGACAATCCCCAAGCACAATCAACATTCAAAACGGTTTATCGCATTTCCCATCTTGATTTATTTCATTAAAATCACTACTATAAAGTATAAACTAATCATGTAAGTTTTTAAAAGAAAACAAGAAATATTATAAAGGTTATTGGAATACTAGCTTTGACCTTGAGCTCTTTGTCTTCGTCTTGGACTTTTTGTCGCTCTTTATAACATCCCATATTCTCTTCTCGCTGATAGAACACACAAGTTCAGTCTTTTTTCTGTTCGTACCCACACACAAATTTATATGAACATCAAGCCAAGGAAAGGAAAAAGGAAGACAAAAATGGTGTCCATAAGGGCTTTTTGCTATCTTTTAATATTTTCCGTTCTGCAACTACACGCTAAGGTCTCCAATGCATACATTAATCGCCAAGGTATGTGTCTACATACGCGTCTATATACATTAATTTATTTCCATGTATGTTTCGGCGGCGTTAGTGTATAAACGTATGCTAATCAAAATTTCTCTATACAATATAGCTCTACAAACTGAAAGCACTAGTATTCAAATTGCCAACAAGGTATATACTTAAGTATTCAGTTCTCAATCCATGTACATATATTCTTTATGAAGAAGTAGAAATTAGACAGATTGGTTTTTTGATCAATTAACGTTTACTCGATCAATCATTTGTATCCTTAGCTTGCTGAAGATGTAGTTGAAAACCGAAAGATGTTGAAGCATGTAAATGTGAAGGTAGAGGCAAATGGGAAGAATGCTTTAGAGATAGAGAGTAAAGAAACGGTGAGGAAAGGAAAAAGCAAGAAGAGACTCACCAAAACGACGAGTTTAACGGCCGATTATAACAACCCTGGTCATCATCCTCCTAGGCATAATTAAAAGGAATATTTCTTTATACATCAAAAGCCTATCTTTCAGATAGAGGCTTCAATTTTGGTGCATCATTCATCACTCATACGTTATACACATATTTTTTACATGTATCTACTGATCATGCTAAGCGGAATATGGTCTTTTGAGTTATACCTTTGTATGTATTCAAGAGAGACGTTTTTTTTGGGTTATTAATATCAGTATGTAATATATATATATATATATGTTTCTATATCGGTTTTTAAAAGAAAAAACACAGGAAAAAAAACAAATATCATTGTATCAGTGATTGTGATCATTTAATGGAGTATATACAATATTAGAGGGGTAAATTAGAAATAAAGGAAGTTTTTTAGGCCCTGATTAGTAACGGTTGTTATTTGTTGCTGTAGGTACTTTGACTGTAAAGACTTTGCTGTAGAGACTTTTGATGTAGAGACTTTAATTGTTAAAATTTTTATGGCTGTTATTTTTATTATATGTTTTTCATAAATATAAATTATGCTAAGAATAAATTTATTTGGCAACATAATAAATTTTATTTAAAAAATAAATTTTTTAAAAATACAAAAACTCATAGAAAATGAATAGATAAATATTTCAACAAGTTAAAAAATATAAAGATATGACATAATTGATTATGTGTTATAATGGTTATTGATGCTAAAATAATTATGAAAAATGGATCTCAAAATAACAGAAATAAAAAATCTACTTTTAATGAATTATAATATATTTGTGATAAATTATATATAGATTGAAAATGAATGTTTTAATCATCATGGATGATAAAAAAGAAAAAAATAATTGCAGTTTTATTATTATTTATTTATTACAGCCAAAAAAGTCTCATAATTTGTGACTTTAAAAATTTGTACGTACAAACTAAAAACATGGGCAAGACTTTTAAGACTTTTAATAATAATAAAGTAATAAAAGCATGATTGGTTAAATTTTGGCTTTTAAAACTTTAAATTAATTCTAAAGTCTTAAAAGTCTCTCCCAATCAGAGTCTTAATTTATCTACACTTTTTTAAAAAAAAATTGTCATTTGTGACCAAAATACTCTTACTCAGGGGTGGAGGCAGTAAGGAGGGAGTGGGGACAGCTGAGCCCATTAATTTTTTTTTTGATGTGTTTTTAGTTAGAAATAACATAATGACCCCTCTAAATTTTAGATTTTGACCCATTAAATCTAAAATTTACATTTTGACCTCTGCAAATTTTGAATTTTGATCTTATTTAAAACAAAATTTTCATTTTGATCCTCCAAAAACTTTGTTTTTCACCCTATTAAACTAAAAAAAAAAAATCAATTTAATCTCTAAAATTTTCTATTTTTAATTCATTTAAAAAAAATTATTTTGACCCCTTCAGACTCGACTCTGGCTCCGCCACTGCTCTTACTAATAGATATAGTGAAGATTTAAAAATTTAAACAAAAAAACAAATAGAAAACTCATGTTAGTATATAACTGTGTAAAAAAAAATTTTGAAAAATCAGTGTTGGTTTATTTTAGTTTTATTTTCACTTAAAATTTGGCTACTACTGTATATAATCACTCTTTTTATAATCATCACTTTAACTTAGGAATTATCATTTTCGTCAAATTTGTAATTCTCTCTCGATCTCTCATGGTACTGACTTTGAGATGGATCTTATATATATTATATATATATATATATTTATAAGATGAAACAATGATATGTAATTCTTTCTAGTGGATACTATATGTATTTCCTAAGAAAACAGAATAAATCTGGCGGTGGACGTTGAGGATCGGAGAGGAGCAACACACATCAATCCGAAGTTGTTGGACTGAAACAAAAGCTTTTAAATATGGAATCAAAAAGTCCAATATTCATGTCGTATTCCAAATCTACGTACATACGTGTTTTTATTACAGAATTGATTAGTAACAACTGTGAATTGATTACTAATTAATTGTTGTAAACTGAAACAGTAAGTTAGAGGGTATAGACTTATACTAGTTCTCTAATTATCATTTCTTAGAAAAAACGTTACGTACGTTTAGTAATAGCATTAATTTTTGTTTCTAACATAAATATAACATCATATAAATATGATACAATTTGACTTCAATAACTTCAAACTCAAAATTTCAAACGCATTTCCTCTACGTTTAAAATAAAAAATAAAAATGAAGACACTTTTCTTGTTTTTCACTCTTGTAATTCTTATTTCATCATGTAAGCTTATATTATCTATCAAGTGAGATAAAAAAAATACATATTGTATATGTTTCTAACAGTATATTGACTAAATTGTTGTATTTGTTTTGTTTAATAGGTGTATCAAATCTTATGGCAAAAAATGTTATAGAGAGAAAAACTCCATTTGTTAATCAGGGAGACCTGCAGAGCCCTCAAAGTCCACCAAATGTGCATTTTGGAAGCCTTTCCAGATATTTTATTCCAGAGGCATGTAGTCAAATATGTCCAGAGCATTGTAAAAGAAAAAATAGGTTTATGGCATACTGTGTTCCTGGTTTGATTTGTCGTTGTACTTCCTTTCAAATACCCAATCCTTACATTGCAACCAATCCTCCTAAACCATCTATTAAATAAAATTAACAACATCATATATCTTCTTCTCAGCATAATCCACACTGGTTTTGTATTGAGTCTATATATAATAACAAAAAGGAACACCCCACCAACACACATACAACTATATGTAATTTCAGTTTTTCAATTGGGCTATTGAGGCCCCAAAGAACCTACGTAAATAAAAATTGGGCACCTCTAGCTAGACTCTATAAGGCCCATGATTTTGGTTTAAGGAAATTTTTTATGTATGACTTTATGAACTTGATCATCATGTGATTCATGTCAATAAATCCGTTTCGTCTACTTTTTTTCATCGATTCATAAGTTACAAAATTACGATACATTGTTTTAGGCATATAGAGTTTTAAGTTTTTACATGGGGAAAACTACATACCTCTTTCCAACATTGGGATACAAAAAAAAACCACTATTATAAAAAAAAAAAATTAAAAGGATTATGACACTTTCTCAATAATGTGATTTTGGTAAAACTAAGACTAAAATGAAATTTTGCATATTAACTATATTTTCCTTTTTATTTTTTTTACATCATCGCTATTTGATCGAAAAAAGTTGTATGATTTTATTTACAAAAAATGCATAATAATGAATACAGTCGACGGTCGCATATTCGAGGAAATGACCAAATCAAACAAACAAAAAAAAAAGCGTATGGTAGTATAACACCATAACATCATCATAGACATATACAAACAAACATCATGAAATGGTCCATCATTACTCATTCATCATCATCATCATCATCATCATCATCATCATCATCATCATCATCATCATCATCATCATAAAACCATAACCGACTCCAAAACAAAAAGTTGTTGACTATAAATACAAACGAAAGGTTTCTGTCTCTACCCACTTCCTCCGACTCTGTCTCTACCCACTTCCTCCTCAATCCTCATCCCACTACTCTCTCTCTCTCTCTCCCTCTCACTAACAACAACTGAGTCATCACCATGGGCGAGGTAACTGAGTCAAAATCTTTTCTCAACCTTCTCGAATCTTCTTCCTTCTTCTCTCGTTTTTTAAAAATCAGATTTTTTGTAAAATTAATGGGTTTCATTTGCTCACACTGTTTTGTTTCTAAGCAGAAGAAGAACGAAGGAGACAACAACAACAACAAGAAAGGTGGAGATAACAACAATGACGGCGGAAACAAGAAAAAGAACGAAACGGCGTCCGTCACCGTCGTTTTGAAGGTTGACATGCATTGCGAAGGTTGCGCTTCCCGAATCGTCAAATGTGTTCGTTCTTTCAAAGGTTCGATTTTTCTTCACCATCTTCTCTCAAATCCCCATTTCGATTTCTGTTAAAAGTTCCAATTTTTATTCATATTCAGAACGTTGTGAAAAAATCCTTATTCCACGGAACTTGTTACTTGATTTTTTTCGAACTTGTTACCTATTTTTTTTGGTTTGATTATAACAAAAAAAAAAATGTGTTATTTTTTAGGTGTTGAGACAGTGAAATCGGAGTCGGCTACAGGGAAACTAACGGTGACCGGAGCTTTAGATCCGGTTAAACTGAGGGAGAAACTTGAAGAGAAGACAAAGAAAAAAGTCGATTTGGTTTCTCCTCAACCCAAAAAGGATAAAGACAAAGAGAACAACAAAAACAAAAACGACGATGACAACAAAAACAAACCAGAGGAGAAGAAGAAAGCAGAGAATGAGAAAAAACCCAAAGAGGTAAAATCTCATTTTGTGAATGAATCTGATTCTCAAATGTTTTTTTAGTAAATTATAATGTTTTGTTTTTGATTATAGACTCCGGTAACAACGGCGGTACTGAAGCTTAACTTCCATTGTCAAGGTTGTATTGGTAAAATCCAAAAGACTGTCACTAAAACCAAAGGTGCGTTTTTTTTTTTTTTTTTTCCTTTTTTGTTTTCTCTGTTTTGCTAAATGCTCTCTGTGAAACGCAGGTGTTAATGGTTTGACGATGGATAAAGAGAAGAACTTGGTAACGGTTAAAGGAACAATGGATGTGAAGAAGCTTGTTGAGAGTTTAAGTGAGAAGCTGAAACGTTCTGTGGAGATTGTACCACCGAAGAAAGATAAAGAGAATGGTAAAGAAGATGGGGAGAAGAAGAAAGGAGGAGGAGGAGGAGACGGTGGTGGAGGAAAAGAGAAGTCTGGTAATAAAGGAGGCGGAGAAGGAGTGAATATGATGGAGTATATGGCGGCTCAGCCTGCTTACGGGTACGGGTATTATCCAGGTGGGCCTTATGGATACCCGATTCAAGCCCACGCGCCACAGATTTTTAGCGATGAGAATCCAAACGCGTGTGTCGTTATGTGAAGCGGCGGCGGCGGCTTATGAGAGAGAAGAAGAAGAAGTTGTGGTTTGGTGGTAGAGTTGTGTAAATATGGTTATAATCTTTGGGGTATTTTCGTCTTTTGGATTCAGTTTTGGAATTTTCTTGTTTTTTTTTAACTTTTTTTCGTTTTTTTTATCTTAGCTGGGCATATTTTTAATTACTGAAGTTAAAACATGCAAATATATCCTACAAAAGAGATTTTTATTTTGTCTAGTTGTTATTTTAATTGGGAATAAATTTTATATAAAAGCTTTAGTTAATTTGGTCGTACTTGCTTTTTTTCATTCATTATTCTGCTTTAATTTATGAGTTGTTGTGTAAAATGCCAAAAATGTAGTATTACATTTTGTCTAAATTTGATATTTACTAATAAAAGACTTAAAACACTAGTAACTACATTACAATTTTAGTTAACAATTCGTATTGTTTCCACATTTAACACTATAAACATCCCCAAGGTTTTTTATATACAACAAACAAGTATTGTGGTCTTGTGTATCTCTATGCACAGTTTATTTTGTTTCTTTACCAATAAGAGTTTACAGAGTAATGGAGACAACAACAATACGGATACCTCCTCCGGCTCCTTCCTTCCAATTTAAAAAAAAATTAAAAGCGAAGTGGTGAATGAATGTCTCATAAATGCTTAGTCAAAAAAAAAAGTACATAATAAATGCATAATTTTTACAATTTATATGTTAGTAATAAATTTTAAGCTTACGTAGGTTCTTCTCTTCCCACTCACTTGATTGGAAATCTCTCTCGTCTCAATCACATATATATTTTTCCTTTTTGTTTTTTTTTTTTTTTACAATTACTATACATTATATTACAAACAAAATCTTTGCCCACTCTACTCTTTATTTCCTGATTAATGTTAAAGATAAAAAAAAAAAAAACTACAATCATTTTTGTTTTTCAAATTTGATTTTCAAGTTGGTGATAAGAAAAAAATAAAAAAAAAAGTTGGTGATAAAGTAGTAAAAGTATAGTGAAGAAATAAGTGTCGTTATTAGGTGTTTCTACCAAAACTTTGAGCCAGTTGGATGGGAGTCCTCTCTTGTCCTCTGCTTCATGCCCTCTCCCGTCTTGTAAGTTGTAACTGTTTCACTATACTATTATTATTGTTCCTTTGTTTTTTTTTTTTTTTTTGGACACATTTGAATTCATTTTAAATACATCATAGTACTTCATAGTATTATTATATATTACATGTAAATACACTGATTTTTATTACTACTATATGAAATCAACGGTGGAGGTCGAGGTAGGATCATATATGAATCGAATCTTTTTGCCTAATGGAAGAAACAAAACTATATATATAAATAAGCAACTACCTAATTATGGATATGAAACTCTCTTTTTTAAAAGAGTGTTGTTGCAAAAGAAAAAGACAAAAAATCTCATTCGTTTTCAGTTCTTCTTATTAAACATGTTTTAAGCCGATTAATCTACTAGTTACATTTATAGGCTTAGCATACACCTACATTTGAAGTTCATATACGGTTAGTAGTGTTGAACTACAGGTGAAAGTCACAATTGTTTTGGTCAAAAAGAGAAGTTTTAGTTATATGTTAGCGAAGTCGATTAAGCAAGTCAACATATAGTGAATGCCAACCCATGACATCAATGCTCGCATTACTATTTGTTTCCTTTTACTCTTTTATGGTAACGTAATGCCAAAAAAATTATTTATTTATTTCTCTGTAGAAAAAAATAGTCATTAATTATAAAAAATTAACATCAAGATAGTCGTCGTATTCATGTTTTTATTGTGCATGTGCGTTTGATGCGACATCTCATTCAATATTAATTAAGTTAATAATAATACATGCATGAACATGTGTGTTGAGAATTTCGGATCATGATGCGGGGTGCTTCATGCCATCATCATGATGCTATATTGCTATGCTTCATCATACATGTCTTTCTAGGCAAGTTACATTCGAGTTCGAGGAAACTAATGGATTTTAAAATAAATCACATAAAGGTAAACTAGTAAAGCTTTTAACACGCTTATAAATTTCACTCTCTTTATCCTTTTTCTTACAAATAAAATATTAACCGGAATATTTTTTTTTTTGTTTGTAGAAAACCTTTACACTTTACAAAAATGTAAAGTTTATCCGTTAATTTAGCTATACTTGTCCAAAAAAAAACTTGGTAAGAAGCTTTATTTGTATTCTGAAGTTCATTGTTATCTTAACATTAAACCAAAAAAAAAAAAAAAAGTTCATTGTAATTTAAAAACTGAAATTAAACGGGAAACAAGAGTAGTGGTGGTTTAGTAGAACTACTCATTCGATTTACGAATCCCCATTGCTAATTTTTATTTTGCCGTTGTAAACATTTTGATTAGAAAGATAACCACATTTTAAAGATTCATTCACACTATTTATACCATGGTTAATTTGTGTAGGGAATAACTTTTAAAGTCTATAGAAGAAATAAAAATGGTAAGCAAGAAAATAATGTTAGAAGCCAAAGGAACTCACTAAATCAATTATTGTTTTGTCGATATAGGGCGAGTTTGGTCGACAAATATAAGAAACTAGTTTACGAAGAAGACACATGATTTTTCCTCATTTACATCTTTCTTATCAATAATTTAAGTTAGTTGCAAGACAAGAGAGGTCGTTCTTAGTTATACATTTTGGTTAATGCAATGCCTAAAATATTTAAAAATATTCAAATGGTTAGTTAAGATAATCTTAAAATAGATTAGGGATCAAAATGATTCCCTTTGTTTTTTTTCTTTACATAGGCTTGATGATTGTCGTTTGTTCTTACCACGTGGGCTTTTTGTAGGGCATGCCAAGAAAAGTGGACCAAAAAGACCATAAAAGAAAGGAAAAAAAAAAAAAAGATAAAAGATAAAAGAAAAAAAGGAGAAGAAAAAAAAAGATAAAGAAAAAGGTCAAAAAATATAAAGAAGAAAAAAATTACATTGGAAGATGTTATAGATTTTTCAATGCACATCATAATTCGTATAAAACAAAAAAAATAAAACGAAAATGTGACCAGAATATTCGAGGATTATATTCTTTATTACATGCATATATAATTTGTTGTTTTCATGATGCACTTTATTCATAATTATTTCTACATGCAGTACTATGCAAACAATTATATTACTAAACTTAATTTTACCAAACCCAAGGTACAACATATAACCTATACACATATATATTCATTTACAGTTTTCTTTTTGGGTATTTTACTGGGAGAATTCGAACCCAAACTAATGATAATACAAAGCGAACCCAAACTAACGTTTTTAGAGATTTTCCTTTTTTTAGGTATATATTTTCATATACTTTTAATTCGATTTTCCGTTTAATTTATTTAAGGTACCAACAAGTGGATTGATCAAGAACCAGAAGTTTCAGCACATGAGGTCATTGCTTAAAGCATATCTGTATCAAGCTACATGTTTATCATCTCATAAGGAACTAACAATGATTAAAAGAAAGTAACTTATGACACATTGCATGCAGTGATGTTAATATATACTATAAATATAAATTTTGACTAAATCTCATACTATTATTTAGTGTATAAGATTTGTCTCCATATACATTTTTGGACAGAATGCAACTTATACGTCTTGATGAATTTTCGTTTGAGTGTTGTTGTCCTTTGTTATGTATATAGTAATAATGGTTTTTAACTGACAATAAAGAAAGTACTTATGGCTTTGTAGAAAAGTTATTTGGTATGTCTATTTTTTAAAACTTCAATGTGAGTTTTCTTTTATAAGATGTCTTTCAAATGACTCATAGACCTTGAGTTTAGTACTATTTGTTGGACCATATCGATCTTAGGATTTAGTGGACTATGAAAACGTAAAAGTTTACTATGTTCCATCTAATAGCCATTTTAGTTATGGAATGAAAAAACGCAGAACATTATTTGCAATTTGCCCTCAAACTCACATTTCAGAAAATTTAGTACTATTTAGGATTTATCATTTATCATGTGTCAATGCTGTGGTCAAACAGAAATTAATAACAGTCTATTGGATTCATTCAAATGATCGGTCCAACTATCATGATATCGTAGTAATATAGACCAATGTGTATAGACATAAGTATCGAAAACGTAGGCTCTATTCACAACAACACCTTCTTGCACAAGGAGGTGATGATAATGAGGTCCACCACAATGAAAGGAATAAAATGATAAAATCAAATTAAAAGAGGAAAGGAGAAAGACATTTAGCCTTTCTAGGAGTCAATGCTTTGCGCTTTTTTACTTTCCTCATCTTCACGTATGTTTTTTTTTTTCTCTACTTTGGTACTTTGTGAAAATTTCAATTTGATTTGATTTCTCCCATACACTAATTTCCAAACTTGTTTTGCAATGAGTGAATGATGACAAAGGACGAAGAACTTTCTCCTTCCTTGGAAAACAAAATCCAAATATGAAAAACATCAATTTCTTTCTACGGAGACACAACCCAATCGACACGGTTTCGTTGAATCTTCCTCCCAGACCAGACGACTAAGTTGACTTGACATATACAAGTCAATAACTCTCAAGTCCTTGATTTGAGCTTTTTAGTTTGTCTTCTCTGTTTTCACTCGTCTTAGCTTAATTAGCTACATGATTCACTTTTTTGACACGGAATTCAGATGTATGGCCATGCAGATTTTATTTTATATTTATATTTGTAAACAAACCCTGTGAAAATACATTAAGGCTTTTGTGAATGTACGGTCATTTTGTGTGTGTTTTTATAACATATATAACTTTAAAAATTGCATAGGCATCATTTGGAGTTTCAATATACACACACACACACACAAAAAAAAAAATTTGACAAAGTTAAAGAAAATGATTACGATCTTCTGATACATCTCATCGAGTGAACATTCCATCTACTAGGAGATCTTTAACTTCCGTATAGTAGAATCAGCTTTTCATCTCTGTTTGCAAGTATAGCTATTCTCACTTATAACACTCGTGAATGCCTACATTCTACAGTCTATCTACAGCAAGATGAAATAGAACACAAAAAAAGCTGATAGAATTTATGGATATGACCTTTCATATTTTATGACCATCTTTAATATTAGAATGAGTTTTCTATATTTACATCAGCTACGTATATGGATTCTCAAGACTTAATTTCATCAAATATGTAATGGACAAGTGAAGAAAGGTTACTACAACCACAAAAATAGGATTATTAAGAATCTAACATGCATGCACCTAAGCGTAATACATCAAAGAAGAAGATAGAATTAAAATATATGAACATGATAAGAACATAATCATTGTTTCCACTCACGTACACTTGCTTATATGAACCAAACATCTTTGAATAAGACTAGATTGGTAATTGTAATTTGTAAGAGGCTGGAAAAAGGCATTTGCGAAAACAGGCCTATCTATAGTTGCAAGAAGTCGGCGTCGAAGCATTGGGAGATTAACACGACATAAGAAAAAGCCTTGGGCTTCAATTTTTCGAAAGCCCATATTCAAAGCCCAATATAAAAGAAGCATATTATTCGGGACCGACCAAAGTTGAAGTACAAAGTTGGTGTTGGTGTTTGTGTTGGATTCTGATACGCAAACTGAAAAAAAAAAAAAAAAGCAAACTCAGTGTCGCCGTACACGTGGCACGCTCAGAACTATCATCTCCTATAAAAACCTATTCTTCCGCCTCGCGTCAACAGAAACCAAACACCATTAACCCTAATTTTTTTTTTTGTGCCGAACTCCTGAAAACCCTAGATCTACAGATCTCCCCAATCTCACAGGTATTAATTCTTCACTTTTCTTCGATTCCACGATCTGTATTGTATTCTCCGTCGTCTGATTTTGTATTTTTCGATTTGTTTTTAAATAATTCAGGGAGATTTATTTGAAGATGGTGTCTGATGCTAGCAAGAAGAAGGCAGCTCAGAAGAAAGCTGCCGCCGCCGCTAAAAGAGGTGGTAAAGCTGCTGCCGCTTCTAAATCCGCCGCTACTTCCTCCAATGGAGCTGATAGCTTATCCAGTAGTGTCGAAGCTCTTCAAATTTCTGATCGGACCTGTACCGGTGTTCTCTGTTCCCATCCTCAATCTAGGGATATTCGAGTAAGCCCTTTTATCCTATTGTTGTGATTTTGATTAGGAATAGATCTGTTTTAATTAATTGATTCTGTGATTGTAAAAGTTGAGATTTTGTTAATCTGGACTTGGTTTTGTATTGTATCCCCTGATTTTGATGGAATCTGTTTATAATATGTTTGCAGATTGAGTCATTGTCTGTGACGTTTCATGGACATGATCTTATTATCGATTCGATGTTGGAGCTTAACTATGGGAGGCGTTATGGTCTTCTTGGGTTGAATGGTTGTGGAAAGTCCACTCTTTTAACTGCGATTGGACGCAGAGAGATTCCTATTCCTGACCACATGGATATCTATCATCTTTCTCATGAGATTGAAGCTACTGATATGTCTTCCCTTGAGGCTGTTGTTAGCTGTGATGAGGAGAGGTTGAGGTTGGAGAAGGAAGTTGAACTTCTTGTTGAGCAGGTTTGTATAATATGTAAATTAACAGTAGACTAGAGATGGTTAATTGGACTTTGTTTCTGTGTTGGATTCTTATTATGTGTTTTTATCTTCAGGATGATGGAGGCGGAGAGCGTCTTGATTCTATCTATGAGAGGTTAGAAGCCATGGATGCTGCAACTGCTGAGAAGCGTGCTGCTGAGATTTTGTTTGGTCTTGGTTTCGACAAGGAGATGCAAGCGAAGAAGACTAAAGATTTTTCTGGTGGTTGGAGGATGAGAATTGCATTAGCAAGAGCTCTCTTCATTATGCCAACTATCCTTTTGCTTGATGAGCCGACGAATCATTTAGGTTGGTGATCTTTCTTCTTTTCTACTGGGTTCAGATTATTTTCCTTATTATTGTGTTTTCTAATGCTGGCTCTAATGTTGTCTCGTGTAACAGATTTGGAAGCTTGTGTGTGGTTAGAAGAGAGCCTGAAGAATTTTGACCGCATCCTTGTTGTGGTATCCCACTCACAGGATTTCTTGAATGGAGTCTGTACTAACATCATCCACATGCAAAGCAAGCAGCTCAAGTACTACACTGGTAACTTCGATCAGTATTGCCAGACTCGTTCTGAACTAGAAGAGAACCAGATGAAGCAATACAGATGGGAGCAGGAGCAGATTTCTCACATGAAGGAGTACATTGCTCGGTTTGGTCACGGTTCAGCCAAGCTTGCTCGTCAAGCACAGAGTAAGGAGAAAACTTTGGCTAAGATGGAGAGAGGTGGGCTCACTGAGAAGGTTGCCAGAGACAGCGTTCTCGTTTTCCGTTTTGCTGATGTTGGAAAGCTTCCACCTCCAGTGCTTCAGTTTGTGGAGGTCTCTTTTGGGTACACACCTGACTATCTCATTTACAAAAACATCGACTTTGGTGTCGACTTGGACTCAAGGGTTGCTCTCGTGGGACCTAATGGTGCTGGAAAGAGTACGCTTTTGAAGCTCATGACTGGTGAGTTGCACCCAACTGAAGGAATGGTGCGACGTCACAACCACTTGAAGATTGCTCAGTACCATCAGCATCTGGCTGAGAAGCTAGACCTGGAATTGCCTGCACTTCTCTACATGATGAGGGAGTTCCCTGGTACCGAAGAAGAGAAGATGAGAGCTGCGATTGGTAGATTTGGTCTAACTGGTAAGGCCCAAGTCATGCCAATGAAGAATCTATCTGATGGACAGAGGAGCAGAGTGATCTTTGCGTGGTTGGCTTACAAGCAGCCTAACATGCTTTTGTTGGATGAGCCGACTAACCATTTGGATATTGAGACAATCGACTCGCTCGCTGAGGCACTTAACGAGTGGGATGGTGGTTTGGTTCTGGTGAGTCACGACTTCAGGCTGATCAACCAAGTGGCTCATGAGATATGGGTTTGTGAGAAACAATGCATAACTAAATGGAACGGTGACATTATGGACTTCAAGAGGCACCTCAAGGCTAAAGCCGGACTTGAAGATTGAAGATAAAGAGAGTCAAGTCGTTTCCTCCTCTTGGGAAGAAGACTCGATTGGGTCACTCATGCCAAGAGAGAGAGGGAGAGGAATGATTTGGTTTTTGATGGTTTTGGGAAATGGTTTTTTTAACGAGAGTTCTGAAGCCACACATACTTGAGAGAAACCATACTCAGTAATCTCTGCATTTCTTACGCATTAAGAGGTCAGAGATTCTTTCAATATTATTAGTATTATCATTATCGATATGCACCTTTTTTTTCTTTTTCTTTTTTTTTTGTTATTGTTGTTGAACGTTTTTTTGAAAAGGCCAAACAGAGAGACAGTAATATTTTTGGTGGTATTGTAGGATTTTTTATTTTCTTTAAAGACTGAGATGTTGACGATTATGGGTATTATATATTTAATGTTAAATTGAGAATCTTCTCTAAATTATATTCGCTTATTCGTTGGAATATTCTATCTTTATGTTGATTCTGGTGAAGGAATCTTGTATCAGTTATGCTCTTATGGAGTAAAAAAAATTGACTTGGACGATCATTATTAATCTTTGTTGAGGTAACCTCTTTTACAGGTTTACTCTCAATCTTCTGATTTCCAGATTAGAAAATGCTTTGTAGTTTATTATTAGTTCCTCATACTCTCTGCTCTGATTTTTTCGATGAGATCTGTTTTGTGATGTGAAGATTACTCATTCAATTGCTTCTTCCGTGGTCTTTGTTCATAAAGTTTTCTTCATGTGGACTCTTAGCATTTCTAGCATCTTCCACAGAGAGATCTTTATTTTTCTTTCCTTCTTGTCGCTTGACATATAAATTTGATTAAAGAAAAGCTTATAGTTGCGGGAAGAAAGAGTTGATTAACATTTTGCCTTTCATTGACACGACATTACAATAATTTATACTCAAAAAGTGTACCAAGCTCATCGAACCTAACCTATCAAAGTAAAGATCTTACTCGGTACACACATATCTCATATATGACATGAAACTACTAAAACGGACTAGATGAGCGTAACGTTTTAAGGAAAATCTCTTGTGTTAGTAATCAAACATGAGTTGGAGTTCCAGTCTCCGGAGTTGGAATGTCAGACAAGGCTACTTTCCGGCCTCTCTCTGACCGACTATTTTCAGCAAATTTGATACTTCCTACGTGCAATCCTTGGTTTTTCTCGTTCTCTGTCCATTCAGAACTGTAATAATATTCCTCCTTCGATCTTTCTCCATCGCTCGACGGTCTTAAAAACATGCTTCCCCATTGCGGAAAATGTATAAACGCAACCGGGAGTGTGAACAAAACTGCCATAGCGCCCATCAACGAGAGTCCTTCCGCTGTACTAAACCTCGAAGATGAGAAGAAAAGCAGTTGAGTCAAACCAGACCCGAAGTTTCCTCCCGCACCGGTTAGTCCCGATATGAGTCCTAGAGAGCGGCGTGAGACAAAAGGTGCAACCCCAAAGAGAGCTCCGCAAGCTGCTTGTGTACCGATTGAGAAGAGCATCATTGCTAAGATTGCTATGGGAAGTGAACTAGCTCGACCTAGCCAAATACAGAAAAGAGCTCCTATGGTTTGAAAGATCCATAAGATCCACAACCGGCCTCTCATGCCAAAAATTCGAGCTGCCACATCGGAGGCGTAGCCACCGAATGGACGGGCAATAAAGTTAGCCATTCCAAAGCTGGCTGCTACAATACCAGCTGTTTGGAGCTTAAGGTTAAACCTGACACACGTAGAAAACAAGTAAACAATGGTTATTACCTTGTGCTAGACGTAAGTAAGATCATCATTTTAATTTGGGTTTAAAGAAGAAGAACTCAAACCTGTCGTAGAAATATCCCGAGATAACGTTGTTGATCGTTAGTTCAATTCCCATGGAAAATCCATAAAGAACGAATAAAATCCATGTTCTGTAGTTCCTCACAGCAAACCAGAAAACCTATAAAAAGATAGAAATTTATTAAGTAAAGAAACAAAATAAAATTATGTATAATTAATTAATGTTGCTATTAGCTATTGTCATTTGTATTTAGGCAACTTAATCGCAATATCAGTTATATCTCCTGATTAATTTGTACCAAATGCTAATTTTGAAAGATACTCACAAAGTTTTTGCTACGACTATAATTAATTGAATTTTTTTTTTACTATGCTTAATGTTTGCAAGATTCTTTTAATGAGACTCATATAGTTTATTTTATTGAATCTTGATCTGGATATATCATATGATTAAAGATGAGGCAAAATATATGTAGAAAATTACCTTGGAGAATTTATCTTTAGAGATTTGACCTCTCTTCTGAAGGGTACTTAAGTTACCGTCAGGTAGATCTTGGCCGAGAGTGAGGACGAGAATGCCCATAATTATTTGAAGTAATCCGGGAACGAAGAAAGCTATGCGCCACGCCATGAACGGAGTAGCTCCGGCAAGTTTGATGACTTGGAAGACCATTGGCATAAGGAGTTGAGTCACTCCACCTCCCATATCTCCCCATCCGCCTGCGCAACCGTTCACTAGTCCTATAATCTTACCGTTGAACATGACGCTGGTCCAATACTGGCACGATACGAACGTGGCGAGGCAGAATCCGATCATGAACCGGACGCCTAAGTATCCGCTGGGGCCACCCACAAACGACATTGAGAAGACGGTTGGGGCGGTTAGCATGAGGGAGAAGGCAGTACCGTACCGCGCACCAAGGAGATCGCAAACCGCTCCCATGGCTAACCTTGAGAAAATGGCACCAGAGACGGATGCAACTCCGGCATTTCCAATGTCAGTTTTGGTGAGGTCGAGGTTGTCACGGATGATGGGGACTAATGGAGCAGCAGCAAAGGTTGAGATGAAGCAAGTGAAGAATGAGAGCCATCCTAAGTGAAAAGCTCTCATGTGAGGTTTTGCAAATGAGAGTGGGTTGAACACTTTTGCTCGATGTTCGGAATCAACCGGAAGGGCAAATTTAGCCGTTGGATCGTCTGATTGGACGGTTTGAGATAAAGGATCGACGGAGAAAGAGAAGACTTGTTCTCTTCCTGTAACTCCATGCAAGGAGGTTCCAATGGACCCTTCGTCGTCATTAGAATGGTTGGGCGCCATTTTAAGGTGAGAGTGAGATAAGAGAGAATGCTTAGTGCTCTTTGTTGTGTTTTGGTGTAAGTTGGAGAACTGAGATATGCAAACTATATATAGAGCCAGAGGGGATACCAATATCGTATGGTGGCCTGTACGTAGGGTTAGGTGGATCCAATAATGAAATTTAAATAATATTAGAAAAAATTAAATAAGGATTCTAGCAATTTGAGCAAATTCTATTTTTATCAAATGATGACAGTATTTAGTATTAGATATGACTATTTTGAACTAATGGCTGAAAAATATTATTAAAGTTTGAGAACTAAACATATTATAGTACGTTTCATATACGTATAGCACATTTGTGTTATGAGTTTTGTCTGACAGATAAGCGATGCAATAAGTTAACCTGAAACGTTGATCTATGAATCGATTTTTTGGGTTCTTGATTGAACCGTTTTGATTTTTTAAATATACTATTTTTTTAGGAGTCGTGAGGTTTTATCAAGTGTTAGTAACTTAGCATTATCTTATAAAAAGTCCAAGCAACATTCGCAAGGTATCAAGGCAAAAAGTGTAAGATATTAAGGTATTTATCAACTTCTGTTTCACAATTTTTTTCTATTTAGTAACAATTCTTATAACCTATCATTACAAATTTATGTAAAATGCAGAAGACAATGTTTCATTTGCATTAATAAATTTCTAGTTAGATAATTATAAGAAATTTACAAAAATACGTGTAAAAACTGTTAGGCATATTGGCAGCCTGGCATGTTATACATATTGTGCAATTTCTCTAAAATGACGAAGGTTGACAGTTGGCCATGGCTAAGAAAGCCTAGGAGGCCGTACGTATCAATGAAGGCAAAAAGTGTCAAAACGTCTTTAACTAATTTTTAATACTATGTCTCTTGAACATTCCATGTGGTCGACTCACCAAATGTATTAAGTAATTAACTTAAAATAACTTCCTACAAAAATGCTCTAACGTTTTTGAAATTTATGTGTATGCATATATTATATTGTATAGTTTATAGATTATAAAATATACTTTCCGCCTATGATATTCGCATATCCTCACTATGAAACGAAATGATAAGTTGACTTTCTTAAATCTTCCTTTGCTTTGAATCATCTCAATATAGAAGCTCTAAACATAAAGTTCTTTGATGTATATGATTTCTAAGATTTCGTTAAATTTATTGTTAGCTTCGAAGCACTATTGTACCGATAGTAAAGTAGAGATATCCTGTGTTTTCCACGGTTCATCAACAAAATTTCGGTAGATTAATAGTCCTAGAGTTTGTTTTCTCGTTATACACTTGTCACATGTTGTTTTGGCAAGTATAGTTGTAAACAGAACTTAATTAAAGTCTTATAGTTTTTAGAATTAATCATATTATTAACAAGGTGATCGAAATCTTATATATATAGAGTTTTTTTTTTTTTTAGTTATATACATTGTTTTCACATGTAGGGAAGGCAAAAAAGTCCAATGTTTATAGGTTAAGAATATTCAAATATTGTGGGAAGGTCAAACAAAAAAAAATGTCTCAAAAAACAATCTTTCATTAGATGAGAGTAATGTGGCTCATTGACTTCTTGCGTTTATTTAAGTTATTATGGCTCAACTTGGTAGACTTAAGTTTCATGCATATGTAAAAAAAAAGCTTAAATAGATAATTTAGAGAATTTCTTAACTAAGTTAACTTGGTAAGCCTTTCGTTACAAAGATATTGAAGCTCTATTGGTCAAATTAAGAACAAACTATTAAAATATTTCCTTTTATCGTTCGGTCGAGGTTATATATAGAAGAAGAAGAAGAAAAAAAAATGAATTAGACAAATTGAAATATTCAGATAAGTTTTAAGATTCAATTTTTCAATTGATTTGGATATGCGTAGATACGGGCTTTTGGAGTGAACATCACTAGTATAGACTTCAAGTGGCTTAATTCGAAAGTAAACGGTGTGAATAGATTAGAGTCAAAAGTTGTGGGTTAAAAAGAGATTTACTTTCATTCAGCGTGAATAAATTGGGGGCTCCTTTTTGTAAATTTTTAGTAATACTATAAATAAAAAGTCGCTCCAATGACGGCATTTTTCACGTAACGATGAACATGGGATTGTTCACCAAAAAAGTGGTTGATGCTTATCGTGCTCATATAAAATTTTCTGATAGGTGATAATTATTGACTTGCTTAAATACATTAATGATAACTTAATTGACTTATCTGTTAAATTACTACTACACAGATCACAGCATTAGGTTATGTCCTTATGATGCGGAAGATGTACGGTCTCCTCTCTGACTGTAATCCTCATCATTCAAACCACTAAATATGATACACGTCAGTCACATATCTTGTTCTCGTATGTATAGTAGTTAAATCGGCATGTTATTTTCGTTATGCTTTGGTAATACTAATACAATAACTACGATGAGCAGATTCTAACAAAATATGGTTTACAACAAAACTGAGAAATAATATTGAATTTCTTACCCTTCGTTTGCGGTATATGCCAGGGATAAAGAATTATAATATAAGAATATTTGTTAAGTGTATATCTGATAAGGAGTATATATAGACCACATAAACATCATATGAAAGGTAAGTAAATTAGACGACAAAAAAAAAGAAAAAAAAAAAGAAGTAAAGATATGATATGAAAAAGGTGATATTCATGTATGTGCAACAAGTAAAAACCATTAATTTCATAATGTTTTGTGTTTTTACAAAAGTCCCTCAACAAAATCATCACCATTCTCCTATTAACACTAGGGTCCCAATAAGAACCACTAGAAAAGACATACAAAAAATAACTCTATTACCCAGCTTCATGTTAATAATCTTTCTATCACACAACAAAAACAACATCTAGTGATGGTTGCTTTTGATTGCAATAATGAAAATTTTGCGGTAGATGAATGATCATTTGTTGCTAAGAAAATTAATAGTGGTAAATAATACTTAGCTAATTTGAACTAGCAAAATATAAGTTTATGAAATAGTTATTTATACATTGTTCATCAAATTCAAATCTAGCGCTTATCGATTTACGGAATGAAAATTTATATGTGGTCGAGGTCGAGTACTGTAAAATTCGATATAGTCATCCTTTTTTCTATGAAAATATATAATGAAATGATTTTGTTGTCGTTAGCTAGCAAAAACTAAATTGATAACAATCTACTAGCGAGACATAACTTTGTTAGTTAAAGCCAAAAGTTGATTTTTGCTGAACATTCATTTAATTGGCACTACAAATTTTACCTGACTACAAAAACTTTTCATACTAGTATGAGTTTAGTTATGACTTATGAGATCATCCTATTTTAAAAGCAAAGTGAAGTTAAAACAAATCATAATAGGATATAATACACAACTTATATCAGTATGGGTTATAATCAGTTAAGAAAACTGAAATTTCTTGGACCGAAATGCTGAATGGGCTTCCTGAAAAGTCCATATTATCAGACCCTATCATCATCGTATGCATTACTGAGGGGTTTTAATAACAAAATGCCACATGAGAAGTGGTCTAATTTGACTCGATGGGATACTTCGAATACTACATTACTACTGATTACGTTGAGTTGGTTGCTGTAGCTCAAACAAATTAATTGACGAGACGATACTGAAAATACATAATAGATTGCAAAGAAGAATACAATTGTTACGAGACTACATGAAGAGAAATATACCCCTTTTATAGAACTTAAACATGTAATTCCATAAAATACTTACACATTTGGAGCAATAGGCAACTGATAGTACAACACAATTTAACACATAAATTAACTCTCAAGCGTGTTCCGGCGTACCACTAGGAGGAGATGGTTCAGACCCCACGCGCCTCCCACGCTCCGATCTACTATTGACGGCGAACTTCAAGCTCCCTTCGTGCATACCCTTTTGCTTCTCCGTCTCCGTCCACTCTTTCAAATAATAATACTCCTCCGTAGACTTCACTGCATCTTCCGTGGAAGCCATAAACATGCTTCCCCATTGCGGGAAATGCACTAATGTGACGGGTAATGTACAAGCCATGATCATCACCCCCATCCACGTCAGCCCTTGTTCCGTACTGAACGTTGAGGTCGAGAAGAAAACGAGCTGGGTCAAACCAGAACCGAAGTTTCCTCCGGCTCCAGTAAGACCAGAGATGATACCTAAGGAGCGGCGTGAGATGAAAGGTATGATGGCGAAGGTGGCTCCACAAGCGGCTTGAGCTCCGAGAGAGAAGAGGATCATGGAGAAAACCGCGGTTGGGAGTGTCGTGGCTCGGCCTAGCCATACGCAGAAACAACCACCTAAGGTTTGGATGATCCATAGGGTCCAAAGACGGCCTCTCATGCCGAAGTGTCTAGCAGAAACGTCTGAGGCCCAACCGCCAATAGGACGGGCAAAGAAGTTAGCCATACCAAAGCTTGCCGCGATTATACCGGCAGTGTGAAGCTTGAGATGGAACCTGCAAAATTAGTCAGCATGTATTGAGTCTTTGTTATCCACGTTGGTTATATTGCTAGGGTCTAAAGAGGTACAAATAAAAATGGCAGTATTGGATTTTAATTTCTTAGAAAATATTATGTTTTGTTTAAAAATATCATATGATAATGGTTCAACAACCCATTTGATCATGCAAGGTATCAACAACCAACTAGTACTATAGTTTGAGTGTTACTGTCTATTATAATTAATATGGTGCATCGACATTCAAGTCAATTTGATTCTAATTGTAAGGAAAAAAAACTCGTAAACTATGCACTACTTTGCTAATACTAAAATCAGTCAAACCTGGCATGATACACACACTACTCTGCTAATACTAAAAGCAGTTAAACCTGGCATGATATGCACACTACTCAGCTAATAGCAGTCAAACCCTTATAATTATTGTTTATACTTCATAGACTAATTAAGGATTTAATAAATACTATTCCCTCCGTTTCGTAATATAAGGTGTTTTCAATTTTCTATGCAATTTTTAAATTAATTTTATACAGTAGTATTTTATATTATGCATTCTTGTTTATGATTGATTAAAATTTATAAAAGTAATTATTTCTAATATACATATTTTAACTAAAACATTCTATACTTTAAAACGAAGAGAGTATAATATAAGAATTATAACAATTTTACCTGTCGAAAAAGTATTCAGCGATGACGTTATCGGTTGTGAGCTCTACTCCCATGGAGTATCCATATAACAGCACGAAAACCCATGTCCTATAGTTCGTGATCGCGTACCATAAAACCTGGTAATTAAAATTGTCGACCAGAAAACTATGAGCCTTAATTACACGAAAAAAAGATCTTTAACCAAGAAAAAAGAGAAGAGAAAATGCTCTATGAAAGGGTAAAAATATTACACTCACTTAAGGTATAAGTAATTCGATTTCTATATGAAAACGTATTTACATCTTCTTATTCCTTTCTATTTTGTTCTGTTAAGTAGTTTCTAAAAAAAAGAATGAGTCCAATTGTTATCTAGAATTAATTTGTTTGTCTCTATCTACAATGTTAGTCTAGGATCTATATCAGAACAACAATTCATATAAAACATGAAAAGTATATAATTCAGACAACGATCTGCAGACCCTATATATATATATATAATATTATAAATCAAAGGATCCAAGAAGAAGATATAACATTAATTTAATTTAATTACTAAGTACCTTTGAGAACTTGTCTTTAGTAACAGCACCTTTCTTCTCGAGTGTGCTTCTATTACCATCAGGGAGGTCTTGTCCTAAAGTCAAGACCAAGACCCCCATGATGATGTGCATCCACCCGGGGACAAAAAAGGCCATCCTCCACGCGGTGAAGGACGTAGACCCCATGCGTCGAATGATCTCATAGACCATCGGCATGAGTAGCTGCGTGACTCCACCCCCCATGTTCCCCCATCCGGCCGCTGTCCCGTTCACCAGACCTATGATCTGACCGTTGAACATTGTGCTCATCCAGTACTGACATGAAACGAAGGTGGCCAGGCAGAATCCGATCATGAACCTCACCGTTATGTACCTATGGCCAAAAATATTGTTAGAATTTCACATCGAAAATAATCCAATATATATAATCACTTTACTTAGTAAGTTAGTATCAATTAATTTTGAGATCAAATCCATTGATGTGTTAGAAAATTTATTTTAGATTAATCGGTTTACTAACGGCATGATGTCACATGGAGTATATAAGCATATATATAGGACCGTCTCAATCTAAGTGAAGTTAATGTTAAGCTTTTAGCGCAATTTTGCAATTTACAAGTAAGCTTACCCGCCGGCATCAGCAACGAAAGACATGGAGAAGACGGTCGGAGCAGAGAGCATGACGAGGAAAGCACAGCCGTAACGTGGCCCAAGGAGATCGCAAACGGCTCCCATAACAAGCCTAGAGAAGATACTGCCAGAGACAGAGGCAACACCGGCATTTCCGACATCTTGTCTGGTGAGATTAAGGTTATCTCGAATGATGGGGACAAGAGGGGCAGCAGCAAAAGTGGAAATGAAGCAAGTAAAGAATGAGATCCAAGCAAGATGGAACGTTCTCATATGTGGAGCTTCAAAGGATAAGAGTTTGAAGACTTTGGCTTTGTGCTCGGTGTCCACGGGAAGAGAGAATTTTGCTGATGTGTCGGAAGGAACCGCTGGAGACTCGACGAAGAACGCATAGCTTTGTTCTCGACCGGTAACTCCATGCATTGAGCTTCCCGGTTCACCGAAACCATCGGCCATTTTGTATTTGGTTTTTGGCTAGTGGTCTTGTGTTTAGGGAACAAGAAGGAGAGAAGAATGGTTTATATAGAGATAAAGAAGTTGACTTGGTAAGAGCCGATGGAGATTCGAAAAGGCTATAAGTGGGATTCGTTTTACGTAAATGATACTATAATAGTATAGTTCTTAACGATAATTAATGATTCGAAGTTGTTTATGCGAGACTGATTACAATTATACAAGTTGTGTCTATATATTAATAGTATGGAATATTCACTTTCGCCGCGAGCATGCATACACGAGAATTTAGCCTCATCAAACGTCCCAAACGTTCACTTAGATTCCAATTAAGTATTTATCAAAACGATATTACTAAACTGACCATATCTTTAAGAAATTTTCTCTAAAGAAGACAAACTATTTTTCGAGTTCCGGTTATGTTATTATTACTACTTTTTAAAATAATATAGATAAATTTATCAAATGACGATGATAGTTTTATACTTTTATGTGTAAAGCACTTTATTTTTTAACTAAAATTAATACCATGAAATATGAGTTCGAAAAAGAATTACAACTATTTATTTTCTCGTATAATTCAACGATATCTCTTCATGTATAACACACTAACACAGCATATCAATATCGGTGGTATATAATTTGAAAATTCTAAACAGTATGTCACAAATTGGTACAGTGTTGTTTTCTATAGGATTCCTTTTCTTTCTAAAGATTTTCTTTAGAGAAGCAGATGCAAATTAAAGTAATACAGAAAAACAATTCATTTTTAGTCTCTAAGTAGCATAAATTATTTTATTGGAATGATGATAAGTTTGTAACTATAGCTTTATGGAGTTTAATTTATCCCAGGAAATTTTATAAGTGATCTTCCTGAAATTTGTGGGCTAATAAAGATAGAGAAGCATAATTGTAATGGGTTAAGCTTTTCTTTTCGATAAAGGCTAGAACTCGAACCTCACCATCTATGATTCTCTCTACATTAGTTTTTTTTTTTTTTTTCTGCTTTTGTTGCAATTATAAACATTTTATATAAATAGCAATTACAAAATATTTCGGAGATTAGTATAAAATTTGGTCTACTAAAAAAATTGTAGTGAGGTTTTTTCCACATGATGGGATGCAATCATCCATAAGAAGGTCTCGGTGTGATACATTACAATCATATATCACACATGCATGTGAACGACTCCGGTGGGTCCTTCGTCTCTATATATGTGACTACTACGTCTTTGCATGGATTCAAAGGTTCCATATTTGATAATATTATTGTCTTTGGGGTTAAAATTTTAAATTGTTAATATACTAGTGTCATAGGCAGAAACTTAAAATATATAGATTCTAAACGTATTAAAAACTATAGTCGTGATGATGTAATCAAATATCCGAGCTATGCTTAGGAAGATTGTAACAGCTGCAGAATAACAGTTGTACTTTCACAAATAAGAACTTGTTTTCTTTAGGGAACGTGCAACAGTGCTATACACAGGTTGATCTTTTAACTTGTAACAAAATAAAACTCTATATTTCCAAAACACTAACCAATATAAACCATTCTTTAAAATTTTCAAAAGATTTATATATCTCCCAATAGTAAGAGATACCATTATTTTTATTTCTTAATGACTTCCATGTTTTTGATGACCGAAAACTTTTTTCTTCTTGTACAGTTAGCAGTTTTGTGATTTGGGTTTTTGTGAAAAGTAATCTTTACTAAAACAAATGAATCATTTCGTATATATACTTATTACAGTACAATCCGTTTTGGCAAAAAAGAATATAGGTTATACAACTAATTTTGGATTAGAAAAGTAATTTCAGAAGAAAAGAAGAAGAATCAAACACACAAATACAAGAATCTTATATTGTCAACTGCAGGGTACAACATGCTAAGTTAGAATGCCAGCAGATTTACAGGCGCACACAAATAGTTTTATATATATGAGAAAATGTGAAGTATACGTACGTGTCTCTAAAGATTAAAGTGGTCCAAGTCCAACGATTACGAGCCAGATTCTCTGGATTCCATTATACATTATACAACTAATTTTGATGATGTCATCTTACTATACTTATATTTTATCATCGAGTTCATTTCAAGTTAAACTTGGTATATATCAATTGTCGATATTAAGTTGTGAGATTGAATACAAAAGTCACACAACACAACATTGTGGCTATCGCTCTTCATTCATTGACCTCAGGCATATTTTACAACATGTGTTCACTTTTTACTTAATTGCTCAACATTTCTAAGATAACTCGCACTAATTACTTATTTACTGAATTTTACTTAACTGTCGAAATAGCTTTATTATTTGTGCAAATCAAGAATCTAAAGCCTTTATATATATATATATATATATATATATACATATTATATTTCATTTATAGTTTTATTAATTCTTATATATTTTAAATCTAGATATATAATTTTAAAATTTTATTATTCAATTTTTTAAAAAAATATTTAATATGTATTTTTCATGTTTTGACGCAAAACAAAACAAATAGGACATTTCGGTAAAAAGTTTTAGTTGAAGTAATTAAGTAGTTATTTCTTATTCATTATCTCATACAAAATTTATTTGATGTTTCTAAATTTTAATACATAATTAATTATATGTGTTTTATCATCATTTTTATTATGCAGATTTTTATTTTATCTAGAGGGTATATTTTTAAAAATAGATAATTAATAATACTTTAATTTAGGAAAACAAAACTTATATAATATCTTAATTTTTATGCGACAACTTTAATCATCAGTTAAAATTAACAAAAGGATATAGTAAAAGTAAGACTTACTGTCTTAAATCACTGCTAACAATTTATGCAAGCTTGTAATTTACACAAATCTACTTCAAGTTTGTGCACATTCCATCTTCTTTCTCTTGTTTAATACAGTCGATACATATGCAATGTTGCTTACTTTTTCCTTAAATATTTGCAGGTTTTTAAATTTTTTGTGTCGTCTCACCAAAAATCATATTTTCTAATACTTGACACAAATTAATATTATAATAATAAAATATTAACTTAAAATTAATATTAATTCATAGCATTAAGATTGAGGAAAATATAGTTGTTTACATATACAAAAAATGTAGCTGAATACAAATATTATGTGCTATTAGTTTATCTAGAAATCAACTATATAGGATAGGAAGAAAAACTTTTTCTTACTCTCCTTATTTCCTCCAAATAAGTCAACAACGCAGGTCTCTAGTTTGATGTTAACACCATTTTCCCCAATTGGGAACAATCTCTAACAAAAATCACATACATTATTGTTCTTTAATCAAACACCCCATAACCCAAATAAAACCCCATTTTCTATAGTTTTTCTCTCTTATATATTTTAAGTTTCCCACAAAACACATTAATATTTTTTCCTAATATATCTCTTAATATTTGTCTGTTTTCCCCATTTTCATAATTTGATTACCTTAATTTATTCTCAGACATTACAATTTGCTAATTTATTTTTTGAAATCTAATAATTCACATACATTATTGTTCTTTAATCAAACACCCCATAACCCAAATAAAACCTCATTTTCTATAGTTTTTCTCTCTTATATATTTAAGTTTCCCACAAAACACATCAATATTTTTTCCTAATATATCTCTTAATATTTGTCTGTTTTCCCCATTTTCATAATTTGATTACCTTAATTTATTCTCAGACATTACAATTTGCTAATTTATTTTTTGAAATCTAATAATTAATTTCAAATTACATAATATTTTATGATTCTCACAAATACATCTTCAATTTTTCTAATCTATCTCTTGAAATTTTGGCAATTTAAATTTATCTCTAATTTCTTTCTAGTTTAAGTTTCCTCAGTTTTCTTTTCTTTGGAATTTTGTAACTCCAGTAGTACTGTCTCCAAATAAGTGATCCACTTCCTTATGCAGTGAAAAGAAAATCCATCAAAAATTACAGATGCTTTTTTAACGGAGTTTCTTCATTATTTTATCTTTTGTATTTATTAACTATATCTTTTGACTTTTAACTGGATAAACTAAGGAAACAAACATAATAAAATTATTTACCAGATACTTATGAGCCACTTAATTGGTATAAGTAATAATAAAAAGAGCAAATCCGCATAGATTCAAATACAATTAAATACATACAATCAATTATGAAAAAAAAGTACTATCGAATCAGAACCCTCGTCATTAGTCTCATAATCATGCTCATATTTAAAACAGATTAGTGAGAAATTACGAAGAGCCCAAGCAAATAAGAAACAAAAAAATGATCGTAAACCATTTTCACTTGATAAGAATAGCGGATATATCGATCATTTGTTTGATGCATCTTCATAACGATAAAAATCTGAAATGTATATTTATGTGTAAAACTGAAAATATCTACACAAAAAAAAATGTAGATTTTTTTTGTTTTTGTTTTGTGGGTTTGTACTTACTAAAGTCCAAACTACAAATAATTTAAGTTAATTAGGTCCAAACAATTAATGAATACACATATATAGCATGCCAAGTGTCATCACCTCAGCAAAAAGGAAAACCTTCTCATATTATATAAGATATCATTGAAAGGAAAAAGCACTATATATATAAACTCCCAAATTTGTGTAAGTTAAGACTATACACACAGCGGCACACATAAACAACTTTAACTAAAGACTAAACCAGAAATAACAAACTAAGGAATTTACTAGTAAGGAAAACAAAGGACCTCATGGGGCACCCATGAGAATCGGGTCACCCAAACCCGACCCATGTTTTCCAAGGGCCGAGATGCTTAGAGAACGTTTCCTCATCTTTTCTTTACCCGACCAGAGTCTCTCGACCAGCTGCTGGTTCGCAGTCCGCAGGAAAAGGTCTAAGTTTTGTATGTACTTGTCGTCTTTTGTTGCCGGCTTGTGGCTTTTATCAGTCATTACCGCAACCGTATCTCGTGACTCTTCCTCTTCATCTGTCCAGTAGCTTTTGTCTTCCATTGCAAGATCATCGTACTCCTCATCTGATTTTGTCGACTGCTCATCAACTGATCCCACCTGCAGAGAGATTACAGCAAGACTCATTAAATCAACCGAGGGGCACATAACGGAATAAGAAGATCATTATGGAGAGTTTAGTTACCTCTTCATGGTCTCGCTTGTTATCGTTATCGTCATCGCTAAAATCAGTATCTGGCTCGGGAGGATCATCCTCGATTTCTTCATCGCTCCCATTCACAGACTGATCCTCCTTAAGCTGAACGACATTAACAGAGAACATACAGAATCATCAAACAACCTTTCACATAGGAATGACATAAGAGAACATAGTTTTAGAGTAGTACCTCTTTAGAAGTTCCTTCAGACATCCTAGGCGAGCTGCAGCAAGAAGAGTAATACCGACTGCTAGTTTCAGCTACGTCAGCTCTAGAGTCATCTACACTCCCCGCACGGCTCGTGGCTCCACCACTAGGCCAAGCGCTGATCCCAAACAGACCAAACTGAAGATTCACCGGTTCTGCTTTCTGTAAGTATCCATAAACAGGGTGCTCCATTCCATTTTCCTCCATCATCTCATTACAAAAGATTGGCTTCCCGCTCTCATCAACCTTACCATTAACAGGCCAAGTTCTTGCGAAAGTGCCATCAGTGTTGAGAAGAGCCATTAGATGCCTAGAAGATCCTTTTCTTTGAATCAGCTGAAACATCCCTTTGGAACTCAACGAATTAGCTGTACACTGGTTCCTATACTCATCGTCGATCACTGAGACAGTATTCGTAGTAGCATCATAAAGCTGCTCTCCTGCTTCTCGTCTACGCAGGCAACTAAACACTGTTGCGTGTATCGCAGCCACGCTCTTGTCGACATTGGTATTGTTTATCTTGGGAACGAGATGTTTGTCAGCTCGTTTACAGAGGTAGTCCTGTATTGTTCTAATGTTACGTATATATTTCACATACTTGTTTTTCTCTGGGTCAAGTGTCATGTACTTGGCTCTAACTGCAAATCTTTCCAAGTGTTTCTCCTCGTTTGCGATGTAAACCATGAATGGAACTATCGAAGGATGCTTTTTCATCAGTCCCATCTGCAAGTAAGGAAGAAGTTAGGATTACAACTTCCAACTTACAAAACGAAAATGTGTTAAAAGAAAACAGACTGGGGGCTTACCACAAAGTTAAGGCTTAAATGGACACCTTCAACAACAACAGACTCTTTCCTTTCTTCCCATGCGGTAATGAGCCTATCGAGATTGTCAATAACCATTTCACTTTGAGCCTTAAATCCTTCTACAGCCATTTGCTTGGGACTTAACAAAACCGGGGTGGTTGATTTGGATGCAACATCAGTCTGTTGAGTATTATTAGCCTTCACACCTTCAGAGACATTCAAATTATCGTCATCAATACTATCCAATTTTTTGGCTCTTCTTTTTTTGGCTTTTGACTCAGCAACTGCCACAGGGTCAAGGTACTCTCCAGCATGGTAAGTTGAAGCCCACAGTAAAGGATTTTGCTTTTCATCAACAAAACTCCTCATCATGTGACGGATTGAGTCGGTTGAGACTACCGTTGTAATCCCCAGCCTACTTCCCTATAAGTAAAAAAGATCAAACATTGTAATGCCTGTGAAAAAACAATTGATACAGTACCTAAGCTAATAACATAAGATCTAGGCATTGTAACGCTTATTAAATACCAGAAGTGCGGATAGTGTGGATTTGCCACAGCCACTGGTGCCGCACAGCAGAACAGTCACAGATTCTTTCCTCTCTCTGATTCTGTAGAAAATGAAAAAGATCAAATGAGGTGGTGCGGTTTCAAGATAGAACATACGAGGTAGCTAAGAAGGAGGAAACTGAACACATAATATAGGCAGAGGTTTGAGAGTAAGCTCACATAACTTCTAATGTCAATTCAGTAGAAAAAAACCGGACTGACTACAGTTCCTATCAAATGTTTCTTAGAGAAGCAACATACGGTACTTAACAACATATATGGTAAGAAATTTACCTGCAAGCCAGAATCAAGTCAGCCCTTTGGTCATGACCAACATACTTATATTCAGCCAGAGCATCACAGACAACGTTAACGAATATCTCCCGCGAAACAACAACGGTAGTTCGCCTTTTATACATCTCAAAAGGCTTACTTTTACTCTTATCAACATCATCATCAGTAGCCAAACTGTTAACTTTTTCTACATTAGCACAAGCGGAAGTAGCAGCTTCATCACTTGTCTTGTCAAAAACAGAGCCTTTCCCATGAGAGGGTGAAAGAATCAAAGATCCCTCACTTCTTATTAACTCAAATACCCTTCGACTGATCTGCCCACACAACACAAACATTAAAAAAAAAAACAGAACATCAGAATCTTAAAAAAAAAAAAAAACTTGCCAAAGGTTTTGCAACAAAAGAACAGCCATGAATCAGGACCACCAATAATAATGAAACTTTTGTCTTTTGTTTCAAACAAAATCATTACCTTTACAAGATTTTAAGCAAGCTCATCATCAGTAAAAAAAAATCCAAATCAGAAAAGGTAACACACGGATTAAAAATCATGCTTAGTGTATCCCTGACACTTATTCTCCAATACCATGATTTGAGAATCATTCACATTCAAATTAATTAGAATTGAGAATAGACCATGTCGGTCGAGAGAGTAATGCCAAAAAAACACGAAATTTCAGACAAAAGTGCTTAGTCCTATTCATCAAATTCAGACACAATCACTACTGTTCCGAAATAAGCCAGTTCGTTAATCCAAAAATAATAAGGGATCCCAAACTACTAAACGACAAAAAAAAAAATTCTTAATGATGAAGAATCGTAATCTAGTGAAAGCGATGTGTGAAACAAATCTATCAAAAAAAAAAAAAAAAAAAGTTGTAAAATTTGGGGATGGTCAGAGATGATGGATGACCTTGAAGGCGTGACGGGCTTTGCAACCCATAAGCTGAAGAGTACTCTGTAAAACAGGACGCGTATACCTAAACGAATCATTCCAAGTCCCGCTTCCTTCTTCTTCCACCGCCGTATCCGTATCCGTACCGTCGACCACCACTATATACATCACCTTCGTCGTCTCCGCCATGTTTTTGATCCTACTCTATACTTTATATACAAAAAAAAAACATTAAAACGAATCTTGAATTAGATATTTTTGGTAATAATATAACATGCAAGAGATAAATTTGGGAATGCAGAAAAAAAAAAAAAAAAAAAGAGAAAAGCGTGTACCTGTTTATGGGAAGGAGTAATTAGAGAAAGCGTGTCAAAAATTAGGGTTTTTTTTTTAAAGAATCAGAAGAGATTAAGAATGTATATATGTATTGTTGTTATAAGAAGAGGAAGAAGAAAAAGAGGAAGATGTGTTTGGTGTTGTTGTTGTGGCCATTTTGTGTCAGCTTTGTTCCACGCATCGCTTCAGTTAAGCCTACACGAGTCTCTCTCTTTAAAGCCACCTTCCCCTCTCTCTCTCTCTCGTCTTGTTTCCATTACAGACGAAAACTTTAACAAAAAAAAAAAAAATTGTTTATTTCTGTATTTTGTATTTTACTCAACCTGTATTTTTCTTTTCCTTCAAAAAGTTACACCTAACTTTGTTTAAAAAAAAAAAAAATTAATTTACCTCTTTTGATGTATAATCCAAATCAATTTATATTTTCCTTAATAAGATTTTATGGTTGATATAGTAAAAATCAAAGTGTCGGTAACTTTAAAATTAATTACGATATTGAATCAAATTGTCAGGGTAAAATCCAATGATATATAATTTTAGTAGTTTTTTTATAACGATAAGTATTTTTTTTTTTTTGTTTCTGTTTGTATCGTTAAGATTTCGGTTAGAAACAATTATTAATTTTCTATATCCAAGTGTTTTTTTTGTTTATTAAAATATAACCAAGTGTTTCGCCGACCCCATTTGATCCGGTCTTTGTCAACATTTTATTAGGATCTATAATTTTCTTAGGAGAAAAAGTACTACTATAATGTTGCTATTGAATTTAAATTTATGATCTCAGTTCGTGTAAAAGAAAAAAACTCAATTCAAAATTTATGTGTTCACATAAAAAATTGAATAATAATAATAATATGTTTGAGAAATTTATCTTTACTTTAATTTGTTGGAAATGAACGGAGTCGTACGACGAATACAAACTTGCTGAACAACATTTTTTTTTTTAGCTAAACATTAAATTGCATGCATTAAAAATGGTAGGTTTCGTGAGATATTTTTACTCAAGAGTCTCAAAAATCCAAGTTTTTTCCTTAAAAAGATGAAAACACATTGACACATTTTGACAGTATTATGACCCACAAAATGTGTCATTAAATTCATGAACTGGTAATAAGATGACCCACAACTACACTTTTTAGTTTTAAATTAGTAATCTGAACCTAACTAATTTTATCTTCTATATTTTTTTGTCATCGTTAATATGAAAAATTCGATACTCTTTAAAATTACAATTTTCACCCAACAAAATATATATTTTCTAACATTAAAAATATAAAACGAATTTAACTGAATTATTCAACCACAAGATTCATATTCGTCATTTAATCTTAACTGTCTTGACTTTTTAAGTCTTCCTGGGACAATAATGATTTTCCTACTCAAATGACGAAGTTCACCCTTATCTATACTGTGAATTACGTGAACGGCGAGTTGTACCAGGTCCTAGATCTAAGGGTGTTTTAGGGAAGTCAAACAAAAAGTTTCATGGGCCTTCTTGATCGCATTTGAAAAGGCCATCTTGTGGACCCATCAGTTGATATAATCAAGACGGGGTAAATTTGTAAGTATAAAATGAGAACAAGGACAAAGCTGACTGTGTGGAAAAAGACAGAAAAGGACAAGAATGGGTCAGAGTACAAACGTTACATCCATGAACGTGTTTACTAGTAATGGACCCTGTCAATTATTTGTATATTCTTTTGCTTTGTAACTTGAGTTTCATTTGCTTGTTCTCTTTTTTTTTTTTTCCGAAACTATTGAACATATTAACATATATATAGTCTACAAAAGAAACTATAAAAGTCATGGATGTGTGCTTGATCGAGCAAATACAAGAATTACACATTGTAGGAAACAAACTTCGATAGAACGAACGTTTGGCCACTGATCCCATTCAAATAGTTTCATTGAAAATTTTGGCCACTCACTACTGATGATTATCATGTCCCCCCCAATATAATCCATCTAAAAAAATGTACATATTGTTATACAGTAGTTGTATATGGACCATTATATTGTCCAAACCAAATTTTCTTGTTCAAAACGGAGGGGTGTGATTATGATTTGTGTTTCGGGATCCGAAGAGTGTTTGGTTTTCATCCTCATGCCAATACGAATACGTGCATTCTTCTTCAACTCAGAATTTCCTTAAGCACTTCAAGATTTTTTTTTTTGACAAAAAAAGATTCGTCGGCTCAACATTATGATCGATTTAGGTTAAAGAATGTTTGGTGTCGCACTGGTAGGTTCAAATTTTATATTGTCATAAAGAGAGAGGCCTTCTATAATTGTGAAAGAACATTTAAATTTCTTTTGAACATTTAACTTATATCAATTGGTCACGCGTATGGCCGATCTATATAACTGGGTTTTATGGGAGACGCTAGGCACTACTAAAGTTACAAGATCGCTAAACATTCACAAAAAGGAGTTTTTTTTTTTTTTTTTTTTTTGCACGTTGGAACATAAAAAATGTTATATTATTTTTATATTCGCACATAAGTTTTGTTGTTGTTGTTGTATTTTGTAGGAACACTTTAAAAAGCATTAGGTAGTTAAGTTTCAATACTTTATATACATACAACGTTTTTAAAACAAAAAATTGTTAGCATGCATATAATTGAGCAGTTCATATTATAACACAACTAAAATTATTTTCTACGATCTTTTGCTGGTTTGGCTGCAAATGGGCAACTATATACGTCTATATTGTTACGCCCATCAATAAAATTAATTAATATTGAAATTGACCACTTTGTCCGTACAATATAAGATATTTTTAATGCCAAATTGTTTAAGTTAATTAATATAGAGATGACCATTTCACAAACCTTTAATCTCTGGTTCCATTAGCTGCCGATTAGAGTTTGGCACCAAATATATATCGGCAAAGTTTCCAGCTAATTTCTTTTTCTTGAAATGTATGTATTACACATGGATTGAGAATAGACTTAGTTGGGTCTTTTTGTATAATATGTCTAGTATGCTTAATTATATTCACAATTCCTTTTTATCAAAGAAAAAGATAAAGAAATCCATAATTCCACATATCTTTTCCACTACGTCTTGGTTTTTAGAACGTGTTGCATGAGAGTAGTTTTCCTTTAATATCCGGCGCAAAGTTTTCTTTAAAAAAAGTCTTAACAAAAAGTTTATAGTAGTGATATTTTCTAAACTTACAAATTTTGTTGGGCAAACACTATAAAATATGAAACTAATGTTGAAGTCGACGAGATATATATCTATTAGATATATTGATGAAATCACAAAGACTGCTAATTAGCAGACTTTATCTTCATTTTCATTTGACTTGATCTTCATCGTTTTCATTTTCTCTGTTGAATCCTTCCCCTTTTCAAAGAAATTAATTTAAATGCTTTTTTCCCGATTTATTTAATAAATTTATATGTTTGAACAGCCTAGTGCCAAAGATGCTATCACATCTTGTTAAAAAAAAAGGGCAAAGCATTAGCTACACCAATTTCTTTATTTTTGATCGTATTTAAATATATGCAAAACGAAGATACAAATTTTATAATATGAATACTATGTTACGTGTCTTTGATACAAATTTTGTTACTTATACTAAAACATACACACATATTACATATATATATATATATATATATATATCATGTAATCATTCTCAAGTCAAAACCAAATTATTCGTGAATTAAACGAAAAAGACATTTTTAGTGTGTTCTTCTTCTTTTTTTTTTTTGGGTAGAATTTAGTGTGTTCTTCTTTATAAACAGGGTATCTAGAAGTGAAACTAATTATTTTTAGAAGTTTACTTACCCTAAAACTGGTAGTTTTCTTCTTCTTATGAGATAAGATTCTCTAATAAACTATGAGATCTATAACCTAACTTTGTCTAATAGAAAATTAGCTGACTCAGATATGTTGTGAAAAAGATGAATAAATTTACATTTTCAAAAATATAATAGACATTCATAAGCAGCCAAATGAGCTTACAATCAATTAACTATTTATAACTTTTGGTCACTATCTCGAAATATCGACCTAGGCAACTTTATGAGAGTAGAGGAAGAAAGTACCATAATCTTGAAAGATTATTATATATTCGACTTTGTAATATATATATGTGAGTGGGTATTTTTAGTTAACCAACCAGCCTTGTATATATACCATATTATTGTATTACACATTGATCGGAGGCTTGACCGTGAAATTATGTTGACCAAATCTGTCTGATATGACGGCGATGGCTTCGGCTGTCAGAATTAGTCATTCCCAGTGATCGTGAGGAGTTTTATATATATGCTCGAATGCATCTCTTTCAAAGTTAATTAAAAAACGATAGATATGGTAGCATTCACTTCTTGAATAAGGGGAATATGAAAATAAATAAATAGATAAGCTGCAGCCAAATGTAACTTCTATTGTATATCCAAAGTGTGGTGTTTGGTGTGAATATTATTAATCAATACTAAATATTTGACTCGGAACAACAGGGAAGACCAAGTTACTGAAATCTTCCATTACGAAACAAAAGTGATTAACAAGGGATTAAAAGGTTCTTTATAAGAATAATAATATAAGTAAGTTCTTGAGCAATGTGTAAGTCTGTTATCAACTTATCAATATAAAGTTTCTGCTAATATAATATGAGATATGCACTAATCGGATTTATTTATATATAGTAAAGAGGAAGAAGATTTGGCAATGCTATTTAATAAACGATAAGTAAGTGGAAAGTATATTTTTTTTTTTAAATAGTAAAAAGCTAATGGTAATGGATTTTGTTTGTCAGTATTAGCAACTGAAATTTAAAGGTCGAAGAATGATTAATTGGCCTTAATTGAGGTCAAGAGACGGATTATTCATATTACCACCTTAATTGAGAAAGTCATAAGACTTTACAGACATGCACTTCTTGTGTATATCGTGTGTGTGTGTGTGTGTCGTATTCGTGTCATCTGATCCATATCCATCAAGATGAAAGCTTAGTCTAATCAATGGTTGAAAATTAGTTTAATTATATTTTGAACAATCATTTAACATTCTAAAGTAGTAAAATTGGTAGTTTCCTTTTGACCATTATTTTTTTTACAATGGAACTGTCCATTTATTGGAAAAAAAAAGAAGATGCTAAAATCATAACATGAATCAATTACAAGAAAAAATTAGACACCTACAAAAGATAGACATCATTCATCGCATCAATTCCATGAATACAAAGCCATTCCACAAAGCTATGCAACAGCATTGACGGTCACAACAAGTTCCTTGATCTTGCGAATATCAGACCCAAAACCATTCTAAGGAACGCCAATGGCAACATCCTCTGCACATTGAAATACGCCAGAGCAAACGCAACTGAACTCACAAGAATCGCATACCAAACTGGCAACTGAAACTTGATATATGAGCCAAGAATGGGATCATCAATGAACCAGAAAGCAACTAGCCACGGTATCATAATCTGAAAAAGTTAATGGTAACTAAGGCCACAACAAATAATCACAGGTGAAATTGAAAGCTTTGGAATATAACTCATTTTCTCACTACCGTATGTTTTGCATCTTCTTTATGAACGGAAGGCATCTATAATACTCCAACAAGGCCGAAAACGGTGTCGCTGGACTCTTTGTGTTCGTGGGCTCTCTTTAGTTTCGTGGGCTTTCTTTATTTTTTTTTTTCTGTGACCGTTGTTGCGGTAAAGTTTTTCCTTTTTTTTTTTCTACGGAATTCTGAAATGCAAGAATCTGTGCTACCAAAGCTTTTTTTTTTTAACCTTTTTCTTTTCATGAAACCAAGAGGATGAATTTGAGTGTGTTTAATCCAAACATTTTTCACAAGATTTCAAAATTTTTATTTTTGGATCCTCGCTAGTGTTCTACCATTGGACTATGTAAATTTTCACAAACAATTTTTTTCACATTGTTACAAAAAAAAAAGACTGTATAAAAAGACCATTTTGTGAGTGTCTAAATTTTTTATTTTGCATTATTTTCAATTATAATTATGGTTTGATCCCCTTATTTGGTCTACTAACCCATTGGAGAAGCAATTTTTAATGGAACATGCGCAAAACATAAATTTAATACAAACAACCGCGACCCGGGTCAAACAATGACAATTATATATATTTTTTTTATAAAATAAATAGATAACTAAATACTAATGGAAATATTAGAAGAAAAAAAGGAAAAAGAATTAAGTAAAATATGTTACAAAGAAAAAAGGGAAAGTAAAATTTGTTTTAACTTTAATTGAAACGACGGATGGATTTAATTCTCTTTTGCCCCTATATCAGAAATTCTTTTCTGCATTACCTCAACTTATTTTACATACCTTTTTTTAATGAAATGACAAAACTACCCTTTTAACAATTTTTAAATAAAATCGAACATTATAGTTGTACGCATTGCACCTTAGTCAACACATATTAACTTCTGATGTCCCTGTCTTGTCATCGTCACTTGCAAAACAACACAAACTTAAAAAGAAACTGATAATAACCAAACCAGTCTGGCATCAACTAGACACTAATCTGTTATACCTTATTTCAGGCTTATGAGATGGTATCGTAGTTAAGTGATATATGTAAGGGTATTCTAATGCTTTTTCCTCTTGTTCAATCAATCGTGCTCTCGGGGATGCGTAGGTCTGAGCAGACAGAATTCAAGGAGAAACGTTCCCTTTGACATCTAAAGTCGTAAAATTAGTAGTTTCCTTTTGACTATTTTCCCGTATCTCTTTGTACAATTGAACTGTCCATTTATTAAGAAGAAAAAAAAAAAGAATTGCTAAAATCATAACATGAATCAATTACAAGAAGAATAAGAAAACACCTAAAACATAGACATTGTTCATCCTCATCGCATCAATTCTATGAATACAAAGCCATTCCACAAGCTATGCAACAGCATTGACGGTAACAAGTTCCTTGATCGTGCGAATATCAAACCCAAAACCACTCCAAGGAACACCAATGGCAACATCCTCTGCACATTGAAATGCGCCAGAGCAAACGCAACTGAACTCACAAGAATCGCACACCAAACTGGCATGTACCTAGTCAAAGACGGTAACAAGAACCCTCTGAACACTATCTCTTCCCAAACCGGTGCACAAATCGATACCACAACCGCATACAGTGCCATTGCCACAGGGTCTCTAGCCATTATCGACTGCTCGACACTTGACAGTGAGACTGGACTTGAGGTCGGTGGGAGGGGCAAAAGGTTGAGGTTTAATTGGGATAGACGGTTAACGAAAGGGAACATGAAACAGCCTATGATAACATCTAGTTGCCAGTTTCCTTTGAGGCTAAAGCGGAACCAATCGCTTGCAAGAGGACGGAACATGGAGAGACAACGGTGGAGGATAGCAATCCCGGCAAGGCCTTCTGTTACATCAGTTACCAGACTGAACAAAGCTTGGCCTCTAAATGTTAGGGATTCTTTGTGGAAACCTGATATATGAGCCATGAATGGGATCATCCATGAACCAATGAACCAGAAAGCAGCTACCCACAGAAGCATTACCTGAAAAAAAAATTCTGTTAGGGTCACAACTTAGAACTGCAGAATTAACCAAGGAAATAATTTGGACGCAACAGGTGAAATTGAAAGCTTTGGCATTTGGTATATAACTCATTTCTCATAGTTTGTATTGCATCTTCTCTACGAACCAAGGCATCTATAATACTAATATATAGCTTGAAGTAATCTCGTTTCAACAACATATATCTAATCAATACAGGCTAAAGAGGTAAGACGTGTAGTCCATAGTTTATATAGATCAAGGATATTTACCCACATTTAAATGTCTCTACTTTCAAAAACTAATGTCTTACACAGACTCAATATAGGTAATACTCCACTCATTCATATAATAAAGTTAAACTCGGATCAGATAATCGAGTACAATTCTAGACAGCTTTCATTACTGTTCTTGTGTAAAGTGTAAATCTAGTATGGCAATACAAAAGAGGTTGAGTAACATTAAGAAGTAGGTACCTGCACAATGGTCTCAACAGTCCAAGGTACTTTCCAACGAGTCCCAATGGCCTTCAAAACTGCATCTGCAGCCTGAAATCCAACAAAACAAAGGTGCTTTTAAACCCAAGATTATGTTTTTTAAAAAAAGGTCGATAAGCCTTTGTCGGAGTTTCCTTATTTGCAATTTTCCCATTACATAAGAGTGAAAGAAGAGCTTTTTAGAATATTATCAATTTCTACTGCACATTTTAGCGCAAAAGAACCCTCAAATTCATTTCATGAAAACACTAGTAAACCAAAAATCAGTTGATGATGGATAATACAGTACATAACACAATTTATTCCACAAGGAGATTTCTGATGTAGTCTCTACAGTCTAGACCCTAACATCAAAATTGATTGTCATACTAAAGCAGAGACTAAGAAATAGTAGTTCTTCTTCAAAAAATACAAGTATCCAGTGACAGTTGGGATAACCTTTTACCTTTTGAAGAGTCGCCTTCAAATCTGTTTTATCTATACATGGAGAATCTTGATCTGGCTTAACTATTTCCTCAGGCACGAATTGCTCCGGATTCTCGGGAGCAGAATCCTCATTTCTAAAGCAAAAAATCTTCCATTTCTGCAGACAACAACACCAAATTTTAAATACATTGGAGATAAACTCATCATCTGCATCAACACAAATATAGTCTTCTATACTATAAAGCAGCTCTTCTCATTTACCAATTGGACATATCTAACTTAAAACACCTAATCACAATACTACTAAACCTCAAAAGAAAAACCCAATTCCACAATTTCATAAACAACCATTTCTGTACTAGTTGTCAAATTCAAAGTTTCAAACTTGATTTGGAGAAACAGAGAAAAGAAACAAGAAAACGTACGTGCTTTGCAGACTTATTAGAAGGTGAAGAAGCAGCAGTTAAAGGGGAAATCTGGGTAAGAGCAGGAGAGAATACAGTTCGACTAGGAACCCTAAACTTAGAACGCGAAATAGATAGAGCTGGGCGATGGCAAAGGAGAGACGAAGAAGAGCAAGGAGAGGTCAACATGGGAATCTCCTCCGTGGAATGAGAGATGAGAAAAACCCACAGAATATGCCAACACTGAGGAAACCCTAATGTGAGATTCTTCTTCTTCTTCTCAGTTTCATCAGAGAAATTGAACAAACAAAAAAAAAACCCTAATTATCTGAAAATTGGATTTGGGGGTTTCGTGACCAGAGAGAAAAAGAGAGAGAGAGTGACCAAGAAAAGCTGTTGAATTTTCAACGACAATAATTAACAATCCTTCTAAACCGAACTAAACCGATGACTAAACCGGAATAGATCAATTATGCAATTTGGTCTACAATTTTGACCAAAACACTAAAAAAATAAGACTAAAACGGAAGACCATCATTAGTGGTAGCAACCACAAAAGTTACTCAAAATAATGTATTTTAAATATTTTCTTTAAATATTATTATATATTTAAATAACAAATCAATATAAATAAAATTGACAAATCATAAACTCTTATACCAAAGAGCAACGATTCTTCTGATACTTGCTAAAGCATCGTTACTCACCATTTTGTTTGGTTTATTATTATTTTTTAATTTTTAGGTGAGAGTACCTTCAAGAGTACCGATTAGTAAAGATGCTCTAGAGCGGTACTCATGCAATTCTTTTTATTAAAAAAATAATAAAAGGAAGAAAGAGAAGAAAAACTAAGAAGAAACGTTATTTCGGGTAGGATATGGAGAAACCGCTTCTATGTATAAAAGGATATGTGTCAATCATTGAGTGGTATATATATTAATAAATAAATAAATAAAAATATGTATAATAAATTTTTTTTCTTTTTTCGTGTTTTGTATAATAAATATGCAAGTCGTCGTCGTCCAAGTGGCTCAAGTCTAGGGAACATATACAGCCACAGCAAAGGGCAATGAACCCAATGGAAGAGGGTAATCCAACACAGAGAGCGAGTTTGGGAGAGATACAGTAGAGGAGTATGACGATGACAACAATCCCAAAGCCATGACTCACGCATTCAACAAAGAAGAAACTGAATTCTCCATCTTCTGGGGGTGCCCCCGGCCCGAGAAAAGCGCTATAGACGTATAAGAATGCCAAATAACTTCCCCAACTAATTTGGGTGTCATTCATGGGGATCTTGTTTTGCCTTATGTACATGAACGCTGCAATACCGGCCGACAAGATGAGTATGTGCATGATGATGACTTAAAGTATTCGCTTCGTGGACCTGCCATACCACAAAAACAAAAAACAAAAAGAGAAGGAAAACATATGCAATCAAGCCATTAGTTGGAAATAAAATAGCCATACAAACACAAGAAAGAATAAAAATTCACCGATCCACTCACCATATACTTCTAGGTTTAGCCATCGTTTTGCTCTCCACCATAATGACGAGTATTGTAAAAGCTTTATTAACCACACAATTTGTTAGCCAGTCCTTGTATTATTTTATATATATATATATATATATATATTATTTACGTTCAACATCTTATTCCAACTCGATCGAAGTAGGATTCAAATATGTTTCTCTTTCAATTTTATTGAGGGGTATATGTAAATCTCTTAGGATAAGGATTTAAGTTATATGTTGACAAGTTTGGGATCTTGCTTCTAGGAGTTCGTTGTGAATGAATAAATCAAGTTATTTCGACACCTATAATTTGACATAGTATGAGAGTTTATAGGCAAAAATTAAGACATAGCATCAATCATGACAGGGGAACCAGCTCCTTGCGCTGAATTGGAACCAACTTCTTCATCATCAAATAGTGCCACCATTCTTATCTTCATCTGTCAAGAAGATCTAGAAGCTTAGATAATCCCGCGGCTAATCGTCTCTATAACCAATTCGTCTTCGACAAAATATCGAACCTCACCTAAGTTTTTGAGGATGACATTAAATGAGAACTCGGTTTCTGCATTACCAATGTGTTAGTTTCTAAAAATGTAGCAATTGTCACTACCAATGTGTTAGTTTCTAATGAAATAATGTTTTTTTTTTGTTTGTTTCTGTTGTAGAAAAGAAGATTATAACGAAGCTTTTAATTTCTCTAAAAAGCCAAATTTCTAATTAATGCATGTGGTAAATCCACAAAAGGTATATATATTTATGCATCCCCTAGCTAGTTTCATTGATAAAATATATACAGTAAGAATTAAAGTAAGATTTGTACGTTTTAGTGATGTTTTAAAAATAGGTGACATGATGCAGAGGATATGTACGGCTGCAGAAGTGAGGATATACTTCAAATGGATTATTAGGAGGTCCAAAGAGAGCTACTAATTACTTGAAACCGAACAAGAACTGCAAGCCTATTTTCTTGAGTCTGCAGCCTGGCTAGACTGGTATGCGACTTTGGTTTGCTTGCAAGTCGTCGTCGTCAAAATCTACGGAACATAGACAGCCACAGCAAAAGGCCATGAACACAATGGAAGAGGGTAATCCGACACAGAGAGCGAGTTTGGGAGAGAAACAATAGAGGAGAAAGACGATGACAACAATCCCAAAGCCATGACTCATGCATTCAACAAAGAAGAAACCGGCTTCTCCATCTTCTTGGAGTGCCGCGGGTCAGGCAAAAGCGCAATTGACGTATAAGAATGCCAAAAAACCTCCATATATATTTTGGTCGTCGTTCAAGGGGATCTTATGTAGCCTTCTGTATATGAACGCTGCAAGAGCCGCCGACACGATGAGTTTGTGCATGATGATGACGTAAAGTATTCGCGTCATGGACCTGCCATACCACAAGCCATTGGTTGGAAATAAGATAGCCATAGAAACACTAGAAAGAAAAAGAAAAAAAATCACCGGCCGATCCACTCACCATGTAAATTTACGTTTAACCATCGTTTTGCTGATCTCCTCCATAATGATGAGTATTGTAAAAGTTTTATATACTGTATTAATTAAGCGCACAAATTGTTAGCCAGTCCTTGTTTTATATATATAGTATTTACGCTCAACATCCTATTCCAACTCGAAGAAGGAGTTCAAATATATATGTTTCTGTTTTAATTCGATTGAGGGATATATGTAAATCTCTTAGGATAAGGTATTTTGACATGTTTGGGAGCTTGATTTTAGGAGTTCGTATGTATCTAGTACAATTCTCTCTCTTTGTATTAAATACTCTTGCATTGTGAATGAATAAACCAAGTTACTTAATTCGACACCTAAGTTTACATATGGTATCAGAGTTTTATGTGAAAAAAATCAAGAAAATTCTTCTCTTGTTTAAAAAAAATTGTCTTTCTTGCGTGTCAATAAATAATGTCAGAAATTATAACATGTTTGTGAATGAATCACCAATTTCCTGACGGAAACAAAAACGTACGTTCAAAAGCATGCAGCCTGCCTAGACTGGTAGGCAACTTTGGTTTTCGTGCATGTCGTCATCAGAGTCTACGGCACATAGACAGCCACAGCAAAGGGCCATGACCACAATGGAAGAGGGTAATCCGACATAGAGAGCGAGTTTGGGAGAGATCCACTCACCATGTACATTTAGGTTTAGCCATCGTTTTGGTCTTCTCTATTATGATGAATATTATAGAACCTCTGTAATATAATATTATAATCACACACTTCTTTTAATGTTAAGTCTCAATCCTTGTAATATATATAGAGTACATCACGTTCAACATCCTATTCTAACTCGAAATAGGATTTTATATATCATATATGTTACGTTATATTTTTTTTTAATTTTTTTTTTTTTGCGTTATATTTTTTTTATTATATATAAAAAATAAAAATAAAATCTACAGAGGTCATAGTAGAGAAACTTCATCAAAAGACATAGCCTCGACTTTAAACAGCCTAGTATATATGATTTCTTGGTAAAAAATCTATTACCCTGACACAAGTCAGAAGAGAAAGTCAAACGGTCAAATTAAAATCTCTGTCTCGTGTCTCTTTCCTCCTCATATATCGCCATGTCTTCCTCTCATCCATTTCTTGACTCCAAAGAAACACTACAATCTCTCTCCCCCAAAAAGAATGAACAAAAAAAACAAACCCTAATTCTCTCTCTCTCTCTCTCGCAAGAACAAATCAATTGTCTAATGTCTCCTTGATTCATCACGGTCTCCAGAATAAGTCTCTACAACATTGTTCTCGGAATATTTCAGGGATGGGAAGGAGAGATTCATGTTTTCAAGAAACAACATATGTTTCCTTCTTCGTTCTTCTTTCCTTAATCTTTCATCAAAATGTAATCTGTCAAGAAGAGAAAAGCTTGGATAATCCTGCTGCTAATCGTCTCTATAACCAATTCGTCTTCGACAAAATATCGAATCTCACCGAAGTTTTTGAGGATGATATTAAACGAGAACTCGGTTTCTGCATTACCAATGTGTTAGTTTCTAAAAATGTCTCAATTGTCATTACCAGTGTGTTAGTTTCTAATGAAATAATGTTTTTTTCGTGTTGTAGAAAAGAAGATTATAACGAAGCCTTTAATTTCTCTAAAAAGCCAGATTTCTTAAATGCCTGTGGTAAATCCACAAAAGGTATATGTATTTATACATCCCCTGTTTCATTGATATATATAAAGTAAGATTTTTACATTTTGTTGATGTTGTTTGGTTTGAGAATAGGTGACATGATGCAGAGGATATGTACGGCTGCAGAAGTGAGGATATACTTCAATGGATTATTAGGAGGTCCAAAGAGAGCTACGAATTACTTGAAACCGAACAAGAACTGCAATCTATCTTCATGGATGTCTGGATGTGAACCTGGATGGGCTTGTCGTACTGCTAAAGATGTGAAAGTTGACCTTAAAGACGATAAGAATGTTCCTGTAAGAACTCAGCAATGTGCGCCTTGCTGTGCAGGTTTCTTCTGCCCTCGTGGCATCACCTGCATGATCCGTAAGTCCTAAACAATTCAAAACGATTGAACAGAATCAGTTTTTGATCCATTTCTAATGTTGCTTCCTCACAATGATATGAAGCTTGTCCTTTGGGAGCTTATTGTCCAGAGGCTGAGCTGAACAAATCAACAGGATTATGCGACCCGTAAGTCTTGTTTCTGATCAATTTTTAAAGTTTATCTTGAATATATGGTAAGATTAGCTGCAGGATTATTGTTTTTGCAGATATCATTACCAGCTTCCTTCTGGACAGCCAAATCATACTTGTGGTGGAGCTGACATTTGGGCTGATATTGGTAGTAGCAGTGAAGTTTTCTGTTCAGCTGGATCGTTTTGTCCTTCCACTATCGACAAGCTTCCTTGTAGCAAAGGGTAACTAACTAAGAATGATTTTCATAACTTTCGTTAAAGGTTCATCTTTCTCTAATCTCATCTTTTGTTTCCTCCAGACATTATTGCAGGACAGGTTCTACTGCAGAACTAAGTGAGTGATCTCTTTTTTCAAACTATCAGAGATAAAGAAAGAGAACTTACACTTACAGTCTCTTTCTCTGATGAATGTGCAGATTGTTTTAAGCTGGCAACATGCAATCCAAGATCAACAAATCAAAATATCACAGCATATGGAATCATGCTTTTTGTGAGTCATTGATCTCTCCTTAAAACTATTTGCTTCACGTATCTGTTGGTTTAGTTTCCAATTATTTGAGTCTTTGGCTTGTTTCTTTGTAGGCTGGGTTAGGTTTCTTGCTCATAATCTTATACAACTGTTCTGATCAAGTGCTTGCAACGAGAGAAAGAAGGCAGGCAAAATCCAGGGAGAAAGCAGTACAAAGTGTGCGTGATTCACAGTCAAGGGAGAAATGGAAATCTGCCAAAGATATTGCAAAGAAGCATGCGACCGATCTGCAGCAATCGTTTTCCCGAACATTTTCGAGGAGAAAATCTATGAAACAGCCAGATTTGATGAGAGGTTTAAGCCAAGCAAAACCTGGATCAGATGCTGCCTTACCACCAATGTCAGGAAGTAGCTCAGACACAAAAAAAGGAAAGAAAAAGGATAAAAACAAACTAACTGAGATGTTACAGGACATTGAACAAAATCCTGAAGATCCTGGAGGGTTTAATCTTGAGATTGGTGATAAAAACATTAAAAAACATGCTCCAAAAGGCAAGGCATTGCATACTCAGAGCCAGATGTTCAGGTACGCTTATGGCCAGATTGAAAAGGAAAAAGCAATGCAGGAGCAGAATAAGAACTTGACTTTCTCTGGAGTCATCTCCATGGCTAATGATATCGACATTCGAAAGAGACCTACGATTGAAGTTGCTTTTAAAGACCTTACGATTACTCTAAAAGGGAAAAACAAACATCTCATGAGATGTGTGACTGGTAAACTATCACCTGGACGTGTTTCTGCTGTGATGGGTCCTTCTGGTGCCGGGAAAACCACTTTCCTAACAGCTTTGACAGGAAAAGCACCAGGTTGCACCATGAGTGGAATGATTCTCGTAAACGGCAAGGTTGAATCAATTCAGTCCTACAAGAAAATCATAGGTTTTGTGCCTCAGGATGACATAGTCCATGGAAACTTGACAGTGGAGGAGAATCTCTGGTTCAGTGCAAGATGCAGGTATGCCATATTTTGCTTAATGAAATAAGAGTTTTCAACATCTTATTCAGCTGTATGCATAAAACATTGGTTACTACATTACAGGCTGCCTGCGGATCTCCCAAAGCCGGAAAAGGTTTTAGTTGTGGAAAGAGTCATTGAGTCACTTGGTCTGCAACATGTTCGAGACTCTCTTGTTGGGACTGTGGAAAAGAGAGGAATCTCTGGAGGTCAGAGGAAAAGAGTAAATGTGGGTCTTGAAATGGTGATGGAACCATCACTCTTAATATTAGACGAACCAACTTCAGGCCTTGACAGTTCATCTTCTCAGTTACTTCTCAGAGCTTTACGTCGTGAAGCTCTTGAAGGAGTAAACATCTGTATGGTTGTCCACCAACCCAGGTTCAACATATATACTCTCCCATTAGCTAATACTAAAAAGATGATAAGATCTTATTCTCATTTGATCATGTCTCTCTGCAGTTATACTCTGTTTCGGATGTTTGATGATCTAATACTTCTGGCAAAAGGTGGACTGATATGTTACCAAGGATCAGTGAAAAACGTTGAAGAATACTTCTCGAGCCTCGGGATTGTTGTCCCTGAGCGTGTGAACCCACCTGATTACTACATTGATATATTAGAAGGCATATTAAAGCCAAGCACAAGCTCAGGGGTTACCTATAAACAGCTTCCAGTTAGATGGATGCTTCATAATGGGTATCAAGTTCCTATGGACATGCTTAAAAGCATTGAAGGGATGGCTTCATCAGCTTCCGCTGAAAACTCTGCTCACGGAGGAAGCGCTCACGGGAGCGTCGTAGGGGATGATGGAACATCTTTCGCTGGAGAGTTCTGGCAAGATGTCAAGGCAAATGTTGAAATCAAGAAAGATACCTTGCAGAATAACTTCAGTAGTTCAGGTGATTTATCCGCAAGAGAAGTTCCTGGTGTCTATCAGCAATACAGATACTTCTTAGGAAGGTAGATCCCCTCAAATACTAGCCATATTCAATCACTTCAGAGAGAATTCTTTCTTAATCTCAAATGTGTTTTCTTTGCAGGTTAGGTAAACAAAGACTGCGAGAAGCAAGGACACTAGCTGTAGATTACCTAATACTTTTACTTGCTGGTATCTGCTTAGGAACACTTGCTAAAGTGAGCGATGAAACATTTGGTGCCATGGGATATACATATACAGTCATTGCTGTTTGTAAGTAGAAACCTTTCATGCTTCTCTGACGACAAATTTGCCTCTTTCTTCAATAACCTTTTCTGGTTTTTTCAGCTCTATTGTGTAAGATTACTGCATTAAGATCTTTCTCTCTGGACAAACTACATTATTGGAGAGAAAGCCGAGCCGGAATGAGCAGCCTGGCTTACTTCCTAGCAAAAGACACAGTTGATCACTTCAACACCATAGTTAAACCGCTTGTTTATCTATCCATGTTCTACTTCTTCAACAATCCAAGATCAACAGTTACAGACAATTATGTTGTCCTAATCTGTCTTGTATACTGTGTGACTGGCATAGCTTATGCCCTGGCCATACTTTTCGAACCTGGTCCAGCTCAACTAGTAAGTGTCTTGAGAAAAATACTGATGACAAAACCAAAGACTTAAACTAGAAAGCTTTGTTTCACTTCTTGACACGAAAACTACATCTTATTTTTTCTTTGTGCAGTGGTCAGTGTTACTTCCAGTGGTTCTGACTTTAATTGCCACCAGTACAAACGACAACAAAATCGTAGATTCAATCTCAGAGTTGTGCTACACGAGATGGGCTCTAGAAGCATTTGTGGTATCAAATGCTCAAAGGTTACAAACCTGATCTTTCCCTGTTATAAAACTCCATTGCAACCATCACTGCACTCTTTAGACCATCTTGTTTACTCTCCCATATATATTTCAGATATAAAGGAGTTTGGCTTATCACTCGGTGTGGGTCACTGATGGAGAATGGATACAACATCAAGCACTTCCCTCGTTGCCTCATCTTCCTGACATTAACCGGTATCTTGAGCCGCTGTGCAGCTTTCTTTTGTATGGTAACTTTCCAAAAAAAGTAGCTTTTAAGTTTCCAAAACCTCTTCCTTCTGTACCTGCAAATCTCGGGGAAACTCGAAGATACCAATTTCTACCTAGACGCATCAAATACACTCGCAAAGGTTTTACAAGGAAGAACACATCATTTGCTGAAGATAATAGCCCGCCACACTGTTCATAGGTAGTTCCATCATCAGAGTTAAAGATTCCTACCTGTAATTATTCATGTTGTATATCTTTCATTTGCTTTAGATATAACATAGATTATCACCTGTCTCCTATCGATTCCATTTTACGCACCAAGTACAAATGTAGAAGTATATAGAAGAAACAATGAGAAAATCTCCAAGAACTTTCATTAATTTCCTGGCTTAAGGTTAATAATAATGTAAATATTTTTTCCTCTCATCAGCTAGAATTTCATATTTTAAGGCAACAGAAGAATATTAACTTATTGTTACTCACTGGAAATGAAAGGTGAACATTAATTTTTCTTTATCTCCAAACGTGATCACCCATGAACTTAAGTGCTGGAACCCCTCTTATCTCTGCGTCTAGCAATGGGGATTGGATCAATTTTAACCCGGAAAGTTCTGTATCGTTCTGAATAAGTCCAAGCACACGCGTTTGTTCCTGAAATATCAACATCCATATCACATTGTAGGTACAAGCAATGAATATGCCTATCAGAATTACTAAACTAATACTGTATTCAATCCAAAAGTTTCAGTAGCTTTTGCTTGCATGGTGTTAGGTCGAGTTACCTTTCGTCTCATCGAGCAAAATTTGCAGTCGGATTCAGATTGTGGTAGAAGCTGATTAACAATAAGCCTGTGGACTGGCACATTTTCTTTTCTTAAAGATGCATGTAACCTTGAAGACTCGTTTATTGCCATAACCTTAAGGGAAAGATAATAACCCAGTCATGAATATGTAACCAAATAAAACTAAAGATCTTTATGAACAAGTAAAAGAATGGTGTTACCGTTGGGATGGTTACAATGACAAACTCGGTAGTGCTCACATCACGGAAAACATTTCGAACTTTCTCCATTCTCTCTTTCAGTTGGTCTAACTCGTTAGACTGTTAAAACAATGATTGTTCAGAACTTGAGAGTAGGTGAAGGGGAAGTAACGGACTAACTATTCACATGAGAAAACCTATGCTTACGGGTTCTTGTTGTTGTATCTCTTTTTTGCCAAACATAGACTTAAAGGCTGAAGCTGCTGTAGTGATCTTCTTCTTGAGCTGAATAATCATATAATCCATTTAAATAAATATACGCTAAAAATATCAATTGTGTAAGCAAACCACAACTAACGCTAAGTTTCATCATCCTCAAACCTTTGTTATTTTGCTAATGGATGAATCATAGAAGTCTGGGAGGGAAAGAAGCCGCAGAGTATGTCCCTGCAAGAAATTATTTGGAATCAATCAGAGTTAACAAATGCAGCATACTTTAGGAGCAGTATCAAAAATCAGAGTTAAACTACTAACCGTAGGAGCAGTATCAAAAACTATACGAGTGAACCTACTGTATTCTGGTGACTCCATAAATTGAAGGACCTGCAATGAAATCTTATCAGTAATTAACATGAAAATTGCCTCATTTCAGGGGAATTCTGGGGATGAAACAAACGTGCCTTGGAAATAGCTGCTATTTCGTCAATACCAGGTGAGGCAGCATTGAGCATATCTTCAAGATTTAAGTCTCCTAACTACCAAAAATGAACAACACATCTGAGACATTGATGAAGCTTTTCAAATCATAACGGAGGCTAAGAAAATCAACAATAGAGAGAAGGAGAATGAACCTCGCCGGCAAACATTCCAAGCCCCATGCTATCCATCATATTTTGAACGCTTTTACCGCCCGACTGACTTTTAATCTCTTCCTTCATTGTCTCAGGTGTTATCTGTCACACATCACAACATGAGAGAATAAAACTCAGCAACCTATGTCAGGTATCCAGGAATGTGCAAGAGACGCGTAGTTTCTTAATCACCTCAAGAGCTAGAAGTGTTGAATCAACACCTTGAACCGGTTTTAGAACTCCTCCTGACAAGTCCTGGGATGCCAACACGAGATTAGCTGAAAACACACTTTCCAAGCGTAAATATTGAGAGATAAATGAGAGAAGCTGATACCTGAGAAAAAGAATCACTCAAGGAGTGAGCAGGGTCAGTTGAAACCACAATGGTAGGATGACCATGGCTAGCAAACTTAACCGCAAGAGAAGCAGCACAGCTCGTTTTCCCTACACCTCCTTTACCACCTAGAAGATAATACTTTCTCTGATTCACAGATACCATCTCATCAAAATGGGAAACTCCTTGAGCAAGAGTAGCTAATGACCTCTCTACACAAACAAGCGAGAAACCAAAATATCAAAATGACAGAACTTTTTAGGTGAATTCTTAATAACAGAACCAACTGCTTCCATGGACAAAACTGCAGTTCGGCAAGCTACAGAGCAAGGTGAACATAGCCTACTCTTCACTATTTTATTCAAACAGTAATATATTTGCAGTTAATGATGTTCCCAATCAACAATAGCAAGTCTAAAAAGTAAGAATCAAAGTTCGAAACTCAAACCAAAATTGGATCTGAAACTTTTAGTCAACTCTGCGGAAAACAAATTTAGATAAACAAAAGGGTGGAGGAAGAGATGGTGATGGAAAATATCATAAAGTTTGAGTTTTTTTCCCAGAAAAAGCAACAAGAGAGAGAAAGGATCAAAAGGGCAACCTGGAAAAAGTGTTCCGAAGATACTTCCACCGTGAATTTGAGCATTAAGGGAATTGAAACCTGCGACCCGACGGAGAGTGATTGAGCTAGTAGCTCGAGAAACACGGCTAAGTAGAAGCGAAGCCGCCATTGACGAATTCAGAAGAGAGAAAAAGGGAAGAAATTTCTCGGAGAGAGGAACGAAATTGAAATCACAATGTTTCAGACGGCGCCGGCGACGGTGGAGGGGTTTTGCGAAAGGGTTTTAGCCTTTTAGGAAATAAAACTGACTCATCATTCTCATTCTCATTGGTTGGTTTTGTTTTTTAGTTTAGTAATAAAAATATTTCAAAATTTGAGTAATCAATTTTTATAAATTAAATTGAATTTTCAGTTTCAAATATGAAAATCTGTGAAATTGTGAATACTGTTATTTAAATTTTTTAAATATATATATATATATATATTTAAATATGAATAGAATTTTCCTTTGAAAATAATAATAATAAAATCGTAAAATAAAGTACCATAACCTCATAATCCATCTTGTTATATTCATGATGATTAGTGAACTATAAACTCATAATCCAAATTGTACTTTAATGGTTAAAAACCATAATCCACCACCAACAACCTAATTATCTTTACGTTCCAACAAAGGTCCATAATAATAATATGGGAAAAAATTGTGATATAAAAAAAAAAAAATAGGTCCAATTACTCACAACTCTCTATCTGAATGACGGTTAAGAGCATCAGCTTTGAAAACTGCTTCTCGTCTTCCTTCACCAAACCCTCCTCTCTCACGGTCGCTCTCTTCTTCATCTTGAAGCCTAAGCCAATATATCTCAAATGTCTCATTCTTCTTCTATTAACCTCCTACATTACCATTACCTTCCTCCTGATTTCAACCACTCTCTCCGGTTCTGTCTCACTGCTCCATCTTCTTCTCGCTGGTCCAATCCCGACGATTACTTCAGCTCCACCTTAGCCATGCCCACCACAACTCTCCCAGCTGGCTCTAGCTCTCCCAGCTTCAATGTCCCTCATAGTGTTGTGAGTTTAACATTCTTTTGAATTCATATTGAATTGTTAGCATACAACTTGAATTTAACTAATTGTTTGCACATACAACTCGTTGCAAATGAATCTTGAATCTAGTGGTTAGGCCAATGTATTCGAGTTAATTAAGGTGACACTGACACCTCGGATTAAACGATACGTAAACCGTCGTAAACCTTTCTCATATACAAAATCAGTACGTGTGTTTGTCTTATGAAAATGAATTGATCGTAGCATACTAGCATTCTTACTCATTAATTTGATTAGTTGGTTCCGCTTAATTACATTGTTGTATAAATTTTCTATATTTTGAAACTTTTCTCTCATTTGTGAAAAAGAAACTATGGTTTTGTAGCTTACTGATTTTTTTTTTTTGGAAACTTTTTGATGTGTATAGAGGACGAAAAAGCTAAACAATGGCCAGCAAAAAAAGGAAGAAATAGAGAAAGAGGTATGGGAATCCACTAAAATTAGCTTACCTATCTCTGTTTGTATCTAGGCAAACACCAAGGGATGCTGTTATAAATATATACGTGAATCAAAGTATAATAGGTGTACAATCAAGTTTGCGGTTCAAATTTATCTTTGGAATTGATTTCGTTTTAGAATTGTGCATTACATAAATTAACTCTCATGCATATGGTACTAATAATAATTGTTAGGTGTGGATGTTACGAGAGATGCTGGATCAAGAAGAAAAGACACGTGAGATATTGGAACAAGTCCAAAAACATCAACTTCCTTCTTCGTCCTCTTCCATTACTCTTCCTGCTTCTCTCCCTCCTAAGGTACGTATTATAATTAGTAACACATTACGTGTAGTGTCCAAGTTTGGATAAGAGTGTAAAAGCAGCCAAAGACTTTTAATATGTGATGATAATAACATCATACACATATTTCTGGTAACGTTGCTTTTAAACCAAGTCTTAGGTCAACCAAAATTTTACAGTTATTAATTAATTATATCATTCTAAATCAAACAAAATTATTAGATTTCCCCTTATCGGACAATAAAAAGGCATAAAAATATAATATAATCATAAACAATTTAACAAAGATACAGTTGTTGTGAAATTAATTAAATAAGACATCTTATTAAGTTGTAAAATATTTAAATAAGTTTGACCTTATTTTAATACAGATGAAGGAACTAATAACGGAACTGTCGATAGTAGAAGGTGAAATTTCAAGACTAGAAGTTCAAATAAGCCATCTTCAAATAAATCTCAAGCAAGAGCAAGACGAAACTTTGAAACAAGCGACAACAAGTTCATCAAGACGAGCATGGCAAACTAGTGAGAGTTACAATGATGACAACATAACCCCTTATCAAGCTCCAATGATACCAAAACTATACCCTAAGTTCCCACCTCCAAGCCCTATGGTGAACAAAGCCATGATGAAGAATGAAAACAACAACAACACCAAAACTACTACAAGTCATCATCAAGAGAATGTTACATTTGGTACGAAGACACTGCATTTCATCAACAAAGCTATAAAAGGTGATTACCCGACCGAAAGCTTCCACAAGTCTAAGGAGAAAGTTGGAATCGTTGAGAAGGAAAACCATCGGTCAGTCCACCAACATGAGAATAAGCTGCAAGAGAGTAGAAATATGAAGAAGATTAGGATGATGAAATCGCCTTCGCCTCTACGTGAACCTAGATATTCCTCTCCTAATAAGGTCTGATTTTCATATATATATGTTTAATCACACATATATTTGCTTCATTCATTTCAATTTTAATTTATATATGCTTATGACTGTTGCAGCCTTATAAGGATCGTGTAGCACTTGACACATCATTAGACATGCCACCAAAATCTCTATCGAGCACAATCTTGATGGAAGACGGACAAAACATACAGAAGTGGCACCCAAACAAGCTGGCAGAGAACATTATGAAGTGTCTCAATTTCATCTACATCCGCCTCCTTAGAACCACAAGAGTCATGGAGCTAGAGAAAACGGGACCTATCTCGAGATCAGCTAATTTCTCATTGAGCTCAAGAAGCTTTAGGATCGACAATGCAACCTCAAGCTTGTCTAAATCCATGAATCTTGTGTCTTGCAAGGAATCAAGACAACAAGATCCTTATGGAATATTTGATATCGAAACATCCTTGGCTAGAGACATTGGTCCTTACAAGAATCTTGTTATCTTCACTTCAAGTTCTATGGATTCCAAGTGCATTTCAAGCTCTAGCTCCGTTTCTTTAATCCAAAAACTCAGGTAAGTTTTGCGATACATAAAATCTGACAAAAACAAATTAACTATCAGTTAAACGTTTGAATTAGTGAGCTATATATTGTGTTGTGGCCACAATGCAGGGTATTGATGAACAATCTTGAGACAGTGGATCTAAGAGTGTTGAGCCAACAACAAAAGCTAGCGTTTTGGATCAACATGTTCAATGCTTGTGTTATGCATGTATATATATATATACACTTCTTCAATACTTTTTTATTGGTTACAAAAAAAATTATACTCAACTGATCATATATATCACTTCTGTGTATGACCAGGGATATCTACAACATGGAGTTCCAAAAACAGCTGATAAATTGCAATCTCTTGTTTACAGTAAGGTATGTTTTTATTCTCCCTTTTAAAATAAACAGTAAAAAAAAAATAACTCAAATGTGAATAACAAAATTATAAATTATAGGCTACAATGAATGTTGGAGGCAAAAACATAAGTGCTCATACCATTGAGCATTGTATCCTTAGGAAGTCTACAACTTCTACCATGACTCAGGTATATACATACCTATCATTTCGATATATTTAGTGCTCTTCATGTTGATATCCTAAGATCAACTTCGTAAAGTCATAAATGCAAATATATATTACCGTAGGATCGACACGAAGAAATGATTATCCGTAAACTATATGGCGTAGAAGCAACGGATCCTAACATCACATTTGCACTCTCTTGCGGAACTCGATCTTCTCCTGCAGTAAGTTATATATTAATTCACTTTTCATTGGGCACTCAATCTATGATCACAATCCATTGAACGGTTTCTTTTTCTTATACGTAGTATTGTTCATATCCAATATTCCAAGCATTTTATAAAGATTGGTTTAGTATTAATTTACAATGCTAAGATTAGTAAGATTACATCATTTTTATTATAGATGATATGTCTAAATATTATATGGTTATAATATATATATAGTAGTATCTCATCTAAAAATACATTTTGAAGGTGAGGATATACACTGGCGAAGGGGTGACAACGGAGCTAGAGAAATCGAAGCTGGAGTATCTGCAAGCCTCGGTGGTCGTTACAGCGACTAAACGGATAGGCTTGCCGGAGCTTCTTGTGAAACACGCCACCGATTTCGTGGTGCCGAGAGTCGATGGCGGTGGAAGTAGTGGAGAGATGGGGCAGTTAGGATCTCTAGTGAAATGGGTTTGCAACCAATTACCAACGTCTGGATCATTGAGAAAGTCAATGGTGGAATGTTTTAAGAATAATAATACTAAAGCTTCTACTACGTCCTCTCCTGTCGTTGAGAAGATCCCTTATGACTTCGAGTTTCAGTATCTTTTAGCCATTTAGGGGTACTCTATATACTATAGCTACTAATTTTTCATTCGTTTATTTGTGGAAATGTTGTGTTTTCAAAATAAAATATCAAAAATTTGTATTTTGTTTTATACGTGAATGTTAAACTGACATGTAAATGTTTGATCATAATTAAGCATCTTACATATATCTTATCATCATCCCAAGTACTCATGTGATTGGTATTTTAATCAAACCTTCAAAGGCATTGAGTGATATGTTCGAATACCTCATTAAGATGTCAATTTGGACTAAACAGATATGAAGTATCTGATATTAGAAATTTAACAGAATGTTGTTTTCTTGTTATTCGTTCTCGTGATTTTTGAGGTTTTTATAATAATACTTTAAATTAAAAAGATGAACCACTCCATCCTTGACAATGAACTGCGTTATCCAAAGTAATATATTAGGTTGCTTTGTTGACCAAATGTTTAACTTTGACTTCAAATTATGTCTCTGTAACCATTTTAATAAAAAACCATGCTTATGCGCAATGACTCTTTTTTTAATAACATTTACACACTGAAATAATTTTACTAATCAAGGGATGTGAAATACTAATAATCTTTGTTTGATCAACCGAACAAAGAGTGATTACTGGCAGCACGTATCTTTTGTTGATAAAGAAAACTCTTAGCTGTAGTTAGGAGGAAGCAAAAACAAAAAGGGGTATGGTTAAGTTCAAATAAAACGGCGACGATTTAAGGTCAGAGATATCAAATGGAAGATTCAGCGCAAACCAATAAGAAACTTTCAGCTTTGACATGTTATCCAAATCCATTTAGAAGAGAGACAAAAAAAAAAAAAACTTAAACCGAAAAATTAATTAACGTTTTTCATTTGACATTTCACTTTCCCCATCGCTGTCTCTATTATCCCAAAATCAATAATTTATTAAATAATGAATGTATAAAACTGTTATTTGATTTGAACCTTTTTCCTTTGGACCAACAACTATTTATATGATTAACAGTACTAGAGAGTATATATATAAGCTCAACCTCCAAAATAACATAACTTTTGATCAAACCAAACTGAAAATGATTTAATTTTAAACCAAAAATAAGTTATTGTTATGGGACTACCTCTCTATCGACGGTACGATGAGACGAGCGACGGTTCGACCCGATATCTTCGTAAATGATTCTTCAAACTGAATCTGAATCTGCTTTTCAGTTTTGAGTTTTGACTTTGGTTTAGATTTCAAAACTAATAATGTAACACAAATTTTGATTGGATATAAACTAGTTAAGTACACAGTATTATATGGTCCATAAGTCTTATTCCAGTACACTAATATTCCGATATGTTATGTGGGCACATAAATTTTATAGAAAAAAAAAAAAGAACAAAAAAAAAAACCAAGGTTAATAAAATTGATCAGCAGGGTCACAAGATACCGTGGATGGAAATAAATGAGACCGTTTTTTAGGGGGGCTTTAACTATGGGTCGGGGATATTGACTTTTGGTAGGTGCAAGTGTTTGTGTTTGTGTGCTTCTTTCTTTTCTTTGTTTTTTTAACATTTCGCTATCTTCGTTTGGTTGTATACACTATACAGGTACAGCAAAGCAAAGCAAAGCATGATATTATCTTCAAGACAAAGCATCCTATTCCCTTATCTAATACTATATAATTATCTGTTTGATAAATATTCAACAATGTGTACTGTTTGTAGATATTGTATGTTCAAATTTTTACATTAGGTTAATCTATACTCTTGTACTTTTTTTATTTGAGTAAACAAAAAACACGTCGTATTCCTAAGTTTCCACATATTTCACCACCATACAAATTTATATATAGAATAATAGTGATGGTCACAATCAAAAACATATCTGATATAAATTTTGCACTATAATGGTTTGGAAGGGAATCCGAAACATGAATGGCTTTTAGCTATATGGTTTTTGTGTGTTAATAATTTCTCAGTATAGTATTAATCTACCATTACGTATGATATAAAGGAAAAAAAATGATATTAGATAAAATAATTTGTTATCATGTGCAATAATATGATATTTTTTAAAAAATACCAAAGAATAACGCAGTACTTAGACCAACTTATTTATATTTTGCAAACCATCATTTTAACAAAAAGAAGATAGAATTTGGCTATTCCAAAATCACAATATCTCTATTAGATATTTTGTTTTGGACATGCATATGTTTTCTCCATGAGATTTTCTCTAAATACTGTATTGTTTTTTTCTTTTCCTATGATGGTTGACACCCTGTAATAGACTCCAATTTCAATATTCTAAACCTAATGAATGGGTTCTAATTAATGGCTACGAAGGTTTTTTCTTTGCTTTATCTATGTCCCCCTCCTTTATTTTTTCCTATATCCTCAAGACCTCAACCTCACTTCTCTTCACTTTTTCTTCTCTTTTTCAACCAAACTTAATGCATTTCCTTATCAATTTCCTCTATTGTCTAAAGAGTTACTACACTTCCATAAATCTATACCCATACCTTCACACATACACACGCACATAGCTTAAATAATTCATCAATCAACCGCCCATCGTTGAAATAGTTTAACCTTATTTTTCTTTTAAATGACTTCTATGAATGTAAAAACTTATTACATCATTTGTTAACTTTCAAAGAATACCAAACTAATGTCACTAAAGTCGAGAAAACCCTTCTTGAGCTCAAATATATTTTGGTGCATTGGCAGAAAAAAACAACTTATTTAAAGAATTTTCTATAATAAAGAAAATAAAAAGCTATGCTAGATTAGAATCTACTACAACTTCCAAACTTTCGTTGAATAATTTATCCAAGTCTAAACTTAGGATTTGGATTTTTTTTTTCTCTAGAGTAGTTGTTATACTATATATTTAGGTAAAAGTTGGTGAACCATCAATCTATGACTCTATATTAAAAATTCCATCGAAAAGAGTTCTACACTTCTGACTTGATGGACGAAGAGAATTCAATACAATATGCATATTTAATCATAAAATATCCAATTTTCATGCATGTTGTCATATATTGTTTATGATATGATCAAAAAACTTTTAACAATTTTGCCATTTCAGCTTAAATAAGTTTGGAAAAAGTTTAGCAAGTCAAGTTCATATAGAAATATAGACTGTAGAATGCAGTATACGAAATTTAATAAAATACCAATAACCCAAAATACTTGACAACACATTGAAAAATGAATAGGTAAATAGTGAAGTTGCTAAAAAAAAAAAGTAAATAAACTTCATAAATTTAGTAGATTTTGTATACACACAAGACATGCATTGATTAATTTTCCAACTACTTCAACGGCCATGCCTTTAAAATTCTTACAAGTTTCACGGTAACCCTTGTTTTCGGGTATATGCGAACTAATCAAACGCTACGAATTTATATACATATATCAGGTCACTTTCTAATATAAGGGGAAAAAAAAAAAAGTTAATACATACTCCTTCTGTTTCATAATAAGTGTCATTCTGACACTTTGCACACAAATTAATAAAACATATTAAAATATCTCTTATACCCTTAAAAATGAAAATGACTTTTGATATTTTTTAATGAATATGAGATTAAAATTGGAAATTTATGCTTAATTTTACATTGAAAATCTAAAATGACACTTATTTTGAAACATAAAAATCAGGCTAGAGTGACACTCTTTGTGAAACAGAAGGAGTACCTTGGAAGACATTTTTTTTATTACTAGATTTTCACAATAAAGATACTGTAATAAATTGTCAATATATGATGTCATATTCATATATATATATATATACACGGAAGATATTTAATGTGAATTATATAAAATCCAGTTATTACCAAAAACGATGTCGTATACTGTAAAGTAAAAAGGGGCGTAATCAAATCAAAAACCAAATTGGTTATATCTGTAATTAAGAACATCTTTAAACATTAGGAAAACAAATAATACTCCATTAATGAACAAAGTAAAAGTCGTATCTGACTAATTAAACAAAAAAAAAAAAAAAAGGAAACTCAAAAAAAATCAAAGGGTCAAATTTAACTTTGGTATAATCCCCAAGTTTTCATGATTAAAAACATTGACCAAAGTACCCCTTCACTCATCCATCCATCATCCTAAAAAAACAAAAAAGGTCAAAAACTTCTCTCCACCGTCTCTCTCTATCTCTCTTCTGCGCAAGAGAAAAGCTTTTGCAATTTGCAAACTCATTCATTCATTTTACCCAATCCTCTTCTTCTTCTTTAGCTCCAAAAACATCTACGCAAGAGATAACAAGTGAAGAAGATTCTCAGATTTCACAAAAACATTTCAATTTCATTATTTGGTGCAATAAGAAGAAATGGGAAGCAGATGGAGGAAAGCAAAGTTGGCTTTAGGTCTCAATTTATGTCTATACGTTCCCAAAACGTTAGAAGATTCTTCTTCTTCTTCTTCTCCTTTAAGAAGATCAGACGACGCCGTTTCACTTTCTCCTGTAATGGTTCAAAGACCCACCACGCCGACTCCTTCTTCCTCTGGTCTCCGATTGCCTCGCTCCATTAGCAAATCCTCTTCAAAGGTTTGTGGGTTTCCTCACTTATCATTGAATTTTACATAAAGTTTACATTTTTATCTCTATGGTTGAATTTTTCTGCCAAAATTTGTGTAAAGTTTGGTTTTTTCTGGATTATGGGTCACCGTTGGATCGACGGATCTTTGTGTGGTTCAAATTTGTGTGATTTGGTTAAGCAGCAAATCCAAAGGACTAATCTTTCTTGGAACTCTAAACAATTAGTTTTAATTTTACTTTTTTTAACTAGCTGTTAATTTGTAGTACAATCTAATTCTTACTTTATTACTTGTTTAATCTTTCAACTAATTTCTCTTTTTTCTAAAAAGTGTTTGGATCTTCACGCACATCAAATGATCTTACTACTACTAGTTGTTTATTTTTTAAAATTTGTAATTAGATGTGTGTGTGTGTTTTCAACTACTATGTATGACCCTCATATGTTTTGTGTCTATCAAACCTAACATCTGTCAATAGGTTTTTGTTGTTTTTGAGACTTGCAAGTTTTGACCTTTTTGAAATTATTGGTGGGGTGAAAGGAAAACAAAACTTTATTTCTTGGTCAAGTAATCATGTCTAATAGGGCTGGAAATGTAGAGTGTGATTAGTAAGATTAGTGATTGGGTAAACGTCTCTCCTCCAAAGCCAACTTTATCGTATTATTATTCGAATCATTCATTATATATTCATCAAGATTTTGACATTACAGCTCTGGCTTAAGATTGGGTTTTGGGGTTCTATTTGTGTTCTGTCTCTTTCCCTGGTTTATAGTGCCTTTTGTTTCTTTCTATCTTTCTTTTTATTGTTTTGTTTTTGAGTGTAAATTTTTCTTGGTATTGTTGAAGAAAGATGAACAAATTTGTTGTCATGTAATTATCAACTCCCGCAAATGGAGCCACTGTGGGGATAAAGGTTTTTTTGACAATAGTCAAGTGCACTTCAAGGACCAATCTCTTTTTTTTTCTATCTTTTTTCTTGTTGCTTTTTTTTTGCATTCAACTTTTTAATTATTGTTGAAAGATACCCTTGTTAGTGTTCTGAATCTACTGTTGATTAGATATCCTCCTTAATCTAGTAAACTATTCTTTTCTTGGTATAACATTTTACTTTATATAAGTATACATCTAGTTCAAAATTGCAGTTTGTAAAACAAGATGATTGTTAGATTTAATCATAAAATTACTTAACCCTGATAATAATTGTTTGGTTCAGTTCTTTTAAAGTTTCACACTTTCTTTAACTTTGCTTTGCATTGTTATATTTTTTCTTATCAACTTTAATCTTTCTGGCGTTGAATTTGCCTAAACAATCTTTTGATTACTGATCTGGTTAAATCAGTCCTTTAACTTTATAAAGCTGTGTCCTTTGTCTTTCCCAATCTTTTGTTGTCCATTGTTCTTTTAATTGTTTGACCTGATAGATTCCAAACTACTTTGATCAAGATTCCAGGATCTATCTTCTAGCGAATAAACCATGTTTTTGAATGATTATAACTACTAAACCTAATATTTAAACTCATCAAGTCTCTGAGACTTTTTTTTTTTTTTGTTTCCAGGTTATGGAAATATAAAGATTCCATCTTTTTTTTTTAATGTTTTGCTCTTCTTTTTATGCCATCATTCAATAATAGAGGGTAATAGTAACAGAAACAAATGTGTCAGACTATGACACAAACTCACCTATGTCAGGTTTCTTTGGATTCTTGTAATTACAACAATGACCTGTCTAACTCTGTATTACGTGGATACCATACTTTAAAGTTTCAATTCTACTTTCCAACTAATCTTTGTCCAGAATCTGAAACCATCTGCTTTGTGCAATTGCAGAAAACGTGTGCGATATGTTTGACGGCGATGAAAGCAGGGCAAGGCCATGCAATCTTTACAGCGGAATGCTCTCATTCGTTTCATTTCCACTGCATCACTACGAATGTTAAACACGGGAACCAGATTTGTCCTGTTTGTCGCGCGAAATGGAATGAGATCCCTGTCCAGAGCCCTAATGCTAAGTCTAAATCTGGTGTTAAACCGATAAGTCAAACAAGGGACAATGCTTGGATGTCAATACCTCCAAGGAGGTCGTCCCCGATTCAAGCTTCTTCACGGCCTGACAGTGTAAGGGTCTCCTCGATCTTTAACACCGAGCCTGCGGTTTTTAATGATGATGAGGCTCTGGAACATCAAGACCCTTCTGCTGAATCTGGTTTGGAGAAGTCTAAACCTGGTGTTAGTGGGACATTGGAAGTTAAAACATATCCAGAGATTTCAGAAGTAGCTAGATCGGTTTCGTTTCAAGATTTTGCTGTACTGATCAATCTAAAGGCTCCTTCAAAGTCGTCTTCGAATTCTTCTTCTTCTCGTGCTCCTGTTGATCTAGTCACGGTTCTTGATGTGAGTGGAAGCATGGCGGGAACAAAACTGGCGTTGCTGAAACGAGCAATGGGTTTTGTGATTCAAAATCTTGGCCCGTTCGACCGTCTCTCTGTCATATCCTTCTCCTCCACAGCACGCCGTAACTTCCCTCTCCGTCTCATGACCGAGACTGGTAAACAAGAAGCATTGCAAGCGGTTAACTCGTTGGTCTCAAACGGAGGGACAAACATTGCAGAGGGATTGAAGAAAGGTGCAAAAGTTTTGATCGACCGTAGATTCAAGAACCCGGTATCAAGCATCGTGCTCTTATCTGATGGTCAAGATACATATACCATGACTAGCCCCACCGGCTCCAGAGGGACGGATTACAAAGCCCTTCTTCCTAAAGAGATCAATGGAAACCGGATCCCAGTTCATGCGTTCGGGTTTGGTACGGACCACGATGCTTCCTCGATGCATTCGATTGCAGAAAACTCCGGAGGTACGTTTTCTTTCATAGAGTCTGAAACGGTTATACAAGATGCATTCGCTCAGTGCATTGGAGGTCTTCTTAGCGTTGTGGTTCAAGAGCTATGCGTTAAGATCGAGTGTGTTCATCATCTGTTGAGGATTGGATCAGTTAAAGCTGGAAGCTACCAGTTTGATAACGGTCCGAATTCAAGAACCGGATCTATCGCAGTTGGTGATCTCTATGCAGAGGAAGAGAGGAACTTCTTGGTGAATCTTGATATCCCCGTTGTAGATGGAGTTTCAGATCTGATGTCGTTACTCAAGGTTCGATGTGTTTACAGAGACCCGGTGACAAAAGAGACCGTTGATTTGCATAGTTCCGGCGAAGTAAAGATTCTCAGGCCAATTGTGATGGTGGACAGAAGACCTGTGGTGTCAGTTGAAGTTGACAGACAGAGAATCAGATTACGTGCAGCGGAAGCCATCTCTGAAGCTAGAGTTTTAGCCGAACGCGGTGATTTAACCGAAGCTGTGTCGGTTCTTGAGACATGCCGTGGGGTACTGACAGAGTCTGTGTCAGGTCGAGCGGGAGATCCATTGTGTGAAACACTGTGTGCAGAACTGAAGGAGACGCAAGATAGAATGGCGAGCCGTCAAGTTTACGAGTCTTCGGGTAGGGCTTACGTTCTGGCCGGTCTAAGCTCTCACTCGTGGCAACGAGCTACAGCGAGAGGCGACATGACTGATACAACGACGACTTCTTATCAGACGCAATCAATGGTGGATATGGTGAACCTCTCTCAGACAATGACTTTTGGAATGCCTATCGCTAGTTCAAATCCGAGTCCGTCGACGACTCAGAGGAAACTACGGCAAGCTCTCAGTTTCCCTGCGAGGCCAAGGCCTAGGTGATTAGTGGAGGAAGGATAAAACGAGGGTTTGACATTATGAACTTTTAAAAAATTTCCCTCGTTTTTACTTTTTTTGGTGTTTTCTCTTAATAGTACGATTTGTTTTTCAATTGGGAAAGGGTAGTTTAAGTTTAATTTCTAAATTTTGGGGGTATAAGTAGTATTATTAGTTTTTGGTGGGGGGTTGAAGGAAAAGCGACAAATGTGCTTATTATATAGGTGGTAATATATATATTGGCATTTTTAGCAAGAGTGGCTTTTGTTTTTTCTTTCCTTTATTATGTTTATAATTTTGATTTTTTTTTTTTTTTTTTTGACTAAATGTGTTTGGTGGTGGCTGGTGGGTATAGGTGTGTGAGTTGTGATTGTGTGGAAAATTCAAAAGATGTTCTCCCATAAATATTTAAAAATTGACATATACTTTTTTTCTCTCTAAAATTTCATATTCTCATATGAGTAGTAGTATATAAGTGCAATTATGGGCCTCAATTCTCTCAATTAGTGGACGTGTAACGCAACTACATTTGTATAGTTTGATCATAATAGCAAAATTAGAACTCTGGTTTAGTATTGTTAACAACATCTCTGGAGCAAAAGATCACAAGTCACAAACGTCCTGAATTTTTCTTCTTGGCTTTCACAAATGCGTCCTATAAGTGTTTTTTTTTTTTTCTATAGCCCCACAACATAAACGTATATATACGAGTAATCATATTATTCTCTATATTCATTTCAGTGCGTATTATAAAATTTTGTTTGGTACTTTACAACTTAAGACTATAATAAAATCGATATGCGACTTGCTTCACGTGCTGAAGCTAAGCCTGTATTCTTGGATCTCAAGATCTACCTCCAAATTCTCTCCAAAAAAAAAGTCAAAAGTATTTATATTTATTTCCAAAGTCAAATAGTTATTTATTAGTAGCATAAAATAAGTTTATGTTAAACAAAACAATTGAAGAATTTTATGTAATGAATAAAATAAGAATTTTCTGTCAGTCAAATTTTTTTAAAAAAACTATTTCCTTCATCAAATCCCGCTCGACTAGTGAATGGCCCATGGCCGCATAGGACTAATCAATTCGTCGTTTGTTATATATTGAATCTTATATTAGTATTAACTGCGTCTTGTTTTCTTGTCTTCCGATAAAACTGAAATCAAAAACTATATTGGAGAGATATAACTATAAAACGCTGATTTTTTGTTCAAATCGTCCAATACAACGACCAAGGGCAGGCTTATATTAGGCTTTAAAAATTCAACGACTATATTGAAACTAGCCTAATTTGATGGAATCTTACATAAGAAAACTCTAGAGAAATATAAGTCAATAGCTATGAATGCAAAAAAAAAAAAAAAAAAATTTGTTTTGGTATGGCCATTGATTGATCAAGTGAGTTTGATATTTCTAGTCATCCTTTAGACCAATTGGATATCAAGTCGTTATTAGATTTGACCCTTAATTAGATGGCGACATCCTTAGTATAGCACACAAGAGATTATTCTACGTACGGTTTAAATTTAAAATTTATAGCTGTACCAAGCTATCGTGTCTAGTACTTATCTTCTAAATATACGTCGTTACGCCAAACATATGTATATTGATCTCTATATCACTTCTTTAATTCGTATACATATTCCATTGTCTTGTAAGATATATTGGTGTTTGGCTTGTTTTCTAAAAGAGGGCATTCTTGCTCGTTGCATATATGGTGAGCTCATAAGCCGCCAATGCGAACGTTCATGTGACGCTTAGTGCATACGATCTACCTTTTTTTCTATTCCTTCAGGCAATCCAAAACGTTTGTTGTTGTCTCTGCGAGTAGAACTAGGTTCTTTGATCAATATCCATCAATCACTTAATTCAAGTTCAAGATTCGACGTTTGGTTTTTATATTTTCTTTTTCACTGACACTGACACTTGTGTTTTTTATATATCATCAAAATTGTTTGTTAACACAAACGAAAGTCTTATAGTATAAGGACAAAAAAGAAGGTAATAATAGTTGTACGAATGGAGAAATCAAATAGGGTGAAATGAAAAGATGTTTTACTATAAGAAGAAAGAGTGGAACAATATTAGTACCTAATCATTCTCATTCTGTTTACCTCTATATCATTCGTGTTTAAATCTAATTCATCAACAAAGTCTGATGCGTACTATGAATCTATAGATTTTTGATATGATTTTTAAGAACTCTCTTTTTCTTTACATGCATGATGCATCAACTTGCTTCGGTGGCTTTTTTTTTTGTCTGCCAACAGTACGTATTATTATTTTCTTTTTGTAAGTCTTTCCTTTTTTAGATATTATTTGTAGTAATAGATAATGACAAAACAGTTCAAGATTAACTTAAGAACATATAAGGTTGTTATAATTGACATCAGTTTATATTATTCATTTTATATATAGTTTACACTCTTATCAGACAAATATGATGAATACACAATATAATTTCACATGCATATGTATAAAGTTGTTCTTGTTTCAAGAAATGGTGAAAAATTAAAAGTTGATATCAAAATATGTGAAACCTTTCAGCAGAAACACAAATTATGATTTAATAAAAGCAAATTGGATAACCACTTGTACATTGACTTTGAAATAAATACATGGGGTATATATACACACATCAGAAAGTGGTGTACTTGACACTATGAAGTTGACAAATAGTAAAAGCTAAAGTTTGGTGAAGTTCTAATAAGTAATTTACACTATACATTCGTGTTCATAACTCTATGTCGGTCCACATATATTAGGTACAATGAAACAACGAAGCTGCTTTGGTCGTGAAAATACAGTTTGTTTAGGAGAAGTCAAATTACAACTCCTTCGGAAATATATATGTTCCTACAACAATTTTTTCTATATTTGGAGAGACCGAGCATCATAAATCAATTTCGTTAGGATTCACTTTTATGTGTACTTTGTCTCCAAACTTAGTTACCCGCTGCTCAAAATCATCCTTTCTACACCAAACATAAAAATAAGTAATATTTACTAGTGGTATATATATGGTACTCTCTTTCTTTTTTGGTTGGAAATAAAATAATTAAATCGCATGCATTAATATTGAAAACGTATTTATTTGTGTAAATAAAATGTAAATTTAGATGTATATATTGATTTGTGTATATAAATGTACCTGAAATGAGTCTAAGTAAGCAATCGACGTCAAAGAAAAAGGTAGCAATCATGTTCACCGTAATTCGATTGGTTTATGAAGGATAATTATATTCTTAATTAAAGTCACACATGTGTGACCGACCTCAAAACTCGTAATCTAAGTAACAAAGAACTATTAGTATGAACAAATAAAATAGCTTTACTAATAATAAGCTGATATCAGAGAGACTATATTAATTATTTGGACAGGACGAAGAAAAAAGATACTAATATATTTGCACAATCCAAAGAAAAACATATATTGACAAAGCCAAAATCCAGTTGTAATTGTTTTGAAATTTATTTCGGTTTAGCATATGATATATGCTGCATATATATCGTAAAGATGAAAATGTTATATTGTTACTTTTATTTTCAAAATCTGATCACCTTGCGCTATGAGACAAAACGAATAATCTTAAGTGAAACAAGCACTCATGAGAAATGCAGCAAGCATCAAAGAAAACTGAGCGATCAATTGATGGATGGTGTAATGGGTCAGAGCACCAACACCAAATATGCGCCTGAAAAGTCTTTATACAGAGAAAGTGTATATCTAAACTATATCTATGATGATTATCCAAAAAACGTATATATATATTTTGATTAGTTTAGCTGGTTTAGAGAACTGAGAATACAATGTTATACATTCAAGAGACTGTTTTTTTTTTCTTTTTTGAAGTACAGTTAGTTCAACAAACAATATGTTGGAGAAATCTATTTCGGTTTTAGTTAATTACCAGATCTAAATTCAATTGCACATGGAAGGAAAAAATATTCATCTAATAAAAAAATAACTAGGCTCTCAATCCAAAATATACGGACGTACATAAAATTAAAACTCCACGGGTTTAAGAAAATTATTACTTACCTTTTCTACTTTTTTTTTTTTTTTTTTTTTGTTATAACTGTTACACGAATACGTGTATCGGTCCAAAATGGAAGATTTCTGGTAAAATGTTCGGCTAAATTCCATTAAAAATTTTAGAATATTATGATAACAAAGAAGCTGTATAATATAAACAAAAGGTGGCAAATTGCTGCAAAGTTCAACTACGTATCTACATGCCAATTTGCAAAGTCAAACCGTCGCTTGTCCAAGACATTTGTTATAAAATGTATTTTTTTATACTCTAAAAACTTTCAATAACTCATTCTCTACTCAAATCTTTCTTTCTTTCTTTTGGATTCTTAGACTCTCTTTATACTTCAAAATTATTCAAGGAGAGAATCTGTACTATATAATATAGTATTAATAATATATCTTGTGGATCGATTGTTGAAGAAGAAAAGGCTTGATTCTCTCACAATACGCTCGATCATGTACACAAAGGTAATATACTTTATGTTCTCCTTCTCGATTATGCTGCATCTATCTTTCAATGCTTATATAATAGTAATACTATAGTATATAACTATATGTGAACAAACTGATTATGTGTCTCCACAACGCGTGAGAGCACATTAATTTTGGAAGCTTTTGAACAATTTTGAGTTTGGTTGAGCTAAAACTCCTTTACTCCTCTGATTCATATTAAGAAAGTGATATAGAATTAACTTACAAACAGAAGAAAAAGAATTGTACTTACTTCTTAGGCGCTTAGCCATGCAAAAACGATATTTGCAAAAGAAAAAGTAAAAAAAAAAACATAGCATATGGAAGTGTTAAATGCAACTTATGCAAGGGTAACCCTTTTATACGCCAATGAACCCGGCTTTTTCCGTTGAGTGTTGTTGTCCTAATTATCCCTTTTAAAAAAAAAAACCATATAATCATATTTTCTTGAATAATAGAAAACAATCAAACGGTATCGCGTAACCTTTTTTAATAACATATTCAACCAATGAAATTTGTTTTTAACACTTTACTTTATTCTTAATGAACGTTTACCCCATGTGATATCCTCCTTATGTAATGCTTCTTCACCCACAAATCTCACTTTATATTCATATATATATGTTTATATCATCTTCTTCTCTGTATATATATACATTTGCTCTAAACAGTGAGAAACAAAAAAAAAACACATTCTTATTTCTCTTTCTTTCTCCTACTCTACTCTATAATAAGGTTTTGGATCCTGACAAAATGGGTTTTATACGACCACCGGCTGTGCGAAGCAGCGGCGGAGACTATATAGAGAGCATCTTCGGAGAATACTCTTCCGGCAAACCAAAACCTAGCCGGAAACTCAACTCAGCCAAGTTCGTGACGGCCTTGACGTGTCTTCAGTTCGCATTTGCCGTCTACGCCACCGGACTTCTCTACTACATGAGCCCTTCCATTGACTTAAGGGCCAAGCCAGACTTCACTTGGGCCACTAAATGGGCCCATAATGTACGTAGTTACATCGTCACACCTCACGTCGTCAGCCACTACCAAGACTCCGCCTCTTTTCTCAGATCGGAGGATAACTTCCCGGCGGTGGTTTCTCCGGCAGAGGTTTGCGAGTACGAGAAAATCGACTTCTCGCAGAAGAAATCGAACGATCAGCAAATGATCAAGATGAAGAGAGAGCTATACGACGACGTTTTAGGGTTCCAGAGGAAGAACCTTGGGTCCGAGACTTTACAAGAGTTGATGAAGATGAAATCAAAATGGGCTTTAAATGGGCCAAATAAGCCCAAAGTAACAGTAATACTAAACCACTTCAAGAGAAAAACACTATGCGCTCAGCTCGATTCGCTCCTCCACCAAACGCTGCCGTTTCACCATGTCTGGGTTTTGGCCTTCGGAAGCCCTAACGAAGCATCTCTCCGGGAATCGCCGGAAGCTACAACGATTCACGAATCAGCTTCATCAGCTCAAACTACGATTTCAAATACTATGGAAGATTCCAAATCGCGCTTCAAACAGAAGCAGATCTGGTTTACATACTCGACGACGATATGATCCCCGGGAAAAAAATGCTTCAGATGCTCTCACACGTCGCCGGAACTGAGAAATACGAGAACTCCGTTTTGGGAAGCATCGGTAGGATTTTGCCTTTCCGGCAAAAGGACTTCACGTTTCCGAGTTATAGGAAGTTTAGATCTAAGGAAGCGGGTCTTTACTTGCCTGATCCGGCTTACGATATCACCTTAGATCGGATCCTTCAGGTTGATTTCTTATCAAGCTCGTGGTTCTTATCGGCTGAGCTCGTTAAAGCTTTGTTCATCGAGAAACCATTCACATTCTCCACCGGTGAAGATCTTCACCTGAGGTTAGTCTCTCGTGTTCCTCGGGAATTTGAATTTTTTGAGTGTAGGATAAGGCAATGTTTAATTTGGTTAATCATAATTAATTAAACAAAACTTTAGTATATAATTATAATATAGTAGTAACGTCTTTAGAATCACGTGTTTTGTTATATGATTAATTAAAAATTAATTAGGATTAGTAAATTCTAATGATGAAAGGTTTGTGTTTTGCAGTTATCAGCTACAGAAGTATAGAAATGCAGGTTCGTTTGTGTTACCAGTGGATCCAAATGATAAGGAGACATGGGGAGATAGTGAACACAGGCTAGCTTATGTATCAGAGACGACTGTGATTTTCAAAAACATTGTTGAAGTGAGAGACAACCAATGGTGGAAAGCGTTGTCCACTGGTTATATTACTCAATGGGCTGCGATGCATCCTCAGAAGATTGACGCTTTGTTTTACGCGCATTCGATCGATGAGGTTAAAGCGCTTGGTCCTTTGCTTGAAAAGTTTAGAGGTACTGTTGGTAAAAAGGCTTATATTGCGGTATCTGGTGGGAAGTTCTGTCCTTGTGAGGATGCGGCTTCGGCTTTGAAGTGGCCTTTGGTTGTTTGCAAAGAGAGGAGATTTAAGATTTTTGATTTGGAAGTTGGAGCTATTTTGGGTGTGTCTAACTCAGAGGTGCCTGTGTTTCAAGCTGTGTATTCGAGTATGAAAGGGCTTATTAAGATTCATAACCCAAGCGTGGTGATTACCGTTGCTGATGCTGATCCTAATGTTAAGAAAGCTTTGAAAATGGCTACTGAGACTAATCTTAATGGCACTGCATTGGTTTTGCTTCCGAGAGCTTCTATCTCTAAGGTTTTATGGATGGCTGATCTAAGATCAACAGCATTGCCAAGTAAGTATCATTATCTTTTCCGTTTGGCTTTCGAAATTTTTCTTACTTGAACTGACTAAATTTGTTATGATTTGCAGACTGGAATAAGATGAGAGTCTCAGTGAATATCATCACCCAAAACCGAGCTCAATCTTTATTAAGATTGCTTAGGTCTTTGAGCAATGCATACTACCTTGGCGACGAAATATCTCTCAGCTTCAACATGGATAGCAAAGTGGATGAAGAGACGATCAAAGTAGTGAGCACATTTGATTGGCCTCACGGACCAAAGACACTAAGAAGAAGAATTATCCAAGGAGGCTTAATCCGAGCGGTGAGCGAGAGTTGGTATCCAGCTTCTGATGATGACTTTGGTCTTTTGCTTGAAGACGACATTGAAGTCTCTCCTTACTACTTCCTCTGGATCAAATACGCTCTACTGGCTTACCACTACGACCCTCAAGTCTCTTTCCCGGAACTCTCCTCCATCTCTCTTTACACACCTAAAATCGTTGAAGTCGTTAAAGAGAGACCTAAATGGAACCCAACAGATTTCTTCAAACAAATCCATCCACACACTCCTTACCTTCACCAGTTACCTTGCAGTTGGGGAGCCGTTTTCTTCCCAAAGCAATGGAGAGAGTTCTACGTCTACATGAACATGAGGTTCACTGAGAACGCCAAAGCTAATCCTGTCCAGATTCCAAAATCAAGAACCAACGGTTGGCAAGCTTCTTGGAAGAAGTTCTTAATCGACATGATGTACCTTAGAGGATACGTTAGTCTCTACCCAAACTTCCCTAACCAATCAAGCTTCTCAACCAACCACATGGAACCAGGAGCTCACATCGCAGCTAAAGACAATGTGGTGAAACACAACAAAACCGATTTCGAAGTCCCTTTGCTTATGGATGATTTCAGAAACTTCTTACCGAACCAGAAACTCCCTCCGCTTTCTAAGCTTCCGTCGCTCAACCTCTTTAACATGCCGGTTTCACTTAAAGGTCTTAAAGCTGCAGGAGCTAAGCTTGGTCAAGATGTTCTTCGTTGCAACAATGTCTCTGAGATTGTCGCCGTCAATCATCAGACAGGTTTACCAGCTAGATGCATGAGATTCTGAACATCTTTCTATTAAACTGCCGACTCAAACAAAAAAAAGTTATTAGGCTGTAATTTTTCTTTCTTACATCTGTGGATTCTTGTTGATTCTTTGTTTTTTTCTCTAAATAGTTCATATATTATATTACTAAAGGGATTAAATATATAGCAAGGGATGAGACAATTAAACTGTCAAATGCAAAAGTATCAATGTTGTTTAACTCCACTTTATAACTAAAACAAAAATGTCACAGCATCCCTACATTGATCTGCTCTCTTTTTTTTACTCATTAAAACCAAATACATTATGAAAAAAACAGTGAGTAACATTTTGATCATAATAATTAACAACCAAAACAGAGACCTAAACAACAACCAAAAATTTGAGTTCTCTAATGTAAATTTTTAATTAGTCTTTCCTTCTAGCAAATGGGAATCACACAAAAGACCAGTTTACAAAGGAGAAGGCAAGACAATGCAAATTGTTGTTGTCTTCAGATGGAGCAAACACTTTCCAAGCAACAGCTTGCTCATAACTCACATGTCTTCCCATTGTTGACACACAGATTCCTGAAGGCAAGCATGCAAATCCCTGTAGAGACAAGACCAGTCTCAGATAAATGAATCGAGAACATTATCTGCTGCAGATGGGTAAATTTTTATTTTCTTTACCTGTTGCATTAGCTTGGCGAAGTCGGAGCAGAGAGCCTTCCGACCAGACTCATCGAAAATCTTTTCGAGTGTAATGTCTTGTAAGGCTACAAGTGTTGTCTCTAGCATGTCTAGACCAGCTTGGTTCGCAAACATGAACACTGGCTGTGGCTGCAACATGACCAGACCACATTATATATCTAAAACTACAGGTGTTCTATTCAGAACCGTTCTGACACCAAGGATTTAACCAATTTTAGTTTGTTTTAGGACACATACCTTTAAAGAACAACACAAGATGGCATCTTGGTGATCCCATAGAAGTTTTAGTACCGAGTCGTTGCTTCCGAGCGAGTCAATCGTTAGCAACTCCGAGCCTAAGTGGTGACTGCAAAAACAAACATATTAACCTAACACATCATGGATAAGCTCGAGGTTTATAAGAACGGGTCATAAGTGAACATTGAAACCTACGTGTAACTTTGAGAGATCCACTGGGCAAGAGTAACAGCTTCAGGAGATCCCGGGGACAGTTTGGACCCCAAGCTCGGGCTTATCCCAGATGGTGATATCGCCATTGCAACACGTTGAACTGATGAAATAACACTCCGCACGTACTGACAAGCCATACCGGCAACATTATCTTGCAAGTTGTTTTCGAAAGGGAACTGGAAAGCTATAGTGAGGATGCATCTCGAGCTTGAGCTAGAAGAAGACGGGTTTCCAGAAGCATTCTCTGGTGATGGACCAACTTCGAGGCTAGAAGTTAAGTCTAATGTACGGTGGTTGGCGGTTAACAGATCTTGCGCATCTCCCTGCATGAGTAAGTATATATGAGGCTTGAGACAAACCATCTCTAAGTAAGAGAAAAAACACAGTGATGAAGGAAACACAAGTACAGTTTTAGCATCAACTGGTATGACTCGGAAGCCAGAAGGAACAAGTGGAGCATCATCCGGGAACATCTCATTAATCGGAGCAAATATCAGTTCGGAACAAGCTCCAACAGCATTCTCGTCAATCCCAGTACAAATCTACCATACATCATTAAGGTCAGTTTAACTTTGGAATGATAGAAACTTCAATGAGTTAGAACATAGAAGTGATATACCTGAAGGAGATGGACATCCCTGGACATAAATGCATCTTCTTGTGCAAGAGAATGACCTTCTAGTCTAACAACTTCAAGCATCTGAAGCATAACAACACCAAATACATTAGAGAGATAACACTAGATTATGTTTTCACAGCAGGTAAGACTTTGAAAGCCTTACTTCTTCATGTTCAATTGTATGCCCTAGTGGCATTATGATTTGACTCCCAGTGAACCTCGTCGGTCTCATCCCTGGATAAGCGAAGGTACCCGCTTTAAGTGTAGCAGCAGAATAAGCATCAACATTGAAATCAGCCCACTCGGATCGATGCTCTCTTAGAAACCGAATCAAAACCGCAGGAGGAACATTCTACAGAAGACAACAAACAACACAAATTTCAGCCATTATATATATGGACAAAAGGAAAGTACCAAGCTAGACACATTAACATACTTGGAGAAGCATCGACGCCTTGGCACAAAGCACGCCTCCAAGGAACGAAAGAGAATTAGAAATATTATTCAAATGCTTCGTGGAGTTAATAGCAACGATGATATCTTCCGCCCCATCACAAGGCATTGTAGACCACCCGTCGTCACCAAACCCATTCACTGCATCATTAAAACCCCTACAAGAAAACCAAGAACAGATAAATATGTCAAAAAAGCAAAGAGAGCACAGAGTAACTATATTTTTAGCTCATAAATACCTGCTTAATCTTTGGCTAAAGGTTCTAAGAACTGCGGGTTGCCTTCCTAATCCATACACTACTTCACCATTAGACTCTTGCGCTAATTGCCTGATATACCGCAATGCCTAAAACATGAACCAAACCTTAACCATTAGATATGCATGTGCGTCAATCATATCTCAAGGTTATTTTTTACATATATACTCACCGAAATAGTCATTTTTTGTGCGACAACTTTGGATGACTCATAAAGGGGTCGAAGCACATCCGGAACACTCCAAGCCTATAATGCAAGAACAGATATTTCTTATTAGTACCTTATGAAATTTAAGGAAGCAAACACAAAATGTCCTTTTGAGAAGATCTAACTACCTCGAGATTAAGGTGATCGACAATGTGAATAATTGAACCTCCACCATCACAAGGTCTTATTAAATAACCACTAGAAAGCATTTCTGCTCTCACAAACTGAGAAGCTGAAGCAGCGTTAGGCCCAGCTCCAGAGCCAGAAAGTGACCTCTCACAAACCTTCAAAAAGATACATTAAAACATCAACAGCCTGCAGTTTTTATGCACTATACAGATACTATGAGAGTTGCATACCACAAAACTGCCATTGTCGAGGCTCGTTGTGTATCTCAGGGTCCAGAAATCGCGGGCAGGAGCCAAAGTCGTTGGTGCATATGTCTGACCAAAAGGCATTTTTCATTCATCTTCAAGTGTTAGAGAATAGAAAACTAAACCAAAAGAAAGAAAAAACACTCACCTGCATATACACAAGCTCAATTGTGCCGCCATTACCGGCCGGGAACATAGTGAAAACTTCAAGGCTCCTACAGTCACGGAACCAAGATGGCCGATCTTTGAGGATCTCTGCAATCTGCAACAAAACATTATGAAAACATTTTGACTCGAATCTGTGTAGCATTAAAAAAAAAACCAAGAGTAGCCTTTTCTTACCTTCATAGGTTCTAAACTAACAAGACCACAGGCTCGAGCTGCCACTCCACTGCATCTTTGCGAAATAGCAAAGATGCCAACCGAATCCGGACCAGGCTAAAACACATAACATCAGATTTCACATTTCAATATTACACGAACTAAACAAAAAAGCACTAAGTAACAATAGGAGAGGCGTTTAACCTTCATCCCAGGCATCTGAACCCAATCAACAGCAGTTCCTGTAGCCTTGGATAGGAACTCTGCCAAAGTCTCCTCTGCGATCGAGAGCAATCTAAGAACAAAAAAACAAGTTAATAAGGCCAAGAAAACAAGATTAGAAAGAAAATGAAGGCAATACAGAACCAAAACAAAACTTTACCCAGCAGGACTATTTGCATCTCTAAGCGAATGCTGAGGAGTTGTGACCACTGAATCACAGCTTGCATCGGTCACCTGACGTTAAAACAACAAGTCAATAACTTTACAACTGCAAGCTAACTATTGTATAGATAAGATTTTGAGAACATATATGATTAAAAGAAAGTTGTTACATACAACAGTTGTAAGCTGCTGCTTCATATATCCATTCTCGCAAACAAGCTGAGAAACCTGCTTCTGAAGCCTATCATTCTCCTCCATCAAAAGTTTATTCATGGCAGAAAGCTTCCGGTTTACGCTCTGAAGCCTGGACGCCTCTTTTCTCTGCTTATCTCGACACCTTAAAAAAACCACACAACAACAAAACTGCCAAGATTAGACATCACACAATAACCATATATATATATATAGTCAAAAGAACAGTTAGTACAAGCTAATGAGCAGAAAAAAAACAATAACCAAATCTACCAGACAGATTCAACCAGACCCTTTTGTAAAAACAGGAAATTGTGTCGGAGAATTGAATCAAATAGCAACAAAAGTGGTCTTTCATAACACAGATTATAAAAATCCAATACAATCAAATTGCAAATCCCTAATTAAAAAAACAAAAAATTAATGGTAGCAACTAGAGAGAGAGAGAGAGAGAGAGAAGCAAAACCTGCGGTTCTGAAACCAGACTTTGATCTGCTTAGGCTCGATATTAGCAAGAATGGAACATTCACGGATCAATTGTTGACGCCGGAGAGAGCTAGGCTTAGGACACTCGGCGTAGACACGCTCAAGAGCCTCAACTTGCTCAGCTGTGTACCTAACGTACTTACCACTACTATCTAAATGTCTATTCATACTGTCACTGCTTCTCTCATGGTGGTTAGCCACCGCCATCTCCATACTTTTTTTTTTTCAAGACCCCTCAAAAAAAGAAACTCCAAAGTCTCAAACTTTATACTGTTGCAAGCTTCTTCTTCTTCTTTCTTCTTTAATTAATCTTTTGATGTCTTAGGAAAGTCCGTCGTAGTATGCTTAAGAGAAACGTAAATTGCAATTCTTTGATTTTTTTTTTTTGTTCTTTCAGACAAAGAAGATTCTATGGTCGTGGCTTGTAGCGAAAGACCAACGACATGTGGAAACGAGAGAGTTTCTAAAAAAAAAAAAAAACTTTAAAGTTTGAGAGAGAGAGAGAGATTCAGAAGATCTGAGGATTTTAAAGATTCTTCAAAGAGAAAACAGAAGAAAGAAAAGAAAACAGAGTTGGATGTTCTGGGAACAGAGAAAGACTAGTAAAGGAAGTGATGTCAACTCAACTCTCTCTCACTTAAAGAAGCATTATATCAGAATTCAGGACACAGAAACAAAAGACTTGGGAACAATGAAGAAGAAACACATGAACATTATTTAGTACAATTCAAGACTCTGAAGAACAAAAACTTTTTAAAGTGGAAATTTTTTTTAAAATAGAAGAAAGAAAGAAAGAAAGAGAGAGTGGGTTTTGTGAGAAAGTGAATGAGAGAGAGAGAGAGTAAGTGATGTGTGTTTTTGCTCGGGTGAACTTTAGAACAGAGGGAGAGAGAGAGAAGAAGAAGAAGAGAAGAATAAAAGAGAGAGAGAAAATGAGAAACAGAGGATTTGCACGCAAACCGACAAGCTGTGCATCAGCGAAAAAGAAAAGTGGTGCGTTTTTTTTTTAATTTTATTTATATTATTAAAAAATAGTAAATAAAAAATACGGCGATCATTTACGAAGTTGTCCCTATTGTTTTTCTGATATGACAATATAGGAATCCATTTAACATTTTTACATCTTTTTCGCTTTTCTTCATTTATTATGGAGTTTGATTTATTTATTTTTCATGTAAATTTTATTTATCTTCTCTTAATTACACAGTTATACCAAAAATATATATCTCTTAATTACACAACATATAAATTTCATATCCGTAACTAATTACTATCTTAAAAATTTACAAAAAAGCTAAAGCTAACACTAAATTAGCAGAAAAACCGGAAAAGAAAAAAAAAAAAACGTTTACATTACTTTTTTAAAAAAAGTTAACAAACGTTGAAACATATCTTGCATGTTTGCAAAATAATATAAAATTTATTTCAAAAAACTTTAACGTACATATTTGTTTGAATGACGTATAAATACAAAATCTATTCACGATTTATTTGCAGCATGACTGATGTGAAACTGATTGGTATACAATGTAAACGAATTTAGTTTCGGTTAAAACTATTAATACTAGTTTAAAAATAGAATCTGGACCAGAACTATAAGATATATCTTACAATTCTAAGTGAATAAAATTAACAAACTTAAACACAAAAATTTAAAGCCATTTTTCCTATTTCATAAGATTTTTTTCTACAAATTAAAAATAATCAATATTTTATCATTATAAAAATTCGATTAAGAAATAATTAATGCATAATTTAAAAAATCAGGAACTATTAGATAGAAACAAAAAAATACATGCATAAAAATTAGAGAAAATCTACTAAAATGAAACGAAAAAAAAATAGTGAGTAGTAATTTACTTGAATTTGTATAAATATATATGTTTAATCATATGCCCATTAGTTTTGTATTAGGCTGATTGATTTTAGGGTTGTAAATGTATATTAATTGATGAAGAAAAACCTTCCAAAATCTGACCCTAGTTAAAAAAACATACACGGCTTGTAAGCTTTGGAAGGATTTTATCTTCTCCCATGAAAGTTTCATCACTAAAAAGGTAAAACAAGACTTAGTTTGAAGATCTGGTCTACTCTCAAAAATTATGCTCTCGAAGTTGTGCTTGTAATTTAAACTAACAAGATTTTTGTCATCTTTTTTATCAAGATTCAAGATATAGACTACACTTGAACGTAGTTTAAGATAGTTCAAGTTGTAAAATTATACTATTAGAAATTAAATTCGGCATTATTGGAAGCCATAAAAAAATAAAGGTTTGAATGGTAATTGTGATCAGGACGGCCAAATCTGTTTGTAATCTAGACCGCTTTATTTTTAAGGTAGATAACAGACCGCTGCAGACCAACTCTATTTGTATGCAAAAGTGGTACGCAGTTGGTTCGCTGCAGTTTTGTCTCTGCTTTATTTGTATCGTACTACTGCGTACTACATTTGCTGAATGGTAAATAAAGGCTTTGAATGGTAACTGTGGTCAGGGCTGCCAAATCCGTCTGCGATCTAGACCGTTCTATTTTTAGAGCGGACAACAGACCGCTACAGACCAACTCTATTTGTATGTAAAAGCGTTACGCAGTTGGTCCGCTGCGGTTTTGTCTCTGCTTTATTTGAACCTCACCATTGCAGTTTACATTTGCTGAATGGTAAATAAAAAGCGGTCTAGTTTGCAGATGGATTTGTCCACCCCAACCGCTACAATCATTCATACCCAAAAGTTTGCCCCAACCACTGCATTCATTCAGACCCTTAGGCCATGTTTATAGGGAGATCAGATGTGGTGTTCTTAGGCCATTTAAAAATGAAAATAATTGAATAGTGGAGTTAAGATCAGGCTCATTGATCTTATTCTAGAACTGTTCTTGGGCCTGATCTTGTGTGACGTGTCTCTTTCGGATTCGTTGAGAATATATGGAATAAATTTGGACATTAATCTTTGTATTAATTAAATAAAATGTTTGTCTTGTTTAATTAATTAAGTAATATGTTTGTTTGTTTTTTAAAAAAAAAAATTATTTACAATGTTTTTTTTTGTTTCATAAAAATATGGCATTTTATTTTGAATTTTAGTAAAAATTTTATAAGTTTGCAATTAAAATGTTATTTTATAAATTTTTATAATTGTAATATGTTTAAGAATATTAATAAACATTATATTATTAAATAGTATTAAACATTCTTAACTTTTTTATTAAATATTAATTTATGTATTTATTAAACATTCTTAAATTTCTATAAGAATATTATATTATTAAATATTAAGATTTTAAACATATTCTCCCAATAACTAACTTTTTAACAAAAGTTCTTAACTACTGATTTTATATTATTTTTACAATATTTATACTCTAAGAACACCCTAAACTGATCTCCCTATAAACATGCTCAAAAAAAAAAATCGACGTTATTAGAGATAAATAGAGCCTATGATCGCTCTCTGTCTCTGACATAATCATATTTTCACATCAAGCAATCAAAGTTATGTCTTGTTACAAAACACATTCTCTCTCACTATCCCTTTGTGGGTAGTGTGTTTTATTTGTTAGCATGTCTTATCTTCATTTATTATACCAACCAAATTTGTATTATCGTAGTAATATATATTTTATATACATATAGTATGATATACGTATATATATAGATCCAAATTGCTTACATTAATGAACTGTTTATGTATATATACACTGACTGTAGCATTCACTAAAAAGTTATTTCCAAATTACATTTATGATCTTCAGAGAATAGGACCTTGAGTGAAATAAAAGATAGCTACATATATTTGTAACATATGAATGGTAAATTTATAAACTGAGTGAAAAATCAATATTGACTTCAAGGATACAGTAGTTAGGTTAGGTGTGAACTGTGTGATATGTAAAAAGTTAATAGAGGCGTTGGTGTGGAAAATAGTACTAGTAATCAGAAGACTTACTTGAAAAGCCTTAATTAGCAGCTAGTTAGTAGTAGTATTAAACTATCTGATTAAAGCTGCGATTTCTTTTGTATTTTTGATAATTAGCAGCGAATCACTTAAGTTTTAAAATTGAGAAAAAAAAAAAGAATCAGAAGACAGTGATCAGTCAAACACAGTGATACGACTAAACCTCTTCGACAGTTTTTTACACTATAGCCTTTTTTCATTCATCTGTAAATGTAATTACTTTCTGTAAGAAACTTTTTTACTCTCTTTTTGTTCCAAATTTAATTACTTTTTTTTTTTTCTTTCTGTTTTCCCTCTTTTTAAGTTGATAGTTATTTCACTGATGGCACATAACTTTTGATACACATGATATTATGTGTTTAGATCAATACAGTTACAAATATAATCAAACGACAAACTGTTACGATTACTCAAAATGATAGTATATTATTGTTTAATCACTATGCTTAGTTTGATCTGCACTACCATCTTTGTTTTGTTTGTACTCCTCACACTGCACAGTCTCTGTTTTAAGTGCCATGTCATTTGGATTCTTATGAGTTTGGTTTTGTTTACTAATGTAGTAGAAGATCGCCAAAACAATTTATGAAATAATGAGAAATTACACTAATTAAATTTTTAAAATATGGTTCCTTAAATCGAGACACATCGCCGCACTATTTTTCTCTTTTGTTTCTTTCTTTCTTTTATTTACCACAGCCACATTACTTAAACCTCTGAACAACAACAGTATTAACATGCATTTTTATTGTTTAACCTTGACAAACACAATTTTCATTTAAACACGTTGATTCATCTGATAATAAGAATTAACTTGACAATTAAAAAAATATTGTAGTTGTTTTTGTTTACTTTTTTTTTTATTTTGTTCATGGTAAGACCATTTCAGTATTCTAATAGTATAAAAACGAAAAGTGTTGATGATGTGTTATTTCCATCAGCTTTTCGCATGCGCCAAAAGCAACTCTCACGTGCTGACCACACATTTACACCCAATTTATCTCTTTTATTTTTTTTTAAGTGTTATTATTTTCAACCATTTTTTATCATTTTATAATCTGTGACTATATAAATTAAACTATACTATAATTATCGATACGATCTAGTTGTTAGTAATCGGCAAAATAACAACATTTATATAATCTAATAATTTAACGAATCTCCAAATTTTTTACCAACTACATAATCTTTCAGAGTTGAATACTAATAATCTTTGTTCAACTCTTATATGATTGTATAACTATTATTAGAAAAATATAAGCATTTAGCTGTTCAATAATTTTTCGATAACAAACAAAATTACTAAACGATAAGTTCAATCTTTAGCGACATTATGTTTGACGTTTTCACCCATTTACAAGTTACCGCTTGTTAGTATAGAAATTAGAAAACCACAGTCGAAGTTTGGATTAGTGAAGTGGCATGTTTCTAATTAGTCGAACTAAATTACATCCATCTGATTGTTACTATCATTCCTAAATCTGTTGCTTTTTATGGGGTTTCCTTCTGTCATAATTTTTTTCTATCTTGATTCAAACTTTGAGACACCTTGTCGTTAGTTATGACTGATAATGATAATTCACATAGTACAACGAGTATGTATATATATAGTGACCCATGTGCTTGATTGTTTCACAAGCGACAAATTAAACAGTTAGAAAATTAGTTTAATTAAAGATTATCAACTTCTTCTTTTTAACTTGCGGTTGAATTTAGTCTTTTTGCTCACAATGATTACCTTATTTTATTTTTCTTAGTGTCTAGTGATGAAACCAATTATTCTATGTATGTTCTATTCTTTCAAGTTTTATAAAACAGAGATCATGCGCTATATATTCTATATATATATGTGTAACAACAAGACGACAAAAAAAAAAAACACTAAACCAAAAGAACAAAACTGTTAAATCCGAACAATTTGGTTAACATATCCAAATAATTTGCCAGAATTCGACTGCTTATCTCACCATTCCACATTCGACCACATGCACATAAATATTCAATTGTCTTTAAGAAAACATAGTTAAAATGTTCCTTTTAAGATACAGGACAAGCTAGCAGATCCTAAACACATATGACTTGATTACATCATCATATTCACAAATACAACAACATTTTTACAAGAACCCAAGCTAAGCTATAAACTAAAAGCCCATGAGAAACATTTCAACTAGCTATCAAGCATGCATCCAAAAATTTACTGTTTTATTTTAGATATCATTGAACTATATAAAAACACCTGATTGAACTATATCACTTTGAATAGGATATTTATAGTGTGCGTAAACAAAAAAGAGGGTAAAAAACAGGGAGAGATTGAGACGAAGAGGGATGTCTCCTTATCAAGGTGGTTGCAAGTTGCGACAAGTCTTAATTTGACTATGCACGGAGATAGAACAAAAGAAGCGTCTCCATTAATTTCACGTTATAGTACAAAAAAACTCAATTATTCACATTTTTTCATTTTGAGATAAACCCACTCGGAACCAAACATAAATCCAAATTTAAATATTGGAAAAGGTCAAAATGTCACATTCGTTCTTGCTTTTTTTTTTGGGTTCAATATATTATCTTTTGCTTTTTAAAAAAAAAATTGTCAAATATATATACTTTTGTTGATGTTGTTGGTCTTGATGGGATATTAATATTCCTCCACTTTGTCCCCCTCCTAACTTCCCCACCAAAATTTAACATTTTTCCTCTCCTATTTATTGTCCACTTTACTTACCTCCCAATCCCATTATAACGTATAGTTTTCATGTACCATACTACCATGAATGGATAATGATATATGTACTATGTAGAGATCAAGATCACATACAAATCACACATAACATGACTCATCACTCATCAGGCATCTATCTACCTCAATTTCCCTCAAATCTTAATGTTTTCTTTCCTAGTTTGTTGACAGTCTTTGCTTATATTAAGGGAAAAAAAGAAAGCCTACTTCGTAATTATTTGTCTCACAAAGTGTCTATATATATAATATACATACTTGTATGTACTTAAAGTGTCTCTCTACACCTAAAACTAATTAACTAAGTAATGAAATAATGTTTTCAAACAAATTAAATATTGTGGTTACTTTTTATGTCAATTGTGGTTGCTTTTCCAAGTTTTTATAACTTTCAGCTAGTAATTCTCATTTGAGTTACTGATTTTTTACATTAATAAAAATAAAATGATTTAACCAAATATAATCTTGAATTCATTTTTCTGGTTTTATTTGTTACATCGTTTATCGTTTATTAAGCTAGAATTAGTCGACAAAAATATGGTCAATTAATCATAGCATGATAAAATATAAAATTTGTAAACTTAAATAATTGTATTTTATGAATAAATATATTAAAAATATTTACTTTCTCAATTATATGTTCCAGATTTTTCATCTTAGTATTTTTTATCATTACTTAATATCTCTATTTTTAGGTGGCATTTGTTGCACAAAAAAGGTGGCTCTTTATCTTCTAATCAAAGAAAATTATAATGAAAAAAAAATAAAAGACTGTAGTTTTGATCTTTCAAAGGTAACATTTAATAAAAGGTAAAACCATGGTAGAAAAATGCTTTAAAGAATGATGTCAAAATAAATAGTGCACAATGGGTAAAACGAGCAAAATAAATGTTGAAATATAACTAAATGAAGATGATAAATATCAAACTCGAACCAAGCTTTTCTAATGCTCGACTCCTAGTGGCTAGTGTTTCTAATATAGTTATATAATATCATCGATTAAGCTAGCCTTATGTTTGTAAAAATGTTTTGGAATATATATTTGAACCAAAATACATGTACTGGAAAACAATGAGACAACAGTTGTGTACCGCGCAGCAGTCAGAAGTGGATACAAAATTATTGAATGATGGACAGAACCAGCATACATATTTATTGCAGCTGTGCGGTTTAAACCACACCAAACATGTTGACAAAAAAATACAAAACAACAACAAACACTGTCACACAATTCAAAAATATAGAATACAAATGTCATACCCTAAAACTCATGGTGAAGACTGAAGAGCATAGAAAATAAAATATTTTTAACAATCTAAGGTTCTAAAATCGGCGGTCAAACATCTCCAACGCTCCAACTTTGACCATATTCAGTCGACTAAAAAATCCTCCAGTGTTTTGTTTTGGTTTCTTATTAGGTGCCTAGGAAATTCATATGTCTATATAAAGTAATATATATGGAAAATCTTAAATTTTGGAGCATACAAATTGAAGTGTTGTACGAGATTACGAGACAAACTACTCTTTAGGTAAAAGTGTAGAGGGTGTGTATTATGTGTGATGATGAGATTGTTGCTATCTTTACAGAGTTCTTGAGCCCATTCATATAAATATAGCTTATAGAAGAAAGAGAATAGTGTGGAAAATGGGATATGTTCTAATAACCCAAAAATATTTAGGGCCCATAAAAGGTCCAATCATATGGGTCCACAATGTCTCTGCGATGGGGTAGCATGAGTACTTTTAGGGGTAGCTGTCGAATGTGGAGACCTGACCTAACAGAGGACCCCATATTATCGTCGGATCCTTTCATTATTCCTTTTGTCATTCGACTAAATTCCTTTTCTAACAAAACTGAATGATTATCAAAATTCTTCTATTCACATCACATCTTTTGAAATCTTGATGATGTCTCTATGTCCTCTTTCTCCTTTTGGTTTTTTCTCATGGTACTATAGTCTAGATCGTTTTAAATGATGTGTTTAGCTTATTGGTGTAAAACGTAATACATACTTTGGATACAAGAGAGAAAGCTCCTAGGGTTGAAATTTTTTTAACCGTTTTAAATAAAATGGAAATAGTTTACTTTTTACCTCTGTAATTACAAAATGCCTTTTTAACTGTTCAAAAAAAAAAAAAATCAAAACCCATGTAAGAGAAACAGAGGAGTTGGTCCTTCTCGATTGGTATCGATAACGACAACTCGAAGAGTATTGCTTAAGGCTAACCTAATTAATGTAGTTGACCGGAGATTGATGTGGTACCATTTTACCCTTTTTATATAAACGTTCCTACACGGTTTGTACATGTGAAAAAGTTTTGAATATTTTTGACATTTTAAATTACAATGATGCAACTATAATATATTTTTGTTTGCCAAGCGATTTCCGACCTTACATGTGTTCAGTAGTAGTCCCTTTGGACATGAAACCAATACTAGTCATCTTTACAACATCCAAAATATTTCGTTACAAAGTGAGTCAAAAACATGATCGTAGGTCAAAAAAAGACAAAGTGAGTCAATTGGTTTCCTAGAAATAGTATTAAACGTGATAGACGAGTTCAGGAATTTGGGAATGATCTGAAAATTAGTGGCGACACGAAATAGAGGCGGTTGTTGTTGTACGCCCAAAGAAACAAATACGCACAAAAGTATATAGTCAACAGATAAATTCGAGTGCTTGCATTTGCAACATTTCTTTTCTCTTTTTTCTCCAATTCTTTTAGTACACACAAATCCAGGGACTTGAACGCCTTCTAGGCTTTTGAATCTTGGACAAAAAGAAAAAGAAAGAGGAAAACATAGGCTGGTAGGAGTGAAAAAAAATAAAGGCATATTTCATAATTGTTTAGTACGAGAATAACTTATACATATATATACCGATTAAAACAAATACAAAAGTATCCCAAAGTATATATATACTTGAGCCGTAAGGATTAAACATGGTGGAAACTTTCTCTCTTTCATTCATATATGCGTATATTGTAGTGTATGTTGTTTAAAAAGTACATTCCATACTTTTATTTATATATATATATAAAAAAAACATTCCACTCGTTAATGGAGGGGGTTGTGCGTAGATTTGATTTACCAACTACTTTAGTCTTTTCGCGTAATTAGAGCACTAATCAGTATTCTATTACAAAACTAATATGTATGACAAATTGCTGACGTAAGCATTACTCCACTGTAGAAAATGGGATTTAGGGCTTCTTCATGCTGTGTTCAGGTTGAGCCTTGAACATGAGGTGAATCTAAATGCATTTGTCATGTACATAATAAGATTAATTTAGAGAGATATAAAGGTACATATGATTGGTATACTTCATTTTGCAAAAAAATTTGTCGAAGATAGTGTACTGTTTCTTTCTAGATTCGATGCTAGTGTACGATAGATTATCACGATAAGTTCAAATATGTTAAATTATATAAAAGGGCATTCATCTCCTTTTGCTGATGAGATTGTAATTGTTTTTATATCTTCCAATTGTAAGAGTTTTTGACAAAAGAAAACGAAAATGTAGTATCGTACTAGTGGATAAGCCCACAAAGATAAAATCTATATTATATAACCATCTGTAGTGGTTTTGGGCTTTATATTTGTGGGTCTTTGACATTATTATGGTGGAATCACATGTACATATGCACAACAATATTATTAACCCTAATCAATAAGAAAAAGACTACTTAAATTAATATGGTTGTAACTTGTAACTTGCACTCTCTAAAGACTGCTAATATATAAATCTGACATTTCATTTTCACACTAACAAGGAGTGTGTCATATTACATCTTGAACAGTTGAATTAGAAAAAGATAACATGATGATTGATGGATGACTATAACAGATGTGGACTGTTCATCTAACTTGGTGGATTTTAAAACTTATAAAGATGTCATTTACCAATCAAGACAGTTTACTTTTTAGTTTAAAGAATCAATCATCCTTAATACTTTTATTTATCTATCATCATCACTTGTACCCAAGAGATTATATATGCAAGATGTTGTCATGTTGTAAGAAAACAAGACACAATTAATTATGTTTCTCTTGTAATTTGCTTATAAAATTTGTTGTACTGTATGTATGGGTATGTTGTCATGCATATACTACTGATTCTTATATCCAAACACAAAACATATCAAATCCAAACATAATGAAATGCCATTCATCTATATATGTATTAAAATCTCGTAAATGATCAAACTGAAAACAAATTATTTCAAACTTTTGTCGTAAACAATATTTGGTCAGCAGTCGAGCATGACTGTTTCTGCTCCTTATGAGCTCACCTACAAATCGACCTACTCTCATACTTATTCCTCTTCCCCGAGTTTTTTTTATAACTTTTGACTAGTAATGTGGTCTCTTCAACGGTCTAATTTGAATGTGAGAGAGAGTGTTCAAGAGGACTCAACTTACGAAGAAGAGCCACATTAATCATTTACTCTGTACAATAGACCTTTCTTGCGGGTCCTATAAATTTATTCCATCTATGTTTGTAATTATATTCAATGGTACTACTTAATTTATTTTCATTTCTCTTTTTTTGTTTGGTATAAAAAAAGAAAATATCTGTTACAAATTGAAGATAACTACAAATTCTTAGACAGGATAAGATTTATTGTTAGGTTTTACTTGGGATAAGATGATGATATATTTGGTAGCAAATCTAACTTTTTTCTTTCTTGTTTCACAAACCTTATTTTACCGTAATTTCTAGAAACTATTGGGAAAACGAACATGTAGGCAGATAAATTCCAAATTTTAATCTTCTTTTAATTTGTTTAGGAAAACTTGTTTAATTAAATAAATAAAATATATATTGGGGAAAAAGCATAATCCACGAGATATCACTCACATGAACTACATGTCTCTTTATAATCCCTTACACGAAAACCATTCACGTAATTTTTAGAAAAAAAAAAACCTCATTAGAGAGCAGACAAATTAGTAGAATTAAACCATAACTTTTTAAAATTATAATTCTAATGTTTTTATAAAAAAAAAAAGAAATTAAGAGAATAATTCATGAAGCAACAATGTCACTTTCATGTGTTTGTAGCCTCTGCTTTTCTCACCCACCTCATCAAACACCCACAACAAAACCAAAAAAAAAATCCCCAACTAATAATTGTTTAACTTTTATGCCCCAACTTTTTCTATTTTATCCATTTCCCACCCCTGTATTTACTTATATCAATAAAATTACCCGAATCTGAATTTACAGTTCTAAAATTCGAATCAACTGTGAAAATGTGATTCTTAAAACATTATCCATTACTCATACGCAAAATGTGATTAAAATCTCACAAAAAAATTACAAGGGGGTAAGATAATTGGAAATTAACGATAAATGGAGGGCATTTCTAGAAATATTACATGCGCTCTCTCTCTCTCTCTCTTCTCTGACAGTTACATAAAGAGAAAATGATTGAAGTAAGCCAAGAAAAAAAAAAAAAAAAATTACAAGAAAAGTCCAAAAGTTTCGAGATATTATTAATCTTGGAAACCAATTTTTTCAAAAATAGCATTTCTCACCCTACTCAGATCTCTTCCTTTCAATGTCCTCCCAACTCCTTCATGAACCGAGAACGAAGCCATCCTCGTCTTCGCCAGAAACTCATGCGGCGGCAACCAACCTCCACCGTCTTCACAATCATCATCATCTTCATCATCGTCGTTATCCTCGATGCTTCTCCGACGGTTATCTCTGTATTCTCCACGGAGAATCTTAGACCAGTCCGGCACGTTAACCGGAAGAGACGACGCGGCTGTCACGGCGGAGGAACGATTGGAAGGTTTTTTAGCGGATCTGGACGGTGTAGCAGAGATTGCGGCGAAAATCCGATGAATCGGTGTGGATTGTGTTGTAGAGATCTGATTCGTCGAATTCGAGACCGGAATCGTTGGTTGTTGTTGTTGTTGTGGTGGTGGTGGTGAAGTAGGAAGACGGCTGATCTGTTCCGAGAAATCGATAGCTAGGTCTAGCGTAGTAACTCTTCCCCGTCGCCATTAAATAAAACAAAGAAGAAGAAGAAGAAGAAGAGATTTTAATAATTAAAGATTTGTGTAATTTGGTTTGATGTGATGAAGAAGAAGAAAGAGTCATGAGGGAGTCTTTGGTTTTATACACAAACAAAAAAAAAAGAGGTTTTTTTTTTTTTTTTTTTTTTTTGGATAAATTGGATAAGGGACCCTTAACTTCCAGTTTCCGTCAGTTTATGAAATTACGTTATTACCCTTGGATTTTTTAAGAATATTACATGTGGCGAGTTTGGCATATTCTTTCAAAACTTTAAATTAGTAAATTTCAACAGTATCTATTAGTATTTCATATTACAATTTTTTTACACTATCTATCATTAAATCCACCAAAAGGGAATTTTTAATAAGTATATCCGAATCCAAAACAATGGCATTTATTAATTTCACATATAGAAAAAAAATTATAATGTATTCTTAATATAAGAAAAATTATATCTATGTTTTGGGTCAATGAAACAAAATCATACCATTTATATGGCATCTAATGGTTGAATGAATTTATAAACGGAATTAAAGACTTATTGTTCAAGTTATTTTGACTGTGATTTAATTTATAGCTTTGCTAGATCTATATAGATTTATTACAGGGATATAGTAGTATATTAAAGTTCTAATAATTAAGACTATATGATTTTCTAGAAGTATTAAAATTTAATATAATTTGAAATAGATGGACTTTATATGTTTTATAGCTTAACTTTTTTAGTAAAGTTTTAATGATATTGAAAATTGTAAAGTATTATATGTTCTATAAATTTGAGGATAATGCAGACTTGAGACTTGAAATAGCACTCCGAGTCCGTATATAAGAATGATTAAAATTATTTTTGCATGGACGGAGAATAATATGATGGAATATTATAATACTAGTTAGTATAAGGCTCTCGACCGTTTGGAAACTTACGAGGTTGGTCGGTGTGATCGGCGCGGGGAACCAGAACCGTCGAAAAGGATTACATCATAACTTAGCCGTTCCACACTTGGACAACTTTTTTTAATAATTTTTATATCTTTCAATAACCAATGAAAACACTCTGCACAATGCTTCCCACTCGTGCTTTGCTTTTCCTTCGTGGTCTTTTTTTTTCTTTTTTACTTATTTTTCTCTTCCCTATAACATATTCCGTATTAGTATTAAACTACTAATTGTAATATGTTGGACTATTTTGTTTTTGATTATGGGTAAGTCTTTCGGAGTTCAGTCTCTCTGGCTTTCTTACTTTATTATACAGCTTAAACTTATATAGCCAGCCGCACAGATTCTTCCATTGTTCACACTAACAACATTATTAATCTAATGACTAATCTTGTGAAGTTTAAAGTCTTGACTACTATTACTATAATTAATTATGAGTTTAACACGCTGCTCTGTGAGAAATTTGTGTAACACATATGTATTGTACTTAAACAATTTTAACACATATGTATTACAGTTCACACTAACAAGAATTTTAAACTAATGACTAATCTTGTGTAGTTTAAAGTCTTGACTAATATTACTATAATTAATTATCAGTTTAACACGCTATTCTAGTGGTGGTTATATGGAGAAATTTGTGCAACACATATTGTACTTAATTTTTTTTTAATTAGTATTTTGAAACTACCTGATCATGCTGATGCAAGTTTCTTGTTTCTTTCTGGCAGAAAAAAATATCAAAAATAGGGGAATCTTAGGTAGCTTTCACCAAAAAACAAAAGAAAACCGACTTGTTTGTTATATCAAAAATAAATCGACAAAATAATAGGACTATAAAAATCTTAAGAAGAAGTTCGTCGACAAGAATTGTTTTTGTAATCATCTGAATTTAAGCCTAATAAAAACATTGCCAAAAAAAAAAAAAAAAAGCCTAATAAAAACGTAGATAGATGTTTTTTCCTGACTTCTCTTAATAAAAAATTAAAATTTCAATGGATAATATAGATTCTCTTCTCGTACCTCTTAAAAAAAATATCAATACATTCAAGTTTTTTTTTTTTTTTTTTGTTTGTCGTGACTCTCGTCGGGTGGGGTTGGTTTCATCACTTTCTCCCTTCCCCAGTTCCAAGAGAAAGACAAAAGAGCTTAGAGAGTCTTCACAATATCACGACACGTGTTGTAATAAACACGTGGTATCAGTTCATCTCTAGATGAATGCCACGTGATTGATGGACCCACTCATCTGATCTAAAACGCGTTTTAATATCTTGCCAGCTGGCATTTTTACGGACTAGTCCTTTCGTTTTCTTTACTCTCTCGAGATGTTCTCTCACGCGCGACAGACTCGTACGATCTCGATGATAATAATATCTGGTCGCGTGAGATACAAATGCGAGTGGGGAAGATTTGTATGTGTTGTTGTTCCACGAGATTCGTTGAACTTTGAAACTCTCTCTTTGTTGTTTGGTCTTACTTTGCTTTGTTATGTGTTTTGCTCTAATTAATACTAGTAGTAACTTTTTTTATTTTTTATAGTTTTTTTTTTGCGTTTTTTTTGTGTCTATCCACATCTATATATGCTTTTAAATATTATAAATTTTTGTTACGGAGTCGGATTGTAACGGGGAAAGTATAAAAAAATTATACGGTCAATATTACGCTACGCGTCATTTTCCACATTGTATGAAAGTAATTACTATAGTTTGTCTTTTTGTATTTACGTGTACAGTTTTTGTTTGTTTGCTTTCTTTATAATAGTAGTTTGTGTTTTGGAATGGTCATTTTATTTCTCTCCTTAATAGAGCCGATTTCGATCAAATCGCTAACGAAAACGATAAAAAAGCATTATTTATCAGTTTTTTTCATTCAGATGTCGACATAGTGGGCACATAGATATTATTTTAAAATTTAAGTAGCCGAGTATTAAAAAATAATTTGAAAAAAAAAGAGGAAAAGTTAAAAATACTGCGCTGTAACAGTGATGATGACGATGATAATAAAGTGACTTTATTGCGAAGAAACTAGTATAATAAAATAAATGCTTTGTCCAATCATGTTATCCTTTCCAGAAAGTTACGAGGTGAAACCATAACACAATAATAATAAATGAACAAAGCTTAAAAAATTGTTTTAAATTGATACAGCTACCAGTCACAAGGCTCAGGGGAAAAGATGGGAATAATAATATGATTTATTCAATTTTTTTAAGTTAGTGGTGAATCATTGGGCTATTTTAATATACATTTTGATTACGCTGAGCTTTTTTCAGTGATTAATTGATTAGATGCTAATGTTACTCCATTTTTTACTACTATAATTCAGCTGATCCATGTAAGATCAGCAATGACATATGCATAAATTAGAATGATGCAAAGAAATTTGTAACCATTGTTCCAATAATTTGATTTGATTACCATTGTTTTAAGAGTTTTTGTAGTTTTAAAATGTAAACTCCATATTATTTTCTTAGAAGGAAAATTCACAAAAATTTGTAATTTTTATGATTCTATTTGTATTAGTTAATGAATAAAATCAAAATTATATACTAATTTGCGACAGTTTTTGTGACTGTAACAAATTTCTAGATTTTGGGACACCGAAATCACAGAATTGCTAGTTGTGTAACACATGTTATCAACGGCATAAGATTTCTACGTCGTCAACACACATATAATCAAAATTTGATTATTATAGTTACATATATACCTCATTTTTTGACTAGTGGTTACGAAACAATTTATTAGTATTATTCTTGTACACTATAGTATATTAATATGTAAGTGTATATATGGGGTTTATTTTTAAACAAACGTCTTGAAGCTTAGTGTGACCATTATGCAATATCTTTGAATTGAATATACAAATACGTATACGAAAGGCTTAAATGGTTTTGTCTCTTGTATGGGCACATATAATACTATCCAGTATCTATCTGTCTTTGACATTATCTTTCTCATACCTTGAACTTCGATCAATTTTCTTAGCTCTCCATACATATTTATTTGTGTAATGTATGTATATATACCCATTCCTCTGGCTCTTTGAAAACCTCAATCACAATGTACTGATCCGGAAGCATATACACAGTATTGGTATATTCCTTATCTCAAAGTTGATAAAAATATCCGGTCCAACCATTTCCGTAAAATTCGGTACATGCCATAATTGACCAATTTACATAAAGACTGGATTGTTGTAAAACACTTAACTGGACTCCATTAGACCGGCCCATTTACTGTCCAGCCCATTGGGTACTTAGGTCCAGCCCATTAGTTCATGGGCTCAGTTCATTAGGCCCATGCAATGGCCCATTCATACTTTGTATTTCCTATTCTGTTTTGGTCTTAGGGCTACTCCTTTGCCCTATAAATATGTAACCTCTATTCCTAATGAGAAAGAAGACAAGAGAATTTCTCCTTTCGGATTCTCTAGTTTACAACACGTTATCAGCACGATAGCCTCTAAGGCCAGCTGAGAAAACCCTTACCCTAAAACCCTAAAACCGCCGCGCACAAAAATCCTAAATCAGCCGCCGATCTTCTTCTTTCCTAAACACCCTAAAACCACCTCTTATTCCTTCATCGTCTTCGAGAATCTCTCTTGATCTCGAAGCTCTTTCTAATACACAAGCATCCTTAGCTTGTGATCGAGTTTCCCTCAAAAACCTATCGAGGTTTGTGGTTACTTGGTTCGAGGGTGAACTCGCGTACGCAGAGCTAATCGATAGCAGTACGCAGACGGTACGCAGAGCTGATCGATAGCAGTACGCAGACGGTACGCAGAGCTGATCGATAGCAGTACGCAGACAGTACGCAGAGCTGATCGATAGCGGTACGCGAAGCTGATCGATAGCGGTACGAGAAGCTGATCGATAGCGATACACGAAGCTGATCGATAGCGGTACGAGAAGCTGATCGATAGCGATACGCGAAGCCGATCGATAGCGGTACGAGGATCCGATCGATAGCGGTACGAGGATCCGATCGATAGCGGTACGAGGATCCGATCGATAGCGGTACGAGGATCCGATCGATAGCGGTACAAAGGCGGTACGCGGATCTGATCGATAGCGGTACACAGGCGGTACGCGGATCTGATCGAGAGCATTCCGGAAGCATCCGAGAGCAGTCCGGAAGCATCCGAGAGCAGTCCGGAAGCATCCGAGAGCAGTCCGGAAGCATCCGAGAGCAGTACGGGATCCGGACGAGAGCAGTACGGGATCCGGACGAGAGCAGTACGGGATCCGGACGAGAGCAGTACGGGATCCGGACGAGAGCAGTACGGGATCCGGACGAGAGCGGTACGTGAGCGGTTCGGGATCCGTTCGTTGGCGGCAGTAGCAGTTCCTGTTCGAGGTTCGTGGTTCGCGATCAAGGGAAAATCTGAGGTCTTTAGCTCCCAGATCAATTCCAGTCAACCTCCAAAAGGTGGAAGGTAAACATATCAAACCATCGGACATGTATAAAACTCGAACATGACTAAAAGCTATAAGAACCCTAAAATTTGGAAATCGGATTGTGTGAGGTTTAGGGTTGCTAGATTGATTGTCAATTGCACCAAATTATTCACAATGAAATCCGGTTAATTCCTATTGAATGATTGCTTGATTGTTTATTGCATGCATCATAAATATAAAATCGAATCATGTATAGGATGTTATAGATTCGTTTATTGAATAATGATCAAGCTGCATGAACCCTAAAAATCGAATTTGATAGTTTGTTTTAGGGCTGATAAAATCAAACCTAGTTCCCATTAGTAAAAGGAAATTTGCCAAAAGGAAATCATGTTAAAAGGAAATTGTTGCATGCATGCTAGTTCCTATCTAGGTTTGTTGTTTCTCATGCATAATAAAGCCACGAAATTGAGTATAATAAAGGCATGGTTCGGTCTTAAACACCGCATGACCTAAAGATAAAATATGATGGCATGTTTCGGTCTTAAATACCGCATGACCTAAGTTCGAAATTATGAATAAAGGCAAGGCATGTTTCGGTCTCAAATACCGCATGACCTAAGACTAAAATGATTCCATGGTTCGGTCTCAAAAACCGCATGATATAATCGGGTGCATGTTTTGTAAAATCTAAGGACCTATGTGAGTGTATTAAAAATGATAATGATTGCACTAAGAATATATATACAAGGTGATTATGCATATGCACCATCACCTTACTGAGAGTCTCAAGAATCAGTACCTCACCATAGAAAATCCTATTGACCTTTGGACAGAGTTGAAAAACAAATATGGACACCAACAGATGGTGCACCTACCAAAGGCTCAATTTGATTGGAAAAACCTAAGGATCCAGGAATTCAAACCCTTGGAATGAGTATAACTCGGAGCTTTTAAGATTGTCTCTATCCTAAGGTTGTGTGGTACTAAGGCTACGAAGAAAGAACTGCTAGAGAATATATTCTCTGCTTTTCACACTAAAAGGTTTAAGACCAATGCAGACCTCATCTCTTGTTTGCTACTTACTGAGCAAAACAATGAGCAATTATTAATGAAAAGTGCAATGAAGCTCACAAGGTTAACATTACAAAAAAAAATCCTCAAGAGCCTAAAAGAGCCAAAAGAGACTAAGGTCTCTAACTATGTCCATAAGGACAAGTGTGGCCGTGGCCAAGGAAGAAGTGGACGTGGTGGTCCTGGTCGTGGGACTTACCAATGATATAATTATGATGGTCAAGGCCATATAAACCGATTAGGCTCCGGCCATGGTCGGGGAATAGTCCGCGGGTTACTTAAACCGCAACATAAGACCAAAGTCCACTTGTAATAATTATGGTATAGAAAACCATTAGATAAAGACATACAAAACTCCTAAGCACCTTGTTGATCTCTATTAAGAGAGTTTGAAAATAAAGAAAATAAATCCAGAAACTAACCTGGTTCATCTTGATGATAAAGGAAATTTAAACCATGAGAAAGATGACTAAATTGGATTATGAGATTTGTAATTGCCTAAAGAAAATAATTAAACTCATGTGGTGTATTAATTAAATTTCTATGCATTGCATTTGATTGAATTATTATTTTGGTTTAAATTCAATTTTATTTCCTTCAATATATATTAAAACATAAAATCTTGTCCATTATTGGAAATGGCTAAGGACAAGAACATAAGTATGGTAGATAGTGGATTAAGCCACACAAATTTTGAAAAATGCCAATATTAGCAAAGATAAGCGGGTATAGCAAGCCTAAGTGAAGGCTACGGCCAGGCATATATTTTATGGCACACATTTGAACTAAGTGATGCTTTATATTCACCCTTCTCTAAGAGAAGCTTATTGAGCTTTAAGGACATTCATTTGAATGATTCCTATGTTAAAATAAAGGGTGAAGGAGACAGAGAGTTCCTATATATTATTGAGATCACCCTAGAGACTATCCCGCACTAGCCACTGGTTTTACCATGCTAAGATTAAAATGATAGAGGCTAATATGGCAATGAACAAAATGTTCAATGATTCATTTTATGGCATGACCGGATTGGCCATCCGAGTTCTAACATGATGCGTAAGCAGATATTAAAATGGGCACACTCCTAAGAGAGAAGAGTTATTCCTAAGAATCTCACGTGTGTAGCATGTACACAAGGAAAACTCATTATAAGGCCATCACCAGTAAATAAATAAATTATCCACTTAAGACTATAAGTCTAGATAGTGCAGGTGAATTTATATCCCAAGTGTTTAATAATAATGGTATGTCCATGGGGGGAAGTGTGGACCACCCTGTGGAACATGAACATACAGAGAATGGATTAGATGAATCCTTCATTAAACATTGCTCGGCCATCACTCATGAGGTCGAAGCTTCCTGTGTCGGCTTGGGGACACACAATATTACATGCAGTAAAGCTTATACGTATCAGGCCATCTAGTGAGAATAGAATATTCACCATCCCAATTACTAACGGGTCATGAGCCAGACATATCCCATCTCAAATATTATTCGGGTGTGCCGTTTATATTGCATCATCACAGAGAACAAAAATGGGATCCAAAGAGAGGATGGGAATATATGATGAATATGATTCTCTCACCATTGCTAAGTATCTTGAGCCAAGGGTGATTTATTTATGTGGCCAGATACGCGGATTATCACTTAGTTGAATCCGAGTTTTCTATGTTGGGTGGAGAGATAAACAAGCTGGTCAAAGAAATATTATGGAATCAAACATCCTTAAATTGGCAAGATCCTCGGACTCTAACTTATGATGCAGAGGTCCAAAAGAATTATATATTTGCAAAGTTAGCTATTTATATTGCCAGATTCCTTTTGACCCAAAGAGAATAAGAAAATCGTACATACCAGCTTGTAATGCACCAGTACGTATTGATGTTCAAAAGGAACACAATAATCAAGATGCTACAGAGTCTAAATAGACCAATATGTTCCATAGAAAAGAACCTTTGGAAATTTAAGAGAGGTGCAAAAGAAACCGCTGTTAAGAAAAAATATATAGACATGGCCGCGGCAAATCCTAAGGCACCAACAATGAGGTTTGGGACGCTAAACCTCAAGGTCCTGATGGTATTGATAATAATGAGAGCTCCATAAACTATATCATGTCTAGAATAAAATGGAACTGCAAAGATGTCGACATAAATGAAATATTTGCATGCAAGGTAGCACTTGAACTAAATGAGGATCAGAAACTCACGTCTATGTTAGAGTGCACTCAAAGTAGAGATTGGCTAAAATAGAAAGAAGCCATTGACGTGGAGTTAAACTCTTACAAGAAGAGGAATGTGTTTGGTCCGGTCTTAAGGACAACACTTGATATAAAACCAGTTGGACATAAGTTGGTCTTTGTAAGAAAGAGAAATGAGAGTAATGAAAGCGTGAGTTAAGACACGGCTTGTAGCACAAGGATTCTCTCAAAGACCAGAAATAGATTATGAGGAGACTTACTCCCTGTGATGAATGCAACGACTTTAATAAGTCTGGCTATAAAAGAAAAAAAAAACTGGATTTACGGTTAATGGATGTTAAAACCGTATACTTATATGGTCCACTGGATAATGAAATGTATGAGATTACCAGAGGGTATAGAGCTCAAAGATAAGAGTGGTTCTCGAGAAAATACTGCATAAGGCTAGACAAATCCCTTACTGGACTGAAACAAAATGGGTGTATATGGTACGATAGATTGAGTAAGTACCGAGCCAAAGAGGGCTATAAAATGATCCCATCAGTCCATGTTTTTAGAGAAGTTTGCAAACAAAGGGTTTGTAATCATAGCAGTATGGATGATTTTAAACATCCTTGGAACCCCTGGTTAATCGCCCAAACAGTAGAAAGAATTTTAAATAAAAGGCCTAGGCAAGAGAGAAAGAAAAATTCTGTTTGGGGTTATAACTTGAGTACATAAAAGATAGAATCCTTGTGCATCAAATGGCATATACATAAAGGTACTCAAGAGGTTTAATAAGGACTAAGCTCACCCATTGACTAGCCCAATGGTTGTAAGGAGCATTGATTTGGATAAAAGATCCATTGGTCCAAAGAAGGACAATGAGAAAGTTCTCACTCCTGAAATGCCATAGCTCAGTGCTATAGGAGAGTTAATGTTTTGGCTAGCCACACTAGACCAAACATAAGTTTTGCCGTGAACCTCCTAGCAAGAATTAGTTCTTGACTAACCCAAAGGCACTAGAGTGAAATTAAGTATTTGTCATGTTACCTACAAGGTACTTTAAATTTGGGTTTATATTATACTAACTATAACAAAGAAGGTTTTAGTTGGTTTTGCAAATGCAGGTTATAACAAAGAAAGTTTAAGTGTGTATGGTCGAAAACAAGGAAGCTACGGTCATACATGAGGAAAATACCGCCTGCATTGCACAGCTCAAGGAAGGTTACATCAAGGGAGATCGGACAAAGCATATACTACTCAAGTTCAATCATGCGACAACTCAGCCGATCTCTTCACCAAAGCATTAAGGAAGCTCGCGCACCAGATTGGAATGCGGAGGCTTAAGGACTTAGAGTGATGTTTGGAACAGGGGGAGCAATGTGTGCTGTACTCTTTTTCCTTCACCAAGGTTTTGTCCCACTGGGTTTTCCTCGGTAAGGTTTTAATGAGGCAGCATCCCCTGCACATTGCAGATATCCATCCAACATAGGCACGGTCATTTCGTCAAAGGGGGAGTGTTGTAAAACACTTAAGTGGACTCCATTAGACCGGCCCATTTACTGTCCAGCCCATTGGGTACTTAGGTCCAGCCCATTAGTTCATGGGCTCAGTCCATTAGGCCCATAGTCAATGGCCCATTCATACTTTGTATTTCCTATTCTGTTTTGGTCTTAGGGCTACTCCTTTGCCCTATAAATATGTAACTTCTATTCCTAATGAGAAATAAGACAAGAGAATTTCTCCCTTCGGATTCTCTAGTTTACAACATGGATTAGTTTTTTCTTTTTTTTTAGGTAGGTGGAGAAGTAACTAGAGAGAAGCACAAGTTTGTATGCGCTTGTTAAATGAAATTAGGGCTGGGTATTAGGATAACCTGTTCAGGCTCGGATATTACCCATTTGAGTTCGGATAAATAGGTTTAGAAAAATAAAATTTATTGGGTATTTTTATGTATATGGGTTTGGTTCGGTTTGTATACTATCGGGTTCAGGTCGGTTCAGATTACAAATTTTAGAACTCGATTAGCACCAAATTACCGGGCACCTGAATTTTTTTGTAAAAATTAATTAAATTTAAATAAATTTAGCTAAATTTTGAATTATATGACAAATTATTTTAGATATTTTGATTATTTTTGATATTTAGGTATAAAACTAAATAAAATATTCAAAATTATAATCATAATTTTGGGTAATTGCATTATATTAATACTAAATATTATAAATATGTTTATATATTCAGGTTTGATGGGTACCCAAATGAGTACCATGTATTATTCGACCCTAACCCAAACTCATATATGTTGAAAAATAGAACTCAATAAGATTTTATGGGCAAACCCGAACCTAACCCGAATCCAGTTTTTCGGATCGGATTCCAGGTTGGGTATTCGGGTATGGTTCTTATGCCTAGACCTAATTGATTAGACCTCACACGTGTTTTAAAAAAGCTTATGATCATCGCCTAATTAATCAAAATATTCAACTTCAACCTTAACGAAGACGATGAAACTAGTAAACTTTAGCTACTTCTTTTTTCTCAATTTTGTTACCATTTAGTGTAGCCAACACAATACACGATGTTACCATTTAGTGTAGCCAACACAATACACGATAGATGAAACTCTTATCTTTTTGGCGTCAACGCCGTAACCATTGCAAGTCGTCTACTACTCTTCCTGTGGCATTATTATTTGTTAATGGAAAGCCTCGAGAAAGGCTGAAATATTGGGCTTTCAGATCTTACAAGGCCGTACTTAATAACACAAGAGTCCATTAACTTTTGTTTTCGGATAAAACTAGCCCAATGACAAATAAACTCATTTTCCGAAATCACCCTTTCTAAAAATCTCACAGACATCACTCGAACCATTGAACGGACCGAACCGAAACATAAAACGTGGACACTATGTTTTGATTTAACCAATTGCAACTCTAATTTTTTTAATTTCGGTTTACGGGAAATCAAAACCCGTATTGGGGGATAAACTCGTAATTTCAATTAAACCCTAACTAGATATAAACACACTAGACGAAACCCTAGAAACTGAGAGTGAGTGAGAGAGAAGAAGATTAGGAGAAAATGCCGCCGAAGTTGGACCCGTCTCAGATCGTGGACGTCTACGTCCGAGTAACCGGAGGTGAGGTCGGAGCAGCGTCATCACTCGCACCAAAGATCGGTCCACTCGGTCTCGCGCCAAAGAAGATAGGAGAAGACATCGCAAAAGAGACAGCTAAAGAATGGAAAGGATTAAGAGTCACAGTGAAGCTGACAGTGCAGAACCGTCAAGCTAAGGTCACAGTGGTTCCTTCAGCAGCGGCTTTGGTAATCAAGGCGTTAAAGGAGCCAGAGAGAGATAGAAAAAGGTGAAGAACATCAAACATAATGGGAACATTTCGTTTGATGATGTGATTGAGATTGCTAAAATCATGAGGCCTAGATCTATTGCTAAGGAATTGAGTGGAACTGTGAAGGAGATTTTGGGAACTTGTGTATCTGTTGGTTGTACTGTTGATGGTAAAGACCCTAAGGATCTTCAAGAAGAGATCAACAGTGGTGACATTGATGTTCCTAACGAGTGATTTTAAGGTTTTTTTTTTTGTTTTGAGGATTTTGCGTTTTAGTATAATATACTTAAATTGCAGTATTGAGGAATTCTGAAAGACTGGTTTGTGGGTTTTGCACATTTGAGAATCCTATCTTGGGATGATATATTATATTAGAATGCTTTCATTTCTTTAATCTATCAGTTTTGATTTTTGAGTGTTCAAAGTTTCAGGATGGTACTCAGTAACATGATTGAGTGGTTGTAATGTGATTTGATTGGTATTGTTACATTGTTCGTTGATCTCTCTCTATCTATTAAGCTTTTAAATCACTATGCACTCTTTTGATTTCTGATGGTGAATTGAAGTTTAATCATAAGGAGAATGTGAGTTTATTTGAGCAGTGTTGTTTGGATTTCTTTAGCTAGATGGATATATCATTCAGATAAGTGGTTTTTGATGTCTTTGTAGAGACTAGAGAGTGATGTCTTCATTTTCCCTTTCAAGAACGATCAATGATGTACTTCATTATTTATTTTTGACTTATGACATTGTTGAATACATATAAAAGGTTTATGACACTGTAGAATGTTGTAAAAAGGCTCTGTTTATTTGTTTTAGCAGTGCCCTTTGTGACTATTGGTTGTCTGACTTCCTTGTGTTACATCGTAAGATTGGTCTTAAATTTTTAGTTGGTATGATAAATCTATAGATTGACCGCATAGACATGTTGATGATTGGTAATTCACTGTAAATATAGTTTTAATTAAGGCTTGTTGTTGTGATTCGTTTTTTACTACTTTTTACGCTGATTTCGACCTCGAATCTTCTGCCCAATGGTCTTCCAACGATTAGTACAAAGTCACCTAGTACTAAACTAATGAAAATTAAAGAAGAAATTCGTGCTCATTATATTCTTGTGACCTGATCAGTAAAGACATTAGATGGGAAGCATAAGTGAACCAAATCGTAAGCTCTTGCCTACTTTTTTGACAAGTAGTGTTGAAATCCTCTTAGTAAATAAAAGACTCCAGTGGGATTAAAGACCAAGGTGGTTGTCCAACCCAAACATAAGATCCTCAATTGGAGCTGTGATGAATAACAGGGTGGTGGATTGGTTCCATTTTTTTTTCCCTCACGTCAGACCTCGTTAATGAAGGCTCGTTATGCTATGAGAAGAGTAGGTTTCTGTGCATCTGGCTCTTGGAAAGCACATAGTATTAACAAAAACCAATCGACTGGGTTTGAGTTGAAACAGTAGAAGTTGAGGAAAGTATGGATCTCTCTCTACCTATGAGACAAAACAAACCACTAAATTTGGTTCTCTATAGGAGATCTTGAATACATAGAGAATTCTACTGTGTGCTGTGTGGTCCTGTTTTCTTTATAAGTAGTTAGGTGAGAGCTGATGGTAGTTTAAAGAGTGTCTAATGTGACGTACAGAATACTTTTTTTTGGTGCTTAGGGAGAGATTATTATTATTTATCCGAGTTAGTACGTACTACGGTTCTATGGTTGGCTTTGTTTGTGGACGCTTCTACAGATTTTAAAGCATCAAATTATAGAAATTAAGTTAATTAGTCAAAGGAGTATCTATTTGCGATGTTTCAAGTCAAAATAACTTTTGATTAATAGTAGACCTAATAAACTGTTATAGCTACTATTAGGTCTTTATTTAGCAGAAATTTTTATAATAGAAAGTTAATTAGTCAAAGTATATCAATTTTGTACGGCATCAAATTAGTTATTGGTCTATGTTGTCTCCTTTTTTCCTCATTTTTGACTGTTCATGTCACATTCTAACGACGTGAATGAAAGCACTCCAAAGTGCGTATTTCAAGACTTGGAAAAAAAATACATCAAATGTCACCAATTTCTTTTAATGATTTGTATTTTTCCTGAAAATAACATATATGTGTTTTTCAAAACAAGATAATTAACTTATGGACCGTTTTTCTTTACATGTTTACTAATTACCCTGTGGATTATCTCAAAAAAACGTTTTGAATATAGCAATTTATTTGTTTTATTTACTTATTTATGAATAATAATAAGCAAAATGGTTTTAGAAAAATCGAGAAGAGAGACCCAATTCTCACTTCTCCAATCAGTCCATCCAAATATTTGGCTTTTTATTTGATTTGAAGAAATTGCAGTCAGCGAGTGATGAAAGTTTGATGGCATCTTGTACCAATCTTGAGAATTCTCTAACTCACGGGAAACTTTCGGATATTGTTAGTAATGATCTGTTTTGTGAACTAAAGATTATAAGAGAAGCTTTACCAGCATGAACTAAGAAGCCAATTCAAGTGTTAGACTTCTTGAAACAGGTTGAAGATTGTTATCTTAATGCATGGATCGCTTATCGAATCTTGATGACGATTTCAGTTTCAGTTGCATCTGCTGAGAGAAGCTTTTCAAAGCTGAAGTTGATAAAATCTTATCTTCATTCGAGTATGTCACAAGAGAGAGTAAGTGACTTGGCTATCTTGTCTATCGAAAGGAAGCTGCTTAAGAGTGTTGACTTTGAGAGTTTGGTTAACGATTTTGTAGCACAAAGTGTTGTATTGAGTAACGAAGAAGCACCCTTTAATGCGAATCTGCTAACACCTATATCTTATTGGCTACTTCAATCAAATATTGGATTATGTTTGAAAAAATCTATGATTAGGATAACATCTTATTATAGACTAGGTGAAAAGATTATTCAAGAACAATGAATAAACTTGTAATGAAAAAAATGAAAATTCATGGTTTAGAGTTTTTGATTAGTAATTGGAGTAATTGCCAATTTTTTTACAAATATTTTGAGTTTGTTTTTGTATAGGAGGTTATTTGTTACTTTTCAAAGTAAAGGTGCAATTGACAATAAAATATTAAAATTGGCTTGGAGATTAGGGGGTATTTGTCATATCTAAAATGTGACAGCACAATTAAGATAAACAAAAGGACTCTGACTCCTAAACAGTAATATACATACATATGATTTAAACCTCGTAACCTTTCCTTCTTCACCCCCTCTACTAAAACTCTCTCAGTCGCAAAAAAACCGCCGCCGCATCTCCACGGCCGTCTTATCACCGGATAATCCATAGGTACTATTTAATCAAAAGATGAGTTGCATTAAGAATTTTGGATCCATCGAATCTGACTTCTTTCTCTCTTGTATAATAAATCGCTGGAATCAGCAGCCTTTGATAGAAATTGGGTTTTCGTGTTGTAGATGAGCAGCTAGGGTTCTTTTTTTTTATTGCTTCAGAGAGATAATGGCTGCTTCAATCTCAAGAAGGATCTTTCGCAATTTGGGATCCTTAACAGCTCTAGGACGAGTCTCTTCTTCACCAAGTATTTAATCTCATCTTCTTCACTCGTGTCAAAATGTGATTTTTATGTTTTTTGTTTCCTTAGATCTCTTTGATTGTTTCTCTGTGAACAGATTTGCCCCTCAATACATCTGGAAATGGTTTAGCTTCTCTTACTAGTGAATGGAATGGAATGGCTTTATTTTCCAACCGGAAGCTCTCGACTTCTATTTTGTCTCCTGATGATACGTTTCCTTCTGATTTACTTACGCGAAAGACCGTGCTTACACCAGACCGAACCATAGGTATCGTCTTCTATGTTTCGTTTTCAAGCTAATTCCATAACTCTCTGTATCTTTCATACGCTTTTACTGAGAATTTTTTTGTACATTTTATGTTGGAGAAATGTAGTTACTTTATGTTTTGAGAGGAGTTTCAGGCCTCCTCATTTAGCTTATTACGTGAAGGTTTAACTTAGGTTTGGTTGCCAGTGTTTCTCTCTGTTTTGTGATTGTGCTTTAGACTGAACGATCATCTTTTCCTTATTGCTTCTCTCTTTTTTAAAACTTCTGGACATGTGTTGACTGGTTCTGGTATTGATACTTTCCAAGGACAATACCAAGACTTGGTCATTCCGGTGACAAATTTTCAGAACGAGGACAAGGGTTTCATGGTGTTAGCAGGTGATGTCTTTGATGTTCCAATAAGGAAAGATATCATTCACAATGTCGTGCGATGGCAGCTTGCTAAACGCCAGCAGGTAACTAACTAATTAGTAATCTCACAGTGCCTTAATTTTTTAGTCGTATAAGCAAACTATCAATAAGTGCGTGACACTTTGTTGGTTGATATTTAGGGAACTCATTCGACCAAAACATTGAGTGAAGTTAGTGGAACTGGTAGAAAGCCATGGAATCAGAAGGGTACAGGTCGAGCTAGACATGGTACGCTGCGTGGTCCGCAGGTAAATAACTTTATTTTTTTATTTTTTTAAGGTTTCTTGCCATCATATATAGCTAGCTCTCTGATTGAACTTTATTGAACCCTTAGTTCCGAGGTGGTTGTGTGATGCATGGACCCAAACCGAGAAGCCATGCGATAAAGATGAATAAGCAGGTCCGACGGCTTGGACTGAAAATTGCATTGACAGCTCGAGCCGCAGAAGGAAAAGTCAGTCTCTTTCTCTTCTTAATCAGAACTTGTGCTCTTGATCGTCCATCATAACTGTGCCTTTGTTATTAAACTGGTCTTATTGTATCTGATGGTATGCAGCTCCTCGTGTTTGATGATTTGGCATTGCCTACGCATAAAACAAAGAACATTGTGAATTATTACAATCAGATGGAGAAGACAAAGAAAGTCCTTGTTGTAGAAGGTGGTCCTATTGATGAAAAGCTGAAGCTAGCCACCCAGAATCTACATTATGTCAACATAATTCCATCAATAGTAAGTTATAGATAATCACATATCAAACCTTGCGGTTCCTCGACTTTAATGGATTAGCGAATCTTGAACCTTGTTTATGTAACGCTTTGCAGGGGCTAAATGTTTACAGCATTCTGCTACATGATACGCTTGTGATGTCCCGTGATGCTGTGGATAAGATCGTTGAGCGCATGCACACTCCTATAAACCGTTAAAGAGAGCTGCATGTAGCATTGTGATGTCCCGTGATGTTGTGGACTAGATCACAGCATGTAGTTTCTGTACCGGCAATTTTATTTTGGTTTAGAGGCCTCCTATGGTTATTATCACACTGGTTTGTTAGCATGATTGAGTTTTTAAATAATGAATGGTATACTATTTCTATGTGTTTTAGACGTTCAATTACTTGGGCATTTAGTGATTCTGAAAAGTGTTTTTTGGATGTCGAAAGAAAGCTTCTATCATTCTAGATAGTCACAAATACAAGTACAGAAAGCAAGAGTTCCCAAAGTTCCAAAGTTTAAAGCAATACAAACAAAGGCATTCCCCAATGCCACAAGGTTAGAAAGATAGTTCGTCGACCGCAAATCCAAGACAACTGTGAACCATGAGCATGGAAGCCCCTTGGCACATGTGAGATCATGGTAAGTCGAGAGACCATCTTCGAAAAGCTCAGAGGACGGTTGCTTGGTCTCGGTCACAAGACGCTGAGACGTTGAGAATAGAATCGATGCTTTGGAGTCCACCAAGGCGAGAAGCACTACCCACAATAACAAAACAACAAAGATCCGGGTGACTATAGTTTTGAAGTCGAGGCAAGGTTGTTTTACCATCCAAAGCCTAAGGATTTGATCACTTTGATAAGTCACACTAAAGGCTAATTGATATGGGATCAAGGTGATGGGAGTGGTAAGAAGAGGATGCTTGAAATCATCATATAGCCAGCTTAAGTAGAACTCGTCATTGAACATAAAGAGTTCAAAGCCAAGCATATCACTTATGCTAGAACAGATCGAGAGATATAGGCTATAGAACCGTATTGATTGATACTCAAAACGCAAGCTCCTAAAAACAACTAAAGCCCGATTCTGTACAAAATGTATGAGTGGCCAAAGCGGAATTGGTGTTACCTTTCGCCATTGGAGTCTTCGACCACTGGTTACTGGGGAACAAGACAGAGCTTGGCAATGACGAGTCATAGACGATGAGGAAATGGGTTTGAGCCTGCTATTATTGCATATTTGATAGGAATAGATGGACTTAGGGCTTTTTTGATTTAATGGGCCTAAACTGAAATCTAGGTCCACTGGAGAAAACCCTAGTTTCAGAGGCAAGAACCGCAAGGGATGTCGAGGTTGGACGCGGCCCAAGAATTGCGAAGAGGTCTGCGGTGCAGGGAACTTCTCCGGCGAGTGAGAGATCGGCGGCACCGTGCGGTAGTCATGGTAAGTGTCGCCTTTGGTAGCTAGGTCCACTAGGGAAAATCCTAACTTCACAAACGATTGCCAAGCGGAAGCGAATGTGTGACGGCTGTCCGAGAGTAGCGGAGAGGTGTGTGCTGCAAGGAGCATCTCCAGTAAGTGAAATAACGGCGGAAACAGCCGGTGGCCTCGGTTTGGATCGACGATGGAAACTACGTCCAATGGGGAAAATTCTAGTTTCACTTGAATATCTTTGGTGCAAGAGATTTGCGGAAAGAACCTCTCCGGTGAATGGAAGACCGGCGGGAACATACAATGTTCAAAGGTGGGATATGAGTCAGATTATATTAGGGTTCGCAAAGATTTAAAAAAGGGGAAAATTTGAGAAAAAAGGTTAAAAAATGTTACACTAAGAAAAATAGAGAAGGGCTGAACTAGAAATTGGTCGATTAGATTCCGACGCCGGTGGGCAAAGCCTTCGCCAGCGCCAGAAAACTTGGTTGAGAAAAGTATCTTGATAGTCGTTCGTGGGAGCAAGATTGATTAAGCTATGTGTTTCGTTTGTATATATTTTTAAAAAAATTTTCTTTTTATTTTATTTTATATTTTTTTTTTTATATTTCAACGATGTTCTCAGTTGAATTCATTTTTTCTATTTTTAAAACATCAATTGTACAAAAGATATGTGGTGATCCTTGATTGTCACTAAATAATTTGTTGATGTTGATATCAAGCAGACGATAACGTATTACAAAACAAACATTAATTATATACAAACTCTAAAACTTGCCTCCATCGTGCTATTAAAATCTAAACCAAAAATGCATAAACATGGTCACATGATAAATTTATATATGGTCTCACACATACATGTAATTAGATTGATAACGTATTATATATGTATGCATCAAGCATGTAAGTCTAAAATTAATTGAATAATTGGAAGGGTTAGGAGCAAATTACGTGTACAGAAGAGTTCCCCTGGCAAAGATAACATAAAATAAGAGCTTCAACGTTGTTCGAACTTTTGCATGTCATGGATCTCATTCTTATCATCGTATCCTCATTATTTGTTCTTTTCTGGACAGCAAACTCCACTTGCAAAACTAAAGAAAATAATCATTTCTATAAAGACTTGAAATTAAGTTTAATCCAAGTTTACTTTTTTCAATCCTTAAAAACTGAAAACCAAACAAAAAAACAAACTTAAACTAACCTCTTTACATTTAGTTTAGTTTCGAACCAAAATCCGAATCGAAAACCATCTTTACACTACTATTCTATAAATAATTTACATGAAATTTTATACCCTTTTTTTGTGTCAACCTGAAAATCTATACTTTTATAGAACTATTTTTTATAATGTGGGTGGGATGAGACATTGCTTGCTCACTGAACAAACCATTAAATTGCAGAAAATTCTTGCACGCTAAATTGTAATTCCCAAAAAAGGGCATCTTTCTTCATATGCTAATTAGTTACGAAACCTTTATAAGATTCCTATTTCCTCATACTTCTACTGTCTCGAACTTTTTGTTATATACGTATAGTGTGTTAATTATATTCTAAATTAGTTCTAAACCCGTTACTGTCACATATAGTTAATATAACTTGAAATTGTGATGGTGTTGATATAGACTTGTTTCGGAATACTTTATATGCATGTTCAGAAAACGTTAATAGATAAAATATGTCCTTATTTATGTTTGAGTTTGTTATACGTATATCTATATCATCTTAGTTGGGCTACATAACTGATAGTTATATTTTTTTTTTTGTATATACAAAAAACCGTTTTATTATATAACCTACATCCATATTATAATATTTAAAAATTATGGACTGGTTCAGCCAGAATATAAAGTATCACCTTGCTATTTATACCTTAATTCAAATATTTCTTGATAATCTTCATTTAATCTAAAAGGCCGGACTAGTTATAACAAAAACATAAAATAAAACTTGAATAATTGACGTTGAAATAAAAATAATAAGGATATGAAATTTGACGTTGCAACAACAATTGCAAAAAAAATGAAAATCATGGGTCGACCAATTAAAGAAATACAAACACAAGAATGTCTAAATCGAGGGGTTGGTTGGACGGCCTAAAACAAGTTTATCATCCTCTAATCATACAATTAAGACAGCTCGATCCTTGGTTATGTTATTCAAAAAAAAAAAAAAAAACGCATAATATACAAAAATGGTGAATTGAAGAAGCATCTTATGCTTGACTTAACATTGGTGTAGACTAAGGATTGGCCTTTGCTTTGCGAAAACAATACTCGTAAGTTACTATGATCAGTAAGATAATATAATCGAACTTTAAAAAAAAATTTGAAATCAGGTTACAAATTAAATGGTTATCTGACCAAAAAGAAAACTAATTGGTTACTGATTAGGGGTAATATGGTTTTGTCATTATATATGCAAATCATATTTATTTCTTCACAAATAACAAAACAGAGATGTTTCTCATAATACCACCAGCTCATTTGAGGCACAGATTAGAGATAAGATTCCTTCGTAATTATTTCCCCGTTTTCAATTAACGGTCCACATCATTATTAACCACATATTTAATTGTCTTATAATGTACTTATACCAAACCTTTACACAGTCTCTGTAATGTGTATATAATACACATACACACACAAACCCAAAAGCTACAAATCTGAACAAACATTAAAACTCATCTCTCTCTCTCATCATCTTTAGCCATGGCAAAAGACTTGGATGTGCAAGAGGGTGGAGCCCCGGCCGCCAGAGACTACAAGGATCCACCTCCAGCACCATTTTTGGACATGGAGGAGCTTAGGAAGTGGTCGCTCTATAGAGCGGTCATAGCTGAGTTTGTGGCGACACTTTTGTTCCTTTACGTTTCAGTCCTCACCGTTATCGGCTACAAAGCTCAAACCGATGCAAACGCCGGAGGAGTGGATTGTGGCGGCGTAGGGATATTGGGAATTGCATGGGCTTTCGGTGGAATGATCTTTGTTCTCGTTTACTGTACCGCCGGTATCTCCGGTATGTATGTTTATATACAAACGTTCGAGTCACGACACATAGATTTTCACGTAATAATAAAGTTATACATATTGTATAGTTTAGATCAAAATAATAAACGTATTTTAATTAGAGATGGTAAATTTAAATTTTATGTTGACTTCGGTTTTGTTTTAACTTTTGGTACGGTCTGAGTTTCGGGTTTCAGTTTCATATTTTCTACTAAAAAAATGTCAAATTCTTGGTTTGTTAGTCTTTTAGGTAGATTCAATTCGGTTTTCATATGATATATTCTCTTCGGTCTGGATTGGTTCGGTTTGTATTAGTTGTTTTCGGTTTATAAAAACCAAAATACATCCTTATGTACAATTCATTTGACTAATTAACTTGGCTTTTGTTTTTGAAGGTGGTCACATAAATCCGGCTGTGACGATGGGACTGTTCCTAGCTAGAAAAGTGTCATTGGTGCGGACAGTGTTATACATTGTTGCTCAGTGCCTTGGTGCCATCTGCGGTTGTGGTCTCGTCAAAGCATTCCAAAGCTCTTACTACACCAGGTTTCATTATAATATCTCAAAACTCTTTTGGTTTTAATATATGGTCTAATTAATATGAATTTTACCATATAGTTGTACTAATTACAAAATATTGGTAAGAATACTTAGATATGGAGGTGGAGCCAACGAGCTCGCCGACGGCTACAACAAAGGTACCGGACTAGGTGCCGAGATCATCGGAACTTTTGTCCTCGTTTACACCGTCTTCTCGGCCACCGACCCCAAACGAAATGCACGTGACTCTCACGTGCCAGTTTTGGCGCCACTTCCCATAGGATTTGCTGTCTTCATGGTTCATCTAGCCACCATCCCAATCACCGGAACCGGAATCAACCCGGCCCGTAGCTTCGGAGCAGCCGTTATTTACAACAAGGAAAAGGCCTGGGATGACCAAGTACGTCAATAACTTAACACATACGTAAATTTTTTTCTATAGTTTATAAAGATATGATGTTTAAATTATTGGTTTTTAATAATTGAAACGTACAGTGGATATTTTGGGTTGGACCGATGATCGGAGCAGCAGCGGCAGCGTTATACCATCAGTTTATTCTAAGAGCGGCTGCGATTAAAGCTCTTGGCTCCTTTAGGAGCTCTGCTTAAATCTTTTTTTATTTATGTTAATTAAGCCACAAGTTAACTCTTTAATCAAATTATGATTACCATGAATTCCACTACCAGTACTGTATTATGCGGAAGTTGCCTGTATTTTTTTTTCTTCTTATGTTCTATCTTTTTTTTTAAAAAAATCTTATGGAATCTTTTCATTCGTGTAAATGTGGTTTATTATTTAATGTTGCTTTAAGATAAATCTCAAGTTCGCTTTTATCTTTTCGTAGAGTTAACGTTAATTTTGCTTTTCTTGATTCTATTTCTCTCGGGAATGAACAAATGTCCCGTACGTATGTTTTAGAATACTCAAACTTTGTACTATCTCCTTTTCCACCTCTTTAATTAGCTCTATATGATGAATTGATGATTCCAATATCATGAATCTTAATTTGTTGTATAAAATCAAAAGCATTCTTTACTCTTTAGCTTTGCTTCTCTCACACATATCATGAAAAAATGTATTAACCGGATTGAGATGATTTTGGTTTGATATGGGTATTTAGTAAATCGATAACGATAAGTCGATAACAAATTCAAAACGAACCAATTGGAAAACCCAAATTGTGTGTAGTGGACCCGAATAATAATTTTTCCATATCCTTGTTTTCATTTTCCTTTGCGGTTCCTTCAAGCTAACAAAACTCTTGATGCATTCTTTATTGCCACGAGTATTACACTAAAAATATGAACAAGAGGCCCAAATCTAATGACCCTATTTGAAAATCATCTGTTCCCATAGATCAAACTAGAGACGATGTAAATACAAAAATTTTATACAGTTAAAGATTAGTTGGTCACTCATCAACATTGACCACTTGTTCACATTCATTAGAAACGAAAAAAAAGAACACTTGTTCTATAAAGGACAAGTATACATATATAGAAGACTGAAAACAAACAAAAATTGCATGACCATAAAAAAAAAACACGCTTTTGTTATTTTCTTGTTATTATGCAATCATACAAATTTGAACTTCAAGCAACATATATCTCTCCTCCTCTATACCCAATATTATACTACATAAACCCCAAAACACACACACAAACTAAACTAAAACAAACATATACAACATGACATACCTAACTCACTCTTTGCTCTTCTTCTTCTTCTTCTCTTGCTTGTCTTTGCTTCTTTGTGTCTCTAATGCAGGAAGCAGACCTGTCCATGGTCCAGCTTATACAAACCCAACTGCTTTCTCTCCAGAAGCATACGATTTCTTTCACCCGAAATCATCAATCCCTGATCACAACAATCCACCAAAAAACTCACCTTCTTCGCCATCGACTTCACCTACACCTTCACCTTCTAAGACATCTATTGTAGAAGCAGATTCACAAGGAAGTAAAGTTTCATCAGACGAACACACAACAAGTGAGAGTCGTCGCAGAGAAGATGAAGAAGGACGAGGAGAAACCATTGGAGTAGTCTTAGGCCTTTCTTTTGCAGCGTTTCTCTCGTTGGGAATCTACTTTGTTATCAAGAAACGACGTGCTCGTATGATACGCACTATTGTCACTCACTCTGATGCTTAAATTAACTTTATAAGCAAAAGATAGCAAAATCAAAGTTTTGGTTTATTTCGGTTTAAATGTAACGTTTATAAGATAAATTTGCTAAATCATGGTTAGTTCATGTCAACTTGGTTGACCTACACAAGAATTGTTTTCGGTAAAGTGTCCGGTTTTAGTATGTTGAATTTTGAAATAGGAAAACCAATCGGTTAACGAATAACTCGGATTCATTTCAGCTGGTTAAATCATTTCAATTTGGTTCGGTTTAGAATATCTGGTCATTATTATTATTAGTCAATGATAATTCAATTTTTGCCTAAAACGACTACGTTTGTTTTGGTAACAACCCAACAACTCTGTACTTTTGTTAGATAGATCTCAGAAGTCTCAAACCACTTCACAGAGTCGCACACACACTAAAATGGCGTTCCGCGTTTTCCTCCTCATCTCTCTCACCGCACTTCTCATCTTCTCCGCCGTTTCTCCTTCTTTCGGCGTTTCTTCCTCCTCCGACGAAGACGTCGACGATGAGGATCTCAGCTTCCTCGAAGATCTCAAAGAAGAAGACGAAGCTCCTCCCAGTCACGGCGATGACTCATTCACCGATGAATTCGAAGGTGGTGGAGAAGACGAAGAAGATCCAGAGATGTACAATGAAGATGACGACGAAGAAGGAGATTTCTCCGATCTAGGAAATCCAGATTCCGATCCGTTACCGACGCCGGAGATCGATGAGAAAGACGTTGTCGTAATCAAGGAGCGTAACTTCACTGACGTGATTGAGAATAACCAATACGTTTTGGTTGAGTTTTACGCGCCGTGGTGTGGTCATTGTCAGTCTCTTGCTCCTGAGTATGCTGCAGCTGCGACTGAGCTTAAGGACTCTGGTGTCGTTTTGGCTAAGATCGATGCGACTGAGGAGAATGAGCTGGCTCAGGAGCATAGCGTTCAGGGCTTCCCTACTCTTCTTTTCTTCGTTGATGGTGAGCACAAGCCTTACACTGGAGGCAGGACTAAGTAAGTGTGGTACTAGTTTCAATTTTGCTTAACCATCGTCGGATCTGATTTGGAGTTAGGATTGCTGAATATTTTTTTAATGATTTTGTGATTTAGAGAAACAATTGTGACATGGGTGAAGAAGAAGATAGGTCCTGGTGTGTATAATCTAACTACATTAGATGATGCTGAGAAAGTGTTGACTTCTGGGAACAAAGTCGTCTTGGGATACTTGAACTCCTTGGTGGTATGGTGTCTCTATTCACTTGGTGTATAGTCTTTTGAGTCGTATAGTCTTATTGGATATTCAAAATGTGAATTTTTTTTACAGGGTGTTGAGCATGACCAACTAGCTGCTGCTTCTAAAGCTGAAGACGATGTGAACTTCTATCAAACAGTGAATCCTGATGTTGCCAAGATGTTTCACATCGATTCCGAGTCTAAAAGGCCTGCTCTTGTACTCGTTAAGAGGGAAGAGGAGAAGATTAGCCATTTTGGTTGGTTTTCTGTAAATCTTTGTTATGCGTTGACTCAATGATCTTGTTCTTGGGCTTTTGCTTATTATGTTTTTGTTATTAATCTGCAGATGGGGAATTTGTTAAGTCTGCTCTAGTTAGTTTTGTGTCTGCCAATAAGCTTCCTTTGGTGTCTGTTTTCACCAGGGAGACTGCACCGGAAATTTTTGAGAGTGCAATCAAGAAACAGGTGTGTCACTGTTTTTAGTAGGATTTTTTCGATACAAATTCGAAGATGGTTTATTGTCCATCTACTAACATGAAACTATATTGTCTCTTTGCAGTTGCTGGTGTTTGTAACCAAAAATGACTCTGAAAAGGTTCTTCCGGAATTTCAAGAAGCAGCGAAATCATTCAAAGGAAAGGTGAGAACATATGTCTAGTCTGGTTTAGACCAATTTATTTTATGTATATGTTTTGCATCAAGACGAATCCATGAAGGAGGATCTTTGGAGGCAACCATGGCTTTATGTTAATCTTAGTAAGTTTACTTCTAAGAAGCCTTTTTTATCTTGATACAGCTCATCTTTGTGTCTGTGGATCTGGATAATGAGGATTATGGGAAACCAGTCGCTGAATACTTTGGTGTATCTGAAAATGGTCCTAAAGTAAGTCGATTGTTTTATCTTGTTTATGGGTTTAAGAATTGCACATTTATAAGAAACTGAGTCCTAGATCTTTTTGATATGCCATGCTGATTACATCTAAAACGTTGGTTTGTGTATAGCTTATTGCCTACACAGGGAATGATGACCCTAAAAAACACTTTTTCGACGGCGAGATCAAGTCAGATAGTATCAAGGTATCTCTTTGAAGTTTCTTTCACTCGTAAATTTCTACTTCACGGTGATAAAAGTAAGGTATCTCTTTGAAGTTTCTTAAACCTCTAATATACTGCAGACATTTGGAGAGGATTTCCTGAACGACAAGTTAAAGCCTTTCTATAAGTCAGACCCCATTCCTGAAAAGGTAAAGCTGGTTTTTTTTAATCATTAATTTCTAACAGTCTTGTTGGCTCATGTAACATTAGGACTTATTTTTGTTGCTACAGAATGATGGGGATGTGAAAATAGTGGTTGGAGATAACTTTGAGGAAATTGTTCTGGACGATTCTAAAGATGTTCTTCTCGAGGTACAAATTGTATTAAAATCCGCTAATAAACTGATATGGATTTACGTCTTTTCATCACATCAATACTTAGTACTATAAACAAAACTCAGGTCTATGCACCATGGTGTGGCCATTGCCAAGCCCTTGAGCCAATGTATAACAAGCTTGCAAAACATTTAAAGAGTATTGATTCTGTCGTCATAGCCAAGATGGATGGAACAACCAACGAACATCCCAAGGCAAAGGTAATAAAGTGAATGCGTATTATCTCTGCACACTGAGAACCTTTCTATGTTCAAAGCCTGAAGAATGAATTTATCTGGTGTTGCAGGCTGAGGGGTTCCCTACAATTCTCTTCTTCCCTGCAGGCAACAAGACTTCAGAGCCGGTAAGTTCTGCTTCTTCTGGCTGCAATGGATTTGTCTTCTTGGATTCATCTAAAACTGAGAAATGTTGTCTTCTTTGTTGTGTGTGGAGCAGATAACGGTAGATACAGACCGCACTGTGGTTGCATTTTACAAGTTCTTAAGGAAACACGCAACGATCCCGTTCAAACTGGAGAAACCTGCATCAACAGAATCTCCTAAAAGTGTCGAGTCCACACCAAAAGTAGAAACTACCGAGACGAAAGAAAAATCCGATAGCACACCAAAGAGTAGCCAAAGTGACTCCAAGGACGAATTGTGATCCAACGCCAAGAATAGGAGGGTATACGTTATAATATATATGTCTCTTAAGTTATATGTATGATCAGAATTGTTTGAACTAGAGATAAAGTAATTTTAGTTTTGGGGAAGACATTTTCCACTCTTGATTTGGTTTCACCTTTACTATATGTAGAAAGGCCAAACGTTACTGCCGAGTGTCACACAATGAAAAAAGTCAAATAAGATATTCCCTCTGTTTCACCAAGTGACAATCTCTATTGTTCACTTTGACACATTTCATACAAATTAAGAAAACATTAAATTATATTTATATATATGTCTTTATTTAATAAATATTTAATGAGTTAATTTAGTCATAGATTAAGAGTAAAACTAGAAAATATATTGAAAATATAAAATGATGCAATGAAAATGTAAAATGACACTTTTGTGAAACAAAAATAAAACTCTAAAATGATATTGTTTACGAAATGGAGGGAGTAATAAATCATTCATGTGGAAATCCTTATTTTACCAAAGAGCCTGGAAACTTTATTACTCTACCAAAAAAAAACTAAATGAAATGATAGCAAGAAAAATGATATTTTGCTAGCTACATTTTCAGAAAATCCTTGCAAGAAATGAGTAAATGCAATGATGATAGCAAAAAGAGAATGGAAGAGGGTAGTTTGTTTAGATACATTTTGAAGAAGTAGCTAGTTAGTAGAGATTGCAGACTTTAAGTGATTCTTGTTTGAAGAGAGAAATTTCGTTTGATGAATATGTGTGTGGGAAGAGAGAATGAAGAGAATACAACTGTTTTATAGAAGATGTGAACCATAGCTTTTAAGTTAAAAGTAAGGGAAATACAAAAGTTACAAAAATAAAATAAATATAATTAATGATTTCGTGCTTTCTATCTAAATATACCTCCAAAATTGCCACCAAGGAGAAGCGATGGTGATGCACACTCCAACCACCATAATTCAAAGTAGTCCTATAGTAAGTAACTAAGCTTTTACGAACTAGTTAGTAGAGAATAGAGATGGTGATCATAGCAGGTCAATTTTAAGTTTGTTGCACTTTCTCTACTTTTATTTCCGTGTACCCTGAAGTACATGCTGGTCCCATATACAGTATTATGCACGTTATGAAGGTACCAAAGACAGGTAATACTGTTTTGCAGACGTAATGACAAAACTAGAAAGTTGTTTTGGAATTAAACTTCTAAGAAACTTCCACTGACCAAGTTAAGCTTTGTTTCACACTAGGATTCTTCTATGCCTTGGTACTCATTGATGACAAAAATACAAATGATCACCATCTCTAATCACATCGACATCGTCTATTTCTGCGTTTCCGCATTGGTGACCTTTGTGAAGCTTCCACATCCAAATTTGTCACCTGCATTATTTCCAAGTTTATTTAATGAAGCTTCTAGTATATGGAGAGAACTTTCTTACTTTTTTTTTTTAAGAAGTAAAAAAGAGCTTATCTGCAAGTAGTAGCAGCTCTTGGATGGGATGAGACATCGCGGGAGGGGATTGGACGGGACATGATGTGTTTCCCGTTCTAAAGTAAATACGTCTAGGTTTAATTTTTTTTTATTTACATGAAAATAACTCAATTGTGCTATAACACCCCAGTTAATATAATTTTTAGTCATTTTATAAATTAAAAAATCTATAGCACTGGTTACTACCTAATTGTTTAAAAGTCCACCGTTAGAAAGCAACTTTATCTTTGTCAAGCGTCAACATTGTAAAGTGGTTACACTTTGCCTTGCCCTTACCATTATGACAATTGACTCTTTTATATTCCTTCCTTTTAATGTGATTCTTCCTACTATGATACACCAATTGTTCCACTAATAGAAAATATTAAATTTTGAAATCCCCAAAGCATTGAGTTCTTAGGTACCAAAGCAATTCTCAGCGTTACGCATATGAACTTTTAAGTGGAAATCAATAAATTGACTACGTGATCTGATGCTTTGCTCCGTATCTAGTTTTTAATACACTTGTGACGTGGTGAATCCCATTCCTCATAAGCATCCTATATATTATTCCATCTCTTCTTCCTAACTTCAAGTCTTTAAAAAGAGAAGAGAGCGAGAGGTTTGAAACGTTGAGATGAAGATGAAGGCTGGTTTCATCATTGTAGCTCTTTTAATGTTATCTGTTGTTGACATTTCAGCTAAAGAAGAAATATCACCGAGACTGTCTCCGATAGAGTATTCTTACTCGTCTCCGCCTCAGCAAGAAAACGAAATGTCGTCTAATCATTACTATTATCCGTCTTCGTCTCAGTTTACGGAATCAAGTGATCTCAATAACACTGAAAATACTAGAACGGGAAGCAAAAAAGAAGCCTTCGGAGGCGGAGGAAACAAGACTGGAATTGTTCTTGTTGGAGCCATTGCAGCGGTGAGTATGGTCTGCTTCGGTGGTGGATATTTGTTAAAGAAACGGCGTGACAACATTTGTCGATCGCGGTATAGATACGTCGCCACTGAATTCTTCTGAAGATCTCGCCTTCAAACCTCTCTCAGTTATCTCTCTTTTGGTAAATATTTGTTTGTTCTCGGAGAGATGCAAAAGTGAGCTTTTGTTTATTGTGAGATTCACAACAATGTAGATTGTATTGAAAAACCATAGAGAACATGAGGCATGAGATTGTTTTTATCTAATGGGAAAGTGAAACACCCACAAGGAAATAAATATAACTTCATGTTTACATTCACTTCTCTTCCAATCTTGCCAGGATCGACTCCGCGAAACTCTGTTGCCTGTCAATTCAAACAAATACAAAGTAACATCAAGACTTGTTGGTATTAATTCAAGGATCATAGAAGTTGAGAGCCTTTAAATTTGTGCAAGTTCCAAGTTTGGTTAAATGGAGCTACTGAAATTTCTTAAGAGATTTTAACTAAATCTACAGAAGATAATGACACGTTGAACATACTTGCGTTCACTGTGCTTTGAGCTTGGTCTCGAATACTTCAAGTATCCATCCCAAGGCACCTTTTTCAGACCCGCCCGAAGAGATATCATGTCTCTGACCCTGTCACAAGTAAATCAAGTGGATGCAAAAGAATGTCATGCCAGGTTATTACAGTGGATGCAATTTTCTTAGCATATGACTTCTCTGATGAATGACCAAGAGAAGAGTGTTTTACCTCTCTGCAAACTCAATCCCTGTTTCACCGGGCCTTATAGTTTGGGGTTCCAAGTACCACACTTCACACACAACAGCCCATGATGTCATGAGTTGCAGCAAGTGCATAGTAAACGATTGTCTGCAAAGACCAAGACCTTTTGTTACCAAGACAAAGACATGGCGCTAAATATTGCGCTGGAATTAAACTTCTTTCAATCGCAACTAAGCAGTACACCAGTAAAACAATAGCGTATAACTAGTTAGAAACACTACTTCAGAAATTTCAAAATGATCTGTCCAGACTGATATGAAAAGTCTTATGAAAAATACCCTTACTTTCTGCTGTTCCAAAAGGCGTCAACAAAAATCTTGTTGTATTTAATTGCAATTGGGCAAACAGTGCAGTCCAATTCAAAAGCACCCTGAACATTATCATGACGAGGATCAGACACTATAAAATAGTAGTAGGAGGGCAAATCACATCAAAGTTAGGTCCAAATTACCTTCTTAAACATCACTGTATAGTTATTATTTACACATGTACCCTCAGGAAATATGAGAAGAGGATTATTGTCAGTTCCTTGGACATGGTCCCTTAACCTGATTCATATGATTCATATTCCCATAATTAGCATGAGTAGATTACGTAAAGACACTTACAAGGTATAAAAAACTATGCATACTTTTTCGCTACAATTTCACGATCCTTTGCCTCTGAACGATTGAACCAGATACATCCTACACTCTCTAATATTGTGCTTTGCAGAAGTCCTTCATATATAAACCAACAAAAGTCAATCATGGCTTGTTCACAATAATGCGTGAAAGGTAAACCAATCAGTCTTCACTAAAACTAAGCTTTCATAAAGGTCATCAGCACACTTCTGGGAGCTCTAATAGCCAGAGACTTACCAACCCAACCAGGATGCTTCTGCATAATAACAGCAAATGCAGTCATCTGCTCCAAGACGATGAAATCAATCATTGAAGTATGGTTGGCAACATAAACCTGTTTTAACCCCGATCTTAAAGTAAGCATAGGTACACAAATATCACGGAAATAGAAAGTAACTTTTGTAAAAAGGAAACATTAACCTGCTTGGGACGGATGCTAGGCCGTGGGCCGTGATACTTGACAACTCCAGTCCATGAGGCGACAAAAAAGCTGCATATCATTTCCACCAAGACCCTCTGGTAACACAGCAAAAGAAAGCAAAATCTTCTTGAATTCAAAGAAAAACACAGTGAAAAACGTAAACATACAAGAACAAGACAAAACGAGAGACAGAGAATCCAACACACCTCTATCTTTTTCCTCAACCTATCTTGACCTTTCAGCAGAGCATTTACGGGGATAAACAATGAAAGGAATATAATCCACCCAAAAGCTAAAGTGACGACCCTGCAGATTTTATTTTAAAAACTGAACTGCTTAGTGCAAACACACGGCTAAAAATCTTAACTTTGAGCTAAGAACAAGAAGAGGAACCAACCTCAAGGGAAAGAGGAGACAGTATCTAACAACAACACCAAAGCACCATAGAGGGAATAAGTAAATGTTCCAGTTCCAAGGTTCCGGAGGATTCGATTTAAAACATCTAGTGAAAGAGTCCTGCAAAATCATACCCAACAGAAAACAAAAAGATAACAGAGTGGACAACAACTAGAGATAAAAATTCAACCTTTAGCTCATAAATGTGAAGTCTATGACAAAGATTTGGGCTTTACATCAACAATGGCACCAGCAGCTTCAGTGAGAGTGGGAGAGATGTCGAGCAAATCACGCCTGCAATCAACTCAAGAAGAATGGTTGAATACTTAATCAGCCGATCAAATCAAATTCAAATACACAAAGAGAGAAATTTATACAGGCTGAGCTTGCCGCGTGGTTCGTTGATAGAGGAACCGGAAGGAAGGTAATCTTCGAGGTTAGGGTGATCGAGATCAAGCTCGGATCTTGAAGTCACGAGCCTCCCTGCCGTACTGCTCATGGTTTACGTCGCCGGTGATTGCTTTTTTTTTTTTTTTGGTGTGTTTTTCCCAATCTTCGAATCTCCGATGAGAGAGAAGAAGAGCTTTAGCCACTCAACAGGCTTCTGACTCTGTCTGATTGATACTTTGTAACAGGCCCATTATTAGTCTAATAGGCCCAATTTGATCAATCGAACTTATTTTTATTTTTATTTATTTTTTTGTAATGAACAAGGATTTTATCTACTAATATCCACCAAATCTTTTTTTATCTTTAGAGGTGAGATTTGTTTATTCCTATTTTTCAAGTAAAAATGTATCCAAAATCTTTCAAAATCAGTTTTTAGTAGTTTTTTAAAGAAATACTTGTCAAGTTTGAATAACAGTAGATTTGATATGATCTTTTATAAATCCTTAATTGAAAACAATATATTGTGAATTATTTTGCATTACAAAAATATCCAAAATCTCACCTCTAATGGTAAAAAAGATTTGGGGGTATTAAACAAGGATTTTAAAAGTTTTTTCAAGTAATCACCTCTAAAGGAATGAACAATAAAATCCACCAAATCTTTTTTTACCTTTAGAGGTGAGATTTGTTTATTCCTATTTACTAAATTACCCAAAATCTTTACTAAATAGTTAATACCCCCTCAAAGTTACATATAAAATCAAGTAAATAGATCATAATTTTTCAAACACAAAATTTAAAGTTGAGTATCTTGCATTACAAAAATACAAAATTAAACTGAAAAATATGGCTTCATCAAGGTTTCAACTTGTTGCTCTTTTGGTCATCTTCTCTCTCGTCATTAGTGCTCAATCCGAAGGTACTTATACGTTTTTCCTTTCACAGTATTATTAATAAGTGCTTCTTTTAATTTGTTTTACAGTCATAGCATTCCAAGACTCCACACATTTGATATGTTTACGAAGAATTAAGATAATTCTACAAGTTTAGGATTAGTAATTTTTTACTAAACTTTAGAAAACCGTAACCGAAATTATATTTAAGGTTCTTTTGACCTAATAATAATAGACATATCTTTTAAATTTACATAAAACATACAGAAAATGAGATAATAGACGGACCATGCCGCTTAAGAGGAACGTGCAACAACGACAAGGACTGTGACACCCATTGCCACAAGAGCACCGACCCTAGAGGCATGATCGGCCTCTGCCTCTTCGACAAACCCACCGGTCCTGTTTGTTGCTGCTTATTTGATTAAATCGTCATATACATCTTTTTTTCTTCTTCTTCAAATCTCTATTTTATGATCGGATATTTTCTTAAGTAACGATGATGTGAAGATAAAATAAAAATAAAAATATTACGTCCCAATTATTTGAAGGCTTTTAAAAAGAAGTTATTTTGTGTTTCTTATTACCATTTGTTTTCTTTTCTTGTTTGCCATATTGACACTTGGTATTGTATGTCATGAGAATGTTATAATCTTCGATTCTCCTATGAGAGAGAAAGAGCTTGAACCCACACTCAACAGGCTTGACTTTGATTGATACTTTGTAACAGACCCATTATTAGTCTAATAGGCCCAATTTGATCAATCGAACTTTTTTTTTGTTGTGTAAAAATTTTCAAGTAATCAAAGTTACTACTACCTCCACGGTAGGCATAACCACGATTACGGTTATCACTATTACAATTAATTAACCACTGGTTACAGTTAAAATTTTTGTTTAATCTTAACCATAACCATTTACTTAAAGGTTTAACAGTTACAGTTAAATACAGTTCTGGCTAAAGCGTTATGGTTATATACGATTACGGTTATTTGATAATATGATACGGTTGATATTATTTAATGATATAATATAATTTTTATTATTTATTTATAATTAACATGTTCTTTTAATGTAATCATATTTCTTTATATACATGATTCATATTAAATAAATAATTTTTAGTATATATTTTATTATGTTTTTAAAACGGTTACTGTTAACAAATTATGGTTTAACTATGCGGTTAACCAATGTTTTTGATACGGTTACGGTTAATTAACGGTTATGTTTAATATAATTTAACCATATATTTACGATTAACGGTTATAGTCTGGTTACGATTGAAATACGGTCCGGTTACAGTCTGAAATATGATTATGGTTTAATTTTGGTCGTGCCTACTCTATTGTCTATACTTTCGTCTTTCCTATCCACAACCAAATTTAGATGTAATTCTATTTTTGAGGATGTTATTATTATTATAGATGATTGCTACGTTAACCATAAATTATCTTGCTAAAATTGGTGTATTCTCAAAAAAGAAAAGAAAAAACCACCATGTGTGAAACTAAATCCACATATAAAATCTAGAAGATAGATCATAATTTTCTAAACACAAATTTAAAGTCGAGTATCTTGTATTACAAAAAAGAAAATTAAACTGAAAAAATATGGCTTCATCAAGGTTTCAACTTGTTGCTCTTCTCGTCATCTTCTCTCTCTTTATTACTGCTCAATCCGAAGGTACTTATACGTTTTTCCTTTTATAAAACTCCTAGGTTTACATTAATAACTGCTTCTTTTTAATTTGTTTTAAAATCATAACATTCCAAAACTCCACGTTTAACAAGAATTAAGATAATTCTACAAGTTTATATTTAAGGATCTTTGATCTAATAAATAGACATGTCTGTTAAATTTACAAAAAAAAACACACAGAAAAGGAGATAATAGACGGACCATGCCGCTTAAGAGGAACGTGCAACAACGACCAGGACTGTGACACCCATTGCCACAAGAGCACCGACCCTACACCCATGGACGGCCGCTGCCTCTTCGACAAACCCACCGGTCCCGTTTGTTGCTGCTTATTTGATTAAATCATCATATACATATTTTTTTTTCTTCTACAAATCTCTATCGTATGATCTTTATATTTTCTTAACTAATAATGATGTGAAGATAAAATAAAAAATAAAAATATTCCGTCCCAATTATTTGAAGGTTTTTAAAAAGAAGTTATTTTGTGTTTCTTATTATTTGTTTTCTTGTTTGCCATATTGACACCTGTATGTCATGAGACTCTTATAATTTGTAAAAGAGTCGTTATTTGTGAACAAATGTATTATGTATATATTAAGAATAAAAGATCTACATAATCTATCTGCTTTTATTTTGTAATTGTTCTTGCATCAGGGAGTTTGTTAGCTTTAGCTCCTCCCTTTGTAACCTTTCCCTTCTTGGAGGATGTTTAGTTTGGTATAAAATCTTGGTGAACAAAAAAAAAAAAAATCTACATAATTTGTTTCCTTAATTTTTTTTTTTTGGTCAACCTAAATTTGTTTTGTCCTTTAATTTTAATTTTGATTTATCCACTAAAATTTGTTTCCTTAAGTTAAAGGGGGTGTATAAGAGGTTCATCTTGTTTCTTAATTTAAAGGGGGTGAACCTAAGAATTGTCCCACCCAAATTTAGATGTAATTCTATTTTTGAGGATGTTATCATTATATAGATGATTGCTATGTTGACCATATAATATCTTGCTAAAAATGGTATATTATTCTAAAAAATAAAAGAAAAAACCACCATATGTGAAACTAAATCAATATATATATAATGTAGAAAATATATCATAATTTTCTAAACACAAATTGAAAGTTGAGTATCTTGCATTACAAAAAAAAAAAAAAAAGTAAACTAAAAAATATGGCTTCATCAAGGTTTCAACTTGTTGCTCTTTTCGTCATCTTCGCTCTCGTTATTACTGTCCAATCTGAAGGTACTTATACGTTCTTCCTTTCACAATATTATTAGGTTTACATTAGTAACTGCTTCTTTTAATTTGTTTAAAAATCATAACATTCCAAAACTCCACGTTTATCAAGAATTAAGATAATTCTACAAGTTTATATCTAAAGATCTTTGACCTAATATGTCTATTAAATTTACATAAAACATACAGAAAATGAGATAATAGACGGACCATGCCGCTTAAGAGGAACTTGCAAGAACGACAAGGACTGTGACGCCCATTGCCACAAGAGCACCGACCCTAGAGGCATGATCGGCCAATGCCTCTACGACAAACCCACCGGTCCTGTTTGTTGCTGCTTATTTGATTAATCATCATATACATCTATTGTTTTCTTCTACAAATCTCTATCGTATGAGCGTATACTATATTAACTAAATTAAAATAAATAAAAAATATTACGTCCCAATTATTTGAAGGTTTAAAAAAAGAACTAAAGAAGTGATTTTGTGTTTCTTATTATTTGTTTTCTTGTTTGCCATATTGACTGACACTTGTTGTCATGAGAGTCTTATAATTTGTATAAGAATGGCTATCTGTGAACAAACATATTATGTATTTTATTTCTTTGAAAAGGTTGCCCTTTTGCGTTGATGGTGATACATTCTCTCATAAAACTCCTAACTCGTTTCTCTTTTGTTTTATTTGGCTTGAGAACTGTCATCATATTAGAGATTTCGACATTGTTGTATAATGTAATTCACAACAAACACATGAGATAATACAGTACACACATTTATATATCCATCTCAGTTTTCCAGAGAACGGCCAACCATCTCTCCACGGTTTGAAATCTACTCATCAGCCACGGGAGGGTCTACCCAACGACCATGTTCTTTGATCAGACCGATCAGAGCATCTGTTGCCCCCGTCATGGCAATCCCACGCTTCACCACCGTCTGTCCACACAAAAATATCATCAAGATGAGATTCTTTTCACCCGAGAGCTCGACAGTAAATATATACACAACTTTCTCTGAGAAACCCAAGAATAAAGGTGTTACCTTTCCAACATAAAGGTCGATTTTCCCGGGGGAACCACCTACATATCCAAAATCAGCATCTGCCATTTCTCCAGGTCCATTCACAATGCAGCCCATGATTGCAATCTGCACCACCATTGTTCAATTTGTTTTACACTCAAAAACACAAACTTGCCTTGTAAACATGTATAAAAAAAAGTCTTTGAGTATTAACCGAAACGCCAGGTAAATGTGAAGTCTTTTCTCGAATCTCGGCGCTGATTTCTTGCAAGTCGAAAAGCGTTCTTCCACAAGACGGGCATGATACGTATTCCTACAATGATTTTGCAAAGTTATTACTTCTCTTCTTTTCTTGTAGAAAGAAGATACAAAAAAATATTGATTCTTTGTGCTTTTTACCGTCTTAGTGTTACGCATTCTGCAGCCTTGTAATAAGTTGAAGGAAGTATTCCGAAGAAAATCAAAATCTTGGTCGGGTGCTTCGAGCATTACACCATCACCGAGTCCATCCACAAGAAGTGCTCCAGCATATGTCCCTGCATGAATCACCAATTCGTCCCTGCATTTGTGCGCAAGAAGAAAGAAAACGCAATACGATCAAAAAATGGATTTTTCCATTCACTGCACAAAGCTCGAAAGTTCGTTATCATCTACCTGTGAATTCCGGTTGGGAAATTTATGTGGTGAATCACTGGAAAGTTAACTAAATTCTCGGATAGGAACTCGAATAACCTGCAAGTTCCAGGAAAAGAATATTACTTAGCGCTTAATAATCTTATAACTCAAGCAAAAAAGATTAGATATTGAGAATACTTTCAATTATTACCTCCGAGCTGCATGTACTCTGCTAATTTTGTCTTCAGTGAAGGGTACATCATGGAGAATCATAGTAGCATCGATGTTTTTAAGTATTTCAAGCTCCTCATATGGCTCATCACCTCGTAGAGAGACAACCATGCGTGTACCTGAAACAATCAAAGCTAAGAAATACTAAAAGAAAATTGTTATGATTTCTTTCAGGTAAAGAATCAGGTCACCTTCAGGAAGAAGCTTATAAGCGCCACCAGATAGTTCCTTGAGGTTGACAAGAACCATTGCATTGGGCAATGGCTTTGTGAGTTGCTCTGATAGAGGTGCTATAACTCCCATACTGACATCAATCAACCGTTTTAGAGCCAAACGCTGTAAACATGAACTCAATATTTTATGCTCAGCCATGTCAAAATCTTGAAGTAAAATGATATGGAGAAGCAAGGGCGATTCTTACAGCCACGTGATCATCTACTGGAGGTAGCTCTCTTAATAAGATTGAATCAACAGTAGCCAGATCCTATACAACATTACTCGGGAAAGTAAGAATTGGGAACCTATATCAAATTAATTACAGTGAGACTGCGTCTCTCAGGAAAATATATTTAACCATGTCTCACCTTGAATGGCATGCCCACAACAAGCTTTGTAGCGAGCGATCTGTAGAGGAGTTCAGGTGCCTAGAGACAAAGTAAAATAGTGAGCGGAAAGAAAGTTACCCGTTCTATAGATCGCATTAAGGGAAAGTAAAGAGAATGAGAAGACTGAAGAGTATTTATAAATACTCACCTTTAGTTCGTCCAAAGAGATTGACATTAGAACAGAACCATCACGGTGAAGGACACCTCTGTAATCGACATCTTCTCCCTATAGTTCTCAGGACAAATCATTTTGATGGTCTTCAATACTTGAAAAAGGACATCATGAAGTATGTGCAACTTTTGAAATGTACAGTCTTACCTCTTTTTGTACAGGTAGATCACCCGTCCGACGCTGGAAATCAAAGTAACGCCTATGCTTTTCTTCAAACGGGGCCTAATACACACACAAAGGGGGTTGCATTAGTCCCATTAAGTGGAAACTATATTAGAGAAGCATCTGATAAAGAATCATTCATACAACGCCTTGTTGAAGTTCAGCAGCTTTTGTCCCAAGGTTGGCCAATCGCTTGCAGGGATCTATCTCCTCTTCTGGTGGCTCCGTCAGTGAAACTCTTATTGTGTCACCAAGCCCGTCCTGCAATCACAAGCAAATTATTGCCATACGTGAACTGTTAAAGTTAAGATCTTTTACCTTTGGTTATGTAATGGGGTACCTGAAGAAGCGTCCCAATTCCAATTGCAGATTTCATCCGACCATCTTCTCCTTCTCCTGCCTCAGTAACTCCCAAATGCAAAGGATAATCCCATCCCTGAACATACATCTCAGCCACAAGCAAACGGTACGCCTGGACCATGATCACCGGGTTGCTCGCTTTCATTGAGAAAACAAAGTTGTGATAGTCTAATTTCCGACATATCCGCGCAAACTCAAACGCAGATTCAACCTGTGTGACAGAACTCATGTCAGACAACAGTACATGTGTATTAAGAGAAACCATTGTAAAGTAATTAAGAATTTTCACCATTCCTCTTGGAGAATCCCCATAATAGCTCATGATACGGTCAGAAAGACTTCCATGATTTGTCCCTATACGCATTGCTCTCCCGTATTTTTTGCATTTCTCAACCAAAGGAGTGAAGACCTAAAAAAAAAGAGAGCAACACCGTTAGAAAAGACTGATTAAAACTTTACGGGTTTTAGATCTTTACAAGACAAGTAAGACAAAGGCTTCTTCCACCTGCTCAATATGCTGGAGTTCATTCTGATATTCATCCTCTGTATATTCTATCGTCTCAAACTGTGCCCGTCTGTCCGCTGCAAAAGCAAAAATTCATTCATTGTCGAGTTATAGAAACAAGTGAAAGAAAAAAAAAAGAAGCAGTACCAAAATTTCCGGGGTTGACACGGATCTTGTCAAAGCATTCAGCGACTCGTAAAGCTACAGCAGGGGCAAAATGAATATCTGCTACCAGAGGTATATTGTAACTGTTAACCAAAATGCAAAACACCACTTCAGTTTCATACTACTCAAAGTTCACATACAAATATAGAGAAAACACAGTATTGTCATTGGCTTACTTAAGCTGAACAAGTTTATCTTTTATTTCAAAGCACGCATCCGCCTCTTTCTTCCCTTGAACAGTTATCCTCACAATATCCGCGCCTTTATCTGCTATTCTCATAACCTATAATCACAGAACCTCAACAGTCATTAAGCTTACGGTGCAACACAATTTGTGTATACAGATATGCAAGGTCATAAAATCAAAGCAATATTTTCAAACTGCACATAAATTTAAGGGACAGATGTGTAAAACCTCATCAACAGTTCCAGCAACATCTTTTGTATCCGAAGTAGTCATGGTTTGAATCCTTATGGGATGTTCGCTTCCAAGGGCGACATTTCCAACCATAACAGTACGAGTCTTCCTTCTCACTGTCTTATGCAATGACTCACAATATTTCTGTCTTGGCACTACAAAACCAACATAACACACAATCATTCACTCTAAACAACCCCTCAAGGGAAGCAAAAGAAGAAGAAAAAAATGAGAACATTGAAATGAATCTGTAATGCAAAATACCTAAGAGAGGGCTTCCTTCAGATGCAGGTTGAAGCTCGGCTAAATCAGAGCCTTGGTTTGAATTACGGATGACTGATACTCTTCTACCAGCAGATCTTAGACTCCTCAAATCACAAATTCTCACAAGATTCATGCTTTTACTAAACCCGAGTTTCGAATCCGGGATCTTAACCCCGGAAACAGGAGCTGGCAACACTCCAGTCGCCATTTTTTTCTTAGTGAATCAAAGTAACTGCATAATCACAGAACAAAACCAGCTTACTTTGATATTCTTCTTCTAAATCCAAATTGGTTACTGTGAAGGTCAACGCAAAGACTAAAAGCAGAACACTTTGTTTTTTTTTTATGGCTTCAATTCTGATTCTGAAGCAAAAATTAACAAACTTTCCCCAAACCCAGAATTACCCAACTAAGTTATCTTCGTTTCCCGATGAAATTACGCAGAAACTAATCAAACCAGACCAAAGAACCAATTTGAGAACAACCACCCTTAAGAAAGCATGAGAACAGTACCTGAAGAGGAACCAAGATCACGCGATTGAGAGAAACAAGTCTTGAAGCTAAGGAATCAAAAAAATAGAGAAGAGAATCTTCCAGAGGAATAAATCTGTGGTGAGAAGAGTTTGAGAGGGATTGACTTTTTTTTCACATATGGGGTGGTGAAAGAATCTAAGGATAAAACGTTTTAAGAGTGTGTTAGACACAGCCAAGAGAAGGAAGGACCAAATGACATTTGTTGTATAGTCCAATTGTTTTAACCACAAGTGTAATCAAATTAGATCACGGATCCGTGGAAATTTGAAGTTTTACAAAAGTTTATCAGATTTACTCCTCTATTTAATCTGTGTTTTCCTTTGACCTTTTCCAAAAAAAATTGATGATAAAACCCATATGGATTCAAAATAATAGGATTTAATTTCCCATTAGTGACCACGAAGAATAAGAAACTTATAAGTAAAAATTATGAAATGGTCCACATGCGTGTACCACGAAAACTGGAGGTAGCACATGATCATCTCTAAATCAACAACAATCTTCTCTCGTATTACAACTAAAAAAAACATACAAATCTTGAACCAATACCAAAAAATATAGTCAGAACCAAAGCATATTCTCAGATTCTTTTGCAAGTCTATATTTTTAGCTTTCTTCTCTTAAAAGGTCTTCTTCTTGTTCTTCCTCCAGCAAATACTTTTCAAGAATCGCCACTGTTGCATGCTTCGCGCTGTATTAACAACAACATATCAAGAACCACAAAGATTTAAACTTTAAATCCATCAAACCACATTAACTATCTAATCAAGAATTGTATTACCTTCCGGGTCTAATGATCTTATACTTTCCGACATTAGTCAGATCGACAATTGTAGATCCTGCTCGACCTGATGGAAGCAAACCACCATCATAGACATAAGCACAATGCTGCCAGAGATTCTCAAAGTCTTTAACACAAACGCTGCTTCTATCACCGCTTAGATTAGCACTTGTAAGAGCCAACACACTGCCAGAACCTCTCGCTACTTCTCTAATGAACTCACAATCTGGTACCCTTACTCCAATAGTATCAATCCCAGGATTCAAGGACTTTTCAAGAATGCTTGATTCACCTGTTTAAAAAACACTACAAGAACACTCTCACATAAAAGGAGATCATATCTATACGACCACTTTAAGAAGAAGATACAAACCTCGTTGAAGTACAAGAGTGACTGGACCGGGTAAGAGAGAATCGAGTAAACCATGAGGTAAGTGATTCGTTGTAGCAACTCTCTTGATATCTAATACATCGCCAACACATATGGCTAAAGGGCTTGTTAGCTTACGCCCTTTAATTTCATAAATCCGGTTCACCGCTTCTAACGAACTGTGTTTATGTTACATATACAATCACAACTCAATGTAAAAGCTTATTGCCAAGCTAAATAAAGTGAAGATTTTTATTCATATTACCAAGCATCACAGGCGAAGCCATAAAGCGTATCAGTGGGCACAGCTATAACTTTCTCGGATTTGATTGCTTCAATAGCTTCTTGTGCATAGGCTTCAGTTGCAGGATGAACTAAACATGAATTGTTTACTACACATGTTTCAGCTCTTTCCAAACTCCAAACCATCTTCTTTTGTAATCCCCATCTCAATCTTCTACTTTGGTTAGCTATCGAAAAGAATCTTAACTCGGAGACTCCTAATACACATACGCACATGAGAATAATGGGTTTATGAATTCGAAATTGGACCTTACGACCTAAAAGTTGATTCGTTTGAATTGAATCCTAATTTTCTCAGAAAACCAAAAGCAGAAAAATTGAAAAAACCAACCTTTACGCAGGAGAGGTGACGACGGAGCCGACAAGATTCCGGGAAGTTTCTCAGCGAGCCTCGTGGAGAGATTCATGGTTATATAAATCTCCAACACAGTCGTCGACGAGAAGGACCGAGACGGCAAGATTTAAGCGTAAGTCAAATAAGAGTTTTGATTTTTTGAAGAAACTGTCATGTGATTGATAATTTTGTATATTTTTATAATTTTCGATTAAATAATTTATTATAGAATTTAAAAAAAAAAAAAGAATTAATTTGATAATTTTGATTAAATTTTATTATACAAAAATAAAATAAAAAATTAAAGAAGTTTAAAAACCAATACTACTACAAACCTTTGATTTGCAGAGATTGAGCAAATCGAAGTTACAAACTTACAACAATACAAACTGTGTATATGCAAAGGAAGCAAAACAAACAAAATCACAATCTTTGAAGCGTTCCTTGATCACTTTTCTCTTTTCTTTTTTCTTTTTATACAAATCATTACATGATAACATTAACTGAACAAACAGTATAAATGTGAAGTCACTTCCTGGCTCTACGAGGTATTTGGATGATGCCGAGAGGTTGTTGCATCCAGCTGTTGGGGTGGTTGTGTCAGCGTCTGAGCCTGGTTTAGCTGTTGCTCTAGTCTTCTAGCTCGCCATCTTCGTTTCCATCTCACAAATTCAACCATCACTGAACTCCCGCATATGCAAACACCAAAGCCAGCAAATGTTGACAGAAGAACTGACAGAACTGGTTGCAACTTCACCTGTAACCACTCAGAGATCAGATTTTAGCAACCAAAAGATTTGAGTTTGTAGACTGATATATGATACAGGTTGCAGGTTTATGTCGATTTTTGCTCATAATAGATCTCAAATGTCTATTTTTTTATCAGCTAAAACCAAAAGCTTCAAGGAAGATGCGTTAAAGAGTACTAACCACGGAATAGAATATATGGGCGAAAAGAACCACCAAAGCAAACTGGACAGATGCATAAATCCAGACAAATCTTCTCATAACTGCATAGGAATATTCCAGAGCTAAAAACGTATTAGAGTGGAGGAGGAACACATTGAGAAGAGTTTTTTTCCAAAGGAAGACCCACCCATGGTTGATGCGGTCATGGATGCTAGAAGACCAAGAATACAAGAAAACGGCAGAGATATCGCTATTGCACCTGTACCCAGTTTCTCAACCTAATGGAAATAAGACAATGTTAACGATATCTGTTTGAAATATTTCTGTATATGTATGTCTATATCCGGAAGCTTGTTGTTGTTAAAGCCTTAAGGTGATTATAGATAGTAGAGCTGAATTTACCAAGAGCTGCTCGAGGAAACAGAAGTAAGCGAGCATGCTGATGATTACTAGAACCGGTACCTCTTGCCACACCCTGTTGAGAAATAATTAAAAGATTCAGGCAAAGTTTCCTATTCCTATTTAACCATAAGAGAGTTTGAAAGTTTTGAATACTACAAGGTATTCGTATTTACCTGTACCCAGTGACATCTAGCTGAACAACACCAGAATTTCGAAGGCTTTGGATCCGTAAGAGTGTTACAGGTAAGTTCTTAACTTCTTGTTTACACACCTCACAGGTCTTGTTACCCTTTATGGTGAACCATTTAAGAGCACAATCTTTGTGGGCAAGAGCAAGTTCGCCTTTGCAACTACACTCCATTTTTAAGGTTTCTCCTCCTTCACAGAGTTCTACTAAACAAATCCTACAAACTGCTTCATCCTCAGGTATATCTTCTCCATCAGCATCACCTGTTTCTGTTCAATACATTTAAGATAGATTTGAGAAACAAGAAAAGAAACCATATAACTGATTAAAACTCAAACTTACCAGTATCACCACCAGCCTCTGATGCATTTGGGAAAATGTCTCCTTCTTTAACACGAGGAGTCGAAGGAATTACTCTAAAGAATGACTCCATTCCCTTAAGACTTAGTTCCTTGTCATTAACAGGCACAGAGCGAGAACGAGCTATGTGCACACTCCCTTTGCTCTGCAATACCAAGTATATAAGTACCTATACAAAATAGTAAGGTTCTCTGAAAATGACACAAGAGAAAAGCTTACGCTTGGAGTTGGAGGAGCAACACTACTTCCTCCGTGAGCCGACTCAGAGTGTGAAAGAATAATGGGAGTCACAGGTAGAGATGAAGTTCTCTTGATCCTAGGCGTAAATAACTTTGAAAGTGATAATGATCTCGCTATCGAAGCCTTCTCCTGCAATGCAGAAGGAGAAGAGGCATTCCCTTGTCCCTTCTCGATATCAGTGGTAGAGATTTTTGGTTTACAACCAGCTTTTGGCAACAGATTCTTCAGGGAAGATTTGGTACGCGGGAGAGCAGAAGAAGGAGTAGGAGGAACAGGACCTGGAGATGTCGAAGTCAGAGAAAAGTTAACTCTTTTCGGAGTTGGACTAGGTGTAGGAGGCATTTTGATAACAACTGAATCTTCAGAGGAAAGACCAGTTGCTCTTGAGGGTATCTGCAAAGAGAGGTTCTTTCGTCTCCATTGTTGAACGTTTGCAGAAGTCTCTTCTGCTATAACAGATGATCCTTCAGCCTTCACATTAAAGAACAGAGATGAAAGTAACAAATGAGTTTCTATGAGAACTTGAAACAACAAAGCAATTCCTCAACTCATGGATGAAACTAACAACACTAATCAATTTATCTGAATTTTGTAAACACACTAAGCAGGTTTTGGCAAGTAATTAACACAAAAAGCTCAAATCTTTTCAATTCCATTAAACAGAACACATCTAAATTCATTCAAAGTTCAAATCTTTGAAAACAAAGATCCATACTTCAGACATACATACCTGATTTGAAGCAGGAGAAGAATCACCATGGCTTGGATCAAGAGAATTAAGAGGCTTTTCCTCAGTACCCATCACTAATACAAACAGCAAGAGATTGATTTCAGTTTTAAGGCAACCTTTTAATATTCCCAAAAAAATTCAAATACTCTGTACCAAAAAGAAGAAGTAAGAGGAAGAGAAAACGAACTCAAAACAACATTAAAGATAGAAAAAAAAAAATTGAAGACTTAAATTAGAAGGAAGGACACCGTAACGCTCAGAATAATCTTGTTATATATTAGTCATCAAAGTCTTGCTAGAGAAAAGCATGACACAGTAACTAGAACTAGATACAACAAAAAGCAAATAAAAAAAACCCACAAGTAGAAGAAGCTCAGAAACTAAAGAAACGTACCCAAAAAGAGAAAAATTCCAAATTTTTCCTTAAAACCCGCCCAAAAGGAAGAAACTTTGAAACGGAAGAAACAAAAGAGAGAGAGAGAGAGAGAGAGAGAGAGAGAGAGAGAGGTGTTTGTTTGTTTTATCTTCTCGAGATTAGTGCATTACTTAATGATGATGAAGATAGTGGAATCGGGCTGTAAATGAGGAAGAAGAATGAATGAGAAAAAAAGAGAGAGAGAGAGAGAGAAAAGCATGATTCTCATTTATGAAAAGAGAGAGAGAGAGATGGGCCTTGCCTTGCCTACACTTACCTTCTCATATTCATCCTCTTCTTGCCTTAGCTACTTGAAAAGGCTAAAAACATTACTACGAGTTTTTTTTCTTCTTACCCCAATGTAAAATTCCAATTTATATCACTAGTGTTGGGCTTATTCATTCATATCAAATGTGATCCTAACATCTGTTTTTGTTTTTTTTGTTTTTTTAGTTTTTACTTATATAGTAGTTGAAGCAATTAGGCTTCAAATATTTGCGATGCTATATTCTCTCACAAATTATACCAAAGAATAAAAAGAGAAGAAACTGGTGGACACTTATACAAATACAATTGGAGAAAGAGGCTATAGTGTGTGCTGCGTGTTACTTTGATGCGGGCGCGGCACAATATGATACGACAGAACAAAATTGTGTATTCTCACATGTAAGTACTAACTAACTCATGTGAGATGTATGCCATGTGTTACTGTCTATCTCATAGTGATTTTAGTGGCTTTTCTTCTCTTTTCCTTTTCAATTAAATCTCTTTTTGAATTTTTTTGCTTTTGATCAAATCACTCAAGTTTGATGTAACACCTGCATTTGTATTCTTGTTCTCATCATAGTCTATTTTATTTAGTCACCTCCAGAACCGTGTAACGGTTTCCATAAAGAAATTAATTGTTACTGAAATTTTTGTTTCCACAAATAGGTGTTTGATGTATCTAATATAAATTACGTTTAGCTAATTCACATAGTTTTGGATTCATCAACGGACGAGACACTAATTGGGAGGATTAACTGAATCCCTAATAATCTTTGATTAAAGCAACTTTTAGTGATGATGATAATTCATGTTTTATAAAAATTAGTATTATTTTTTTTTTGTCAAACATAAAAACTAGTATTATATTTGTCTATATTTTGTAATTATATTTTTATTTATATAGAAGATTAAATAACGTGATATGGCTAGCTAAATATAATTAGATAAATATTAATTTGCAAGATTTATGTTAGTATTTTATGTAAGAAACCTTAATTATTAAAGGTTGCTAGTGATGCATTAGGTTTAGGAAAGGTTGTTTGATGTTAGGATCGGAATTTTTCATACATCACGATCATGCGTGAAGTTTGTGCTTAGTTAGGTGGCGCAGATAATACGTTATCTCATTAAACAATTATTCTATACGAAAACTATAGAAATGATAAAATATGCTTTGTGATTTGACATTGTTTAAGTTTTTGTTTTCATTAATTTCTAAAGCCTAGATTACATTTTTTTTCTTCTTTTTGGACAAAAAAGCCTAGATTACATATATTACGATATTACTGAGTTAAGCCAAAAAAGGAACTACAAATTTACTATTTTCGTAGACTAACCCAATATTTCGGCTAATTAATAATTTAGTTATAACTTCAAATCACTAATATTGTATGAAGTATAATACAGTATTGCTTTTCTGGTGACAGCTAATATTTGCTTGATGATAATGAGTAGCCACAAACACAAAGAACCTAAAAAAAAAGTTTAGTCATGTAAACATTTTGTAATTGCTGGTTTTAAAGAAGGAGAAAAGTCGATGTTATTTAATTAATTTGAATTCGGCTTTGGAATGATACTCAAAATAAAAGCGACTTTATTTTTACATAATTTTGCTTCTTACGAAGAATCTCTGCTTTTCAAAACATTGTACGAGTAATCACACTCATGAATAAAGCTAATTTTGACTTGAATTCAAAACAAACCAATCTTTATCGGAGGTGTTAGACTGAAGATTTTAATTTGCTTTTATATCCAATAAAGCTAACTCGATCTCTTTGGTTCCAATATGACACGAATTCACTATATTTGTAATTATGTGATTGGAAGCTTCTAATAAATCTGCGTAAGTTTGAAGGACAAGACAAATTAACGGTGTAATTTAATAGTCAGTTACAAAACAACTTGTGAATATTACAAAAATTTGTGAAAGTTTCCAAAATTTTGGAAGTTTAATCTAAAGAAGATTTATTTATCACTAGAAACAAATTTTTATATCCACTGATATATTTCCAGCTATGTATGAAATGAAAAATGAACTAAATCGAGTATTCTGATTTGGATGTTTTAATATCTGAATGGCCTAACCTACCGATTACGTGAAAGTAGATACCAAAGTGATCAAAATCAACCAGAATTGGCCGACACAAAAGGCAAAGCTAAAGCATATTGGTAGGCAATCTCGCTCTCTCTCTCTCTCTCTAGCTACAAATGCACATCATTATAGGTTTTTTGTTTGTTTGGTGGTAATGATATATTCAAGGATTATGCTTACATGTTAACTCCTTTAACAAAAAAAAATGTTTACATTTATCATTATAACAAGTTTCTTTTAGCATGTATCAGAAGTTAATTAGAACCTACCATTAATGACTATATATATATACTTATTGAAAAGTAAGCTATACATGTTTCTGTATTCCACAGTGTGATAAAGTTTATTTGATATGACGTTTTGTATGAATAATTTTCCGAAATTTTATTTGGCAGTGGCTAAAACTTAAAAAATATAACAAATATTAAACCTACTAGATTAGAAGTTATCTTATACCATGCAAAATCTTTTTATCTCAGTTTCTTTTTTTCTGAGCGGGATTGGATGAGGTGTACCAAACTCTCAATATTTAGTTTTGCTGTTATCTAAAATCACACTATAATGATATATACAATATATACATTAATACATATACATTGACTTATCTCCAGCATCTCTTATTAATATGTAGGGTGCTTTAGAGTTTTGCGCTTGTGCATGAATTCTGAACTACCCCAGACATGTAACAAATCATAGAAATTTATGTGTGTGTGTGTGTGTATACGACTATACGTAAGGTCAAGCTAGCTCGAAGACCCACATTGTTCGGGAGGGGGGAAAGAATCAACTTGAAGATTCTATAGAATAAGAGCCTACGTAAATTAACAACGACCTATAACTGGGGTTTTTGACACGGCCATAGAGTTTTTGTCTTTTTCGTACAGTTTTGTCTTTTCTTTTAGAAAATCTTAAATTATACTATTACATTTATTGAAGTTTATTCTAAACTTTACTAGACCATCCTTATTTATTAGTAGCATTTTGATTTTTTAGAATTCTACCTAATGCTATGAATCTATTAACAAACAACTACCTAATGCTATGAATCTATTAACTCTCAAGATATAAATTTATTATACTTACGGTGTGAAATCGACTACAAACTTGAATTTTCCATAAATATAGTGGATTATTTGTAACTTCCATGACAAACCTAGCTACATAATATTTGAGGTTAACTTTCACGCATGCAAAAAGTTGCGAGTACTAGGTTGGTCCCCTTGGGAATAAATGACCAAATTGGAAAATGCGAAAATCCAATCCATCAGATCCGACAACGTCATTATCCTCTTCTTTCTCGGTAGCTCAGCTCACAAGCTACCTATACTTGTGTCTTGTAGTATTGCAGACCTGTCGAGAAACAACTTTTAGATTCCAAGTAAGTAGTCCTCAGGCAGTACAAGCCACAAGGCCCGTTTATAAATAATGGGCTAATAATATTGAAATCATGAAGCTGCATTATTTTCTTTGTGTAGTGTGGTAGAGATGTGCAGATGGCGATTCCTGCCTGATAAGTTAACAAAGTACATTTGTTTCCCTTTGCCGCTACAATTTTTGAACTAAGTTGTACCACACTGACTGAACTTACTACCAAAATTACACATGTGTACTGATGACTGCATCACATGAATACTTTCTCAGCTCACAGTGAGTCACTGAAGAAATTTCAGACTCAAACGTACGTAGTACTCTTCGGAATAGATCGAGACTGTTTCGAATTTTTTTTTTAAATATTGACTGCATTAAATTCTCTAAACAAATCATATCTATCACTTTTTATTTTTGGTCAAAAGCATTGAAGAATCATAAATCCTGATTCGAAGTCACTCCTTTTCCTCCGGCTTTGGGTTGTGTGGGGGTCTCCTAAGACTGGTCATAGGATCATGAACCTCCCATTAAAGTATGTTGCTTTCACTTCTTTCATATGAAAAGACTACGAAAACCGCAACTAACACAACAATCCAACTCTCGGTAAAGCAAGGACACATTGTGAATTTTATTTTTGTTCTCTTCTCATTCAGTAAATGATGAACAAAGTACAAACAGGGAAAAACATTTTGCAGAGTAATGAATTTTCACTTTTTTTTTTTTCCAATTTACCCACAAAAATTAAACACAGAACAGACAACAAAAGCATTATGATCCCCAAGAGCAAAATAAACTAAAAGACCAGTCAAATAGAGGAGAAGAAGAAGAAGAAGAAGAACGAACCAGAGATAGATCTGATGTAATAAAAAACAACCCCTCAACTTTCCAAGTTGAAGTAACAAAGATGGTTTCCTTTTTTAACAACCCATCACTGCGCAGTTATACACAAACACACCAACATTCTCTTTAACTCCAAGCACTTTCCAATCCAAGTTTCCATCTTTAGCTCCTGATTTTGGACACCAAGAATTCACCACAATGACTTCCCCATGAGGACCTCGTTGCCCACAAAACACCAACAGTTGGTCCCCGCACGGTTTAAACGCCAACCCCCAACCGTTTGACGAGTCCACCATCTGTGGTAACCTTCCCATTACTTCCCACTTGTTCTTCTTCTTATCATACTTCTTCACCATACTGGTTAAGTATTCGAGCGTAAATAGCTCGTTCTCAACCACCACAACAAGAGGTGGAGCCTGTGCAGCTCGGTTCACATTAGGATACATTCCTTCAATCTTCCTCCATTTCCTTGTCTCTAGATCAAACTCCTCCCCACAAGTAACCGATACATTAGGGCTTGACATGCCTCCAAGCACATAGAACTTACCGTCCATGAAAAAACCCGAGCAAAGTCTTCGAGGGAAATGCATATTGGGAAGCATCTCCCATCTCCCTGAAGAAGAATCATAAAGCTCAGCTGATGCTAATATATTCCCATTCAGATCTGTTCCTCCAGCAACTATAGCGATCCCACCGAGGCTTCCGGATGCAAACAAGCAGCGAGGACGATGCATACCTTCGCATTTGATCCAACACCGAGACCTCAAACTGTATTTCCAAATAGCAAATTGAAACAACTCTTTCCCGAAAACCAAAAGCTCGTCGTCTACAGCCAAAGACTCTTTATCAGCAAGGTTGAAGCACTCGTCACAGGGTATTTTAGGTAACACCATCCATTTCCTTTTCATAGGAGAAAACATCAACCAACCTCTCCTCGGGTCACAAACCATGAAAACAAGATACTCCACACTCCCCAGTTCCTTCCTAAGGCCAAACAAATGCCCACCGCTGTACAACTTATTGTACTTCTTGCTTACACAAGACAAGGAAGGATAGTCCGATCTAGGAACCCGAGCAAGACAATTTAGAGCAACATCATCGATAAGACCAGGGAGAAGCAAGTCACTTGATCCCAACCTGAGGCTATGATCATCTCCTACCATGGAATTCACAACTACAGAAGCAGAAGCAGAAGCAGAAGCAGAAGCAGAAGCAGAAGCAGAAGCAGAGACTTGTCTTCTCTTATTCGAATGTTCTTCCGAAGCAGAAGCAGAGACTTGTCTTCTCTTATTCGAATGTTCTTCAGCAGCCATTATTAAATGTTAAATACCCTATCTTTCAATACAAAGAATCCAAACCCAAAAACCCAAAAAAACAAAGAAACCTATTTCAATCAATACAAACAACAGATTCTGTTCTAAGAGTCTTCTTCTTCTTCTTCTCCAATCATAAAAAACGAGTCTTTCTTAATTGGGCAACACTTCTCCCAGTATCCAGATACAGATTTCGATGGCTGCTCCAAAACAATCTCCATCTCTTTATTACTACTACTTCTACTTCGTCCATCAAAATCTTCAATCAATTAAAAACATTATATACCTCAAAACCCAAACCATTGAGTTGCCCAATTTGGATTTAAATCTTGTAGCTCCGATGCCAAAAAAACCCAAATTTGGATCAATCTGTAGATAGATATAACACAATGTCAGAATCTGCAAGAATCAAACCAAACGAAGAAAACTAAAAGAAAAATATCAAAAGATCGTATCTTTAATATAAAATCCGATCCAGATAGAATAGTTTCTGAATAACAAGAGATCGTTTCCTCAAATCCAAAGCCAAAGTCAAAAGCAGATCCGAATCCGATAATTAAAAATAAAAATCTGAACTTTGTTAATGGGACTCAGATCCAACTACCAAAGATCACACAGAGCATAAGAGGATTAACAAATCATTCGATTGAAAAAAGAGAGAGAGAGAGAGAGACTAATTCATCCATAAGCTTACCCCCAAAAAAAAAACCTCCAATGGTGGATTTAGATCTCTCGCGGTTGTCTCGGGTCAATCCCCAAAAAAAAAATTTTATCACCCGTTGAAAATTTCGCCGGCGACCAGCATGGAGTCAAAAGGTAGAGAGAGATAGAGATAGAGATAGAGATAGAGAGAGAGAGAGAGAGAGTGGACAGAACAGAGAACAAGTAGAAGTAGAAGTAGAAGGGTGGGTAGGGTTATACCAACAAGTGAAACCAAACAAGAGACAATAAGCTAAATAATTTCTGTCTATTCCGAAAATAAAAATTTTAATTTAGACAAAAAGGCTTTCTTTTAATTTCTTTCATTCTAATCCTTAACTTTAAAGATTTATCCGTTTTGACCCCAAAATATACAAATGTTCTAATTCTATAAGAATTGTGTTCGTTTTTTTTTTTTTTACCACAAAGTTCCTTTTATATATATGATATCAACTTCCAACATCATCCATACAGAGAGAGCATTTAGGGGAGTCTAAGTTATTACAGCAAACTGGAAAACAAGTTATCTTTATGTTACAACATAACCACTATCATTAGATATAAGAAGATGAAGTAAGTCCATCGCCATCACTTCACAGTAAGACCTCTCATACAATGAAGATCATTGTACCTAGTCTTAAAGCATACATCATGAGCAGGAGTAATGATCGATTCTTAAACACCATCTCCTCATCTGCCAAAAAGTTTTCAACTAAAGGTCTTCATGAATTTCTTCCACGACTTTTATCCTTCATCCAAAAAACAACCGCAAGGCACACCAACAGGTGTAACAAGCAACCATAAACTTAACCTAACGAGTTAAGATTGTTATTTAGTCAAACTGAAAACTATAAACCAAAAAGATAATCCCAGAGAGATGAGTCGGATACTTCTCTGAGATGATCAACTTCCTTGAAGACTTTCATGGAAATTCATGATTAACAGGGTAAAACCTTACTCCTTAATCCTTTCTGCATTGGCGAGTGTTTCTTGTAGTCTCCAATTGAATCTGCTTCCCTTTCTTACGCTTAGAACTCTCACCAATTTCATATTTTTCTTTGGCTTTTTGAGAGTCCGATGAGACTTTTAACGAACCTGAGCTTGAGGATAGACCCCTTTGGAGAGGGTTAACAGCAAGAAATTCCTCCATATTAGGTCCATGATTAACAGGTCTTAGAGGTTGCGAGAGGGGAAAAAAGGAGGATAGCTCAGAGCTTTGTGTTCGTTCAATCAACAATTTTTCCAACAATTCGCACATCAGAAAACAATTTTGTTAAATTTTTTTGTTTACCATTCTTTTTCTTTTGCGTTAAATTTTGGTTACCATGTTTAGTTAAATTAATTGATCCACTCAATCACTCATCAACGCATGCAACTATATATATATATATATTATATTTCCAAACAAATAAGATAGGAGGTATTGAACTTGACATTGTAAATGATTTTAGAGTATCCATAAAATCATTTGTTATTCAACTGATGATTTTTAAAAGTCTTATGAAATCCTATATTATTCAATTTAAGATTTATGTAAAATCATTTTAAAAAATTCAGAATCTCTTGTTATTCAATCAGTAATTTTTAAAACTTACTTGAAATCTCTTGTTATTCAATATATCACAACTTTTTTAAAAATTGCTACTTTGAATGATTTTAGGAATTTTTTTTTTGTTTTTTAGTTGAAAAGTATGATAATCAAAATCATGTCTATAGAGGCAGAATTTTGAAAGATTTCAAAAGAAGAAAAAAAAAGACTGAAGATCTTGAAGCCAAAACCCCCCCCACTAGTCACCAGCCATCTTCTCCACCGGTCTTAGCCTGAGCCGTCGAGTTTTCTGGATTTCCTATAACATCTGATACGATTGTACAATGCCACATCAAGAGGATTCAAGTTGGTTGCTGATAACGTGGACAAGAAGAGAGGAAAGACTCTGATTGTGGAGGAGGCTTGGCCGTTACGGACTTACGGGATCAGCTTAAAAGAGCTGTGAAGCTCTTCTTCTTCATTATGCTTGATCTGGGTTGTATTCTCTCTTGCGATGTGCTTGAGGCCCGAGAGATGTGCTCGGTGATGATCAATGTTGATCTCACTTCCTAGATTGAGTATTTTTTATCTTTGATTTGTTTTCACTACCTTTGTAACACTCGATAACTTTCTAATTGCATATTGATTCAGTTCTTTGAGTTAGATCCTTCGAGAATCTATCAGCATCACCCGAGGCAGATTAAAGAAATAATGAATTTTATTGGTTTGGATCAGTTTCCTGGTATAAATAATCATCACCACACTAAACCAGTTGAATCCAATCTTCTCCAGCAAAGCAGCTCCCCCGCTAAAATGTTCACAAACCTCTTCGATCAAAATGGTAATGTTTTGCTCTCTTCCAAAACAAAAAAAAATTCCTTGTTTCAAGATTTTGAATGTTTTTAAGACAAGATCTGATCTATCAATTTATAAAGTTAAGCCACTTTGGAAATTATAAGAGCTTGTTCCTAATATGGACATTACAAAAGCTTGTTCCTAACATGGACAAGGTACGATTTTCTGAAACTTCTTATTATGAGTTTTGGTCATAAACAAATTGTTTTCCCTTGCATTAACTCTATTCATTTCTTTATGTTTAAACAGCAAATAAAAACTTCAGATATGTGGGATTTAGCTGTTGATTACATCAAAGACTTACAAAGATAGTACAAGGTAAGTTCCTTATCATTGTGAAAAAACTCAAAGGACCGGTCTAAGTTTAAACCTATTGAGAATTTATTTAGATGATTTCTTTGTTGGTTTACATAGATTTTAAACGAGAACATAGCTAACTACAAGAGAGATTCATCATTGGGTTGCGGTTGTGAACGTGTCCGCTGCTGTGGTTGTGAAGACGGTTGCTGCGATTGTGACTGTTGTTGCTGCGGTGGAGGCGGCCATTGTCGAGGAGGTTCAGCAGCGAAAGGTGAAATAGAGCAACGTGAACCAGAACCTCTAGCAGATGACGACGGTTCACGTTCATTAATTACGAGTTCGTTAGCCTTTTCCGGTTGTACTATAACATTTCAGGTTGAAGTTCTCTCTCCCTTGAGCACACAGAGAGTTCGATCAGATTATTATTGGACAAAAAGAAAAAAAATCACGATCATACATGAACTGAGGACATAGTTCCAACTATTGATCTGATTTTCTTTTGGTATTGTGTTGTAAAATTTTTAAATTCAACCAAAGTTTAATAGTCAAATTTCATAGAATTACATTTCATTTTTTTAGAAAAATAAATAGAAAAACTCTATAACAAAATCAAATCTCTCAAAAGCTCACTAAAATCTTTCAAAATTCTAAAATATTAAAATCCTATCAAATCCTTAAGACATTCATAACAAAAAATGATCGATTTCTTTGGGAATTTCTTCAGTTAAAGTAAAGAACTTAGAAGATTATTTATACATGCATAAAACTTAGTTACTAATTTTTTAAGTTCATGTTACATGATTTTACTCTTGATACTATAAAATGTTAGAAGACATGTAATAGAAAAAGCATAAGAAATGCTATATTATTAGTTGGCTTTTTTATTTTTTATTTTTAAAATAACGATATCCCTAAAAGTTTATACATATTTAATTTTATAAGAAATAATACATTATTAACTGGTTTTTTTCTAATTAGTTTTTAAAATATAATGATATCTTAATTAGTAGGTCTGGGCATTTTACCCGGACCCGATTCCCGAACCAAACCCGACCAGTTCGGGTATTGAATAAAACCTGATCGGGTTCAGTACTTTTAAGGTTCTGATATCCGATCGGGTTCGGGTAATACCCGAATGTCCACCCGAATTAAATGTCAAAATATGCATCTTAGAGGATTTGAACTCATGACCTTGAGCATTTAAAAGTGCATCTTTAACCATTTTGTCATCTTAGTTTTTCTGTCCTAAGATGAAATGTTAAATATTTATATATATACAAGTTTTCTAAAATTTATAAAAATATAAAAATTAGATTTTTTTTGTTTTTCATGGTTTGATTGAGTTCGGGTATACCCGAAAATTCCAAACCCGACCCAAAAGTATAAAAACTCAAACGGATTCTATATGTTTAAACCTGAAAACCCGAAAACCCGAAGACCCAAACCTGATCGGGTTTGGGAACCCGAATGTCCAGGCCTATTAATTAGATAACATTACATGGGAATACAACAACATACACGCTGATCTCCATAAGGCACACACAAAATATTGTTATAGGGTGGTGTGCCTCCACAGCTCAAGACGCAATCTTTTTTTGTTTGACAGGGTCCTTTGATATCACAGTCTTCTGAAGAATCCATAATTCCTGA